>OZ038379.1:133271772-134537850 GCA_964036045.1 Eutreptiella sp. 'Long Island Sound 2002'
GGAAAAGCAGCGACCTCCCGACCCCCGGCACCCCACCCGACCCACCCAGCAAACCCGGACCAAGCATCCTCGTCATCCTCCGTCCCATCATTACCACCGCCCCACCCGGACCAGGCATCCTCATTATCCTCCCTCCCGCCACCAGCACCGCCCCCGCCCGAGGCATACCCGGGAGTCGAAAGGAATGCGAAGGTCCAGCAGCCCTTCCGCAAGAACCACACGGGCGACTGGATCTGGTGTGAGGGCACAATCCAGTACCGCCTCCGCGACCTGGGGGACAACGGGGGTCCACAGATCCGGGTGGTCTGGCACCGCCAAAAGGAGCTAGACCAAGGCAGCAGCGCCCCGGACAAGCCAGAAGGCCACACCCTGGAGCTCACCAGCGCCCACCCCATCTGGCTCCTCACCGACGAGAACAAGGCCCACAAAGGCACCAAATACACTGGGGAGCTCCCCCCGGAGTGGAGCCAAGGCCTCCCCCCGCCGCGCCTACCCAAGCGCCCACCAACCGGCAAATAGTCCCCGAACCCCAGTCCCCCTCCCTGACCGGGCAAGGGCCAGGGGCACAAGCCTCCACAGCCCCGGCCCGCCCCCACCAAGGCCACCATCAACCTCCTCGACCTCAACTACCTGGCCGTCACATACTCCAGGGACGCCACAACCGCCCTCCAGGAGCTCCCGATGGCACAGGGGCCAGCATGGGTTCCCCACCTCCTCGCCTTCCAGGAACAAGGCCTACAACGCGACGACCCCCAAGAAACCACCCCCATATATACCCCATAGCGGAAAGCGTACAGATGCTACTGGCACAAGGGGACCCCCCTGTACGCCCGAACCGGCATCCACGTCCACCTCGTCCACCACCTCAGCATCCCAGGGAGGCTAGGTGTCTATGAGGTCGTCAGGGACGGATGGCAACTCAACGTCATCAACGCCCACGTCTCCTTTGGCGACGCCACCGAATTCTTCCTCCAAGCACTGGCCGAGGCATACCGCCAGATGGCCATGCTCGCCCCCACAATCATCACCGGCGACATGAACGCCGCCCCCACCCCGGCGGACCGAGGGGGACAGGCCACACCCCAGGACCATGCAGTCCGCGACACCATCGAAATGCTGGGGCTCGTGGACCTGACGGCCAACCTCGAGGGCCAACCATCCCACTTTCCGAACCAAACAGATGCCGCCCCATCCCGCATCGACCTATGCTATGGCGACCCCACCACCATCATCCGGGCGGAGGCCCTATATGGACCCCTCCCGCTGCGACCCACAGGCCCTAGCCCCCTGCACATCTGCCTCACCATCCCCAACCTTCTGCCCAGCCCCCCAGAGGATGCGGACCAAGGCCTACCAACCCCCCTGAAGATGCTGCCACTGCATGACAAACAGGCCTGGTCCCAATATCACAGGGCCATAGACCGCGCCCGGCGCATCCAACCAGACCCCACCGACCTACTCACAGCCATGCGCACGGCCGCCGTCGCCTGCAGCTTCGAGCAACACCCCCACACTGACGACGACGAACTGAAGCAGTACCCTGAACCTATGGCCCATGGCTCAGAGGCCTGTGAGCCGTCACACCCGTGCGGAAGCCGTTGACACCAGCTGTCAGCGGGATATCCCTGTCCCCTAATCCGCGAGATCTGGAATCCGATCCTTAACCATTAAATCGGTGTAGAATTACCATAATTTTACTGTCTTGGTCGATTTTCAGTCAGAAATCGGTGAAATACCCGATTTCTACCCCGATTTCTAATTGTCGTGAAATCGCCGCCTGTTGTCGCCTGTTCGCGCGCCTTCGTCGCTTCTCCGTGGCGAGTTTTGTGATGGATTTTTCTCGTGCACCTTTGAGGTTCTAAAGGAACTTAAGTGCTGGATCTAGAGGGTTTTTCTTGTACTTTCATCTGGTGTCTTCACCAGAGTTTTTCGCCGTCGCGTCTGAGAAAAAATCAGCGCGAAAGATTTTCCGTCGATCGCTCAAACTTATGGTTCTCAAAGACCATGAATTTGGACGGAACCCAGCATTCCCCCCCTATGCCTTTCATCCATGCCCCTTTCCCGTGGGCATATCACTTTGTATAGGGAAGCGGGCAATAAGAATGTTTTAGGCAGCATATGGGTGTTGTAAACCCAAGTTATTTGCGTGCGCAAACACTAACTTTGTGGCCTTGTGAGCGTGCACGTTAATAACCGAACACAATGCTCACAAGACCAAGGGCCCCGGGCCATTTTCTTTTTTCGAGCCAACTCAACGAAGGCTTTTTTGCACTGAACGGCGCCTTTTGTGGCTGGCCAGGCCGGCAAACTCAACGAAGGCCCCACAGAATTCAATGCGTACCAAAACTCATTTTTTGAAAAAGGGCAAATTTTGGCCGAAAATTAGGCCAAAATGGCCAAACCCCGGAGGCTCGTACTCGAACTCTTTTGGGAGTTGAGCCTTGAATCAAGGCGATATGTAAAGTAAAGACCACGAAGTGCATCGTGGATGGCTTGATTGATGTTTGAAACCTTGTCTCCTATTTTATATAATGTCGCCTTGTGAGCACGCGTGCCATACCGCCTCTTTGCACACGCGCCCATATGCAAGCACTAATGACATGAGTGGGCGGAGACGATCTAACTGTAGTGGTCATATTTGAAGGCACCTACTATGGGCCTACTCCAAAAATGTTTAGTCATATTTTTGTTCCTCAATGGCCCAAAGATATGTACATACCAATATCGCCGATATATGCACTTTTTCCCATAAATAGTGTGCTTCAAGGATTGGGGTGTTAAAAATGTTTCCATTATACTTTGATCCTCAACCCTTGTTGCAAAAGGGAAGCAAAGCTTCGGTTTGCATCCATGCAAAAGCCCGAGGCTCCTTTCTCTTGTGATACGGAGATACAATTTTTCGAGTGACCACTTTTGGGTGAATTTTGGCCGTTTTGCCCAGAATGGCCACAAACCCCTTCTCCCCCTGATTTCACCCCCGAGGTTGCGTGCGCCACTTGACCAAGGGTAAGGGCAATTCGGAGAGGGCACATAAACCCGCATCGAATGGGGTGTTTCCCCATGTGGCCTCTCCTCTCGAAGGGAGAGATGTGAGTCACCCAATTTGGGGTATGTTGCCATTCAGCCCCATTTGTGTGTCACTTTCCCCCCAATGGGACATATAGCTAGAGGCGACCATGAAGGTTGGCAAGTGGCACATATTGGGACCTAAGACCCATGTGTCTATAGCACTTTTGGTTGGAAGAATCTTCGCCGTGGCCATGGAGATATGGAATCATGGGTGCGGGCCATTTTGGCCAAATTTCCCTTTTTTTGCCATGGTGTACCATATTGGAACTACCATATCTCCATGGGGCACGAGATCTAGCCACAAAAAGGAGGCGAATATTGTAGAATATCACCAAGGGTTGAACACCATTGAGTTTCGTATTTGCTCCTCCGGCTCATCCAGAGTTATTCAACTTTTGGTGCGATCCATGATATCCCCCGTTGCACGGCATGCTGCTTTTTGCCCCATCCGCGTGTTCATCCCCTCGATGAACAGCAAGCGGCCAGTGTAACATCAAGCCATAACCCAGGGCATGGGACCAAAGAGGATATCAGAGGTTGTGAATCAAGGCTTGGCGCGTCAATATCGCCAAGGTTTACTACCCTGGACGGTCGACCGAGACGACCGATTTTGCCATTTTGGCATTTGTGGTCCCAGTTTGGATCATCACCACGCCGGGGGCCATGGAGATCCTTGAAAGCCAAGTACATGTGAGTCTCTGTTGGACTCCCAGTGGATGGCATATGGAATGGCGGATCCCATCTCCAAGCCAGCGTGGAGATATACCATTGGGGATACGCCGGATTTTGGCTCATTTTGAGCAGCCAAAATGACCCCCTTTTGGGACCCCAATTTCACCCCCCCGTGTAATCAATTGGCGGCCCCATATCTCTGTGCCCGTGAGGACCCCGGACCTTATTTCAGGTCGTGCACTCAGATGCAGGTCCTAGATCCTGCCTCCTATCCTGTGAGCCATTGGCCTTGCCCTGGCCGGGCGAGCCACCCGTGGGAATGACTCCAGTTTGGATGATTTTGGCATCATGACCACACATGGCGAAACCGTGGCGCCATGATGCTGAGGATTCAGAGGGAGGCAGGTTGAGTGAGGGCTCTGGATAGTTCGTACTTGAAGGGCATAGGGTCAGTTGCCTCGTCCCTACCTCTGGCTGGTCCAGACGAGGGGTCAACTTTGGATTTTTCGATATAATATCAGTTTGAGCTGAAACAGCCCACTTTCAGCTACCAACTCCTAGGGGATAATGGCGGGGCCTTCTCTCTTGCTCAGAGGGGAGTTGGGACCTGCCAGTAAGGGAGCTTGGGGAGCCACAGTCAGTTGGCCTTGGAGTCCCTTGGTTCCCAGGAACTCGTCTGTGGCTGAGCGCGACACCCTCCCCTATTGGCAGGGTTTCAGGGTCCGGACTGGGCAGGGCATGGGTTGTGTTTGAGCCCCCGCCCCTGCCAGCCACTGGGAGGGTCGGACCTGGGATTTGGATTTGAGTGGGGACTGAGTGTCTATTGTCCTGTGATGACCTTACCTCAGTCCAGTCTTAACCCCATGTGTACATATCCTGATGTGTTGCGGTACATACTTTTGTTCCCTTGTTTCAGAGTGGCAAGGATCCTGAAACGCTTTGTCACATGACACGAGCATGAGGATGCCCCTGTGAGCGCAGTGCTTTGCCTGCCTGCTTGCTTGTGTGTGTCCACCGCAGCGTCCTGTGGCCAGGCCCCCCACGGGAACGCGTCAAAAGCGTTTCACCGCCGCGGGGTTACCCATTCCTCGCGTGCCACTCGGGGCCACCTCAACTCCGAGCACCACGGGCTTCGCAGGGCCGCCCGGAGCATCGCCCCGAGCGTCAGCAACAGCGCCAAGTCCGTGAAGGAGGTGTAGCGACCGGAACTCCAACATCGGCGAGTTCCTTCGGCCGACTAGTACCGGCCGCACTCCCAGCTGCATCACCCACCTCCACAACCTCCATCGGGCGTCTTGGTCCCAGCCCTGTAGATAGAGTGGACCACAGCGACCGCTTCAACAGCCACCTCCAGGACTAGTCCATTGAGAGGAGCGAGCGCCGATGGTGAACTGGCAGGAGGCGGTCAAGCCGTGGCTGCTGCCCCACCCTCATGCTGTGTACCTACTGCGTGGGTTGGTATGGGGGCAACACTACCGCGGCAGCAACCCCCAGTGCGAAGGCGGCATGCCGGGGAGCTTCGAGCTCCGCGAGGATATGGGCGCCCACCACCTGCAGGCAGTGGAAGACTGGCTGCGGGCGGAAGGATACGCCTACCGCTTCTGCCAGAAGCGCTGGAGGGTCTGGACCCGCCCAGACAGGCCCCGGCGAAGAGCTGCGCCCTGACGGGATGGAGGAGGAGGAGAACCCCAACGAGTACCCGTCGGGTGCCAGGATCGATGTCTCTATATGGGACGTGATCGAGAAGAAGTTCCCCGAACCGGGGAACGAGCGTACGCTGCAGGGCAGCAGCAGCAGCGCGTCCCCTGGGAAGGAGAAGCGATCCGCCGGGGACAGGAAGCGGGACAAGAAATGGCGGGAGTACCAGGGGTCCCTGGCCGCCGAAGCCGCCCAAGCCATGGAGAACGAGACCAAGGGCGGAACCCCAGCCCCCAGCCCCCAACGGGCCAGTGGCGGTCATCACCCCGGCCACACCACCCTTTGCAACTTCCTTGAGGTCGCCAAGAAGGCCAAGGCCAAGCCCCGTCAGCTGCACCTGAGGAAGTCAGGCCCCAGCAGCGACGTGGAGTCGGCCCCAGTGGGAGGATGCCGGCTGACGAGGCCAGCTCCAGCATCAGCGTCGCTCCCAGCCAAGGGGACGTGGCCCGCGCCTGCAAGCATGCCTGTGGGGTGCCCTGCAACCTTCCGGTTGCCCGGCAACGGGCCACACAGCAGAACGCTGCTGTGGAGGGCGCCGGCGGCATCGCCCAGGAGGAGGCTGCAGATTGGGGCAGAGGCATGGCCTTCCATGCCTCGACTGTGGCGGTTATTGCGGCCGGACTCACGGCTGCAGCCGCCCAGGAGGCAGCGACGGCCCAGGTCAGGGGTGAGGTGGCGGCAGCCGCCGAGGAAGCCCGCCTGGCCCAGGAGGCCATTGTCCGTAAGGAGGCCGAGGTGAAAGCGCTGGAAGAGGCGCTTGCCCAAGAGAGGGCAAGGAAGGAGGTGGAGGAAAGGGCCCACGCCGAAGCAACAGCCAAGGCCCAAACAGACGCCGCCAGGAAAGATGCCATCGAGGCCGCCCGACGGAAGGTCGCTGAGGAGAGGGCCAAGATGGACGCAGGGCTGGCAGCGTTGGAAGCGGAGAAGGCTCGGCTGCAGCAGGCTCGGGAAGCCGAGGCCGCCCGTGCCCGGGAGGAGGCCGAAAGGCGAGCTACCGCAGCCCCGGCCGCCGCAATGGAGGAGGCGGAGGCCAAGTTCCAGCGCGAAACACCCCCGGGAGGATCCCGAGTGGAGACCCTTCGAAAGCTCTTCGAAGGGGACGCCTCCTCCAAGATGACGCTGGATCTGGAGAAGGTCGACACGGGCAGCAGTGGGAACAGTGGCCCCACCGCCTACCGACGAAGGAGGGGTAAGGGGAAGCCCCTTGAGAGGGCACGGAGGCCAGCAGGCGGACATCCCCACGACTTCGACCCCTTCTTCACCGCCAGCGATGGGGACGGACGAGGCCGCCGACATCGCTGGGGAATGGCTGGCGAAGGAGGCGGAGATGTCCCCATGGAGCCGGAGGGTGAGAGTGAGGATCTCCCTCCTCCCTACCGGAGCTCGGAATCCACCAAGTGCGAGACCGAGACGGCTAGGTGGGGCGACATGGACGAGGATGAAGACATGGACTTCGGTTACACGGAGAAACCCCCGTCCTCAGACCCACCGGGGGGACCCGGCAGAGGCCCACCGGGACCCCCTGGTGGAGGACCATCAGGATCCTCTGGAGGACGCCCATCCGGAGGCGGACCCCCTAGCGGGGGAGGACCCCCTGGACCAAGCGGGCCTGGCGGAGGCCCTCCTGGAGGACCCCCTGGGGACCCCGACAACCCAACAGGGAACGGTGACCCGGATGCCACGTGGCGGTGGATTGTCCACCTCCGCAGGAGGGTCCAGGCCCTCAAGCGCGAGGTAGACACGGGCAAAGGCAAGATGATCCGCATCGCCAGGGTCGCCGCGGGCGCACAGAAGGAGCTGGACATCGCCAAGACGGAGATGGTCAAGATCGCCAAGGTCGCCACCGCCGCCCAGAGGGAGCTGGACATCGCCAGGGGCGAGACCAGGCCGCTGGACAAGGTCATCAACGGCCTGCAGCAGAGGTTGGACGAGCTGGAAGGCCGTGGGAGCGTCGGCAGCGACCACCCACCCCTGGAGTCCGGCTCGTCGGACGACGGCTCGGGAACTGGACCAGGTCCAGGCTGAGCCCACGCCCCCGGCGGAGCCCCCAAGAGTCGCCCCAGCGCCAGTGCCCCCTCTCTCAGCGCCCCCTCTCATCACAGCGCGGGCCGCCGTAAAGAGCGCGTGCCGCCCGGCAGTGGCAGTGAGGAGTGGCGTGATGAGTGGCTCAGTGCGGAGTACCACAACCGCCGTGCTCCACCGCGGACACCGGTACGCCCCTGACGCCCCGCACCAGCCCAGGAGCCAATCCCAATGACTGGCGGGCGTTATGGTGGACTCAGAGATGAGGTTGCCAGAGCGGACGTGGGGTGTGATGTCGGCGGAGGCGAGGAAGACCTGGAGGAGTTCGGCATTACCCCGCCGCGTGCTGTACGACGGGAGGCCGCTGAACGCAGCCGCCGGCGCCGTGATGAGGAGGCATACATGGAAGGAGTACGGCGTGAACATCTAGGCTCAGCGTACATGGAGGAACCACGGCGTAGCCACATGGATACCCTGGAGGAGATGGAAGTGGCGGCCGTGGGAGTCCGTGGGGGACGCCGATGGGAACCTTGGTCGACCTCGCGGCCGGCGTTCATGGTCTCTAAGGCCGTGGATGCCGCCGTGTGGGAGGACCTGAAGAACATCAAGCCCCCCACGTACGATGGCAACCCCCTCAACCTCGACCGCTTCACGGAAAAGCTGGAGGATTGGGGAATGAACACATGGATCCCGGGGAGGCGGAGAAAAATGTCTTCAAACGGTTCAGGTGGCGCCTGCTGGAGGTGCTCCAAGAGCTATACTTCATGGCGACCAAGGAGGGGAAAATCAAGACCTTCAAGGAAGCCAAGAAGTGGCTCAACGAGCAGGAGCGGTTGGACGCTCCGCAGGTGGCTGCCAAGCGGTGGAGGACCATCAAGCTTCAGCATGACGGTCGCGAGATCCGCCTACGGGATTGGCGAGACTTCCGGGGGCAATACACCCTCTTCCGCCGCAACGTGGAGGACTGGAATGAGGGTGACGATCAGGCCCGCCTGCTCTCCATGCTGCAGGAGGCATGGATCAAGAGACTCACTAAGGAGGAAGCCAAGAGAGCCAAGTTCAACCACACGTTCAAGATGATGCTCCCCAAGGAGTATCATCCAAAAGTGTTGGCTTGGACAAAAAAGCATGTGGCGCGGGATGTCAAGCGGCGAGAGCTGCTGAACGCCCTCCTCATCACCGTCACGGGCGATCGCGAGAAGGCCGCGATGTTGCGCCTCGACGAGAATGACGTGGGCGGCCAGACCCTCTGTGTGCAGGCCATCTCGGCGCGGATGACATGCGACGAGGTCTTGGATTGGGTCGGAGAGGAAGTGCTCAAAGTGTACAGGAATCTCCACCACACCCGCAGCTTGACGGCCCTTGACCGTGACATCAACTATGTTGGCGAAGGGTCGGGCGGGGAATCTGCCATGCACCCAGCGGGAACCAAAGCCGGTGAGGCCCTCAACGATGAGGACGACGACCATGAGCCCTCCGAAACAGCCGTTTGTGTCTTCGTGGCCAACAACCTCAACGCGCGGAGCAACCGGGAAAGCTGGAAGCCCCTGCAGAAGGGTTTGAAGAAGAAGGAGAAGAAGGAGCCCCGCCGCATTGGAGACCCTCCGCTGTCCTTTGGGTCCCCACGCCCGCACCGACCGCACCCGGGACACACGGGTCGCAGAACCCTGGCTGCCCGCTCCAGAGGACGGGTGGCCGGGGGAGGGACAGCGCCTGACACCAGACGCCCCTCACAACGGTGGCAGGCCACCCCCCCCGGGGACGGCCCCCCACCACCCCCGCAGCACGCAGCCCCCACGGGGCATGCAGGCCAAGGGGACAGTGCTGGGCCCCCACACCCACACACCCGCGCCCACAGCACGTGGGTGTCGGACCCCAACAGCCCGCCCAGTGGGCGGGCAGTCGGGGGAGGGACAGCGCCTGACCTCAGACGCCCCTCACAATGGTGGAAAGCACCACCCCCGGGGACGCCCTTCCGCCACCCCCAGAGCGAACAACGCCGGCCCGCAAGGGCGCACGCTTCAGGGCCCGGGCTGGGTCCCCACGCCCGCGACGACCGCACCCTAGACAAACGGGTCGCGGAGCGCTGGCTGCCCGCTCCAGAGGACGGGCGGCCGGGGGAGGGACAGCCCCTGACACCAGACGCCCCTCGCAACGGTGGCAGGCCAACCACCCCGGGGACGGCCCCCCACCACCCCCGCGGCACGCAGCCCCCACAGGGCATGCAGGCCAAGGGGACAGTGTCGGGCCCCCACACCCACACATCCGCGCCCACAGTACGTGGGTGGCGGACTCCAACACCCCGCCCAGTGGGCGGGCAGTCGGGGGAGGGACAGCGCCTGACCTCAGACGCCCCACACAATGGTGGAAGGCACCCCCCCCGGGGACGCCCCTCCGCCACCCCCACAGCGAGCAACGCCGGCCCGCAAGGGCGCAAGCGATGGGGCCGGGGCTGGGTACCCAAGCCCGCACCGACCGCACCCGGGACACACGGGTCGCGGAACCCCGGCTGCCCGCTCCAGAGGACGGGCGGTCGGGGGAGGGACAGCGCCTGACACCAGACGCCCGTCACAACGGTGGCAGGCCACCCCCCCCGGGGACGGCCCCCCACCACCCGCGCAGCACGCAGCCCCCACAGGGCATGCAGGCCAAGGGGACGGTGTTGGGCCCCCACACCTACACACCCGCGCCCACAGCACGTGGGTGGCGGACCCCAACAGCCCGCCCAGTGGGCGGGCAGTCGGGGGAGGGACAGCGCCTGGCCTCAGACGCCCCTCACAATGGTGGAAGGCACCCCCTTCTGGGACGCCCCTCCGCCACCCCCACAGCGAGCAACGCCGGCTCGCAAGGGCGCACGCTGTGGGGCCGGTGCTGGGTCCCCACGCCCGCACCGACCGCAGCCCGGGACACACGGGTCGCGGAACCCTGGCTGCCCGCTCCAGAGGACGGGTGGCCGGGGGAGGGACAGCGCCTGACACCAGACGCCCCTCACAACGGTGGCAGGACACCCCCCCCCCGGGGACGGCCCCCCACCACCCCCGCGGCACGCAGCCCCCACGGGGCATGCAGGCCAAGGGGACAGTGTCGGGCCCCCACACCCACATGCCCGCGTCCACAGCATGTGGGTGGCAGACCCCAACAGCCAGCCCAGTGGGCGGGCAGCTCAGGGAGGGGGGGCGCCTGGCCTCAGACGCCCCTCACGACAGTGGAAGGCACCCCGGAGGGAACGCCCTTCCGCCACCCCCACAGCGAGCAACGCCAGGCCGCAAGGGCGCACACTGTGGGGCCGGTGCTGGGTCCCCACGCCCGCACCGACCGCACCCGGGACACATTGGTCGCGGAACCCCGGCTACCCGCCCCAGAGGACGGAAGGCCGGGGGAGGGACAGCGCCTGAAACCAGACGCCCCTCACAACGGTGGCAGGCCACCTCCCCCGGGGACGGCCCCCCACCACCCCCACGGCACCCGGCCCCCACAGGGCATGCAGGCCAAGGGGACAGTTTCGGGCCCCCACACCCACACACCCGCGCCCACAGCACGTGGGTGGCAGACCCCAACAGCCCGCCCAGTGGGCAGGCAGTCGGGGGAGGGGTAGCGCCTGACCTCACACGCCCCTCACAACGGTGGAAGGCAACCCCCCCGGGGACGCCCTTCCGCCACCCCCACAGCGAGCAACGCCGGCCCGCAAGGGCGCACGCTGTGAAACTGGTGCTGGGTCCCCGGGCCTGCACCGACCGCACCCGGAACACACGGGTCGCGGTACCCCGGCTGCCCGCCCCAGAGGACGGGCGGTCGGGGGGGGGACAGCGCCTGACACCGGACGCCCCTCACAACGGTGGCAGGCCACCCCCCTGGGAATGGCCCCTCGCCACCACCGCGGCACGCAGCCCCCAGAGGGCATGCAGGCCAAAGGAGCAGTGATGGGCCCCCACACCCACACGCCCGCGCCCACAGCATGTGGGTGACGGAGCCCAACAGCCCACCCAGTGGGTGGGCAGTTGCGGGAGGGGGAGCGCCCGACCCCAGGTGCCCCTCACAACGGTGGAAGGCACCCCCCCCGGGGACGCCCTTCCGCCACCCCCACAGCGAGCAACGCTGGCCCGCAAGGGCGCACGCTGTTGGGCCGGTGCTGGGTCCCCACGCACGCACCGACCGCACCCGGGACACACGGGTCGCGGTACCCCGGCTGCCCGCCCCAGAGGACGGGCGGTCGGGGGAGGGACAGCGCCTGACACCAGCCGCCCCTCACAACAGTTGCAGGCCAGCCCCCCCCCCCGGGGACGGCCCCCCACCACCCCCGCGGCACGCAGCCCCCACAGGGCGTGCAGGCCAAGCCAGGTAGGGAGGAACCGGGGCCGGACCGCCCCCCCCCGAGCAGGCTAGACAAAGCAAGGGACCGGGGCAGGACACGCGGAGGGGCACAGACCACGTGGAACGGCCCTACCAGCGCCAAGTGCCGGGACCGCGCGAGGTGCGCACGCCACACCACCAAGGGGGG
Source organism: Eutreptiella sp. 'Long Island Sound 2002' (assembly GCA_964036045.1). NCBI lineage: Eukaryota > Euglenozoa > Euglenophyceae > Eutreptiales > Eutreptiaceae > Eutreptiella > Eutreptiella sp. 'Long Island Sound 2002'. The sequence goes on from OZ038379.1 coordinate 133,283,732, forward strand.
GGGGGGGAGCGGACGTCGCGGGAGCGCGAGCGCACACACACGCAAAGGGCACGCGGGGACTACCAGAAGGGCAACGGGACCGAGCTCGCGGAACGCACAGACCGCATGGAATGGCGTACCAGTGAGCGAAGGTAAGGGACACCCGGACGGGACGGCCCACCACACGCAGCGCGGGACACGCGGGGCGGGAAAGGGGAAACGGGAGAGACACAACACCAAGTACCGGCCCGAGCCCCCCGAACCGGCCGCGAGCGACGCGCACACACGGACGGGGCACTGCACCCGCCAAGGCAGTAGTGGTGCACTGCGCCACGCCCCAACCCCTAGGCAAGGCAGCCTCCGCGCCAGCCCAAGGGGGTCCCACTGGCGACAAGCCAGTAGCACGGGCCCGGCGGCGCCGGCGCCCCGGGCGACCACGCATTGGGGGGGCGACGCAGTGGGTCAGCGTCCGCAGCCACGGCTGCAAATTGATGCACTGACCGGGGAGTGGCGAAACGGGGAAGCCGGGGAGAGACGAGGCTCCGAGCCCTGTGAACCCGGGGGACTCCGCCACCAGGAAGGAGGTGCGTCTTGGATGGCCCCCTATTAGGACCCGGTGGGGAGGATATCACCTGGCCCAACCAGATGGCCCCCCGGGGCCGAAAGGCGTCTAGTACCCGCAAAATCAAACCTCAAACCTCCAACCTTAACCTCCAAGGCCTTAGGCATGAAATGCCTATTTTATTTCGGTATATCCTCCATGAAGGAAGGTACCTCCGCTCAGTTGAGTGGTAGGGGTGAACGTTATGGGGGGCTAGGGTTATAACCCTAGTTACTTTGAGAAAGTGTACTTAGAGCTTCAAAAGAGGGAGAAAAATACTTAAGTAAGTCTTAGCATCAACAAAAGGGTTTTAAAGGGGGCTTGGCCTGGATCAAGCCCTCTAAAAACGACATGGCAGTGACTTTTTCTTACTCCCCCCTGGAGTACTAGTTGATCAAGCTAGTAGGGCCAAGGAAAAAGGCTCAAATATTCCCAAAATTACCTCTGAAATGCATTAAACCTACCAAAAACATTTTCATCAGTTCATAGAAGCCTATCACACTGTAGGTACCCTTAAAAAAAAGTGTAATGTACCGTGAATGATGTCCCTTAGATTGGGCATTCCTCAAAAGTCGCCAGCGTGCGGCGAAAACCTTTTGAAAAAATTCCGGGGTAGTGGGGTTTGAACCCAGGACACCCTTCCTAGAGCACACATGCTTGCCCACTAGGGTACAGTCGAACGCTCTAATGCGGACGGCTAGCGCTGCATAAACAGCAACTCAGTAAACGTCCTGACCAAGGGCCAGGGTGGAGCAATACTCCCAATGCGGGACACAAATCTCCAGGAGCTGAAAAAAATAGAAAATGAAACCAACACGGAGTGAATCCTGTGGTTTAGCGAAAGGAGTAGCGATTTAAGAAGTCAAATCGCTAAAAATTGACGAAACAACGCGAGAAAGCGTCATCTTTACACTAAAACTTAAAGTCGCAGACATGCGCAACAGAAGAGGACTCCAGAAAAAGGGTTGCCCAAGCGTAAACGGCTCTAGAAAAAGGTTGTATGAGCCGGAGTTTTTAAAGTTCTAAAAGAAATTTTTGCACAGTTGCATCAAAACTTTTATAAACCTTAGGAAAAAGTATCGAAAATGAAGCCACACCATAGAGCAGGTGGACTACCCACCTCTCAGGTATGTCAGTGTCATTTCACACGCATGCATTGCGTTCGTGTTGGTTGCTTCGTTAAAACGGTAGGGTTGTCACCGCTGTGTTTGTTGGGGGTTCGGGTGCTCCTCTCCTTTGCTCTGCACAGGTCAAAACAGGAATGAAAGGTATGCGATGCGAATGGAGCGCGCAGCGCGCACGTAGGGTTAGAATATGCGCTGTGCTCAGGATGTATGTGCCTAATTGAGGCATTCACACATTGTGTCGCTTTCCCAGTGCCCCAAATCACCCTTGTCCTCTCTTCACAGGTAAGAAGAGAAAGTGCTTTCTCGTGTTTGTGTTGCGGTTGCGTTAAAATAGGGTTGCTTAAACGCTTAGGCTTGTTTTGCGCTGTGCAGTGCGCCACCCTCTCTCCTCTTTCTGCAGGAAACAAGACGAGGAAAGCATGCATGGCACACAGTGCATTAATCGCTTAGGGTGGTTTATAGTTCGCCGTAGGTTTGTTTAAGCGCGTAGGGTTGTTCTGCGCTCGTGTATTCCTCGGCATTCACATGATGCGTGGTGGGTAAGGTAGGTAAGCCCAGGAGGAGGTCACCTCCTGGTTGAGTCACACTGTGGTTGGTTATGATGGGTCAAATTAGGAGAAAGAGTGGGGAATTGAAAAACCAGTGCTATTTGTGCATGCATATGACGCATTAGAGGGTAGGCCACGCGAAATGCGCACGGTACAATTCTTGTTTAGGCTACCCAGAGACTGCAGCCCACGTTCTATATGAGAACGGGTGGAGTACCTTAAGCTTGCTTGCTTGCACCTGGGTTTGAGGACAGCGTATTATAGGGCTACCTGAGAAGCGTATAATACGTGGAGGTAGTCTTGGTTCCTCAGCCGCAAACCCAGGCCTTCAGCCTTTGCTTTACAGGTGGGAAGGTAAGGGCCATTAGCGAAGTCTCTTTGAGCAGCGCTAAAATATGCTGCGCAGATCACACAAACAAAAAAACTGCGAGTGCAGTCCAACTTCACGCCATCCACGCCGTGCACGCATACTGAGCACTCCTTCCCTCCAAGCCCTGACAGGGAAACGCGTAGTGGCGTCCCTGTTAGGCCACAGTTGCTTAGTAGTGCTGTGTTCCCTTGCTTTCTCACAGGAGGGTCAGTAGGACCCCTGACATCTTTGATAGCAACTCCAAGTAGCGTGTGTAGGTGTTAGGGTCAGCAGGCCTGGCAGGAGGTGAGTGCAAGTGATGAGTGCTCACCCTGCCTTCGAAGGCCGGTGCTGGCGTTAGTGAGTGTAGTGTCGTGGTGTCTCCTGTCCCGCGTGCTTTTCCACGTGGGCAGGGGAGTGCGTTAGCCTTTGGCCTTTAGCAAAAATGGGCGTTTTGTGAGCCCTTAGCACACTTGGCCACCCATCCCCTCTAGTAGGTAGGGCTTTTGCCGTCCTCCCCCAAGGGTAGGCGCCAGCACAGAAATTGGGCGCCATAGGAGTGGTAATAGTACCTGATTATGACCTTCGGTCCGACGTCAGCGAAGCCCGGTCTCCGGAAGCCACGCCGGGGAGAGAAGTGAGACACACGCAGACATACGTAGCACACTTAGGGGTATGGTAAACCCTGTAAGGAAGGGCAGAACCCCATGGGTCTGGACCAGTCAGGGGTCATAACTGTGGGCTCGCTTGTCCCCAAGGAGGGAAGACACACCTTGCTTCATAACACCTTGCTTGTCATTCCCTCTGGAGTAGTAAGCCACCGTTCTTCGTTGGCTCCCCAAGGTCATTACATCACGGCAGTCCCCATGCAACACATGGTCAACAAGGCATACACTCGGTCTGTGGCTGCGAACCTGATAAGCGGCCACCTGGTCCAGGCGGGAAACCATAGGCATGGGACTGCAGGGCACAAACAGGGTCAGTGCAGTGCTCAGTAAGCAGTGGTCTGTGAAAAACCAATGGCCTTCGGCCAGGGAGTGGTTGTCACGGGGGGCTAACGGTCCTGTCTTGCAATGCAATGCGGGGCAACTGTGACAACTGCTCTTACACACAGACACAGGCCCATCTGCACAAGAGTGCTGGCTGCCCCTGTACGGTTAGAACATAGTCAGTAGACTAACAGAGTGAAATTAGTTTTTCTTTTTACCCTTGGACAGAGTCTCAGCACCAGTTAGTAGGTGACCCTCGTTGTTCTCAACGAGGTAGGAGCGGAAGATGGGGTTGATACTCCCATCTGGTTGTATGAAGGCTGACATAGGTTCCCAGGTCGCCTCAGATAACCCATAGCCATTCCACAGGGTTAGGAATTTCCAGCCCTGTTTATACTTGTGGCGAGCAATACCTGCAACCACGTAGTAACCATCGACTGCCATCTCATCGGCAGTCATCTCTTCGAGTTCGTCTGCCTCCTCTGGACTGGCAGCGTTCTTCAGGTAAATACACTCGACCTCACTATGACTGAGCCGCCACTCATCCCGAGACAAATCGTCAGGGGAACGATAGTGCCTCAACTGTTTAGGTGCACACAGCAGTTCACCACCTAGACCTGGACTGCACCTGACATGGACCCTGGATCCATCTATCCTGATGATACGATAGGGCCCAAAACAGGGATCCTGTAGGCAGTTACGTGGCCAGGAGGGTAGGCGTGAATGGTGAAGCAAAACAAGGTCACCAACCTTGAAGCTGGCAGGTCGCCGTAGGCGGTTCCGTCGGCTCAGTTCACGGTCACAAATGTGTCTCAGGTTAGTACCCGCCTGGTTAGCCATAGACTGCTTGTGTTCCAGCCAATCTCCAACAGGGCTCTTGAAGTCCTCAGGAAAAGGGGTTTTGAAGAACCAAGCAGTTCGTCCTCCATGGAACAGTTCATGAGGGTTGAAACCGGTAAAACAGCTCCGCTGTGAGTTCATGGTAAGCACTGCCCAGGGCACTAGGCGTACCCAGTCTTTGGTACGCTCCTGTTTCATCCGGATTCTTAGGTTTTTTTCCACCACACGGTTCTGTCTCTCACAAAGAGGGTTAGACATGTGGGTATAGGGCACACCTGTGTTTACCTCCACGTTGAGGGCATTTAGCACTCGTTTGTACCACCCAGTGTCGTTGCGGATGCGTACATCCTCATCAGAGTGCACCTGCTCAGGTGCCCCATAGGGTTCGAGCCATTGTTCGACCAACATTTTCACAGTCTGCTCACCTGTGATTTTCTTATTGCAAGGGAACACACGGGTGAAGCGAGATAGGCCACAGGTGACCACTAGGCAACTATCATAGCCGCCAAAGCGAGGTAGGCCGTGGATGAAGTCCACATAGAGAAGAGAGTTAGCACAATAGGGTATGGGTAAGCTGGAAATCAGTCCCCTATCCCTACTGTCACTCTGCCTGCTGGCATGACAGCCACAAGCATCCACAATGGTCTGCATACGAGACCTCAGTTCAGTCAGGGTTAGACTAGAGTGGAAACACTCGTGGAAGAAGTCCACTGAGCGATTAGCGCCAGTGTGATCAGAGCTGAGGTGGGACCACTGTAGGCACCCATCCAGTCTTGCTTCAGGTACAACAATACGGTCCTCGTAGAAGAGGTACTGGTGCACTGAACGGCGCCTTCTGGTGGCTGGCCAGGCCGTAGAAGAGGTACTGGTTGTTTTTATACCACTGTTGCCCGTAAATGACACGTAGTTCGAGACCAGTGCTGAGGGTTTGGAGAATTTCTTTATACTCTGACTGATAGTCGGTTAGTGTTAGCAGTAGGCAGCAGAGTACAGACTCCGGCGATCGCGACTCATCTGCCAGGTCGCTCGCGAGCGATAGGCCTGACAACGTAATACAGACAACATCAATACTACAGAGTACAGACAGAATTACGACAGAGCACAGACAGAATTACGACAGAATAATTAACGATTATTAAATAGCATGGTGATTGCATTTCACACATCGTGTATGCATGTGCTCTGTAACGTATTCTGAGACTGGACTTCTGTGTGTTGCACAGGGTCTTTATTACCATGTTGACTGTGGATTCACGGACAAGTTCAACAATTACGACGTGTATGAGCAGTGCGTTGCTTTGAGGAGTAAGGTACAAGTGTGGTCTGGATTTTGAAACAAAGTTCACGTGTTTTGCAGCATCGGTCCTGTGCAGGAGCCTAGTGGCTTATCAGTTGGTAGCATCATCGGGTGCTTGCAGCGTGAATCTCTGACTTTCTGATCTAAGACTGAGTGCTGAGTACATCGTTTCGTGAATCCATGGTTAGCATCGGTGAACCTGAACTGTTGCGGCTGCAGCTGTATGAGTCTACAACACGGCAGCAGGCTCCAGCGGAGCCGATGATCCTCTCGAGCCCTGTGAAGGCAGCAGCGTTTGATCCACAAGAATCAGTGCCGCCGACGCTGTCTGCAGCTCGCGTGCTAGTCAATGTGGAGAGGCATCGCTGGGTTGATCAACATGGGTGTCCGCACGAGTGGCAAGCCATCAGCCACACCGGTGACCACGTTACGCGCTTGCATCAGGTAGAGGACGGCGTGACGGAGCTCCGTGAAGCTATGACTGCTGTCACGGACGCGCTGAGATCGGTACTGAACGGGGATCAGCAGGTGTTTGATCTGGTGAAAACCCACGATCATCACTTTGCAGGCATCACCGTCGATCTGGAGACCATGAGAGGACACACGGCGGCGCTGGGCAACGCCGTCACGGCTGCACAGCGCGTCATAGGTGACCTATGGCGTGATCATCGAGGCATGCAAGAGGCCCACCACACCGCCTTGTCGACGGTGGAGCGCAGCGTCAACGACCTGCTGCAAGTAGCAGCAGCGGCGCGCCTACGGCGGTTGGAGGAGTCCTCAACGCGTGCAGAGGCAAGCATCAAGAGCTGCCACGCGGCCACCGAAGGCGTGCGAGCCTCAGTGGACGCCAACGGGCTGCAGCTCAGCAGCCACATCCACAACGTGTCCTCCTCCCTGAACGACATGGGGCAGGTGGTGGGCGCGTTGGCACGCCAGGAGGCCACCACTGCGAAGGCCTACGAGCGCATCACGCAGGAGACAGCGGAAATCAGGAGGGTTACAGCCCCTCTTGAGCAGGTCACCACTCTCCAGCGTGTGGTCAATGGGTTAGGGCCGAAGGTGGGAACGTTAGAGGGTCATTACCAGACCTTAAAAATCCGGCAAACAACGATGATGGAACAGTTAGACAGGACAGCAAGCTTGTTGGATGAGCGCACCATCACAATCAAAGCGCAACGTGGCGCATGAACTACTGTGAACAAACTTTGCAAACAGCGCTCAACAGAATCACCATACTGGAAAAGGGTACTCGCGTCTCCACAGAAGCTCAACCTTGTGAGCCGCCCAATGACCCTCCTCCTTCTCACTCGTGCTCTGGCAGCAACGGGTGCTGCCCCTGGTGTGCATCTAAGGTGTCTTCGTTGGAGGACGCCAATCAAGCCCTTGAACACGAAGTGGCCTGGCTGAACACACAGGTGGTTGACCTCAGGGGCCGGGTGTTACACCAGAGGGAAGACAAGGCCTCTTGGAAGGCGGAGGTCCTGAGTGAAATGAGGGAGAGCCTCGAAGCAATCCGGCGCCAGCACCTGGAGGAGATCAGGGACTGTCACCATCGCCTGATACTGGCGGAATCAGGTTCGGATCACCTGCAAACAGAGGTCATGAATCCGTTAGCCAGGAAGGTCCACAAAGTGGACAGGCAGTGTGCGTCTTTGAAACGACAAATCCCACAGAACGCCCAGGAGTTGGCGCTGGTAAAGGGACGGCAGCAAGTGCCTGGACCACCGGACCAACTCCCGGACGTATCCACCTCCCTGAATTTTGATGTGGCGGCAGTGGAAGCCGGAGTGGCGGAACATGACACCTCCCTCCGGGCTTTGGAGACGCAGCTCCCTGAGGTCGTGAGTGGTATGGAAACCCTCACGAATGCGATGGAACACATAAGAGGAAAAATACAGGAGTGGGAGGATGAGTGTGCGGATGAAGGGGAGGATGGTCGAGACACCCCTACCCCTCGCCAAAGCGTGAACCCCGACCCCAGCCTTTCCCATCCCACTTGCCCCGTCAAGGCCGAGCCTGGGGCTCGACCACATGTTTCGACGGGAGAGGGCACTCGTTTTTCCCATTGCCTGTATGGGGAGACTACGCCTACACCGGGGGTTGGGACGCAGTTTACTGGGTTGGGGGACATCCTGAGGCCGCACACCAACCCCTCGAACCCGAGGCCGGCGGCAAGCGCCCCCACATTGCTACATGAGGCGGTTGGCGCTACGTTTGACCTTCCAGGGCTGGACATGAAAGGCACCACCCATGATGGGGAGAAGCATGTGAGTTTTTCTAACGTGCAGGAATTTTTCAAGAGTGACCCCCTCTCAGCTATGGGTAGCTTGCCTTCGTTTGAGGGGACGGGTAAGGCCCTAGTCCTGGGCACAACCAACCTAGGGTCTTTTTCTGTACCTGATGGCTCCGTGCCCGGCAGTGCCCCCACCCACAAAGACCAGAATGTTCAGGTCAGGGCGCCGTTCGGCACCGACAAGCTGGAGTTAGAAACCCTACACCCCGAGACTAGGCAAGTCCTTAAAGACCTCCTCAAGAGGCCGGTCTTTCGAGGGGACTGGGCCACGTTTGAGCCTGAATGGGACCGTTACAGGGGGATTTCGGTGTAAGCGCATGGCGCCAGATCTCCTGGCATACGTTTTCTGCTCCTGTTTCCCAGATGAAGGGAACTTATACGCCAGTCTGGTTCGAGATGCCGGCTGGACATACGAACAGATATACGGCGTGGCCTCTACTATCGGCCAGGGCAGGGTGTCCGGCGAACTCCCTGAAAAGCAATGGATCGCAATGGACCTACCCCGCCGGAAAACTGTGGCCAACTACAGCCTCTGGATAATCCAGTGGGTGCTACATGCTCGTTGCACGGCGCGCAAGTGAGCTATCACCCCGCAGCGTGCCAAACAGGTGTGGCACCAGGCGCTTGAGCGTCATGGAGGCTACGGGGCGGAACTTGCCGAGCTGGCAAAGTTAGAGGCACTACACGGTGAGTTCACCTGGGAGGCTGCACACTCCCAGGTGGTGTACGAACTCACCTGGCGCGATAAGCGTAAGGGGCAACAAAAACGCCATGACGACGCCCAGCTGGAACCTCCGGTGCAGACGCGCAGCGCCTCGGCACCAGCAGCCTTCAAGGGCGCATGCCAAAACTGCGGTGAAAAGGGACATCAGGCGGCAGACTGCCCCGAGCCCAAGAAGACGGATGACCGCCAGGACCGCACTCCGGGCCGTAAAACTGGCAAGGGTGAGGGCAACGGCAAGGGCAAAGGCAAGGGGCAGCACGGCGATTACCCCAGGGGTGGCGGGTCATGGGGAGACCGCAAGCCTCGCCAGGGGGACGACCAAGCCCAAGGCTTGACCCCGAGTCAACAGAAACAGGTTGACTGGGCCCTCCCACATGCCACTAAAATGGCCAAGGATGACAAGTGCAAGTGGTGTGGGGGTGAACACCACCCTGCCCAGTGCCAATATCATGTGAATAAAAATGTTGCCCCTGCCCCGCAGTCCCAAGTGGATGCCAAAGATGGTAAGCGTGCCCAGGTAGCCCTTCAGGGGGACGCCAAAGGGAAGGCCGCCGGAGACACCGCGGCCAAACCCGCGGCAACCAGCGCGCCAACAAGGCGCCGCTCCAGGAACCCGCGCCAGTAGAGACGTCGGGGGTGGCTTACGAGAGTCGAGTGCTGCGCTCGCAAGAGAGTAGCCAGGCTGCGGGAAGCTGACCATACTGCTGGCACCCCGCAGGCTCGGCCAGCGTTGACGGATCCACCCCCTGTACGGAGTTTGTCTGCGCTGAAAGTCATCATTTCTACTGCAACAATACGGTCGGTGCCGGTGAGCCCAATAAACAATGCTCGTACGCGCCGTACCCTGCGACGACCCCGAGTATGTGCAATACGTCGCCAGCGCGCGCCTGGTTCAACAAGCACGCACCGGGAATTGGTGGTGCAGTGCAGTGCCCGCCAGAGAACGGGTGAAGAGAGCCCAGCGCCTACCCTGGTCGACTCAGGGAGCCGGGCTTTTGCCATCGCTCCCCCCTCTTTTTTTTCGAGCGGTACGCTCCAACCGGCGCGGAAACCCGTTGCCATTACGTCCGTAGGAGGGGACGCGGTCGCAGGAGGGACAATGGGAGCCTTGCTGGATCTGACCGTGTCCGTGCGGGACCGGCATGGAGTCGAGAAGTTTTTGACCTGCGAACAGGTCTTTGTATACTCCGCCGAAATCAGCAATGGCTGTATAGTCAGCTACCGATTCCTGAAATGCTATGGGTTACAACTTGATGCCTCTCGGGACTGTCTAGTGGATACGTCGGCAGAGTACTCCGAACCCACTGTCCTGCGGGAAGTGGGGACCGACCCTAATCTCCCCTCTCTATTGATTGAGGAGGCTCCCGGCAAGGAGACTCCCAGTATACAATGGACGACATGGGCTGCCGCCATTACGCAGGCATTGGCCTCTTTAGGACAACAAGTGGCGGCAGTTGCCGTGGCGGTGCAGGAAGTCACCACAGTAGCCACCGTCATGTCAGCGACACGCAACGCTAGCTTAGGAGGGGAGCAGCCGTTACCCTCTCCTCCCAAGCAGCAGTTGGTAACCCCGCCCAGGCAGCCCGTTACGGTCTGCAAGTGTGTCTCGGTAGGTTTAGTGGCACCAGATAGGCAGTTTGATTGTGATGATTCGTACTGTTTGGTTCAGGAGTATGAGGACAGCATGGGGGACCCGCAGTATGCAGATTTTCCTCCAACCGGACCCACATATTCTATGGAGTGGACAACCATAGCTCAGGCTAGGTACAAGCCACCACGATGCATACCTTCCCCTACCGCCACGAGGGAGGCCGGGGACGGAGTTCCCCGCTTCATACCCCCCCCCCCGAGGTCGAGCCACAGCGGTTTAGGTGCCAGTGCCTGCAACAGTGTGGGTGTCATTTAGCCGTAGATCCCAACGGCGGTACCGAGAGCGAGCAACGGTTATCTGAGGCCGAGTCAGAAGAGGGCGAGCCTATTTTAGCTTGGCCCATCACAACCCCCTCCCCCGTCCACACCACGTTTTCAGACAGCTTCGCCGGGGGGTGGGGATACCACCAGAACCACAACGGCCAATGGGGGGGAGAAACCCATTCCAGAACCCCCCACGGGACAACCCAGGCTCTCCGGTTCGGACCCCCCCACGGACAAACAGGTCGTCCAACGGTACGGTAGCTTCCCAGGGTCCAGTTCAGGTGCCACCTCGGTACGACCCGTCCGCATTTCTAAGAAGGCTCAGGCACTACCAACCGCAGCTCGGCGCAAGGCACTACATAAGTCAGCTAGTCGTACTTCTAAAACCAAGGCATTCGCAGTACTGCCGAGTCTCAAGCAAGAGATTTTGGCATGGGCAGGAGTTTCAGGAAGGGAGCAGCAGTCCATGGTTGATGCATACGCCCAAAAAAGCAATGCCCAGTTCCCACGGTGTTGGACCCAGGCCCAGGATGCCTTCTCCAAGGAATGGGGCCGGGACCACCTATGGATTAATGCCCCCTTCTCTAGAATGCAGGATGTTGTCCTCAAGGCCATCATGGACCAGGCCCATGGGAAAATGATTGTCCCTGTGTCGAAGGCACATGATTGGTTTTGGAAGTTAGGGAAGATAGCCCTGGATTGGTGGGACTTGCCGGCGGACCAATCGGTCTATCAGGACAATGCGGGCTTTGTCCTCCCGCCATCCCGAGGCTGGACCACCGAGGTGGTCCTTTTTGACGCATTCTCCAGCAACGTCCGGGATAGTGCCTGCGACGCAGTTGCTGGTGGGTATGCGGGTGATACTGACACCTCTCCCCGGTTACGGGACCTCGTTGATCATGACGCCAAGGGGAGATACTACCGCCCACGGTCTCAACGGTCGGTGCGGGCAGCCGTGCAGGCGGACCAGGAGGACCCCCGCTGTGCGGAAATAAGGGCCCAATTACAGGAGTCCTTCAAAGAAAGATTTGTTCAACACACACCCATCAAGGAGGTCCCGCGGGATCTCCGGCCGCACAGGGAGCATGCCATACCCTTTAAAACCGCCACCCCACAGCCACAGAAATGTGTGCCATATCGCACGTGCGGCATACGAGAGGCGGCTTTCCACGAACTCGTTAACAAGTTTATTGCCCGGGGCTTCTTGCAGAAGTCTGATTCGATGTGGGGTGCACGGGCCTTTGTGGTCGGGAGCCTGAGGGAAAATGGAGGCTGGTAATTGATTACCGCCACCTGAACTCCCAGGTCAGCGACGACCCCTTTCCCCTCCCGGTCGTAGAGGATATGATCCTCTCGCAGGGTAAAAATGCACTTTGGTCTGTCTTTGACCTTGAAGACGGGTTTCACCAAATGCATTTAGCGCCTGAAAGCAGGCAATATACGGCCTTCGTGACACCATGGGGGGTGTACGACTGGCTGGTACTCCCCATGGGCCTAAAAACGGCACCCACGGCATACCAGCGCATGGTGGCGGCCTGCCTGGATACCGGGTTTGGGGACAAGATAAGTTTCACAAAACGGTTTGGTACAAAGCCGTACATTGATGACCTGCTAGACGCTACCCCTGACCGGGACAATTGGGAGAGGAACGAAAAAGTTAGTCGTCTCTGCATACAGGACCATGAGCGTCAGCTACGGGAGTTGTTTGAAATTTTGGCACAGTACAAGCTCTCTCTGAAGCCCGAAAAGTGCTAAATGTTTGTCACTCGCGTTAAATTTTGTGGACACATACTCAAACCAGGGGGTACACACAGGGACCCTGAAAAGGTGGCCGCCATTGAACGGTGGCGGTGGGAGGACATTACCACGCCCACCCACCTTAAGGGATTCTCGGGTTTACACAGTGGTATAGTGTGCACAAACATGACTACGCGCGCATGGCCGCCCCCCTGCAAATGGCCTTGCAGGGTATGTGCCTCACAAAGGCCCAAAAGAAGGCCCAAAAATACCAGCGGCAAAAGGATTTGCTGCCTTGTACTGGTACCCGCCAAAGGGCCAATTTTTCCAAAATGAGCCAGGAGGAACTGATACAACATTACAAACTCCAGGGGAATATTTACTGGACCCCCGAAATGAAGGAGGCGTTTGAGGAGCTGAAACAACGCTTCCAAAAGGAGGTGATACTCCAATTTCCTGATCTCAGCAAGGACTGGTGGATCACTGTTGATTCCAGTATCTTCGCGTTGGGGGGTACACGTGAGCAGGAGGATGCTAACGGCAACCTCCGCCCAGTGGCGCTTTTTTCAAAAAGGTTACAGGTCACCAGGACCAAACGGCCTGACGGGTCCTACCACGAAACGGGCCAGTTGAACTGGCACATTTCGGATCAGGAAATGTACGGGAGTGTCGCCACCCTGTACAAGTTTAGAAGCTGGCTGCAAACGGGGGTAAAAATCAAATGCCGCACGGACCACAAAAGTTTGGAGTCATGGGTCAAAGACGACTTTGACGGCATGGGTGGTCCAGTATGTAGGCGGTCCCGTTGGCACCAGCTTTTGGCCAGGTTCCCCCTGGAAGTTGTCTACATCAACGGGGAAGACAACGGGGCAGCGGACGTGTTGTCTAGGTGGGCATACCCTGCTTACCTAGCCAACCCCGACACCAACCTGCATGGGAGCGATGGCGACCAAGCGGGTTGGGATGCATCGGAGCAGGAAACTGCAGAGTGGGTCGTCGCGGCACTGGCACGGTCGGCCCCTACGGTCGACCCCGAGCCCCACCATAACCCCTTACCACCTCGCACATGGAACACCCCGGATGGAGAACGGTTGAAACACCTGGAGCTTAGTACGGACCAAGTACGGGTCCACGGGGTGGAAGTGAACTGCACATTGCCAAGCACGGGTCAAAGCCTGGCAGAAGCAGTTCATCAGTGGCATGCGGCCTTACGGCCAGTTAGTCATAGTGATGGGGCCTCGGAACTCTGTAAGGACAGGGAGCTCACGGAACAGGCCGAAAGGGCCCGCAGGCAGCAGGCATTCATCAATGCATTGCCTACGGGACCCCAACGTGCTACGGTGCGCCAGCTAGCACACACCATGTCCGGTGACGTAGTCAGTGTGCGCCATGATTCGTGCAAGTACGCGCGCAATGCTCCGGATGCACAAGGGTTGCATTGGAGGTCCAAGCGACGCCAGGCTAGGGCATATATGGACGGATAGTGCTGGTACCAGGGCGCGGCCGCCTGGATGCACCACACCCTTCCTACTGGCTGTTGAGACGGTCCCAATACGGCTATGCTGCGCACGCTTGCCGCTTACCATGAGAATGCACATCAACAAAGTGAGCCCCCCACACACGTGCAGTGCTACCAGGCCATGCAGGCGTGGTGTAGGGCAGGACGCAAAAAAAAGGCAGATATGCCTGATAAGGGCACCGTCATGATGCCCCCCCCGACTGAATTCCTGTTTCACAACTGGGCCCCGCTCTACGAGGCTGACCCTGCCCTAGAAGGGGAGTATGCGGCCGCTCGGACTGGCCTGGCGGAGCACCGACGCGCGGACCGTCATGTTAACGGCCGAGGGCAACTCCTTCAGCACCATTACGTGATAGTGCCCAAAGCAATGGCCTCTGAGGTCATACAAGCGGTGCACTCATGCAGTCACCCAGGGTTGGATAAGACGCTGGAACTCCTACACAGACGCTACAAATTCCACGGATACACCCCCACGCGGCTGCGGGAGCTCGTGGAGAATGTAGTCCAGCGCTGCAACACGTGTCAGACATGTAAGCCGCGGTGTGGTCGGCACCCTGAGACGCGCCACTACTACCCCGTTCCCAAATATCCGTTTGCCTCAGTGGCAATGGACATAGTCCATCTCCCTACGTGCGAGGTGCGCAAAGGTTACACTGTGGACTGTTGCTTCGTCATTGTTGACCGAGCGACTGGCTATGTTGTAGCCATACCAGCTACCCTCAAGGGTCTCGACGCCCGCAAATTGGCGGAACCTTTTTTGGAGAAGTGTGTGTTTTTTACAGGCGTTCCCAATGAAATCCTGCGGAATAATGCCAAATATTTCAATAACAAATTTGTGACCACCCTTTGCAATTTGGCTGGCATCTCCACCCACGAGTCCGTGATCTACGATCACAAGACCAATGGGAGAGATGAAAGGGCGGTAAAAAGCGTCGTTGAAACCCTTAGGGTATACCTACAAGAGACCAACACACCCACCAGTCAATGGTACTGAAAATTGCCTATGGCACTGTGGGGTCTCAATGACCTTCCGGGTGCCATAGTGCCGTACTCTCCCGACTGTCTCTTGTTCGGGAGGGATCCAATTGGATTCGAGGACATGCCTCCCATTGTGGAGGAAAATGGGTGTCAAGACGCCCTTGATTTTTACTTGCGTCTCAGGCGTGAGCGTGAGGAGGTTCAGGAAAAGCTGACATCCATGCATGAAAAACACGAAAAAGGATTTCGAAAGACGCACCCTGAAAAGTTGTGGGAAGTGGGTGACCGCGTCCAGGTCCGCAATTTGCCCAAAAGCGAGGACCGCCATTTTGACAAGCTGGCCCGCATTTGGTCGGGACCATATGAGATCCTCGAAATTATGGGCGGGGGTCGATACCGTGTGGCTACCGCCCAGGGACCTCATATTTTGGGGATGGGCCGTCTCAAGCTGGCCCCGCCGCTGTTATGGGGGTTAAGCTGAAATGCGACCACCACACGCTCTGTCCCTTCTCCGAACACGACGACAGCTGGGTGGTGGAGGATGTGGTGGATTTCAGGGAGGTGCCTTCCACTCGGGGTAACGGCAAGGTCCAGAAATGGCTTATTAAGTGAAAAGGTCACCAGGAGTGGACATGGGAAACCAGGGACCAATTTGTGCACCACGTGTGCGACCCCTGGCGGGCCTACAATGCCAAGCATGGCATTCGGGTCCCATTGTGACCCCCCGTCCGTCCCTGCCACCGTTAGGTCCCCTACATTCACTACGTGTCACCTACATGGACTACATGTCACTTACCTTCACTACATGTCACCTACAATATCTCAAGGCGGTGCCCATTACACCTCGGCCAACGGCCATACGGTAGCGGGCCCTAGTGCACGGGTAAGTCGCGTTCGGCCCCGAGTGAGGCCCTACACTGAGTTTTTGTGTTCGGTCTGGCCCCCAGACGGGCCCTACCTTGGACTCTTGCTGTCGGGTTCAGCCCCCAGAGAGGCTCTACCCTGAGGTTTTGCCGCAGTTTTCATGTAGGGGAGATGGCTCGACCCGCCTCGGCAGGGCTCTGCCAGTACACCCATATCTGAGTTTATGGTTCGACCCTGAAGGGGTCCTGCCTGTCATTGAGAAAGATGTCCTTGATTAATGCCCTAGATATTTTGATGAAATCCTGCAGGTTTTGAAGTTGAAAACCCAAACCAAAGCAGCAAGTAGAGCAAGAACAGGATGTGGATCGAATGAATGAATAGTTTTGAAATCCAGTGTAACACAGAAGGGCTGCAGATAGACAATGCAGGTATAAACACAAAGATTCAATCACAAATGGATAATACAAAAGATTTTATATGAAAATTGGTCTGACTCTGGCCTCCAAGATAGCATCAGGCATTTCATGTGCACTCTTTTGGGTGAAATGGTGCTGGTTAGGAATGTGGGGCATAGATGTCAGGCCAACACAGAAAATGACTTGGCCAAGCAACTGAATTCAGAAACAGTTAAAACGTAGAACCACAATAAGTGGTAGAAACAATTGAGGAAAGGGGTCTTGGGGTGGGAGACCACTAGGCTTAAACTCCAAGGCCTAAAGCATGAAGTGCCTATTTTTTTTCGGCATATCCTCCATGAAGAAAGGTACCTCCGCTCAGTTGAGTGGTAGGGGTGAACTTCATGGGGGGGCTAGGGTTACAACCCTAGTTACTTTGAGAAAGTGTACTTTAGGCTTCAAAAGAGAGATAAAAATACTTAATTTAGTCTTAGCATCAACAAAAGGGTTTTAAGGGGGGCTTGGCCTGGATCAAGCCCTCCAAGAAGAACATGGTAGTGACTTTTTCCTACTTCCCCCTGGAGTACTAGTCAGCTAAGCTAGTAGGAGGAAGGCAAAAGGCTCAAATATTCCCAAAATTACCTCAGAAAATGCATTAAACTTACCAAAAACATCCTCATCAGTTCATAGAAGCCTATCACACTGTAGGTACCCTCGAAAAACAGTGTAATGTACCGTGAATGATGTCCCTTCGACGGGGCATTCCTCAAAAGTCGCCGGCGTGCGACGAAAACCTTTGGTAAAAATTTGGGGGTAGTGGGGTTTGAACCCAGGACTCCCTCCCTAGGGCACATGTGCTTGCCCACTAGGGTACAGTCGACCGCTCTGATGCGGACGGCGATCGCTGTATAAACAGCGTTTTAGTAAACGTCCTGACCAAGGGCCAGGGCGGAGCAATACTCCCAATGGAGGACACAAATCTCCAGGAGCTGAAAAAAATAGAAATTGTAACCAACAGGGAGTGATTCCTGCGGTTTAGCGAAAGAGGTAGCGATGTAACAAGTTAAATCGCTGAAAATCGACGAAATCACGCGAAAGATCGTCATTTTTACACCAAACCCAAAGTCGCAGACAAGCGCAAAGGAAGCGGACTTCAAAAACAAGGTTGCGCAAGCGTAAACGGCTTTTAAAAAAGAACGTATGACCCGTAGGTTTTGAAGTTCTAAAGGAAATTTTTGCACAGTTGCATCAAAATTTTCATAAACTTTAGCGAAAGGTATTCAAACTGAACCCACACCACAGAGTAGGTGGACAACCCACCTCTCAGGAATGCCAGTGTCATCTCACATGCATGCATTGCGTTCATGTTGGTTGCTTCGTTAAAACGTTAGGGTTGTCAGCGCTGCGTTCATTGGGGGTTCGGGCGCTCATCTCCTTTGCCCTGCACAAGTCAAAACAGGAATGAAAGGTATGCGATGCGAATGGAGCGCGCAGCGCGCACGTAGGGTTAGAATATGCGCTGTGCTCGCGATGCATGTGCCTAATTGAGGCATTCACACGCTGAGACGCTTTCCCTGTACTCAATTCATCGTGGTTCCCTCTTCACAGGTAAGAAAAGAAAGTGTTTGCTCGTGTGTAGCTGTAGCGTTGAAGTAGGGTTGCTTAAAACGCTTAGGCTTGTTTCTAACTCGCAACAGGGTTGCTTTGCGTTCGCTTTACTTCGGCATTCACACGATGCATGGTGAGTAAGGTAGGTTAGCCCAGGAGAAGCTCACCTCCTGGTTGAGTCAGTGGTTATGGTTCTGCCTCCCTTCCCTGCATGCGTGCACATGATGCATTAAAGGGTAGGCCACGCGAAATGCGCACGGTGAACCTTGTTTAGGTTACCCAGGGGCTCCTCGGTACGTTCGTTAAGAGAACCTGAGGAGTCTCTGAACGCTTGCTTGCTTGACAGGGGCTGTTTGAGGACAGTGTATTATAGGTCACACTGAGAAGCGTATAAGACGTGGAGTGTGGCTTGGTTCCTCAGCCGCAAACACTCCTTCATTGGCCTCTGTTGTACATGTGGGAGAGGTTCAGGGTGATTGGTGCACGCAGCAGCTGCCTTCGGCGGCTACCCATTTTTCTGCCCCAGCTGAACAGGGGCGCTGATCACACAATCAATTGACTGCGCCTCAGCCAGGAGTGGCGTGGGCAGTTCGACTCCATCGACATCCGCGCTGTGCACGCAACAAGAGCACCCCTTCCCTTCAAGCCCTAGCAGGGAAACGTGTTGTGACGTCCCTGTTAGGCCACAGTTGCTTAGCAGCGCTGTGTTCCCTTGTCTTCTTCACAGGAGGGTCATTAGGACCCGAGGCATCGTTGACAGCAACACCAAGTAGCTTGTGTAGGGGTTAGGGTCAGCAGGCCTGGCAGGAGTTGAGTGCAGGTGATGAGTGCTCACCCTGCCTTCGAAGGCCGGTGCTGGCGTTAGTGAGTGTAGTGTAGTGGTGTCTCCTGTCCCGCGTGCTTTTCCTCGTGGGCAGGGGAGTGCGTTAGCTTTTGGCCCTTAGCAAAAATGGGCGTTTTGTATGCCCTTAGCACACTTGGCCACCCATCCCCTCTAGTAGGTAGGGCTTTTGCCGTCTTCCCCCAAGGGTAGGCGCCAGCACAGAAATTGGGCGCCATAGGAGTGGTAATAGTACCTGATTAGGACCTTCGGTCCGACGTCAGCGAAGCCCGGTCTCCGGGAGCCACGCCGGGGAGAGAAGTGAGACACACACAGACATACGTAGCACACATAGGGGTATGGTAAACCCTGCAAGGAAGGGTAGAACCCCATGGGTCTGGACCAGTCAGGGGTTCTGCTGTGGGCTCGCTTGTCCCCAAGGAGGGAAGAAACACCTTGCCTCATAATACCTTGCTTGTCATTCCCCCCTGGTGTAGTAAGCCACCGTTCTTCGTTGGCTCCCCAAGGTCATCACATCAGCGCAGTCCCCATGCAACACATGGTCAACAAGGCATACACTCGCTGGCTGGCTGCAATCCTGATAAGCGGCCACCTGGCCCACGCTGGAAACCATAGGCATGGGTCTGCAGGGCACAGACAGGGTCAGTGCAGTGCTCAGTAAGCAGTAGTCTGTGACAAACCAATGGCCTTCGGCCAGGGAGTGGTTGTCACGGGGGGCTAACGGTCCTGTCCTGTGATGCAATGCGGGGCAACTGTGACAACTGCTCTTACACCCATACAAAAGCACGTCTGCAGAAGAGTGCTCACTGCACCTGTCAGTAGACTGACATAGGGAAATTAGTTTCGCTTTTTACGCTGGGACATAGTCTCAGCACGGGTTAAGAGCTGCCCCCCCTTGTTCTCAACGAGGTAGGTGCGGATGATGGGGTTGATACTCCCATCTGGTTGTATGAAGGCTGACATAGGTTCCCAGGTCGCCTCAGATAACCCATAGCCATCCCACAGGGTTAGGAATTTCCAGCCCTGTTTATACTCGTGGCGAGCAATACCTTCAACCACGTAGTAACCATCGACTGCAATCTCATCGGCAGTCATCTCTTCAAGTTCGTCTGCCTCCTCTGGACTGGCAGCGTTCTCTAGGTCTATACGCTCGACCTCACTGTCGCTGAGGCGCCACTTATCCCAAGACAAATCGTCAGGGGAGTGATAGTGCCTCAACTGTTTAGGTGCACACAGCAGTTCACCACCTAGACGTCGACTGCACCTGAAATGGATCCTGGATCCATCTATCCTGATGATACGATAGGGTCCAAGATAAGGGTCCTGTAGGCAGTTACGTGGCCAGGAGGGTAGGTGTGAATGGTGTACCAAAACAAGGTCACCAACCTTGAGGCTGGCAGGTCGCCGTAGGCGGTTCCGTCGGCTCAGTTGACGGTCACGAATGTGTCTCAGGTTAGTCCCAGCCTGGTTAGCCAGAGACTGCTTGTGTTCCAGCCAATCTCCCAGGGGGCTCTTGAAGTCCTCAGGAAAGAGGGTTTTGAAGAACCAAGCAGGTCGTCCTCCATGGAACACTTCAGGAGGGGTGAAACCGGTAGAACAGCTCCGCTGTGAGTTCATGGTCAGCACTGCCCAGGGCACTAGGCGTACCCAGTCCTTGGTACGCTCCTGTTTCATCAGGATTCCGAAGTTTTGCTCCACCACACGGTTCTGTCTCTCACAGAGAGGGTTAGACGTGTGGGTGTAGGGCACACCTGTGGTTACCTCCACGTTGAGGGCATTTAGCACTTGTTTGTACCACCCAGTGTCACTGCAGATGTGTACATTCTCATCAGAGTACACCTGCTTAGGTGCTCCATAGGGTTCGAACCATTGTTCGACCAACATTTTCACAGTCTGCTCACCTGTGATTTTCTTATTGCAAGGGAACACACGGGTGAAGCGAGATAGGCCACAGGGAACCACTAGGCAACTATCATAGCCGCGGAAGCGTGGTAGGCCGTGGATGAAATCCACGTAGAGTAGAGAGTTAGCACAATAGGGTATGGGTAAGCTGGAGATCAGGCCCCTATCCCTACTGTCGCTCTGCTTGCTGGCATGACAGCCACAAGTATCCGCAATGGTCTGCATACGCGACCTCAGTTCAGTCAGGGTTAGACTAGAGTAGAAACACTCACATAAGAAGTCCACTGAGCGATTAGCACCAGTGTGACCAGAACTGAGATGGGACCACTGTAGGCACCCATCCAGTCATGCCTCAGGCACCACAATTCGGTCCTCGTAGAAGAGGTACTGATTGTTTTTATACCACTGGTGCCCGTCAATGACACGGGGTTCGAGCACCAGTGCTGAGGGTTTGGAGAATTTGTTTATACTCTGACTGATAGTCGGTTAGACTCCAACCCTCCAGGATTCCAGCAGTGCGCATGGACAGGTCAAGCTGGACATCCATACGCTGGTAAGCCTCTCTGGCGAGCGCCTCAGAGCTCTCACCTATAAGCGCATCATAGTTGTTGCGCGATATATAGTCAGACAGTTCATTCTTTATTCCGGGAATATGATGCACTGTCAGCCTGAACTGGCTCAGGTAAGTCCACCACCGTTTTAGCTTTGCTTTCCCTCGTGGTGGGCCCTTCTGAAAAGACTTCACAGGCTCCTGGTCACACAGCCAGACAATAGGGTTAGATCCCAGGATTCGGGATTGTGACGAAAGCACCAACATACCGGCCAGGAGTTCCTGGTCATAGGTGCTGTAATTGGAACGCGCTTGGTTCCATTTCCAATTCCAGTGTCCCGGTGGCACGAGTCGCCACTCACTGGTAGGAGGGTCATGTTGCAACGAACCATCACGGTTCAGTCCACTAGTACAACAATGGCAGTGGGTTAGTTCAGCGGGGTTAAGCTCCTGCCGTTGGTAGATCGTACCACCCCCCCCTACATCACTGGCATCAGTGATCAGGACTATCTCGCCCTCAGGGCGGGGTACTCCCAGGCAGTTGGAGGAGGCAATCTTCTTCTTCAACTCCTGGAAACACTCCTCCTCTCTGGCGGTCCACCTCCAGGGAGTAGTTTTCTTGATTAGGTCAGTGAGGGGGGCAGAGGAGTAAGTAAAATTGTGGATGTGACGCCGATAGAAATTACGGGCGCCCACAAAACTCCTCACGTCGTGTAGACCCTTCTTAGGGTCATCGCGAATCTGCACGTCCTGTAGGGGCTGCATCTTAGATGCGGCTGGTTTCCACCAACCATACCCCACGTCGAAACCCAAATATTCCATCTCCTCTTTCATAAACTCACATTTTTGGAGTTTGATTCGGAGATGGTTTTCTTGACAGACAATGAAACATTCACGGAGGACGAGGACATGGTCCTCTTTGGTATTAGTACCCAAATTCACCTCGTCGATGTGAGCCTCCATTTCTGCACCCCCAGAAATCAACTCCTGTACTAGAGGCCTGCGCCTCAGTATGTACAAAATTTTGTTCATTAGCTCCTGGAAGAGCGCTGGGGCATTAGCCACCCCGAAAGGCATAACCTTCCACTTAAAGACACGGCCCTTAGGGGTTATCAAAGCCAGCAGCTCTTGAGCTGCGGCGGTTAGGTCCAGCTGCCAGAAACCACAGCGTTTGTCCATTTTGGTCTTGTACCTGCATTTGGCAATACGCTCCAGGGTATTTTCCATGTTAGGAATACTCCCTGAGTGATTCTGTGTTTTCTTGTTGACCTCACCATAGTCTACAACCAGTCGTAGGGCAGTCGACCCTGGTGAAGCCGGTTCGGACCCCCGTGGCCATCTTTGGGTCACTTGGGGTGTGTATCTATGTGCCGGCAAGCCGCCATTGGCTGATATCATACTCTCCCATCCACCTGGCCTACCACGATGTGAGAGTGTGATAGGTTTGGCCATTCCGGCTATGAGCGGCCATATTCACTACCGAGGCGCCTACAGCTGAGATTTATACATCAGAATATCAGGAATCAACAGGGTTTTTTTATCATAATGTTTCCGTAATTTTTCAGCCTTCCGTTCTGATTGTCAATGTATCGGCGACTGTCAGTTGGCTCGCGATTTTGCGGTAACCGATTGGTTAACTGTTATTTACAGATATTTTGGCGGAAACTCCGATGAAGGGTCAGATTTCATCAGTAAAGGGTTCGTTGCTTCCGCAATTTTCAGGTTATACACTCGCAAAATTAATCCGATTTTTTCAGACTTTCAGAATCGGATTTGCGACTTCGACATCGCCGCACTTGATATGATGAATCTCGAGTGGTCCTACATTTTTCCCCGATCACGAATCAACCTTCCTTTGGTTATGCCCTTCATTTTTCTTGGAGATATAGTCGAAACAAAAATGATTCGTGAGGCCACTTTGAAGAATCATATCTCCGGCTCACGGCAAGGAATACCAATTTCGAGAATTGGGTTGGAACCGCCTTGGTCTCAACTTAATTTAGAAAGCATCACACGCCTTTGATGTGTACACATGCCTGGTGTAGCAAGGGATAATGGTCAAGAGGGTAGAAAGAGATACAAAACTCTTGGACCGTGCAACCGAATATTTTAATGCAACTTTGGAGTGTACCGCATGAGGGTTGATGTTGCATAGCAACTTTTGTTGGGTTCCTACGTATTTTTAACGTGAAGTTATGTCAATGGAGGGGCATGGCATATCATGGTGGGAGCCACTTTTTGAGGGTATGTGTTATATGCATGGTATGTGCTTCGCTATGCTCACGCCCATGTTATATATCTCCGTTTGTAGGAAGATATATGGAGTCATACGTGGCAAGGGCTTTGCTCATGTCCCAATGGTGAACTCCATAGCGCTAGACTAAGTCTACCGCTCATATAGTGCATGTGGGAGGGCTTACGGAGCGAACCACAAGCGCCACTATCAATTTTCCCATTTTCATGATGCGTGTTGGGAGGAGGTTCGAAGGTGTCCCTATGCGTCCATGTGGGGATCCAAGGTGGGGGGATTGTTTGCAAATGGTCCCAAGCAAGTGTCTTTTGAATCATATGTTGATACCATGGGTGAGCGAAGTTATATACTATTGTAATTATCTTGAATTTTACATTATTTGCATGTTTTTGACCTCATTTTATGCACATTTTTGTGTTTTATGTGCTCAACTGGTCGGCTAAGAGTAAAGTGCCTAGAGATCTACGAACTATGGTATGCTGCTTCTATGTTGGCATATGCTTCGGTGTTGTACGTCACCATATGCCGGATCATGTGGTCACTTTGGCGTGGCACACGAGGCCTCACAAAATTAGGTCTCAAACTCATGAGTTGACTTGTGAAGCATGGCATGTGTATATCCGGAGGGATTTGAGAGCCAATGATGGGATATTCTTGGGCATGGACCTTTGGTCTATATCACCTTTGTATATTACTTTCCGGTTTGACACATGCATGGAGCATTTGAATATTTGCCGTATGCATTTTTGAGTATATAATTGATTTTTGGGCATAATGGTGTGATTTGCCTGACTTTGCCATGTTGTGAGGTCAACTTCATGGGGCAGTTCTCCAAGCCCAATCGACTCCAAGTCCAACCAAGGTTATGTCAGGGTAGGGCATGGTGGTGAGTGCCACTCTAGGCCATGACATGCCACCCCCCCTATTGGGCTAGGATTTAGAGGCTTGGGAGTGAACACATTTTTGGGGTTTATGTAGTGACTTTTGACCCATGGCATTTAGCCATCTTATTTGACTGGGTTCAGGGCATCATGTTGGTGAGTCAAAGGAAGGTCTTGAGTCCAGGGAATGAGGGGTCTATGGCTATGATTGTGTATGTTTCCATCCTTCCCCAACTTTGCCTTATTTGTGTTCATATGCCAATTTCAGGGCTTCCTCTTTGGTGCAATTCTTGTACATGCCCACCGCCGTGTCGCCACCGGCGTGTTGAACGGAAGCCCGCAGTGTGGATTGGATTTGGATTGTGCTTGGGTATTGCAAGGGTTTGTGTGAAGGAGTTTTTTTCTATTTTTTGTGGAAGTGCAGACCCTGGTGAGGAGCAAGACCCTGGGAGTGACGGGTTATGGCGGAAGGGGTACAGCAGGGGCCGGTCCTGGTAGGGACCTTCTTTGTGGTAGCAGAGGAGTACCTGCCCCCTACCGCCGCACCGGGGACGTGGGCCCTCATGAGCCCCGCCAAAGGACGCCCCGGGTGCAGATCATCGAGTCTGTGGAGTCGACGCCGGACTGGGAAGCCCGGGAAGAGCGAAGATGCTCAGAACGGAGAGCCCTTGCAGGACATGGGCTGGACATGGAGGACCTGGCCTCCATGTGCGAAAGGCAATGCCGCAAGGCTTGCAATCTCCGCTCCGCTGCGGAGGAGTAGGAGGAGACTGGTAGCAACGGCAGAGCCCGGCATACCGGAAGCGTGGGTCCCCAAAGCCCGCGGCGGAACCCAGGGCGATGGAGACGGATCAAAGCCCGGTCAGGCTGTGGTCAGCTGCAGATTCCGAGGGGCACTCCGAGGGCTATCGGACAGCTTATGAGCACCCTTCGATGTCGGAGGAGATCGCCAGACCGCCCACAAGGGCGAACACGGCCCCAGAACCCAGCCTGGAGCATGACGCCGTGGCGTACGAGAGGCCTGCCAGAGCCAGAACGGCGCCTGTGGCCCGGCACACGGAACCAACGCGGGATAGCATCGGCGACACACCCATGGCGGAGGAGTCCGAGGCACCGGGAACCGTCGGATGCGCCGGATCAGGTGGAAAACACGCTGAGTGCCACTGCGAGCACGTATCCTTCCTCATCGGCAAGTACCCAAAGATGGGGATGGACGCCATCCTGCAGCACCTCGACCGCCTGGACAACGCGCAGGACGGTCTAGAGGAGGACGTCGCGGGGATCCTGGATGACCAGTCGGCAGCAGAGAGAGACATGGCGGAGCTGCGAGCGGAACAGGACCGGTACCGGGAGAATCTGGAGCTGGCCCTGCAGAAGCAGCAGCGAGTGGTGGACAGCCTCCTCCACCTGGTGGAGGACATGTCGGGACGCCTGAAAAGGCTAGAGGAGTTACCTCCCCTCGCATCGGGTCCGGAGCTCCCGGCAAAGCCAGCTGCGGCAGAGCTGGTGGAGCGGGTTAAGACCCTCAGGAGCGCCATCAGGAAACCCATGGGCGGCCCTGCAGAGGCACCTTACGCGCCTCCGCGTGTTGACCCGGGTGCGCTGCCGTTTGTTCCCATGTTCAGCGAATCCATAATGCTCGGGGAGCAAACGGCACCGGCTGGGTCCATGCGGGAAGGGCGCGCAACCACGGACCTGAGGAGCCTGATGGTACAGATGTCCCATGCCGCCCAGGATCCGCCGACCACTACGACTGCCCATGCAGTTTATGCAGAAGAGGAGATCCAGAGCCAGACCATGCAGGGGCGAACCATGGGAAGCGCCGACGGACATGGTTGAGGCCATCCAGGCGGAAACCTGTGCGTGAAGGATCCCAATACGGGGATATGGACAGCCGGTGGAGCACGACCTTCCCGCATTCCAAACCCCATGGGTTCAGGCCCAGCTGGACCGCACTCCATGGAGGAGAGGGATGTACGGGGAGTGTACTCACACCCCCCGGCCACAGGTGGTATCCGTCTCGTCGGAGTGGTGGCTGCGGATGTCAGGGTTGCCATCAGGATTGACGACCTCAGTGAAATCAAGCCCCCCTACTACGATGGCAACCTCTCCAACCTGGATGATTTCATCCTGGATATGGGGACTTCGCCGAGGAGGTCGTCGGCGAGATGAGGGGAGCGCCAAGGGACAAGTGGGTATGTCGGACATTCCTACACAGGCTGGCGCAGGACCTGAAGGAGGAGCTCAGGGACCAGATCCGTGAGGGAGTGATCCAGACGGAGCAGGCCTGCCTCCAGTGACTGGACGAAGAGCGAGTGGACGCCCACAACCAGAAGTTGGAGGACTTGTGGTCCATTCCGCTGCCGCTGGAGCGCGGAGAACTGAGGGTCCGAGAATGGAATTGGTACATCCGCAAGTACCGAAGAAGCCTCAAGCTGGTGGAGGACTGGAATGAGGCCAGCGAGATCCGCCACCTGCTGAAGGACGTCCTCCCCGGCAACTGTAAGAGGCGAGTGGAGAACGAGGAGAAGAAGAGAGCAAAGAAGCGCGTGGCCGTACGGATCATGGCATCGGAGGACACCCACACCGGTATAATGGAGTTTTTCCGGCGAAACCTCCTCGAGCCCAGCCGAATGTTGGGGTTGAAGAACGCCGTCTACGTGGAGGTATTCGGCGACACCATGGGGCAAAGGCTGATGCGCCTCAACAACGTGGAGTGGAGGCGCGGAGAGCCGCTAAGGATGCAGGTCATCTTCGCCCGCATGAGCCTCGACGAGATCGTGAAGTACATCACGGTGGAGCTGAAGCTCAACGCCAAGAACGAGGCCCACGTGCAGGATCGACAAGGCCAAGGACATCGAGGTCATCGAGAAGATCGCCACCAGCGAGAGGTCAAGGGGGACACGGTCGGCACCGCGGAGGAAGGGAGTGGAAGCGGCCAAGATCTTTGGACCACGACCACCCGAGAGGATCATGAGGAAGCCCACTTCTTCGCGTTCGTAGCGCACAATATGAAGGAGCATGGGCACGACAGGTCCAGGTGGAACCGCCTGGACCCAAGGACCAAGAACAGGAAGGAACCGCGGAGGATCGGGAACCCGCCGCTCTTGTTCCGCGAGTACAGATCGCGGTACACCGGTTGCTGGGTCTGCTACGGCAAGGGGAACAACCATGCACATGACCACCGGCATTGCAAGGTATATGAGGAGGACAAGAAGACCTACTTCGCCGCCCATTCTGACAGGAAGCCCAAGGAGCAACGAATTGCCGATTGGAAGGCAAAGGGCGGAGACGGTGGTAAAGGCCAAAGAAAGGGCCAAGGGAAAGGCGGAGGAAAAGGGTATGGTGGAGGACCCGGTCCAGACCGACGCGTGAGGTTGATCAAGGAGGTTGCTGAGGACATGTTGAGGACGTTGGAGGAACTCAAAGCCCAGTAACGTGGTGGACAAAGTCTGAGCGAATCGCAGCAGGAGGGAGCTGCGGCAGGCCAAGTCTAGAGGAGCCCCCACGGGAGTGGGACCTCGGAGGTCTCTCCTCCGAAAATCAGTGGAATCCCAGAGAAAGCGAAGGCACATCGGGTGCCGAAGAAGGCTCCGGAAGAGCCAAAATCACTGAGTTTCGCCACTCCCAACGCCTGGAGCGCCCTACCAAGGGAAGTTTCTGTGGGCAAGGGACGTGGCAAGAAGGAAGGAGCGACCACGGAGAGCCCCGTGGACGGGCAAGACCAGCCCAAGATCTACACCATCCGTGACCGTACCCTCGAAGTCCTGATGCACCCGGATGTGCTAGAGTTGCATGCCGTGAGAGTCGTCCATACACCGCATGGTGACGAGCGGCAGTTGCACTTGAAGGTGCGTGTACGGTGCGGATAAGAGGAATTGGTGGTGGATGTTTTGGTAGATACGGGTGCCCAGGTGAGCCTGGTCCGGAGAGGGTTGTTCAAGGAGGAATCCCTGCAGCCCAGCCGGAGACCGGTACGCCTGAAGGTGGCCAATGGAGAGATTATGGGTGGTGGCACCCATGAGGCCACTATCAGTATGGAATTCTGGGAGCATGAGCGCTTGAACCGCCCTGATCTGGCGAGGAGAAGCACTCTATCTGGGAACTTCTATGTGGCCAACATTACAGATTGGGATACGATCATGGGGTATGACTTCATGGTGGCAAACGCCATTGGAGCCCTTCCCCATCGCGCAACGCTGGTCCGGGAGGATGATGAATGCCTCACATGGCTGTCCACGGATGATGCATGCGGATCATCCCAATGGAATGCTGAAGAAGAGGATCGGATCGTCCAAGCGGTGCAAGCTGTGGGTGCCAAGTAGAGAGGAGACCGCGGAGTTCAGCTCACGGAGTATGGAATGGCGCCGCAGGTGTATGACAGCATGATCCAGACGCTGGGAGCCGAAGAGCCCGAGACGGACGTCTTCGCTTCCCGGGATGCCCCACTTTTGCGGAAGTGTAGGAGGCATTGGCATCAAGGAGGCTCAGCCTGGCACAGGCATTGGGGTTTGAAGGAGTGGGGGTCCATGTATTGGCATGGCTCCCTGGACAATACCAGACGTACAGTGGAGAAGATCGTCGCGGATAGGGCGAAGGGGATCCTGGTCATAACCGGCATAGGATCCACCCCATGTCCGCTGGAGGGTCTCAAGTCGACGCTGGACTCCATCAGCCTGAACGATATGTCATTCGGGCCAGAGGAGGAGTTGTTCATCGACGCCAAGGGTGTATCAATGCCCTCCCCGGGTCAAGCGTGGGGTACCAAGGCTTTCCTGGTGGATGGGGCGCAAGCCCAGCCCACGGGTGATGAAGCATTCATCCGTAGGGTGGAGGCGGTGCCCATGCGGGTCATGTTTGAGCCCAAGGAGGGGACGGATCAGCCAATTGATGGCATTGACATCCTGTCCCACTCCGAGATCAACCATGTCGTCAACTACATGCGGATGGGGATGCACGACCGTGTGGCAGCCGGAAAAAGGTGGGACATGGTCACATCTCCGCATTGGTGGGATGACAAGCGGTTGGTCACCGGCAAGTACGAGAAGGATGAGTTCGTGGCGAGGGTCATGGATCACATCGCGGACGAATATGATGGTCCGGTTGGGTGGGGCCCGCCGACATGGGATTTTCCAAGAATGGGTGCCGATAACGACAAGAACCACGCCGATGCCGCAAATTTCCGAAGATTATCACTGGGAAGAGCTCCCCACGACGATGAAGACGGCATATCGGACAAGGAGAAGTCGGACTCTGACCCTGAAGAGGCCCATACCGCAGTGCGGTCGGTCGTATCGACACCGAAGCAAGCGGCTGAAGAGGCCCAGGAGAACCCAAAGGTCGCCGAGCTGAAGGAGAGGCTGATCAATGCCTATCCGCGGCTATTCAGTGGCGTCGCCAACAAGAACCCTCCAGATCGTGGGAGGTTTGGCACAGCGAAGATCAAGCTGAAGCCGAACCCCAAGATCTATCGTCATCGGGAGTACCAACTTCAGGGCGATCAGGCCGAGGCCATGAAGAAGTTGTTGGCCGAGTTTATTGAGCGAGGCTGGATCGAACCCTGCGACAGTGAGTGGGCCAGCCCAGCCTTTATCGTGCCCAAGAAGGAGAAGGGCGAGTGGAGGTTGGTGGTGGATTACAGGGGTTTGAACGAGCGAACCGAGCACGACTCGTACTCGCTTCCTCTGATCGACACCATCCTCCAAAAGCAACAGAAAAAGCGGATCTTTACGGTGTTAGACCTGAAACACGGCTATCACCAGATGCCGCTACACCCGGATTCCAGGCCCTGCACAGCGATGTTGACGCCGCTGGCGCCCATGCAGTCGAAAGTGGTGCCTATGAGCACAAAGAATGGCAACGCCGCTTTCCAGCGCATGATGGAGGACCTACTCGGTCCTGTCTGGGACTGTGCCGACCCCTTTGTGGATGACATCATCATCGGGTCCGGCACGGAAAACATGACTGAGGACGAGCTCATCGAAACGCATGAGAAGGATCTGCGCCGAGTGCTCAGCGAGCTGGACAAGCACAACATGGTGTGCAAGCCCACCAAAGCCTCACTCTTCGTGAAGGAAGTGGAGTTCGCGGGTGACGTGGTTTGTCACGGGCAACGCCGTCCAATGCCTGGGAAACTGGCATCCCTGCACCACTGGGAGAGACCCCAGACCATCAACGAACTCCGGTCCTTCATGGGGTTCTGCAATTACTATTCGGGCTATGTCCGGATGTATGCAGAACTCTCGGGGCCGCTGCACAAGATGCTGCAGGTGGGAAAGTTCAATGGCCGGAAGGGGAGCAAGAAGAAGCTTGCCTGGACCCCTGAAGCCAAAGATGCGTTCAGCCGCCTGAAGGAGCGACTCCTGGGGCAGCTGGGGCTGTTCCTGGTTGACCCGGACAAGGGATTTGTGCTACGGACGGACGCCTCGGACTATGCTGTAGGGGCAGTCCTCGAGCAGATCCGGGACGACGGGTCACACGTACCCGTGGCGTTCTGGAGTCGGATCCTGGCCGAGGGCCAGCGTCGAACCTGGACCGCGAGGAAGAAGGAGACGTACGCCATTGTTTGTGCGCTCAGGAAGTGGTCGGGCCACATCGGATTGCAACCGGTGGTGGTTTGTACGGACAATCAGTCCTTGCAGAGCTGGCATAAGGAGCACGTCGACGCCCCCTCGGGACCGGCGGCAAGGAGGACCCGATGGCATGAGACGTTCGCCAAGTTCGACCTCAGCGTCGTGTACGTCCCGGGGAAGGACAACACTTTGGCGGATTGCCTCAGGTGATGGGCCTACCCCGCGGGCAAGGCTTCGATGGACATATCCAGCCATGGGGACGCCAAGGAGACCGAGGAGGTCAAGCGCATCATCGAGGTGGAGAAGGCCATGGAGCAAGAGGGGGTCAAGTGCTTTGTGGTGATGGCAAACCGTACGGACCTGGCCAAGTTCCGGGGCGCCCGAGTCCAAGCTATTCGAGAGGAAACCCTCGAGCAATGGATGGTGGCCCCTGTAGAGCTAGTCAGGTCGGTGCTCACAGAGGACTGGTCTGATGACTATGCGGCATCCGATCACTGGAGCAAGTACTGGAATGCCGCGAGCGCCCCGTCGGACGACGAATGGCCCGAGGGCTTGACCGAGGATGGGGATAAGCTATTCCTCAAGGACAAGCTATTGGTCCCTGACAACCGAATGGAGAAGCTCATTGACCACTGGCATAACACCCAGCTCATGCATCCTGGTCGGGACAAGATGCAGCAGGACCTGGAGTGGCGCTTCAAGTTCCCACCGGGGTACTACGCCCTCCTGGACAAGTATTGCAGCGACTGCACCGTGTGTCGGGCCACGAAGAGCCCCAAGCACTCCACGGCTGGCAACCCGGTGTACACGGCTATACCGGAAGCCCCTACGCAGTCCGTGGCCATGGATGTGTTCGCCATGCCTGAGGTCGCCGTGGACGGAGAGACCTACGACTGTGTCATCCTGGCGGTGGACAGGCACAGCGGGTATATCGTGGCGGTCCCGGGCAAGAAGTCCAAGAAGAAGGACAAGAAGGACAAGCATGGAGTGGGGCTGCAGGCCAAGACCGTCGCTAATGCCATGATCAGGCATTGGCTGACAATTTTTGATGTCCCGGCTGTCATCTGCAGCGATCGGGGCAGTCAATTTGTGGGGACGTGGTTCAAGACGATGTGCAAGCACATGGGGATTCGGCACGCCAAGACCGTGGCGTACCACAGCCGGTCGAATGGCCGGGCTGAGGTGGCCGGGCGGCAGATGTTCGAGAAGTTCCGCCAGCTGCACATTGACGAACCGGGCCGGAACTGGTATAACTCGCTGTGGAGAGTGCTGCAGGCGTATCACGACCTTCCGGGACCCACTGGACTGTCGCCCCATCGTATCCTGTTCCTGCGGGATCGAGTATCACGCACTCTCCCGTGGTTGAACCATGGCAAAGTGGCCCCGGATGCGAACGCTATGATGGCTGAGGCGGACGACACGGCGGCAAAGGTGTGCAAAGCACTTCAGGACGAGCATGAGAAGAGGGCCAAGTACTTCAAGCAGGGAAAGGTCCAGAAATATGCTCTCCGAGACACCGTATGGGTGGAGCGGCACCACAAGGATGTCCTGTCCAGGCATTGGCAGGCGTCTTGGTATGTGCCGGGGGTAATCGTGCGGAAGGTCGGGCAGGATGTATATGCGGTTGGTGTGGGGGATAACAAGATCCTGGACCGCGACCATACCCAGCTCTGCCGCCGAGCACCAGACCCCAGCGGACGTCCTGTCACCTTCGAGTTTACGGCCGGCAATGTGGACTCGGACGACGAGGGTGAGGACGACGACTTCACCGCCGAGAGAATCCTGGCGGACAAGCCGGACCCGGGGACGCCTGGGGGGAGGATTTATAAAGTCCGTTGAAAGGGATTCGCCGCATCCAGGGATTAGTGGGAGCCTCCGAGCAGCTTTGTGCCGAGGTACACCACGGTCTGGATGGATTATCTGAAGAAAAAGAACATTTCTTTGGATGTCAAGGACGTGTTGGTCCATTTGGTGGCTGCAGTAGCACGGTAATGGATCCCCCCTGGCATTTTTGTTTGTTTTTGTGCTTGGGAGACGGGTGAGGGCGTTCATCCGGGGATTTTTGGGCCTTGATTGGCCATATACCCCCTTCACTCGATCTCCACATATATATTTCTTTGTGGTATACTTATTTAGGACGACCGATGACGTTTCTCTATCTTTGATTCCCTTGGTCCATTTTGTAGATCAAGAGGAGACCGGATATGGCGTAGGGCACCGATAGTGAGTGTCCTCAGCCCTCCCTTGGGGCATGGGGGACGTCTACGACGTGTGTGGGGCCTCCATGTGTCCTGGGGACATGGGGGGGGGGGGTATGGAGCCCATTGGGGTGCTCCCGTCCTCTCTTCAATGACTTCCGAGCGGGTACAACGCTCTGAAGAAGGGGGGGGGAGGCCGGTTTGGACCCCCGTGGCCATCCTTGGGTCACTTGGGGTGTGTATCTATGTGCCGGCAAGCCGCCATTGGCTGATATCATACTCTCCCATCCACCTGGCCTAACCCGTTGTGATAGTGTGATAGGTTTGGCCATTCCGGCTATGAGCGGCCATATTCAGTACCGAGGCGCCGCCAGCTGAGATTTATATATCAGAATATCAGGAATCAACAGGGTTTTTTTATCATAATGTTTCCGTAATTTTTCAGCCTTCCGTTCTGATTGTCAATGTATCGGCGACTGTCAGTTCGCTCGCGATTTTGCAGTAACCGATTGGTTGACTGTCATTTACAGATATTTTGGCGGAAACCCCGATGAAGGGTCAGATTTCATCAGTAAAGGGTTCGTTGCTTCCGCAATTTTCAGGTTATACACTCGCAAAATTAATCCGATTTTTTTCAGACTTTCAGAATCGGATTTTCGACTTCGACATCGCCGCACTTGATATGATGAATCTCGAGTGGGCCTACATTTTTCCTCAATCACGAATCAACCTTCCTTTGGTTGTGCCCTTCATTTTTCTTGGAGATATAGTTGAAACAAAAATGATTGGTGAGGCCACTTTGAAGAATCATATCTCCGG
This sequence comes from Eutreptiella sp. 'Long Island Sound 2002', assembly GCA_964036045.1. NCBI lineage: Eukaryota > Euglenozoa > Euglenophyceae > Eutreptiales > Eutreptiaceae > Eutreptiella > Eutreptiella sp. 'Long Island Sound 2002'. The sequence goes on from OZ038379.1 coordinate 133,317,508, forward strand.
CTCACGGCGAGGAATACCAATTTCGAGAATTGGGTTGGAACTGCCTTGGTCTCAACTTAATTCAGAAAGCATCAAACGCCTTTGATGTGTACACATGCCCGGTGTAGCAAGGGATAATGGTCAAGAGGGTAGAAAGAGATAGATAACTCTTGGACCGTGCAACCGAATATTTTAATGCGACTTTCCAGTGTACTGCATGAGGGTTGGTGTTGCATAGCAACTTTTCTTGGGTTCCTACGTATTTTTAACGTGAAGTTATGTCCATGGAGGGGCATGGCATATCATGGTGGGAGCCACTTTTTGAGGGTATGTGTTATATGCATGGTATGTGCTTCGCTATGCTAACGCCCATGTTATATATCTCTGTTTTTAGGAGGATATATGGAGTCATACGTGGCAAGGGCTTCGCCCATGTCCCATGGTGAACTCCATAGCGCTAGACTAAGTCTACCGCTCATATAGTGCATGTGGGAGGGCTTACGGAGCGAACCACAAGCGCCACTATCAATTTTCCCATTTTCATGGTGCGTGTTGGGAGGAGGTTCGAAGGTGTCCCTATGCGTCCATGTGGGGATCCAAGTGGGGGGATTGTTTGCAAATGGTCCCAAGCAAGTGTGTTTTGAATCATATGTTGATACCATGGATGAGCGAAGTTATATACTATTGTAATAATCCTGAATTTGGCATTATTTGCATGTTTTTGACCTCGTTTTATGCTCATTTTTGTGTTTTATGTGCTCAACTGGTCGGCTAACAGTAAAGTGCCTAGAGATCCGTGAATTATGGTATGCTGCTTAAATGTTGGCATATGCCTTGGTGTTGTACCGCACCATATGCCGGATCACGTGGTCACTTTGGCGTGGCACACGAGGCCTCACAAAATTAGGTCTCAAACTCATGAGTTGACTTGTGAAGCATGGCATGTGTATATCCGGAGGGATTTGAGGATCAATGATGGGATATTCTTGGGCATGGACTTTTGGTCTATATCACCCTTGTATATTACTTTCCGGTTTGACACATGCATGGAGCATTTGAATATTTGCCGTATGCATTTTTGAGTATATAGTTGATTTTTGGGCATAATGGTGTGATTTGCCTGATTTTGCCATGTTGTGAGGTCATCTTCATGGGGCAGTTCTCCAAGCCCAATCGACTCCAAGTCCAACCAAGGTTATGTCAGGGTAGGGCATGGTCCTGAGCGCCACTCTAGGCCATGACATGCCACCCCCCCTATTGGGCTAGGATTTAGAGGCTTGGGAGTGAACACATTTTTGGGGTTTATGTAGTGACCTTTGACCCGTGGCATTTAGCCATCTTATTTGACTGGGTTCAAGGCATCATGTTGGTGAGTCAAGGGAAGGTCTTGAGTCCAGGGAATGAGGGGTCTATGGCTATGATTGTGTACGTTTCCATCTTTCCCCAACTTTGCCTTATTTGTGTTCATATGCCAATTTCAGGGCTTCCTCTTTGGTGCAATTCTTGTACATGCCCACCGCCGTGTCTCCACCGGCGTGTTGAACGGAAGCCCGCAGTGTGGATTTGATTTGGATTGTGCTTGGGTATTGCAAGGGTTGGTGTGAAGGAGTTTTTTTCTATTTTTTGTGGAAATGCAGACCCTGGTGAGGAGCAAGACCCTGGGAGTGACGGGTTATGGCGGAAGGGGTACAGCAGGGGCGGGTCCTGGTAGGGACCTTCTTTACTGGTTTGGCAACCAGGAAACAGGGACTGCAGTGATGGGGGTAGTCCCCCTGCTTATATTCTTCAACGAGGCCAGCATCAATACATTCCTGGATCTGGCGCTCGATTTCTTCAACCTGTTCCTGTGGAGCAGGATAGGGAAGACGCCTCACTCGCGTCTTTTCAAATTCAGGTTTCAGTTTCAGGTCCATCTGGAACAGTTTTTTACAAGAGAGGGGAGGCGGCAAGGCGCCGAACACCTCCTCATAGGTTATCAGCAGTTTCTTCAGGCGGGGGTCAAGGTTAAGACTCTCGAGTTTCTGGAGGAAATCCTCCTCAGCATGGGGGTTGCTCTTTCCATGTTCTTTCTTTTCCTGCCGATCATCAGTTTCGGCAGGCACAGAACCATCGTCCCACTCAGGGGGACATTGCTGCCCATAGTGCAGAGATCACACTAGCGGTATCTGAGGATCAGGCAGCGTATAGAAATCATCGTCCTCCTCAGACCAGATGGAGGATTTCCAGGTCTGTCTGAGGTATTGCAGCCGCTCTTGGCGCTCAATACCTTCGGCCTTCAGGTACAACAGCCGCCAGAGTTCCTGAGTGTCATGGTCAGACAATGGCATGTTATTGGCAGCAGGCCGCGCCACAGCATCAGCACTCCGGGCCACGCGTTCACCTGTGTGCATAGGCTGCATGTGTAGCACTGGCTATCCAACAGGGGAAGCGGGTTCAGGGGTTGACTCTAGATCTACCTCCTCTACCAACAGCTGGGGGAGGAAGTCAGTGTGTTTTAGGTCAACACAGCTGGGATCAACAGGAGGGATAGTGCTGGCGATCTCAGACAGCTGGTCGTCAGCATCCTCCTTTACAGCTGCAGTTTCCAGATAATCATCGGGAGACTCACACCCTGTAAGTGTGGCAGATGGGTGCTCAGGAGATCGATTTTTGAGATAAGAAAGGGTCAGGCCACGATTTTCGGCCATGACCCCTTTCAGTAGCACCTGGTCTAGGTCACACAGGGGTACAGGATTGAGAGATCCATCGACGATTGACAGGAAACTGGCCCACCCAGGGGCCTGCATAGCTGTGTCTGAGTCCTCAGGCACATAGATGGGGCCGTCGGGGAGTTGCACTCTTCCCACGGTCATTTGATCTAGCATACAGCGCCAGTAGGCATGTTCACCAGAGCAGCCCCAGTCAGGGGTGCACATGACAACCCTTCCTCCCTCATAAGCGATTTTGGTTAGAACCTTCGCGAGCAGGGAGAAGGGAGGGTTAGCATACGCTAGGCCCATTGCTTTCCAGAAGAAACGGAGAGCATTGTTCAATTGTTTCGAGCAGTACAACTGCATGATGTGGTGTTGTTGGCTCGCAAACAATTCCACCTGGATCTCATCCAGGTTTACCTGAAGGGCAGCCATTCCATTTTCAAGAACGTGACGGGCCAATTGGTAGTTTTCAGTACGATAGTTAGTCTTGGATGCGTAGCGCAGCCCAGACTCTTTTCGTCCTGAAAGCTCCAGAGGTACGGAGAACAGCCCACTGCCAAAGTCGCAGAGCAAAGAATAGGGGCGCTGGAGAGACAGCATTTTTACCTTCGTGGGAAGTCTGTACCAATGACGATGTCAAAGGCGTCGGTGTCCAGCACTCTGCAGTGTTGCGTCACGGTTTCGTCGCCCAGGCATATAGTCACATCACCCCCCCCCCCAGGGAATGAGTGGTACGCCCGTCCCCTACTCTTATGGCCACGGTCTTAGTTTTCTTGAAAGTCTTTAGCAGGCGCCGGGCCGCTATGGAAAGTGTTGCACCGGTGTCAAGCACCGCTCGAAAAACTTGATCCCCGATTTTCACGAGGATCCAGAAAACCAAGTCCTCCTCTTCGAAGCCGCCCCCCTACTCCTCATCAGGGAACTTGACATCCAACCCTGCAGCTATGAGGGACCTGGCCATCCAGGCCAAGCGCCTTTTCTTGGAGTTATTCCCCTCAGGGGTAGCGTTATCCCCCTGGGGGCGCTTCTTGGGATCACCTGCGGCAGGAGGGGGTGTAGCAGCAGGAGAGGGTGTAGCAACGGGCGCTGATGAGCGCCTTTGGGGGTTAGGGGGTCCATTTTTGCCACCCCACTTGCCACCTCCTTTACCACCTTTATCCCCATTCTGGGGGTTTTTGGTGGGTGTTTGGGTCTTCTGGCGTTCGGCCTCCTGACGCTTGAGTTTATCACTCTCGTGTTTCTTTATGTGACATTCGTCTTCGTAGTGACGACGTTTGCCACAATACCCACAGGTGATGGTACACCTGGAATGATCCTGATGGGTCACAGGTTTCCCATCCTTGGTATGCTGCTGTCGTTTCATCTGCAGCATACAGCTACTGCGGTGATCGCAGTCAGAGGCATGACAAGGCCCCCCCTTGTCATTGACAGGTTTGCAGTAGAACAGAGGGGGTGTACCTGCATCAGGTTTAACCTCATTCATGGCACGTAGGTTGACCCTCCCCTGACCACCTCCCTGGTTGGTGTTAGTGGGATTTTTCGGCCCTTTCCTTTCGCCACGTTCGGGGCTAGGGGTACCACCTCAACCCAAGTGCTTCTTGAGGAATTTCTCCATGTGGGACTCATTCTCTCTCTCAAGAGCTAGCTCAATCAGGAGGTCCACCAGTTCATCGTACCAGTGGGTCCAACTCTTCCTCTTAGAGGTAGAGCAGCAATCATCCCACGTACGTGGGGGGATCTTACTCATGAGCCACAGGTGTGGTTCAGTGGCTCCGTAGGAGCCCACGTTCATCCGCAAAAACAGATACTCCAAGTCGCACATGTATTCAGAGATTCGCGCAGCGAATGGAAACTCAGGGAGCATAGGTAGCTCCTCTATCTGTGTGCGCACACTGAGGTCAGTCTCATAGACTGGGAAGATTTTCTCCAACCTCTGGAGTACCTCTGCCCAGGTGGAACAGGTTTTCACAATCTTTTTCATCTGTTTTTAGAAAAAAAAAAATTTTGCATGAGCGTTTCAGCAGTTAGCATTTGCTGGCCACATCCACATGGGATTGGCCAGTCAGCAAAAGAAACTCAGCAAATGTTTCTGCCCATTCGGGCAGATTTTTGAAGTCGAGCTCCGGCAGTTCCAGCTGGATGTTCGCCTGGGCAATAGGTCTGCCCGTCTTCCCATCCCCCGGAGTTAGGCCAGAAGGTGATACGCCGGCAAGGGGTGCCAGGGCTGACAGCCCTCTTTTCTCAGTCTCTGTCATAGGCACGTCCTGTAGTTCAGCCATGGGCACTGTCCTGGCACGGGGGTGAAAGGGGCTGGGGCAGGTGACCTTAGGCAACAGCCTTGAGACCCTTGATCTCTTGAGACCTTCGGCCAGGGTACTCAGTCCGGGAGAGGGGGAGGACAACTCTGGCTTGGGTAAGGGTTCTGCAATACCCAGTTTCGCCTTAATGGCCTCCGATAGGGCGGTCACATCCGGATCTTCTGATCCAGACAGAAGGTTGGCCAGCAGTTCGGCCGTATGATCCAGGGCACCGTAGGTTGGCCTTGGATGATGTTGTTCCTCAACTCGAGTCGGGCCCACTTCTGGAGCCCTTGGGGTTGGACAACATGCTCTTGGATACTCGGGTATCGGTCGTCTTGGCAGGGATGCTGTCTCGGCTCTGTCGGACGGCGGGCCAGAGTGCGTGTAGGACCCTAGGTCTGTACGTGGTCTGGATCCGTGTACTGCCAATGGCTCCTCCCCATCTTCTCCACGAATGGATTTGTATTACTCCTCATGGAGGATGTATTCATCCATTTTCTTCCTCAGTTCCTCGTTTTCCTCAGGGCCTCCAATCGCTGTTGAGGATGATGCCGGACAGGCGGATCGGGAGAATGAGGCTGCTACGCGCCTGTGGAGATGATGAAGGCTGTCTCCACCATGGGCCGCTAAGGCCTCGGTGGTAAGGACTGTATTTTCTTCCGCCCTTCTGCGATCTCGATCTCCTTGGGACCCAGATGCGACACTGAGATGTGGAGCTCGGTAAGGTGGTTCGATCATGGAGTGGGCCATGCTGCCCATTTGTACTTGGACAGTTCTTATGGGCCAGGTCCTGACGCTTGGCGTGGACATGATGAACTTGTTTTTGAGCTTTTGTGTGCTGCACTTCTTCTCAGGGTCGGTTCTAAAGGTCACAAGGGACTGTCTCTGCTACCGGAAAGATGTCCTTGAAAGATGCCCGAGATATTTTGATGAAGTCCTGCAGGTTTTGAAGTTGAAAACCCAAACCAAAGCAGCAAGTAGAGCAAGAACAGGATGTGGATCGAATGAATGAATAGTTTTGAAATCCAGTGTAACACAGAAGGGCTGCAGATAGACAATGCAGGTATAAACACAAAGATTCAATCACAAATGGATAATACAAAAGATTTTATATGAAAATTGGTCTGACTCTGGCCTCCAAGATAGCATCAGGCACTTCATGTGCACTCTTTTGGATGAAATGGAGTTCGTTAGGAATGTGGGGCATAGATGTCAGGCCAACACAGAAAATAACTTGGCCAAGCAACTGAATTCAGAAACAGTTAAAACGTAGAACCACAATAAGTGGTAGAAACAATTGAGTATAGGGGTCTTGGGGTGGGAGACCACTAGGCTTAACCTCCAAGGCCTAAAGCATGAAATGCCTATTTTCTTTCGGTATATCCTCCATGAAGGAAGGTACCTCCGCTCAGTTGAGTGGTAGGGGTGAACTTCATGGGGGGGCTAGGGTTACAACTTTAGATACTTTGAGAAAGTGTACTTTAGGCTTCAAAAGAGAGATAAAAATAGTTAAGTTAGTCTTAGCATCAACAAAAGGGATTTAAGGGGGGCTTGGCCTGGATCAAGCCCTCCAAGACAGACATGGCAGTGGCGTTTTCTGACTCATTGCATATCAAATACTGGTGAGACACGTGTAGCATCCTGGACCCCTGCGTGGCGGTCCTGGCGAGCTACATGGGGAGACGACCTCAGCCCGCCCACTGTGGCAGGGGCCCTGCGAGTGAGCCCACGTCCAACCCATGCATCTGGTGATTTGCTTTTTCCCTCCTGTGCTCTCTCTCCCATCCTGCCATGCTTCTGTGTTCGTTTTTAGGCTGCGACCTGAGGTCAGAGCGCGGGCGCAGATCAGCCACCACCAGCACCGAGCTGAGCGACCAGCCAGTCATTTCTGCGCTAACCCTCCGCTTCTTGCCCAGCACCCTGTGCCTCAGTGTCTCGGGCGACTCTCTGGCCTTGGTGGCTGTCGAGGGTTGCCGAGCAGCATTTTTATTGGGAAGGGGAGAGGGAAAACTGTTTGTTAGTGATTCATTTCTGCGCGTACCCTCCGACTCTGTCCTTCCATCCTGATTCATCAAAACCACCAAGCACGTGTGCCAAGATGCGGAACGCGGTCCACTTGTCCGGTGCTCAGTGGCAAGACGGGATGCTGCAGCTCTCCATGGGTACCATGTCGTGCCCATGCCTATGCCAGCTGGCCTCTACCTGGCCTCTGCCTTTTTGAATGATTAATTAGTATAGACAGTGAGCACGTGGACCCCAGTGCGGACCCTTACCAACGTCGTTCTTGCCGTCGGTGTCGTCGTCGGTGTGTTCTGCGCACGTCCCGGTTTGTCGCTGTGCTGCTGCGCGAACGTCCACAGCACGTGTCCTCGTCAACAGCAGGAGTCGTCGTTGTCGTCAGCGTTGTCGACAGCAGCAGTCGTCGCCGTCCTCAGGATCGCAGTTGTTGCCTGCAGCAGCCGTCAGTGTCGCCAGTGTGGTCCTGACGTGCCGTGCGTTGCCGTCTTCCTTCAGACTGGGGTCCTGAGCCCATACCCAGTCGCTCTGCTTGCGGCCGACGCACTCTCTCTACCTGTGATCCTCCCTCCTCTTCGTGAAAAAAAAAACAAAGAAAACACCTGTCGTTGTTGCCCCCCCTCCCCCCCCCCCCTCAGATCTGATCCTCACTGTTGGCTTTGAGCTGATGGGGAGCCCCTACCCCCCGTCGCTGCTGACATTTTTCCGCGCCGGAGTGCGCTACAGGATCTTTTTTTCTATGCAGTAATCCTGTCAGCGACGTCCGCTGCCTCCTACTAAGTAGATCTACCAGGCGCGCCCTTTTTCTGGCTGTGCTTTCTCGCCAGGGCGCTGCCTTAGGAGGGGAGTGTTAGCAGTAGGCAGCAGAGTACAGACTCCGGCGATCGCGACTCATCTGCGAGGTCGCTCGCGAGCGATAGGCCTGACAACGTAAAACAGACGACATCAATACTACAGAGTACAGACAGAATTACGACAGAGCACAGACAGAATTACGACAGAATAATTAACGATTATTCAATAGCATGGTGATTGTATTTCACACATCGTGTATGCATGTGCTCTGTAAAGTATTCTGAGACTGGACTTCTGTGTGTTGCACAGGGTCTTTGTGACCATGTTGACTGTGGATTCACGGACAAGTTCAACAATTACAACGTGTATGAGCAGTGCGTTGCTTTGAGGGCAAAGGTACAAGTGTGGTCTGGACTTTGAAACAAAGTTCACGTGTTTTGCAGCATCGGTCCTGTGCAGGAGCCTAGTGGCTTATCAGTGTTAGGCTCCAACCCTCCAGGATTCCAGCAGTCCGCATGGACAGGTCAAGCTGGACATCCATACGCTGGAAAGCCTCTTTGGCGAGCGCCTCAGAGCTCTCCCCTATAAGCGCATCGAAGTTATTGCGCGATATATAGTCAGACAGTTCATTTTATATACCAGAGATATGATGAACTGTCAACCTGAACAGGCTCAGGTAAGTCCAGCACCGGTTTGGTTTTGCTTTCTCTGGTGGTGGGCCCTTCTGAAAAGACTTCACAGGTTCCTGGTCACACAGCCAGACAATAGGGTTAGATCCCAGGAGTCGGGATTTTGACGAAAGCACCAACATACCGGCCAGGAGTTCCTGGTCATAGGTGCTGTAATTGGAACACCCTTGGTTCGATTTCCAATTCCAGTGTCCCAGTGGCACCAGCCGCCACTCACTGGTAGGATAGTCATGTTTCAAGGAGCCATCACGGTTCAGTCCACTAGTACGATAATGGCAGTGGGTTAGTTCAGCTGGGTTCAGCTCCTGCCATTGGTAGATCGTTCCACCCCCCCCTACATCACTGGCATCAGTGATCAGGACTATCCCGCCCTTAGGGCGGGGTACTCCCAGGCATTTTGAGGAGGCAATCTTCCTTATCAAATACTGGAAACACTCCTCCTCTCTGGCGGTCCACCTCCAGGGAGTATTTTTCTTGATTAGGTCAGTGAGGGGGGCAGAGGAGTAGGTAAAATTGTGGATGTGACGCCTATAGAAGTTGCAGGCGCCCACAAAACTCCTCACATCGTGTAGACCCTTCTTAGGGTCATCGGGAATCTGCATGTCCTGTAGGGGCTGCATCTTAGACGCGGCTGGTTTCCACCAGCCATACCCCACGTCGAAACCCAAATACTCCATCTCCTCTTTCATAAACTCACATTTTTCGAGTTTGATTTGGAGATGGTTTTCTTGACAAACAATGAAAAATTCACGGAGGAGAAGGACATGGTCCCCTTGGGTATTAGTACCCAAACTCACGTCGTCGATGTGGGCCTCCATTTCTGCACCCCGAGAAATCAACTCCTGTGCTAGAGATCGGCGCCTCAGTATGTACAAAATTTTGTTCATTCGCTCTTGGAAGAGTGCTGGGGCATTAGCCACCCCAAAAGGCATGACCTTCCATTTAAACACACGACCCTTAGGGGTTATAAAAGTGAGCAGCTCCTGAGCTGCGGCGGTTAGGTCTACCTGCCAGAAACCACTGCGTTTGTTCATTTTGGTCTTGTACCCGCATTTGGCAATACGCTCCAGGGTATTTTCCATGTTAGGAATACTCCCTGAGTGGTTCTGGATTTTCTTGTTGACCTCACCATAGTCAACAACCAGTCGTAGGGCAGTCGACCCTGGTTTAGCAACCAGGAAACAGGGACTGCAGTGATGGGGGTAGTCCCCCTTCTTATATTCCTCCACGAGGCCAGCATCAATACATTCCTGGATCTGGCGCTCGATTTCTTCAACCTGTTCCTGTGGATTGGGATAGGGACGATGCCTCACTCGCGTCTTTTCAAATTCAGGTTTCAATTTCACGTCCATCTGGACCAGTCTTTTACAAGAGAGGGGGGGCGGCAAGGCGCCGAACACCTCCTCATAGGTTATCAGCAGTTTCTTCAGGCGGGGGTCAAGGTTAAGACTCTCGATTTTCTGCAGGAAATCCTGCCCAGCATGGAGGTTGCTCTTTCCATGTTCTTTCTTTTCCTGCCGATCAGCAGTTTCGGCAGGTACAGAACCATCGTCCCACTCAGGGGGACATCGCTGCCCATAGTGCAAAGAATACAGTAGGGGTATCTCAGGGTCAGGCAGCCTGTGGGAATCATCGTCCTCCTCAGACCAGATGGAGGATTTCCAGGTCTGTCTGAGGTATTGCAGCCGCTCTTGGCGCTCAATACCTTCGGCCTTCAGGTACAACAGCCTTCGGAGTTCCTGAGTGTCATGCTCAGACAGTGCCATGTTATTAGAAGCACGCCGCGCTAGAGCATCAGGACTTTGGGCCATGGGTTCACCTGTGTGCATAGGCTGCATGTGTAGCACCCGTTTCCCAACAGGGGAAGTGGGTTCTGAGGTTGACTCTAGATCTACCTCCTCCAGCATCAGCTGGGCTAGGAAGGTACTGTGTTTTAGATCAACACAGCTGGGAACAACAGGAGGGATAGTGCTGGGGATTTCAGACAGTTGATCGTCAGCATCCTCCTTAACAGCTGCAGGTTCCAGATAGCCATCGGTAGATTCACACCCTGTAAGTGTGGCAGATAGGTGCTCAGGAGATCGGTTTTTGAGATCAGAAAGAGTCAGGCCACGATTTTCGGCCATGACGTCTTTCAGTAGGACCTGATCTAGGTCACACAGGGGTACAGGATTGAGAGATCCAGAGATGATGGATAAGAAACTGGCCCACCCAGGGGCCTGCATAGCTGTCCCTGAGTCCTCAGGCACATAGATGGGACCGTCGGGGAGTTGCACTCTTCCCACGGTCATTCGATCTAGGATACGGCGCCAGTAAGCATGTTCACCAGAGCAGCCCCAGTCAGGGGTGCACATGACAACCCTTCCTCCCTCATAAGCGATTTTGGTTAGAACCTTCGCGTGCAGGGAGAAGGAAGGGTTAGCATACGCTAGGCCCATTGCTTTCCAGAAGAAACGGAAAGCTTTTGTTCAAATGTTTCGAGCAGTACAACTGCATGATGTGGTGTTGTCAGCTCGCAAACAATTCCACCTGGATCTCATCCAGGTTTACCTGAAGGGCGCCCATTCCATTTTCAAGAACGTGACGGGCCAATTGGTAGTTTTCAGTACGATAGTTAGTCTTGGATGCGTAGCGCAGCCCAGACTCTTTTCGTCCTGACAGCTCCAAAGGTACGGAGAAGAGCCCACTGCCAAAGTTGCAGTGCAAAGAATAGGGGCGCTGGAGAGACAGCATTTTTACCTGGGGGTTTCTTCGTAGGAAGTCGGTACCAATGACGATGTCAAAGGCGTCGGTGTTCAACACTCTGCAGTGTTGGCTCACAGTTTTGTCGCCCAGGCATATAGTCACATTGACCCCCCCAAGGAATGGATGGTGCGCCCATCCCCTACTCTTATGGCCACGGTCTTAGTTTTCTTGAAAGGTTTTAGCAGGCGCTGGGCCACTATGGAAAGTGTTGCACCGGTGTCTAACACCGCTCCAAAAACTTGATCCCCCATTTTCACGAGGATCCAGAGAACCAAGTCCTCCTCCTCGGAGCCGCCCGCCTACTCCTCAGCAGGGAATTTGACATCCACCCCTGCAGCCATGAGGGACTTGGCCATCCAGGCCAGTCGCCTCTTCTTGGAGTTATTCCCCTGTGTAAGGCGTTATCCCCCTGTGGGTGCTTCTTGGGGTCACCTTCGGCAGGAGGGGGAGTAGCAGCGGGCGCTGCTGAGCGCCTCTGGGGGTTAGGGGGTCCACCTTTGCCAACCCCCCTGCCACCTCCTTTACCACCTTTATCCCCATTCTGGGGGTTTCTGGTGGGTGTTTGGTTCCTCTGGCGTTCAGCCTCCTGCTGCTTCAGTAAGTAAGTAAGTAAGGGCGGCCGCGTCCGCAGCCTCATCTGACTCCTCCTTGTTTGTTTTACATGGTGGCCGCCTCTAGCGGGAAGGAGTGCTCTCCACCATCGGTTCCCCTGGCGACCCCTGTCTCACCTCACGGCCGAGAACTTCAACCAGGTTCCCTTGGGGCATGACTGGTGGTAGGCTCCCTTCAGTCGCTGCCCTCACGGTTTCAGCTCCTTCCGGTCACCCTTTGTAGGATCCCGCGGCCTTCTGCCCCTAGCACAGCCTATTGGGCGCCTGCAGGCGGGTTTCCTGGGGATAGCCCTGGCCGACAGCGGAGCATTTCTCTCTGTCAACCAGATTCCACCTCTCCCCATCCCTCACGGGCTGGAGTACCCACTCGGCTCCCGGATGCACTTGGTTGTCGTCCATCCACGGCTGGAGGCCAGGGGGCGACCCTTTCCACGTTCCCCCCTGTCCCGCTCACGCGTGAACCTACGTGTACTGAGGCCATTGACCCGGGGATCTCAAGGTCAACCCTCACCCCTGCGGACACCTCACGGCCGTCCCGGAGTTCAGGGCATGTTCCTGACTTCCCGTGGCCAGGTTCCCCATGGTTGGCCCATGGTTCACCACTCCATGGCGACTGGTTTCCCAATCCCACGGGTCTGTTGCTTGGCGCTTTCGACCTCCCTGCCCTTCCCATGTCCCATTCCCCTTTGCCTCATCCCGGCACCGGCCCGTTCCCAGCGTCCCATGGACTCCCTACCCCTTCGGGCCGTTGTGCGGCCCTAGCCACACGCCCTTCCCCGCCCCGTCCCCTTGTCCCTGCATCCGGTGTTTATACCCAACCGGGTCGCCTGCTACCCTGTGGCGCTGGCCCACTGGGGCCTCTTCCATCCGGGGACCGTTTCGTGCGGCTAGCACGGGTCGCCCCCTTCCCGCCCCCGCCCCTTTCCCCTGTGCCGCGGCCCTGGCCTAATCCCCTGTGCTGTCTTGCGGCCCCATCCCATCCCTCATCCCGTGTGTAAACCCAACCGGGCCGCCAGCAACCCCGTGGCGCGGGCCCACTGGATCCTCATTCATCCTGGGACTGTCTCGTGCGCCTACAACGGGTCGCTCCCTTCCCGCCCCCTTCCCCCGTGTCGCAACCCTGGCCTATTCCCCTGGGTTGTCGTGCGGCCCCATCCCATCCTTCTTCCCATGTTTATACCCCACTGGGCCGCCAGCAACCCTGTGGCGCGGGCCCACTGGATCCTCATCCATCCCAGGACCGTTTTGTGCGCCTAGCACGGGTCGCTCCCCTCCCGCCCCCGCCCCTCTCTCCTGTGCCGTCTCCCTAGCTGTCCTAGTTGCCCTGGGGCCGTCGCGTGGCCCTAGCCACTCGTCCTTTTCTGTCCCGCCTCCTTGTGGTGCTGCGGGGTATTGTCCGCGTTTGTTTCCTCTTTTTTTTTTTCGTGCTTTTTTCCACTTGTTTCCCTCCTCCCTGCATGCACGCACAACAACACTGCATCGCCATCTGTCTCGGTTCTGCTCGGTGCTCACGTCGAGTCCCTCCGCCATCCTGTCACGTTGCCCTTGGCGGTCCCCGGCCATGCAGGGCGACCCAGCCACTTAGCCCGCGTTGCTGTACATGTATCCGCTCTCTCTCCTCTCTACCCTCCCCTCCCCTCTGTCTCCTGCTCGCCCTCTTAGTGTTGTTCTCCTGCTCCGTGTGCTCGCCGCTGGTCGTCTCCGCGCCATGGTTGTATCTCGCGCGCCCTCACGCGCCTCAGGGCCTCCACCCTGTCTTCCGACCTGTAGGCCGACCTGGGCGGCCTCCCCAGACACCCCTTCGGGGGGACTCCCCCGTCGTCCTCTCCCGCCGGCCGCCCCTCCATCAGTTCCCTGATGGTGGCACGGGGCGGCCGGTAGGGCTCTATGCGGATCATCATCATGGGGCTTCTCTGTGTGACAATGTGTTCCTTTGCGCCCTCGTTGGCCCCCTGTTCCCCCTACCTCACGCGCCCTGCCTCCTCTATGTGCCCCTCCTGTGTGTCCGCCTGTCCTGCCGTTTTTTTTTGTGGACCTGTGCTCGCGCTCCTTGCTGCTCCTGCGCGCCCTGCGTGTGCCGTCTGCTCTTCTTCGTGCAACCCTGATCCCGCTGCCCTGCGCCCCCTCTCTCGCCTGTCTCCCCTCCCATTCTCCTTCTCGCTGTCGGCCCTGCCTGCACGTCTGCCCTCCCTGTCGGTGCAGCGCTGTCACTCGTGTGTGCCACTCGCGTGCTTTACCCCTGGCCCTCCCCCTCGCCCCTACCCTTTCCCCTGGGTGCTCCCTCGGTCCCCGCCTCTCACTGCCTGAACCCGCTGCCTGGCGCCCTGTGTGGGGGGGGGGGGTGTATCTGTGGTCTGGACTGTGGCCCTGTACCCCCCATGCGCCAGAGACGCTTGCCAAATTCTCGCCACTGCATGTGCATTGTGGAGCCCGGCCACCAAGGCCTGGCGTGGTCAACCCCTCTGAGCATGGCGCACGTAAGCTCAATGTTTTCAATCCAGCACCTTCCTGCCACGCAGAGAGCTTTGCCGCCATGTACCAAGTCGGCGGATAGCCCGCACAACCCGGCTGCCAGTCCACTGGGGCGCCACCGTGACGTGGCTCCACTGCACCGGAATCGAGTACACCTGCACTGCCATCTGCCCATCCCAGCAATCCCTCCGATCATACCATTAGCCAAGACCCTGGCATATTGGATGCGTCTGCCCGTTCGCCTCTCCTGCAAGTCAGAGCCCTGGCGCCGTGCTGCACCCGAAGGGCACAGCGCTGCTCCACGCCTTCGCCGGCCGTTCTCGCCAGTCACGACCTCGCGCTCTGCTCCGTCACTGTACCACATTCCGATACTGCTTCCCTTCTGCTGCTCGTTCTGCCCCACACTGCTCGCCGTACACACGATAAGTCTCGCGTCCCACTGCCCGGTTGCTTCCGCCGCAATCGCCTGCGCCCCCGTACTCCGCCGCCCCATCTCCCCTCTCCCCCGCCGCTGGTCCTGTGCTCTCCGCTTGGGGTTCTCGTCCGCGTCCTCCATCACCACATCCCCCTCCACTTTCAGCCGTGTCCCTGTCCTCCTCTGCGCACCTGCACCTCTCTGCTCCCCTCCTCCTCTGCTCGTGTCCGCCGCATCCCCTCCTCACCCCCCTCCACCTCCGCCGACCCCCCGCGTCCGCCTCCCCGCATCCCATCTGCCCGTCCCTCCGCACGCCCCTGGCCCCCTGCCCCTAGCGCTCCCCGTTCCTGCTCCTGCCCAGCCCTACGCGTCGCCACCCTACCGCCCCTCCCGCTGCAACAGCTCTCGCAGCATCTGAACCCTGGGCTTCTTCCCCCTCTCCTGGGGACAGTCCAGGCGCACCCCCGGGAGCGCCGCCCCCAGCATCCTCCTCCACCGCCACTCTTCCATCTCCGGCCCCCTTTCCCTGGGCCTCCCCGCCCTGCCGACCAGGTCACTGAAGGGGCGGGGGCCCCTCTTCTACCGCCTTCCCCTCGTCTTCCCCGCCCACTTCACGTAGCGGGCCAGCTCCGACACGTCCCCCTCCGCCCACCCCGCGACCATCCCGGGTCTCCTCCGCACCGGCGGCGGCGCATACTGCCGCGGCGGCGGGGACTCCGAGTCGCAGTCCGTCGGCGTCGGCTCCGGACTGGGGCTGGCCGGCCGCGGTGCCCCCTCCGCCTCCCCTGCCCCTCGCTCCTCCCCCCTGCGCCGCTTCCCGCTTTCCTGCCCTGCCTCCTCGTCCTCCTCGCTGGCCCTTTTCCCTGACGGCGACCACCCCTCCACATCCGTGGAGGGGGTGTCCCCTTCCGGATCCGGTAGGACCCGGTGGGCCGGTGGAATCTCATCCAGGTTTACCTGAAGGGCCGCCAGTCCATTTTCAAGAACGTGACGGGCCAATTGGTAGTTTTGAGTACGATAGTTAGTCTTGGATGCGTAGCGCAGCCCAGAATCTTTTCGTCCTGACAGCTCCAAAGGTACGGAGAAGAGCCCACTGCCAAAGTCGCAGTGCAAAGAATAGGGGCGCTCGAGAGACAGCATTTTTACCTGGGGGTTTCTTCGTCGGAAGTCGGTACCAATGACGATGTCAAAGGCGTTGGTGTCCAACACTCTGCAGTGTTGGGTCACTGTTTTGTCGCCCAGGCATATAGTCACATCGACCCCCCCAAGGGATGGATGGTGCGCCCATCCCCTACTCTTATGGCCACGGTCTTAGTTTTCTTGAAAGTTTTTAGCAGGCTCTGGGCCACTGTGGAAAGTCTTGCACCGGTGTCAAGCACCGCTCGAAAAACTTGATCCCCGATTTTCACGAGGATCCAGAGAACCAAGTCCTCCTCCTCGGAGCTGCCCCCCTACTCCTCAGCAGGGAATTTGACATCCACCCCTGCAGCCATGAGGGACTTGGCCATCCAGGCCAGTCGCCTCTTCTTGGAGTTATTCCCCTCCGTAAGGCGTTATCCCCCTGTGGGTGCTTCTTGGGGTCACCTTCGGCAGGAGGGGGAGTAGCAGCGGGCGCTGCTGAGCGCCTCTGGGGGTTAGGGGGTCCACCTTTGCCACCCCCCTTGCCACCTCCTTTGCCACCTTTATCCCCATTCTGGGAGTTTCTGGTGGGTGTTTGGTTCTTCTGGCGTTCAGCCTCCTGCTGCTTGAGTTTATCACTCTCGCGTTTCTTTATGTGACGTTCGTCCTCGTAGTGACGACGGTTGCCACAATCACCACAGGTGATGGTGCACCTGAAATGATCCTGCTGGGTTACAGTTTTTCCATCTTTGGAGTACTGCTGTCGTTTCATCTGCAGCATACAACTACTGCGTTGGTCGCAGTCAGCTGCATGACAAGGTCCCCGCTTGTCATTGACAGGTTTACAGTAGAACAGAGGGGGTGTACCTGCATCAGGTTTAACCTCATTCATGGCACGTAGGTTACCCCTTCCTTTAGCACCTCCCTGGATGGCGTTAGGCGGATTTTCAGGCCCTTTCCCATCGCCACGTTCGGGGGTACGGTTACCACCTCGTCCCAAGTGCTTCTTGAGGAATTTCTCCATGTGGGAGTCATTCTCTCTCTCAAGAGCTAGCTCGATCAGCAGGTCAACCAGATCGTCGTACGAGTGGGTCCGGCTTTTCCTCTCAGAGGTAGCACGGCAGTCATCCCACGTACGTTGGGGAATCTTACTCATGAGCCACAGGTGGGGCTCAGTGGCTCCACAGAAGCCCATGTTCATCCGTGAAAACAGATACTCTGGGTCGCACACGTATTCAGAGACTCGCGCAGCGGAAGGAAACTCAGAGAGCATAGGTAGCTCCTCTATCTGTGTGCGCACACTGAGGTCAGTCTCATAGACTGGGAATGTTTTCTCCAGTCTTTGAAGTACCTCAGCCCATGTTGAACAGGTTTTCACAATCTGTTTCACCTGTTTTTGGAAACATTTCTTTTTGCAGGAGCGTTTCAGCAGTGAGCATTTGGTGGCCACATCCACATGGGATTGGCCAGTTAGCAAAAGAAACTCAGCAAATTCTTCTGCCCATTTGGGCATTTTTTTTGGGTCGAACTCCGGCAATTCTAGCTGGATGTTCGCCTGGGCAATCGGTCTGCCCATCTTCCCACCCCCTGGGGTTAGGCCTGAAGGGGGAGGAGATACGCCGGCAAGGGGTGCCAGGGCTGACAGCCCTCTTTTCTCAGTCTCAGTCACAGGCACGTCCTGTAATTCAGCAATTGGGACTGTCCTAGCGCGAGGATGAAAAGGGCTGGGGCAAGTGACCTTGGGTAGCAACCTGGACACCCTTGATCTTTTGAGATCATCAGCCAACGTGCTCAGTCCGGATGAAGGTGAGAGTCGTGCTGGCTTGGGTAAGGGCTCGGTGATACCCAATTTTGCCTTGACAGCCTCTGACAGAGCTGTCACATCCGGGTCTGCAGATCCGGATAGAAGTTTGGCCAAAAGTTCGGCGGTGCGATCCAGAGCCCCATAGGTGGGCTCTGGGTGAAGAGTATTCATACTCTTTTTAGGTGCCCTTGAAGTTGTCGGCAGGTCTGGATGCCATGCTCTCGGGTGCTCGTGTACTCTTTGTCGTCTCGGTAGTGATACTGTGTCCGCCATGTCTGAAGATGGCACCGAATAAGGGAAGGAACCCATCTCAGTTTGAGGCGGAGACCCGAGGGCATCAAGAGGTACTTCTTCATCTTCCCCTACGGTGGACTTGTGATACTCCTGGTGGAGCATAAACTCGTCCATCCTCCTTCGTAGATCCTCTTGTTCTTCAGGACCACCTCCAAGAACAGTAGAAGAAGAGGCCGGACAGGCCGACCGGGCGATGGAGGCTTCGACTCGCCTGCGGAGCCTTTGCAGGCTGTCCTCACCATGGGCCGCTAAGGTCTCCATGGTTAAAGGGGTTGTTCTGGGCGGATTTCGATTCGCTCTTCTGTGCTCTGGATCTTCCTGAGACCCAGATGCTGCTCTGAGTGGCGGTTCACTCTTTGGGTGGGCTGCACTGCCAAGTTGGACTTGTACACTTCTGATCGGCCAGGTTCGGGAGGACAGTTGAGTGGACATGTTCAATGTGGTTTTCAGTGTGCTTTTCTTGTGCTTCTGCTCAGAGTCGGTTCGAAAGGTACTCAGGGTTTATCTCTGTTACCGGAAAGATGTCCTTGATTAGTGCCCTATAGACTTTGATGAAATCCTGCAGGTTTTTGATGTTGAAATCCCAAAACGAAAGCAGCAAGTAGAGCAAGAACAGGATGTGGATCGAATCAATGAATAGTTTGAAATCCAGTGTAACACAGAAGGGCTGCAGATAGACAAAGCAGGCTTAAATACAAAGATTCAATCACAAATGGATAAAACAAAAGATTTTATGTGAAAACCGGCATGACTCCTGCCTCTCAATTAGCCTCAAGCACTTCATGTGCACTCTTTTGGATGAAATGGAGTTCGTTAGGAATATGGGGCAAAGGAGTTAGACGAGACACAGATTATGACTTGGCCAGGCAACTGAATTCAGAAGCAGTTAAAAAGTAGAACCACAATAAGTGGTAGAAACAATTGAGTATAGGGGTCTTGGGGTGGGAGACCACTAGGCTTAACCTCCAAGGCCTAAGGCATGAAATGCCTTTTTTCTTTCGGTATATCCTCCATGAAGGAAGGTACCTCCGCTCAGTTGAGTGGTAGGGGTGAACTTCAGGGGGGGCTAGGGTTATAACCCTAGTTACCTTGAGAAAGTGTACCTAGAGCTTCAAAAGAGGGATAAAAATACTTAAGTAAGTCTTAGTATCAACAAAAGGGTTTTAAGGGGGGCTTGGCCTGGATCAAGCCCTCCAAGAAAGACATGGCAGTGACTTTTTCTTACTGCATCTTCTGGTTTCAGATTTGGCTCATCCTACCTACTCTCGTGTTTGCTATCACACCACCACATACTGAGCTGTGGACTGCTCTGATTCCTGATTCAGAGAATTCTCTTGAGTCCTGTCTGGTGTGAGGGTTTTGCCAGCTTGCCAAGGGGAGACCCTCCTCTGCCCCACTCTACCCTGAAAAAAAAATCAGGAAGCTATCGTCGTCAGAAGATGTCTGGGCCCCCTCCCCGGCTTGGGGCTCTTCCGCACTGATAGTTTCTGCGTGGGTGGTGTGCTGTATGTTGTGCAGAATATTTTGTGTCACCATCTCTGTGCACCGCACATAGCCCCTCATTGCCCTGAGCCAGAACTGAGACAGCAGTGTTCCTACTCCCATAGTCAACAGTGACCTGCTAGGGGTGCGCACCGTGTGTTGTGCCCGCGCTGTGCATAGGGCACGGGGGGGGGCTTACCTGTGAGGCCTGACACCATCCCCCCCCCCCCCCCCTCTGGACCCCCCGACCCATACCAGTTAGCACTTGCTTAGAACTGACAATTTGGGCGCCAGCAGCGCTTGGCAAATTTTTTGAGCCTGGAAAATTTGCAACACACTTGATTTTCCTTCACTTGTTTACATTCAAAATGCCTACAATCAGTTAGGGAATGCCGTGCAACGTGTCTTCTTCTGCTCGCCGGGAAGCCTTTGCTGATTCACAAGTACATCTGTTGGAATACAGCCCCCCCCTTTGTCCTTCCCCACCCCTTGTCCTTCCCCAGGGGGGGGGGGGTGGATCGTCACTTGCTCAGCCCAAAATTGTTCGTTGCAGCTCACTGTGTTGTTGTGGCAAAACCACCACCCAAGAGTGCTGCCCAAAGCATTCCAGTGGAAAGTGGTGAGCATGTGCAGGAGTTCAAGGTCAAGTGGAGCAGGACCAAGAAATTTTACACCGAGCTCGTCAAGGAGGAGGTCTCCGTACGTTGGCAGCCCTTGGAACATATCTGATGCTGAATTCCTTCGTTTTATGCTGCAATGTCTGTGCGTGCGAATGTGCGTGTACGGTGGTAGTGCGGTCCCCCGGGGGGGGGGGCGTCACTTGGTGACCGTCCCCCAGGGGGTGGTGGGGGACCGTGTTCCTAGGTTGGGGAAGGAGGGGGGGGGGGGCTGACTGTTTTTCATTTGTTGTGAGGGGTAAAACCAAATTTCATCCCCATTGTGTATATTCAAAATGCTCGTAATGAAATTGGGACTTCAAAGGTGCCCTCATAAGGGAGAAAAATTTTCGACCCCGGTGCACCAGCGAGGGGGGGGTGCAGAATTCGGGAGCCTGGGATCCCTGGCTGCCGGTGGTGAAACACAGGGGGCTTTTCGCAGAGCGCATGCCGGGGGGGGGGGCTGCAGTGCAGTTCTAGAGGGCGTACCGTGCGCTGTGCGTGCGCTGTGTGAAAAGTTGGCTGTTCTCCACCACCGGGAGTTCCGTAAGGTCAGAAGATTGAAAGGATGTCATTGAATGGCTGCTACAGTGGACGGGACTATAGGGGGCAAAATTTAGGTCCCGGGGACCCATGGCAAGCATCAAATGTTTGAATTTTTGAGTTTTGAATTGATTTTGCATGATTCCGCAGGTGGTTGGTTTTCGGGGTTGTTACCTGGAAAATCACCGTAATAATTGGCGCTGTGCCCGCGCTGTGCGCGCTGTGCAAAAACGCCCCCCTAGACACCAACCTGCGCGGCGTGGGCAGGGGGTTCAAGGCGGGGGGGGGGTTCCGTCTGATGCTTGCCACGGGTCCCAGGGTCCTGAATTCTGTGCCCCATGCTGTTTTGAATTGATCATGCATCCTGCAGGTGGGTGGCTTTCAGGGGTGTTTCTGGGAAATACAAGTAATAATTGGCGCTGTGCCCGCGCTGTGTCTGCACTTTGCGAAAACGCCCCCAAGGGCTAAATGTTTTCTCCATGTCCCTGATGCTTCTATTGTATGCAATTTTTTTCACCTTGGGATGCCTACAGGTGTGGCAGTTCTTGCTGCATCTTCTGGTTTCAGATGCGGCTCATCCTACCCACTGTCATATCTGCTCCCACATACTAAGCTGTGGGACAATTGTAGCATTAGACTGCTCTGATTCCTCATTCCAAGAATGCCCTCGTGTCCCATCTGGTGTGAGGGCTTTGCCACCTTACCAAGGCATGACCGCTGCCGAAAATGAAGCGACAGGGAGCTATGATGGTTGGGATATGTCAGGGCCCCCTCCCCAGCTTGAGGCTGACCCACCCTGGTGGTGTCTGCAGCTATGGTGGCAGACAAGCCTGCGGTGGGTGGGCCCAAGTCTGTGGGGATAGGTTTTCTCCGGCACCATGCACCGAGCAGGGCCTCAAGAGGCGCTCTCACCAAGCCTTGTGACTCCCAGACCTCTTCATCAAAATAACACTGGGAACCGAACATAGCCCCTCAGTGCCCTAGGCCAGAACTGAGACACCACTGCTCCCAGTCCCATAGTCAACAGTGACCAACTAGGGCTGAAAGTTGTCTCCCTATCCTTGTCTGATGCAACCAGCTAGTTCTTCTCAGCCTTCAGCTTTTTCTGGGGTTCAGTAGCACCTTGGGATGCCTGCAGGTGTGGCAGTTCCCGTTGCATCTTCTGGTTTCAGATTTGGCTCATCCTACCTACTCTTGTGTCTGCTACCACATACTGAGCTGTGGACTGCTCTAATTCCTGATTCCGAGAATTCTCTTGCGTCCTGTCTGGCGTGAGGGCTTTGCCAGCTTACCAAGGGGTGACCCCCCCCCCCAAACAAAAATCAGGGAGCTATGATGGTTGGAAGATATCTGGGCCCCCTCCGCAGCTTGAGGCTGACCCACGCTGGTGGTGTCTCTAGCTATGGTGGCAGCCAAGCCTGCGGTGGGTGGGCCCATGTCTGTGGAGAGAGGTTTTTTGCAGCACCATGCACCAGGCACGGCCTCAAGAGACGCTGTCACCAAGCCTTGTGACTCCCAGACCTCTTCATCAAAATAACAGTGTGCACGGAACATAGCCCCTCATTGCCCTGAGCCAAAACTGAGACAGCAGTGTTCCCACACCAACAGTCAACAGTGACCAACTAGGGCTGAAAGTTGTCTCCCTATCCCTATCTGATGCAACCAGCTGGTTCTTCTCAGCCTTCAGCTTTTTATGTGCTTCAGTAGCACCTTGGGATGCCTGCGGGTGTGGCAGCTCGTGCTACATCTTGTGGTTTCAGATTTGGCTCATCCTACCTACTCTTGTTTTTGCTCCCACATACTGAGCTGTAGACTGCTTTGATTCCTGATTCCGAGAATTCTCTTGAGTCCTGTCTGGCGTGAGGGTTTTGCCAGCTTACCAAGGGGTGACCCCCCCCCTCCCAAACGACAATGAGGGAGCTATGCTGGTTAGAAAATATCCGGGCCCCCTCCGCCGCTTGAGGCTGACCCACGCTGGTGGTGTCTGTAGCTATGGTGGCAGCCAAGCCTGCGGCGGGTGGGCCCATGTCTGTGGAGACAGGTTTCTCCACGTTGCAGCTCCATGCCCCGAGTGTCTCAAGAGACACTCTCACCAAGCCTTGTGACTTGCGGACCGTTGCATCAAAATAACACTGTGCACCAAACATAGCCCCTCATTGCCCTCAGCCAGAACTGAGACAGCAGTGTTCCAAGTCCCATAGTCAACAGTGACCAACTAGGGCTGAAAGTTGTCTCCCTATCCCTATCTGATGCAACGGCTCGTTCTTCTCAGCCCTCAGCTTTTCATGTGCTTCGGTGCCGCCTTGGGATGCCTACGGGTGTGGCAGTTCCTGATGCATCTTCTGGTTTGAGATTTGGCTCATCCTACCTACCCTTGTGTCTGCTACCACATACTGAGTTGTGGACTGTTCTGATTCCTGATTCCGAGAATTCTCTTGAGTCCTGTCTGGCGTGAGGGCTTTGCCAGGTTACCAAGGGGTGACCCCCCCCCCCAAACAAAAATCAGGGAGCAATGATGGTTGGAAGATATCTGAGCCCCCTCCGCAGCTTGAGGCTGACCGACGCTGGTGGTGTCTGTTGCTATGGTGGCAGCCAACCCTGCGGCGGTTGGGCCCATGTCTGTGGAGACAGTTTTTCTCCAGCACCATGCACCGAGCATGGCCTCAAGAGACGCTCTCACCAAGCCTTGTGACTCCAAGACCTCTGCATCAAAATAACAGTGCGCACCGAACATAGCCCCTCATTGCCTTGAGCAAGAACTGAGACAGCAGTGTTCCCAGTCCCATAGTCCAGAGTGACCAAGTAGGGCTGAAAGTTGTCTCCCTATCCGTCTCTGGGGGCGCACCATGCATTGTGCGCGTGCCATGCCTGAACTGTGCGCGTGCTGTGCGAACAGTTGGCTATTCTTCACCACTCGTAGCCCCGGGTCCCAGCGTCCTGAGTTCTGCACACTACAGCCCCTGAGTTCTGCACCCTACAGCCCCTGCTGGTACACCAGGGATTTTTTGTTCTAGTCTGATGCTGGCCACGGGTCCCTGGGTCCTGAACTCTGCACCCCCAATGCTGTTTTGAATGGATCATGCACGCTTATGTAGGTTGGTGGTTTTCAGAGGTTTTTTCAAGATGAACAACAAGATAATTGGCGCTATGCGCGCGCTGTGCCCGCACTGTGTGCGCCCTGTGCGAAAAACGCCCCCTCTGATGCTTTTATTGTATGCAATGCAACCATGAAAGTGCTGCCCTGGGTCGTTGTGGGTGCCGGAGGGCTCGGGGCCGGCAAGACCAGTGGGGCAGGCACGCGAGGAGTCTCCCTGGATGTTGTTATTGGGGGTAGAACCAGTTACTCGGACACCAACGGAGGCGAGAGCAGCGACAACAGAAGCAAGGTCCATGCTGATTGTGATCCGGCAGAAAATCCCAGTCTATGAAGAAAATTGCGGCGAATTATTCTAAATACATCTGAGTGTCCAAAACTGTCTGAAAAGATTTAAATAATCCAATTATGTAAAAATGTTTGGCCGATCTGGCCCGCGAGCGCGCGTCAGCGGCAAATGGCAATTCCAGCTAAAATAGCGGAACGCGGCGGATTTACGGGGAATGGACCGCGGAATCAAATCCGGCATATCAGAAATATATAGGAAATATCCTGTGACTGAGCTGCGAGGCGGCAATTCCGCCGAAGCAAAGAAAATGACCAAAATGTAGCCAATCTGGGCAGAATGTCTGAAAATCTGAGCAGATGGGGCTAGCCGCACTTACACTCCCCCTCCAAAAACACACTGGGGTGTGTCGCTACGTCAACGAAGAACGTAGTGCGGGTAAGTCCCAGAAAAAAATAGAAATGTAGCCTCGATGGGGCGAAATCTGCTTGATCTGACCTGATTTGGGCTGAATTGGCACTGAATCAGGGTGGATGAACCTGAAATGAGACAGAATGAGAAGTGACGAACAGTCCTCCGTGCAGTAAAACATTAGGTCAAGGGCTAAAAAGCATGTAAACGTATCGAGAATCGATACCAAACCATGCATTGGTTGAGAATGAGGTAGATTATTGATGGATTGAGTGGGGGGATCAAGAATTGAAGTGACATCTCAGCGCTCTGGCACAGTTTCGCTGTCGCGGGCACGCTACGGTGTCCTCGCCGAACTCTACATCGTGTTACTCCCGCTTTTCTCGTTCTGAAAAGTGCAGCATGTGCTTCAGATGTGGCGCATCTGGTGGATGATCACAAGATTCAGCAAATTTGAGAGTTAATTTGGGCAGAGATGAAGGAGATTAAACACTCACAGAGAGGGAAAACAAATACAGATGTAGTCTGTAGACCCTAAGTGAACCACAGAAGGTAAAGATGTCTTTCTGTTCACTTAGATCTAAACAGATCTTTGACGAATGAGAGGAGATGACAAGGCAATCAACCTAAATTGTCCTAACATGAGTAAATTCCCTGAGATGAAGGTGAAATGAAGCGGAATGTGTACAACTGAAACTACCAACACCTTCGTTTAGACTAAAGTTAATATATATTGTCGTTTATTCAGCTCAATTGTGCTTTCCGGCACGTTGGTTCGCGAGCATCTAACAGATTCTATCAAAATGTGGATCATGTGATGATGCATCATGATGGGACATGCTGGCCCTGGATCCTTGGCATGTAACGCGCCGAAGGTTCACTGAAGGCGCTTTACTGACAATATATAACTGAGAGACACCCAATTTACAGTGGCGATGGTGTCAATCGACTTGGACAAGGCCAATCCTTCGAATGAGTCCCACAAGATACTTGGATTCACCATTCTCAACAGTTTCAGGTCAGATTGAGCTCACATTAGCGTGTGCCAAAAATACAACGAAGCTTACGGACTTCAGAGGTTGCTGTTAGAAGTCCCTAGAGCTCCTAGATGAAGATTGTCTGAACAATTGACGTCTGGGTTTCGTACAACAGTGGCAGTATGATGGACAAACCTGAGAAATTCAAGGTAAATTTGAGGATCCTGGATCTGAATCTGGACTTTGGCGTTAGCATCACAGCAAATGAAGGTACGATCTGAGTTCCTGGCGTTGCATCTGGTGCAGCCAGTACTACAGGGGGTGCCTGTAGGGGTGAATGTCGCTGCGCAGCGTTTTTACTATGTACATTTGCTTCCATCTGCACGAGTAGCCAAATTCCAAAGATGCACAGACCAACAGGGACAAGATTACCCCGAATCTGCCTGAATTAAGCCTGAGTTTGGTTTTTTCTGAACACGGCAGCACACTCCGTGGCTTTCGGCTTTCGACTTTCGATACGTTACCGAACGGAGACCAAAGAAAAAGTGATGGATTGACGTCAAATTATCAAACATTCGCAGTTTTCCACATCATGACATGAACAGAATGAATGAACAGTGGATTGAGCAGAATGTGGTAGGATGGCTTCCTCAATTCGGCCAAGCACGAATACATGTGACCACCAACCTGTCTGGCCTGGCCCTCGTACGGCTTGGGCGCTGCAAATCAGCGGCCGAACTTGAAGCTTGGTCCTCATTTGGCTCCTGGGCTGGCCTGACCGCAGGAGGGGGGATCGACGAATCAGCCCTGGAATGTGGCTGCTGAGGGCCGTAAAAGGCTGGATCTCGATTCACCACAGGTCGTTTTCCGTCGCTCTCCACTTGTCTGTCTGGTTTCGACAAACAATCTGTCAGGAGTACTCCAATTTCGGGGTGCTTCTTGAGGAAGTCGATGAACCCCTTGGTGTACCCATGGACAAAAGATTGGGCTGGTTCCCAGTTGTTGTGACTGGAATCAAAGCCCCTCCACTCACACAGAAATTCCCATTCGCCCTTGGCGTCACGTCTTGCTTCAACAATCCTCTTGAGTTCGTACTTTCCCCCTTCGATGACCCGATCAGACAAATGTTTCGCAGTCCAAAAAAGGGGTTTAACCCGATCCTTGGGGGAGGGGATCTCTCTCTTGAGGCGATGGCCCGAAACGTCAATTTCCCTGCTGACATCCACACGAATCCTCCACCTGTTCTCACCAAGACGCGCTGTAACAGCGAATGGCCCCTCCCACAAGGGAAGAAGCTTGTCATCTCCGTCCAGGGTGGTTTCGGATTTTCGAAGCCAAACTCGATCATCGACTTCAAAATTGTGGGGGTTTTTTCGGCCTTGATTCTGGACCCAAAGCCAGTCAGCTTGATGCTTCTCAATTAATTTCGACACAGATTTATCTGCTCGTTGGACTTCGTCCAAAAACAGCGAAGCATCCTTACAGGGGCGAGGATTATTCAACGGCATGTTCCACCAACACTTCTTTCGTCCAAAGACAATTTCATTTGGAGAAAGGCCATGATACAAAGGCGTGGTGTGGTAACGGCGAAGCAATGCGAAGAGAACTTCCATCCAATGGAAATCCTTTTCACTCGCGAGCTCCTTACGAAGCATATTTATTATTGAGCGGCCGGCTCTTTCGCCAGGCAGCGCTCGATGCGAGTGGATTTCACATCGGAGGTGGTGGATTCCAAGGCGAGCACACAATTCTCTCCACCATTCGGAGGTGTACTCTTTGCCTGAATCCGTGACCACCTCGGATGGGACGTCCCAGCCTCCCATCCAGGTCTGCGCGCACCATTTGGCGGCAGCCTTGCCAGTCATCGACTCAATGTTGCAAGGCAACACTTGAATGTAGCCGGAATGACGGCACTGAATGAGGAGCACACCATTGACTTTTTTATTAGTCCAATGGCACTCTTCGTCATCGAGCTCACCGAGATAGAAGAAATCACTGGTGACTCTGTTAAAGAGGCGCTCCGGAATAGGATGAGGCCTCAGATGGCCGTGCTTCTTCGCGCTGGGAGGCATCGAGACAGCACATTGGGCGCATCCGGCGGCTACTTTCATGCAGTGAGTATATAGCCGTGAGCCAAACAACCTATGTTTAATCATCGACCACAGTCGACGGCCATGTGCGTGGGGGGACTCCCATTTATGCCACCAGTTTAACACTCGGGGGGCTAGGGCGTCTGGCACACACAATTTCCCCTCCATCCACAGCTTCCCCCCATCCAACGAGTACTCAGGAAAAATCCCATCCTTGTGAGCATCTTTAGATTTGAGATTTCCAAAGACCTCTTTAAACATGGGATCCTGCAGATAATCGGACGTCCAGTCACGGATGATCAGGGAATCTTTAGGCAGGGGTGGAGTTTTGGCCGGATCTCGTCGCTTAATGCCCTGGATCAACCGAAATCGACTTACTTGTCGGGTATAGTCAAACCGTTTCACACTCCCTGAGGAGGGATCGGTGATCTTTTCCACGACTTTCAGTGTTTTGGTGCAGATCTCATGAGCATGCGCCGGATCTGTGATGGCCGTGATGTCATGGCACGGTAATGCGTGCTGTTTAACAGCGCATTGCATGCATGCACGTCGAATGAGTTTCTTTTCTTCCTGATCCCATTCGATGATGACATGGCGGTCCTGCTCCGTACCATGGATGTTGGTACTTTGCAGCCCCTCTGAGGCGGGGTAAGCCCATCGGCTCAGAGCATCCGCTACCGTGTTGTGTTTTCCAGGCAAATACAACACATGGAGGTCAAACAGAGAGAGAAATTCGTGCCATCTGGCCCGTCGACCAGCTGGGCTCGCGACAGTATCAATGTGTTCGGTGGCCCAATACTCCAGAGATCGATGATCCGTCAGGACCTCGACTCGATTGGTGCCCACCCACGATTGGTACTTTTTTAAAGCACAGATTATGGCGTAAGTCTCTTGCTCACGCGGCGACCATTGCATTTGGCGTGGGGCTAGCTTCCGAGACCAAAATGCAAGAGGGTAGTGATCGCCGGTGGCTTCATCAACCTGTTCGAGAACAGCTCCGATCGCGTACCTAGAAGCGTCGGTTCTGATGTAGAAGGGTCGGTCAAATTGGGGCACATGCAACGTGGCGACTTCGCAGAGGGCCGCCTTCAAGTGATGGAAGGCCTCCTCGCACTCGTCAGTCCACTTGACACGAACCTTTGAACCTGCCTTGCCTGCATCTCTCCCTACCTTCAGTAATTCAGTGAGGGGGGCAGCAAATTTGGCATAATTCGGCACAAAAGTGTGGTAAAAATTGCAACAACCCAGGAATCCTCTCAACTCCGTGATTGTCTCAGGGCGCTTCCACTTCTGAATAGCGACGAGCTTCCCTGGACTGGGTCGTCGGGTGCCATTCTCTAGGAGAGAACCACAAAATTTGACTGATTTTAAAAATAATTTTCCCTTCTTTGGCCCACAAATCAGCTGATTGGCGTCAAGAATGTCCAAAACTTGGTTCAGCTGCTTCTCATGTAGGGCCACCAGCTCGGCTTCGGTCAGTCCCTCCCCCTCCGTCGCGATGATTATGTCATCTATGTACACACTCACGAAGGCACGAAGCTCAGGATGGGTTGTGAACAGCACATCCTCCATCATTCTTTGAAAAAATGAGGGGGCGTTCTTCAGGCCCATGGGCATGACGGTCCACTGGACTGGGCCACATGGCGTGCACATACAGGTGAGAGGTCGGCTGTCCTTCCTCAACGGCATTTGGTGAAAGCCGTGACGGAGATCCAGCACAGAAAACAAACGACCTCTTGCCCTCTTGGCGATTTCCTCCTCAATGAGGGGCAGGGGGTGTGAATCCGCCTTGGTTTCGGCGTTGAGATTGCGAAAATCAACAATATTTCGCCAACCATCTATAGTGTTCTGGTCTGCAGGCGGCGGCTTCGGGACGGTGAAGGGTGAACAACACCATTCGCTGGTCATACAACCCTCAAGCCAACCAAATTCCCTGAGATTTCTCTCGATGATTTTTCTGAGGATCTCATGTTTATGTCCATGGTTCTCATAAGGGCGCTGTTTCTTCGCCTTGTACCCTTCACGAAGCTCGATGAAGGCTTCACCGAACTGCCCACGGACAGGGGGATCTTTGATCAACTTCCCTGAAAGGGTTGTGTCCTTCCGTTCCCCAAATATCTTTTCTCTTGACTTGGAACACAATTCAGTGTCCACCTGATCGCCAGGACTTACTGTCGAAAAAACTTTGGCGACTTCTTCGGCTTTGACAGGAAGAATCTTCTTACGGATGTCCCTAAACAGGTCCGTATCAACTGCCTCTTGAAGATAGGTGGGTCGTGTGTCGAAATCCCAGAGATTCTCTTCGTGATCCAGCTCCTCGAAAGGATCCATGAAAGCTTCCACAGGGGGTTTTTCATAAAAAACTCTGAATTTGCGGCGCGATTGGAGATTTTTCCTCGCCCGTGCACTGAAGATTCTTTCCGATGTCGACCGTATTGGGGAAGAGGGAGACGAGGCGGATCCATTGGACGTTGAATCACCTTGGGTATCTGACGGACAAAAATCAGAAAAAATAGATTCATCATCAGTACCACGCTCAACCTCAGATTCAGACCCAACACAGGAATCTGTACTAGAATCAGCAGAATTAGAGTCAGAAAGCTTTCCATCCACCAGGAATGCAAGCGAACTCCAGGACCGCTGTGGCAGGGGACCTGTGTCGTCCCTGGCATACAGCTTAATCTTCCTGGGAAGTTCGATGTAATCTACACAAATGTCTTGTAATTCCTGAAACCAAGGCTTGTCGTCCCACAAGGGCACAACCAAAATTGCCTGGGTTTTATCTTGCTTGATTTTGTGGATGACCTGCTGGATTAAGTGAAACGGAGGATTAATCCACAACTTCTTGTCCCATTTATGGGTCCAAGCGTCGCTAAAGTGCTTGTCAAAGCGCTTGTTCATACGGTTAGCAAAGGCATCATACTGTGGCCAAAAGGAATGGTGTTCATGAAAGTATTCACAAATTGCATCGCGCCATTTGTCGACAACTCTGTAGGATGAAGAGTGCCAGCGCGAAGGGCGTCGTGGCTGGGAGTCCCTACGAAGACATTCTAACTCTTGGGAGTAATCGGCACTCCCATTCACCTCTGCAATGGTGACATCTTCACCAAATTTTGGTGTCACTTTTTGCTTCAAAAATTCTTCTGCACTTTTAAACCCTGCGTGCAAAAAACGAAATTCAGGACGCTCCAAAGGACCTGACTCCAGCAAAAAACAACGACGATGACCTACGGGCGCTACCCTGTTCTTGCGAAGCCAAGGATGGCCCAAATAAAGGTCATACTTTATGTCGGCACGATAGAAGTAGTCATCCTTAAGGACAACTTCTTCCACGTTTTGCTCTTCCCAAAGGTCTTGAGCGACCAAATGAGTTGATATATAACAACCGCGTTGCCCACCTGCGAGAGAATGTCCAGAAACTCCCTCGAGGGTAACAGGATGAGGCGATTCAAACACGCAGTCGTCGGGTAAGAATGAATTGGATTGGAGATTTACCTCTGATCCATTGTCACACAAACAAGTGGCGAGGTGGAAATTTCCCTTGCAATCAGAGAGCCACAGCTTTGTGACAAACTGACGAGCCCTGTGCTTGGACTGTACACCAACCTCGTCCACTACAACAGAAGGATCCGCTGCCGGATCCAGGGGAGAGGAGACAAGCGACCCTACATCAAGTAATGGTCGATCTGGAATCTGGGGATCATGCCTGAAATCGCCTGGGGAGGGGCGATTTTCGTGGCTCCCCTAGGCGTTCTGACCTCCAGCGGCTGCGTTAACATTGTGAACCCAGCCTGATTCGTCGATCCACTCTTCTTGGAACGGATCATCCGCTGGATTCAGGGCATTTTCGACATAATCTCGATCCGCATCGGACACCTGATCTGCACCTGAGACCTGATCCACACGATGATTGCCCTTTCCACGTCCACGGCCACGGCCGCCGGATGATGGACCACCACCGTCGCCACGCCCTCTGCCCTTACCAGAGAAAGGGGTTCCTGAAGGATTTCCCTTACCCTTACCCTGTGATCCTGGAGCATTTCCTTTGTTTGTACCGGATTGAGGGGTTTGGCCTGGATTTCGATTTCCGCCTCCGGCGTTGACATTAGGACTTGTCTGACCGTTCGGCTGCCCACCGGAGCCGGATGGAGTCCGATTTCCTTTGCCTTGGGACCCGCCAGGGCCTCCGGTATTTTTGTTTCCACCGGAGGGGGTCGAATTACCCTTTCCCCCCTTTGCACCATGCACCTGTCTGTCATTCCTGTCTGAATTCTGCGAATTACTGACATTTTCACCAATCACCTTGTGATCGTAAGCAGACCATCGGTGATTAGCAGTAGAATGCGTCTTAGCTCGGTTCGTAGAACCTAAAAGAAGGCAGATGCTACAATGATCCTGAACATTCCGGGTGTCATTCACCTTTTTGTTGCCCTTTTGGGCCCCATTTTGGGTGTTTTGCTGGGTATTCTTGTTTCCCGCAAGACCCTCATGGAAATTTTGATTGGCGGCGTCAGCGAGCCGTTCAACCTCTTCCCACAGTTCCTGCGGAGTGAACGAAAACACCCAGTTCGTGGCCTTCAGGCGATGGCCGTGGAAACTTACTCCCCTATTGAGGACTCGGACAAACAAGTCCCGATCCTCGTGTTCATTAAACTTGATTTTCCACGTGTTTTCAGTGAATTTCACCTTGGTAAACGACGTGGGGGAGCACTTTTGAAGTGCCTCCCTGACGGTAAACCGGTTGGCCGAGGCATCAAAGCCATCGACTTCCGCCGACCAGGTCTTGACCTTTTCTTCGGACTGTTTATTCCGAAGGGTGGCGGCGGTTTCTGAGGGGATCTTGTCAAAAATCAGATTTTTCAGCTCGGCACTAGAAAATTTTTCGCCTGAATGTTCAGATTCTTCTACGAGGTTCCAGAAGCGCTGTCTCTTGTCTTGCACTTCGTGCAAGATTAATCGCGAGAACGAAGGAAAATTCTTCAACATCTGGTGGTAATGGTCCTGTGGCAGCCGGGATCCACGTACCTCCAACTGTTCCCACACCTCATCAAAGGTAAGGGGGGAACTTGAATCCTCACGGTCACTCCAGGTCCTGAGCCAAGTGTTGGCCGGCGCTCCCTCAAGGCAGTCCAAGAGGGCCATCAGGAACTGATCATCCTGGAGCTTTTGAGTCTTAACCCACAATTTAAATTCCCGTTGGAACTGAGGCCAACGTCTGGGGTTCCCATTATACTTCGGTTGCTTGGCAACCTGACGAAGTCGCAATGAAGTGGGATTTAGAAGTGAATCCAGCCCAACACCGGCCGTAATGGCAGACACCTTGGCGGCATCATTAGCCACACCAGCTCCGGCGAGGGTCTGGGCGAGCAACATCTGGGCTATTGCATTGGAATCAACAGCAGGAAGGGTAGTACGGGAGGCAGTTCGTTTGGCATTCTGAGCCTCAGTCCTAGCCTTCGCCGATCTACTCTGAGATCGAGAGATTGTAACCCTTTCCTTTAGCTTAGTCCTGCTGATCCTTGCGTCGGTGGTCTTAGAGTCCACCGAAGGGGCAATCGAAAAAATTTCTGTCGCCTCCTCCGACGGTTCTGTTGTTTGTTCCACCGATGATGCGCCCTCAGACCTCATGTGGGTCTTGAAAAGATCTTTAATTCCCAGCGTCTGAATGATGAGTTGCATTTGATCTTTGAGCAATTGGAGCTCAGTATGTCGCTGTAATCTGCAAGAGCAGTCGGCAGGACAATACATACCGTGTCCTGAAGGGCCTGAGCAGGCTGTCGGACCGCTAATCTCAGTGGTTCGCAGCCAGGAGTCCACTTGGGGAGCTCCTTCAGTCCTAATTTCCAGGCTTGCCTGCCTAGCTGCCTCTAAAATTCCTTCCTCAACCGCGGCGGCTAGATCGTCGCGGATGGAAACAGAGGGATGAGGGGCGGAGGGCCCGGCAACAGGTGCCTTGGTCTTCTCCTTCGGGAAAGGGCTTGCCTCCCAGATCTGCACAAAAATGGCAAAAGATTCATCTTCTTGAGAACACCACCACATCTTGGTCTTAATTTCTTCTTGAAGGAGGAAAAAATATTCGAATAAAAAATCAGAGGCGATTCTTTCTTGTCCTATCAGCTTAGACGTGGCTAATAGACAAAGGGCCTCAAGCGCCTCAAGGTTACGCCTCACTTCTGAAGACAAATGGTTGTCCCATTGTGCCCAATTGGCTGGTCGATTATAGGTAGGTACCTCACCTGGACCACCCATCTCAGTGTCGTCAATGTCGGCGTCGATGGTCTCAAAATGTGGACATTGGTAAGGAGTATTAGTACCTGCCAGGTCCGTAAGCTCCACCGGAGCGTTGCCATTAGCGTAGGCTGGGAACCAGCTGCTTGATGGCCAATTTCGACTGGGATCTTGATTGTAATCTGGGCCTCCACAGCTGCTGATTTGTGCCCTTCTTGGGCAATTTGGGCTTGCGCAAGGCATTCCTCTCAAGGCCTCGTTCGCACAGCACCACGGCAGCGTAATCGTTACGTCTCCGGAGGTGGCGGAGTCTACGGGGCCGTACTGGGGAGCTAGCTGTGGTTGGGACACCAAAGGAACAACATTCAGGTAGCCTCTGCTACCATGAAAGTGCTGCCCTGGGTCGTTGTGGGTGCCGGAGGGCTCGGGGCCGGCAAGACCAGTGGGGCAGGCACGCGAGGAGTCTCCCTGGATGTTGTTATTGGGGGTAGAACCAGTTACTCGGACACCAACGGAGGCGAGAGCAGCGACAACAGAAGCAAGGTCCATGCTGATTGTGGTCCGGCAGAAAATCCCAGTCTATGAAGAAAATTGCGGCGAATTATTCTAAATACATCTGAGTGTCCAACACTGTCTGAAAAGATTTAAATAATCCAATTATGTAAAAATGTTTGGCCGATCTGGCCCGCGAGCGCGCGTCAGCGGCAAATGGCAATTCCAGCTAAAATAGCGGAACGCGGCGGATTTACGGGGAATGGACCGCGGAATCAAATCCGGCATATCAGAAATATATAGGAAATATCCTGTGACTGAGCTGCGAGGCGGCAATTCCGCCGAAGCAAAGAAAATGACCAAAATGTAGCCAATCTGGGCAGAATGTCTGAAAATCTGAGCAGATGGGGCTAGCCGCACTTACAAACCAGCTGGTTCTTCTCAGCCTGCAGCTTTTTATGTGCTTCAGTAGCACCTTGGGATGCCTGCATGCGTGGCAGTTCTTGCTGCATCTTGTGGTTTCAGATTTGGCTCATCCTACCTACTCTCTTGTTTGCTACCACACCACCACATACTGCGCTGTGGACTACTCTGATTCATGATTCCGAGAATTCTCTTGAGTCCTGTCTAGTGTGAGGGTTTTGCTAGCTTACCAAGGGGTGACCCTGCTCTGCCCCCCTCCCCCCTCAAAAGAAAATCGAGGACCTCTGCTGGTTGGAGGATATCTGGACCCCCAATGGTTGAGGTGGCCTAGTCGAAATGAAAATGAGCGCCCATTGTTAGGGGCGTATGCGATTTTCAGGCGGTGTGGTAGTTTGGCAACATGGTAGATGCTTCAATGCACAACAAATTGGCAGTCTATGAATAAAACAATGATGTAGAAGCGAATAGAAGGATGGGTTATGGGCAGGTGCCCGAGGAAGACATCGCAAAAGGTGAATGGCTCATTGTTCACCTCTGAGTGTGCAAGGTGGATGGTGCATTGGGCGATGGATAATTTGCAATGAAAATATTGGGGGAATTTTGACATGCTTTTTTGAGAGCAGGAGCCACATTTCTGTAAAGAGAGAACGGGTTTTCTGGGCTAATGCATGAATGAACATCAAAGAGGAAATAATACAAGGATTTCTAAATTGTTACATACATGTAGTCACAAATTTCCATACCTCACATGTGTAACCAAATTCCGTGCCACCACAAATGATATTTTTTTATGTTCTGTTGGCCACTGTTTTCTCATTTTGGGTTGCACCACTAAAATGGTTTGTATGGGTGCTGTGTTGTCGCTGCATTCTGATTGAAATCATTTGTTTTTGGTTTTTTCTACCCCAATATGTTTCATTTTTGTTTTGGGATCTCCTGTCGCACAGGCATTATTTTGCCACCTTGTGCTTAGCTGTGTGACATACACCTTTCTCAATGTTTTATGCATTTTGTAACAAGTTTTCCATTTGGTCAAATATTCCGGATTTACCATTTTTGAAAGTGAAAGTCAAACGAATTGGTTGCAATGAATTAGCAGAAGTTTTTGTAACTCTTTGTGACAACTGTGATTCCGATAATCGAATTAGAAAACCCTTTTTTTTCGACATCGTTTCAAATTGTGTCTTATTTGCTTAAAATGCAATACAAGGTTTTTGATAAAGTAGTGTTTTGCTGTTTCATAATTCTTTTGTTCATTTGTTTTGAAAATGAGGAGTTTTGAATGGAGAATGTAGTTTTGCTAAATCCATGCTTTCTTTTCCTTTCCATGAATGGTCATCTACCCGTTGGTAGCCATCAAAACACTTGTTGACCAAACATCGAAGCAGTGTATCATTTTTTCCCCCTTTGTTGCATTCACCGTCCATCAGCAAATACGTCACAAAATTATAGCACTAAATGTGGACAGGAATGCATTAGGGCAAATAACACAAACAACCCAAAAATTTGTTGGCGAAAAGTGGCACATTTTCTCCCTAAATGGGATTATCGTATTGTTGTGGTCCACGTTTCCTTGGATTTGTGAGTGATCCGAAGAAGCATTGATGTAAAGAAAACTTTAAGATCATCATTTGAGAAGAAGTGTCTTCCCATTCCAAGATGAAAAATATGGATAATGTGGCTCGCATATGCGCATTGTTTGTCGAAGAGCTTCACAATACTTGTCAACGACGTTCAAACTTCACTGTTGCATGTGTGCCGTGATGGCAAAGATCAAGGTAGATTTTGGTGTTTTTTCACGGAGCACCTAAGAGAAGCATAGGATGACTGGAATGCCAAATTTGGATTTATTGGGTAAGTTAGGAGATGTGGTATCATTTGGCCCAACGACATGAAGAAACATTTGATGTTGGAGTTTTTATGCAACAAATAGGATAGTGTGAATACTTATGTGTACTGATACATCAAGCTCTATTACTTACGTCTAATGGCCCCTATAATGTTCCGGTAGATGTACAAAATTCTACTTACATCTAGCGGAATAAGTGTTACATCTAGCGGAATATTATAACCGGACCAGATGTAACAGTATAATGTTCCGCTAGACGTATCGCGACGTACATCCCGGTAATGCGTCACAGCCTCTAAGCCAAATCGGAAATACCGTGGCAATGTGAACTTCAAATTGGGATAGAGTTTGGCAGAGGACTTCGAATTGTAGATATTCATCACCGCATTGACATAATTCACGATACTTTTCTGGGCCAAATCATAAGTCTTGATCTTACGGCCTTCAGGTTGTAGTGCAACTCCCAGTTGCTTCCGGTACTCCATGATGTGAACCTTGTCCTCTTCCTTCTCCTTCAAGGCATGCACTGATAATACGCATCTTGCCCAAGAGAGAAAAAAATCATCCACTGTGGCGAACTTGTAATCTAAGGTATCAATGACCTCCAAGAAATACGAAAGGCATTTCCATGCACAGGCGAACGAGACACTGTAACCCTCGAGTTCTTCGTCGTCGAAAAATTCCGACATGAATGTCGGAGCTTCGTGAGGGTGATACACCGTGGACGTCGTTTCCGGCTTCTCTTTTAATTTCCTCAAACTCGTCAGAAAGGCGTCGACAGAAGGTGCTAGAGGAAGCTGCAACTGCTCGATTTTGCGAACTGCTTTCGCCATTGGAAAAGGGCTGCAAATGCAAGGATGTAATAACAAGAAACAACAGTGGTAAATTCTACAATGCGCCCCCTGTTATATTAAAACTTTCAGAAGCCACCCCCTTGTGGCATTTTGCGGTACGCAAAATGACCGGCCGATAGGCCGGCATTTTGCGACCGCAAAATGCCATGGGGGCGGCTTCTGCTAGCTAAATCCTTCTGCCCTTGTTACAACCGCTCTGGTACGGATGTCAGGGACACCACCACCGCGGGCTCCCTAGGCCCTACACGTAGCCCAAGTCCGGGTTCTGAAGATTCAGATTTTCGGCGTCCCTGGTTGGGCGCCCTGGCTTATTGGCTCTTTAACCCGACCAAGATATTCGAAGACCTAAATGTGATGAATCCATCAGTGGTGACCTTTGATCACTCAGCGGATCTGCAACTTGGAACGTTACAGTACTCATACACCAATCTTCTGCTGGGCTGTCCATGAAATCTGCTACCTGTGCAGTTATTCACACCTGTGGTAACTTTGGAAACGTCTTCCAATATTTCACCAAGCATAACAGAGTGGTCTCAGCAGTGCATTCTGGTATAATTTCTGGTCTAAATCCAAGAGTTTTAAAGCTGCCTGGGCGTACCGGACAACATTCCCGAAGCGGGTCGCCTTATGCCTTCCTCTTCTCCCTACTTGGACCCTTGAGGGACATCGTTGGTGACTTTGCTTGTGAGGCTGATAGTGTTGCGTATGGTGGCCTCCGCTGACTGGGGCTGTAAAACGTGTGCACATGCCTGCACCAAAACGCAAAATATTGCTTGGTTCGGCTTCGCATCCAAGTGTGTTATACCAGATGACCGAATTTATCTTTGCTCGGTGGCCTTCTGCGAGTTTTGCCGCAGGAAGTGTGTTGCCCTTTGAGTGTAAAAATATAAGTTTTCTTGCGGTTCGATGACGAAAGCATCCAAATAATTTCATTTGACCTGAACAAAAGGTGCGGTGGCGTATTTTTTCGTGTTGAGGTGAGCTCCTCGCTTCCAAAAACGTGTGCAAGATATGTGGACAACATGCTTTCATCATGCCCGTGGGGCATGTTAAAACGGTGGAAAGAGGTTTTGAGCATTTGTCTGCTCCACAGTTGAATGCTCTGACTTACACAACATTGCGACATGTTGCAATCGTGGATTTATGCACGGTACCACTCTAGTTTCCTTCTCTTTTGTTTCGGAGGCGTTGCAGCAAATGAAATGCGGGAAGCCAAAGACCTTGTGGAAAAAGGTCACGCTTGGCACCAACAAATTTGCATACGGGCTTACCGGTTGCATGCACATTGAACTTACGGACTTGGGATGCCGAAATGCACTCCGGTTACGGTGCACACGCCGGAGCAAATATGGACCCAACAAATACCGCGAACAGTGCATTTGTGGTGTCCAAAATATCGCACTGCTACTTTCAGCACAAAACGAAGTTGCCTTCCTTTCATTCCTTTGGCTATGGTTCAAAATACCATAACGAGGTCAGGTCAGGCCAGATCCGCACTTAGAAATGGGTGCAAAACGAATGAAAAGAGAAGCTTTGCGACCATGAGCAATGGGTCTTGGTTATCGGGGGTCAATTTGGCTGTGCGTGCCGCTATGCCCCAAAAGTTTGGGTTCGAGTTGGAATCGGGCGAATAAAAACCATCTTCAACTCGCTATTTCCCAAAGTCAAAAAGGTCCATTTCACTTTCTTGTAGTTTCGTTCCACTTGTTTTGACTCAAGTTGAACTCTGGTTCGAGTGATGACACATGAAGGAAGTGATGAAAGAGTGGGATGACACTTGACACCGTGTCACTGCGACTCCTCGTTGGGAAATCCAAATTTTTTGCACCTCCTTTTCTTTTGCTAGAAGCAAGGCACCTCCTCAACCTCGGACGTGCTAAGCCTTGTCCCAACAATCACTTGTGCCCTTTTCACCCTCAAGATTTGCTCGCAAGGGAGCCACATGTTCGCTTGAGCGAACGAATTGTTCAAACACACCAATTGAATGAGACACAATTCTTCCGGGTGGCAGCTGGTAAGGGTGCCGTGAATGCCACAAGCCATTGAAAACGCCCGTTGTAAAATGAACACTGGTTGCCAAAGGCATCACCTAGTTCAACTCAAGTAGTGTGTGTCGTTGTCGTGTGGGCAAGGGTTCTCGACCTCCCGTGCGACGCAATTTTAAAAGTCTCATGTTTTTCTATGCACAAAACAGTGCAAATGCGCATAGTAAGCTGTGTCTGCTTCTCTGCTAAAAGCTTTGAGCTCAAGCCACTTGGCTCCTTTCCATGTGCGTTATTTGCCTTGTCATTAAGTCGTGGTAACGTGAGCCTCCGTTGACGCAGAGATGGTAGAACACCCAAGACGGTTTGGTGGACCTTGCGGCGAGTTCTCCGTCAAGTGCCATCCAAATTACAACTTAAGTGCTCCAACAGTGGGCTCATCCACAAGTCATGCGAGAAAATAGACTAAAAATGTGTGATTTTTCTCTTGCACGTCCAGTTTGGTATTCTTAAGTCAAATGTACTTGGCCATGTAACCTATGTATTCCATGACATGTGCGCTTCGTCTGTGTCAGACATATCGCTCAAACACCCTTAGCACCTTTATTCCATTGTTAGCTTCTTCAATGGGTCATTGATGCCCATGCGGTGACATGCAACACGGCAACTCTTGGAGTGCCGGGAGGGGTCCACTTGCCTTCCCGCGGATTCCATCGGGTGTTTCCTACGAAGGCATAGCACAACATGCGGAGTTTACATGCCCTCATTGTCGCTCACAATGGAACACCAAGGCTGGATTGATGGAACATATCGAGCAGGTTCACCAACAGCGGTCCAAGCAACCGATGCCCGAAGTAACGGACCTCATGCCCCACAATTTGGAAGACAACCAAAGCGCATTCCTCCTCGAAGGTAGGCCTCAATCATGTTGGTGTTTTAGGACAAGATCCGGGTCAAGGAAAAAATTTATGGAATGATGGTGTGGACTCTCGGAAGCCGACGTGACAAGAGGAGTTGTGTAAACTCTTGCAAGTTGTTGGGAGTGACCCATGGGCAACGCTTTCACAAATTGATCAGATGTGCATACTGGACCCTGCAATTACACCTCAAAGTTTGCACGTTTTTTGTGTGCTTTGCCTGCACAAAGCTAAGCTGTTGCAATCGAGAACGCGCACTAGATGAAACAAGGGAGAACGGAGGGTGCTGGAAACAAAGGCTGACGAAATACGAGACGAAAACGGTGCGGCCCAACTATTGTTCTATTGCCATGTATGCATGAAAATCCAATCGTGCCCTTGTAGATGTTGTGGCAGATGCTTGTTGTGGCAGGAGGGAAAACGGGGGGAAAGGTGACAGAACACTACACACGAGCTGCACAAGGGGGGCAGCCGGTTCAAATCTTGACACCCCCCCCCTCCAGACCCCCAAAGTTTTCGAACTCGTCTTTGTCCAACTTGAGATTTGTGGGAAAACTAGTGACGCCATAGGCCTGCTTTTGCTGTGCATTGTGTATACAAAGAATTTTTTCCGGGCACATGGTATGGATTAACATTGTTCATCCCCTCTATGTGTGTATACTCAAGATGCTCAGCTCACATGGGGGATTTCAAGAGTAGTGCATAGTATGCTTAGTTGGAACCACTTTGATCTATCCCCACTATGGGGACCCCCGTGAGTCAGGCAACCTGGGCCGCATACCTAACTGTTCGGAGGTGCCTGACCCCCCCCCCTTCATATGCCCGCAGTAGTACGGATGCCTGCTTGTGATCGCAGAAGGTTCAAGGGCGAGAGGCCAATAGGCGCCGCCACAGGCTAACAGAGCCAACCACCAAGGCCTTGTGCCAAACCCCCCCATTCATACCCCTTGGGAACCCCCCCCCCAGGGCGTTGCTTTAATTTTCATTCCGGCAGCAGGGGGGGGGGGGACCCTCCCCCTTGGACCACCTCCCTCCCTCCCCTGGACCCCCTCCCCCCCTCCCCCCTCCACTCTAATTCACCTGAGAATCAGGGTTTTGGGAACATTTTTTTGTTTGGGCCAATTTTTTCCTCCCGCGCCTTCAGCGCACTTATAGCAGGGTTTTTTGGTCACTCCATTGTATCCTTTCTTCCCTCTGTTGCAGACACCATGTCCCAGCGTCCCATAAGTGCGTTCTTTAGCCCCCCGGTCCAACCGTGTGCCCGCGTAAAACGGGACGACGTTGTAAACGCGATCCTCTATTTTCGTTTCCAAGATAGATGGACTGGGAAGAAAAGGCAAGAGGCGTATAATGTGGCACAGAAAGCATGTTCCACACTGAACACTCTGATGTTTCTGAACACTCCAATGGCAACTCTGCATGAGTTTATAACACAAGCAGCCGTAATGGCACGCCAAGACCGCGAGGTGCGCTGCCTGCCGCATGAGTTTTTGCTCATGCAAGTCCAACTCTGATTGATCTTCAGCACACAATTTGACAACAATGAGCATTCCACTGTGTTTCCTGTTTGTGTTGCCTGGTGGTGTTCAGGTGAGGGCACAATGTATGGACCCAAAAAGATGATTTGATTACCTGCGTTCAGACATTATGACAAATGTATATACTGAATGGGTCAATGTGATGCATTTTTGCAATTCTTGGTCTATATGGTTCATTCGGGGGGGGGGGGGGGGATCCTCCCCCCCTAGACCCCCTCCCCCCCTCCCCCCTCTGCTCAAGCAACGCCCTGAACCCCCCCCCCCTAACACTCCCCCCATGCACCCTCCCCCCCAAAGGCCCCCAAAAGTTTTTGCACTCAGTTGGGTGTCAAGATTCGAACAGGCTACCCCCCTTGGAGCTGCACCTGCAGGTCAGCTGTGGGCTGCAATGTTCC
This sequence comes from Eutreptiella sp. 'Long Island Sound 2002', assembly GCA_964036045.1. NCBI lineage: Eukaryota > Euglenozoa > Euglenophyceae > Eutreptiales > Eutreptiaceae > Eutreptiella > Eutreptiella sp. 'Long Island Sound 2002'. The sequence goes on from OZ038379.1 coordinate 133,359,657, forward strand.
GCCCCTGAACCTGTACCAGCAGCTGTCGCACACTTCAAGGCGTCCAGTGCATTACTCAGATGGTGCGCGGAGCCCGCGCGAATGCCCTCGTTTTTCGCATTCCTCGTGTTTCGCCACCTTTTCATCCATGCTTTCCCACACAGGTGCTGCAGAGGATGACGACCATACTGACCTAGGGCCTCAAATCAGTGCCAACATCGAAACCCAAATCCTCGAAAGCGGAGATAGCACCACTGCAGCAGACCTTGATCTGCAAGATATCGCCACTGAGACTGCAAGCGACAACGAGCCCTCCCCTTTGCTTAGCAGAGCTCTGGCTACTGGTTCGACAGGTACATTGGGTGCACCAGGGTGTGTACAAGGTGGTAGGGCTCAAGGAGCTGTGCATTTTCTGTGCCCGGCCCCACAATGGACAGTAGACACCCGAAGGGATAATCAACAGTACACAGAGCAAAGACGTAGCATTGGTATGTTCCGGGATGTCCTTGTACACTGAGAAACACACTTAGTGTGCCACTTCCATTGGCGAGAATATCTCACCTTGAAGAGCCGAACATGCTTACAGCATTGCCAATGGGCTCTCCAGCTGCAAGCTTGGCAGCAACGTTGATGTTTTGGCAGCACATTTGGTATCAGGCTTGGCAGCAAGCTTTAAAGGGCATGCAGCCCTATTGAAACCATTTTTGGATCGGAGTATCCTGTGTGAAGTACAACTTCCCATCAAAATAATTGCCACGCCCCACACTCCACAAGCGCTCTTTGCCCATGTAACCTCAGCATCCGACTCATGTTTCTAGCTTGACCAGGGTCCTTTTTTTTTTATGCTGTTGAAGAAAAAAATTGAGAATGATGAAAAAAAAAAGTACGTGGGTTGCATTTTTCGTGTTACAGCCAAAAAAGTGTATTTGTGTTCCACTTTTCTTTTTTCTCCAGCACCAAATTCCAAAAAAAGCACCCCGCATATGCCCCCAAGACAGTGAGGATTATGCAGCCATTTCATTCCTCTCTGGTTTGGTGTCCCAGATACTGCAGGGGTCATGTAGCCACTTCAGTCATGTCCACTTTGGAGTTCCCAATACGGCAAGGGTTAGCGGTCTTCTCTCCTCTTTGGGAGTCGCCGCAGCAGCAGGGTTTATGTAGCCCCCCATTTCAGTCGTTTCACTTTGAAGTTCCAGCGATTCGTCGGCACCTTTTCAGCAAATTTTCTTCAGCCTTTTAGGGCTGCAGCTCACCCTTCCTGCGCATGCGCAGGAGGGGATGCTGGCCCGATGGAATAAACCGTACGTGGTCTCGGCGTACAGTTCGGCTCGGCGTACATCTGGCCTGCCGGCCGGCCGGCCAAAGGTACGGTCTGATCTGTCAGGCCCCCTTGTCGGGGCACACACACGGTGGTGCATACAGTGGTGCACACACAAGGTCGTGCACACAGAAGGCGGTCTGTGGCCACCTTAAAAGTTTTGTTATTTAAGGGGGGTGTGGGGGCTGGCCCTCGCGTTGAGCAAAGTGAGCTGAAGCATGGGGGGGGGGGGGGGGGCGCTGGTCCACACACAAGGTTTACCGCAGAAGTTTTGTTATTTAAGGGGGGTGCGGGGGCTGGCAGTCCATATACAAGGCAGTGCATACACAAGGTGGTGCACACAGAAGGTGATCTGTGGCCACCGCACGAGTCTTGTTATCTAAGGGGGGCCGCGGCTGGCCCCCGCGTCGAGCGAAGCGAGCTGAAGCAATGGGGGCTGGCGGTCCACACACAAGGTGGTGCACATAGAAGGTAGTCTGTGGCCACCATAAAAGTTTTGTTATTTAAGGGGGGTGCGGGGGCTAGCCCCCGCGTCAAGCAAAGCGAGCTGAAGCATGGGTGGGGGCGCTGGTCCACACACAAGGTCTACCATAGAAGTTTTGTTATTTAAGGGGGGTGCGGGGGCTGGCAGTCCATACACAAGGCAGTACATACACAAGGTGGTGCACACACCAGGTGGTGCACACAGAAGGTGATCTGTGGCCACCGCAAGAGTCTTGTTATTTAAGAGGGGGTGCGGGGGCTGGCCCCTGCGTCAAGTGAAGCGAGCTTAAGCATGGGAGGGCTGGTGGTCCACACACAAGGTGGTGCATACACAAGGTGGTGCACACAGAAGGTAGTCTGTGGCCACCGCAGGAGTCTTGTTATTTAAGGGGGGGTGCGGGGGCTGGCCCCCGCGTCAAGCGAAGCGAGCTGAAGCATGGGAGGGGGCGCTGTTCCACACACAAGGCGGAGCATACACAAAGTGGTGCACACAGAAGGTGATCTGTTGCCACCGTAAAAGTTTTGTTATTTAAGGGGGGTGCGGGGGCTGGCCCCCGCGTCGAGTGAAGCGAGCTGAAGCATGAGGGGGGGGGGCTGGTCCACACACAAGGCAGTGCATACACATGGTGGTGCACAAAGAAGGCGGTCTGTGGCCAGCGTAGAAGTTTTGTTACTTAACGGGGGTGCGGGGGCTAGCCCCGCGTCGAGCAAAGTGAGCCGAAGCATGGGGGGTTGATGGTCCATACACAAGGTAGTGCATACACAAGGTGGTGCACACACCAGGTGGTGCACACAGAAGATGATCTATGGCCACCCCAGGGGTTTGTTATCTAAGGGGGGGTGCGGGGTCTGGCCCCCGCGTCAAGTGAAGCGAGCTGAAGCAATGGGGGGGCTGGCGGTCCACACACAAGGTGGCGCATACACAAGGTGGTGCACATAGAAGGTAGTCTGTGGCCACCATAAAAGTTTTGTTCTTTAAGGGGGGTGCGGGGACTGGCCCCCGCGTTGAGTGAAGCGAGCTGAAGCATGAGGGGGGGGGGGCTGGTCCACACACAAGGCAGTGCACACACCAGGTGGTGCACACAGAAGGCAGTCTGTGGCCACCGTAGAAGTTTTGTCATTTAACGGGGATGCGGGGGCTGGCATAGAGGTTGAGTGAAGCGAGCTGAAGCATGGGGGTTTGACGGTCCACACACAAGGCAGTGCACACACCAGGTGGTGCACACAGAAGGTGATCTCTGGCCACCGCAAGAGTCTTGTTATTCACGGGGGGTGCGGGGGCTGGCCCCCGCGTCAAGCGAAGCGAGCTGAAGCATGGGAGGGCTGGCGGTCCACACACAAGGTGGTGCATACACCAAGTGATGCACACAGAAGGCAGTCCGTGGCCACCGCAGAAGTCTTGTTATATAAGGGGGGTGCGGGGGCTGGCCCCCGCGTTGAGTGAAGCGAGCTGAAGCATGGGGGGGGGGGGGGGCTGGTCCACACACAAGGCAGTGCACACACCAGGTGGTGCACACAGAAGGCAGTCTGTGGCCACCGTAGAAGTTTTGTCATTTAACGGGGGTGCAGGGGCTGGCATAGAGGTCGAGTGAAGCGAGCTGAAGCATGGGGGTTTGACGGTCCACACACAAGGCAGTGCACACACCAGGTGGTGCACACAGAAGGTGATCTTTGGCCACCGCAAGAGTCTTGTTATTCACGGGGGGTGCGGGGGCTGGCCCCCGCGTCAAGCGAAGCGAGCTGAAGCATGGGAGGGCTGGTGGTCCACACACAAGGTGGTGCATACACCAAGTGATGCACACAGAAGGCAGTCCGTGGCCACCGCAGAAGTTTTGTTATATAAGGGGGGTGCGGGGGCTGGCCCCCGCGTGGAGCGAAGCGAGCTGAAGCATGGGGGGGGGGGCGCTGTTCCACACACAAGGCAGTGCATACACAAGGTGGCCACCGTAAAAGTTTTGTTATTTGAGGGGGATGCGGGGGCTAGCCCCCGCGTCGATTGAAGCGAGCTGAAGCATGGGGGGGGGGGGGCGCTGGTCCACACACAAGGTAGTGCATACACAAGGTGGTGCACACAGAAGGCGGTCTGTGGCCACCGCAGGAGTCTTGTTATTTCAGGGGGGGGTGCGGGGGCTGGCCCCCGCGTCGAGCGAAGCGAGCTGAAGCATGGGGGGGGGGGGGGTAGCGGTCCATAAACAAGTAGTGGGGGGGGGGGGGGGGCATGACGGATTAAACCATACATTCGGCCGGCCGTACATTCGGCGGGCCGAATGTACACCGAGCCGACATGTACGCCGAGACCCATGTACGGTTTATGGCGGCGAGCTGGGGATACTGGCCCATGGACCTGCTCTCTGCTTGGCTTGTGCTGTTATCCACCTTTTCCCCTCAGGTTTCCCCTGCAATAAATGCTCAGCGGGGCCATTCCAGACTCAGCGGGAGCTGGATGTGCACACCTCTGTAGTCCATCTTACTTGCGTTGCTGCTCCAATGATATCGACCCCGTCGGCTGCAACTGACCCCAGTCAGGACCTACATGGCACCTTCCCTGCCGGCCGGCAGGGCCCTCATGACCTTCCACGAGGCTTCCGGGGGAGACCAGCTGGAGCAGAGGCTGAGGCAGCTCCTGCACCCCCTCCACCCCTTGCAGAGCTTGCCTGTCGATTCTGTCCTCCTCACAAACAAGTGCAGGCGCTAGATTCCAAGGAGGCGTTGTTTTTGCATGTGCAAGAAGCTCATCTGAGGTAGGCCATGAGTCACAGCCCAATGCTTAACCTCCTGCCCCATCATTCCTTGGACTGGGGGAGAGCAACGTTGAAGGGTTGTTCAACTGCCTAGCGTTCTCCTACACAGCTTGCTGTCCTATTTGCCTTCACCCCTGCCTGTGCTACTGCCCCAGCATGTCTGACGCTGCTCTTTTCCCTGATCCCAGCTCTATTCCAGCAAAGCATGCGCGTTGATGGTTTTCGGTTGGTTTGGTATTGGGTGAACCCTACAGCAAACGAGATGCCCGGGCTCTGCTATGCTCAGCACATTCACCTATCAAACAACAAGGCCCCTCAGGAATGAATGACAACTGAACACTGCAGAGTCCAGAGAGATATGGAGAGATCCATGCTGACTGGCTGACCTGGACAGTGGTGGATGCAAATGGAAGTTGCGGCAATGGTGGGTAAGAACATGAAAATCAACCAAGAAATTGACATGTTTTGTTGAGCCGGTGGGCTGTTTGACTGTGTAGCCTTGCTCTTGTCTGCTTCCCATTCCTGAAAACTGCGTTGGCAGCACTAGTGGCAGTGGCAGTGGCACTGGTAAAGCAACGGGAGTTGTGGGGAAGGCACAGGGGACAGGGGCAAGGAAGGTCCAAGGGCTTCTTCCCCCTATTAAACAGGATTGGAATCCTGAATTGCTCCAGAGTGCCCCGTTTTGTCATGATGCGATTTGGTGTAAAAGGGAATTCCCTTTTCCACTGAAAGTCAGGGGTTGGGAACAATTTGCTGTTTGCAATATTTGGGGCTTGGGGTCGTATAAATCCAGGCCTAGGAAATCAGTGCTCTGTGTTTTGCAGCAATTCTGCCTTCTACGTTCACTGGGTTCCTCCCATTCATTTGCATATTTTGCAGGTGCCCTGCTGAAGTTTTGGGATATCCATGTTCTGTGGGGCCCTTCCCCTCTGTTGACCTCTTGAGGAAGCATGTCCAAGCAGTTCACATCCAATGTCCTCATTGTATGCACGCTCCCTTCCGTAGCCACGGTGCCCTGCACAAACACATCCAAACAGCACATGAGTGCTGTTCCCACTGTTCTAAAGGTGTGCTGAAAATGCCCTCACCCAGACCCTCATCAAAGCTTATTTCAAGTTGCAACGTGTGAGTGGGCTTCTATTCAGCGGCGGACCAAGAAGACCACGTAAACCTCGCCTGATTCAATGTTCCAAAGCCCACTTTTGCACATGTTTGTGCTCTCTTGCTTTTCTTCAAACAAAATGTACGTGAGTTGGAAAAAAAGTGTCTTCAACAGTGAGAAAAAGAATTCATATTTTACGCTTTATTTGGTACGCAATTTATAATGAAACAAAGTGTACACAATGAACAAAAACAAAAGAGTTTGCAATTTACCCTTTTTCTCTGTGTTTCTCTCGCAAATGTGAGATGAAACCGACGACACAGCATGACGTATTAATCAGTCATTCCCCCCTGCTATGAACAGGCCTGTCGTTGCATGGCCATACCAGATGCCCTGCGCAAAAAAAAGTAGAAAGGTGATTTCTTGGTCATGCCACTGCGCAAATTGCAAAACAAATTGTTTGGGCCGCAACTTTTGCATGTTCTGCCTTACTTTTTGCTTCTCCCTACTTTAATTTTAGAGACTGTACAAAGGGATAGGTATTCAGTCTATTTGTGCCCTATCCCTCTCACGCAATACAACATGTTAAACATATGCAAAAAAAAATTGCGCTTTTTGCTGCTGCTGCAAACCACGCCACTGTGTCTGGTTTCTGCATAGGCATTGTTACTAGTATGGTCAATTAACAGCATCCATGCAGGAACCTCCATGGATTATAGCATCCATTCAGGGGGCACAAGCAAGAGGGAGCAACAAGCGGGGCACACAAATGTCAGCAACAAGGCGGCGGCAATGGACACATTGGGGACTATTTCTTTGTGGCACGCCTTGAGAATGATTCCAGTAGTAGATGGGATGGATGGTCCATGGTTATCTTTTTCAATATTTTTTGCACACCCCATCCCTTCACTGTGTCAACCACTTTCGATTGTGTGTGTTCAACCGTCCAGTGCTTTGGAGGTTAAATGACCCATGTTATTCCTCTCCATGTTGCAGAAACCGAGGGCACTCTAACCTAGACTACAAGCAACCAATTGGAGGCATGTGTATTTTTTGCGGGTGCTCTGCTAGCCCTTCATGCAAAGGGTTACCGGTTACCGGCCAGCCTACGATCGTTTGGGGGCATGTGTATGTATAGGGAGCTCTGACCTAGCCTTGCGCACAGAGATCGCTTTCTGCGTGCCGCAGGTGCGCCGCAGGGTTTGAGAAACCTGTTTTATTGCAGACAGTTCCGGAAACAAACCAGATAACTGAGAAATAGCACACATTCATCTTTTGACACCATCGCTCCATCAATGTGAAGACTGCGGCCCCGGCTCAACGTGTAAAGCGTGGTAGGGAAGTCTCACCCTTCTACTGTGGTTAAGGAGGAGGGGCCTCGGTCAGAAGTAGCAGAGCCCAACTCGGAAAGCATTGCAAGGGTGTGTAAAATCAGCTTGGAACGAAAAGACATAGGAAATTATGCTACACATTTATGGAAAGTGAGCTGCAGGCAGGGAGAATGGAACAACAGGGTCACCCTTGTTTGGTCTACCTCCCCAAGCATGGAAGACATGATAGATAAAACGTGACCAAATCTGAAATCACCAAAACACGGGACAAAGATTCACTATTCCACGTAGCGCAACGCAACGGTTACAACAATCATAGGCCTTCCTTGTGTATTGCGCAACAATATTCACCCATATGGGGTTGTGAAACAAACAAACAAACAAGTGGAACACCCCACATTTCACATTGTGTACCGCAATTCCACTCCCAGGTTGTCACACGGCCACCAAACGCTGGTGGTCACGGGGCTCCACGCTTCACCCACACTCATTGCTAAGTGGGGCACCGCTAGCGTAGCAAGGCTAGCGGCTCCACCTGGAGAGTAGATGGATGAGACACAATGCTCAATGTGGGTGGCGGCGGCCCACACGAGGGGCCCCTTGTCCGCGGGCTGACGATTGCATTTGACAAGTGTCCCCCGCTTCTGGGGAGGAATCAATGGCTCCCAATGCTCAGCACGGGGACAAAATCAGAAATAGCCCACATCTGGGCATAGTGGCTACCTAACGTGTATGTTGTAATTCATATAATTTTTTTTTGGCAGTCAATGCGTGTAACAAAAAAATTGTCTAGTCGTGTATTTCGTTTTGCGGTAAGTCGTGTAAGCCCGTCACACGCATTTACCGCAAAAAAAATTACACGGCGTGACGATTTTTTTTGTTACGCGCATTTATCGCAAAAAAAAAAATTACACAACTTACCAAAACAAAATTACACGATGTGACGATTTTTTCCTACACCCGTTTGCCGCAAAAATAAAAAAAGTACACGACCTTACTGCAAAGAAACAATTGCCAATTTTACTTAAAATGCATGCCTGTAGGCAATGTGCCCACATGTGGGCCACTTCTGGTTTTTTCCCCGCGCTTGGTGTTGGGGACCCCCAACAATGCAAGGGTGACGTGGCACTTCCGCCCTCTTCTGGGCCCCCAGGAAGGCAGGGTTAGCCACTTGTGGTTTTGTCCCCCTTTGCATGGCGGTCGTTAAGTACCCAGTTTTTTTTTGTTAAGGTTAGGTTGGGGACTCACAATCCACGCTCTGTTGCGTGGCCCCTCGAGTTGGGGTTATGTGGTGAAACCGAGAAGGCGGTAGCGGGAACCCCCCCCCCCTTTTCTCGGATTGCATTGACCCCGACTCCAAACCAAACACATGTAGGTGGTCCAATTGGACGGGGGGTGTTTTCATAGCCTCTTGGATGCTACACGTGGAAAATTTTCGGTCCCGGTCAAATGGGCCGTTTTTGTATTTGCCTTCTCAGACCTCCCCGGGGTGTTCCCAGAGGCACTTTCTGATTTGGAACCCCTTCTCAAAATGACTTCTCGGCCTACTTTGTGATCAGGAACCCCTTCTCAAAATGATTTCTCGGACCTCTTTCCTGAAATTGAACATGCACAAGTGGCGCAATAAAAACACTTCCCCAAGGCCATGTGATTTACTCCTGTCCCTCTTTTGCCCTCTCCTTGTCCCGGTGGATGGGCTCCCAACACGTTTTAGCCCAACATCCAATCCATACATATTGAGCAAATGCCGCATGCCCTTCACAGAGACACGTGGATTCTTCACGGACCACCCACAGAAACTATTTTGAATGCGCACTTTATAGGCCGAGTTCCTCCTCTCGGTTGGCACCGAACTAAAGAAGAACATTGTGCGGTATTTCCGCACAAACCATCCACTATGGCACACCATCCAATGCACCCATACCGTTGCTTTCCACCCCATCAACTTCCAACATTGCCCAATTTTTTTGGCCCATCTTTGAACTTCCTCAACCTCAACATCCGAAAGGTAGACCTTTTTCCTCCACAAGGTGTGAAGGTGGGTTAGGGCAAGCAACATGGTGTGCACTACGGTGTACACCTTTAATGCCCCATTCGGGGCCTTACGATTGGGGTAGTCTTCCTTGAGTAGGTAAACTACTCTTTGTTGGTATTGTGTGTCATCTAGAAAGACACACGCGGAAGTTAGGTCAAAGGCGTCCTTCTTTGTCGGACACAAGGCCACACCGTCCGCTTGAGGGATGTTTTGTGAGGTTTGCATCAAGTCACCCCACACATCGTTCAGGCGGCCAATCACTCCCCGACCGTCTCCTTTTTGCATCCAAGAGGAGACATCTTGTTGCAACCTCTTTTGGGTTGCATTGCAAAGACGGGCGGTTGCATGGGCAGAGTCCCCAACACGCCAGCGGGGCGGGATGGCCCGGAGGAAGCCCCCCCACCTCACTTGTTCATTAGCCCCCTCTACCGGTTCCGAGCTATCATGGTCGTCACACGACCAAGACTTTCCGTCCGGGGAGTAGTTGGCGACGTGCATGCCCTTGCCGTCGCCCGTCATGCCCACCTCATACCCCAAAACCATGCCGTCTTCCAAGGGCACATTGCAGTTTGACTCCAAATGTTCAATTTGGGCGTTGAGCCCTGCCTCGGCATCCATTGCACATAGACGACCACGGTCGTCACTTCCATCCATGACCCACCACGTTACCCAATTATCTGGGTTCTCCGCACTGGCTGGGCCACCGGGTCAAACCCCAAGAAATACACATCGCAGCGGGTGTCAGCGGCCCGCCACAACGACGTGCCGTCCGTGCATACCAACATGGGGATTTTGTTTGTGCCCATTGGGGGGGTAAACACCCCTTGTTCTTGTGCAAGGTGCACTTGCTCACCTACAAGATCCGCCAAACACACCGCAGCCGCTGCACGTTTCTTGCCCCCGTGTCCCCGCACACTCACGGCCACAGCATGGTACCGCGTTAACGCATGCCTCGCCTCATACAACTCATCACGAGTGCACCTACGAGGCAGCCGCAATGTCGGTCGCATAGACAGTTGCATTGCGCGAGCAGGGCGCAACACATCCACGGCATATCCGTTGACGTCTGCAGCTGCTGCCATCACCTCCGCTGCACTGTCCATACTGCCACCCACCAGGGAAACCACACCGGTGGCATCGCGGCGAAAAGACACTTCCAGATCCCGGAGGATTGCCCGCACCACGCGCTGCGCCATGCTAGTTGCTCACGTTGCTAGTTTGGCCCAAGTTCAAAGTAGGGCTTGCGCAGCATTTTGCCAGCCTTAGCCTCAAAGGAGGCCACCATGCGGTCCATCTACAAAACACAGGCACATGGTGTCTACACAGGAAGTGCCCGGTAACCCCGTTTCAAGAACCCCCTTTCGATCAGGAACCCTACCGAGAACCCCATTTCAGGAACCCCTGTCTGATCAGGACCCCCTTCCCAGATTGATTTGTCGGGTAATTTTCTTATCAGGAACCCCTTAGCAGATTGACTTCTCGGATGACGTTCTGATTTGAGGCCATGCGCTATTTACCAGGACTATTGTTTCATGTTCCGGAGATGTTACCGCTTTGCATGAGACAAGTGCACATAGGGGGGGGTTTCCACTCTCCCGAGGGGGGGAGGGGTTCTTCCCCCCCCCAAGAACAGACTCCCTCGAATAAACAGGCACAACCGTCCTTCATTTCTTTGCTTGACGATGGTCCAATTTCGGACATGCTTTGCCCAAACGCAGCTGTGTACAAAAAAGACAGACAGTGCAAGCCAGCCGCAGCAAATTTGCTGCAAGACGGGCAACGTTGCGCACAATACCCATAGGGGTATATATATATATATATATATATATATATATATATATACATATATATATATATAGTCATAGTCATAGTCATAACCACTTATCATGCCGTCTACTGGAGTTACCGGGCATCTCGCACCGACAGGTGGTTCCTGCCTTGCTCGATCCCCCGGGTCCCAAGGCGGCCTGAGGTGGCCCACAGCATGACGGAGGACCCAGAGGACCGGGGATACCGGCCAACCAGGCTTTGGGGGCAATGGCAACTACAGAGCGTTAGCATTAGCAACGGCGACGAGCGCTGGCCCGTTGGACCGCCGGGGGTAAGGGGCAAGGCATGGTAGAGCAGCAGCACTGCAACAAGGAAGCACAACAACTGTGGGTATAGTAACCAAATGGGCTATCAGACTTCAGACTTCACACTTTTGTGGACCATCACCCCCACCCCCCCCCCCACCCCAACACCCTTTCTACCCCCCCCCCCGTGTCACACTTCGCCCCCCCCCCCCGTGTCCCCCCCAATATCAGACTTGTCCCATTGCCACCATACCCTTGAGGTGTAGAAGTGGGTTGTGGTCTCGACCCTAGCGTCTGAAACCCAACCAGTGCTTGCAACCCCTTCAACGATGGTACGTGCCCCCCCCCCCCCCCCCACCCCACCCCACCCCACCCCACCCCACCCCATCCCTCTGACTCAAACCGATTGGGGGGCTCATATGTGACTGAAGACAAGTGGGAACAGAATCCTGATGTCTGGCCCAAGCAACCTCACTTGAGCTAATCGGGTCAGTTTTGTTGGTGGGGTGGGTGGGTGGGGGTTCATCGGGTTGGGCCGGAACTGTGGAGAGGGGGGGTAGTGGGTTTCGAGCAGGGCACAGCACAGCACGGCACAGCACACATCACAGCACATCACAGCACACCACAACGCAGCACAACATACAGCATAGCAGAGCATATTACAGCACAACACAGCCCCTACGACCAAAAAAAGCCTCCCTCCCTCCCTCCCTCCCTCCCTCCCCTCCCCTCCCTCCCTCCCTCTCAGCCTGTCATTTCCTTGCTTGTGTGGTTGAGGTTAGGGAGGGTATGCCTGTTTTTCTTTTTCAGGTTTTCTTTTCTAGTAGAGTGCTTTCCCGCCAGCTTACCAAGGTCCGAACCCCAAAAAAAATAAAATAGGAGGTATGTTACTCCGTTCCTTAGTTAGTTCCGGTGGAGGGAGCGGTCCACCTAAGGGTGGATGGGGCACCGCTCCCCCAGGCGCCCCCTTGACACCTGTTTACCCCCCTCCGTGGAACATTAAATGCATTACACACCTGTATACCCCCCTCAGTGGAACATTAGACACATTCAACACCTGTATACCACCCTCAGTGGAACAATAAACACATTAGACACCTGTATACCCCCCTCACTGGAACATTAGACACATTAGACACCTGGATATCCCCCTCAGTGGAACATTAGACACATTAGACACCTGTATACCCCCGTCAGTGGAACATTAGACACATTCGACACCTGTATACCCCTCTTTCAGTGGAACATTAGACACATTAGACACCTGTATACCCCCCTCAGTGGAACATTAGACACATTCGACACCTGTATACCCCCCTCAGTGGAACATTAGACACATTAGACACCTGTATACCCCTCTGAGTGGAACGTTGGACACATTCGACACCTGTATACCCCTCTTTCAGTGGAACAATAAACGCATTACACACCTGAAGACCCCCCTCAGTGGAACATTAGACACATTCGACCCCTATATACCCCCTCAGTGGAACATTACACACATTAGACACCTGCATACCCCCCTCCGTGGAACATTAGACACATCAGACACCTGTATGCCCCCTTCAGTGGAACATTAGACACATTCGACACTTGTATACCCCCCTCAGTGGAACATTAGACACATCAGACACTTGTATACCCCTCTCAGTGGAACATTAGACACATTAGACAGCTGTATACCCCCCTGAGTGGAACGTTGGACACATTCGACACCTGTATACCCCTCTTTTAGTGGAACATTAAACGCATTACACACCTGAAGACCCCCCTCAATGGAACATTAGACACATTCGACCCCTATATACCCCCCTCAGTGGAAATTTACACACATTAGACACCTGCATACCCCCCTCCGTGGAACATTCGACACATTCGACATCCATATACCCCCCTCAGTGGAACATTAGACACATTAGAAACCCGTATACCCCCCTCAGTGGAACATTAGACACATTAGACACCTCTAAACCCCCCACTTGGGAGGGGTGTACACCCCCTCCGTGAATTATTTATCCCCTTGGCAGGGGTGTACACTCCCTCCGTGGAATATTTATCCACATTGGAGGGGTGTACAATCCCTCCGTTAAATATTTATCCAGTTGGGAGGGGTGTACGGTCCCTCCGTGAATTATTTAGCCACTTGGGAGGGATGTACAGTCCCTCCGTGAATTATTCAGCCACTTGGGAGGGATGTACAATCCCTCCGTGAATTACTTAGCCACTTGGGAGGGGTGTACAGTCCCTCCGTGAATTATTTAGACACCTGGGAGGGGTGTACAATCCCTCCGTGAATGATTTAGCCACTTGGGAGGGGTGTCCAATCCCTCTATGAATTATTTATCCACTTGGGAGGGGTGTACAGTCCCTCCGTGAATCATTTATCCACCTTGGAGGGGTGTACGGTCCCTCCGTGAATTTTTTAGCCACTGGGGAGGGGTGTACAATCCCTCCGTGACTCATTTAGCCCCTTGGGAGGGGTGTACAGTCCCTCCGTGGATTATTTAGCCATTTGGGAGGGGTGGACAGTCCCTCCGTGAATTATTTAGCCACTCAGGGCTTGTACACCCCTCCAAGGTGGATAAATGATTCACGGAGGGACTGTACACCCCTCCCAAGTGGCTAAATAATTCACGGAGGGATTGTACACCCCTCCAATCCGTGAACTATTTATCCTTTTTGAAGGGGTGTACAATCCCTCCATGAATCATTTAGCCACTTGGGAGAGGTGTACAGTCCCTCCGGGAATTCTTTAGCCACTTGGGAGGGGTGCACGGTCCCTTTGTGAATTATTTAGCCACATGGGAGGGGTGTACAATCCCTCCGTGAATTATTTGGTCACTTGGGAGGGGTGTCCAATCCCTTCGTAAGTCATTTATCCATTTGGGAGGGGTGTACATTCCCTCCTTGAATTATTTATCCACTTGGGAGGGGTGTACAATCCCTCCGTGAATTATTTAGCCACTTGGAAGGGGTGTACCATCCCTCCGTGAATTTTTTATCCACTTGCAAGGGGTGTAGAGTCCCTCCGTGAATGATTTCTCCACTTGGGAGGGGTATACGGTCCCTCCGTGAATTATGTAGCCACTCGGGAGGCTTGTAGAATCCCTTCGTGAATGATTTAGCGACTTGGGAAGGGTGTACTGTCCCTCCGTGAATGTTTTCTCCACTTTGGAGGGGTGTACAATCCCTCCATGACTTATTTAGCCGCTTGGGAGGGATGTACAATGCCTCCGTGAATGATTTCTCCCTTTGGGACGGGTGTACAGTCCCTCCGTGAATTGGTATCCACTTTGGAGGGGTGTCCAATCCCTCCGTGCATTATTTATCCACTTGGGAGGGGTGTAGAATCCCTCCGTGAATTATTTATCCACCTGGGAGGGCTGTACAATCCCTCCGTGAATTATTTAGCCACTTTGGAGGAATGTACAATCCCTCCGTAAATTTTTTAGCCACTTTGGAGGGGTGTACAATCCCTCCGTGAATTATTTAGCCACTTGGGAGGGGTGCACAATCCCTCCGTGACTTATTTAGCCACTTGGGAGGGGTATACAAACCCCTCCGTGAATTATTCAGCCACTTGGGAGGGGTGTACATTCCCTCCGTGAATTATTTATCCATTTGGAAGGGCTGTACAGTCCCTCTGTGAATGATTTATCCATTGGGATGGGTTGTATAGTCTCTCCGTGAATTATTTATCCTTTTGCGAGGGGTGTACAATCCCTCCATGAATTATTTATCCACTTGCAAGGGGTGTAGAGTCCCTCCGTGAATTATTTAGCCACTTGGGAGGGGTGTATAATCCCTCCGTGAATTTTTTAGCCACTTGGGAGGGGTGTACATGGGAGGGGTGTACAGTCCCTCCGTGAATTATTTAGCCACTGGGGAGGCGTGTACATTCCCTTCGTGAATGATTTAGCGACTTGGGAGGGGTGTACGGTGCCTCCGTGAATGATTTCTCCATTTTGGAGGGGTGTACAATCCCTCCGTGACTCATTTAGCCACTTGGGAGGGATGTACAATACCTCCGTGAATGATTTCTCCACTTGCAAGGGGTGTAGAGTCCCTCCGTGAATGATTTCTCCACTTGGGAGGGGTATACGGTCCCTCCGTGAATTATGTAGCCACTCGGGAGGCTTGTAGAATCCCTTCGTGAATGATTTAGCGACTTGGGAAGGGTGTACGGTCCCTCCGTGAATGATTTCTCCACTTTGGAGGGGTGTACAATCCCTCCATGACTTATTTAGCCGCTTGGGAGGGATGTACAATGCCTCCGTGAATGATTTCTCCCTTTGGGACGGGTGTACAGTCCCTCCGTGAATTGGTATCCACTTTGGAGGGGTGTCCAATCCCTCCGTGCATTATTTATCCACTTGGGAGGGGTGTAGAATCCCTCCGTGAATTATTTATCCACCTGGGAGGGCTGTACAATCCCTCCGTGAATTATTTAGCCACTTTGGAGGAATGTACAATCCCTCCGTAAATTTTTTAGCCACTTTGGAGGGGTGTACAATCCCTCCGTGAATTATTTAGCCACTTGGGAGGAGTGCACAATCCCTCCGTGACTTATTTAGCCACTTGGGAGGGGTATACAAACCCCTCCGTGAATTATTCAGCCACTTGGGAGGGGTGTACATTCCCTCCGTGAATTATTTATCCATTTGGAAGGGCTGTACAGTCCCTCTGTGAATGATTTATCCATTGGGATGGGTTGTATAGTCTCTCCGTGAATTATTTATCCTTTTGCGAGGGGTGTACAATCCCTCCATGAATTATTTATCCACTTGCAAGGGGTGTAGAGTCCCTCCGTGAATTATTTAGCCACTTGGGAGGGGTGTATAATCCCTCCGTGAATTTTTTAGCCACTTGGGAGGGGTGTACATGGGAGGGGTGTACAGTCCCTCCGTGAATTATTTAGCCACTGGGGAGGCGTGTACATTCCCTTCGTGAATGATTTAGCGACTTGGGAGGGGTGTACGGTGCCTCCGTGAATGATTTCTCCATTTTGGAGGGGTGTACAATCCCTCCGTGACTCATTTAGCCACTTGGGAGGGATGTACAATACCTCCGTGAATGATTTCTCCACTTGGCAGGGGTGTACAGTCCCTCCGTGAATTATTTAGCCACTTGGGAGGGGTGTCCAATCCCTCCGTGAATTATTTATCCACTTGGGAGGGGTGTACAGTCCATCCGTGAATTTTTTTAGCCACTTGCAAGGGGTGTAGAGTCCCTCCGTGAATTATTTAGCCACTTGGGAGGGGTGTACAATCGCTCGGTGAATTATTTAGCCACTTGGGAGGGGTGTATAGTCACTCCGTGAATTATGTAGCCACTTGGGAGGGGTGTCCAATCCCTCCGTGAATTATTTATCCACTTGGGAGGGGTGTACAGTCCCTCCGTGAATTATTTAGCCACTTGGGAGGGGTGTACAGTCCCTCCGTGAATTATTTAGCCACTTGGGAGGGGTGTACAGTCCCTCCGTGAAGTATTTATCCACTTTGGAGGGGTGTACAATCCCTGCGTGACTTATTTAGCCACTTGGGAGGGATGTACAATCCCTCCGTGAATTATTTCTCCACTTTGGAGGGGTGTACAGTCCCTTCGTGAATGATTTAGCCACTTGGGAGGGGTGTACAATCCCTCGAGGAATTATTTAGCCACTTGGGAGGGGTGTACAATCCCTTGGTGAATTATTTAGCCACTCTGGAGGGGTGTACAGTCCCTCCGTGAATTATTTAGCCACTTGGGAGGGGTGTTCAATCCCTCCGTGAATTATTTCTCCACTTGGGAGGGGTGTACAGTCCCTCCGTGAATTATTTACCCATTTCGGAGGGGTGTACAGTCCCTTCGTGAATGATTTAGCCACTTGGGAGGGGTGTACAATCCCTCGAGGAATTATTTAGCCACCTGGGAGGGGTGTACAGTCCCTCCGTGAATTATTTAGCCACTTGGGAGGGGTGTATAATCCCTCCGTGAATCATTTAGCCACTTGGGAGGGATGTACATGGGAGGGGTGTACAGTCCCTCCGTGAATTATGTAGCCACTGGGGAGGCGTGCACAATCCCTTCGTGACTGATTTAGCGACTTGGGAGGGGTGTACGGCCCCTCCGTGAATGATTTCTCCACTTTGGAGGGGTGTACAATCCCTCGGTGACTTATTTAGCCGCTTGGGAGGGATGTACAATCCCTCCGTGAATTATTTCTCCACTTTGGAGGGATGTACAATCCCTCCGTGAATCATTTCTCCACTTGGGAGGGGTGTACAGTCCCTCCGTGAATTATTTAGCCACTTGGGAGGGGTGTACAAGCCCTTGGTGAATTATTTAGCCACTCTGGAGGGGTGTACAGTCCCTCCGTGAATTATTTAGCCACTTGGGAGGGGTGTCCAATCCCTCCGTGAATTATTTCTCCACTTGGGAGGGGTGTACAGTCCCTCCGTGAATTATTTACCCATTTCGGAGGGGTGTACAGTCCCTTCGTGAATGATTTAGCCACTTGGGAGGGGTGTACAATCCCTCGAGGAATTATTTTGCCACTTGGGAGGGGTGTACAGTCCCTCCGTGAATTATTTAGCCACTTGGGAGGGGTGTATAATCCCTCCGTGAATCATTTAGCCACTTGGGAGGGATGTACATGGGAGGGGTGTACAGTCCCTCCGTGAATTATTTAGCCACTGGGGAGGCGTGCACAATGCCTTCGTGAATGATTTAGCGACTTGGGAGGGGTGTACGGTCCCTCCGTGAATGATTTCTCCACTTTGGAGGGGTGTACAATCCCTCGGTGACTTATTTAGCCCCTTGGGAGGGATGTACAATCCCTCCGTGAATTATTTAGCCACTTGGGAGGGGTGTATAATCCCTCCGTGAATGATTTAGCCATTTGGGAGGGGTGTATAATCCCTCCGTGAATTGTTTAGCCACTTGGGAGGGGTGTACAATCCCTCCGGGACTTATTTAGCCACTTGGGAGGGATGTACAATCCCTCCGTGAATTATTTCTCCACTTGGGAGGGGTGTACAGTCCCTCCGTGAATTATTTAGCCACTTGGGAGGGGTGTATAATCCCTCCGTGAATCATTTAGCCACTTGGCAGGGATGTACATGGGAGGGGTGTACAGTCCCTCCGTGAATTATGTAGCCACTGGGGAGGCGTGCACAATCCCTTCGTGAATGATTTAGCGACTTGGGAGGGGTGTACGGCCCCTCCAATGATTTCTCCACTTTGGAGGGGTGTACAATCCCTCGGTGACTTATTTAGCCCCTTGGGAGGGATGTACCATCCCTCCGTGAATTATTTCTCCACTTGGGAGGGGTGTACAGTCCCTCCGTGAATTATTTAGCCATTTGGGAGGGGTGTATAATCCCTCCGTGAATTATTTAGCCACTTGGGAGGGGTGTACAGTCCCTCCGTGAAATATTTCTCTGCTTTGGAGGGGTGTACAATCCCTCCGTGAATTGTTTAGCCACTTGGGAGGGGTGTACAATCCCTCCGTGATTTATTTAGCCACTTGGGAGGGATGTACAATCCCTCGGTGAATTATTTCTCCACTTGGGAGGGGTGTACAGTCCCTCCGTGAATAATTAAGCCACTTGGGAGGGGTGTATAATCCCTCCGTGAATCATTTAGCCACTTGCGAGGGGTGTACATGGGAGGGGTGTACAGTCCCTCCGTGAATTGTTTAGCCACCGGGGAGGCGTGCACAATCCCTTCGTGAATGATTTAGCGACTTGGGAGGGGTGTACAGTCCCTCCGTGAATGATTTCTCCACTTTGGAGGGGTGTACAATCCCTCGGTGACTTATTTAGCCCCTTGGGAGGGATGTACAATCCCTCCGTGAATTATTTCTCCACTTGGGAGGGGTGTACAGTCCCTCCGTGAATTATTTAGCCACTTGGGAGGGGTGTACAAGCCCTTGGTGAATTATTTAGCCACTCTGGAGGGGTGTACAGTCCCTCCGTGAATTATTTAGCCACTTGGGAGGGGTGTCCAATCCCTCCGTGAATTATTTCTCCACTTGGGAGGGGTGTACAGTCCCTCCGTGAATTATTTACCCATTTCGGAGGGGTGTACAGTCCCTTCGTGAATGATTTAGCCACTTGGGAGGGGTGTACAATCCCTCGAGGAATTATTTTGCCACTTGGGAGGGGTGTACAGTCCCTCCGTGAATTATTTAGCCACTTGGGAGGGGTGTATAATCCCTCCGTGAATCATTTAGCCACTTGGGAGGGATGTACATGGGAGGGGTGTACAGTCCCTCCGTGAATTATTTAGCCACTGGGGAGGCGTGCACAATGCCTTCGTGAATGATTTAGCGACTTGGGAGGGGTGTACGGTCCCTCCGTGAATGATTTCTCCACTTTGGAGGGGTGTACAATCCCTCGGTGACTTATTTAGCCCTTTGGGAGGGATGTACAATCCCTCCGTGAATTATTTCTCCACTTGGGAGGGGTGTACAGTCCCTCCGTGAATGATTTAGCCATTTGGGAGGGGTGTATAATCCCTCCGTGAATCATTTAGCCACTTGGGAGGGATGTACATGGGAGGGGTGTACAGTCCCTCCGTGAATTATGTAGGCACTGGGGAGGCGTGCACAATCCCTTCGTGAATGATTTAGCGACTTGGGAGGGGTGTACGGCCCCTCCGTAATTGATTTCTCCACTTTGGAGGGGTGTACAATCCCTCGGTGACTTATTTAGCCCCTTGGGAGGGATGTACAATCCCTCCGTGAATTATTTCTCCACTTGGGAGGGTACAGTCCCTCCGTGAATTATTTAGCCATTTGGGAGGGGTGTATAATCCCTCCGTGAATTATTTAGCCACTTGGGAGGGGTGTACAGTCCCTCCGTGAAACATTTCTCTGCTTTGGAGGGGTGTACAATCCCTCCGTGAATTGTTTAGCCACTTGGGAGGGGTGTACAATCCCTCCGTGATTTATTTAGCCACTTGGGAGGGATGTACAATCCCTTGCTGAATTATTTCTCCACTTGGGAGGGGTGTACAGTCCCTCCGTGAATAATTAAGCCACTTGGGAGGGGTGTATAATCCCTCCGTGAATCATTTAGCCACTTGCGAGGGGTGTACATGGGAGGGGTGTACAGTCCCTCCGTGAATTGTTTAGCCATTGGGGAGGCGTGCACAATCCCTTCGTGAATGATTTAGCGACTTGGGAGGGGTGTACGGTCCCTCCGTGAATGATTTCTCCACTTTGGAGGGGTGTACAATCCCTCGGTGACTTATTTAGCCCCTTGGGAGGGATGTACAATCCCTCCGTGAATTATTTCTCCACTTGGGAGGGGTGTACAGTCCCTCCGTGAATTCTTTAGCCACTTGCGAGGGGTGTATAATCCCTCCGTGAATTATTTACCCACTTGGGAGGGGTGTACATGGGAGGGGTGTACAGTCCCTCCGTGAATTATTTAGCCACTGGGGAGGCGTGCACAATCCCTTCGTGAATGATTTAGCGACTTGGGAGGGGTGTACATTCCCTCCGTGAATGATTTCTCCACTTTGGAGGGGTGTACAATCCCTCCGTGACTTATTTCCACTTGGCAGAGGTGTACAGTCCCTCCGTGAATTATTATCCACTTTGGAGGGGTGTCCAATCCCTCCGTGAATTATTTATCCACTTGGGAGGGGTGTACAGTCCGTCCCGTGAATTTTTTAGCCACTTGCAAGGGGTGTAGAGTTCCTCCGTGAATTATTTAGCCACTTGGGAGGGGTGTACAATCCCTCCGTGAATTATTTCTCCACTTGGGAGGGGTGTACACTCCCTCCGTGAATTATTTAGCCACTTGGGAGGGGTGTACAATCCCTCGGTGAATTATTTAGCCAGTTGGGAGGGGTGTACAGTCCCTCTGTGAATTATTTAGCCACTTGGGAGGCGTGTCCAATCCCTCCGTGAATCATTTCTCCACTTGGGAGGGGTGTACAGTCCCTCCGTGAATTATTTAGCCATTTGGGAGGGGTGTACAGTCCCTCCGTGAATTATTTAGCCACTTGGGAGGGGTGTACAATCCCTCGGTGAACCATTTAGCCACTTGGGAGTGGTGTACAGTCCCTCCGTGAAGTATTTATCCACTTTGGAGGCGTGTACAATCCCTCCGTGAATTATCTAGCCATTTGGGAGGGGTGTCCCGTCCCTCCGTGAATTATTTAGCCACTTGGGAGGGGTGTACAATCCCTCCGTGAATTATTTCTCCACGTGGGAGGGGTGTACAGTCCCTCCGTGAATTATTTAGCCACTTGGGAGGGGTGTACAATCCCTCCGTGAATTATTTCTCCACGTGGGAGGGGTGTGAAATCCCTCCGTGAATTATTTAGCCACTTGGGAGGGGTGTACAATCCCTCCGTGAAGTATTTATCCACTTTGGAGGGGTGTACAATCCCTCCGTGAATTATTTAGCCACTTGGGAGGGGTGTACAATCCCTCCGTAAAGTATTTAGCCACTTGGGAGGGGTGTACTCCACTTTGGAGGGGTGTACAATCCCTCCGTGAAATATTTAGCCACTTGGGAGGGATGTACAATCCCTCCGTGAATTATTTCTCCAATTGCGAGGGGTGTACAATCCCTCGGTGAATTATTTAGCCATTTGGGAGGGGTGTACCGTCCCTCCGTGAATTATTTAGCCACTTGGGAGGGGTGTACATGGGAGGGGTGTACAGTCCCCCGGTGAATTATTTAGCCATTGAGGAAACCAATCCCTTCGTGAATGATTTAGCGACTTGGGAGGGGTGTACGGTCCCTCCGTGAATGATTTCTCCACTTTGGAGGGGTGTACCATCCCTCCGTGACTTATTTAGCCACTTGGGAGGGATGTACAATGCCTCCGTGAATGATTTCTCCACTTGGTAGGGGTGTGCAGTCCCTCCGTGAATTATTATCCACTTTGGAGGGGTGTCCAATCCCTCCGTGAATTCTTCATCCACTTGGGAGGGGTGTACAGTCCCTCCCGTGGATTATTTAGCCACTTGCAAGGGGTGTAGAGTCCCTCCGTGAATTATTTAGCCACTTGGGAGGGGTGTACAATCCCTCCGTGAATTATTTCTCCACTTGGGAGGGGTGTACAGTCCCTCCGTGAATTATTTAGCCACTTGGGAGGGTGTACAATCCCTCGGTGAATCATTTAGCCTCTTGGGAGGGCTGTACAGTCCCTCCGTGAATTATTTAGTCACTTGGGAGGGGTGTCCAATCCCTCCGTGAATTTTTTCTCCACTTGGGTGGGGTGTACAGTCCCTCCGTGAATTATTTAGCCATTTGGGAGGGGTGTACAGTCCCTTCGTGAATGATTTAGCCACTTGGGAGGGGTGTACAATCCCTCGGTGAATTATTTAGCCACTTGGGAGGGGTGTATAGTTCCTCTGTGAATTATTTAGCCACTTGGGGAGGTGTACAATCCCTCTGTGAATTATTTAGCCACTTGGGAGGGGTATACAATCCCTCCGTGACTTTTTTAGCCAGTTGGGAGGGATGTACAATCCCTCCGTGAATTATTTCTCCATTTGGGAGGGGTGTACAGTCCCTCCGTGAATTATTTAGCCATTTGGGAGGGGTGTAGAATCCCTCCGTGAAGTATTTATCCACTTTGGAGGGGTGTACAATCCCTCCGTGAATTATTTAGCCACTTGGGAGGGGTGGACAGTCCCTCCGTGAATTATTTAGCCACTTGGGAGGCTTGTACATTCCCTCCGTGAAGTATTTATCCACTTTGGAGGGGTGTACAATCCCTCCGTGACTTGTTTAGCCACTTGGGAGGGATGTACAATCCCTCCGTGAATTATTTCTCCACTTGGGAGGGGTGTACAGTCCCTCCCGTGAATTATTTAGCCACTTGGGAGGGGTGTCCAATCCCTCCGTGAATTTTTTCTCCACTTGGGAGGGGTGTATAGTCCCTCCGTGAATTATTTAGCCATTTGGGAGGGGTGTACAGTCCCTCAGTGAATTATTTAGCCACTTGGGAGGGGTGTACAATCCCTCGGTGAATTATTTAGCCACTTGGGAGGGGTGTACAGTCCCTCCGTGAATTATTTAGCCACTTGGGAGGAGTGTCCAATCCCTCCGTGACTTATTTATCCACTTGGGAGGGGTGTACAGTCCCTCCGTGAATTATTTATCCACTTGCAAGGGATGTAGAGTCCCTCCGTGAATCATTGATCCACTTCGGAGGCGTGTACATGGCAGGGGTGTACGGTCCCTCCGTGAATAATATCTCCACTTTTGGAGGGGTGTACAATCCCTCCGTGACTAATTTAGCCACTTGGGAAGGATGTACAATCCCTCCGTGAATTATTTAGCCACTGGGGAGGCGTGTACAACCCCTTCGTGAATGATTTAGCGACTTGGGAGGGGTGTACGGTCCCTCCGTGAATTATTGTCCACTTTGGAGGGGTGTCCGATCCCTCCGTGAATTATTTATCCACTTGGGAGGGGTGTACAGTCCCTCCCGTGAATTATTTATCCACCTCGGAGGGGTGTACAGTCCCTCCATGAATTATTTATCCACTTTGGAGGGGTGTACAATCCCTCCGTGAATTATTTCTCCACTTGGGAGGGGTGTACAGTCCCTCGGTGAATTATTTAGCCACTTGGGAGGGGTGTATAATTCCTCCGTGAATTATTTAGCCACTTTGGAGGGCTGTACAGTCCCTCCGTGAATTATTTAGCCACTGGGGAGGCGTGTACAACCCCTTCGTGAATGATTTAGCGACTTGGGAGGGGTGTACGGTCCCTCCGTGAATTATTTCTCCACTTTGGAGGGGTGTACGATCCGTCCGTGACTTCTTTAGCCACTTGGGAGGGATGTACAATACCTCCGTGAATGATTTCTCCACTTGGGAGGGGTGGACAGTCCCTCCGTGAATTATTTATCCACTTGGGAGGGGTGTACGGTCCCTCCGTGAATTATTTAGCCACTTGGGAGGGGTGTAGAATCCCTGCGTGAATTATTTAGCCACTTGGGAGGGGTGTACAATCCCTCGGTGAATTATTTCTCCACGTGGGAGGGGTGTACAGTCCCTCCATGAATGATTTAGCCACTTGGGAGGGGTGTACAATCCCTCCGTGAATTATTTAGCCACTTGGGAGGGGTGTACAATCCCTCGGTGAATTATTTAGCCACTTGGGAGTGGGGTACAGTCCCTCCGTGAAGTATTTAGCCACTTTGGAGGCGTGTACAATCCCTCCGTGAATTATTTCTCCACTTGGGAGGGGTGCACAATCCCTCCGTGACTTATTTAGCCACTTGGGAGGGATGTAAAATCCCTCCGTGAATTATCTGTCCATTTGGGAGGGGTGTACAATCCCTCCGTGAATTATTTAGCCACTTGGGAGGGGTGTACAATCCCTCCGTGAAGTATTTATCCACTTTGGAGGGGTGTACAATCCCTCCGTGAATTATTTAGCCACTTGGGAGGGGTGTGAAATCCCTCCGTGAATTATTTAGCCACTTGGGAGGGGTGTACAATCCCTGGGTGAATTATTTCTCCACTTGCAAGGGATGTAGAGTCCCTCCGTGAATTATTGAGCCACTTCGGAGGCGTGTACATGGCAGGGGTGTACGGTCCCTCCGTGAATTATTTAGCCACTTGGGAGGGGTGTGAAATCCCTCCGTGAATTATTTAGCCACTTGGGAGGGGTGTAGAATCCCTGCGTGAATTATTTAGCCACTTGGGAGGGGTGTAGAATCCCTGCGTGAATTATTTAGCCACTTGGGAGGGGTGTACAATCCCTCCGTGAATTATTTAGCCACTTGGGAGGGGTGTACAATCCCTCCGTGAAATATTTATCCACTTTGGAGGGGTGTACAATCCCTCCGTGAATTATTTAGCCACTTGGGAGGGGTGTGAAATCCCTCCGTGAATTATTTAGCCACTTGGGAGGGGTGTACAATCCCTCGGTGAATTATTTCTCCACTTGCAAGGGATGTAGAGTCCCTCCGTGAATTATTGAGCCACTTCGGAGGCGTGTACATGGCAAGGGTGTACGGTCCCTCCGTGAATAATATCTCCACCTTTGGAGGGGTGTACAATCCCTCC
This sequence comes from Eutreptiella sp. 'Long Island Sound 2002', assembly GCA_964036045.1. Taxonomy (NCBI): domain Eukaryota; phylum Euglenozoa; class Euglenophyceae; order Eutreptiales; family Eutreptiaceae; genus Eutreptiella; species Eutreptiella sp. 'Long Island Sound 2002'. The sequence goes on from OZ038379.1 coordinate 133,384,753, forward strand.
GTGACTAATTTAGCCACTTGGGAGGGATGTACAATCCCTCCGTGAATGATTTCTCCAATTGGGAGGGGTGTACAATCCCTCCGTGAATTATTATCCACTTTGGAGGGGTGTCCAATCCCTCCGTGAAGTATTTAGCCACTTGGGAGGGGTGTACAGTCCCTCCCGTGAATTATTTATCCACCTGGGAAGAGTGTACACTCCCTCCATGAATTATTCATCCACTTTGGAGGGGTGTACAGTCCCTCCGTGAATTATTTAGCCACTTGGGAGGGGTGTATAATCCCTCCGTGAATTCTTTAGCCACTTGGGAGGGGTGTACAGTCCCTCCGTGAATTATTTAGCCACTGGGGAGGCGTGTACAATCCCTTCGTGAATGATTTAGCGACTTGGGAGGGGTGTACGGTCCCTCCGTGAATGATTTCTCCACTTGGGAGGGGTGCACAGTCCCTCCGTGAATTATTATCCACGTTGGAGCGGTGTCCAATCCCTCCGTGAATTATTTCTCCACTTGGGAGGGGTGTAGAGTCCCTCCCGTGAATTATTTAGCCACTTGGGAGGGGTGTACAATCCCTCCGTGAATTATTTCTCCACTTGGGAGGCGTGTACAGTCCCTCTGTGAAACATTTAGCAACTTGGGAGGGCTGTACACTCCCTCCGTGAATTATTTAGCCACTTGGGAGGGGTGTCCAATCCCTCCGTGAATTATTTCTCCACTTGGGAGGGGTGTACAATCCCTCCGTGAATTATTTAGCCATTTGGGAGGGGTGTACAGTCCCTCCGTGAATTATTTAGCCACTTGGGAGGGGTGTCCAATCCCTCCGTGAATTATTTCTCCACTTGGGAGGGGTGTACAGTCCCTCCGTGAAGTATTTATCCACTTTGGCGGTGTGTACACCCTTCCGTGAATTATTTAGCGATTTGGGAGGGGTGTACAATCCCTCCGTGACATAATCAGCCACTTGGGAGGGATGTACAATCCCTCCGTGAATTATTTCTCCACTTGGGAGGGGTGTACAGTCCCTCCGTGAATTATTTAGCCACTTGGGGGGGGTGTACAATCCCTCCGTGAAGTATTTATCCACTTTGGAGGGGTGTACAATTCCTCCGTGAATTATTCAGCCACTTGGGAGGGGTGTACAATCCCTCCGTGAATTATTTAGCCACTTGGGAGGGGTGTACACTCCCTCCGTGAAGTATTTATCCACTTGGGAGGGGTGTACAATCCCTCCGTGAATTATTTAGCCACTTGGGAGGGGTGTACATGGGAGGGGTGTACAGTCCCCCGGTGAATTATTTAGCCACCGAGGAAACCAATCCCTTCGTGAATGATTTAGGGACTTGGGAGGGGTGTACGGTCCCTCCGTGAATGATTTCTCCACTTTGGAGGGGTGTACAATCCCTCCGTGACTTATTTAGCCACTTGGGAGGGATGTACAATCCCTCCGTGAATGATTTCTCCACTTGGCAGGGGTGTACAATCCCTCGGTGAATTATTATCCACTTTGGAGGGGTGTCCAATCCCTCCGTGAATTATTTATCCACTTGGGAGGGGTGTACAGTCCCTCCCGTGAATTATTTAGCCACTTGCAAGGGGTGTAGAGTCCCTCCGTGAATTATTTAGCCACTTGGGAGGGGTGTACAATCCCTCCGTGACTTATTTCTCCACTTGGGAGGGGTGTACAGTCCCTCCGTGAAGTATTTAGCCACTTGGGAGGGGTGTACAATCCCTCGGTGAATTATTTAGCCACTTGGGAGGGCTGTACAGTCCCTCCGTGAATTTTTTAGCCACTTGGGAGGGGTGTCTAATCCTTCCGTGAATTATTTCTCCACTTGGGAGGGGTGTACATTCCCTCGGTGAATTATTTAGCCATTTGGGAGGGGTGTACAGTCCCTTCGTGAATGATTTAGCCACTTGGGGGGGGTGTACAATCCCTCGGTGAATTATTTAGCCACTTGGGAGGGGTGTACAATCCCTCGGTGAATTATTTGGCCACTTGGGAGGGTCGTACAGTCCCTCCGTGAAGTATTTATCCACTTTGGAGGGGTGTACAATCCCTCCGTGAATGATTTCTCCAATTGGGAGGGGTGTACAATCCCTCCGTGAATTATTATCCACTTTGGAGGGGTGTCCAATCCCTCCGTGAAGTATTTAGCCACTTGGGAGGGGTGTACAGTCCCTCCCGTGAATTATTTATCCACCTGGGAAGGGTGTACAGTCCCTCCATGAATTATTCATCCACTTTGGAGGGGTGTACGATCCCTCCATGAATTATTTCTCCACTTGGGAGGGGTGTACAGTCCCTCCGTGAATTATTTAGCCACTTGGGAGGGGTGTATAATCCCTCCGTGAATTCTTTAGCCACTTGGGAGGGGTGTACAGTCCCTCCGTGAATTATTTAGCCACTGGGGAGGCGTGTACAATCCCTTCGTGAATGATTTAGCGACTTGGGAGGGGTGTACGGTCCCTCCGTGAATGATTTCTCCACTTGGGAGGGGTGCACAGTCCCTCCGTGAATTATTATCCACGTTGGAGCGGTGTCCAATCCCTCCATGAATTATTTCTCCACTTGGGAGGGGTGTAGAGTCCCTCCCGTGAATTATTTAGCCACTTGGGAGGGGTGTACAATCCCTCCGTGAATTATTTCTCCACTTGGGAGGCGTGTACAGTCCCTCCGTGAAACATTTAGCCACTTGGGAGGGGTGTACAATCCCTCGGTGAATTATTTAGCCACTTGGGAGGGGTGTCCAATCCCTCCGTGAATTATTTCTCCACTTGGGAGGGGTGTACAGTCCCTCCGTGAATTATTTAGCCATTTGGGAGGGGTGTACAGTCCCTCCGTGAATTATTTAGCCACTTGGGAGGGGTGTCCAATCCCTCCGTGAATTATTTCTCCACTTGGGAGGGGTGTACAGTCCCTCCGTGAAGTATTTATCCACTTTGGCGGTGTGTACACCCTTCCGTGAATTATTTAGCCATTTGGGAGGGGTGTACAATCCCTCCGTGACATAATCAGCCACTTGGGAGGGATGTACAATCCCTCCGTGAATTATTTCTCCACTTGGGAGGGGTGTACAGTCCCTCCGTGAATTATTTAGCCACTTGGGAGGGGTGTACAATCCCTCCGTGAAGTATTTATCCACTTTGGAGGGGTGTACAATTCCTCCGTGAATTATTTAGCCACTTGGGAGGGGTGTACAATCCCTCCGTGAATTATTTAGCCACTTGGGAGGGGTGTACACTCCCTCCGTGAAGTATTTATCCACTTGGGAGGGGTGTACAATCCCTCCGTGAATTATTTAGCCACTTGGGAGGGGTGTACATGGGAGGGGTGTATAGTCCCCCGGTGAATTATTTAGCCACTGAGGAAACCAATCCCTTCGTGAATGATTTAGGGACTTGGGAGGGGTGTACGGTCCCTCCGTGAATGATTTCTCCACTTTGGAGGGGTGTACAATCCCTCCGTGACTTATTTAGCCACTTGGGAGGGATGTACAATGCCTCCGTGAATGATTTCTCCACTTGGCAGGGGTGTACAATCCCTCCGTGAATTATTATCCACTTTGGAGGGGTGTACAGTCCCTCCGTGAATTATTTATCCACTTGGGAGGGGTGTACAGTCCCTCCCGTAAATTATTTAGCCACTTGCAAGGGGTGTAGAGTCCCTCCGTGAATTATTTAGCCACTTGGGAGGGGTGTACAATCCCTCCGTGACTTATTTCTCCACTTGGGAGGGGTGTACAGTCCCTCCGTGAAGTATTTAGCCACTTGGGAGGGGTGTACAATCCCTCGGTGAATTATTTAGCCACTTGGGAGGGCTGTACAGTCCCTCCGTGAATTTTTTAGCCACTTGGGAGGGGTGTCTAATCCGTCCGTGAATTATTTCTCCACTTGGGAGGGGTGTACATTCCCTCGGTGAATTATTTAGCCACTTGGGAGGGCTGTACACTCCCTCCGTGAATTTTTTAGCCACTTGGGAGGGGTGTCTAATCCGTCCGTGAATTATTTCTCCACTTGGGAGGGGTGTACATTCCCTCGGTGAATTATTTAGCCACTTGGGGGGGGTGTACAATCCCTCGGTGAATCATTTAGCCACTTGGGAGGGGTGTACAATCCCTCGGTGAATTATTTGGCCACTTGGGAGGGGTGTACAGTCCCTCCGTGAAGTATTTATCCACTTTGGAGGGGTGTACAATCCCTCTGTGAATTATTTAGCCACTTGGGAGGGCTATACAATCCCTCCGTGACTTTTTTAGCCACTTGGGAGGGATGTACAATCCCTCCGTGAATTATTTCTCCATTTGGGAGGGGTGTACAGTCCCTCCGTGAATTATTTAGCCACTTGGGAGGGGTGTAGAATCCCTCCGTGAAGTATTTATCCACTTCGGAGGGGTGTACAATCCCTCGAGGAATTATTTAGCCACTTGGGAGGGGTGTACAATCCCTCCGTGAATTATTTAGCCACTTGGGAGGGGTGTACATTTCCTCCGTGAAGTATTCATCCTCTTTGGAGGGGTGTACAATCCCTCCGTGAATTATTTGGCCACTTGGGAGGGGTGTACAATCCCTCCGTGACTTGTTTAGCCACTTGGGAGGGATGTACAATCCCTCCGTGAATTATTTCTCCACTTGGGAGGGGTGTACAATCCCTCCGTGAATTCTTTAGCCACTTGGGAGGGGTGTACAATCCCTCGGTGAATTATTTAGCCACTTGGGAGGGGTGTCCCATCCCTCCGTGAATTATTTAGCCACTTGGGAGGGGTGTACAGTCCCTCCGTGAATTATCTAGCCATTTGGGAGGGGTGTAGGGTCCCTCAGTGAATTATTTAGCCACTTGGGAGGGGTGTACAATCCCTCGGTGAATTATTTAGCCACTTGGGAGGGGTGTACAGTCCCTCCGTGAATTATTTAGCCACTTGGGAGGGGTGTCCAATCCCTCCGTGAATTATTTATCCACTTGGGAGGGGTGTACAGTCCCTCCGTGAATTATTTAGCCACTTGGGAGGAGTGTCCAATCCCTCCGTGACTTATTTATCCACTTGGGAGGGGTGTACAGTCCCTCCGTGAATTATTTATCCACTTGCAAGGGATGTAGAGTCCCTCCGTGAATTATTGAGCCACTTCGGAGGCGTGTACATGGCAGGGGTGTACGGTCCCTCCGTGAATAATATCTCCACTTTTGGAGGGGTGTACAATCCCTCCGTGACTAATTTAGCCACTTGGGAGGGATGTACAATCCCTCCGTGAATGATTTCTCCAATTGGGAGGGGTGTACAATCCCTCCGTGAATTATTATCCACTTTGGAGGGGTGTCCAATCCCTCCGTGAAGTATTTAGCCACTTGGGAGGGCTGTACAGTCCCTCCCGTGAATTATTTATCCACCTGGGAAGGGTGTACAGTCCCTCCATGAATTATTCATCCACTTTGGAGGGGTGTACGATCCCTCCGTGAATTATTTCTCCACTTGGGAGGGGTGTACAGTCCCTCCGTGAATTATTTAGCCACTTGGGAGGGGTGTATAATCCCTCCGTGAATTCTTTAGCCACTTGGGAGGGGTGTACAGTCCCACCGTGAATTATTTAGCCACTGGGGAGGCGTGTACAATCCCTTCGTGAATGATTTAGCGACTTGCGAGGGGTGTACGGTCCCTCCGTGAATGATTTCTCCACTTGGGAGGGGTGCACAGTCCCTCCGTGAATTATTATCCACGTTGGAGCGGTGTCCAATCCCTCCGTGAATTATTTCTCCACTTGGGAGGGGTGTAGAGTCCCTCCCGTGAATTATTTAGCCACTTGGGAGGGGTGTACAATCCCTCCGTGAATTATTTCTCCACTTGGGAGGCGTGTACAGTCCCTCCGTGAAACATTTAGCCACTTGAGAGGGGTGTACAATCCCTCGGTGAATTATTTAGCCACTTGGGAGGGGTGTCCAATCCCTCCGTGAATTATTTCTCCACTTGGGAGGGGTGTACAGTCCCTCCGTGAATTATTTAGCCATTTGGGAGGGGTGTACAGTCCCTCCGTGAATTATTTAGCCACTTGGGAGGGGTGTCCAATCCCTCCGTGAATTATTTCTCCACTTGGGAGGGGTGTACAGTCCCTCCGTGAAGTATTTATCCACTTTGGCGGTGTGTACACCCTTCCGTGAATTATTTAGCCATTTGGGAGGGGTGTACAATCCCTCGGTGACATAATCAGCCACTTGGGAGGGATGTACAATCCCTCCGTGAATTATTTCTCCACTTGGGAGGGGTGTACAGTCCCTCCGTGAATTATTTAGCCACTTGGGAGGGGTGTACAATCCCTCCGTGAAGTATTTATCCACTTTGGAGGGGTGTACAATTCCTCCGTGAATTATTTAGCCACTTGGGAGGGGTGTACAATCCCTCCGTGAATTATTTAGCCACTTGGGAGGGGTGTACACTCCCTCCGTGAAGTATTTATCCACTTTGGAGGGGTGTACAATCCCTCCGTGAATTATTTAGCCACTTGGGAGGGGTGTACAATCCCTCCGTGACTTATTTAGCCACTTGGGAGGGGTGTACAATCCCTCCGTGAGTTATTTAGCCACTTGGGAGGGGTCTACAGTCCCTCCGTGAATTATTTAGCCACTTGGGAGGGGTGTACAATCCCTCCGTGAATTATTTATCCACTTGCAAGGGGTGTAGAGTCCCTCCGTGAATTATTTAGCCACTTGGGAGGGGTGTACAATCCCTCCGTGACTTATTTAGCCACTTGGGAGGGATGTACAATCCCTCCGTGAATGATTTCTCCAATTGGGAGGGGTGTACAATCCCTCCGTGAATTATTATCCACTTTGGAGGGGTGTCCAATCCCTCCGTGAATTATTTAGCCACTTGGGAGGGGTGTACGGTCCCTCCGGAGAATTATTTATCCACCTGGGAGGGGTGTACCGTCCCTCCGTGAATTATTTATCCACTTTGGAGGGGTGTACAATCCCTCCGTGAATTAGTATCCACTTGGGAGGGGTGTACAATCCCTCTGTGAATTATTTAGCCACTTGGGAGGGGTGTACAGCCCCTCCGTGAATTATTTAGCCACTTGGGAGGGGTGTACAATCCCTCCGTGAATTATTTAGCTACTTGGGAGGGGTGTACAGTCCCTCCGTGAATTATTTAGCCACTTGGGAGGGGTGTACAATCCCTCGGTGAATTATTTAGCCTCTTGGGAGGGGTGTACAGTCCCTCCGTGAATTATTTATCCACTTGGGAGGGGTGTACAGTCCCTCCGTGAATTATTTAGCCACTTGGGAGGGGTGTACAACCGCTCTGTGAATTATTTAGCCATTTGGGAGGCGTGTACAATCCCTTCATGAATGATTTAGCGACTTGGGAGGGGTGTACAATCCCTCCCTGCATTGTTTAGCCACTTGGGAGGGGTGGACAGTCCCTCCGTGACTTATTTAGCCACTTGGGAGGGGTGTACAATCCCTCCGTGAATTATTTAGCCACTTGGGAGGGGTGTACAACCGCTCTGTGAATTATTTAGCCATTTGGGAGGGGTGTAGAGTCCCCTGGTGAATTATTTAGCCACTTGGGAGGGGTGTACAGTCCCTCCGTGAATTATTTAGCCACTAGGGAGGCGTGTACAATCCCTTCGTGAATGATTTAGCGACTTGGGAGGGGTGTACAATCCCTCCGTGCATTGTTTAGCCACTTGCGAGGGGTGGACAGTCCCTCCGTGACTTATTTAGCCACTTGGGAGGGGTGGACAGTCCCTCCGTGAATTATTTAGCTTTTTGGGAGGGGTGTGCAATCCCTCCGTGAATTATTTATCCACCTTGGAGGGGTGTAGAGTCCCTCCGCGAATTATTTATCCTCTTTGGAGTGGTGTACAATCCCTCCGTGAATTATTTAGTCATTTGGGAGGGGTGTACAATCCCTCGGTGAATTATTTAGTCATTTGGGAGGGGTGTACGATCCCTCCGTGAATTATTTAGTCATTTGGGAGGGATGTACAATCCCTCCTTGAATTATTTAGTCATTTGGGAGGGGTCTACAATCCCTCCGTGACTTGTTTAGCCACTAGGGAGGGATGCACAATTCCTCCGTGAATTGTTTCTCCACTTGGGAGGGGTGTACATTCCCTCCGTGAATTATTTATCCACCTGGGGGGGGTGTACAGTCCCTCCGTGAATCATTAATCCTCTTTGGAGGGGTGTACCATCCCTCCCTGAATTATTTCGCCATTTGGGAGGGGTGTACGATCCCTCCGTGACTTATTTAGCCACTTGGGAGGGATGTACAATCCCTCCGTGAATTATTTCTCCACTTGGGAGGGGTGTACAGTCCCTCCGTGAATTATTTAGCCATTTGGGAGGGGTGTACAGTCCCTCCGTGAATTATTTAGCCACTTGGGAGGGGTGTACAGTCCCTCCGTGAATTATTTATTCATTTGGAGGGGTGTACAATCCCTCCGTGAATTGTTTAGCCACTTGGGAGGGGTGCACAGTCCCTCTGCGAATGGTTTAGCCACTTGGGAGGGATGGACAGTCCCTCCGTGAATTATTTAGCCCTTTGGGAGGGGTGTACAATCCCTCCGTGAATTAGTATCCACTTTGGAGGGGTGTCCAATCCCTCCGTGAATTATTTAGCCACTTTGGAGGGGTGTACAATCCCTCCGTGAATTATTTAGCCATTTGGGAGGGGTGTACAATCCCTCGGTGAATTATTTTTCCACTTTGGAAGGGTGTACAATCCCTCCGTGAATTATTTAGCCATTTGGGAGGGGTGTACAATTCCTTTGTGACTTATTTAGCCACTTGGGAGGGATGTACAATCCCTCTGTGAATTATTTAGCCATTGGGGAGGGGTGTACAGTCCCTCCATGAATTATTTAGCCGTTGGGGAGGCGTGTACAATCCCTCCGTGAATGATTTCTCCAATTGGGAGGGGTGTACAATCCCTCGGTGAATTATTATCCACTTTGGAGGGGTGTCCAATCTTTCCGTGAATTATTTAGCCACTTGGGAGGGGTGTACAGTCCCTCCGTGAATTATTTATCCACCTGGAAGGGTTGTACAGTCCCTCGGTGAATTATTTCTCCACTTTGGAGGGGTGTACAATCCCTCCGTGAATGGTTTAGCCACTTGGGAGGGGTGTACAATCCCTCCGTGAATGATTTCTCCACTTGGGAGGGGTGTACCCTCCCTCCGTGAATTAGTATCCACTTTGGAGGGGTGTCCAATCCCTCCGTGAATTATTTATCCACTTGGGAGGGGTGTACCATCCCTCCGTGAATGATTTCTCCACTTGGGAGGGGTGTAGAGTCCCTCCGTGAATGATTTCTCCACTTGGGAGGGGTGTACCCTCCCTCCGTGAATTAGTATCCACTTTGGAGGGGTGTCCAATCCCTCCGTGAATTTTTTATCCACTTGGGAGGGGTGTACAATCCCTCCGTGAATTATTTCTCCACTTGGGAGGGATGTACAGTCCCTCCATGACTTATTTAGCCATTTGGGAGGGGTGTACAGTCCCTCCGTAAATTTTTTAGCCACTCGCGAGGGGTGTACAATCCCTCCGTGAATTATTTAGCCACTTGGGAGGGGTGTACAGTCCCTCCGTGCATTATTTATCCATTTGGGAGGGGTGTGCAGTCCCTCCGTGAATTATTTATCCACTTGCAAGGGGTGTAGAGTCCCTCCGTGAATTATTTAGCCACTTGGGAGGGGTGTATAATCCCTCCGTGAATTATTTAGCCACTTGGGAGGGGTGTACATGGGAGGGGTGTACGGTCCCTCCGTGAATGATTTCTCCACTTTGGAGGGGTGTACAATCCCTCCGTGACTTATTTAGCCACTTGGGAGGGATGTACAATCCCTCCGTGAATGATTTCTCCAATTGGGAGGGGTGTACAATCCCTCCGTGAATTATTATCCACTTTGGAGGGGTGTCCAATCCCTCCGTGAATTATTTAGCCACTTGGGAGGGGTGTACAGTCCCTCCGGAGAAATATTTATCCACCTGGGAGGGGTGTACAGTCCCTCCGTGAATTTTTTATCCACTTTGCAGGGGTGTACAATCCCTCCGTGAATTAGTATCCACTTGGGAGGGGTGTACGATCCCTCTGTGAATTATTTAGCCACTTGGGGAGATTGTACAATCCCTCTGTGAACTATTTCTCCACTTGGGAGGGGTGTACAGTCCCTCCGTGAATTATTTAGCCACTTGGGAGGGGTGTACAGCCCCTCCGTGAATTATTTAGCCACTTGGGAGGGGTGTACAATCCCTCCGTGAATTATTTAGCTACTTGGGAGGGGTGTACAGTCCCTCCGTGAATTTTTTAGCCACTTGGGAGGGGTGTTCAATCCCTCGGTGAATTATTTAGCCTCTTGGGAGGGGTGTACAGTCCCTCCGTGAATAATTTATCCACTTGGGAGGGGTGTCCAATCCCTCCGAGAATTATTTATCCACTTGGGAGGGGTGTACAGTCCCTCCGTGCAATATTTAATCATTTGGGAGGGGTGTACAGTCCCTCCGTGCATTATTTATCCACTTGCGAGGGGTGTACAATCCCTCCGTGAATTGTTTACCACTTGCAAGGGGTGTAAAGTCCCTCCGGGAATTATTTAGCCACTTGGGAGGGGTGTACAATCCCTCCGTGAATTATTTAGCCACTTGGGAGGGGTGTACAACCGCTCTGTGAATTATTTAGCCATTTGGGAGGGGTGTAGAGTCCCCTGGTGAATTATTTAGCCACTTGGGAGGGGTGTACAGTCCCTCCGTGAATTATTTAGCCACTGGGGAGGCGTGTACAATCCCTTCGTGAATGATTTAGCGACTTGGGAGGGGTGTACAATCCCTTCGTGCATTGTTTAGCCACTTGGGCGGGGTGGACAGTCCCTCCGTGAATTATTTAGCCACTTGGGAGGGGTGGACAGTCCCTCCGTGAATTATTTAGCTTTTTGGGAGGGGTGTACAATCCCTCCGTGAATTATTTATCCACCTTGGAGGGGTGTAGAGTCCCTCCGTGAATTTTTTTTCCACTTTGGAGTGGTGTACAATCCCTCCCTGGATTATTTAGTCATTTGGGAGGGGTGTACAATCCCTCCGTGACTTGTTTAGCCACTTGGGAGGGATGTACAATTCCTCCGTGAATTATTTCTCCACTTGGGAGGGGTGTACATTCCCTCGGTGAATTATTTAGCCACTTGGGAGGGGTGTCCAATCCCTCCGTGAATTATTTATCCACTTTGGAGGGGTGTACAATCCCTCCGTGAATTGGTTAGCCACTTGGGAGGGGTGCACAGTCCCTCTGCCAATTATTTAGCCCTTTGGGAGGGGTTTACAATCCCTCCGTGAATTATTGTTCCACTTTGGAAGGGTGTACAATCCCTCCGTGAATTATTTAGCCATTTGGGAGGGGTGTACAATTCCTCCGTGACTTATTTAGCCACTTGGGAGGGATGTACAATCCCTCTGTGAATTATTTAGCCATTTGGGAGGGTTGTACAGTCCCTCCATGAATTATTTAGCCACTTGGGAGGGGTGTACAGTCCCTCCGTGAATTATTTCTCCACTTTGGAGGGGTGTACAATCCCTCCGTGAATGATTTCTCCAATTGGGAGGGGTGTACAATCCCTCGGTGAATTATTATCCACTTTGGAGGGGTGTCCAATCCCTCCGTGAATTATTTAGCCACTTGGGAGGGGTGTACAGTCCCTCCCGTGAATTATTTATCCACTTTGGAGGGTTGTACAGTCCCTCCGTGAATTATTTCTCCACTTTGGAGGGGTGTACAATCCCTCCGTGAATTTTTTAGCCACTTGGGAGGGGTGTACAATCCCTCCGTGAATGATTTCTCCACTTGGGAGGGGTGTACCCTCCCTCCGTGAATTAGTATCCACTTTGGAGGGGTGTCCAATCCCTCCGTGAATTATTTATCCACTTGGGAGGGGTGTACCATCCCTCCGTGAATGATTTCTCCACTTGGGAGGGGTGTAGAGTCCCTCAGTGAATGATTTCTCCACTTGGGAGGGGTGTACCCTCCCTCCGTGAATTAGTATCCACTTTGGAGGGGTGTCCAATCCCTCCGTGAATTATTTATCCACTTGGGAGGGGTGTACGATCCCTCCGTGAATGATTTCTCCACTTGGGAGGGGTGTACAGTCCCTCCGTGAATTAGTATCCACTTTGGAGGGCTGTCCAATCCCTCCGTGAATTATTTATCCACTTGGGAGGGGTGTAGAATCCCTCCGTGAATTATTTATCCACTTGGGAGGGGTGTACACTCCCTCCGTGAATTATTTAGCCACTTGGGAGGGATGTACAATCCCTCCGCGACTTATTTCTCCACTTGGGAGGGGTGTACAGTCCCTCCGTGAATTAGTATCCACTTTGGAGGGGAGTCCAATCCCTCCTTGAATTGTTTAGCCACTTGGGAGGGGTGTACAGTCCCTCCGCGAACTTTTTTAGCCACTTGGGAGGGGTGTACAATCCCTCCGTGAATTATTTACCCTGTTTGGAGGGGTGTACAATTCCTCGGTGACTTATTTAGCCACTTGGGAGGGATGTACAGTCCCTCCGTGCATTATTTAGGCATTTTGGAGGGGTGTACAGTCCCTCCATGAATTATTTAGCCGCTGGGGAGGTGTGTACAATCCCTCCGTGACTTATTTAGCCACTTGGGAGGGGTGTACAGTCCCTCCGTGAATTATTTTTCCACTTGGGAGGGGTGGACAGTCCCTCCGTGAATTATTTAGCCACTTTGGAGGGGTGTACAATCCCTCCGTGAATTGTTTAGCCACTTGGGAGGGGTATACAGTCCCTCCGTGAATTATTTAGCCACTGGGGAGGCGTGTAGATTCCCTTCGTGAATGATTTAGCGACTTGGGAGGGGTGTACCGTCCCTCCGTGAATGATTTCTCCACTTTGGAGGGGTGTACAATCTGTCCGTGACTTATTTAGCCACTTGGGAGGAATGTACAATCCCTCCGTGAATGATTTCTCCACTTGGGAGGGGTGTACAGTCCCTCCGTGAATTAGTATCCACTTTGGAGGGGTGTCCCATCCCTCCGTGAATTATTTATCCACTTCAGAGGGGTGTAGAATCCCTCCGTGAATTATTTATCCACCTGGGAGGGGTGTAGAGTCCCTCGGTGAATGATTTCTCCACTTGGGAGGGGTGTACAGTCCCTCCGTGAATTAGTATCCACTTTGGAGGGATGTCCAATCCCTCCGTGAATTTTTTATCCACTGGGAGGGATGTAGAATCCCTCCGTGAATGATTTATCCACCTGGGAGGGGTGTACAGTCCCTCCGTGAATTATTTATCCACTTTGGAGGGGTGTACCACCCCTCCGTGAATTATTTAGCCACTTGGGAGGGATGTACCATCCCTCCGTGGATTATTTCTCCACTTGGGAGGGGTGTACAGTCCCTCCGTGAATTGGTATCCACTTTGGAGGGGAGTCCAATCCCTCCGTGAGATATTTAGCCACTTTGGAGGGGTGTACAGTCCCTCCGTGAATGATTTAGCCACTTGGGAGGGGTGTACAGTCCCTCCGTGACTTATTTAGCCACCTGGGAGGGGTGTGCAGTCCCTCCGTGAATTATTTAGCCACTTGGGAGGGGTGTACAATCCCTCCGTGACTTATTTAGCCGCTTGGGTGGGATGTACAATCCCTCCGTGAATGATTTCTCCACTTGGGAGGGGAGTACAATCCCTCCGTGAATTATTTATCCACCTTGGAGGGGTGTACAGTCCCTCCGTGAATTATTTATCTACTTTGGAGGGGTGTAGAATCCCTGCGTGAATTATTTAGCCATTTGGGAGGGGTGTACAATCCCTCCGTGAATTATTTCTCCACTTGGGAGGGGTGTACAGTCCCTCCGTGAATTATTTAGCCACTTGGGAGGGGTGTACAGTCCCTCCGTGAATTATTTATCCACTTGCGAGGGGTGTACAATCCCTCCGTGAATTGTTTGGCCGTTTGGGAGGGGTGTACAATCCCTCCGTGAATTATTTAGCCACTTGGGAGGGGTGGATAGTCCCTCTTTGAATTATTTAGCCACTTGGGAGGGGTGTACAATCCCTCCGTGAATTATTTAGCCACTTGGGAGGGGTGTACAGCCCCTCCGTGAATTATTTAGCCCCTTGGAACGGGTGTCCAATCCCCCCGTGAATAACTTGTCCACTTGGGAGGGGTGTACAGTCCCTCCGTGAATTACTCATCCATTTGGGAGGGGTGCACAATCCCTCCGTGAATAATTTAGCCACTTGGGAGGGGTGTACGATCCCTCCGTGAATTGTTTAGCCACTTGGGAGGGGTGTACAGTCCCTCCGTGAATTATTTAGCAATTTGGGAGAGGTGTACAGTTGCTCCGTGAATTATTTAGCCGCTGGGGAGGCGTGTAGAATCCCTTCGTGAATGATTTAGCGACTTGGGAGGGGTGTACGGTCCCTCCGTGAATGATTTCTCCACCTTGGAGGGGTGTACAATCCGTCCGTGACTTATTTAGCCACTTGGGAGGGATGTACAATCCCTCAGTGAATGATTTCTCCACTTGGGAGGGGTGTACAGTCCCTCCGTGAATTAGTATCCACTTTGGAGGGGTGTCCCATCCCTCCGTGAATTATTTATCCACTTGTGAGGGGTGTAGAATCCCTCCGTGAATTATTTATTTACCTGGGAGGGGTGTAGAGTCCCTCCGTGAATGATTTCTCCACTTGGGAGGGGTGTACAGTCCCTCCGTGAATTAGTATCCACTTTGGAGGGCTGTCCAATCCCTCCGTGAATTTTTTATCCACTGGGAGGGATGTACAATCCCTCCGTGAATTATTTATCCACCTGGGAGGGGTGTACAGTCCCTCCCTGAATTATTTATCCACTTTGGAGGGGTGTACAACCCCTCCGTGAATTATTTAGCCACTTGGGAGGGATGTACAATCCCTCCGTGAATTATTTCTCCAGTTGGGAGGGGTGTACAGTCCCTCCGTGAATTAGTATCCACTTTGGAGGGGAGTCCAATCCCTCCCTGAAATATTTAGCCCCTTTGGAGGGGTGTACAGTCCCTCCGTGAATGATTTAGCCACTTAGGAGGGGTGTATAGTCCCTCCGTGACTTATTTAGCCACTTGGGAGGGGTGTACAGTCCCTCCGTGAATTATTTAGCCACTTGGGAGGGGTGTACAATCCCTCCGTGACTTATTTAGCCACTTGGGTGGGATGTACAATCCCTCCGTGAATGATTTCTCCACTTGGGAGGGGAGTACAGTCCCTCCGTGAATTATTATCCACTTTGGAGGGGTGTCCCATCCCTCCGTGAATTATTTAGCCACTTGGGAGGGGTGTACACTCCCTCCGTGAATTATTTATCCACCTGGGAGGGGTGTACAGTCCCTCCGTGAATTATTTATCCACTGGGGAGGGATGTACAATCCCTCCGTGAATTATTTCTCCACTTGGGAGGGGTGTACGGTCCCTCCGTGAATTATTTAGCCACTTGGGAGGGGTGTACAGTCCCTCCGTGAATTATTTATCCATTTGCGAGGGGTGTACAATCCCTCCGTGAATTATTTAGCCACTTGGGAGGGGTGGACAGTCCCTCCTTGAATTATTTAGCCACTTGGGAGGGGTGTACAATCCCTCCGTGAATTATTTAGCCACTTGGGAGGGGTGTACAGCCCCTCCGTGAATCATTTAGCCCCTTGGAACGGGTGTCCAATCCCTCCGTGAATTGTTTGTCCACTTGGGAGGGGTGTACAGTCCCTCTGTGAATTATTTATCCATTTGGGAGGGGCGTACAATCCCTCCGTGAATTATTTAGCCACTTGGGAGGGGTGTACAATTCCTCCGTGAATAATTTAGCCATTTGGGAGGGGTGTACGGTCCCTCCGTGAAGTATTTAGCCACTTGGGAGGGGTGTACAATTCCTCCGTGAAGTATTTAGCCACTTGGGAGGGATGTACAGTCCCTCCGTGAATTATTTAGCCACTTGGGAGGGGTGTCCAATCCCTCCGTGAATTATTTATGCACCTTGGAGGGGTGTTCAATCCCTCCGTGAAGTATTGAGCCACTTGGGAGGGGTGTACAATTCCTCCGTGAATTTTTTAGCCAAGTGGGAGGGGTGTACAATCTCTCCGTGACTTATTTAGCCACTTGGAGGGGTGTGCAGTCCCTCCGTGAATCATTTATGCACCTTGGAGGGGTGTACAGTCCCTCCGTGAATTATTTATCCTTTTTGGAGGGCTGTACAATCCCTCCAGGAATTGTTTAGCCACTTGGGAGGGGTGGACAGTCCCTCTGTGAATTATTTAGGCACTTGGGAGGGGTGTACAATCTCTCCGTGAATTATTTAGCCACTTGGGACGGGTGTCCAATCCCTCCGTGAATCATTTATCCACTTGGGAGGGGTGTACAGTCCCTCCGTGAATTATTTATCCATTTTGGAGGGGTGTACAGTCCCTCCGTGAATTATTTAGCAACTTGGGAGGGGTGTACAATCCCTCCGTGAACTATTTAGCCATTTGGGAGGGGTGTCCAATTCCTCCGTGAATTAGTATCCACTTTGGAGGGGTGTCCGATCCCTCCGTGAATCATTTATCCACTTTGGAGGGGTGTACAATCCCTCCATGAATTATTTAGCCATTTGGGAGGGGTGTAGAGTCCCCCCGTGAATTATTTAGCCACTTGGGAGGGGTGTACAGTCCCTCCGTGAATTATTTAGCCATTTGGGAGGGGTGTAGAGTCCCCCCGTGAATTATTTAGCCACTTGGGAGGCGTGTACAATCCCTTCGTGAATGATTTAGCGACTTGGGAGAGGTGTACGGTCCCTCCGTGAATGATTTCTCCACTTTGGAGGGGTGTACAATCCCTCCGTGACTTATTTAGCCACTTGGGAGGGATGTACAATCCCTCGGTGACTTATTTAGCCACTTGGGAGGGATGTACAATCCCTCCGTGAATTATTATCCAATTTGGAGGGGTGTCCAATCCTCGGTGAATCATTTATCCACTTGGGAGGGGTGTAGAATCCCTCCGTGAATTATTTATCCACCTGGGAGGGGTGTACAGTCCCTCCGTGAATTATTTATCCACTTTGGAGGGGTGTACAATCCCTCCCTGAATTATTTAGCCACTTGGGAGGGGTGTACAATCCCTCGGTGACTTATTTAGTCATTTGGGAGGGGTGTGCAGTCCCTCCGTGAATTATTTATCCACTTCCGAGGGGTGTACAGACCCTCGGTGAATTATTTATCCATTTGGGAGGGGTGTGCAGTCCCTCCGTGAATTATTTATCCACTTCCGAGGGGTGTACAGACCTCTCGGTGAATTATTTAGCCACTTGGGAGGGGTGTGCAATCCCTCCGTGAATTATTTAGCCACTTGGGAGGGCCGTACAGTCCCTCCGTGAATTATTTGGCCATTTGGGAGGGGTGTAGAGTCCCCCCGTGAGTTATTTAGCCACTTGGGAGGGTTGTACGGTCCCTCGGTGAAGTATTTAGCCACTTGGGAGGGATGTACAATCCCTCCGTGAATTAGTATCCACATTGGAGGGGTGTCCGATCCCTCCGTGAATCATTTATCCACTTTGGAGGGGTGTACAATCCCTCCATGAATTATTTAGCCATTTGGGAGGGGTGTAGAGTCCCCCGGTGAATTATTTAGCCACTTGGGAGGGGTGTACAGTCCCTCCGTGAATTATTTAGCCACTTGGGAGGGATGTACAATCCCTCCGTGAATTAGTATCCACTTTGGAGGGGTGTCCGATCCCTCCGTGAATCATTTATCCACTTTGGAGGGGTGTACAATCCCTCCATGAATTATTTAGCCATTTGGGAGGGGTGTAGAGTCCCCCCGTGAATTATTTAGCCACCTGGGAGGGGTGTACAGTCCCTCCGTGAATTATTTAGCCATTTGGGAGGGGTGTAGAGTCCCCCCGTGAATTATTTAGCCACTTGGGAGGCGTGTACAATCCCTTCGTGAATGATTTAGCGACTTGGGAGAGGTGTACGGTCCCTCCGTGAATGATTTCTCCACTTTGGAGGGGTGTACAATCCCTCCGTGACTTATTTAGCCACTTGGGAGGGATGTACAATCCCTCGGTGACTTATTTAGCCACTTGGGAGGGATGTACAATCCCTCCGTGAATTATTATCCAATTTGGAGGGGTGTCCAATCCTCGGTGAATCATTTATCCACTTGGGAGGGGTGTAGAATCCCTCCGTGAATTATTTATCCACCTGGGAGGGGTGTACAATCCCTCCGTGAATTATTTATCCACTTTGGAGGGGTGTACAATCCCTCCGTGAATTATTTAGCCACTTGGGAGGGGTGTACAATCCCTCGGTGACTTATTTAGTCATTTGGGAGGGGTGTGCAGTCCCTCCGTGAATTATTTATCCACTTCCGAGGGGTGTACAGACCCTCGGTGAATTATTTATCCATTTGGGAGGGGTGTGCAGTCCCTCCGTGAATTATTTATCCACTTCCGAGGGGTGTACAGACCTCTCGGTGAATTATTTAGCCACTTGGGAGGGGTGTGCAATCCCTCCGTGAATTATTTAGCCACTTGGGAGGGCCGTACAGTCCCTCCGTGAATTATTTGGCCATTTGGGAGGGGTGTAGAGTCCCCCCGTGAGTTATTTAGCCACTTGGGAGGGTTGTACGGTCCCTCGGTGAAGTATTTAGCCACTTGGGAGGGATGTACAATCCCTCCGTGAATTAGTATCCACATTGGTGAAGTATTTAGCTACTTGGGAGGGGTGTACAGTCCCTCTGTGAATTATTTATCCCCTTGGGAGGGGTGTACAATTCCTCCGTGAATTATTTATTCATTTGGGAGGGGTGTACAATCCCTCCGTGAATTATTTAGCCACTTGGGAGGGGTGTACAATCCCTCCGTGAATTATTTATCCACCTCGGGGGGGGGGTGTACAGTCCCTCCGTGAATTCTTTAGCCACTTGGGAGGGGTGTACAGTCCCTCCGTGAATTATTTAGCCCCTTTGGAGGGGTGTACAAACCCTCCGTGAATTATTTAGCCACTTGGGAGGGGTGTACAATCCCTCCGTGAAGTATTAATCAACTTGGGAGGGGCGTACAATTCCTCCGTGAATTTTTTATCCATTTGGGAGGGGTGTACAATCCCTCCGTGAATTATTTAGCCACTTGGGAGGGGTGTACAATCCCTCCGTGAAGTATTTATCCACTTTGGAGCGTTGTACAATCCCTTCTTGAATTATTTAGCCACTTGGGAGAGGTGTACAATCCCTCCGTGAATTATTTAGCCACTTGGGAGGGGTGGGCAGTCCCTCCGTGAATTATTTATCCCCTTTGGAGGGGTGTACAATCCCTCCGTGAAGTATTTATCCACTTTGGAGGGGTGTACAATCCCTCCGTGAATTAATTAGGCACTTGGGAGGGGTGTACAATCCCTCCGTGAATTGTTTATCCACTTCCGAGGGGTGTACAGTCCCTCCGTCCATTATTTAGCCACTTGAGAGGGGTGTTCAGTCCCTTCGTGAATTATTTAGCCACTTGGGAGGGGTGTATAGTCCCTCCGTGAATTATTTAGCCACTTGGGAGTGGTGTACAGTCCCTCCGTGAATCATTTAGCCACTTGGGAGGGGTGTACAGTCCCTCCGTGAATTTTTTATCCCATTGGGAGGGGTGTACAATCCCTCCGTGAATTATTTATCCATTTGGGAGGGTTGTACAATCCCTCCGTGAAGTATTTATCCACTTTGGAGGGGTGTACAATCCCTCCGTGAAATATTTAGCCACTTGGGAGGGGTGTACAATCCCTCCGTGAAGTATTTATCCACTTCGGAGGGGTGTACAATCCCTCCGTGAATTATTTATCCACTTGAGAGGGGTGTACAGTCCCTCCGTGAATTATTTATCAACTTGGGAGGGGTGTACAGTCCCTCCTTGAATTATGTAGCCACTTGGGAGGGGTGTACAGTCCCTCCGTGAATTATGTATCAACTTGGGAGGGGTGTACAATTGCTCCGTGAATTATTTATCCACTTGGGAGGGGTGTACAGTCCCTCCGTGAATTATTTAGCCACTTGGGAGTGGTGTACAGTCCCTCCGTGAATTATTTAGCCACTTGGGAGGGGTGTACAATTCCTCCGTGAATTATTTAGCCATTTGGGAGGGGTCTACAATCCCTCCGTGAATTATTTAGCCACTTGGGAGGGGTGTACAATTGCTCCGTGAATTATTTATCCACTGGGGAGGGGTGTACAATCCCTCCGTGAATTATTTAGCCACTTGGGAGGGGTGTACAATCCCTCCGTGAATTATTTATCCACTCGGAAGGGGTGTACAATCCCTCCGTGAATTATTTATCCACCCGGGAGGGGTGTACAATCCCTCCGTGAATTATTTAGCCACTGGACTGGGGAGGGGTGTACAACTCTCCATGAAATATTTATCCACTTATGAGGGGTGTACAATCCCTCCGTGAATTATTTAGCCACTTGGGAAGGGTGTACAATTCCTCCGTGAATTACGTATCCACTTTGGAGGGGTGTACAGTCCCTCCGTGAATTATTTAGCCACTTGGGAGGGGTGTACAATCCCTCCGTGAATTATTTATCCACTTGGGAGGGGTGTACAGTCCCTCCGTGAATTTTTTATCCACTAGGCAGGGGTCTACAATTCCTCCGTGAATTATTTATCCACTTCCGAGGGGTGTACAGTCCCTCCGTCCATTATTTAGCCACTTGAGAGGGGTGTTCAGTCCCTTCGTGAATGCTTTAGCCACTTGGGAGGGGTGTACAGTCCCTCCGTGAATTATTTAGCCACTTGGGAGGGGTGTACAATCCCTCCGTGAATTATTTAGCCACTTGGGAGTGGTGTACACTCCCTCCGTGAATTATTTAGCCACTTGGGAGGGGTGCACAATCCCTCCGCGAATGATTTATCCACCTGGAGGGGGGGGGGGTGTACAGTCCCTCCGTGAATTATTTAGCCACTTGGGAGTGGTGTACAGTTTCTCCGTGAATTATTTATCCACTTGGCAGGGGTGTACAATTCCTCCGTGAATCATTTATCCATTTGAGAGGGGTGTACAATCCCTCCGTGAAGTATTTATCCACTTTGGAGGGGTGAAAAATCCCTCCGTGAACTATTTAGCCACGTGGGAGGGGTGTACAGTGCCTCCGTGAATTATTTAGCCACTTGGGGGGGGTGTACAATCCCTCCGTGAATTATTTATCCACTCGGGAGGGGTGTACAATCCCTCTGTGAAGTATTTATCCACTTGGGAGCCGTGTACAATCCCTCCGTGAATTATTTAGCCACTTGGGAGGGGTGTACAACCCCTCCATGAAATATTTATCCACTTCTGAGGGGTGTACAATCCCTCCGTGAATTATTTAGCCACTTGGGAAGGGTGTACAATCCCTCCGTGAATTACTTATCCACTTTGGAGGGGTGTACAGTCCCTCCATGAATTATTTATCCACCTTGGGGGGGGGTGTACAGTCCCTCCGTGAAGTATTTAGCCCCTTGGGAGGGGTGTACAGTCCCTCCGTGAATTGTTTATCCCCTTGGGGGGGTGTACAATTGCTCCGTGAATTATTTATCCATTTGGGAGGGGTGTACAATCCCTCCGTGAATTATTTAGCCACTTGGGAGGGGTGTACAATCCCTCCGTGAATTATTTATCCACTTGGGAGGGGTCTACAGTCCCTTCGTGAATTATTTAGCCACTTGGGAGGGGTGTACAATTCCTCCGTAAATTATTTATCCATTTGGGAGGGGTGTACAATCCCTCCGTGAATTATTTAGCCACTTGGGAGGGCCGTACAATCCCTTTGTGAATTTTTTATCCACTTGGGAGGGGTGTACAGTCCCTCCATGAATTATTTAGCCACTTGGGAGGGGTGTACAATCCCTCTGTGAATTATTTAGCCACTTGGGAGTGGTGTACAGTCCCTCCGTGAATTATTTAGCCACTTGGGAGGGGTGCACAATTCTTCCGTGAATTATTTATCCCCTTGGGGGGGGTGTACAGTCCCTCCGTGAATTATTTAGCCACTTGGGAGGGGTGTACAGTCCCTCCGTGAATTATTTATCCACTTGGGAGGGGTGTACAATCCCTCCGTGAATTATTTATCCATTTGGGAGGGGTGTACAATCCCTCCGTGAATTATTTAGCCACTTGGGAGGGGTGCACAATCCCTCCATGAATTATTTATCCACCTGGGAGGGGGGGGTGTACAGTCCCTCCGTGAATTATTTAGCCTCTTGGGAGGGGTGTACAGTCCCTCCGTGAATTATTTATCCACTTGGGAGGGGTGTACAATTCCTCCGTGAATTATTTATCGATTTGGGAGGGGTGTACAATCCCTCCGTAAATTTTTTAGCCACTTGGGAGGGGTGTACAATTGGTCCGTGAATTATTTATCCACTTGGGAGGGGTGTACGGTCCCTCCATGAATTATTTAGCCACTTGGGAGGGGTGTACAATCCCTCCGTGAATTATTATTCCACTTGGGAGGGGTGTACAATCCCTCCGTGAAGTATTTAGCCACGTGGGAGGGTTGTACAATCCCTCCGTGAATTATTTAGCCACTTGGGAGGGGTGTACAATCCCTCCGTGAATTATTTATCCACTCGGAAGGGGTGTACAATCCCTCTGTGAATTATTTATCCACTTGGGAGGGGTGTACAATCCCTCCGTGAATTATTTAGCCACTGGACTGGGGAGGGGCGTACAACCCCTCCATGAAATATTTATCCACTTCTGAGGGGTGTACAATCCCTCCGTGAATTATTTAGCCACTTGGGAAGGGTGTACAATTCCTCCGTGAATTATCTATCCACTCCGTCCATTATTTAGCCACTTGAGAGGGGTGTTCAGTCCCTCCGTGAATGCTTTAGCCACTTGGGAGGGGTGTACAGTCCCTCCGTGAATTATTTAGCCACTTGGGAGGGGTGTACAATCCCTCCGTGAATTATTTAGCCACTTGGGAGTGGTGTACAGTCCTTCCGTGAATTATTTAGCGACTTGGGAGGGGTGCACAATCCCTCCGCGAATTATTTATCCACCTGGGGGGGGGGTGTAGAGTCCCTCCGTGAATTTTTTAGCCACTTGGGAGGGGTGTACAGTTTCTCCGTGAATTATTTATCCACTTGGGAGGGGTGTACAATTCCTCCGTGAATCATTTATCCATTTGGGAGGGGTGTACAATCCCTCCGTGAATTATTTAGCCACTTGGGAGGGGTGTACAATCCCTCCGTGAAGTATTTATCCACTTTGGAGGGGTGTACAATCCCTCCGTGAATTATCTAGCCACGTGGGAGGGGTGTACAGTCCCTCCGTGAATTATTTATCCACTTTGGAGGGGTGCACAATCCGTCTGTGAATTATTCAGCCACTGGGGGGGGGGGTGTACAGTCCCTTCGTGAATTATTTATCCACTTGGGAAGGGTGTACATTCCCTCCGTGAATTATTTAGCCACTTGGGAGGGGTGTACAATTCCTCCGTGAATTATTTAGCCACTTGGGAGGGGTGTACAATCCCTCCATGAATTATTTATCCACTTGGGAGGGGTGTACAATCCCTCCGTGAATTATTTATCCACTTGGGAGGGGTGTACAATCCCTCCGTGAATTATTTATCCACTTGGGAGGGGTGTACAATCCCTCCGTGAATTATTTAGCCACTGGACTGGGGAGGGGTGTACAACCCCTCCATGAAATATTTATCCACGTCTAAGGGGTGTACAATCCCTCCGCGAATTATTTATCCACCCTGGGGGGGGGGTGTAGAGTCCCTCCGTGAATTTTTTAGCCACTTGGGAGGGGTGTACAGTTTCTCCCTGAATTATTTATCCACTTGTCAGGGATGTACAGTCCCTCCGTGAATCATTTATCCATTTGGGAGGGGTGTACAATCCCTCCGTGAATTATTTAGCCACTTGGGAGGGGTGTACAGTCCCTTCGTGAATTATTTATCCACTTGGGCGGGATGTACATTCCCTCCGTGAATTATTTAGCCACTTGGGAGGGGTGTACAATTCCTCCGTGAATTATTTAGCCACTTGGGAGGGGTGTACAATCCCTCCATGAATTATTTATCCACTTGGGAGGGGTGTACAATCCCTCCGTGAATTATTTATCCACTTGGGAGGGGTGTACAATCCCTCCGTGAATTATTTATCCACTTGGGAGGGGTGTACAATCCCTCCGTGAATTATTTAGCCACTGGATTGGGGAGGGGTGTACAACCCCTCCATGAAATATTTATCCACGTCTAAGGGGTGTACAATCCCTCCGTGAATTATTTAGCCACTTGGGAAGGGTGTACAATTCCTCCGCGAATTACGTATCCACTTTGGAGGGCTGTACAGTCCCTCCGTGAATTATTTAGCCACTTGGGAGGGGTGTACAATCCCTCCGTGAATTATTTATCCACTTGGGAGGGGTGTACAGTCCCTCCGTGAATTATTTATCCACTTGGGAGGGGTGTACAATTGCTCCGTGAATTATTTATCCACTTCCGAGGGGTGTACAGTCCCTCCGTCCATTATTTAGCCACTTGAGAGGGGTGTTCAGTCCCTCCGTGAATGCTTTAAGCACTTGGGAGGGGTGTACAGTCCCTCCGTGAATTATTTAGCCACTTGGGAGGGGTGTACAATCCCTCCGTGAATTATTTAGCCACTTGGGAGTGGTGTACAGTCCCGCCGTGAATTATTTAGCCACTTGGGAGGGGTGCACAATCCCTCCGCGAATTATTTATCCCCCTTGGGGGGGGGGGTTGTACAGTCCCTCCGTGAATTATTTAGCCACTTGGGAGGGGTGTACAGTCCCTCCGTGAATTTTTTATTCACTTGGGAGGGCTGTACAATTCCTCCGTGAATTATTTATCCATTTGGGAGGGGTGTACAATCCCTCCGTGAAGTATTTATCCACTTTGGAGGGGTGTACAATCCCTCCGTGAAATATTTAGCCACTGGGGAGGGGTGTACAGTCCCTCCATGAATTATTTAGCCACTTGGGAGGGGTGTACAGTCCCTCCTTGAATTATGTAGCCACTTGGGAGGGGTGTACAGTCCCTCCGTGAATTATGTATCAACTTGGGAGGGGTGTACAATTGCTCCGTGAATTATTTATCCACTTGGGAGGGGTGTACAGTCCCTCCGTGAATTATTTAGCCACTTGGGAGTGGTGTACAGTCCCTCCGTGAATTATTTAGCCACTTGGGAGGGGTGCACAATCCCTCCGTGAATTATTCATCCACCTGGGAGGGGGGGGTGTACAGTCCCTCCGTGAATTATTTAGCCTCTTGGGAGGGTTGTACAGTCCCTCCGTGAATTATTTATCCACTTGGGAGGGGTGTACAATTCCTTCGTGAATTATTTAGCCATTTGGGAGGGGTCTACAATCCCTCCGTGAATTATTTAGCCACTTGGGAGGGGTGTACAATTGCTCCATGAATTATTTATCCACTGGGGAGGGGTGTACAGTCCCTCCGTGAATCATTTAGCCACTTGGGAGGGGTGTACAATCCCTCCGTGAATTATTTATCCACTCGGAAGGGGTGTACAATCCCTCCGTGAATTATTTATCCACTTGGGAGGGGTGTACAATCCCTCCGTGAATTATTTGGCCACTTGGGAAGGGTGTACAATTCCTCCGTGAATTACGTATCCACTTTGGAGGGGTGTACAGGTCCTCCGTGAATTATTTAGCCACTTGGGAGGGGTGTACAATCCCTCCGTGAATTATTTATCCACTTGGGAGGGGTGTACAGTCCCTCCGTGAATTATTTAGCCACTTGGGAGGGGTGTAGAATTGCTCCGTGAAGTATTTATCCACTTTGGAGGGGTGAAAAATCCCTCCGTGAATTATTTAGCCACGTGGGAGGGGTGTACAGTCCCTCCGCGAATTATTTAGCCACTTGGGAGTGGTGTACACTCCCTCCATGAAATATTTAGCCACTTGGGAGGGGTGCACAATCCCTCCGCGAATGATTTATCCACCTGGAGGGGGGGGGGTGTACAGTCCCTCCGTGAATTATTTAGCCACTTGGGAGTGGTGTACTGTTTCTCCGTGAATTATTTATCCACTTGGGAGGGGTGTACAATTCCTCCGTGAATCATTTATCCCTTTGGGAGGGGTGTACAATCCCTCCGTGAATTATTTAGCCACTTGGGAGGGGTGTACAATCCCTCCGTGAAGTATTTATCTACTTTGGAGGGGTGAAAAATCCCTCCGTGAATTATTTAGCCACGTGGGAGGGGTGTACAGTCCCTCCGTGAATTATTTAGCCACTTGGGGGGGGTGTACAATCCCTCCGTGAATTATTTATCCACTCGGGAGGGGTGTACAATCCCTCCGTGAATTATTTAGCCACTTGGGAGGGGTGTAGAATCCCTGCGTGAATTATTTAGCCACTTGGGAGGGGTGTACAATCCCTCCGTGAATTATTTAGCCACTGGGGAGGGGTGTACAACCCCTCCATGAAATATTTATCCACTTCTGAGGGGTGTACAATCCCTCCGTGAATTATTTAGCCACTTGGGAAGGGTGTACAATTCCTCCGTGAATTACTTATCCACTTTGGAGGGGTGTACAGTCCCTCCGTGAATTATTTATCCACCTTGGGGGGGGGGGTGTACAGTCCCTCCGTGAAGTATTTAGCCCCTTGGGAGGGGTGTACAGTCCCTCCGTGAATTGTTTATCCCCTTGGGGGGGTGTACAATTGCTCCGTGAATTATTTATCCATTTGGGAGGGGTGTACAATCCCTCCGTGAATTATTTAGCCACTTGGGAGGGGTGTACAATCCCTCCGTGAATTATTTATCCACTTGGGAGGGGTCTACAGTCCCTTTGTGAATTATTTAGCCACTTGGGAGGGGTGTACAATTCCTCCGTAAATTATTTATCCATTTGGGAGGGGTGTACAATCCCTCCGTGAATTATTTAGCCACTTGGGAGGGCCGTACAATCCCTTTGTGAATTATTTATCCACTTGGGAGGGGTGTACAGTCCCTCCGTGAATTATTTAGCCACTTGGGAGGGGTGTACAATCCCTCCGTGAATTATTTAGCCACTTGGGAGTGGTGTACAGTCCCTCCGTGAATTATTTAGCCACTTGGGAGGGGTGCACAAATCTTCCGTGAATTATTTATCCACTTGGGGGGGGTGTACAGTCCCTCCGTGAATTATTTAGCCACTTAGGAGGGGTGTACAGTCCCTCCGTGAATTATTTATCCACTTGGGAGGGTTGTACAATCCCTCCGTGAATTATTTATGCATTTGGGAGGGGTGTACAATCCCTCCGTGAAGTATTTAACCACTTTGGAGGGGCCTCCAATCCCTCCGTGAAATATTTAGCCACTGGGGAGGGGTGTACAGTCCCTCCATGAATTATTTAGCCACTTGGGAGGGGTGTGCAATCCCTCCGTGAATTATTTATCAACTTGGGAGGGTCGTACAATTCCTCCGTGATTATTTATCCACTTGGGAGGGCTGTACAGTCCCTCCGTGAATTATTTAGCCACTTGGGAGGGGTGCACAATCCCTCCATGAATTATTTATCCACCTGGGAGGGGGGGGTGTACAGTCCCTCCGTGAATTATTTAGCCTCTTGGGAGGGGTGTAAAGTCCCTCCGTGAATTATTTATCCACTTGGGAGGGGTGTACAATTCCTCCGTGAATTATTTATCGATTTGGGAGGGGTGTACAATCCCTCCGTGAATTATTTAGCCACTTGGGAGGGGTGTACAATTGCTCCGTGAATTATTTATCCACTGGGGAGGGGTGTACGGTCCCTCCATGAATTATTTAGCCACTTGGGAGGGGTGTACAATCCCTCCGTGAATTATTATTCCACTTGGGAGGGGTGTACAATCCCTCCGTGAATTATTTAGCCACGTGGGAGGGTTGTACAATCCCTCCGTGAATTATTTAGCCACTTGGGAGGGGTGTACAATCCCTCCGTGAATTATTTATCCACTCGGAAGGGGTGTTCAATCTCTCCGTGAATTATTTATCCACTTGGGAGGGGTGTACAATCCCTCCGTGAATTATTTAGCCACTGGACTGGGGAGGGGCGTACAACCCCTCCATGAAATATTTATCCACTTCTGAGGGGTGTACAATCCCTCCGTGAGTTATTTAGCCACTTGGGAAGGGTGTACAATTCCTCCGTGAATTATGTATCCACTTTGGAGGGGTGTACAGTCCCTCCGTGAATTATTTAGCCACTTGGGAGGGGTGTACAATCCCTCCGTGAATTATTCATCCACTTGGGAGGGTCGTACAGTCCCTCCGTGAATTATTTATCCACTTTGGAGGGGTGTACAGTCCCTCCGTCCATTATTTAGCCACTTGAGAGGGGTGTTCAGTCCCTCCGTGAATGCTTTAGCCACTTGGGAGGGGTGTACAGTCCCTCCGTGAATTATTTAGCCACTTGGGAGGGGTGTACAATCCCTCCGTGAATTATTTAGCCACTTGGGAGTGGTGTACAGTCCCTCCGTGAATTATTTAGCCACTTGGGAGGGGTGTACAATCCCTCCGTGAATTATTTAGCCACTTGAGAGGGGTGTTCAGTCCCTCCGTGAATGCTTTAGCCACTTGGGAGGGGTGTACAGTCCCTCCGTGAATTATTTAGCCACTTGGGAGGGGTGTACAATCCCTCCGTGAATTTTTTAGCCACTTGGGAGGGGTGTACAGTTTCTCCGTGAATCTTTTATCCACTTGGGAGGGGTGTACAATTCCTCCGTGAATCATTGATCCATTTGGGAGGGGTGTACAATCCCTCCGTGAATTATTTAGCCACTTGGGAGGGGTGTGCAATCCCTCCGTGAAGTATTTATCCACTTTCGAGGGGTGTACAATCCCTCCGTGAATTATCTAGCCACGTGGGAGGGGTGTACAGTCCCTCCGTGAATTATTTATCCACTTTGGAGGGGTGCACAATCCCTCTGTGAATTATTTAGCCACTGGGGGGGGGGGGGTGTACAGTCCCTCCGTGAATTATTTAGCCACTTGGGAGGGGTGTACAGTCCCTTCGTGAATTATTTATCCACTTGGGAGGGGTGTACATTCCCTCCGTGAATTATTTAGCCACTTGGGAGGGGTGTACAATTCCTCCGTGAATTATTTAGCCACTTGGGAGGGGTGTACAATCCCTCCATGAATTATTTATCCACTTGGGAGGGGTGTACAATCCCTCCGTGAATTATTTATCCACTTGGGAGGGGTGTACAATCCCTCCGTGAATTATTTATCCACTTGGGAGGGGTGTACAATCCCTCCGTGAATTATTTAGCCACTGGACTGGGGAGGGGTGTACAACCCCTCCATGAAATATTTATCCACGTCTAAGGGGTGTACAATCCCTCCGTGAATTATTTAGCCACTTGGGAAGGGTGTACCATCCCTCCGTGAATTATTTATCCACTTGGGAGGGGTGTACAATCCCTCCGTGAATTATTCATCCACTTGGGAGGGGTGTACAATCCCTCCGTGAATTATTTAGCCACTGGACTGGGGAGGGGTGTACAACCCCTCCATGAAATATTTATCCACGTCTAAGGGGTGTACAATCCCTCCGCGAATTACGTATCCACTTTGGAGGGGTGTACAGCCCCTCCGTGAATTATTTAGCCACTTGGGAGGGGTGTACAATCCCTCCGTGAATTATTTATCCACTTGGGAGGGGTGTACAGTCCCTCCGTAAATTATTTATCCACTTGGGAGGGGTGTACAATTCCTCCGTGAATTATTTATCCACTTCCGAGGGGTGTACAGTCCCTCCGTCCATTATTTAGCCACTTGAGAGGGGTGTTCAGTCCCTCCGTGAATGCTTTAGCCACTTGGGAGGGGTGTACAGTCCCTCCGTGAATTATTTAGCCACTTGGGAGGGGTGTACAATCCCTCCGTGAATTATTTAGCCACTTGGGAGTGGTGTACAGTCCCGCCGTGAATTATTTAGCCACTTTGGAGGGGTGCACAATCCCTCCGCGAATTATTTATCCCCCTTGGGGGGGGGGGGGTGTACAGTCCCTCCGTGAATTATTTAGCCACTTGGGAGGGGTGTACAGTCCCTCCGTGAATTATTTATTCACTTGGGAGGGCTGTACAATTCCTCCGTGAATTATTTATCCATTTGGGAGGGGTGTACAATCCCTCCGTGAATTATTTAGCGAGTTGGGAGGGGTGTACAATCCCTCCGTGAAGTATTTATCCACTTTGGAGGGGTGTACAATCCCTCCGTGAATTATTTAGCCACGTGGGAGGGGTGTTCAGTCCCTCCGTGAATTATTTAGCCACTTGGGGGGGGTGTACAATCCCTCCGTGAATTATTTATCCACCCGGGAGGGGTGTACAATCCCTCCGTGAAGTATTTATTCACTTGGGAGGGTTGTACAACCCCTCCATGAAATATTTATCCACTTCTGAGGGGTGTACAATTGCTCCGTGAATTATTTAGCCACTTGGGAAGGGTTTACAATTCCTCCGTGAATTACTTATCCACTTTGGAGGGGTGTACAGTCCCTCCGTGAATTATTTAGCCACTTGGGAGGGGTGTACAATCCCTCCGTGAATTATTTATCCACTTGGGAGGGGTCTACAGTCCCTTCGTGAATCATTTAGCCACTTGGGAGGGGTGTACAATTCCTCCGTGAATTATTTATCCATTTGGGAGGGGTGTACAGTCCCTCCGTGAATTTTTTATCCACTTCCGAGGGGTGTACAGTCCCTCCGTCCATTATTTAGCCACTTGAGAGGGGTGTTCAGTCCCTCCGTGAATTATTTAGCCACTTGAGAGGGGTGTTCAGTCCCTCCGTGAATTATTTAGCCACTTGGGAGGGGTGTACAATCCCTCCGTGAATTATTAATGCACTTGGGAGGGGTGTACAATTCCTCCGTGAAGTATTTATCCTCTTTGGAGGGGTGTACAATCCCTCCGTGAATTATTTAGCCACTTGGGAGGGGTGTACAGTCCCTCTGTGAATTATTTATCCACTTGGGAGGGGTGTGCAGTCCCTCCGTGAATCATTCAGCCACTTGGGGGGGCCGTACAATCCCTCCGTCTATTATTTATCCACCTGGGGGGGGGGGGTGTACAGTCCCTCCGTGAATCATTTAGCCACTTGGGAGGGGTGTACAATCCCTCCGTGAAGTATTTATCCATTTGGGAGGGGCGTACGGTCCCTCCGTGAATTATTTATCCATTTGGGAGGGGTGTACAATCCCTCCGTGAATTATTTAGCCACTTGGGAGGGGTGTGCAGTCCCTCCGTGAATCATTCAGCCACTTGGGGGGGGGGTGTACAATCCCTCCGTCTATTATTTATCCACCTGGGGGGGGGTTGTACAGTCCCTCCGTGAATCATTTAGCCACTTGGGGGGGGTGTACCATCCCTCCGGGAAATAGTTATCCATTTGGGAGGGGCGTACAGTCCCTCCGTGAATTATTTATCCATTTGGGAAGGGTGTACAATTCCTCCGTGAATTATTTATCCACTTGGGAGGGGTGTACAGTCCCTCTGTGAATTATTTATCCACTTGGGAGGGGTGTACAATCCCTCCGTCTATTATTTATCCACTTGGGGGGGGGGGTGTACAGTCCCCCCGTGAATCATTTAGCCACTTGGGAGGGGTGTACAATCCCTCCGTGAAGTATTTATCCATTTGGGAGGGGCGTACAGTCCCTCCGTGAATTATTTATCCATTTGGGAGGGGTGTACAATCCCTCCGTGAATTATTTAGCCACTTGGGAGGGGTGTACAATCCCTCGGTGAAGTATTTATCCACCTGGGAGGGGTGTACAGTCCCTCCGTGAATTATTTATCCATTTGGGAGGGGTGTACAATCCCTCCGTGAATTATTTAGCAACTCGGGAGGGGTGTACAATCCCTCCGTGAATTATTTATCCACTTGGGAGGGGTGTACAATCCCTCCGTGAATTTTTTATCCACTTCCGAGGGGTGTACAGTCCCTCCGTCCATTATTTAGCCACTTGAGAGGGGTGTTCAGTCCCTCCGTGAATTATTTAGCCACTTGGGAGGGATGTACAATCCCTCCGTGAATTATTTTTCCACTTGGGAGGGGTGTACAGTCCCTCCGTGAATCATTTAGCCACTTGGGAGGGGTGTACAATCCCTCCGTCTATTATTTATCCACCTGGGGGGGGGGGGTGTACAGTCCCTCCGTGAATCATTTAGCCACTTGGGAGGGGTGTACAATCCCTCCGTGAAGTATTTATCTATTTGGGAGGGGCGTACAGTCCCTCCGTGAATTATTTATCCATTTGGGAGGGTTGTACAATCCCTCCGTGAATTATTTAGCCACTTGGGAGGGGTGTACAATCCCTCCGTGAAGTATTTATCCTCTTTGGAGGGGTGTACAGCCCCTCTGTGAATTATTTAGCCACTTGGGAGGGGTGTACGATTCCTCCGTGAATTATTTAGCCATTTGGGAGGGGTGTACAATCCCTCCGTGAATTATTCAGCCACTTGGGAGGGGTGTACAATCCCTCCGTGAATTATTTAGCCACTTGGGAGGGGTGTACAGTCCCTCTGTGAATTATTTATCCACTTGGGAGGGGTGTGCAGTCCCTCCGTGACTCATTTAGCCACTTGGGAGGGGTGTACAATCCCTCCGTGAAGTATTTATCCACTTGAGAGGGTTGTACAGTCCCTCCGTGAATTATTAATCAACTCGGGAGGGGTGTACAATTCCTCCGTGAATTATTTATCCACTTGGGAGGGGTGTACAGTCCCTCCGTGAATTATTTATCCACTTCCGAGGGGTGTACAGTCCCTCCGTCAATTATTTAGCCACTTGAGAGGGGTGTTCAGTCCCTCCGTGAATTGTTTAGCCACTTGGGAGGGGTGTGCAATCCCTCCGTGAATTATTTAGCCACTTGGGAGGGGTGTACAATCCCTCCGGGAATTATTTGGCGACTTGGGAGGGGTGTACAGTCCCTCTGTGAATTATTTATCCACTTGGGAGGGTTGTACAATCCCTCCGTGAATCATTTATCCATCCCGGGGGGTTGGGGTGTACAGTGCCTCCGTGAATTATTTAGCCACTTGGGAGGGGTGTACAATCCCTCCGTGAATCATTTATCCACCCCGGGGGGTGGGGGTGTACAGTCCCTCCGTGAATTATTTAGCCACTTGGGAGGGGTGTACAGTCCCTCCGTGAATTATTTATCCACTTGGGAGGGGTGTACAGTCCCTCCGTGAATTATTTAGCCACTTGGGAGGGGTGTACAGTCCCTCGGTGAATTATTTATCCATTTGGGAGGGGTGTACAATCCCTCCGGGAATTATTTAGCCACTTGGGAGGGGTGTACAGTCCCTCCGTGAATTATTTAGCCACTTGGGAGGGGTGTACAATTTCTCCGTGAATTATTTATCCACCCCGGGGGGTGGGGGTGTTCAGTCCCTCCGTGAATTATTTAGCCACTTGGGAGGGGTGTACAGTCCCTCCGTGAATTATTTATCCATTTGGGAGGGGTGTACCATCCCTCCATGAATTATTTAGCCACTTGGGAGGGGCGTACAATCCCTCCGTGAAGTATTTATCCACTTTGGAGGGGTGTACAATCCCTCCGTGAATTATTTAACCACTTTGGAGGGGTGTACAATCCCTCCGTGAATTATTTAGCCACCGGGGAGGGGTGTACAGTCCCTCCGTGAATTATTTAGCCACTTCGGAGAGGTGTACAATCCCTTCGTGAATCATTTATCCACTTGGGATGGGTGTACAATCCCTCCGTGAATTATTTATCCACTTCCGAGGGATTTATCATCCTTTCGTCCATTATTTAGCCACTTGAGAGGGGTGTTCAGTCCCTCTGTGAATTATTTAGCTACTTGGGAGGGAAGTACAGTCCCTCCGGGAATTATTTATCCACTTGGGAGGGGTGTACAATCCCTCCGTGAATTATTTAGCCACTTGGGAGGGGTGTACAATCCCTCTGTGAATTATTTAGCCATTTGGGAGGGTTGTACAATCCCTCCGTAAATTTTTTAGCCACTTGGGAGGGGTGTACAGTCCCTTCGTGAATCATTTATCCACTTGGGAGGGGTGTACAATCCCTCCGTGAATTATTCAGCCACTTGGGAGGGGTGTACAGTCCCTCCGTGACTTATTTAGCCACTTGGGAGGCGTCTACAATTCCTCCGTGAATTATTTAGCCACTTGGCAGGGGTGTACAATCCCTCCGTGAATTATTTATCCACTTGGGGGGGGGGTGTACAGTCCCTCCGTGAATTATTTAGCCACTTGGGAGGGGTGTACAGTCCCTCCGTGAATTATTTATCCACTTGGGAGGGGTGTACAATCCCTCCGTGAATTATTTAGCCACTTGGGAGGGGTGTACAGTCCCTCTGTGAATTATTTTTCCACTTGGGAGGGGTGTGCAGCCCCTCCGTGAATCATTCAGCCACTTGGGGGGGGTGTACAATCCCTCCGTCTATTATTTATCCACTTGGGGGGGGGGTGTACAGTCCCTCCGTGAATCATTTAGCCACTTGGGAGGGGTGTACAATCCCTCCGTGAAGTATTTATCCGTTTGGCAGGGGCGTACAATCCCTCCGTGAATTATTTATCCATTTGGGAGGGGTGTACAATCCCTCCGTGAATTATTTAGCCACTTGGGAGGGGTGTACAATCCCTCCGTGAAGTATTTATCCACCTGGGAGGGGTGTACAGTCCCTCCGTGAATTATTTAGCCACTTGGGAGGGGTGTACAGTCCCTCGGTGAATTATTTATCCATTTGGGAGGGGTGTACAATCCCTCCGTGAATTATTTATCCACCCCGGGGGATGGGGGTGTACAGTCCCTCCGTGAATTATTTAGCCACTTGGGAGGGGTGTACAGTCCCTCCGTGAATTATTTATCCACTTGGGAGGGGTGTACAGTCCCTCCCCGAATTATTCAGCCACTTGGGAGGGGTGTACAGTCCCTCGGTGAATTATTTATCCATTTGGGAGGGGTGTACAATCCCTCCGGGAATTATTTAGCCACTTGGGAGGGGTGTACAATTTCTCCGTGAATTATTTATCCACCCCGGGGGGTGGGGGTGTTCAGTCCCTCCGTGAATTATTTAGCCACTTGGGAGGGGTGTACAGTCCCTCCGTGAATTATTTATCCATTTGGGAGGGGTGTGGCATCCCTCCATGAATTATTTAGCCACTTGGGAGGGGCGTACAATCCCTCCGTGAAGTATTTATCCACTTTGGAGGGGTGTACAATCCCTCCGTGAATTATTTAGCCATTGGGGAGGGGTGTACAGTCCCTCCGTGAATTATTTAGCCACTTGGGTAAGGTGTACAATCCCTTCGTGAATCATTTATCCACTTGGGATGGGTGTACAATCCCTCCGTGAATTTTTTATCCACTTCCGAGGGATTTATCATCCTTTCGTCCATTATTTAGCCACTTGAGAGGGGTGTTCAGTCCCTCTGTGAATTATTTAGCTACTTGGGAGGGAAGTACAGTCCCTCCGTGAATTATTTATCCACTTGGGAGGGGTGTACAATCCCTCCGTGAATTATTTAGCCACTTGGGAGGGGTGTACAATCCCTTTGTGAATTATTTAGCCATTTGGGAGGGGTGTACAATCCCTCCGTAAATTTTTTAGCCACTTGGGAGGGGTGTACAGTCCCTTCGTGAATTATTTATCCATTTGGGAGGGGTGTGGCATCCCTCCATGAATTATTTATCCACTTGGGAGGGGTGTACAATCCCTCCGTGAATTATTTAGCCACTTGGGAGGGGTGTACAGTCCCTCCGTGACTTATTTAGCCACTTGGGAGGCGTCTACAATTCCTCCGTGAATTATTTAGCCACTTGGCAGGGGTGTACAATCCCTCCGTGAATTATTTATCCACTTGGGGGGGGGTGTACAGTCCCTCCGTGAATTATTTAGGCACTTGGGAGGGGT
The DNA here is from genome assembly GCA_964036045.1 of Eutreptiella sp. 'Long Island Sound 2002'. NCBI lineage: Eukaryota > Euglenozoa > Euglenophyceae > Eutreptiales > Eutreptiaceae > Eutreptiella > Eutreptiella sp. 'Long Island Sound 2002'. Next base: position 133,420,643 of record OZ038379.1, read on the forward strand.
GTACAGTCCCTCCGTGAATTATTTATCCACTTGGGAGGGGTGTACAATCCCTCCGTGAATTATTTAGCCACTTGGGGGGGGTGTACAATCCCTCCGTCTATTATTTATCCACTTGGGGGGGGGTGTACAGTCCCTCCGTGAATCATTTAGCCACTTGGGAGGGGTGTACAATCCCTCCGTGAAGTATTTATCCATTTGGGAGGGGCGTACAGTCCCTCCGTGAATTATTTATCCATTTGGGAGGGGTGTACAATCCCTCCGTGAATTATTTAGCCACTTGGGAGGGGTGTACAATCCCTCCGTGAAGTATTTATCCACCTGGGAGGGGTGTACAGTCCCTCAGTGAATTATTTATCCATTTGGGAGGGGTGTACAATCCCTCCGTGATTTATTTAGCCACTTGGGAGGGGTGTACAATCCCTCCGTGAAGTTTTTATCCACTTGGGAGGGGTGTACAGTCCCTTCGTGAATTATTTAGCCAATGGGGAGGGGTGTACAATCCCTCCGTGAATTATTTAGCCACTTGGGAGGGGTGTACAATCCCTCCGTGAATTATTTATCCACTTCGGAGGGGTGTACAATCCCTCCGTGAAGTATTTATCCACTTGGGAGGGGTGTACAATCCCTCCGTGCATTATTTAGCCACCGGGGAGGGGTGTACAACCCCTCCATGAAATATTTATCCACTTGTGAGGGGTGTACAATCCCTCCGTGAATTATTCAGCCACTTGGCACGGGTGTACAATCCCTCCGTGAATTATTTATCCACCTGGGGGGGTGGTGTACAGTCCCTCCGTGAATTATTTAGCCACTTGGGAGGGATGTACAGTCCCTGTGTGAATTATTTATCCACTTGGGAGGGCTGTACAGTCCCTCCGTGAATCATTTAGCCACTTGGGAGGGGTGTACAATCCCTCCGTGAATTATTTATCCACCCCGGGGGGGGGTGTACAGTCCCTCCGTGAATCATTTAGCCACTTGGGAGGGGTGTGCAATTCCTCCGTGAATCATTTATCCACTTGAGAGGGGTGTATGGTCCCTCGGTGAATTATTAATCAACTTGGGAAGGGTGTACAATTCCTCTGTGAATTATTTATCCACTTGGGAGGGGTGTACATTCCCTCCGTGAATTTTTTATCCACTTCCGAGGGGTGTACAGTCCCTCCGTCCATTATTTAGCCACTTGAGAGGGGTGTTCAGTCCCTCCGTGAATTATTTAGCCACTTGGGAGGGATGTACAATCCCTCCGTGAATTATTTATCCCCTTGGGAGGGGTGTACAATTCCTCCGTGAAGTATTTATCCTCTTTGGAGGGGTGTACAATCCCTCCGTGAAATATTTAGCCACTTGGGAGGGGTGTACAGTCCCTTTGTGAATTATTTATCCACTTGGGAGGGGTGTGCAGTCCCTCCGTGAATCATTTAGCCACTTGGGAGGGGTGTACAATCCCTCCGTCTATTATTTATCCACCTGGGGGGGGGGGTGTACAGTACCTCCGTGAATCATTTAGCCACTTGGGAGGGGTGTACAATCCCTCCGTGAAGTATTTATCTATTTGGGAGGGGCGTACAGTCCCTCCGTGAATTATTTATCCATTTGGGAGGGGTGTACAATCCCTCCGTGAATTATTTAGCCACTTGGGAGGGGTGTACAATCCCTCCGTGAAGTATTTATCCTCTTTGGAGGGGTGTACAGTCCCTCCGTCCATTATTTAGCCACTTGGGAGGGGTGTACAGTCCCTCTGTGAATTATTTAGCCACTTGGGTGGGGTGTACGATTCCTCCGTGAATTATTTAGCCATTTGGGAGGGGTGTACAATCCCTCCGTGAATTATTTAGCCATTTGGGAGGGGTGTACAGTCCCTCTGTGAATTATTTATCCACTTGGGAGGGGTGTGCAGTCCCTCCGTGAATCATTTAGCCACTTGGGAGGGGTGTACAATCCCTCCGTGAAGTATTTATCCACTTGAGAGGGGTGTACAGTCCCTCCATGAATTATTTATCCACTCGGGAGGGGTGTACAATTCCTCCGTGAATTATTTATCCACTTGGGAGGGGTGTACAGTCCCTCCGTGAATTATTTATCCACTTCCGAGGGGTGTACAGTCCCTCCGTCCATTATTTAGCCACTTGAGAGGGGTGTTCAGTCCCTCCGTGAATTGTTTAGCCACTTGGGAGGGGTGTGCAATCCCTCCGTGAATTATTTAGCCACTTGGGAGGGGTGTACAATCCCTCCGGGAATTATTTGGCAACTTGGGAGGGGTGTACAGTCCCTCCGTGAATTATTTAGCCACTTGGGAGGGTTGTACAATCCCTCCGTGAATCATTTTTCCACCCCGGGGGGTGGGGGTGTACAGTCCCTCCGTGAATTATTTACTCACTTGGGAGGGGTGTACAATCCCTCCGTGAATTATTTATCCACCCCGGGGGGTGGAGGTGTACAGTCCCTCCGTGAATTATTTAGCCACTTGGGAGGGGTGTACAGTCCCTCCGTGAATTATTTAGCCACTTGGGAGGGGTGTACAGTCCCTCGGTGAATTATTTATCCATTTGGGAGGGGTGTACAATCCCTCCGGGAATTATTTAGCCACTTGGGAGGGGTGGACAGTCCCTCCGTGAATTATTTAGCCACTTGGGAGGGGTGTACAATTTCTCCGTGAATTATTTATCCACCTCGGGGGGTGGGGGTGTTCAGTCCCTCCGTGAATTATTTAGCCACTTGGGAGGGGTGTACAGTCCCTCCGTGAATTATTTATCCATTTGGGAGGGGTGTACCATCCCTCCATGAATTATTTAGCCACTTGGGAGGGGCGTACAATCCCTCCGTGAAGTATTTATCCACTTTGGAGGGGTGTACAATCCCTCCGTGAATTATTTAGCCACTGGGGAGGGGTGTACAGTCCCTCCGTGAATTATTTAGCCACTTGGGAGAGATGTACAATCCCTTCGTGAATCATTTATCCACTTGGGATGGGTGTACAATCCCTCCGTGAATTATTTATCCACTTCCGAGGGATTTATCATCCTTTCGTCCATCATTTAGCCACTTGAGAGGGGTGTTCAGTCCCTCCGTGAATTATTTAGCTACTTGGGAGGGAAGTACAGTCCCTCCGTGAATTATTTATCCACTTGGGAGGGGTGTACAATCCCTCCGTGAATTATTTAGCCACTTGGGAGGGGTGCACAATCCCTCTGTGAATTATTTAGCCATTTGGGAGGGGTGTACAATCCCTTCGTGAATTATTTATCCACTTGGGAGGGGTGTACAATCCCTCCGTGAATTATTTAGCCACTTGGGAGGGGTGTACAGTCCCTCCGTGACTTATTTAGCCACTTGGGAGGCGTCTACAATTCCTCCGTGAATTATTTAGCCACTTGGCAGGGGTGTACAATCCCTCCGTGAATTATTTATCCACCTGGGGGGGGGCTGTACAGTCCCTCCGTGAATTATTTAGCCACTTGGGAGGGGTGTACAGTCCCTCCGTGAATTATTTATCCACTTGGCAGGGGTGTACAATCCATCCGTGAATTATTTAGCCACTTGGGAGGGGTGTACGATCCCTCTATGAATTATTTAGACACTTGGGAGGGGTGTACAATCCCTCCGTAAATTTTTTAGCCACCTGGGAGGGGTGTACAGTCTCTTCGTGAATTATTTATCCACTTGGGAGGGGTGTACAATCCCTCCGTGAATTATTTAGCCACTTGGGAGGGGTGTACAGTACCTCCGTGACTTATTTAGCCACTTGGGAGGGGTCTACAATTCCTCCCTGAATTATTTATTCACTTGGGAGGGGTTTACAATCCCTCCGTGAATTATTTATCCACTTGGGAGGGGTGTACAGTCCCTCCGTGAATAATTTATCCACCTGGGAGGGGTGTACAGTCCCTCCGTGAATTATTTATCCACTTGGGGGGGTGTACAATTCCTCCGTGAATTATTTATCGACTTTGGAGGGGTGTACAGTCCCCCCGTCCATTATTTCGCCACTTGAGAGGGGTGTTCAGTCCCTCCGTGAATTATTTAGCCACTTCGGAGGGGTGTACAATTCCTCCGTGAATTATTTATCCATTGGGGAGGGGTGTACAGTCCCTCCGTGAATTATTTCTCCACCTGGGAGGGGTGTACAGTCCCTCCGTGAATTATTTATCCACTTGGGGGGGTGTACAATTCCTCCGTGAATTATTTATCCACTTGGGAGGGGTGTACAGTCCCTCCGTGAATTATTTCGCCACTTGAGAGGGGTGTTCAGTCCCTCCGTGAATTATTTAGCCACTTGGGAAGGGTGTACAGTCCCTCCGTGAATTATTTATCCACTGGGGGAGGGGTGTACACTCCCTCCGTGAATTATTTATCCACCTGGGAGGGGTGTACACTCCCTCCGTGAATTATTTATCCACTTGGGAGGGGTCTACAATTCCTCCGTGAATTATTTATTCACTTGGGAGGGGTTTACAATCCCTCCGTGAATTATTTATCCACTGGGGAGGGGTGTACAGTCCCTCCGTGAATTATTTATCCACCTCGGAGGGGTGTACACTCCCTCCGTGAATTATTTATCCACTTGGGAGGGGTGTACAATTCCTCCGTGAATTATTTATCCACTTGGGAGGGGTGTACAGTCCCTCCGTGAATTATTTATCCACTTCTGAGGGGTGTACAGTCCCTCCGTGAACTATTTATCCACCTGGGAGGGGTGTACAGTCCCTCCGTGAATTATTTATCCACTTGGGAGGGGTGTACAGTCCCTCCGTGAATTATTTAGCCACTTGGGAGGGTTGTGCAATCCCTCGGTGAATTATTTATCCACCCCGGGGGGTGGGGGTGTACAGTCCCTCTTTGAATTATTTAGCCACTTGGGAGGGGTGTACAATCCCTCCGTGAAGTATTTATCCACCCCGGGGGCTGGGGGTGTACAGTCCCTCCGTGAATTATTTAGCCACTTGGGAGGGGTGTACAGTCCCTCCGTGAATTATTTATCCACTTGGGAGGGGTGTACAGTCCCTCCGTGAATTATTTAGCCACTTGGGAGGGGTGTACAGTCCCTCCGTGAAGTATTTATCCATTTGGGAGGGGTGTACAATCCCTCCGGGAATTATTTAGCCACTTGGGAGGGGTGTACAGTCCCTCCGTGAATTATTTAGCCACTTGGGAGGGGTGTACAATTTCTCCGTGAATTATTTATCCACCCCGGGGGCTGGGGGTGTTCAGTCCCTCCGTGAATTATTTAGCCACTTGGGAGGGGTGTACAGTCCCTCCGTGAATTATTTATCCATTTGGGAGGGGTGTACCATCCCTCCATGAATTATTTAGCCACTTGGGAGGGGTGTACAATCCCTCCGTGAAGTATTTATCCACTTTGGAGGGGTGTACAATCCCTCCGTGAATTATTTAGCCACTGGGGAGGGGTGTACAGTCCCTCCGTGAATTATTTAGCCACTTGGGAGAGGTGTACAATCCCTTCGTGAATCATTTATCCACTTGGGATGGGTGTACAATCCCTCCGTGAATTATTTATCCACTTCCGAGGGATTTACAATCCTTCCGTCCATTATTTAGCCACTTGAGAGGGGTGTTTAGTCCCTCCGTGAATTATTTAGCTACTTGGGAGGGAAGTACAGTCCCTCCGTGAATTATTTATCCACTTGGGAGGGGTGCACAATCCCTCCGTGAATTATTTAGCCACTTGGGAGGGGTGTACAATCCCTCTGTGAATTATTTAGCCATTTGGGAGGGGTGTACAATCCTTCCGTAAATTTTTTAGCCACTTGGGAGGGGTGTACAGCCCCTTCGTGAATTATTTATCCACTTGGGAGGGGTGTACAATCCCTCCGTGAATTATTTAGCCACTTGGGAGGCGTGTACAGTCCCTCCGTGACTTATTTAGCCACTTGGGAGGCGTCTACAATTCCTCCGTGAATTATTTAGCCACTTGGCAGGGGTGTACAGTCCCTCCGTGAATTATTTATCCACCTCGGGAGGGGGGTGTACAGTCCCTTCGTGAATTATTTAGCCACTTGGGAGGGGTGTACAGTCCCTCCGTGAATTATTTATCCACTTGGGAGGGGTGTACAATCCCTCCGTGAATTATTTAGCCACTTGGGAGGGGTGTACAATCCCTCTATGAATTATTTAGCCACTTGGGAGGGGTGTACAATCCCTCCGTAAATTTTTTAGCCACCTGGGAGGGGTGTACAGTCCCTTCGTGAATTATTTATCCACTTGGGAGGGGTGTACAATCCCTCCGTGAATTATTTAGCCACTTGGGAGGGGTGTACAGTCCCTCCGTGACTTATTTAGCCACTTGGGAGGGGTGTACAATTCCTCCCTGAATTATTTATTCACTTGGGAGGGGTTTACAATCCCTCCGTGAATTATTTATCCACTTGGGAGGGGTGTACAGTCCCTCCGTGAATAATTTATCCACTTGGGGGGGGTGTACAATTCCTCCGTGAATTATTTTTCCACTTGGGAGGGGTGTACAATCCCTCCGTGAATTATTTATCCACTTCTAAGGGGTGTACAGTCCCCCCGTCCATTATTTCGCCACTTGAGAGGGGTGTTCAGTCCCTCCGTGAATTATTTAGCCACTTGGGAGCGGTGTACAGTCCCTCCGTGAATTATTTATCCACTGGGGAGGGGTGTACAGTCCCTCCGTGAATTATTTATCCACCTGGGAGGGGTGTACAGTCCTTCCGTGAATTATTTATCCACTTGGGGGGGTGTACAATTCCTCCGTGAATTATTTATCCATTTGGGAGGGGTGTACAGTCCCCCCGTCCATTATTTTGCCACTTGAGAGGGGTGTTCAGTCCCTCCGTGAATTGTTTAGCCACTTGGGAGGGGTGTACAATCCCTCCGTGAATTATTTATCCACTGGGGAGGGGTGTACAGTCCCTCCGTGAATTATTTATCCACCTGGGAGGGGTGTACACTCCCTCCGTGAATTATTTATCCACTTGGGAGGGGTCTACAATTCCTCCGTGAATTATTTATTCACTTGGGAGGGGTTTACAATCCCTCCGTGAATTATTTATCCACTGGGGAGGGGTGTACAGTCCCTCCGTGAATTATTTATCCACCTGGGAGGGGTGTACACTCCCTCCGTGAATTATTTATCCACTCCGGAGGGGTGTACAATTCCTCCGTGAATTATTTATCCACTTGGGAGGGGTGTACAGTCCCTCCGTGAATTATTTATCCACTTCTGAGGGGTGTACAGTCCCTCCGTGAATTATTTATCCACTTGGGAGGGGTGTACAATTCCTCCGTGAATTATTTATCCACTTGGGAGGGCTGTACAGTCCCTCCGTGAATTATTTAGCCACTTGGGAGGGTTGTGCAATCCCTCGGTGAATTATTTGTCCACCCCGGGGGGTGGGGGTGTACAGTCCCTCTTTGAATTATTTAGCCACTTGGGAGGGGTGTACAATCCCTCCGTGAAGTATTTATCCACCCCGGGGGCCGGGGGTGTACAGTCCCTCCGTGAATTATTTAGCCACTTGGGAGGGGTGTACAGTCCCTCCGTGAATTATTTATCCACTTGGGAGGGGTGTACAGTCCCTCCGTGAATTATTTAGCCACTTGGGAGGGGTGTACAGTCCCTCCGTGAAGTATTTATCCATTTGGGAAGGGTGTACAATCCCTCCGGGAATTATTTAGCCACTTGGGAGGGGTGTACAGTCCCTCCGTGAATTATTTAGCCACTTGGGAGGGGTGTACAATTTCTCCGTGAATTATTTATCCACCCCGGGGGGTGGGGGTGTTCAGTCCCTCCGTGAATTATTTAGCCACTTGGGAGGGGTGTACAGTCCCTCCGTGAATTATTTATCCATTTGGGAGGGGTGTACCATCCCTCCATGAATTATTTAGCCACTTGGGAGGGGTGTACAATCCCTCCGTGAATTTTTTAGCCACTTGGGAGGGGTGTACAATCCCTCCGTGAATTATTTAGCCACTGGGGAGGGGTGTACAGTCCCTCCGTGAATTATTTAGCCACTTGGGAGGGGTGTACAATCCCTCCGTGAATTTTTTATCCACTTCCGAGGGATTTACAATCCTTCCGTCCATTATTTAGCCACTTGAGAGGGGTGTTCAGTCCCTCCGCGAATTATTTAGCTACTTGGGAGGGAACTACAGTCCCTCCGTGAATTATTTATCCACTTGGGAGGGGTGTACAATCCCTCCGTGAATTATTTAGCCACTTGGGAGGGGTGTACAATCCCTCTGTGAATTATTTAGCCATTTGGGAGGGGTGTACAATCCCTCCGTAAATTTTTTAGCCACTTGGGAGGGGTGTACAGCCCCTTCGTGAATTATTTATCCACTTGGGAGGGGTGTACAATCCCTCCGTGAATTATTTAGCCACTTGGGAGGCGTGTACGGTCCCTCCGTGACTTATTTAGCCACTTGGGAGGCGTCTACAATTCCTCCGTGAATTATTTAGCCTCTTGGCAGGGGTGTACAGTCCCTCCATGAATTATTTATCCACCGGGGGGGGGGGGTGTACAGTCCCTCCGTGAATTATTTAGCCACTTGGGAGGGGTGTACAGTCCCTCCGTGAATTATTTATCCACTTGGGAGGGGTGTACAATCCCTCCGTGAATTATTTAGCCACTTGGGAGGGGTGTACAATCCCTCTATGAATTATTTAGCCACTTGGGAGGGGTGTACAATCCCTCCGTAAATTTTTTAGCCACCTGGGAGGGGTGTACAGCCCCTTCGTGAATTATTTATCCACTTGGGAGGGGTGTACAATCCCTCCGTGAATTATTTAGCCACTTGGGAGGGGTGTACAGTCCCTCCGTGACTTATTTAGCCACTTGGGAGGGGTCTACAATTCCTCCCTGAATTATTTATTCACTTGGGAGGGGTTTACAATCCCTCCGTGAATTATTTATCCACTTGGGAGGGGTGTACAATCCCTCCGTGAATAATTTATCCACCTGGGAGGGGTGTACAGTCCCTCCGTGAATGATTTATCCACTTGGGGGGGTGTACAGTCCCTCCGTGAATTATTTATCCACTTGGGAGGGGTGTACAATCCCTCCGTGAATTATTTATCCACTTCTAAGGGGTGTACAGTCCCCCCGTCCATTATTTCGCCACTTGAGAGGGGTGTTCAGTCCCTCCGTGAATTATTTAGCCACTTGGGAGGGGTGTACAGTCCCTCCGTGAATTATTTATCCACTTGGGAGGGGTCTACAATTCCTCCGTGAATTATTTATTCACTTGGGAGGGGTTTACAATCCCTCCGTGAATTATTTATCCACTTGGGAGGGGTGTACAGTCCCTCCGTGAATTATTTATCCACCTGGGAGGGGTGTACAGTCCCTCCGTGAATTATTTATCCACTTGGGAGGGGTGTACAATTCCTCCGTGACTCATTTATCCACTTGGGAGGGGTGTACAGTCCCTCCGTGAATTATTTATCCACTTCTGAGGGGTGTAGAGTCCCCCCGTCCATTATTTCGCCACTTGAGAGGGGTGTTCAGTCCCTCCGTGAATTATTTATCCACTTGGGAGGGGTGTACAATCCCTCCGTGAATTATTTATCCACTTGGGAGGGGTCTACAATTCCTCCGTGAATTATTGAGCCACTTCGGATGGGTGTACAATCCCTCCGTGAATTATTTATCCACTTGGGAGGGGTGTATAATCCCTTTGTGAAGTACTTATCCACTTTGGAGGGGTGTATATTCCCTCCGTGAATTATTTATCCACTTCTGAGGGGTGTACAGTCCCTCCGTCCATTATTTAGCCACTTGAGAGGGGTGTTCAGTCCCTCCGTGAATTATTTAGCCACTTGGGAGGGGTGTACATTCCCTCCGTGAAGTATTTATCCTCTTGGTAGGGGTGTACAATTCCTCCGTGAATTATTTCACCACTTGGGAGGGGTGTACAGTCCCTCCGTGAATTTTGTAGCCACTTGGGAGGGGTGTACAGTCCCTCCGTGAATTATGTAGCCACTTGGGAGGGGTGTACATTCCCTCCGTGAATTATTTATCCACCGGGGAGGGGTGTACAGTTGCTCCGTAAATTATTTAGCCACTTGGGAGGGTTGTACAATCCCTCCGTGAAGTATTTGTCCACTTCTGAGGGGTGTACAGTCCCTCCGTCCATTATTTAGCCATTTGAAAGGGGTGTACACTCCCTCCGTGAATTTTTTATCCATTTCTGAGGGGTTTACAGTCCCTCCCTGAATTATTTATCCACTTGGGAGGGGTGTACAATCCATCCGTGAATTATTTAGCCACTTGGGAGGGGTGTACAGTCCCTCGGTGAATTTTTTAGCCAATTGGGAGGGGTCTACAATCCCTCCGTGACTTATTTAGCCACTTGGGAGGGGTGTACAATCCCTCCGTGACTTATTTCGCCACTTGGGAGGGATGTACAATCCCTCCGTCAATTATTTCTCCACTTGGGAGGGGTGTACAGTCCCTTCGTGAATTATTTATCCACTTGGGAGGGGTGTACAATCCCTCGGTGAATTATTTAGCCTTTTGGGAGGGATGTACAATCCCTCCGTGAATTATTTATCCACTTGGGAGGGATGTACAGCCCATCCGTGAATTATTTATCCACTTGGGAGGGGTGTACAGTCCCTCGGTAAATTAGTTTGCCACTTGGGAGGGGTGTACAGCCCCTTCGTGAATTATTTATCCACTTGGGAGGGGTGTACAATCCCTCCGTGAATTATTTAGCCACTTGGGAGGCGTGTACAGTCCCTCCGTGACTTATTTAGCCACTTGGGAGGCGTCTACAATTCCTCCGTGAATTATTTAGCCTCTTGGCAGGGGTGTACAGTCCCTCCATGAATTATTTATCCACGGGGGGGGGGTGTACAGTCCCTCCGTGAATTATTTAGCCACTTGGGAGGGGTGTACAGTCCCTCCGTGAATTATTTATCCACTTGGGAGGGGTGTACAATCCCTCCGTGAATTATTTAGCCACTTGGGAGGGGTGTACAATCCCTCTATGAATTATTTAGCCACTTGGGAGGGGTGTACAATCCCTCCGTAAATTTTTTAGCCACCTGGGAGGGGTGTACAGTCCCTTCGTGAATTATTTATCCACTTGGGAGGGGTGTACAATCCCTCCGTGAATTATTTAGCCACTTGGGAGGGGTGTACAGTCCCTCCGTGACTTATTTAGCCACTTGGGAGGGGTCTACAATTCCTCCCTGATTTATTTATTCACTTGGGAGGGGTTTACAATCCCTCCGTGAATTATTTATCCACTTGGGAGGGGTGTACAATCCCTCCGTGAATAATTTATCCACCTGGGAGGGGTGTACAGTCCCTCCGTGAATGATTTATCCACTTGGGGGGGTGTACAGTCCCTCCGTGAATTATTTATCCACTTGGGAGGGGTGTACAATCCCTCCGTGAATTATTTATCCACTTGGGAGGGGTGTACAATCCCTCCGTGAATAATTTATCCACCTGGGAGGGGTGTACAGTCCCTCCGTGAATGATTTATCCACTTGGGGGGGTGTACAGTCCCTCCGTGAATTATTTATCCACTTGGGAGGGGTGTACAATCCCTCCGTGAATTATTTATCCACTTCTAAGGGGTGTACAGTCCCCCCGTCCATTATTTCGCCACTTGAGAGGGGTGTTCAGTCCCTCCGTGAATTATTTAGCCACTTGGGAGGGGTGTACAGTCCCTCCGTGAATTATTTATCCACTTGGGAGGGGTCTACAATTCCTCCGTGAATTATTTATTCACTTGGGAGGGGTTTACAATCCCTCCGTGAATTATTTATCCACTTGGGAGGGGTGTACAGTCCCTCCGTGAATTATTTATCCACCTGGGAGGGGTGTACAGTCCCTCCGTGAATTATTTATCCACTTGGGAGGGGTGTACAATTCCTCCGTGACTTATTTATCCACTTGGGAGGGGTGTACAGTCCCTCCGTGAATTATTTATCCACTTCTGAGGGGTGTAGAGTCCCCCCGTCCATTATTTCGCCACTTGAGAGGGGTGTTCAGTCCCTCCGTGAATTATCTATCCACTTGGGAGGGGTGTACAATCCCTCCGTGAATTATTTATCCACTTGGGAGGGGTCTACAATTCCTCCGTGAATTATTTAGCCACTTCGGATGGGTGTACAATCCCTCCGTGAATTATTTATCCACTTGGGAGGGGTGTATAATCCCTTTGTGAAGTACTTATCCACTTTGGAGGGGTGTATATTCCCTCCGTGAATTATTTATCCACTTCTGAGGGGTGTACAGTCCCTCCGTCCATTATTTAGCCACTTGAGAGGGGTGTTCAGTCCCTCCGTGAATTATTTAGCCACTTGGGAGGGGTGTACATTCCCTCCGTGAAGTATTTATCCTCTTGGTAGGGGTGTACAATTCCTCCGTGAATTATTTAACCACTTGGGAGGGGTGTACAGTCCCTCCGTGAATTTTGTAGCCACTTGGGAGGGGTGTACAGTCCCTCCGTGAATTATGTAGCCACTTGGGAGGGGTGTACATTCCCTCCGTGAATTATTTATCCACCGGGGAGGGGTGTACAGTTGCTCCGTAAATTATTTAGCCACTTGGGAGGGTTGTACAATCCCTCCGTGAAGTATTTGTCCACTTCTGAGGGGTGTACAGTCCCTCCGTCCATTATTTAGCCATTTGAAAGGGGTGTACACTCCCTCCGTGAATTTTTTATCCATTTCTGAGGGGTTTACAGTCCCTCCCTGAATTATTTATCCACTTGGGAGGGGTGTACAATCCATCCGTGAATTATTTAGCCACTTGGGAGGGGTGTACAGTCCCTCGGTGAATTATTTAGCCAATTGGGAGGGGTGTACAATCCCTCCGTGAATTATTTAGCCACTTGGGAGGGGTGTACAATCCCTCCGTGACTTATTTCGCCACTTGGGAGGGATGTACAATCCCTCCGTCAATTATTTCTCCACTTGGGAGGGGTGTACAGTCCCTTCGTGAATTATTTATCCACTTGGGAGGGGTGTACAATCCCTCGGTGAATTATTTAGCCTTTTGGGAGGGATGTACAATCCCTCCGTGAATTATTTATCCACTTGGGAGGGATGTACAGTCCATCCGTGAATTATTTATCCACTTGGGAGGGGTGTACAGTCCCTCGGTAAATTAGTTTGCCACTTGGGAGGGGTGTACAATCCCTCCGTGAATGATTTACCCACTTGGGAGGGGTGTACAGTCCCTCCGTGAATTATTTAGCCACTTGGGAGGGGTGTAGAATCCCTCCGTGACTTATTTAGCCACTTGGGAGGGGTGTATAGTCCCTCCGTGAATTATTCATCCACCTTGGAGGGGTGTACAGTCCCTCAGTGAATTATTTAGCCACGTGGGAGGGGTGTACAGTCCCTCCGTGAATTATTTATCCACCTGGGAGGGGTGTACAATCCCTCGGTGAATCATTTAGCCACTTGGGAGGGGTGTACAATCCCTCCGTGAATTATTTCTCCACCTAGGAGGGGTGTAGAATCCCTCCGTGAATTATTTAGCCACTTGGGAGGGGTGTACAGTCCCTCCGTGAATTATGTAGCCACTTGGGAGGGGTGTACAGTCCCTCGGTGAATTATTTAGCCACTTGGGAGGGGTGTACGGTCCCTTTGTGAATTATTTATCCACTTCTGAGGGGTGTAGAGTCCCCCCGTCCATTATTTCGCCACTTGAGAGGGGTGTTCAGTCCCTCCGTGAATTATTTAGCCACTTGGGAGGGGTGTACAATCCCTCGGTGAATTATTTATCCACTTGGGAGGGGTGTACAATCCCTCCGTGAATTATTTATCCACTTGGGAGGGGTCTACAATTCCTCCGTGAATTATTTAGCCACTTCGGATGGGTGTACAATCCCTCCCTGAATTATTTATCCACTTGGGAGGGGTGTATAATCCATTTGTGAAGTACTTATCCACTTTGGAGGGGTGTATATTCCCTCCGTGAATTATTTATCCACTTCTGAGGGGTGTACAGTCCCTCCGTCCATTATTTAGCCACTTGAGAGGGGTGTTCAGTCCCTCCGTGAATTATTTAGCCACTTGGGAGGGGTGTACATTCCCTCCGTGAAGTATTTATCCTCTTGGTAGGGGTGTACAATTCCTCCGTGAATTATTTCACCACTTGGGAGGGGTGTACAGTCCCTCCGTGAATTTTGTAGCCACTTGGGAGGGGTGTACAGTCCCTCCGTGAATTATGTAGCCACTTGGGAGGGGTGTACATTCCCTCCGTGAATTATTTATCCACCGGGGAGGGGTGTACAGTTGCTCCGTAAATTATTTAGCCACTTGGGAGGGTTGTACAATCCCTCCGTGAAGTATTTGTCCACTTCTGAGGGGTGTACAGTCCCTCCGTCCATTATTTAGCCATTTGAAAGGGGTGTACACTCCCTCCGTGAATTTTTTATCCATTTCTGAGGGGTTTACAGTCCCTCCCTGAATTATTTATCCACTTGGGAGGGGTGTACAATCCATCCGTGAATTATTTAGCCACTTGGGAGGGGTGTACAGTCCCTCGGTGAATTTTTTAGCCAATTGGGAGGGGTGTACAATCCCTCCGTGAATTATTTAGCCACTTGGGAGGGGTGTACAATCCCTCCGTGACTTATTTCGCCACTTGGGAGGGATGTACAATCCCTCCGTCAATTATTTCTCCACTTGGGAGGGGTGTACAGTCCCTTCGTGAATTATTTATCCACTTGGGAGGGGTGTACAATCCCTCGGTGAATTATTTAGCCTTTTGGGAGGGATGTACAATCCCTCCGTGAATTATTTATCCACTTGGGAGGGATGTACAGCCCATCCGTGAATTATTTATCCACTTGGGAGGGGTGTACAGTCCCTCGGTAAATTAGTTTGCCACTTGGGAGGGGTGTACAGCCCCTTCGTGAATTATTTATCCACTTGGGAGGGGTGTACAATCCCTCCGTGAATTATTTAGCCACTTGGGAGGCGTGTACAGTCCCTCCGTGACTTATTTAGCCACTTGGGAGGCGTCTACAATTCCTCCGTGAATTATTTAGCCTCTTGGCAGGGGTGTACAGTCCCTCCATGAATTATTTATCCACGGGGGGGGGGGTGTACAGTCCCTCCGTGAATTATTTAGCCACTTGGGAGGGGTGTACAGTCCCTCCGTGAATTATTTATCCACTTGGGAGGGGTGTACAATCCCTCCGTGAATTATTTAGCCACTTGGGAGGGGTGTACAATCCCTCTATGAATTATTTAGCCACTTGGGAGGGGTGTACAATCCCTCCGTAAATTTTTTAGCCACCTGGGAGGGGTGTACAGTCCCTTCGTGAATTATTTATCCACTTGGGAGGGGTGTACAATCCCTCCGTGAATTATTTAGCCACTTGGGAGGGGTGTACAGTCCCTCCGTGACTTATTTAGCCACTTGGGAGGGGTCTACAATTCCTCCCTGAATTATTTATTCACTTGGGAGGGGTTTACAATCCCTCCGTGAATTATTTATCCACTTGGGAGGGGTGTACAATCCCTCCGTGAATAATTTATCCACCTGGGAGGGGTGTACAGTCCCTCCGTGAATGATTTATCCACTTGGGGGGGTGTACAGTCCCTCCGTGAATTATTTATCCACTTGGGAGGGGTGTACAATCCCTCCGTGAATTATTTATCCACTTCTAAGGGGTGTACAGTCCCCCCGTCCATTATTTCGCCACTTGAGAGGGGTGTTCAGTCCCTCCGTGAATTATTTAGCCACTTGGGAGGGGTGTACAGTCCCTCCGTGAATTATTTATCCACTTGGGAGGGGTCTACAATTCCTCCGTGAATTATTTATTCACTTGGGAGGGGTTTACAATCCCTCCGTGAATTATTTATCCACTTGGGAGGGGTGTACAGTCCCTCCGTGAATTATTTATCCACCTGGGAGGGGTGTACAGTCCCTCCGTGAATTATTTATCCACTTGGGAGGGGTGTACAATTCCTCCGTGACTTATTTATCCACTTGGGAGGGGTGTACAGTCCCTCCGTGAATTATTTATCCACTTCTGAGGGGTGTAGAGTCCCCCCGTCCATTATTTCGCCACTTGAGAGGGGTGTTCAGTCCCTCCGTGAATTATCTATCCACTTGGGAGGGGTGTACAATCCCTCCGTGAATTATTTATCCACTTGGGAGGGGTGTATAATCCCTTTGTGAAGTACTTATCCACTTTGGAGGGGTGTATATTCCCTCCGTGAATTATTTATCCACTTCTGAGGGGTGTACAGTCCCTCCGTCCATTATTTAGCCACTTGAGAGGGGTGTTCAGTCCCTCCGTGAATTATTTAGCCACTTGGGAGGGGTGTACATTCCCTCCGTGAAGTATTTATCCTCTTGGTAGGGGTGTACAATTCCTCCGTGAATTATTTAACCACTTGGGAGGGGTGTACAGTCCCTCCGTGAATTTTGTAGCCACTTGGGAGGGGTGTACAGTCCCTCCGTGAATTATGTAGCCACTTGGGAGGGGTGTACATTCCCTCCGTGAATTATTTATCCACCGGGGAGGGGTGTACAGTTGCTCCGTAAATTATTTAGCCACTTGGGAGGGTTGTACAATCCCTCCGTGAAGTATTTGTCCACTTCTGAGGGGTGTACAGTCCCTCCGTCCATTATTTAGCCATTTGAAAGGGGTGTACACTCCCTCCGTGAATTTTTTATCCATTTCTGAGGGGTTTACAGTCCCTCCCTGAATTATTTATCCACTTGGGAGGGGTGTACAATCCATCCGTGAATTATTTAGCCACTTGGGAGGGGTGTACAGTCCCTCGGTGAATTATTTAGCCAATTGGGAGGGGTGTACAATCCCTCCGTGAATTATTTAGCCACTTGGGAGGGGTGTACAATCCCTCCGTGACTTATTTCGCCACTTGGGAGGGATGTACAATCCCTCCGTCAATTATTTCTCCACTTGGGAGGGGTGTACAGTCCCTTCGTGAATTATTTATCCACTTGGGAGGGGTGTACAATCCCTCGGTGAATTATTTAGCCTTTTGGGAGGGATGTACAATCCCTCCGTGAATTATTTATCCACTTGGGAGGGATGTACAGTCCATCCGTGAATTATTTATCCACTTGGGAGGGGTGTACAGTCCCTCGGTAAATTAGTTTGCCACTTGGGAGGGGTGTACAATCCCTCCGTGAATGATTTACCCACTTGGGAGGGGTGTACAGTCCCTCCGTGAATTATTTAGCCACTTGGGAGGGGTGTAGAATCCCTCCGTGACTTATTTAGCCACTTGGGAGGGGTGTATAGTCCCTCCGTGAATTATTCATCCACCTTGGAGGGGTGTACAGTCCCTCAGTGAATTATTTAGCCACGTGGGAGGGGTGTACAGTCCCTCCGTGAATTATTTATCCACCTGGGAGGGGTGTACAATCCCTCGGTGAATCATTTAGCCACTTGGGAGGGGTGTACAATCCCTCCGTGAATTATTTCTCCACCTGGGAGGGGTGTAGAATCCCTCCGTGAATTATTTAGCCACTTGGGAGGGGTGTACAGTCCCTCCGTGAATTATGTAGCCACTTGGGAGGGGTGTACAGTCCCTCGGTGAATTATTTAGCCACGTGGGAGGGGTGTACAGTCCCTCCGTGAATTATTTAGCCACTTGGGAGGGGTGTACAGTCCCTCGGTGAATTATTTAGCCACTTGGGAGGGGTGTACGGTCCCTTTGTGAATTATTTAGCCACTTGGGAGGGGTGTACAATCCCTCCGTGAATTATTTATCCACTTGGGAGGGGTGTACAATCCCTCGGTGAATTATTTAGCCACTTGGGAGGGGTGTACAGTCCCTCGGTGAATCATTTAGCCACTTGGGAGGGGTGTACAATCCCTCCGTGAATTATTTCTCCACCTGGGAGGGGTGTAGAATCCCTCCGTGAATTATTTAGCCACTTGGGAGGGGTGTACAGTCCCTCCGTGAATTATGTAGCCACTTGGGAGGGGTGTACAGTCCCTCGGTGAATTATTTAGCCACGTGGGAGGGGTGTACAGTCCCTCCGTGAATCATTTAGCCACTTGGGAGGGGTGTACAGTCCCTCGGTGAATTATTTATCCACCTGGGAGGGGTGTACGGTCCCTTTGTGAATTATTTAGCCACTTGGGAGGGGTGTACAATCCCTCCGTGAATTATTTATCCACTTGGGAGGGGTGTACAATCCCTCGGTGAATTATTTAGCCACTTGGGAGGGGTGTTCAATCCCTCGGTGAATTATTTATCCATTCGGGACGGCTGGACAATCCCTCCGTGAATTATTTATCCACCTGGGAGGGGTGTACAGTCCCTCCGTGAATTATTTAGCCACTTGGGAGGGGTGTACAGTCTCTCCTTGAATTATTTATCCACTTGGGAGGGGTGTACAATCCCTCCGTGAATTATTTATCCACTTCGGAGGGGTGTACAGTCCCTTTGTGAATTATTTAGCCACTTGGGAGGCGTGTACAGTCCCTCCGTGAATTATTTAGCCATTTGGGAGGCGTGTAAAGTCTTTCCGTGAATGATTTCTCCTCTTGGGAGGGATGTACAGTCCCTCCATGAATTATTTAGCCACTTGGGAGGGGTGTACAATCCCTCCGTGAATTCTTTATCCATATGGGAGGGGTGTACAGTCCCTCCGTGAATTATTTGGCCACTTGGGAGGGGTGTACAGTCCCTCCGTGAATTATTTAGCCACAACGGGTTTCGGAAAATACATCAACTCTGCCCTGAAAACAAACATGGTTCGGCCTAGGTGGGGCGCCACTAGCAATAGTGGCCGGGAATGGACTCGGGGGTGCTATGCCCTTAAACAAAAGTACCACCTACCATCCCCCCCCCCCCTCCCCTGTTTCAAAAAATTTTCTCCAACATACATGCTTCGAAGTGATCACCGCGGTGAGCCGGTCATCTTATGCCATGTTTGTCAGGCTATGAAGCCCCCCCCCCCCTTTTTGGCAGCCCCCCTCCCCCCCTCCAGACCCAGCCCCCCCCCCCCCCCCCGCCGTGAAAATGGTCCGAGAGTGGGAGGGAGTCGGCGTATGGCCCGTCGCTACGGCCCCCTTGTGCTGTGAGGACTCTTTTCTTGGGCCTGATTTTGAGTCTAGTGCCAATGATAGCATGTCAAACTATGTTACATTGGCCGAGTCCCAACTAATTGGTACACGACTTATCGCAAAAAAAACACGCATATACTGCAAAAAAAATTACACGGCTAGACAAATTTTTTGTACACGATTTACATTTTTCACCTACCTAACCCCTTGCCCCCAGGTTGACAACCCATAACAGACATAACCCGTGCCTTTTCGAGGTCCCCATGGTAGGGAGAGATCAATATGGCTCCATAAAAGGGCCATACTGTGTGGTAAAACCGGGCCCCATGCCCCCATGGGAGCACGACAAGGTGGAATCTAAAAAGCACCACACATTAGGCGGGTTTCCCAAACTGCGCCGCAGGCGCCCCATGAAAAGCCTTCTCACAAAGGGTCACCATCCAACCTCAAACCGTTTGGAGGCATGTGTATACTTGCGGGCGCTCTAACCTAGCCCTACGCGCAAAGGGTCACTGTCCGACCTCCGACCGCAAATGAAGGAGAGATGCACCCACCGCAGAGCGTTGGGAGTAGGCACACTTCAGAGACAGTTCGCCGTAAAGCAATGGTAATATGCACTACCCGGAGGAATAATTATTGTAGGAATATCTAGCCCCTTTCATAATGGTTGAACAATTGATGCTCCATTGTTTGTCTAGATTTGGCCCTCAATTCTTTTTATGAATGCAGCAGATGGGGATTTGAAGTCTCCCATTTATGAGCCTCGGTGGTTTTAGAAGCAGAAGCAGGACCATTATTTCAACTAAGAGCATCACAGGGGTCCCCTCCGCTAAGCAAGTGCGCGACGGGTTAGGGTGGCCCACAATGCGGTGAAGTGGGATGGGACTGGCGAGTGGCCGAAGGACAACCACCATTTTATCACGGCCTTGCAGAACACTTCCTTCTTGGCGCTTGCGGCACGCCCTGTGGTGCACAGTTTGGGTATTTGTCCCACAAAAGAGGCGGAACTGTGCCGCATACATACACACATTTTCTACATACTGTTTACCCCCACACATCTTTTTTTCTCCTATTGCACTGTTACATTCTCCTTTTTGGGCCTCTTTCTTTCGCATATGGTGCACTTGATTCCGTACCCAATGCGGTATGGGCCCAAAACATGGTAGTGGTGAAGTAGCCGATTCTGATTTTGTTCCCGCGCATGGCATTGTGGGGGCCCGAGCAGACAGTGGTTCTGTCGCCATTACGTTCATTTTTGGGCCCCCGAGCCGGTAGAGGTTAGGTCCCTGCTACCTCCAACGGATTCGTTAACCTTCCGATGCTATTGAGGATAACCGGTTCACAATCTTCTTGTCCACATTGGAGGCCCCTCAAGTTGGGGTGATGGACTCCCAACCCATCTACAATTACCCACGCTCTCCACTCGCAAAGATGATTTGCATGTTGCCCAATGCAATGTTGTAGAGAACACCGCTTTTGAGGCTGTGGTAGCGGCATGCGGTACCACGGATCCTCCATGTTGCCCGCTGTTTTAGTGCGTCCTCGCGGTTTTAATAGTGTCTTGCAGATTCTCTAACCAATTCCACCTTGGGCACTACAACTATTGGCGTGTTGAGGATGTTACCTACAGTTCCCAAGAGGTCCCTACCATATCGTGCACGGAATTTTTTTGTTCCGTTGTGGATTTTTTGGAGGGCGAACACTAAAGCTAATTATGCTTTTAATGCGGCGCCTACGGCGTGCAAGAAACGTTCCCTAAACCCTACGTGGGGAAGATCTGGTGCCTTGGACTGCATGGGCCATGAAGCTTATGAACGCCGTTCGACAACGTTATGTGTTGTACGGGCTGCTTTTAGAGAACGGCCTCGCAAGAACTGGCAGACACGCACACTGCAAGCGCCAAGCGCACATGGATCTCCCCAAGATCTTTCCCGCCACGGTTGATGCTCATATTGCCCTATGCAGCAAGGCTGAAAACAATACATTGAAGGCCTCACTGGCACATGCCATCCGAAAGGATGCCCCAAGCCCAAAATTCAGCAACCCAAGAAAAAGAAGGCTGCAAGGATAGCTTGGCAGCTTACAAGAAGAGTAACGAGAAGTGAGCGCAATTCAAGGAAAAACGAACGAGAACAACAGGCTTATCAACTGCACGCACTCCTGTCCGACGAATTTTCTTGGCCAAAAGGGCCGTGGGGGGTGCCTTAGTTTCCGAGTGGCTCGTGATGGCGGTGCTTGTGCACATACTGCTATCCCTACATGCCACACTGTTGTGACTTTGAGCATTAGTGTCATAGTCAGTGTCATTATCACTGTCACCATTGTTGTTGCTGCCACTGATGTTGCTTGACGTTTGCCCCGTTGCCATAGAGTCAAATGCCTCAACAATATGAAGAGGCTACGGGGAGCGGAGGTCACACGGACAATCTTGGAGCAAGGGTCTGGGGAGGCAGCTCGTTGATAGATGGTTGTCACTGACAGCTCATCGCTGTCGCACTGACAGCTCATTGTTGTCCCATTGTGCCATCGTCCCATTGTCTTCTCTCACATCCCAAGGCATAAGGGACACGTGTGCCTCCGCCTTGTCGCAAGTGTGCGCCGGTTCTCCTAGCATTGGAAGACAACGTAGCACTTGACAACATGGCCTCCTCAACCACCAACCCCTACTGCCATTGATGTGGATGTTGAGTGAGGGTGATTTTTTCCCTACCGATGCTAACTTTGCTTTGAAAAAAGAAGATATATTGTGAAGGAATTGTGACACCGACTAAACATCAAGGGCTAACCCTCCGAACCAGGGTATCTGGGGGGTGTTGGGCAGGGTTTTGTGGGGGGCGGGGGGGGGGGGGGGGCAGCGCTCCGTGAGTGAGTCCTAGGATTGGGGACCCGTGATTGGCCACACCTATCCATGGTAGCCGGGGCAGGTTCTCTTTGAGGAGTGGTGGAGAAGTGTACATATTTCAAGGTGTTCTCTTGTGTTGCTCTTTTGTTGCAGGTTACCTCAACTTATCCCGACTCACCAGAAAGGCACAAAAACGGGCGCAAAATTGAATGGCCCGTAAATTTTGCTTCAACAGTAGGTTGCCCGGGAACAAGTCACCGATGGGCATGCTAGCATGCCTCGAAAAATTAGCTCGCATTTCTCCAGTCAAAGGAGCCCCCGATATCGGGTCCAATGGGTAGGCCGATTTCCGTCCCCGGCCCGAGAATTCGGCGGCTTGTCTCAGTGCTACACACCGTGGAAGAAACACCGCCCTTGTAAAGTTTTGGGGAGCGGGGACCGTATGCACTTATGTTGAGGACAACCACATTCTATGCTAGGCGTCCAGGTGGCATGTGTAAGAATACTACATGGAGGGAGATACACGTTTGATGTTACCCAAGAATCCCCCCCCCTTTTTACAAGAGCTGTGTGCAAGAGGGCTGCCACGAGTCCTATTATCCTTTGAGGTGATGTCCTTGCTTCAAAACTAGCCGAGGCTCACTTTCCAACTCCACAATATGTTGGTGTTGTAAGGTCGCCGACTTTGTTGGTGAGTTCAGTGAGTTCACATTTGGCCCCTTTTTCAGTAGGTGAGTGGTGGTGACGTGTTTGTTAGCAAGCCCACAGTGAGAAGAGTGTTTATGTCCTGTGTTCACTTTCAGGCCAAGACCTGTCACTCCTATCACTTGTCCACTTGCATGGCACCATGGAACCCCCAAGTTTTTGGCCACACAATGGTGCAATGGTACACTATGAAAGACTTGCATCAGTGGTTGACAGCTGACGCTGTGTTGGTGCGCTTGCGATTGATTTTTGTTGTGGAGCACGCGAACTGTTTGGTCCAATGACCATCACCGTAAACATTCACACCACCACCAGGCCTTTTTTGCAAACGTACATCCGTGAGGCTGCGCAGAGTGTCCTTAGTCACCAATTCTTGCAGCATGCGATGCAATACAAATATCACGTTATACACACGATGCATCTGTGGTTTGCGCCCATTTTTGGGGTTGCCATGCAAGAGGGTGGCTGATGTCGACAATGGAACACGCTCCACAAGTCTGGACTGCTTGGGAGCAGTGCAAGCAAAATTGTGGAAGTATGTGTCCAAGCACATGGAACTTGCAAAGCAAGCACGCATTTTTGACCCAAGGCAAGTGCCAAGCTTGCCCATTAACCTTTCTATGCACCCTTTGATGTCCCCTCAGAACGTGCATGCCACATTGCTTGAAAGTGGTTAGTGGGTGTTGTACAAAGCCTGTGTGGTCGAAGACACTCGTGACTTTGATATTCACCGGTGGTGGGATAGCATGAAAGAACGGCTGCCCACCATGTACCCATATGCAATCCAAACACTCTGCATTCCACACACCTCTTGTGATGTTGAGCGTTCATTCTCCATGTGGAAGAATGCGCTCCGAGAAGCAATATAGTATGCGACACGGGTTGCACAAAGCATATGTCTCATTTGGACTCAACGGTGTTGTGAATGCACCATGAAAACCAAATTGCGAATGGAAATGATGTCCCTGATGTTGTCTACAACATGCAACGTGTTGGAAAGGAATGGTGGCGGTCAGCTTGCAGCCCTGCAATGCTCGTGACATCGAGATCCAAAAACTCAAAACTGCCATTGTGGACCAAAATGCCAAGCCCCCATGGCACAAGACTAGAACCCAACAAGGCCTCAAGGTGCCAAGTAGTGGCTTTTCCCATGCTTTTAGGTCCAAACTATAGGGATACACTTGGCTGAAGACCCATGGGACTCTAGGGATGCAACCGTTACACAAGCGGCGAGACCCATGATTTTGGAAGGCTAGTGTTGTGGCGGCACTGAGAAACACAACCCAAAAAGCTGCTACATCTTCGTTTTTGCTCCCCGTGTGCTCTCCCTTGAGGCCCCAGCCTAGTGCTTGGTCCGCAGGTCCCATACGGGACAAGTAGACACAAAGGTTGGGTGCCCAGGCCATGATATGGCATTTTGCCAAAGCTATGGAGGTGAGTTAGCAACCCAACTTGACTACTATTTTTAGCCACCACCGCACCGCATTCGACGTGGGAATGGACGGCAAAGGGGGCAATCTGCACGTTTTCCACATCAATTGGACCCCAATGGAGTGCAAAAGCCCAGCCTGCGGGTCCCACATATGAGATGATGAACCACACGTGTGGAAGTGCCTAAAATATGCATGACTAGTGCAACTTGCTGAAAACCAAAACAAATTCTAATTTTGGCATACCATATCAAATTTTGACTAGTCGGAAGTTAGTCTAGGGTAGTTTTTAACGCTTGAACTCAAATTCGAGCGCAGAACATCAGCGTCTTGCAGCCATCGACGATGAGCACTACAGATTGCAGAATCTTGGTGGTGAAAAAGCAATCCGCCAACATGAAAGAGGTTTAATTAAAAGCCGCATGCGTTGATGGCCTCAAAATTGATTTTTGGTTGCTTCTAGCTAGTTTCCGCCTTGGACAGCCAAAAAAGCGGAGATTGCTAATGCGGCAATCCCTTGTGCATGCACAGCTTGATGCACGCACACTGCACCACAACGATCAATAAAATTTTTATGCTGATTGGAATTTTAAGAAAACAGCACACTCGTAACTTTGTGCTTGTTCCCAAGGGTTTTTTTTTGGAATTGTCATATCAGACGCAAGACGCAGAAGCATTGGTAGAGGACAAAACAGTAAGATTTTTTTCAGGTACCTGCATTTGTTAGGTGGAATTATGGGCGGTGGCACAAGGGCCCCTCACCTGGTAGCGACTGTGTACCGGGGGGCTTTGTGGTGCTAGAGGCAACAAGAAGTACCGACATTCATCCTGGAACACCAAGAACAGACATGTTTTAGAATCTGAAAACGGAAAGGAGCCCCCCCCCCCCCCCACCACAAGATCCAAACCCCCCCCTTTCCAATTCTAAGTCGTCTGAAAATCAGCATATGCCCTATGCAAAAAGTTTTTGCTCTAGTGCCTTCAGCGCTGGTGTGCCATATGCTGCATCCTTCCTTGTCCTGTCCACAGGTGATGCGATTGCAATGCTTTGTGCTTGGCTTTGAGTGTGCATCACACTTTCTTCCAGTGCATCCCCCCAAAAAAGGTGTTGTGATGCAATTGGGTCCCGCTTTCATTGTGGAGGAGCTAATCTTCGTACAATGTGGGTGCTCCTTAATCCCCCCTCCTGCTCTCGACTCTTTCCCCGATTTTGGTTGAACGGACAAATGATGTTAAAGTCAGGGTGCCCTAGATAGTGTCATTTGAAAAGAAAATTTATTTTTTCTGGGAGAAACTGGCGAGGGGGGAGGATGCTTTTGGCACCCAAGGAGTATAAGGGAGCATGGAAGAGGTTGATTGGCCATAAGCCTGAAAACTCTGTGCAGTATGCATGTGCCGTTGTGTTGTGCTTTGGTGTTGTGCCCCAGCAGTGTGGTGTGTGAGAGGCTGCTTGGGCTGTTGAATTGCATTACACATTTGACAGGCAAAAATTGACAACGGCCCTGTTGGAGCAGCTTCATGTGGTCTGTAGGGGTGCACATCCATGGCTGCAGTATGACTTTGACCCTGTGGTTACCGCAAGAACAAAAATTTTGGCGCCTATGGCGCCAAAACCTTTCAAATGCCAGTTGTTGAGGAGAAGAGTCAACCCCCCTCCCCGCGGTTCTCAAACATATCTGACCAAGAATTTACAACATCCATCCAAGGAGCACCAAGAATTAACAGCATCCATCAAGTTACCTCCATGAATTAATAGCATCCATCAAGGAACCAGGAAAAATGTCAGCATCCAAGCAGGGAGCAACAAGAACTTCCAGCATCCACGTAGCGCAGAAAAAAAATTGGTCCATATCTCAACGCAAAAACGATATTTCCTGAAAATAGCCAAAAAATAATTTTGTCGCTCCTTGGTGGCTCAGCCAAAAATAAGCAAAATAAAAATTCAAATTTCCTGCACACAAATTAGCTTTCTGCGAAACAGTACTAATAGCACGGTAACCATCTCGAACAAGGAATACCTGCACCAACCATTGTACCATACCTCATAACCACATGCAGTCATAGTCAGGTTGCACATTCCAAACTGACCTCAGGTGCACACGCCTGCACTTGAAAAACAGGCTGCATCAAGTTTCCCTGTGAAAAAGCACGTTCATGGTGTTTTGCAGCTTTTTGCAGAAATTTTGGGTACTCCTCACCAGTGTGCCATGGCTTGCTGGTCCATGCTGCATTTCTCAGCTTCTACTGCAAAGGAAGTAGTTCACTTTAAGAAAGATGCATCACAATTTTTCGTTGTCTTCTGTGCGAAACATGTTTTTCCTCAATATTTTGAGATCTGTAGGCTGCCAAAAAAACAGGGGGCCAAATTTGTGGGAAGTTGTGTTGTCAGAGTTGCTAAGGGACCAGTTTTATGACTGACGACTGGAGGGAGGCATGGGTACACATCTTTGACCGAAAGAACCGGCAAATATTGATCGTCTGCATGCCCCTCCAGGTCATAAGAACAGCAAAATCCGCTTCAGTTTTACCTTGACTGAGGGCAGGGGGCAGGGCAAGGTCCAGCAAAGTGCACCTTTTGGAGCGTACACCGGAAGGAGATAACTGCTGGGGATGGATTCAACCGTAGCCCAGAAGAACCATTGGGCTATTGAACTATTGAGCAGCAACGAACGTGATATTAAAAGAGTGAGAAGACACGGAAAATAAGACTGTCTGGACCCATAATCCACAACTGGAAGGAATGTCTTCATGGAAGCTGATTTACACTCTTTCCAAAAACCTTTTCTGTTCAAAAGAAGCTTGGATGCTGCTCCTGATTTGGCTGCGCAAGTGGCTTTGGGAATAACCCAGTCACCGAGCCTGCTCTCTGACGTCCCGTCTCCATATGTCACAGGGTCCTTTGCCTCTGCGAAAGCTTTGGCTGATCACGTCCGAGCTGCTCATACTAGTCAACACATCCGTGGCCGCCGCACACCCAACCCAGCTCCTGCTCCCTCCGGGGCTGCTAGCGAGCTGAAACCCGATGCGCTGTACTACATTCAGGATATCGATGGCTTGCAGTATCTGGCCAGGCTCATCTCGGTGATAGATGACCACACCCTGCATGTCCGTTGGACTGCGCAGGAGCATACATGCATCGTCCCTGCTCATTTTGTGGTATCGCAGGTGGATGTCATTGTGGGGTATGCTGTGTGAGCACACCATCACATTATACCACACCGCCGCATACCACAGCATACTACATCACACCGCATTGTACCACACCACATCATGCCGCCTCATACCACACCATACCACACACTACAACACACTACACCGCACGCACCACCATGCCACACCATAACACACTACAGGTGGGACATAGTTGTCCTGGGTTGGAAGAGGGGGCAAGCCTGTTGGTGGGTGTATTGAGTGGATTGCAGTTGTATGTCCTGGTGGACATTTCAGGAGAAATTGGCCCAAGCTGTGTTTGGGTGGGTGATACCATTGGACTCTGGCCCCGTCCCTGCCTAACCTCCCCGAGTTGCCCTCCCTTTGGGTTCGTGGATTTGCCAATGCAGGGGATCAACACCGCCATGGCTGGACAAAGGTCCGCCCCTCTTGTCAGGCAGCTGCGGAGCTTTTGAGTGTGTATTTGTGTTGCAGGTCTTTTGTGGTGATTGCCATGGAAGACGAGGAGTTTTATGAGCAGGGCGAGGTCATTGCATTGGACAATGCCTTGAGGCAATGCTCTGTACGAATCCTTCACAGTCATAACACGGTGATCTTGGGCATCGACACAATAGTGGACCTCATCACCCTCAGGCCCAAGCAAATGTGTTTTCTGAGCCTGGACAATGGCATTGCTCAGGGCGAAATTGTGAGTGTGGATACTGCAGAGCGCCAGTATGTGGAGATAGGAGCATCCCTCCCTTCCTTACCCTGCGGGCTGCAGTGGGCACAGCTGTTCCGGGTGGATCCAGCGGGGCAAGCAGTATTCGCGGCTGGCAATGCAACCTTCACGTGCCTTGGTGCTGGACACCCCCAAAGAAGGATTTTTCTGGGCGGACATAGAGGGATAGCCTTGGTCTGCTAGCCAGGGTGCGGAATAGGGGCAGCAACAGCACACACTCACACATACTTCTGTACCTGGTATTTGAGGGGAAGCGGCCTAGGGGGGGGAGAATTGCAGGCCGCAGAAAGTGTTGGCATACACCAACTACTGGGCACCGCACCATGCAGAAGAAAGGTCAAAGGTGCAGGGATCATGGGTAGCGGGGAAGCAGAGGGCACGTCCAAACAAGCCGACACACGAATATGGGGTTGAGCCTGAAGAGACACATGCCATTCACAGATGCTGTGTATGTCCCAGTGGACGCAGTTTCACAGAGCGGTTGCTGTACAGGGTGTGTGGTTGGCTGATGGGCTGCAAAAGGTCCTGAGTATCAGGTTCTGTTCCTCCTCCTACACAGGTGCACAGTGCGGTGGGTCTCCCCTGGCCGCCGCGGTTTGATACAGACAGATTTTGACTGCATCCGACAGATTGTTGAGCTTCGCAAGGGCTGGTATTGTGCCATCAAACAAGGTGATCAGCCCATTTATGAAGCCCAGCTATTGGAGGTCATGTGGAGCCAGTCACAGTGCAACGTGTGCAGGTGTGGCAAATCATAACTTTGTTGTGCAGTGTCGCTTCCTCACACCTCTACCCCTCACCCTTTTATGACTCTCTCTGACCCTATCAAAGTGACCCAATGACCTAATCAAATCCTCCACTGCATTCCACAACCCTCTCTGGAAACAGATTTATGCTCAAGGTCTCAACAGCTTCTGCAGATGCCGGCTACAGATTGGTCCATGCCCTCGGTTCGGCATGGGCAAAATCCGAAACCCTCAACATTTAGCGTCAGATCTATAGAAGGCTGCCAGCAGCTTGGCCAGCATTTTGGAGGGCAAAACTGCCACCGTCCATAACCGACCTTGTGCACCAAGCCCTCTGGTGCAAATTGAAAGTAGCGGAATGATTTTCTTCATGGGCCAGGGCACCACGTGTCCAGTGCGTAGAGTGCTTGAGCACGCTACCACATCCTACAGGTTTCATGTGGTAGTATTTGTTGCATTAGAGATAAGTGTTGGGAGACGGTGCAAAGGGGCACAACCCAGTACTGCGCAAATCCTAATTATTTGCGAAAATGATTCATTCCCGGTGCAAGGTGTTGTTTCACCGCAAAAAAAATATAATTTTCAGCTGCACGCCCTTCGAAATAATGTGTTCCGCAAAAAAATCGCAAAAAAATCCCCCCCCCCCCTTCCTGCAAGAGCTGCATCCATGTCAGAACCGTGGGGGGGATGCTGCTTGCCCCCCCCCCCCCCGGCCGGTTTTGTGCAAAAGTGGTCGGGCCATGTTTTTCTGAATTGCATTAGTGTTTCAGCATTTCATGTGCCAAGGGCACTATTATGGACGAATTTGGAACTGTCCATTGAAAAACTGGTAGGCCTGAATCATCCCAAACACTTTCTTGTTGGTGTTTGTCTGTGCTATGGATTGCAATCCCAGGGTCCAACTGATCCACACTTGTATGCCTGTGTAGGAATGGACTGCAAACCCAGAGTCCAAGGTACCCCAGGTCCTTTGCAGTGGAACCAAAATAAATGAACCATGACCCCCTGAAAAAACTGGGCCAGACGCCAAAAAAGAAGTAGAAAATAAAAAAAATTGACTCAGTGTGCCAAAAACAGCTCTGCAAAACTGAAATCCGCAGAAAAAATTACAAAAATGAAATATTTTTTGCTTACTTTTGGGTGCTGCCCCAGAAATCTGCATAAGTAAAATTCAAAACACTGAACGCAAAACTGAGGGCTCCGCAAAACTTTAGAACTTGCATGGTACTCTGCATGCAACCTCCCACTAATCATGACATTTTCCGAGCCACTAGGCATCATGCTATGGACTGCACAGGCAGCACACTGGTCCATGCGAAACACATTGATTTGAGGGGGCATTCCTCCTATGATAGCTTTTTGTCAATCTGGATCAAGTTTTTTAGCCCTTATGATGATTTTTGAGCCCATTTCGAATTTCTCAGCAGTGTTTTTGCAGTTTCACAATGCCAATCTCCGATATAGGGAATTGTTGATTATTACCAAATCGTTTAGGTACCCTCTGTGTAAGAATCCGAATAGTGCGCATCCAAGCGACGAAAAAAGGTGGCAAAAAGATGAAAAAAGGTGGACAAAAAACAGGAATTGGCTGTGGATAAAATGACAGCCTACCAACAGGATGGATTTGTGGTGGTTAAAAGAGATGGATCGGCAGAGTGTGTTGCAACAGTGGAGTGGATTGGGGGATAGGGGTGCCACGAGCCTGGAGGAACATACCTCCTATCCCCCCCACAGGGCAGGCAAACAATAAATCATGCAGAATTGCAGGCAGTAATAGATGTAGTCAGCCATTATCAAGACATGGCCATGCACATAGCAGTTGCCATGGCTCACCATATAGTTACGATGGAATCCAGGTAAATGCCCTGAAGTGTGGGTTGACCTCATAGCGCTCCCCTCCGGAGCACATTGCACTTCCGAAAAGCATGGCAATGGCAACCACCAATACCAGTAACCAGTGGTAGCCCAGTATAGATCTTAATTTTGCTCAACTCTGAAAAAAAAACAGAGGAGCATACCCCAAACGTGCTTTATGCATATGCCCAAAAGACAGTATGTGGGACTGGTCCTGAAATGTGCATTTTTGTTTTCTGTGAACCAGTCCAATCAAAGTTCTGGGCATGTGTCGCAGCACAGGGTCCCGTAATCCAGATGAGTCAGCTCATGACTCACCAATGTCTGCAGTGGACTCACCTAGAGAAGAAATGATTGTTGACTACAGGGGGGGGGGGGAAATTCCACGGGGGGATTTTTCCGCTGGGAAAATTCCGTATTTCAACTTGGTGCGGAATTTTCCCCTCCTTTTTCGAGGGGAGGTGCGGAATTTTCCCCGTGCGGAATTTTGTCCATGTAAGCCACCGTACCACCGTATGCCTTGTGCTTCGCCGCGCGCTCCCATTTGTTTTGTTCCCGCTCTTCTGCAGTTGTTGTCAACCAACAGGGAAGGGGGGGCAGGAAGTCGAATAATTTGTGAATGGCGGGCCACGCCATCTACAGAGGTGATCTCAGGCACAATGGTCATTGCCTTCTCCCAGGATTTTTTGGGGATCGCAATCCCAGGATCCCTGTTTCTTCCAATGCACTGAATATTTGGGAGGTGCGGAATTTTCCCCTTGATTTTTTGGGACAGGTGCGGAATTTCCCCCTGCGGAAAAATCCCCGTACAGAATCCCCCCCCCCCCCCTGTATTCATTGGATTGCACACAGTCCATGCAAGAGGACAGCATGCAGCCGCATGAGTGGGGCAGTGTGCAGGACCAGACTGGTGAGGTATGGGGTGCCATGTAGGCCAGCTGTTGTGGCCGACAAAATATGGCCTAACAAGGACAGTTGCATGCACCAGCATTGAACATTATATACCAAAGGAGGAATAACAGTCATGTGTCAGCTGATCAAATTGCCGAACATTGCTGCCTATGCCAACCAGGAGGTGCATGTGTGGGGCGCTTCTTGATCTGCATGTGGCCAGCTTTTTTGCAATGTTCTGCCATTCACATAGTCTACAACATTCCAGAGCCTGCTATAACCCTCCACAACCCTCCCCTTTCTTCACAGCTTTTTACAACTGCATCCGATCCGTACTCCTCTACATCCCTCCACACTCCTCCCTACCCGTCCACACCCCTTAAAGCAAACCACCTCCTTTTGCCGCTTACCATTTCACCCCAGCCCATATGACACCACGACACTCCGTCATTCAGGTCTGATATACACCAAGAAGTGGTTGTGCCGCTGCATTGCATAATTGAGGCATGGAAAGGTGACCATGTGTTGGATGACAAAACCATTCTGCCATCAGATGGAGCCCCGCCCCCACGGACCCTCTTCCCCTCCCAATTCCAGACCCAGCCCCACACTGCAGTATACAAGCCTGCGATGCGCTTTGCGGCTGCACTTCCAGAGGAAAAGCCCAAAATCAAAGAAAAGAAAAAGAAGAAGAAAAAGAATGACAAGAAGAGCACAGATGGGGACGGTACAAGCTCCCCTTCCCCAGAGCCCACTGCAACAGACTCTTCAAACACTGGCAGCCCTGGTTCACCTGACGACGTCACTGTCCCTGGGGCCCCCACACCGCCCCCTGCTCCTGGTGCCCCCAGCCCATACCCTTCGCCTGCTGGTGAATATTCAACTTCTGTGGGGATGTATCCTGGCTATGAGTACACAGGGTACCAGGCTGGAGGGTATTCTGCAGATGCCTACACAGCAGGCTATTACAGCGGCTACGGCTATCCAGTGGGCATGTATCCAAGCTATGCTTCTCCGCCGCGGATCCCTGATAGCTCGTATGTGACACCCCCATACCCGGCTGTCACCATATCTGCATCCCTGTCACCTTACACACAACCGCCTGTGGTAGTGGCTCCACCAGCCACTACAGGTGGCAAGCAAACAAAGGATGACCGAGGTGGACGTGGGGGTAAGGCCGGACGAGGGGGCAGAGGTAGTAAAGGGGGAGAGAATGCGGCTATCATACCAGGGCTGGGGCCATCCTCGTATCCTAGGATTTCTGTCAGGGTTGGGGGTCAAGGTGTTGCTGGGGTTGGAATTCATGGCGGGATCAGGTATGACAAGGATGAGCAGCCATCACCTTACAAGCTGTGGCAGGGAAAGTACTACCACGAGGCAGTTTTTCAGCTCGCGCAGGAGGAGTTGATGAAGATGGATCTCCAGCCTTCACCACCTCTGCGGATTCCTAAGATTGCCCCCTCCATCAGCAACAAGATTGGAACTATGGTACTGGAAAATATGAAGCACATGGCGCCGACAAAACAGAACATTGAGATCAGGAGCAATCTGCGCAAAACACTTCAGAAGGTATTGAGAGGGATTTGTGTTTGTAGTGTCTGAGTGCACACCTCATTGAGACAGCGTGTAGGTAAGTGGGTGGGTGGTTGGGTCAGGGAGTGATTGAGTGAGTGAGTGAGGAGGGAGTGAAGTGTAATGGAATGGAATGGAATTGGTTGAAGCGGAGTGTATTGGAGTTGGGGTGGGGTGGAGTGGAGTGAAGTGGTGTTCCATGGTGTGGACAGGATGAAGTGGGTTGGGGTGGGGTCGTTCATTCCACTTGCACAAGAGGTCGCAAGATCAAACAAGCAAAGAGCTTCCATCCCGGTATGACTCTTTTTGTCAGAATGCAATGAAAAAAGGCAAAGGTCTTTGCAAAGAAAGAGATGAAAAATAAGCTATTATGCTATGTCTCTATGATTAGCATGCTTTCGGAGGGGCTTGGGTGCTTTCAGGCAACATTGTTTCTGAGAATTTTGTCAAGGAATAGGCTCGAGAGAGGACAAAGGGAAACAACCAAAAAAAGGCATAACAGTATGCCTGTTTGTCTCCAAGAAATATTTGGCCTCTTGCCACTGTCTGCTCTGAAGGGTATGAAGGGGCGGGCCTGTTGTAGTTGATTTGCATTAAAGGCCATCTGGGATAATTTTCTCCATAAAATTGGACCAAGTGTGTTACACAGGAAGTATTAAGTAGCCCCTTCACACGCAGTGTATGTAGCCTTCTGAGGGATGAAAGATTGAATTTCAAACTCGTTGTTGCACAGGCTTTCAAGTAAAGTGCAAGCGCTTCAAGTGACCCTGTTGTCCTCGGAGAAGGCTTGCGGCGTCTTACACATTCTCTTATTGCACCGTGTGACTAGGTAGTCCAACCACCCCAAGTCTTCCACAAACTTGACAGCGGATACCACCCTGTGGCACCTTGCCCATGCGGCGTTCTTCCGGGATAGGGCAATGAGGTACCTCTCCAGTAGCTCTCTGGGTTGGGTGTCCCGGTGAGTCGTTTTGAGGCTCACCAACACCCGTAGGTGGGTAGCGTAGGTGGTGCATGTGCCCGGGTAGACGAACATGGCAACCAACGTGGTGGAGTCGACGTGTCTTCTCTCTGTCCATCCGTGGGGTCTACTTGCTCCAAGTGCCTCCATTAGGCGAGTACATCCGCCGCACCCCCACCCCGCCCCTTTTTGAGTGTCTATTTTTTTCGATTGTCTGCTTTTTTTTTAAAGGCCCCTATTCTTTGCCATGGCATGCCCCGCTAGGGGTTGCCGCTAATGGGGTAAGTGACGGTTTGGCATAGACTCACCCCTGTGATCACCGTTTTCGAGTTTTTGGATCCTACGAGCTGGAGGAACCGGATCTTTTCCGTTATGGAGACCTTGATTACCCCAAAGCTGCAATTCGTGTCCACATGTAAATGAGGATATCACGGTATCAAAGCGGAGTTCGTGTTGTGAGACATTAGAAATGCCACTAAGGGCCAGGGGATGATGGAGGCCTTGGCGTCTGATGCCAATGCGGAGAAGTGCTTCGAATGAGAGAACTGCTACTCCATATTCTGTCCGGTCGCAAACGCCTATGAACCGAGTAGTGATAGTGCGACTTAAGCTACTGGAAGTGGTGTCATTTCCATAGAACGTTGCTACAGTGCTTCCAGCCGTTGGAATTTGGTACATGTGCTCATTCTTTCTTTGGGATGCCAACAAATATAGAAGCGTCTCAGATGACACCGGAAATAAAATCTTTCATCGACAAACACACATACTCGGCTACAACAAACACAATTTCGCTTCCAATGGAAGCAACCCGGCTTGCGATAGGTACAAGGGTCGTCACAGAGAAGCACACAACAATCTTTGCAGACCAAAAATGGTTCAAATCCACGGATCTAGCGTGCAAATATCTAAATTCGGTATCAGTGTTCGAAATTGCCGATGTGGAGTTGCCAAAATATCTGCGGGCGGCGGATGGATGCGCCACATTTTTCGTGTTCGCAGTAGCACATTCAGTAGTATAGGAGATGCTGGTCGCAGTGAAACGGTCAGCGACTAGTATAAGCAAATGGATCTCAAAATGCTCATGTTCACCCCCAACAACATAGGATTATGGGAAGGGGGAAATCCACTCCGAGAAAAGCTGGGCTTGCAGCTTAGCTTAATAGCTCGAGCTGTCAGATAGCTTGGGATCGGTGGGGGCGGCCATCGATATGTTTGGATGGCAGACACAGCACACGCAACGCGCACAGCGGTCATGTTTTACCTTTAACTACAACAGATCACACTGTTGCTACCGGCTACACAAGAGCCCTTTGGCATCTTTGCCAAACTGCCCAGCAATGAAGAGAAAATTGTGATCTCCATCTACAGCAAGCATGTGGAGGAGTCTTTGAAGGATCTCCAAACACGTGAAGAACATGTGACCATAGCACCGGGGCCGCATCCAACACTGTCATCGTGGCTCATCATCCCCCCTCTCCCGAAGAGGTTCTCACTGGATTGGAGAGTAAATTGTTCCAAGACGAAGATAATTCAATAGTTCCATTGAAAGTACAACACGGGAACCTGGCAAATTGCCATGCCATTGCGGAAGTGTACCTCATGGGGTGCAAGGGCGGGGGGGGGGGGGGCGGAAAAATGTCAACCCGGTGGGCAAAATTTCAATCCAACAGCGGGGGCAAAAAGCGTCGTGGATGAAAAAAAAAAGCCAAAGTTGAAAACGTCTCCAATTTTGGGGCTATGTCTGGGACCATTGTTGCGGTTGAAAAAATGCATGGTAATGTAGTGGCATTGTACCCTACAAAATGCAGGTACCTGCAATCGCTGAATGGTTGACACCGAAGGGGAATGAAGTGAATGAGATATCCAGCCTCGGCGATGTTTCCTCGTGCTATGGTTGACGACACCTTTGGGCATGTCAAGTTTTCACTTCCGGGGGGGGGGTTCAATGGAGCCCCCCAAAACGGGGGGTTCGGGAAAAGGGCTCAATTGATAGGCACCATTAATCAGTCCTTGTGAAGTCTGGCGGCAAAGGTGCCGAAAACTTTTTTTGAGCATTAAAATTGGTCGATTTTTTTTCACCAAATATATGGCAAATGATGACTTTTCTGAATCCCCTCGACACGCTGATTCCAAAAATCCCATTTTCTTTGTTTTCTCATTTTTGGGTCTGGGCCACCTCCGGGGCCCAGGGGTCAGTCTCTGTAGGATTTTTGGGGTCATGTCAATTGAACCCTTTTTTGGGGGGCTGCGGCCGGAGGGCTGTATCCCCCCCCCTCCCCAGGAAACAAATACCCGGCCTCCCTGTGTTGTACACCCCTGCCAAGAATTTTGCAAACGCCGTACCCAATCAACGTCATCGTGCCCGGCATGGGCTGAAGGGGGCGGCTCATTCCGGTTCTCGAGCGGTGCCCGGTCTATTGGGGCCATTGCTCTCTAGAGGCGAAACACAGGCTCCACCACTTCTTTGTCCGCTGGCAAGGACGGTAAATCAGGCTTGGGTGTGTCCCTATGGTTGTGCAACTCCTGCAGCACTCCAAAAGACCGCTCCCCCATAAAAACAAAGGCAGCCCCCCCCAACATGTTGGACACCCGTTTGATCAGAGGGGGGGAGGTTGGGATTTCCAAACATTCCAAACATATCCGTGTGCAACGGAATGTGTAGAACCATAGGGATCATAACCACACAATCCACACCTATTCCCGGAAAGAACAAGCGTTCTGCACAAAGAAACAACGTATGAACAAGACACACAATGTGGATGGCGCCCGGGGGGGGGGGGGGGGGGGCTATTTGGGCTGTACACTTTGAAAAGAACAGCGTATTGCCCAATTAGGGGGACCTTTGGACTATGGCATATCCTTGGCGGTAGCTCTAGGTTTCCAAGCTCACGGAGAGTTACCGTGATGAATGAATCGTCCACTATGACCTCCAATGCCGCAATCACTTGGGGGCAATTAATTGTGTGTTGAGTGCCACTACACGCACATGCATTTTTTCAACCGTCCACTACGACCTCCAATGCCGCAATCACTTTGGGGCGATTAAATATTTAGACATGGGTGCTAGTGCCCTCAGTGTACGATGCGTCATGCCTTTCGCGAGACCGCCGTGCCTCAACGTCCGTATCCACAGACAAGAGAACGCCGTGCTGGTCGCGAATGCACTATTGCTGCACAGCTCCGTCATCTGCTTTCGCATAGCACAGCAATGGTCCGCCTTGAACTTCCTGCAAGTGGGGATGACCCACACGGGAATGGCACCGCACCCCTCTACTGCGTGGAATGCCATAGTCGCCAAGGTGGCGGCCCGGTATGTTATCGAGTCCTACTCCAACCGTGGTGCAAGAGCCTCCACATCATCGCCAATAGCCAATGGCGTGGTGTGCCGGCAACAAGTGTTGCGCAACTCCACCACGTGTGCATCACGGCCGATGGCGATGACGTCATCCGCATGGAGTTCATCGATAAACAAGTGCCACAAATGGACGCCCGCAATGTGGCTTCGGGTCTCCAAAAGCCAGAGTAGACGGGGCGGCTCGCTGGGGTGTAGACCGGGGGGCCCTTTAACCTGCTGTCGGCCCGAGTCGTGGCTGGGCAAGTACCTGGCGTTGTTTAGTGCTTGCAACAGCGTGGGCGCCCCAACGAGCCCTATCCGCTCCTCTCGGGACTGCCTACTTCATGCGTTGCAAAGGTGGCCCATCACTTTGGCTGGTGCGCACCCGGCCTTCAACAACCTTGCGGCCGGATGCCCAGATAGGGGATGGTCGTCAGCAATAATGGCGAGCACCTTGTAGGTCTGGCAGCGCTACCGGAATATGCGCAAATCCTCCTGTAGCTAGCATAGCGCCTCCTGGGCGATGTACCTCCCGTCGTTGACCTCATTCAGGCTGCGGGACAGCACATGGGGACGTTGTCGGTAATGCGGATCCGTGTCGTTTGTTTGAATGGCGATGTTCCTCCAGCTGTTCCGCCTAGCAGCATTACTCCCCGATAGCCAATCCCGGCAGGGCAGAAAGGGGCCGCAGCGGCCAACTATGTCGTCCGGACGGCCACCCGTACGGCAATCAAGGGGGCATAACCTCGTCGGTCAGGAACGTCCCAGGGCAAATGCTTGTAATTCCCCTGCATAACGGGGTATATCCGCCGCAGCTACTAGTAGATGGGCGCCTACCTAGGAAGCACCCTGGGACACTTGCGCTCGGAAAGGTGAATCACAACGTCAAGGTGCATCACCAATTCCGCACCTATGGAGGCCTCATCATGGGCTGCCACTGGGTGAGTAGGTGCAAGGTCTGCTACAACTGCTGCACATGCTACACCCACCTGCACCCCAGCCTGACAGGGCCTTGTTGATTTGGACACTTGTCTACGCGGATGAGCATGTTTCTTCAGTAGGGCAATATCAAAGCCGACACTACCCCCAGTTGTTGTTGCGCCACCCGCACACTGCGGATATCGACTTCTGCGTCCCCAGAGACTTCTTTGTCTCCACAGTCCATCACTTTGAAGTATGGGTCATCCTCGGGGTTGCACCCTCTAGCCCTACCCTTGGTACCTGTATGAAAGGTAGTTTTCTTCATCATAAATGGTTTTATGAAATATGAGCGGATTTTGCTCTTGCTAGGGTACTCATGGGCCATTTTTGTTCAAAATTGGGGGGGTTGGGTCAACACCCTTGTGGTGAGTTTTGTTTGTCCGGCGGGGGTTTTTAGGGAAAATTGCCATTTTTGCTAGTTTTTGAAATTTATGATAACATCCTCCCCTGTTCATAATTCGGTTCATAATTCAGTTCATAACTCAGTTCTCGTTTTATGACCGCGCCGAGCGTTTTATGAACGCATTTTATCAACGCGTTTTATGAACAGCTGTACAGGCACACAAAAATCGCTTGCTTGACCTTGCTTGTCCTTGCTTGCTCATGCTGCCCTACACCTCAGGGCTGGGGCCTGTCGGGTCCTCACAAAGGGGGGCCGTGGCCTGGGTTTCGCCCCCATCCGGGGCCTAGGCATGGGTTTGGGCAGTTGGTTGGGCTGCGGGTTTGGACGAGGGGTGCTCTGGGGCATCCACCGCCATGGGGGCGGCCTGAGGGGCAGCTTTGGGCTTAGGCTGAGGGGCCTGCTTAGCCTCAGGCTTGGGTTCAGGCTTGGTTGGCTTGGGGGCCGGCTCCACCATGTCAACGTCCGGTTTGGGGTTAGGCTTGTTTTTGGCCTTGGCGGCCTTCTTACCTGCAGCTGCAGCCTTCTGCTACTCCAATGGGTCACTGCTGCACCCTGAGAGGCATACAAAAGACGCCTTTCAACCCGAAACATCTCCTTTTCCCTTGGGTGTTCCACCCAGACTCTCCCCCCCGCCCCCCCCCACAATCTTAGCTCAGCCGTGCCTGAGCTTTGGTTTTGCTCGTCGGGTGGTGTGTGTGTGTGCATGCGTGTGTGCAGTGAGCCTCTGTACTTGTAGAGCATTTTTGCTTGTTGCCAGCAGACCATAGGTGGTCACACGTAGAGCCTGCTCCGTGACACTTTGGAACGACCCGGTCTGTGAATATGTCAGTTGACGATTTTGCCGTCTTCGCGAAGGGAACAATTTGTTCCCAGTTTATTGATAGCGTTCCCATGCTAGAGATAGCCAGGGCTGCCTCGCAGGTGGAGATGAAGCTGTCGGTGCTGCTGGAACGCAGGTCAGAGTGGGAGGCTAGTTTCGTCGCCAAGTACGGAATCGAGTTGGGGGAGGTGGGGCTGGTGAAGATGATCGCCTCGTATTGCGTCATGGCCCAGTGCGACCTGGATGTGGCGTTGCTGGGCTTTGTCAAGGTGGAGGTACCACCCCAACAGCCGCAGACGGTGTCGCCAGAGCTTCAGGAGCTCAAGCAGTTGGTTCAGGGACAGGCCCTTGTGATGGAGGGCCTGCGCAAGCAGTTGGAGGCGGTCAGTGCCAAGGCCGAGGCGGAGTCCAAGAGGAAAATGGCGAAGGTCCCGCCGCTGTGTAAAGCGGAAATCGTGAAGGTGAGGGAGTTGGATTCTAAGCCCCAGTGGATCTTCGCCAGCCTTCTCGCGCTGTCCACCTTGTTGTGGCGCAGGGAGGTGCCCCAACACGAATACGTCTCCAAGTACAAGGACAAGGAAAAGTTCACGGACGCCATCCTGGACGAGCTGGCGCCGGTGGTGGACGCGGACTCCGCGGACACGGAAGTGTGGCAGCTGGAGTCCATGGATGATGACGAACTTACGCGCCTTCGGAGTTTTGTCCAGGCGGTCTGGGCGTTCACGGTGACTAGCCTGTCGGCGTACAGGGGCAAGAAGGGTTTGGACCCCGGACAGGTCGGCGAGGGGTCGGACGCGCCCGAGGATGCGTCCGATGTGCCTGTGCTGTCCGCTGGTTGTACGGGAGCGGCGGAGGAGGAGGTGGTGGGGCGGCGGCTGCAAGCCATGAAGGGTAAGTTCCGCGTTGAGGGGGGCCGCCGCCTGTACACCGCCAAGCCGGGCGCCGAGCCGATGGACGTCACCAATGCCCCGGTGACAGCGTGTCGGGCATGCAAGAACGCTGGGAGGGGAGTGAAACGGCATTGGTTTCACGAGTGCCCCGGCTTTGACTGATGGGGAAGCTGCCCCATCCGGCCCATCCCTCCCGAGCCCCGGGGGGCCTTGGTGGTTCTCGGACCGTCGGACTTCCGGGATGGCGAGGACGTGGTCTGGCGCCTGGTGTGGGCAGCGTGGAGACGGATATGGAAGGAGGATGAGATCACCTCCGTGGACGCCCTGCAGGCATCCTCCTGGGCAAAAAGCACCATGGGTACGTATTGTACCCACTTCCGCAAGATGGCCCTCTGGGTGGGCTACACGCCCACATCCGAGCTTGAACGAGCGGCGTGCCGCTACGTTTTCCAGTTATGGGGACTGGGGTACTCGGGAAGCTCCCTCAAGGTCGCAGTGTCGGCGTTCCGGGCGCTGGAGGACATGGGATGGCTACCCGCGTTCGTCAGTCGCCGGGTCTGGCGCTGTGCCAAGTGGGCGCCCACGGAGCCGGCCCTACGGCCCTACGCAGGTTTGGACGACCTCCGCAACTTCGCGCTGGCTTGCACGGAGCGACCGCAGTGGACCGTCTATGGGATGGCAGTCCTGGCATTCACCTGCCTTCTGCGGGTGGGTGAGGCCGCGCCCCTCCGTAGGGGGGGATCCCGGTGTCGGGGATTGGCGTTCCGCACGGTCAAGGTGGCGCCGCGCATCGTGCGCAGGCGACTCGGGAAGTATGCCCAAGAGTGGCTGGGCTGGCTCGATGCCACGGGGGCCACGTCTGCTGTCGTCGGAGCGCAATTCTGTCCGCAGGGACCAGCTTTCATGCAGTCGGTCATGGCTGCCGCGTTGGGGGGCAGCGACAACCCCCACGCCAGGTGGCACGCATGGAGGCGAGGGGGCTCCGCGGCCCTGCGATGGTTGGGGCTGCCCATCAAGTGGCTGGCTTGGTGGGGGCGGTGGCTTTCGGAGACGGTGGCAGTCCACTACGCCGACGCGCCCGACGACTTCGTCGTCACGACCGAGGCTGTCCTCCCCTGGCCCCCTGATAACCATGCAGGAGAGTTCGTTTGGCGCGCCGTGTCCCTCCGGGACGTTTTCCCGAAGGAGCTCCTGGAGCTCTGTGCCCCTGATGCCGATGAGCCCCCACAATGGGGAGGTGACGGGGATGGGTCGGCAGGAGGTCGGGGTGGATCGTGCCCTGGGGAGTCCGCGAGTCCTGCCGCTGCGGAAGCGGCTGGGAGGGAGGACCGGGCTGGCGCACGTGACCCGGGGGCCCCTCCGGCCCTTACGGCTGTTGAGGGGTCCTCAGGACGCGGGCGCCGGCCGCGGGGGGACGGGGGGGGGGAAGTCATTGATGTGGATGCGGACCCCCCACCTGCCTCCGCAGCAGGCTCCTCCATCAGGCGGCTGCGCATCGCGGCCCGCAGGACGGGTGAGGTCGCGTCCGTCTTGGGCAAGCGGAAGGCCGCGGGCCCGGCCAGGATTGTGGGTGCGGCTGCCCGAACGGCAATTTCCCGTCGCGTCGGAGCTGGGTCAGTGGGTGCGGGAGCGCCTTCGGACCG
Source organism: Eutreptiella sp. 'Long Island Sound 2002' (assembly GCA_964036045.1). Lineage (NCBI taxonomy): Eukaryota > Euglenozoa > Euglenophyceae > Eutreptiales > Eutreptiaceae > Eutreptiella > Eutreptiella sp. 'Long Island Sound 2002'. The sequence goes on from OZ038379.1 coordinate 133,462,624, forward strand.
GTGAGTGGGACGCCTGGTTGTGCTCCCTGCGGGCTTGTCTGCCCCGCGCACCGCCTGGTTTACTGGAGCGTCGCCTGTTGCAGTTTCTGGAGTGGGGCAGTGAAGCTGCCCGTGATCTCAGACAGCCGGAGTTTCTGCGAGTCTTGGCTGTGGCTTTGTCCTCATTTAGCCCTGAGGTTTGGGAGTCGCTCTTGCATGATTCGACGTCGCCCAAATTGCTTATGCAGCGTATCAGGGAGGAGGTATTGGCGCGGGGTTTGGGGCCGGTGGGGCGTGTGGAGATCCCCCGCGAGGTCTGGGATAGTTGTGTGCCGGACGGCTTCGCAGAATTGGTAGGCAGGCAGTTTTCTGGGATAATTCCCCCATCGGATGAGGCGGTGGTCATGATGAGGGCATTGCGGGACCAGGGTTTGCTTTTCCCCCTGCCGCCGGGGTCACCTGGGCCCAATGGGGGTGTTTTTGCGATACCCAAGACGGAGGAGAAGTGCAGTTTGATTGTCAATCTGGTGCCCCTTAATGAGGAGATGCGGTCTCGGCCGGAGAAGTTCTCCCTCCCCTCTGTGGAGGTGTTGGCCCTTTTGGCGCAGGTGGCACAGCAAGGGTCCTCCTTTTTCCTCCCCTCTTTTTATGCCCGAGCGCGTTGCATGAAGCCGGTGTGGGATATTCTGTCCCTGCCGGGGGGGGGGGGGGAAGAGCTGTGCATGTGCCACATCGACCTGAGTAATTGCTTTTGGTCACTTCAGCTGCCGCGCGAGTTCTGGGGGGCCTTTCGCGTCTCGGATGGAGAGGGGGGGGTGTTGGCTTTCCGGTGCTTGCCCTTTGGGTGGAAGTACAGCCCCCTCCTGTGCCAGCGAGTGTTAGAGGGTCTGGTGGCCGGCGCGGGGCTGTTGGGGGTGCTGGTTTTAATTTACTTGGATGATGTCCTGGTTGTGGGGCGCGGCCGCGCGCGTGTGCGAGAGCAGACGGCAAGGGCGGCGGAGGCGTTGCGCCGTGCAGGTGCTGTAGTCAGCCCAAAGAGTACGTTAGAGCCTGTGCAGCGGCTGGTGTGGCTGGGGAAGGATATTGATTTGCAGGGGGGGGAGGTGCGGACTGCTGGCAACGCGTGGGAAGCTCTGTTTGCGCATTGGTTGAGGTTGTCTGTGGGACCCTGTAGGGTAAAACGGCTGCAGCAGTTCTTGGGGCGGGCACAGTGGATATGTCGCCCGGGTTCTGGGCACAGTCCGCACCTGTCTGGTGTGTGGGCTCATGTGCTCTGGGCCCCCCCCCGGCTGCCGTTTACCCCAGTGCGTTTGCTTAAGTCTATGTGCGTGGCGTGCGTGCTTGCCAGGAGGCAATGGTCAGTGGTGTCCCTCCCCAGGGTGGTGAAGCGATCGCCGTTGGTTGTTTACGTCGACGCGGCGCTGGACGCGGGTGAATACCGGCTGGGCCTGTTTTCGATGGATGTGGGTTCTCGATCGGTTGTGCCCGCGGAGCAACCGCCCAACCAGCAGTGTGCGGAGGCTGCCGCGCTGCTCTGGGGCTTGAAGCTCATCCTCAATGTAGGCGTTCGGGAGGCCCATTTGTTTGGGGATAATGCGGCGGCGCTAGTGCAGTTCCTTCGGTGTAAAGCCAAGGTGGGGCGTAAATTCCAGCAGTCCATTCTGAAGCGTTTCCGCTACCTGTGGGCGTCGTGCCCAGGCTTCACGGTATATATGCACTGGGTGCGTGGTTCACATAATCCCGCTGATCCTATCAGTAGGTTGAGTGACAACTTCAATGGAGATCTGGGTTTGGCGCGCGAGGTGGCGGCGCGCAGGGTTGGGGATCTCTGGGCCTTTCCCGATAGGCGCACGGTTTTTTTGTGGACCCTGGGGGTGCCTATGGGGCCCTTTGTTCTGCCGCATTCGTGGAGAGCGGGCCTGTGGTCCCCGGGGGGTGGTGAAGGGGGGGCGGAGTTCCACGAGGTTTTTTTGCAGTACCGCTTGGAGGAGTCGGTGGGTGCAATGACTTGATGTCGTGTAGTGCCGGCGCCTGCTTGTAGAGCTCGTTTCTCTTGGTGCATGTGATCATGACCCGGCGCCGCCGTAACCGCCGTGCGCGTAGCGGCGGGCGGAAGCGGGGCAAGAGCCGCTCGCGCAAGCGTTCGGAGGAGGCCGTTCAGCGGCGCGCGGCGCGGCGCCGCGCCGCGCTGCGGGAGAAGTTGGGAGCCTTGGTGGGCCGCAGGGCCTGTCACCGGGTGCTCCTCCGGAATGGGGTGCGGCTGTACGTCGCGTATGGCGTGCCAGAAGATCCCGGGGAGAGGGACGACTTCCTGGGTGCCGCGGCCATGGACATCGCCAAGCGGGTTCGGGGGCAGGCGACGCGGCGCACCACCGCGGTTGGGGACCCCGGGGTGAAGCCGGGGGGCAGACACACTTGCGGGGGGATGTGGGATGTGGTGACGGGGTCGAGGGGAGGTCAGAGGGTGGTGGTGTCGCTGACGGACTGGAACGGGGGTCGTCGTACCCCCGTCCCGTATCTATGGGTGCAGGGGTCTTATCCCTTGGTGGTGCGAATAGCTGGCCACTTCAGGCCGTTGGTGTAGTCTGTTTTTTGGGTGGTCAGCCGGTCTCCGAGGGGCTGGGGTGGGAGTGTGCGCTCACCCTTTGCTTTGCGTTCTGTGTCAGGTCTCTGAGTGCCACCCTGGGATGGCCGGGCTGCTTTGCGCCCGGGCATTGCTCGCGCATTTGTGGGCGTTTTTTGGCTTCCACGGCTGCGCCAATGTTCTGGTTGTTGTGTGTGGCTCGTATTCTCTCTGCGTTTTGGCAGGTCCAGTGTGCGCAGGCGGGAGCCCTCCGGGCGATTGTCTGTAGAGGCGGCCCTGCCCTGCGTGGATGTCGCGGGCTGGTTTTGTGGTTATGGGCCGGGCGTTGGTCCTTTGGCCTGCACCGCTGCCACTTTGTTGTGGGTCCGGGGTCCATGCTTTCTTAGGGTTGGAGCTGGGTTGGGCGCTGGCCCGCCTTTTTGAGATCTGCTGCGGATCTCAGGGGTGCTGCCCTGGGCTGACCGGGCAGCTGTGCGACAGGGCGGCAGTGCCTGACGGTCGCTGTACATTTACCGCTTCCTCATTGGCGGCGGCAGGGGTCGTCCAAGCTCTCTTGGGCTTGGTCTGCGGACGCCTGAAGCCTGGCGGGTGGCGCCGGTGTGTGCGGGGCGCCTTTGGCGATTTATGTTTGGGGCGGCCGTATACTTCGAGGGTGTGGCGTGCGTTGCGCATGGGAGCCGCTGGGTCTCAGACCTGCGGGGGGGGGGGGGGGGGGGGGGGTTATGCGGCAGTTTGGCATGAACGAGACCCACGAGGAGGCGGCACACTGACGAGATGTGCCACAGGAGACGTGCGTGTTTTGCCTCGTGTTTGCGTGTTTGCTTGTGGTTTTAGCAAAATCTTAGCTCAGCCGTGCCTGAGCTTTGGTTTTGCTCGTCGGGTGGTGTGTGTGTGTGCATGCGTGTGTGCAGTGAGCCTCTGTACTTGTAGAGCATTTTTGCTTGTTGCCAGCAGCCCACCCGTCCCACCCAATGACGCTATTTGCGACTTCTATTGCCCATACCGGGCTTTTGTGACTGCCACGAGGAGGCGGCACACTGACGAGATGTGCCACAGGAGACGTGCGTGTTTTGCCTCGTGTTTGCGTGTTTGCTTGTGGTTTTAGCAAAACCGAGGTCACAACCCCCGGGTAGACACCATCGGTGTAGGGCACATACACCTGTTCACCAAGCAGGGGGTCAGGTGCCTCAACCCCCTCCAAAGAGGGGGGATCCTGGTGCCGCTTTTGCTGTTGCGGCTGCTTCCCCTTCACCTTCTCATGGGGACAGGGGAGTGTCTGGTCCGACGTCGAGCTGCTACCCGATTTGAAGGGCTTGCGCTTCGGTGGGGGGGTCTTTTTGGGTTGTGTGGGTTTGGGGGGGGGGCACGGCAGGGGGTTTGGGTTTCTCGGCCAGGGCGGGCTTCGTGGGGAGGCGCTGCGGGGGCTGGCCGGGTTGGGGTGGTTCAACCCACAACTGGACAGCAGGATCTCCTCGTCAGCACACCCCTCCCACCCCAACTCCCCCATGCTCGCCCAGCAGCGCGTATTCGCCGCCCATGTGTCCGTTAGGCGGCGGGAGCGCTCCCACTCCCGCAGCCCGGACAGGATGGTGCATCCCCGCTTGGGGTTGAGCAGCAGCAGCTGGTACAGGGCGGACAAGGCGATGTTGAACTCCGCGGTGCCCAACTTGTACCGGATGCGGACCCCCGCGACGTCCGACGGGTTCACTTCCACGTCCAGGACCTGCGACATTGCCATTCATAAATGCGTTCATAAAACGCATTCATAAATAGCGTTCATGGTTCATAAACGGGCAGTGCAGGGTCGCTGAATTATGAACGCTGAATTATGAACGAATTATGAACGAATTATGAACGCACATATCTCGAAATCCGGCTGTGGTCCGATGGTCCCCATGGCGCCCAGGGCGGTCCGCACGTTCGCCGCTGCGCTGGGAGGGGCGCCCGGGGGGGGCGCTGGTGGGGCCCGTGGTGCTACTAGTGGCCGGGGCTGCCCGCCCGAGGGGCTTGATGGGGCGAGTGATGGTCATGGTGATGGCCCAAAATGGATTCCCACTGGGGGATGCACTCCAATTTGCGCCCGGAGCGCTACAACTTCACCCACCCCCTTTCCTCCCATTGGAGGAACAATAGCTCCCAATGGGAGCTCCGCATCAAGCGCCCCCCTGGCCCCGAAAAAAGTTTGGCCTACGTCAAATCCCCGGCCCCAATTGGTTCGGGGATGGGGGACAAGGGCTTTCTTGGCAGGGGCTTCCATGCCCATGCCCCCCCCCCCCCCGTACCGCCAGCCCCCCCCCTTCCCCTTGTTGCGGATGCGGTGCCGCAACATGTGCCGGAATGACTAGCGAAGGGTGACGTATGTCACCTCAGGGCTTGAAAAAAGGGGGGCATCGGGGGAGTCCCCGCTGTCTAGCGCTCCCTGCGCCCAAGGGTGCATCGGCACGTTGTGCTGGTTGGTCTGGTTGAGGCCCCAAGCATGGCCTGCCTCCCCCCTCAACCACGGGGTCGCAACCCAAACCCCCTCCCCCCCCCCCCCCTTGCCCCCTCCCCCTCCACTGCCATGTCCTCGACCTCGGCCATTAGCTCCTCGATGTCGGTCGCGGCCTCCTCCCCCTTCACCCCCCTCCCCCCGCTGCCTCCTTCTTCTTCTTCTGCTCCTTCTTCTTCTCCTTCTTACTCTTCTCCTCCTCCTTCTTCTCCTCGTTTTTCCTCCTCTTCCTCTCCTGCTCTGAGGAGTCTGTTGACTCCTCACTCGAGGAGTCGGCAGCGGGTTGGGAGGCGGAGGCGGGGTGAGCGGCGTGGGGTTGGGGGTGGGCTTGAGGAGGCGGAGGAGCTTGAGGTGGAGGTGGAGGTGGAGGTGGAGCTTGAGGATGCGGAGGAGGCGGAGGAGCTGCAGCATGGGCTGGCAGTTGCTGCTCCTGTGGACATGGGGGACCTTGTTCATAATTCGTTCATAAAAGCGGTTCATAATTCATTAATGACGGCAGTTTCGGTTTTATGAACGCCGAATTACGAACGCTAAATGAACGCGGCAGATAGCATACGCTCTCCACAACATCCCCTGACACAGCAGTCAATCCCACCCCACATGCATCCGCACTCTCGAGCATGGCATCACAGTCCTCTTCGAGGAACAACAAATAGTGCGACCCCGACTCCCCGCAGCAATTTTACCGAAACGCAGCAGCAACAGGTCAGCACGAAGGGCGCAGCACAACCGGAATTGGCGAGTACAAAGTGCGCAGTAATGTTCGCAGCCCCACAACCGCTTGCCATGTGGGGTCCTCCTCGACGTACGCAAGCAGCGGCGCAATCTGCTCCCAGGCCCAGAACAGGTTGTGGGCCTCCTCACCGTCCGGTGCGTTGTGCGCCCCAAACGCCCACCACACCGGTTGCGATACAGAATTTTCTGCACCTCCCTTGCAACCTCAGGGGGATGATTTCCCCCCTCGGCCTCTAGGACGACCATGAAGAGCCTCCCGAAGGCCATGCAACAGCGCAAAATGCACAAAAATACCCGGTTTTTGGCTATGACCAGCAACCGCTCGCCGGTGCATCCTGCCGCATCCAAACTTTTGCGGGTCACAAGATAGGGACAATGATTGTCCGCATCTGATTGCGTTGTCCTCCGAGCAGCGATGCGATTCCAGTGCTTGGCCGTGTTGTCACGCTTGGCCTCGTTGAAAATGCTCCCCACTTGGGGATCCACGCTGATGCTCAGCAGCCGCCGGAGCTACGGCTGGTCCCCACCAATGAGGACCGTTGCCGTCACCCAGCCGTCGCACCAGTAAAATTTTTTGCAGTCTATACCGGACTGCATGACCTGTGTTCATAAAAGGTGTTCATAATTCGTGTTCATAAAACGCATTCATATTTCATAAATGGGCAGCACGGCGGTTTGTGATGGCAGTTCTCGAATTATGAACGCCCGAATTACGAACAACTTATGAACACGAAAATGCTGACTACAAACTTGTAGCACTTGAGCCCAAGTTTGGCCCAGGGCAACCATATCCTTGTCCCCCGTGATGGCCATGCCGATGACCCATAGAAAGGCGGGTGTGCGCGCCTTTACCCCATGGTTCAATAGCCCCACCGATAGCTGCGACCAACTGCCACCGGCGCAAGGATACCCGTCACCCCGCACCACAAAGGTGAGGGGGCGGGTCCAGTCAATAGACTGGCAAAGTGCCGGCCGGGATTGCGCGTATTGTGCCCACGACCGCAGGGGCCAGCGGCGACCCGACGATGGGGGGTCGGCACATTCCACCGGGGGGGGATAAAGCAAGCGGAGCGGTCAATGACTTCCACGTCGCGTCAAATTGGTCCCGTGTGGGGATGGGCCGTGGGAAGGGCAGTCCCGTGCGGGCGGTGTAGGCGTCGCCCCGGCGGGTGATGTACTAAGACAACACCCGGAAGCCGGACCGGGGTGCACCCAACTCCAAAAGGAGCCCTATCAGATAGGGTGCGGGAAAGAGGGCCTCCGCATAGGTACGGATGGCCTGCACCTTGGTTTTGTGGACCGCCGGGAGGGGAGCGTGGTCCATTGCCTCCGTAAAACCCGGCCCGGATGAGGGGCGAAGATGACATCCATTGGGCCAATAGGTCGCAACACTTGCTGTCCCGAAGACTGGTGGCACCACTGAGCCAAGGACCATCATGTTGAGCTCCGTGAAGACGGAGGGAGGGTAAGACATAACAAAATCTGTGCACAAAGAAGTGTTCATAAAAGCTGTTCATAATTCACGGTTCATATATGAACCGTTCGTATATGAAAAATGAATCATGAACAATACTACTTTTCACACAGGTACCTAGGGTAGGGCATCCATGCAACACGAATGGCATTTGCCCAACAGGGCAGACAAAGCCGGTGTGCCGTGGTCAATTAACCGGGTTTGGGTTGTTTTCAAATGAAGTCCCCATGTGACCTTGAGGGGTTATCAGTGGCCACCCACCCTAGCCCTAGGTCCCTGTATGAAAAGTAGTATTGTTCATAATTCATTTTTCATATATGAACGGGGCATATATGAACCATGAATTATGAACGCCTTTTATGAACACCCATTTTTGTACAGTTTTTGTAACGAGTTACCCTCACTCCGTCATCACGGAGCTGAACATGGCGCTTGTTAGGCTCCGTTGTGCCACCACGTCTCGGGACGGCAAGTGTGCCAACTTATTGGCCTAGTGGCCCGTTTCTCAAAGGCAATAGAGCACACGCCTCTCCCGGCGCACCACAAGGTTTGATACAATACTATACTACACTATACTAAACTAAACTACACTATACCATGCAATACTACACTGTACTATCATACTATACTATGCTGTGCTATACTATGCTATACTATACTATACCGTACTATACCATACTATACCATACTATACTATACTATACTACTACTAGTGTACTATACTATATTATACTATACTATACTATACTACATTGCACCATACTATACTATACCGTACCATCCTATAGTATAGTATACTATAGTATAGTATACTATGGTGTACCATACTGTATTGTACTGTGCTGTACTGTACTATACTAAGCCACCGGCCACCGGCCACCATCCACCATCCACCATCCACCAGCCACGAGACACCAGCCACTAGACACCAGTCACCTGACACCAGCCATTTGACACCAGCCACCAGACATCAGTCACCTGACACCAGCCACTAGCCACCAGACACCATCCACCTTCCACCAGCCACTAGACACCAGCCACTAGACAACAGCCATCAGACACCAGTCACTTGACACCTGCCACTAGACACCAGCCACCAGACACCGGTCACCTTACACCAGCCACTAGACACCAACCACTAGTCTGGTGACGTGGCACCAGTCTAAAAACCCTCAGGATGGCAGCTGTGGGACGGATTGCCTGCACGCACTGCCACGCTCGAAGCCATTCGTGATACGTCGTGATAGTCGTGCCACCACGTGACTCGTCTTCCGCCATTGTGGCCCCCTTCTCCACTCTGCTCCACCCGTATGGTGCACTCTGTCTCTCTCTCTTCTCCCGTGTCTCCAAGGGCTAAGTGCTGCACCTTGGGTGCGTCCCTCCCCCTTGCTAGCCCCCTCTTGCTCACAGTGGGCGCTACGTTCTACAATCAGCTCTGGCAAGACGTCGACCTCGCCACGGCAATCTTCTAGGCTACTACGCGGGGAGCAGCGACGGGAACTGCATTCGACGTATCCGCCGCTCAAGCGTGACGCCTTGTGCAGGGGTATCGTGAACCGTTTACTGCGCTGTCCCATTGTGGGGCCCCGATCGCCTATGCGCCCCATGGGTTGCAGCCCCGCGCGCCAGCGCAGCGCTCACCTCGCACCCCCGTCCTCGTGAGTCCTAGGACCCTCATGCGCCGGCCCGCTCCGCCAGGCGGCCCCATGTTGCTCTGCGCTCTCGCGCCATGATCTTTGTTTCTTCACACCATGGCCACGCTCGTGGCGCCCTATGTTTTTTCTTCTGCACCCAGCCAGGTGGGGGATGCCGCTATTGTTCGTACTTTTCCCGTAGCCCCTGCGCCCCAATTTGCCTGCCCCTCCCGGCGCGTTGCGGCCTTAGGCCAGCCGCTCCCTTTTCCTCGCAACCAATCATGTCTGACCACTCAACGCCGTCCCGGGACCCCCCCTCTCCTGCCCCCGACACGAGTCGAGGCGGCGCCATTCGTTGGGGGCCATTCCCCATGTTTCTGATGGATATCGCCCAGTCTGTTGACGCCGATCGCCTCCTGCGGGGGCTGGACATGTTGAAGGATGACGCGTTGGAGGCAGCGCATGAGGCCATTCGGGCCACCGACCCCCCCCTTGGCCGACCAATGCGATGCCTTACGGTGGACAGCCGCGGACGGCGGTATCCAAGCTATTACCGCCGTGGCAGGGGCGTGCACCCCACAAGGGCTCCTGCTCACAGCCACTGTCACCGTCGCCACGAGCCCGTCCGATGTAAAAGTTATGAAACGCGTCCCCCTGTCGCTGGCGCAAGGCGGCCCGCTACTGGAATACGTATCCAAAGACCCCAACGCCCTCACCGCCGCCCTGGTCGCGCGGTGGAGCCCCGGGCATGCTCCCATCTCCGCAGTCCACCTCCGCAGCCTGGTTTTCCGGGGCCTCTACACAACCCGCGAACAGCCTCCAGCCATCCACACCGACACACCCCCAGAAATCCAAAGTCAAAAGGTCTCCCACAAGATTCACAAGCCCATCAGCTAGCTCCTGGCCCCCCACCTCACGCCGTCATGGGACCGCCTTCGGACCCGCGAGGTGGTTGCGGCCTTTTGGGTGCTGCCCAATGACGTGCACGTAGTCCCGCAAGCAGCCCAGATCCCGATAGCACAGCTTGTCCCGCTTAAGTTCGGCCTCCTGGCGTGGGCGTCCTCCGTGTGCCCCGCTGGGCAGTACACGCCGGCCCCGGTCGCCACTCCCCCTCCCCTCGCCAACAAGGGCATGTGGGCCCCCGACCAGCCGCGGCCGCTGCTGGAGTGCTCGGTCGTGCCGGTCCGCAGCGTAGAGCTGCTTCACCAGATTGAGCAGGCCGGGGAGCACTCGTGGGCCACAGCCCCCACCTTCGCCCTCTTGCAACCTCTTGCCGGCATCCCGGACACCGCCAACCCCCCTCCCCTCACCCCGCCCAGCCACGCGCCCTACCTCACCAAGGGGCAGTTAGCCCTCAGCGCCGCTGGGACCCTATTTGCGTCGGCTGCATTCACCCCGGCGTCGGCGCTGTACAGGTCCCAAGGCAAGGCCGCCCCTGCAGGAACAGATCATTCACCCTCATCGCTACTACCCGAGCAGACCAAGCTCTCCTTCAGCCTCCCTGAACCCGCCTCCCAAGTCCAGCCGGCTGCCGCCGACCCCACGCCGCCGGAGTCGCCTGCCCCACCTGCCGGGTCGGCCCCCCCCAGCTCCTCCCAGCCGGGGGAGCCCCTTGTCCCGGACCTGGACGTGTCGGGTTACTCAACCGACTACACCCAGCTGCGTGACCGGTATGAGGCCCAGCAACAGGAGCTGACCGTGCATATCCCGGAAAATTCTGTGTCATAAAGCCGCGCACAAATGTGCATGCAATCTCAAGAAAAAAACCCCGTCTGCCTTACAAATCGGTTGCATTTTTATAAGAACCCAAATGGAGAACCAAGTGGGGCCGTCACTTGAACAGGGGAAGATTGCGGGAAACCATGTCCGGGTCGCCTTGTGCGCACACATAAGGCCACCCTAGTCCATCGCCAACCCTAGGTACATCTTCCCTGCGGGCTCATGCAATCCATGAGATGACTTGGCGCGCCGTATGATGATGCTAACAATGCTTGACCCATGGCTAACCATCCGGCGACCAATGCAGGTGCTCCGCGATGTTGACAAACGCACCCCAGGTAATTGATGCTTCCATTCCGGCTCCAAGCAATCAAACAACGGCAGCCAAGTCCACTTGCGTATTCATTCTTTGTGGACCTCCCCATAGCCAAGCTTGGTTTGGATACTCTAAACGTAGTGGTCTCCATTCTGAGCCGTGCACCGCACGCTCCATGATATTCAATGGCACTTCTTCCTATTTTGCGGGTTGGGCTCACGGCCACAACACCCATGACAAGGACAAAGACTCTACCCCACACAATTCCACCACCTCGCCTGCCAACTCTGTGGGTGCTGGGGAACACCAAGTGCTCGCCCAATCAGTAGACACCATCGTGCCAAAAAGCAAGGAGACCTATGATGGTATGATGTAATCTACGGACGCCGCGCTATAACACTAGCCGTGCTGGTGTTATAGGTTGAACGTCAAGTCCTAGCAAGACACCACTAAGCACACTCTGCCAAGCCACTTGAACCCTCGGCAAACCCAAAGCCCACACACACACACCAAGGCAATGGCCTGCCAACTCACCAAAGTCCGAAGTCGGCGCGTGGCCTTGTCGGACACATCCTCATGGTTATTGCCAAAGTCCGGTTCAAGGCGGCTCCGGGGATCTGCCGTTCGAGTTCACTCTCAACATAGAAAAGATGCATGACACATGAGAAACGTGGAGGACATGCTACAATCGCCGGAGCAAGTGCTGTTGGATGGTGACCCCAACGGACGCCTTACCTGCCATAGCAATGGCCCTAACAAACAAATTGTCTCCCACCAAGCCTACGATCAGCCATGGTACATTCTCCAAGAAGCCCAACCCGAACTCTAGTGCGCCTAGCTCCACAATCTGTTTGTTCATTGATAGCGTGCATGAAAACCTGATACCCAATATCCGATACCAAGACGCTGTCTCAACAACCCAAACCGCTGGCGCCAGCATCGACAATCCCGTGCCCTGTCAAAAAATAGGTTTACTCCCACGTCGCACGCAGTGGCATCCGGAAAAAAGGTGGAGTCCACGGCTTTATCAGAAAACACACGGTTGTTGCCTATAAACTCAAAAGCGCTAGCGGTGTATGTTGAAGCAACGGCAGACCCCATATGACATGCGCCCAAGTGGATGCCAAAAAGGGGTGCACACCCCAACAGGGTCGTGTGTCCCAAAGGGGGCGCCGCAAGAAGCGCATTAGTTGCTTGCGGGTGTAGAACAAATGGGCCACTGCAGCCAAAGGGCAACGATAGCTTGCCATCTCTTTTCATCACAACCTATACGATGGCCTGTGAAGTCAAACCCCTTGCCCATCCACCGGATGTTCTCTGGAGGCATTAAAATATTCTACGGGGTGAATAGCGCCCGCCGTCTCCAACACCATCCATAGGCGTGATGTTTGGGCGCCAATATAAGCACCGCCATAACCCAAAATGAAGATGAAATCGCAATATACCAAAACCAAAACGCCGACGAGCCCCGCTCCCAAGATTAGGTCCTCAAGCACCGCCTAAAAAATGACTAAGCTAAAAGACCAACCAAACGGTGGCTTCCGGAATGCCCACAGCTTCCCGTCCGCCCCGAAACAGAGGGTGCGCTCGTGTTCTACATGCAACCGCATTCTCTAAAAACCATTGGATCGCCAACATCGGCGGCCTTCCCCTCGTCTTCTGTAACGCAAAAAACTTCATCAATACCTCGACATTAAGCGTGTCCCGAACCCGCAAGGAGGCGGGCGGGCAGTTGCCCGGTCGCACCCCTAGCCCACACTCGCCTGTCACCGCGAACGAAGAATTAGCCGGTGTACTTAGTCATGGCCCGCGATATCGTGGACAGCGCCATCCATCCGCCCATCACCACAATCTCTTGCCTCTCTGGAACATCCGGCATGTGCAGAATCCTCTCTACCCTCCCCCCAAAAATCTTGCAGCCGATCTAGCGTCACATGGTTCAAACACATATTCACCTTCACTCGTTGTCATGGTCCTCGAGCTTCCCGATTGTCGGTTCTGTTGACTTGGCTCGCTTCACAACCTTATGGGGCACTTGAGTCTTTCCCAAGGCGTCGCACAAGCTCTTGCTCTCTGGGATCCTGCCACATCCATCTCGCCCATAGACCGTCCACTGCCCGTTCTACCGTACCGTACTGAAAAACCCCTGCGTACGGTACGTGTCCCCCTACCAATCCACAGCAATCAGCAATGGCAACATCCCGCAAGCAGCAGTAGCATAGGGCCAAGGACAAAACACACCTTGACCCCTTGCCCTTGAAAGGCACAACACAAATTTTGGGCCCCGTTAGTGAAAAGTTGGTGCCATGCTACAACCCTATGTGGCTTGGCCACGGGTGTGAGGCAACTGTTGGCTTGGTTGTCCTGGAGATCCTGTCCAAGATTTTCACCCCGGAGGAGGCAAGCACCCCCAGGCGTCAGAGGTGTCGTGCTACAAACCGGAGGACCGAGGTCCAGTGGATGTTGACTTGGAGGGGGGGGGGGGGGGGCTGGGAGAGGCCGGGATGGTTCAACTGGTGCCGTCATTGTGGAATCGTTACGTACGTCCAGACCTGCTGGGAGTTTATCGCCGATGGGACGGGAAACATGCCTCGGGTATACAGTCATCCAATGGCGTTGGGGTGAGCAAGGTGCGTGAAAGCATCTGTCAAAGAGGGCGCTTGAAGCAATCCGCGGCTTGCCATGGGTGCAGTAAAGCGCGAGTGATCCCCAAAAACTCTCAAAAGTGCTCTTTGATTTTCGCCCATGTCGGATTGAACGTAGCGGATTCTAGGAAGCCTGCCGAATTCACACTGCCCCACATTGAGTGTATTGTTTGCCATCCCTGAGTACACGCTAGAAGACCCAATCTCGTTCTAGCCTAGATGGCGCTAGAAGGCTAGAACGGAAACAAGTGCTGTGGGAAGCCCGGCCCGCCCACCCGCGACAAGACCCGGCGGTAGAGGGGTGGTTAGCGTCGGTCACTCCCATGTCACATGCCCGAAGCCATGGCTACAAGTGTACCTTCGGCATCTTCATTAGAAGTACCGTGAAGATAGTTCAATTGAATTATGTCTTATTGTTTTAGTCAAAAATAATCATCAACGTGGACAAAAAAGAATGCATAAATTCATAGCTCTTGTTCATTGTGATGCAAATTGTGTTGGACGATATTTTTCTTCAATAGATTGATTTTAGTACACAATATATTCCTCCGCATTAACAAACAAAATGATGGGGGAAAAAATGGAGAAATGGAAAAAAAAACCAACATCACCACATGGTACTACATGTGTCCAAAACAATCGTTTCTGGGTTTGTGAGATCCATCATTCGAACAATACAAACTACAGAAGCACAATACCTCTTGTAGCAAAAGTTTACCTATTTTTCAAATAAATAGCAAATGCAAATGGAAAAACATAAAATAAAAGAAAACATAAAAGTATCGTGGCATTAACCTTGTGACTAGCCTTGGGAAGGACACGCTATGCTCCTCCTTCCCAAGCCTAGAAACGCATGAAGTACCCCAAAACCCGGTGCAATTTTCGATGCAACCTTGAAACAACCGACGCAAAAAAGTTGGGTGTTTCCTCTACCAAAGCACGCAAAGAAATAAAGTTACTTGCGACGCATGTCGCAGCAAAACATAGATCATGTATGTTCCTTTGCTTCAGGCTTGGGGATAGAATATTCTGGTTTTCAAAAAAGTATAGGTTTCATTGGCACGGTTTTGTTCAAAATTAACAGCTACAAAAATTGACCCCCGAACCGATGTTTGAGCAAAAGCAGCGAGCGCCTGTTTCTTCTTGACTCTAACAATTGTTGAAGCCCTTAGTCCACTGCTTCTATTGGTTTTCATTTCGTGCCTAGCGGAACCATTGGTTTGTTGGAGCGTGGTTCATTCCGAGTCCCATGGTTTTCGGTTGGTGACTGCTACCAACACACGTGCAAAACCTCCACCTTATAAAATACCTTAATTATAGCACTTCACGAAGCAAACTACCACCCATTCTGAAATTTGTTGGTCTGTTCTACACAACCATACCCGCTTTGTTTCGTGATGAATTCACACCCGATCGCACGAATGTTTTGTTGAACAATCAGGGCAAAAATTCTCAAAACGGTCTCTGACTATAGCGACAAAAAAGTACCTTTGGGCGCAATTTTTGCGCCGAACATTTGGAGCTGCCAAATACCACCCCCCAGTCATTCTCTTCTGCATCTCTCAACGATTGTAATGAGCTACTTTTCGGAGCCTAACTACACGACATGTCGAAGTGCCGCCCCAAAATACGCAACCACGCAACTTGAAAAAAATGCCAAATGTCAAACCTCCAACGCATAAACCGGTTGCATTTTGTAACCTCGCGGACCCAAATAACCACCCAACACGTCCTACACACCACGAAGGACCTTGATAAAACAGGTTTGACGGAAGGTGTATTCGAGGCTCCTCGCATGGGGGGAGGCCCATGCGAGGCCCATAACACACTGTTTTTAGCGGTGACAGGATGCTCCAAAACCCTCCATTTGAGTGCTCCCGTTGTACGACCATACGAAGGCACGCTCAAAGCCACATAATACAGATCAAAGGGCAACAGTAGGGCTTCGATTTGGTCGGGGGGCGGCCGCATGACCCAAGGTTGTATTCGCGCAGCGCCGAATTCCGCACGGACCACGATCGGAAAAATGCGATTTTTCGCCCAAATGGGTCTCACCCACACAGCCGTATCTCGGCGCCACCGGTTCGTTTGGAGCTAAATTTTTTTTCCGCGACTCCGGGAGCTGTCCGGAGATGATGATGCCTGAATCAGGGCCGGATGAGCCACAGGTACGTCGCCATTCTTGTCGCAAGATGACCGGCGTTTCGAAAATTGATGTTTTTTCACAACTTGAACTCTTCGCCAAACTGCAAAATCGGATCCGTTTTTTGAAATTCCCAATGCCATATGGATCCTTTTTGGATGCCGTTCTCAAAAATGCAGTGGAAATCGGATTTGGTGAAATTTTATTTTTCGCGATTTTTTGAACGCATCTCTGGATTCGGGCCATTGAGGAAAAAGTTCCGAATATAACATTGTAGGGACCGACCTGCCATCCACAAATGTGCCTTCGGTTCGTGGATTCGGGGGACTGGTGGGTGCTTTCCCAGGGGTCCAATGGGGAGGGGGGGGAGAAGGGGAAGAAGGGGAAGAAGAGGAAGCAGGAGAAAGAGGGGGGCAGCTTCCGGGTGCTGGGGGAGCTCCTCTTCCGCACCCGGGAGGAGGCGGAAGCCCGCCTCCGGGCGGCCTTGAAGGAGGGGGACAACAAGGACGACAGGGATGACGGGGATGACCACGGGGACCAAGGTGACGACAAGGGGGAGGGGGGTGACAAGGGGGATGAGAAGGAAGGGGATACGGGGGGTGAGAAGAGGGGTGCCGGGAGCAAGGATGCGCCCCGGGGGCTTCCGCCTCGCTACTCTCGAAGTGGCCGGGCTTCTTGGGTTTCTTGGGGGCGTTGGGGGGGGGTCTGGGGGCCTTGGGGCGGGGTGTCCCCGTCCCGCTGCTGGTACTGCTGCTACTGCTCCACCTGTTGCTGCTACTATTGGTGCTCTCCCCCCCCTCCTCCCCACCCTCATCTAACCCCTGCGCTGCGGGTCCATACCCTGCCTGCTCCTTTCCGCCTCCCACCTACCCAACCCGTACAGCATCTAGAGGGCCAAGTTGGGGTCATTCCCCAACATCCAGCCCAACTTGGTGACCCCCACGAGATGCCTCCACCCCCCCCCCCCCCCATCGCGCCACTCCACCTGCACCCCGCGGGGGACGACTCCACACGACTGCAGGCTGACAGCCTGAGAAGAAAAACAAGAGGCAGGTGTGTTCTAGCGACGTTGTAGGCAAATGTTCTAGCGACGGTTTACCGACGACGGCGGAGGCGGTTTGCCCTAGATCAACGCTAGAACGCACTGAGGATACCGTGCTTTGCATGTCGAGGCTGGGGGAGATTGCCCCCAGCGCCTTGACGAAGGCGTCCCGGGGGTTGGAGGGATGCGGCTGCGGGGGTCCCCCGGTTACGCAGGCTGCGGGGGTCTTGGGCTTGGACTGGGGGCGGGAGGCGATGCCGTGCACCCATCCGGCATACGCCCCCCGGTTGTCGCGCGACGGGTCGAAGCCCCCAATCCCCATGATCTCCGGCCACGTCGGGGACCACTCCCACGCCTTCCAAACACACTCCAGTCCCCCCAGTCCCATGGCCTGCCAACACATGCAAATGAACCGGAAATGCCCTGCCCCCCCCCCCCCCCCCCGTGTTTTGACGTCGAGGGTGAAGATGTTGAATTGGGCCAATTCAAACGTCTTCACCCACTTGTCCGAAGGGGGCGGGCACTTGGCCCTTCTTCCTCCCGGGCATTTCGGGTTGCCACCACCACTCCCTTGCAACCCCCCCCCCTCCCGCAGGAGTTTATCGTGGTGGATCCCCCCCTCATGTGCCCACACCCACCTCCCCCGCGCCAAAATTTCGTGATGCACGCGGTGAAGCAAGAAACAGAGAGTCCAAATTGCACTCTCCGGGGGGACCAGAGGGGCTGGTCAAGGTTCGGGGGGTGGCGGCCAGTCAGGTGGGCGGGGTCCTAGGGCACGTGCTTGATGCCCCCCGCCGCCCGGCCACCCAAAAAAATCCTCAACCCCCCCCCCCCCCCCACGTTACCTTCTCCTCCACCACCTGCTCCTTCACCTTCTCCTCCACCATCTCCTCCACCTCCACCTCCACCAGCTCGTCCACCACCTCATCCTTCATCTCTCTATCCCTACCCACCCATTTCTCCAACCGCCGCACTGACCTCTGCAACTGCTGCACGTTGTCCTCCTTGTCCCGCACCTTCTCCCGCACCTTCTCAAGGTTGGCGGCGGCCCAACTCTCACGCTGCCCCTCCCCCCCCGGCCCGCAACGCCTCCACCTTGGCCTCCCACGCCACCACGTCCACCTCCACCCTTGCCCTCGCCGCCCGCTGCGCTCGCAGCAAACCGGAGAGCCTTCGGAGCTGCTCCCGCAAGCTCTCCAGCTCGTTGTCGTCCCGCTCCTCCACCTCCTTCACCAACTCCTCCGGCTTGACCGCCTTGGCCGGTTTCTTGGCGGCGTAGGGGTGAAGGGGTGGCAATGGAGGAGGAGGAAGTTGGGCTTGGGGTCCGGGCTTGGGCTTGGGCCGGGGTTGGCGTTGGCGGACCACGTCGGCCAGCAATTCGGCGGTTTGGCGTTGCTAAGCCAAAAGCGCAGCAGCGTTCTAGCGTCGTTCCAGCGACCGATCACGTGCCTAGATCAACGCTAGAATGGTTCCCTAGATCATCACTAGAACGCACAGCAAAATACCTCTTGCACGATCTGGTTGATCAATTCCCGCTGTGGATCGGCGGACATGATGGTGGGGGTCTGTCCAAGGGAAGCTTGCATGTGGCCGTGGCCCCTCCTCACCTCCATGGCATCCTTGCCCGAGCATGGAACTTGCGACCGTGGACCTTCGTGCACAACCCATGACACGTCGAAGTCTGCAAAACCCACGTCATACATTGTGCTTGCACACCGGCCTCCTAATGGATGGCCAACCATTTGCGCCCTGACACCTCATCCACCCCCTCCACGTGACAGCCCCCCCCCCCCCCCCCGACCGTTGTGCTCGTTATGGCCGTATTTCACAAAGCGGTTGATGCTTTTTGAAATGTCACCGCAAAACATGGCCAATCCAAATGGCCAAACGTTGTGTGACATGGCATCTACATCATGCTCTAGGCTTGGTAGATACCATGACGTCGTACCAACAGCACAGTGACAGCGGAAATCCTTTGCCACTACAGCACACTTCAACGGGTTCGGCCCCTGACATGTACAATGGACAGCCTGCAGCAGGTCCCACAGGTTCGCGATGGCGCTTTACTTGGCCAAGCTCGACCTGATGCCAAGGCACCTAGCAATATCCGGCCACGACTCAAAAAAATTGGCCGTTTCTTCCGCGTCCGGGGGAGCTGCCCCGTAAACGCTCCAACGTGCACGCCTCTCTGACAGGAGGACTTGCAGGTGTTGAATGAGCGAAGGGGTGACCCCCCTATCCTCCCGGTCGACAAACTCCCCCAACAAGCGACCCATGGCCATCGTCAAGTGCAAAAAGCACAAGAGGACCCAGGCACGTGGCAATTTCAAAATCCGCTGCACAATGCAACCAACGGCTTGTAAAGAAGGCGTCCCAAGGAGCAAGGCTATGTAGTGGGCCTCATCACCCACCATGGTCCGCACGATAGCACTACCCTGCCAAGTCTTCGTTTGGGCGTTCCACATCCCCTCGTTGAACATGGAGCCCACTTGGGGGCATGTGGACACCCCGATCACCCTCCGTGTCCACGGTTGATCCCCCCCAATGATCACCTTTGCCTCCTCCTTGGACGCCCCCCATTCGACAAGCCCCATGTCGATGATCTCTTGAATCACCTAAACACGAGACATCGGGGGTGGTTCATTTCGTTTTAGTCTAATGTAGCCTAGCTTCTAGCGAGTGGTGTCCGAGGCTAACTAGAACAACACTAGAACGAGTGAAAGGCACTAGGTGAGAGCAGTACCTTCCAATTGCTCTTCCACAATGTCCCAAGGGTGTGTTTGGCCTTGTCATCGCAATTGGCCATGGTCAACATCCAAAGGCCCACGGGGGAGCGGGCCGAGTGGTTGAGGTTGGCCAAGGAGATGGTGAGTTGGGTCCAATTGCCCCCTGCCATGGGGTAGGCATCCCCCCGGACGATGAATGTCAACGGGAAGGAGCGGTTGATGGACCGCACCAAGCACGGCGGGAAGAGGATGTACTTGACCCATGAGGCGAAGGGCCATGAGATCCCGGTGGCCTTGGGCAACACCGTGGCAACAAGGGGATCCAATTCAACGGGGGCGACCAACTCCTTCCAACAGGGTTGAAAGTCCCGCTCGCTGGAGGACCCTCTTGGAGCTCTACACACTCCGTAAGTTGGAGCACCACCCAAGGGGGCGGGGGAAGAAAAATTTTTTTGATACTGGGTGGGATTTTCTTTTCGGGGCTGACCCCCCCCCTAGGGGGGGGTACAAAAAAAAGTGGGTCCTACACAAAAAACTTTTTCTTCCCATGTCGCACGTACCACACATAATCACAGTGTTCCCACCACATAACATGCCTCTGCTACTGGCTGGCATTCCTCTGTGTGGCTATTTGGGGTACTAGCCCATGTCCAAAATGCCATTTGCAACATGAAACCGTCGGTGGCCCCCTCTCCATGGCATGCTTAGCAGCACAATGGCACGAACCAGCAAACAACATGCATTGCCGACACAGGTGGTATTTATGTTTAAGGGCACAAAGGCCCCCGCGTACTCCCAGCGACACATCGTGTCGTAGCGCCCCAACTTGGCCTCTTGTCGGCGGTAAGACTCCCCATGCACACTGCATGGGGCGAGAACCCCGGCAAGCAACCGGTGGACCCTGTGTGGGTACAATTGCCCGTGATGGCCGTTCAGTGGGTGCTCCAAGTCTGCTGTGGACCCCACGACGTCAATCTTCCCACCCGGCCGTTCCAGCTTCCTTGCCACTGTGTACATGTGCATGGCCGTACAGTGCTACGTGATGGACCCCGCGTGGTTCCGATGGCTTGTCCTATCCGTTCAATGGGTGCCCCATGTCCGTTGTGGACCCAAGGACGCCCATCTTTCCACCCGGCCGTTTCACTTGACACCATCAAACCATGGACACGTCACAGCCGAGGTGCAAAGGTCTGGCACGTGCCGCACAATGACTTGCCTTGGAGATCCAAGCCGGGCCACACTATGGAGATCCAAGCTGGTTCACACAATGGAGATCCAAGCCGGTTCACACAATGGAGATCCAAAGACAGTTCAAACAATGGAGATCCAAGCCGGTTCAAACAATGGAGATCCAAGCCGGTTCACACAATGGAGATCCAAGCACGTTCACACAATGGAGGTTCAAGCCGGTTCACACAATGGAGATGTAAGCCACGGAGATCCAAAGCCGGTTCACACAATGGCGATCCAAGCCGGTTCACACAATGGAGATCCAAGCCGGTGAACACAATGCAGATCCAAATTAGTTCACAAGAATTCAGTGGGAATCCCTTCCAAATTGCATGGCCTTTGTCTTCTTTTGAGCTTTATCTTCAACGGAAGGCTTACGTTTAGCGGGTAGGCCTTTTTTGTGGTGCACTTTTTCTTTGAGGTGCCAGCATTTACCGCTGCAGCACTAGAGCTGGATGAGGAGCTAGATGCTGAGGATGTGCTGAAGCTTGAGTTGGAGGATTCGGAGTCGGAGGTATTAGAGGCCCCCGAACTACTGCCCACTTTCTCCTCATCAGAATTTGAGGCCTCTGATCCGCTGTGTGGATCATAATCAAGATCAGCCATGTCTTGGATTGCCATAGCTTGCTCGGCGTCTTGGTTGCCTAGGCGCAACGCCTGTTGGCAGCATACATCCTCTTCGGCCTGATCCGCTTTGGCCACCGCCTCCCGTTGCAATTTCGACTCGCCGCGGAGTTTTTTGCTAGTTTTCGCGTCCTTTTGCCTTTGCAGCAACGGCTGATCATCATCCGCAACCGCAAGGATCAATGCTTTCGATTCTGCATATTTGTTCATCAAGTGTTGGCATTGATGAATGCTACGAGGCAATTTTTGACTGACGGTCCTCTTTTCACGGCGGTGACCATCAGCCCGGATACACAAAGCCTGGAAGCCTAACTCCCAATGTTGTACACCTGTCTGGTCCTATAGCCTCAACCATCCACCGATGCAGCACAACACTTCCCCTCCCACCAGCACATGGGGAACATAGTACAATGCACCACGTGGAATCATAGCATCCTTCGCGTGTACACGGCGGGTCTACCGATTCCAAGCCCAAGCCGTCAACTGGACGCCATGAGGCCTTCTCATGTCCGTGGCGTAGTAGTGGATATGCCCGGCGTAAATGGTTTGCATCTTTGATTCCAAATGGCAGCACTTTCGGACAAGGTGGGGTCGGTGTGGCAATTCTGCAGGCACAACGGATTGCTCCGTAATTGTGGTGCTTGTCGCTGTAGGCATGGTAGGAGTCGATGGTAGGTTGGGATTCCCACTAGACCGTTTTGCCGAGAAAAAAGTCAACAATGTGCGTTCCCGTGGTTGAAGGGGGTGATTCTCTTACATGAAGCGCAAGTGTTGCTAGCTGATCTTGTAGTGTCGCTCAAACGTGCCACTGCTTGGCCGCACTGATGTGGACAACTTTTTCCCGCACAAGCAAAACACAAGAATCCGAAGAAATATTTGGTGGCATGGGTGCATGCAATGTAGGTGGCGCAATTGGTTGCATTTGCAGTACGCAGAGGGTGCGCAACACTTCATGCAAATTGGCGGGGGTGGTGATGATATGTGCACATTGTAGCATTGGTGTAATAACTGCACAATCGTGAGTAAGCTTCTGACGGACGTCCTTAACAATACGAAAGCCAAGTGTACCCTTGGCAACTGTGCCTGGCAAAATTTTGGCCCTAACCATAACTATCCAAATTCGGCACACTTGGGCTTCATTGGGTGAGGTAGCTGTCCGTGCCAATCCATCCAGAAGTAGCACAACGTCGACAAGGTCCGCAAGAGTGGAAAACTCGGTATGGAGTGCACCACCACTTGGAGCCCGGGGAGATCCTTGTACATCAACATAAAACCATTGGTCATTCTTGCTCCCCACATCAATCAAGAAACCCTCGTACTCCATCAAAAAGCAAATGCGCGCGGTTGGTGGAGGAGGGGTGTTTGCAAGGTGGAGCAAAGTTTCCTTCGCTTTATCCCAAGGAATGGATTCCGTGTCTTCAAGGGAGGTGAAATCCAACAACTTCACGACTTGGAATGATGTATCAGTGCAACTAGCATGCAACCTGCCACCTCGTGTGATGCAAGTGGTTTCCGCCTCAATATCAACACAAATGGCCTATAGGAGGGTGTGCCCCATTATCGGCATAGATGTTGAGCACAATGCCGTTGTCAACAACGTTGTAGAAGTTGTGTATGAGGTAGTGGCGCCCAAAACAGGAGGGTTCAGCATGCTAAATGGGCTCACAACGCCACTACATTGCACCCCACCAATGTCCAACAAGCCCACATTGGAGTTCAACATTACTTGTGCACAACACCAGTTCAAACATTGCCCATTCAATTGGGGTCGTAAAAAAACCTGCAACAAGGGAACGGTATGAAGCAGTATGGCATGCAAAGGAGGGATCCCCTCACTCACACACACCTATGCCACACCTAGTTTGCTACCTGTACTTTTGCCGAACCCTCACCTATGCTACACCTAGTTTGCTACCTGTGCTATTGCCACTAATCCCAGAAACACCGGAGAGTCATTTTGACCAATTTTACCCCAAGCCAAAACTCTTGGGGCCCCACGGCCAGCACCCTCGCTTTGTGGTGGCCGAAATTTGGGCCGACAGGGATATGTAGGGGTACCAAACTTGTTCCGCCAAAATAGGGAATGATTGGGGTCCTCAAAGCATTAAGTAGGCTACGCTTACACAATATGAAAAAGCAACCAGTGGTGTTTCTGTAGAAAAAAATTGGAGTTGCGAAACTTTTTTACACATAGGGGTGCGATATTTTTTTTCCGGGCCGTTACCCCCCTAGGGGGGAGGGGCACGAAAAAACGGTGATACCGCGAATTTGTTTTGCACCCCCCCCCCCCCCCCAGCACCACCGCACCGTCCCCGGTGGCCCCGACTGATGGGGGGAATCATTGCCCTTTGGCTCATGTGATTGATCTGAAATGGGCTGGATGGGCCCGGGGGCAGGCAGGCTATTGGACAACTTGGAGTGCGCCGTTAGGCCAAATGTAGGAGTCGCGCTTTTTCTTTTCGGAGGGTGCGGTGGGAAAAGTTCCGACTGTTGCACCTTCAATGCGCGCCTGCGGCACTCCATAATGACGACGCTTGCTTTCTACTTTTGCCCTCTTACCCCAGGTCTCCGCACGCTGGCGTGGCTTGCCTCTACGCCCGCCAAATGAGTGTGTTTTCTTCACTCATGCGGTGGAGCGTAGCCAGCAGGGTACATAACGCACCGGCATAGTTTAGATCGGCCAGCCATGGCGTAATTATGCCGCAGGCCTGTGGGTGAACACGCTACAGCACGCGAGCTGAATGCAATGGCTTTTGCTTTTTGGTTGCGTAGGTGTACACGATTGCCCTACGTGAGCAAACATTACTCCACGAGTATGTGTGATGGAATTTTCTTGTGCACCCAGCAGCGCTGGTTATGTTAGTTTTATTTTGGTGCGTTGTGATTGCCCCATGAATTCTTACGGTGGACGGTGAGTAGAATCTTGTATACCCACCCAACAAGGTACATTGCTTTCAAGTGCCTAGTGCTGCTACCGCCGGATGTAAACGCCGATTGGCAGCTTCAAGAGGGGAGCTGAACCGTTGTCTAGATTACCTACCACAGTTGGGGTGGAGTGGGTTATACTAATCAAGCCTGAGTGCACAAGTGCCTTTTCCTACGTGTGCTTTTTGTTCGTTCATAAAAGGCTCGGCAAGTTGCACCGTCTGTGGAAAGAATGTTCGCTGCAGCCTTATGCATTTGTGCTGGTGTTGTTTGCGTACACACACAAAGACACACACATTGAGCCTGTGTAATTGTAGTGAAGTTCAAAATTGATGGGTGTCTCTTGTTTAGATACTTGCAGCCAGCCCTATCTACATGTTGGCAAGCACCGCAAGCACCCTTCTTCATGTCTCTGTCCTCTTGTTGCCGGTCTGTTACAAAAGAAAATGGACAGTCGTGGATCCATTCACCCGCCCAAATCCTTTTCCCGCCCACACGCCACGACTTGGGCATTTCGAAGTGTTTTGTCCATACCCTCACAGTATGGAGTGTTCTGCTTGGGTCACAATTGGGGTACATAACGCCGTAAGGTTGGGCTTTGTGTGGAAATATTGACCAACAGGTGCATGCTTATTTTGCACTCATATCCATCTGAAGAATGCCTTTTGGTTCTTCTTCTAAAGGCGCTTTTAGGTTTGCTTTCCGAGGGGGTGGGTTTTTTGGACATGTAGGCCCTTTAATTGGAAGTTTTCTCCTTTGGTGTGTCAGATGGCCTTGTATGAGGTGGTGGAGAGGACTGTCCCGCGGCACATGATCTGATTTCATTTCCTCGATATCCTGCTTTTGGGGAGTTGTTGTGATGAAGTGTGCCATGTCGCACCGGAGTAACTTGTACCAATGCGTTGGGCGGGGTTTGTAGTGTCGCCTAAATCACTTTTAGAGCTAACTACAAAGAATTTTTCGGGGCAAGTTTGTTGATACGGTGAGTCGACATATCTTGCCCCTCTATGGGGCATTTTTGCTAATTTAGCTTTTTGTGTTTGGCAAGGTGACCCAGGCCACCGCCTTTTGTCCAAAGTTCTAGGGGTCATTAGTTGGCATGTGCGACAGCTATGGGTATAGTAACCCAATGGGCTATCAGACTTCAGACTTCAGACTTTTATGTACCGTCCCCCCCAACCCCCAACACCCAAGCCCCCCATGATAGATCCCCCCCCCCAATATCAGACTAGTGGACAAGTGGAAAATGGGAAAATATGGAACCTCGGAAAACGTTCAACATGGGGGAAAGCATAGTCCCCCCCCCCCCCCCGCGTGTTTCGAATCATAAAAGTGCCCCCCCCCCCACTAGACACATAGGAACTTCACTTCAGGAAAATGGGGATAAAAGGGCAGTACCCCCCCCCCCCACCCCCACAGAGACACGGAAACTTCACTTCAGGAAAATGGTGGGTTGGGGAAAATATGCCCGCATGTGTGCATGTCATTGTGTTTGCTCTCCTTTCGCTTGCAGTGGTAGGTAAGGTGAGTAAGCCCAGGAGGGGCCACCCCCTGGTAGACTCATCATGTTTGAGATTGACATTGTGGTAGGTAAGGTGAGTAAGCCCAGGAGGGGCCACCCCTTGGTAGAGTCATTGCGGCTATGTATCCTGTGCATTCACATGACGCATTAAAGGGTAGGCCACGCGTGGTGCGCTCGGTAAACCCTTGTTTAGGTTACCCAGGGGCTCCGCCCTACGTTCTATAAGAGAACGGGCGGAGTTCCTTAAGCTTGCTTTCTTGGAAGGACCTGATTTGGGACAGCGTATTATTTTCCACTCGAGGACCCGTATAATACGGCGAGGGTGGTTAGGTTCCTCAGCCCAAAACAGTGCCTGCATGTGAACCTCTCAGGTGGTGTAGGTCAGGGTGATTGGTGCACTTTGCTGTCTTCGACAGCACAATTTTTTGCCCAGCAAAAAGGGCGCGGATCACACCAAAGAAATGGGGAACCACCGAAGAAGACGCTGAACGACTCCGCCATGAACGACACGTACTCACGCTGCGCCGCAATGCACTCCTTCCCTCCAAGCCCTGGCAGGGGTACGCGTAATGGGCGTCCCTGTCAAGCCACAGCAGCTTAGCAGCGCTGTGTGTTGCTTGCTTCTCTCACAGGAAGGCCAGTAGGGCCTACGACCTCGTTGACAGCAGCACCAAGTAGCGTGTGCGTGTAGGAGTGGAAGGCCTGGATGACGTCATCCTTCGAAGGCTGGGTCCACAGTAGGGTGTGTAGGACCTACAGTGTGTGTGTCACTGTCCTGCCAGTTTCCTGGAATTTGAACAGGGTTTTCGGTGGGCAGTGGCAGAGGTAGCCTAGGTTTTGGCCACATAGCAAACAGGCGTTTTCATGCCTCATAGCTTTTGGCCACCCCTCCCCTGTAGTAGGCAGGCATGTAGGAAAAACCAATACCTTGGCGTTATCGCTGGGTATTCCCCCAAGCATTTTTGGTGCCAGCACAGAAATTGGGAACCTAGGGGCGGAGAGACCCGGGGCGTACCCCGTGGCACCAGTAAGACATCCGCCGGGTTCAGCAAGGGTGCAGACTTGGGTATAATTAGGACACCATTTCTGCAGCTTGCTCCAGGACCTCAGGCTAGCACACTGACACAAACATTTTGCTGTTGTTTCAATGTGATTATGTAGAACACCCTGGAGGTGTTCAGGTTGTGTGTGGTCTAGGCCTTGGCGCCTACGACCATATACCCCTTCAGTGATGATGCTGCCAACAGCTGAGAAGGGGTTGTGACATGTTTGTTTCTGCATCCGATCAGAATGTGCTCATTATGCAGAACATCCTTGAGGTGTTTTAGCTGTCTGTGGTCCAGGCTCTGCCGCCCACGACCACAGACCCCTTCGATGAAGAATGCGCTGACAACAACTGAGAAGGGGTTCTGATTTCCTGGTATTTGACACGCTTAGCATGCAACACTGTGGTACAACGCTGTGGTACACCGCTCCCCAAAAAACCATGAATCCAATGCAAGGTCTTTTGTGCACATGCAGGGGTATAGCTGAGAAGGGACTCTTCTCTGTTGTTGTGTTGCCAAGTGTGTGTTACAGGTGTTATGCACCCCCTTCGATGAATTTTTTGCTACCAAGGGCGCAAACGCACGGGGATGCTCCGCTGACATCGGGTCTGTGCTTCCCCCATAGCAGAGGCACACACTCCCGCAGGGACCTTTTTTCTTAGGCCCTGTTTGGGTTGGCAGAGCTGTTGCGCAAGTGGGGCGTGAAAGAGCATTTGCCCAAGCCTGGGAAAATCAGTACCATCCAACTCTACGTTCCACCGGGAAGGGATCTAGCTTCCCTAAGGAGCCCCAGAGACACGTTTGAAACATCCCCACGTATGGCGCCGGGAGGCTGACGCTTCCACCAAAAACAATGTAATGAGAAGGGGCTCTGCTTTGGCCATTTCGCTTACTTTGCTAATACTGAGACGGGGGTCTGCTTTGCTGATGTTTGTGTTTTGGTTGGTTTTTTTTTTATTTGATGGTCTGCTTTGCTGATGCTTGGTGTTTTGCTTTGTTTTTATTTTATTTGATGGGAAATGTTTGTATTGCATTGGAGACGCGTGTGCACGGAGCCTTCTCTACACATAGGGCACTCTTTTGTTACCTACCTCCCCCTTGAGGCGAGGAAGTCTGTCTTGGGTCTAGACCACTGCGTCTCTGACCCAAACATTGGAGTTGGGCCTGCCCCACCACCCGCTGCGCGCCGCAGTTTGCCATGTCGTCTAGCCCCCTTAGCGTGGCCTCTTCCGTCCCCTCCAGCCCTTCGTTCCCGGAATGTGGTTGGGGGGATCTGCCGGAGCTATTGCGGTTTGGAGACCAACCCCCCTCGTCACCGTGGGACTCTGACACTGAGAAGTGTCTCAGCGAACTGGCCTCGCCCCAGCCTCCATTGCCAACACCGCCTCCCTCTCCCCCTTCACCAGCAACCTCTCCAACGCCAGTAAGTCCTCCACCGAGACCCCACGTTACCTCAACCCCATACCTGGTAGCCCTGGAAGCCGTGGAGGAGGCCCTGATGTGCACTGCCGTTCCACTGCCATCCCCCCCACAACCCCCCAAGTACGTACCCAAGGACCCCCCCACCCCCCCCAAACCCACTGTTCACGGGCCCGACAGTGCCAAAACATTGCAGCTCATCTCGGAGAATCACGGGGGTGGGGTTCAGTATTTCGTGGACGGGGTGCTGAACCGCCGTGCGATGTACCGGTTTGCGGTTCAGCAGCCCAAGAAAAACCCCTTGCGGGTGTGGCAGGAGGGCATGCGAATTAGCCGCTCGCATTTCCTTTCCAGGGATGAGGAGCATGCAGCAGTGGTGCTTGAAATCCTGTGTGCTACCCCAAAAACCCTCCGTATCCCCAAGCCGGCCCCACAACCAGTGCCTCGTCGGCCACTGCCCCCTCCAGCAAGTGATCAGGTGACACTGACCCTGTATAGCAGGCACCGCCGCTCCTCCCTCCTCCCATTGGCTCCTGCCCCGAAGCGGCCGTGCCCCACCCCGCAGTACGGTTCATTGCTCCAGCGCCGTGCGTCTCAGTCCGCCCCCCCGCCGGAGAGGCCGCAGTTTGGGTCATTGCTGCCTGCGCAGGCCCCCCCGCAACGTCCACAGACGGCCCCCAGCCACTTCACGAAAGGTGACATTCCTATTGTATGAGCGTACTCCCACGGAGATGGTGGGTCTGTCACAGGGCGGTTCACAAAGCAATCGTGGTGTACGTGATGGCCCCCCTCAGTCTGTAGCAACAACTGTCGACAGGCATGCCCGGAGCATGCCAAGTATCACCCCGTTGCGAGCCATGGCGCTGGCAACAGGTGACCCAGAGTCTACCAACCACATTGGGGACGCACAACCCTCCCCCTCACAGTTTGCAACACCAACTGTCAACAGGCATGCCCCGAGTGTGCCAAGTAACACCCAGTTGCCAGCCATGGCGCTGCCAACGGGTGACCCCGGATATGCCACACATGTGGGGGATGTGCAGCCCACCCCCGAGTTTATTGAAGCCGTGGCAAAGCTTGTACAAAAGCAAAGGGTACAGGTGAAACAGCATCTGCAGGTCCGTGTGCAAGCCCACCAGGCTCATCTCCGGGCACGTCATGAGAAGGAGTGGGATGAGAGGCATGCAGGTCAGGGCATGTCACACCATTCTGTTTCCGAGTCCATAGAACAGGATAGAGCCCGATCTGCTGCATTGGCAGCAACGGGGAGCAATGCTTTTTCTGTGATGATCGGGGCAGCCCCCAGGCAACAGACAGCAGGGCCAAAGACACTGCAAGCGTTTGTGGATGAGCATTGGCAGTTGCAGTTCACTGTTCAACGGGGTGTAATGTGCATATGTTGTTCATGGGCTGCTGAAACGGATTGTCCTGGGGTGAAGCGGCCACCGAAGGCTGCTGCAGCCTTGGTGAATGGGACATATGGCATGGGCAAGCGTATGATGATTGCTACACCAAAGGGATGGCGTAAAGATGTCCTGGAGGGTCACCTTGGTGTGTCACGTGGCACGACCAGCAGCCGCAAGAAAATTGATAATCCTGGCCGCCACCACTTGGCCGCTGAGGAGAGTTTCTGGGTGCATTGTGCAGAACGTTTTCGGGCACTGTGCCCCAGTGCATCTGCATGTGCAGTCAATGTGGCAGAGAGGTGCACTGTGTTCATTAGGGGTGAGGGCATGGACCTCGGTGTACCTATGAGCGATGCGGTGGCAGCCATTTTGTCGCGCTTGGTGGAGGTGTACATTGGCCTCCGCATGTGCACATCCATCCGTGCAATCAGTGAACGCATTCTTCTGCATTGTGCGTTTACCTCCGGAACGGGCCATCATGCCTCTCGGCGATGGATAGTTGAGAGGGCCATGGTCGCAATGCATGGCGCCATGCAAGATGGTGTGTCAGAGACCTTGCAAAGGGCATTGTTCATTGCCTTGTTGTTGGATGGATCTGACCGGCAACGGCATCGCATCAATGAGTATGCCATCCTGCTCCTCTTTCCGGGCACTGGGCCGGGGGGAATGTGTGAGGTGTTCCTTGGTGTGGTGGATGTGGCTTCAGGGGAGGCACAAGAGGTGACGGCACAGGTGGAGGTAGTGCTGCTGTCCTGAATGCCTGATCGTGCCTGGTGGGCTCAGAAGGTTGTGGCTTTTGCAGTGGATGGTGCCTCTAACCTTGGTGTGCGTGGTGCCACTGCAAGGCAAGCTGTTGATGTGTCGGCAATGGAGCACAATGTGTTTGCCATGCTTGTGAAGTGGCTGTCCTTGCTAACCCCCTTGGGTGAGCCATGCCATGTGCTCCAGCGCAAGCTAGGCCTTGCCTTGGAGGCTGCCGGCCAAGTGCATGCTGACTACCTGGCAGCTGTGGGTCGCCAACGTGCATTGTACAACGGTGCGCGCCAGTGGAAGGACCTCGAGAGGTGTGTCCAAGAGAACACCAGACCAGATACACGCAGCGGGTTGCGTTTGATCCCTGCTAGTCACCGTATCCGGTGGTCCGAGGCAAATGCCCGTCGCAACAAGGTGTTCTTGGCCAATGTGCCATGGGTGGCGAGGCATTTATTTTCCAAAACGCACCTCACCACCAAGGAGGAGGATGTGTGGGAGGATTGCCATGATGCAGGTTTGCTGTCATGGGCAGTGGTATATGGGGACATACTACATGGTACGCGCAGCTTGAACAACGTTGCACAGTTGCATGCACCAACAGGTGCCCACTTGACCAAGGCAACCGAAATGTTACAGGCACGGGTGGAAAAGGTGGCGAGGGAGGAGGGGCCAGGGTGGACTCAATTCAAAGAGCAAACTGTGACAGGTGCATGGCATGGCGTTGAATTGGTCCGGTTTGATGCCGATGGCCAGAGGTGCACAACCAGCCCCCCTTTTCCAGCCATAGAGGCACGGGCAGTCACAGACACACTGCTTGCTGGCATCAGGGAGGGACAGGGTACCATTGACCCCCGGGGTGTTCTTGAGTGTGCTGTGTTGCTTGACCACGGCCGTTGGCTCGCTCTACCAGCGGCTGATCGAGCCACATTTGGAGTGGATCTGCTGAAGCAGTTCATGGGCACACACCATGCTGAACTGGCAGCTGCGCATGTTAATGCTGCTCGTGCATTGGAAGAGTGGGAATCCTTCAAGGAGCATGTCGTTGGGACCTTCGCCAAGACCCCCATGTCCCGGATGTGGGAGGCCTTGACGCCGGAGTGGGAGCATGTCCAATGGGTGAATGTTTGGCGTGTTTTGGCATTGCTGCGCACATATTGCCCTGCTGAGGCTGCTGTTTAGCGTGCCATTTCTTTGCGTGGGAGGTTCACCAACAATATGCATGATATGGAGGACACACATGTCCTTAGCATGTGCATGGCTTTGCATTGTAATCTGCCACCTTTGCGGCGGTGGGCGAAGGGGCAGGGTGTCGAGGTAGCCAGCAAGCTGGCAGCCAATGCACGCTTCGATGTGCGTCCCCGGCATAGGGTTTCGCATCGCATTGATCCACGTACATCAGTGGAAGCGGCCATGTTGCAGTGCCTGGAAGGGGAGGCCGCAGTGGCAGACGATCGTGACATTTTGCCATTTTTTGGGGGGTCGGAAGTGCCACTGGCTTGTCAAGGCGCAACACGCAGACGCGCTGACCGACAAGCCCCGTCTGAGCACACTGAGGGCACTTTGGTCGAACCGGATGGTAGTCTTGCTCAGCATGGTGGCAACCATGACTTCTTCACTTTCCGAAGGGGCATGGACTGTGCAATGTGCAGGCAATCTGTGCGCATCTGGTGCAACACATGTCTGGTTTGCCATACATGCTTCGTCAAGGATCCAAGACCGTGTGGTGAGGCACTGGTGCAGGTTGTGGATGATGCCGCTGAGGCTGCTGAAAATAATAGTGAAGAGGAGGCAGTGGCACCACGGAAGTCCGACCCAAAGCGTGCCTTGGCCCGTGCACAGGCCAAGTTGGTATGTGCTGCAAAATCAGGCACATTGCGTGACTGGACACGCGCTAGCATCTGTGATTGCTTGGCAAGCATGGGTGTGAAGGTGCCAAATAGCAAGACCCGGGGAGAAGCCCGAGAACTTGGTATGCAAGAGGTGTTGCCTTTGCTAGCCCAGATGGACTGTGACTGGGTCCCCCCAACGGATCGTGTTACCCGTTCTGCTGCACCTCCCAGCAGCTCACAACCATGTTCCCAAGTGCCAGTGGATGACATGGACGGACTCATTGATGAATGACAGTGTTGGGGTTGCAGTGGTATTGTGCTTTTGCATGCCTGCTGTGCCAATCCCCATGTTCTCCTTCTCTGCAGGTCCATTCATACATTAGCAAGCATCAGTACGGTTTTCCCATTTCCCTTGGTTTTCCCTTTTTCCACATTTTCCCCAACGCCCCATTTTTCAAGAGGTATGTGTTTTTTTTTTGGGGCAGGGAGGGGGGGGTGGGTACTTGTGCCACATTGTTCCCAGAATTGCCTTTTCCGGATTTTCAAACCCCCTTTTTTCCCCAACCCAACCCATCATTTTCTTGAACTGTGTGGTTGTGTGTTTTTGGGGGGGGGGGGGGGGCTTGTATGAGACTTTTTCCAGTTTTCCCTTGTCCACCTTTTCCATTCCAACCTATTTTCCCTAACGCACCATTTTACCGAGGTGAAGTGCCTGTGTGTCTGTGGGGGGTGGGGTATTGCACTTTTATCCCCATTTTCCTTTGAAGTTGCTATGTGTTTTGGGGGGGGGTCTGCACTGCTGTAACCATTTTCTTGAACTCAAGTTCCTGTGTGTGGTGTGTGTGTGGGGGGGGGGGGGGGGGACTTGTATCAGACTTTTACTTGGATGTGCTCTAATGGTGGGTCCGCAACACGACATGCCAAATCAGACTTCAGACTTCAGACTTTATACCCATAGCTGATGTGCGTCAACAAGAGGGTATGGGTCCATTCCGGCGGGGATGTATTGTTGTCACCGGTTGAGCGCAGGGGGGAGGGGGGGGCAGAGGCCGATGGCTCTCAAAGTCTTGCATGGGTTGGCCACGACCATTGTGTATTCTCTACACGTGTGGCGTCCCGCATGCGAGAAGGGTTGTATATGCGGCAATCAATGTGCGTCCCTACTTACTTCTGTCGGTGAGGTTTTGCGTGCATATTTGTAGATGAGGCATTGGATACGTGTTGCGATAGGGCAAGTGCTTTCTTGCCTCGTATAAATGGACTGAGGTCGGTTGTTATTCGGTTGTTATTCCCCGGGCGAGGCATACATAGCAGAATTGTGGGTGATCTGCTCGGCTGTCCACTTGCATGCCGTTTATGTGGCACTTTTTGTTTTTGTTCAAAGACCCGCTATGCACTGGGTGGCAATTGGTGGACACGTGTGCGTGTCAATAGGTGAATTCGCAATTGAAGTCACTACGAGCCATCATAATCTGCCTTCTGTAGTCAGGCATGATCATTACAACATGTGGTTTGGGAGTACCTCCGGTACCTTCACCGCCTCCGCCACGAGAGAACCAGTATCTCCTCTGGATCGGGCCATCATGCGTGCAAGAGTCCATTCAGGGCCTGCGGCGTCGGGAAACTCCGGGAAGCTCCACACCAAATACTTTGGCAAGGTGTAATATTTTTGGATCTTGAATGTCGACGGCGCCAGCGCCGCCAAGAAGTGAGAGTCCCCCTCACCACCCTTCACACTCAGCCGCAACTCAACAATTTTGCTTGGGTCCCCCCCTTCCAGTCCAATACGTACACCGGGCTGTAGGATGCGTCCACCCGCAACAAAATGGAGCGCACTGCTACATCCGGTAAACTGACCGCAATCACCATTTAAGCGTGCCAGTGCTTGGTAGAATTCTCAAGTCACCTCCTTCAGAAAGACACCATGGTCCATCATTAATGCCTATCCCTAGGGCTCGAGATCTTCCGCATCCTCCACTTTCAAATCGATCGCATTATGTGTTCCTTTGTCCAGTGGTGTCAACGACCACCTTCTCTCCCATTCCACAAGCTTTGTCTCCTCATCGGGTACGGGGTCCGCAACTAATCTTCTTGCACCAAGTGGTCGCAAGTTTGTTTCCGGCCTACGAAAAGCATGCCGGCAGGTGCCCATGAGCCGCTGTGAGGTGCCGGCGCAGTTGCCTGCGGCGCCATGTTCAGTCAGCTTAGCGGGGTTGCTGCACCTCAAATGACACCTGGCGCTCCTGCACCAAAAGCCCGGTGTCGCCTCGCAGCTCCGCGCCCCCCGCAACACACCAGCTCGTGGACCATCTCCGGAGTGAAGCTAGACTCGGACCTTTGGCCCACTTCCCATGGCCTCTCCCTTGGTGCCTGTATGAAAGGTAGTACTGTAATTCATAGATGTTTTTATGAATTATGAACGGATTTTGCTCTTGCTAGGGTATCCATGGGCCATTTTCGTTCAAAACTGGGGGGGGAGGTTGGGTCAACACCCTTGGGGTCAGTTCTGCTTTGTCCGCCCAGGGTATTTTTGAAAAATTGGCATTTTTGCCAATTTTTGAAAATTATGAAAACATCCTCCACTGTTCATAATTCGGTCCATAATTCAGTTCATAATTCAGAACTCCTTTTATGAAGCCTCCGGCGGTTTTATGAACACTGAATTATGAATGAATTATGAATGCACACAAAAAAAGGGCAAATGTTCCTTCAGTGAAGGCAACTTTCCAGCATTTCACCACAAGTGTGTACCATAAGTGTGTGTGTTGGCTGGTGGCTGGTGTCTAGTGGCTGGTGTCTGGTGGCTGGTGGCTGGTGTGTGATGGTGTGTGTTGAATGGTGGCTAGTGTCTAGTTGATGGTGGCCAGTGGCTGGTGTCTAGTGGCTGGTGTCTGGTCGCTGGTGTCTAGTGGCTGGTGGATGGTGGATGGTGTCTGGTGGCTGGTGGTTGGTGTCTAGTGGCTAGTGGCCAGTGGCTTGTGTCTATTGGCCGGTGGCTGGTGGCTGGTGGCTGGTGGTTGGTGTCTAGTTCCTGGTAGCTGGTGGCTGGTGTGTAGTGGTAGGTGGATGGTAGATGAGATGGTGTGTGTTGGCTGGTGGCTGGTGTCTGGTGGCTAGTGTCAGGTGACTGGTGTCTGGTGGCTATTGTCTGCTGGCTGGTGTCTAGTGGCTGGAGTCAGGTGACGGGTGTCTAGTGGAGGAGGAGCAGGAGGAGGAGCGCGTGCCGCGGTCCCATGGATGGTGAGCTTTGGATTCATCCCCTGGGGGCCCCACGCAGGCACAGCGGAGGGAGTCCTCCGTCTTACCTCCGCTAGAGTAAGACGAATCTGGTCGCACACCTGAGAACGCTCCTCCCACCAGGCCGTCTGGGTCAGCGCGTCGGTGTACGACAACGCTACGGTCCGATCTCCTCTCCGGTCCCGGCCACCAACGGCTTCCAACTGTCCTGGATCCACCCGAGGCACCGTCCCAAGATCAACGTGCACGGAACATGTGGGTCTCCCGGGGCATCACCCCCGACTTAGGACATCGCGGGACAAGGAGCGCGGTCTGGCACGACTGCGTGCTGTACCGGTACGGCCCGGGCGCGTGAGGCCGAGGACGGGTCACGGGCGGAGATAAGGCCACGGGGCGGGCCGACCCAGGGCCACCTGCACGTCCTTGAAGACCGCACCGGGGCCTTGGGAAGCCGTAGTAAGGGTGGCCGAGATAGCTGAGTGCAGTGCGGCACACCACGAGGGGATCACATCTCCACAGAGGCCGGCCTCTAGGCTCCGTCCGTTGCCACCGTAATGGATGGCCGAGAGGCGGCGCCGGTCCGGGAGATGGGGGGCAAGCCTGTGCCGGCTGAGACTGTCCAAGATGACCACATCATGGGCTTCCACATCAATTTCACGCCGTATGTCCAGCGGCATCTGGTTGGTCTCGATGTACACATACCGGACTCGGTATGGGCTGCGCTTGTTACGGGTGGAGATGGCGGACTTCTCTTTGGGGGCCAGGAGGAGGTCCCCCGATAGCCAGAGGCCCAGGATGACGTCCGAGGCCGGCCACCTGGACGACCCAGGCGTTGGGGCCCAGTTGGCAACGTGATACCACTCTGGCGGAGGCTGGTTGGCGAGGGACTGGTTCACGGGGCCTCCCGTCAGGGGGGAGAGGTGGTCGGCAAGGGGCAGGACGGGCACCGCATGCCGCTTGTGCAAGAGGACGGTCGGGAGTATGATGTCGCAGAGGAGGCGACGGAGGTGTGCAGGATGTAGACCCCTGTGGTGAAGGGCATCCCTGTGCAGCGGGGAAATTGCCCCGAGACGTCCGACAGTGTAGGTGGTGATGGCGGCGTGCGCCGGGGAGCTGTCCACAGCCAGTAGGAAGGGCTCGTCACCCCAGAGGACGAGGGTTGCTCAGGCCGTGGGCGTGCAGTGGCGCGAGTCACAACACCTCTGGGAGAGCAGGGCCGCGAGCCACCGATGGTAGTGGGCGCGAAGGAGCGGGTCGAGTGGGCAGGAAAGGACGTGGTCGCCAGGGGCAGGTAGGAGACAGAGAGGGCAGGGCGTGTCCTTGGGGGGGAACAAGGAGAGGCGAATGCCAGTGACCGTGAGGTGGTCCCCCCACGCGAGGAGGCCATGGCTCACGGCGGTGGCGTACTCACTGAGGGCAGGGTGGCGCTGAGGCGGGGGACCCTTAGCGTAGGCGTGGTGGGAGGTAACCGGGGCGCGGCGTGCATGGGGGAGGGCATCGTGGACTTGGAGGCCCGTGTGGGAGAAGCAGACGCGGGAGTCCTGTAGGTGACTGAGCCACCCCACTGTGTCTGGGCAGTTGACAGCGGCCTGCCCTGCCGCCGCATCCACTTGGTCTAGTAGGGCGTCGAGCGAGGTGCCGGTGATCTCGGAGTAGAGGTGGCAGGGGGGGGCGTGGCCACGGGTCAGAGCGTGGCACCCCCGTATGAGGTCGCCTTGGAGCGAGTGCTGTGGCTCACGGCATCCCTCCTGGGCCGTGATGTACCCCGTACAATCAGCAAAGCGCCACAAGCCGGACCGGAACCCGAAGGCGCGGTCGGCCGAGGGTCCCCTGGCGGTGAGGGCCACCCAGGCCGTGTACAATTCCGCCGTGTAGGCGTTGTCCAGCCATAGGGGGGTAGGGACAGGGTACACTTGGTACCGGAGAGTGACGGGGCAGAACACCGCCACGGCCGCACCACAGCGTCGGGTCCGCGGGCACCACGACGCATCGTGTAGGATCCCATAGTTCTCTGGGAGCCAAGAGAACGTGGAGACGGTCGCTGTCACCGCGTGGCTACGGCGAACCGGGGGGAGCGTGCCGAGCGGGGGGGGTGGGACGAGAGGACACTCGAGGCCATCCTCCCTAGCGCGCATCCTCTGCGCTGCGGTGGCCCGCAAGCATCCATGCATGGGCGTCCTAAACCTCGAGTCTGGGGGATGACAAGGCCATCACGTGGTGAGCATGGTCCGGCAGATACTCGGCGGGAGGCAAATGGATGGAGATGTCGCACTGGTGGCATAGGGCGACGAACAGGTCGTCGTCCGTGGGGTGGGCAGCACACCGGATCCTGAGCTCGGAGGTGAGGCAGGGCTGAGTGGGGTGGAAGCGCCAGAGGGCAGTCAGGAGCCCGTGGCGCGTGGACCGGTGAACCAGGGGGTTGGGGTGGTTCAGGTGTTGGATGTAGACGCTGATGAAGTTGGCGAACCCAGTGACCGGGGCCGGGGGAATTCCAACGCCTCCTTCGGGAATTTCGCGGAGGAAGTGGGCAGAGGCCGAGAGGGCCCAGCCAGAGGTGGCGCGCAAGGCCGAGGCGGCCATAGCGTCTAGCACTCGCATGGCCCTGTAGGAGGGGGGGCGGACGCTGGTAAACCAGTCCACCGTCCCGTGGCACTTGGCGACGAACATGGCGAGGGGGTAGTGGGCCGGCAGTTTGGGGGCTCGGAGCGCCCTGCACGCGGTGCGGGCGCCAGAAAACAAGCGCCGGGAGTCGACGGGGTGGAAGAGGTGGGGGAGGGCGTGGCGGCCAAGGACGCGGACGTAGTCCTGTGTTGTGGCGCATCGCACCGGGTGGCCGTTCAGGCACACTGTGTCCCTGAGGAAGTGGACCCAGCCATCGCGCATTTCCGTGCCGACCAAGACCGTCTTGGTTGGGTCAGAGTGGAGGTTGGTGAGGCGGCCCGACCGTTCAATGCCGCAGGCGAGGGTGGGGAGGTGGCCATGGTCACCGGGCAGCCACTGGGTATCATCCATCAGGAGGACCCGGTTCAGTGGTCCCGTGGGGTTGTCGGTGGGAGGGATGTGGCGACAGGCCTCGTGTCTTCGGACTTCGCCATATATGCAGTACGTCCTGCCGGACACAAGGCACCCCTACCAGGTGCCGGCACCCAGGTAGTCGGAGGACGGGGAACGGCCATTAGCCCCCCCCATGTGCACCTCCAGGGCGCGGTCATGGTGTTGAAGGGTCGTGGCATCGGCCGTGGAGATCCCGGCTGCGGGCAGGACGGCGTACTCGGTGGTGTGGTTGATGGAGCCGTACCCGTGGCATTTAGGACCCACGCCTCGAGGCGCCGTCTCCAGCGGTCCCACCACACGTTGTGGAGGACGCGGAGGAGCTCCACAGAGGCGCAGTGTGGGGATATCCCGAACTGGTAGGGCGGCAAGATGCCGCCCGTCACCAGGCGGGGTTGGTAGTGGTCTTTGAGCAGGGCGGCCGTGAGCTTCCACATCGTGGCCAGATTCGTGAGCGGCCAGCCGTTGGCGATGGGGCCGTGCGGCATCTTTTTCGGGAGGTTGATGAAATCCGCGGAATGCGCCTTGGGCATGGGCGCCCCATTGAGAATGTCGTTGACCAAATCCAGGACCACGGTAAGCTGGGCGTCCTCCAACTGTCCGAACAGCCGGTATTCCAGCAGATTGTGGTACGGCACAGTGGCTGCAGCTTGCTGGATGATGGCACGTAGGTTGGCGATGGTGGCGCGAGGTGGCGGGCCAAGCGGGGCGCCGGTCCATCCCGTGATAGCTTGGACGCGCGCGAGGGAGAGCGCCTCAAGGGGGGCTAAGTGCCGCTGGCGCAGCTGGTCCAGTGCAACTGCGGCCTGTTGGTGGAGCTGTACCTGGACCCCCACGACGTAGACGGGATCTGCTGGGGGCACGTAATGGGCCCCCAACTTGCGGCGGTAGTCTACTTTGGTAGGCTGCCCGCGAGCGCTGGGTAGGGGCGCCAAGCCTACATCTTTCTCAAGAAGGATGACATCCCAAGCCACCCAGATCTGTTCCTTGAGGCGGGCTACCTGCACAAGGTGAGGGGACTGGGACGCACAGTCCGGGTGCGTGAAGGTGTAGCGTCGGAGGTTGGCGACGTGGACCCGGACAGCCGACGGCACAGGCTTGCTGGGGGCAGGGGGCCCGTAGGCTGCCGTGGCTGCGGCATAGAGCGCTGAGGTTACCGCGACGTAGCGCGGTGGCGTGTCAGGGCCGCCTGAGGGCGGCGAGGTGAGCTTGGCTAGGAAAGTGTCGTTGAGGCCGCGGAGCTGGCTAGCAAGGGGTTCCCGGGGGATGAGGAAACGGCCCTTCTTCGACGGGCACACCAGCTGGGGTGCAGGGGGGGGGGGGGGGGGGTCATGGAGGGTGGTCAGTACGGGCACGTGGTGAGACGGGAAACTAGAATCGGAGCGCACCTCCGTGGTGTAGGCAGCTTCCGAGGGGGTCCAGAGGAAGGTGTGGTCCAGGGCACCCACGAAGCCTTGCGGGCTCACCCACGTGGGGGCCTCTGCAAGGGGGTGCAAGCGGCGCAACCCTAGGCGCGCGAGTGTGGGCAGGACGAGATCGCAGAGCGGGGCGGGAAAGACTGGGAGGTGTGGGACCCAACGGCAATTGGCGTTCAGGCCCCTGTCAAGACAACGACCCTGGCCGGGGTGAGGAGGAGGTAGGGGTACACCCAGTCGAGGATCTCTTGTAGGGTGTCAAGGTCCCCGTTCGCCGGGAAATACACGTTGGCGTGGCAGTGGGCCACGCCTGCCATGGCGAACTGCGTGACGAGGGCGCGTGCGGAGGGGTGAGCGCTGTGAATGGTTACGGTCAGGTCTGGGGCCCTGTAGAGTAGAGTGGCGCCCTCCGGCAACTCTTGCGGGGGCCTGAATGGTGTGGTAGAGGGGGTGCACCCGTTGGACGATCAGGGGACCAGCTTCCGGAACGTGCAGGGTCAGTGGGTACTGGTATTCACGTAGCAGGACGTCCAGGGCGCGTAGCTTGGGTCGTAGGGACATCTGTACGTTGAGGGTCACGATGTCTGGGCGGGGCGACGGGCGGTCGGGAAGGGGGGGACCGGAGGAGGGGTTGGTGGTGGGAGGGCGCTAGGATAGTTTGCGGGCCAGGGCCGCGGGGAGGGCGTGAGGCAGGCCCCGGACCCTTTTACGTAGGTGTCGGGGGTGGTACGTGGCTGCCAGCGCCATGACACCGGCGCGGGTGAGGCCGGTGGCCGCGATAGAGACGCTGCTGTGCAGGGACTGTGGGAGGACAACGTGGTGGTGCTCGGGTAGGATGAGGGAAGTCAGGGGCATGCCCTTGCGGCAGAACTGTATCTGGTGAGACCCAGAGACCTGCATGCAATGCACCGCGCCCACCAGCGACAGGACGTCGCAGGGCCAAGAGTCCGTCCCGCTGCACACCCGGTAGTAGTGTACCCCCGCCGGCAGGTGCAGGCACATGTGGAGGGCGTAAGGGGGCGGGACGAACTAGGCTGTGCACGGGGCCGGCACTGGCACCAGGCCCCATTCCTGGGGGGGGGAGCAGGGGGTGTATGCACCGAGGTGCAAGTCCCTTAGGCGCGGGACGCCGTCGAGGTGGGAGTGGCGGAGCTGCGAGACGGCGCCTGGGATGTCTTCGTTGCGCCCCGCCGACTCCTGCCCTAGCGGTCCCTCGGATGCCGGCCGAAGTACGGCTGGAAGCGGTGCGGGTCGGCTGGGGGGCTCTAGGGCGGGGGAGCGTAAGGGTTGTGGGCCAGGGCCACGCGGGCGTCATGGGGGTCCCCTGAGTATGGGTAGGGCTGGAGGGGGGCTGCAGCATGGTGGTCGTGGCGCCGGGAGTGTGCGCGGGGGTCCACCCGCTCATCGTGGTAGGCACTGCGACGCCTCGGCGTCGGGCTATCACGGCGATGTCCGGGGCTGCGGCGGCGGTACGGGGACCTGTCCGAGCGGCACGGGCTGTACCGTCGCTGGTACTTGGGCTGTGGTTCTCCTTCTGATTCCGAGGTCGCCGTGAGGTCCACCTGCTCCTCCGGGTCAAGCTGCCGGAGGTGCTTCTGTCCTCGTCCCCCTCGATGGGCTTTGCGGGCGGGGTATTCCCTGTCTGGGTCGGGGGCCTAGGGGGTGCACGGCTGCTTCTTGGATTCGGCCCAAGTCACTCTCTTGCCTCGGGCGGTGTGCTGTCGGGGCAATTTCATGCCCTTGTCGCACTCGGCGGGCTTGACACCGACAATCGTAAACTTGGCCTTGTGGTTGAGCTGCTCGTCCGAGATGGACGACAGGCCGGCGCCAAATTTGTCGCGGAGGATGCCTCCGAGGAGCCCCGTGTCCACTTCCCCCGATGGGGGGTCGTCCACCTCCTGCCATCCCACCCGGAGCGCCTTGGAGAAGGTCTGGGGGTCCACTTTCTGGGGCGTATACCCCTTCTTCTTGGCCGCGCCCTCTGTCTGGTTGGCGGCTGCGGCTTCAGCCGGGGAGGCAGCTGGACTGCCCACGACCCGCTGGACAGGGGGAGGGCTAGCGAGGAAGGTGCGCACGACCTCCGCGACGGCGGGCAGGCTGGGCGCGTGGCTGTGGACCCAGGTCCACTGATCCTGAATCGGGGATTGCGGGAGGGAGCTGACGCTCGCGCCGTAGTGGCGGAACAGCTGGAGGTGGAAGGCGTGCGCAACTTCGTCTTCACAGCCCTTTGGGATCTCCGCGATCCACTCCAGGAGGGAGGCCAGTGCGGCATCGGTGGGAGAGGGCGTGGGCGACGGCGGCTGGAGAGCAGCGCCCGGGGCCCGGAGGGGAGCAGCCGCCCGGGGCTTGGGAACCGGGGCCGGGATGGCAAACGAAAGCTCGGGAGCACCCACGGGGGCCTCCGGGGTAGCCACGGGGCTGGGCGTAGTCACAGCCTGCCGGAGAACGCTGGCTAGGTCCTCGACGTCAGGCACCTGGGGCGAGGTGAGGACTGCGGCGGCAAGGATGACGGGCACGAGGGCCATGAAATGCAGAGACCCGGGCGGCGGCAGCTCAAACGAGGCTGGAACCGCGCTGCGCACGGCGTTGGCGAATGTGGGTGGTGTGGACTGGAGGCCGCGGAGCATGGTGGCTATGGACAGGAGGGGGGGCAGGGCCTTGATGAAGTTGTGTAGCCGGACGGCCTTGGCCTGCCGCTGCGCCGCGGCGGAACGCTGGACATGCTGCTGGGTGTTGTCCCGCTCGGCGCGGACCATGTCCAGGTCACGTTTGAGGGACTCCAGGTCCCCTTGCGCCACGTAGTGCTCTTCTTGATGAGGTCAGTCGGGTGACATTCTTGATGTGGCGACGGTAGAAGTTGCACGCCCCAATGAAGCTGCGTACATCATGGAGTCATTTCTTGGGGTCCTCATGTCGTACCTTAGCGTCCATCAAGGGTTGGGCCTTTGAGGCCGCAAGGTTTCATCACCCATAGCCTATGTCGGAGCCCAGGTGAAACCAGACCGAATGGTCAGGAGCAGAGGTTGCAGTGGCATGGGCAGCAACATTGCTTGGCAAGGAAGACATAACGATTGTGAAGACTGAATAGTATCCTGCAAACAGATATGGTACACATAGCCCTTGAAATACCTGATATGCACATATGAGAAATCCACCCTATCATCCACTAATTCATATAATTACAAAGGATCCAAGATTGCCTTATCTATCTCACATCATATGTTCCTAACAAGGAAATGTAA
Organism: Eutreptiella sp. 'Long Island Sound 2002'; assembly: GCA_964036045.1. NCBI lineage: Eukaryota > Euglenozoa > Euglenophyceae > Eutreptiales > Eutreptiaceae > Eutreptiella > Eutreptiella sp. 'Long Island Sound 2002'. Next base: position 133,505,808 of record OZ038379.1, read on the forward strand.
TACGATATACAATAGTCCCATATATAGGGTCATATAATGATCCCTTAGGGGCAATAAGCTAGGGTACGGTTGTGACCTGCTTCACCCCCCCATTTAAAACGAGTGCCACGGGCAGGAAGTACATGCCCAAGAGGAACGTAGCAGTCGCAAGGCCACAAAGAACAGCAAATGCTAGGTTCCCATCTGTACCCTCCCTGCGGGATTCAAACCCACACAGCAATCTGGGTGCCGGCCGCACGGCCGCTGAAGTAGCTCCGATTGGTGGGAATCGAACCACCGCCAAAATCCCCAAATTCATTAACGGGATCCCGCAGATCCTGCAGCAATTAGTAGGCAGAATTGCGAGCTGTTGCGCGTAGAGTTTGGTCCCCGCGTGTCGCAAAAGGCATCGTGGGGTCCAGCAGGTAAAATTGGTATTTTTCCTTGGAATCAAAACTAAAGGCAAAGTGAAATCACACTTTTAAACAATTACGAAGGTCATGGTACCTGCAACATGGTGCAACGCGAAAGTGCCAAAATTTTGACACCTGGAAACACTGTTACTGACAGCCACAGGCGAGTGCGCACGTAACATAGAACTGTGCCTGTAACAGGGAACATGCAGGAGGGTAAAGATAGACGTCAGGGAAACAGGGATTCTTGATGAACCCCGATGGCCTTCGGCTAGGGGACCGTTGCCACGGGGGGCTAACGGTCCTGTCCTGCAATGCAACGCGGGGCAACCGTGGCAACGGTCCTTACAACCACCACAGTCTTTTTCCACAAACTTGAACAATGACACACTGTGACTAATGACTTGTGCTGTGCCATTGCCTTGTGATGCACTACTGCCTTGTGCTTGCCTCCGCCTTGTGCCACGCTTAGGCCACTTAAGGAACACGGCCACGATGGCCCCACAGTGCGCGCGGTAGCAACACTAACTTAGAGGAAAGAGGTCACGATGGCCTCAAGGTAAATGATCGAAACACTAGGCACAAATAAAAACACGGGCACGATGCCCCCACCTTCCATCTCCTTGCTTCAGAGAGTTTATGAGAGCTTGCATCCGCTTGATGTTCTTGATGTGCTTGTCCCTAAAGTTTGAAATAACGAGTGAGCTCTTGCTTGTAAGATATAACGCTTGCTTGACCATTTGCTTGCAAAGAATGAGACAAGGCCTAGCCAAGGGCCCACTTGAAAACTGAACCGCCACACAGGATGCAAGACCAAAAGCGGCCGGAGAGCTGCCCAGTGGACGAGTGAAAACCCACGGCTGTGGCAAAAATGCTGTTGGTAATGATGGGCACGGCTCAGCCAAGGGCCGTGACCCAGATTCGCTCATAAGGTAGCATGTGTGTGTCACACGTGATGCACCACTTAGAGGGTAAAGGAGGAGGTACAGAGTGGGATGAGGGTGTGAGTAGACACACTTGAATAGACACACCGCTTAACCATATAATAATAACCTGACCTCACTTTCTAACCCACCACCTAGGAGCCATACTATGTATACATATCACATATACATAATAGAGCGATGCACGCCTACGAACACAAGACACACTTGCGTGCGCACATCCAACGGCAAGGCCCCGAGGTACACACTCGCCCGGAGGGTGTCACCGAATGTGGGCCTCGCGGTGGCGGCCTTGGAGCACGTGATGGGACACGCCCACACAAACAAGAGCAGGGGTATGCGCCCGCCAAATCGCTGGCGGCGCTGGCGGGGAAAGTTCGTCTGGCGGTGGCGGGGAAATTTCCCACAATTCCTAAAGGCTATAGTGGGCTTGTCGAACAGCTGCTGGTGGGATGATTGGGATTGGTGGAATTATGGGGAATTATGGGGAATTATGGGGGAATTATGGGGGAATTATGGGGAATTATGGGGAATTATGGTGGAATTATGGGGAATTTGGTTGGAATTATGGGGAATTATGGGGAATTATGGTGGAATTATGGGGAATTATGGGGAATGGTGGTGGAATTATGGGGAATTATGGGGAATTGTGGGGAATTGTGGGGGAATTATGGTGGAATTATGGGGAATTATGGATAGTTATGGTGGAATTATGGGGAATTATGGGGAATTATGGGGAATTATGGGATGTCATTTCTTGTGTTGCTGATCGTTGTTTTTTGTCGTCGTATGGCCCTTTGCTTCCACAGACATGTCAGACTGTCATCCTCACACCAATGTTCTTTATGTGCGACTCGCCTACCTATACAAGGCCCCCAGGGAATACATTTCCCAGGGGCAGCTGGCAAAGCAAACGAGGCCACCGGGAATGAAGAACAAACCAGCAGGGATCAACAGCAGGCCACCAGGAATCAAGACTAGCCAGAATAAACAGCAACTAGGGAAGAGTGGAAGCAACAGATCAAGAATCAACATCAAGCCACCAGGAATCAAGAACGAACCAGCAGGAATGAACAGCAAGCCACCAGGAATCAAGAATAGACCAGCAGGGATCACCAACAACTGGGCAACACGTCGGGAATCAACAGCAAGCGATCGGGAAGCATCAAAAGCAAGCCATCAGGAACAAACAGCAACACATCAGGAATCAAAACCGAGCCACAATTCCCCCATAATTCCCCAAAATTCCCCATAATTCCCCGAAATTCCCCATAATTCCCCATAATTCACCCATAATTCCCCATAATTCCCCATAATTCCCCATAATTCCCCCATAATCCCCCCATAATTCCCCATAATTCCCCCACAATTCCCCATAATTCCACCATAATTCCCCATAATTCCCCATCATTCCCCATAATTCCACCCAAATTCCCCCATAATTCCCCCATAATTCCCCATAATTCCCCATAATTCCCCATAATTCCCCATAATTCCCCATAATCCCCCATAATTCCCCATAATTCCCCATAATTCCCCATAATTCCCATAATTCCAGTCGTCTGGCGGGGAGCCGTTGTCTGGCGCTGGCGGGCGCATACCCCTGCAAGAGCTCCCACGAACCACTCACGTACATACAACAAACGGTAACCATAGTCACAACAGAACACGTGTACAGATATGCCACCTTGTTGCTTGGTGTTCGTGTTTGTCTTGGGGGCGTCTGTATAGACACTTAGGTTAGCTTGCGTGTTACCTTTGTCGGTGGGTGTGTCTCTGCCGGGCGGTAAAACAGGGGGTAACCTCCGAGTGACAATGTGGGGAGGTGGCCCGTACCGTCCCGCTGGGTATCAGCCCACCCAGCTCCCGGGGGGCACGATGACGCGCCCCGAAGGAGCATCCCCTTCAACCCCCTTACACCGTGTATGACGGTGCATGTTTACACCTCCGTGTGTAAACTTGATGCCAGTGTACGCGGTTACAAAACAAAAACAACCTAGGTCTTGCTTGATCGGGGGATTCTGCCCCATCCACCAACCCAAGCTGTACAGTACCGCGCCGAGTAGGCCTGCAATGACTATCGCGGCATGTGCTTAGGACAATTTACCATGCGCACTGTTGTCATGTTGTTTTTCTGTGAACCGTTGCCCCCCTTCCCAAACTTTGCAAATGCATCTTTAATTTGTCTGAAACACTAAAATGCTTTGGTCAAACGCATGCAAGAAGCACAAAGGCTGCGTTTGGGGCATGTAAGTGGCTGCAAGCTGTCATTCTAGCACCCTCATGAGTGATTGTAGTGGTTATGGGTGCCCATACAGAACAAAAATGTTAAACCATATGCCAATTTTCATTGAAAAGCCGCAATGATGGCATACCAAGGCCTATGGGGTGCACCGGAGATACCTTTAAGGGTTGCACGGGGTGCAAATGGGGGGTTGTAGTATACATGAGAAACAAATGTGGACTTAGGCCTGCGTGTGGGCCAATGCATACTGGCTGCATTAGGCCAACCAAGATTCGTCTACCCCCTCCCCTCCCAAAAAATGATGACACATTTGGGGGAGGGGGGAAGGCTTGATCTATTGCAGTCACTACACTTTGCACCACACCCATGTCCCAAGTTTTTCACATGTATGAAGCACCTACCCCTACCTCCCTGGTCCAGTATCACTAAGTGCCTTTTGGCACCTTATTCTGAAACAGTGCTAAAAAGGAGCTTTGCATGTTTGGCGACCCCACAATTGGAGCTGCTGAAGAAAGATACAAAGGTGAATCTCATCCAAAATCGTATGTTTTGTGATTTCAGAAAAAGCACATGTGTGCACACCTAGTTTTTCTAATATACCAGCACATATGTGCAGCCGCCACTGTCAAGAGTGGCGGGGAAGTGACCTGGGGCACAATCCCCCTAAACAGAAATACCACCGACCATGGAACCCCCCCAAATTTGTGCTTTCTGGTCAAATTGTGTGAAGACAAGTAAAACTAATTGTTTCTACAAGTTTGGGAAAGTAGTTAAAGTGAGATAAGAAAACTTTCAACCAACTATGATTTTGAAGAAAACTTTTTTCCACAGCTCTAGCCATGGCAGCAATGGGTGTTTGGTAAAGCTGAGTAAGACATGAAGTAACACTGATTAAAATTTAGCAATCCGAGGAACCCTAACCCTAACCTAGTAACACTGAGTAAAAACCGACAGACTAACCTTTTGCCTTCAAACATTTTCAAAGAAGCCTTGGGCACTGCAGTACAACCACCACCTTTCAGCAGAGGAATTACTGTCACACTCTCACCTCCCAGAATACATTTCCACCATCTGGGGACAAACAGGAGACTTTTTTCTCCTAGAAAACTGAACAAGCATGCCTCCAGTCTGCCTGCCCCGCTTTCAACCAGCATGTCCTGCTCTGCGCGGTTCGTTTGGTGGTTACAGTCACATGCAGCCAGTGAGCGACGGCTGGGAATAGAGGTCAAGATTTGGCACCCACTTGTTCATGTGACCCTTCTGAATTACCAAATTTTTGTACTCCAGTGCCATATCACAACAGACATAGAGGCGCTTTACCCTGAGGCTGCAAGGTGCAGGAGTGTTGCACTGCTGATTTGGAATGATACAACACTTATCTGTCAAACCATCTGGCATGCATTTCTTGAAGCCCATGGTGCACGCACACAGATTCTTCAGCAAAGCACTGGCAACTCCCAAGTAAAGCTGTTCACGTTTGGCTCAACGTCTACTGGGGTAATGTCCAAGACAAGTGACATGGATTTGTGCCTGATATGGGATGACAAGTACAACTGCACTCTTGATCCAAAGAAGGCAAAAAATATTCTCAAGGACCTGCCCTCGTCCTTCAAGAATGGCAATGTCCCAGGAACTTTCACAGCCTTGTTAGATCAACGGTGTGGATGCTGGTGGTTGTGCCTGCGTTGTTAGCATTGTGGTAGTTGTCAGTGGATGATATCCTTGCTTTTGTTAGGGCAGCATAGTCTATTCAAATAGGACAAACCTATGACAATCAAAACACACCATTTTGTTGTTGGACCGAAGCAATGATTGTTTCGATTGCTATTGCGCCTCCCAATCACCACAGAAGAGTCTGACTACATCAGGATGCAATGGGCAATTTTTGTGCAAGGAAATACACTTGCCACACCGCTGATCGAAAAACAAGACGAAAAAGCAGCAATCTCCAACAACCAACCACAGGCAGGTGGGCATATTTGCAAAACCGCTTGAAACGTGCTGCAGCCCCACCTGCAGTGTTTCCTTGACCAGTCATGTACGCAGGTTTTGTTGGTGAATTCCCCTCCTTGTTCAACGATATCCATGCTTTTTTCAGTAGCAGACAACGGTGTTTTAAGTCGCCTCAAAGAAAAATGCTGAATATGCTCCTGCAGTCTGCAACAGGAGGCCCACCCGCATCGCTTGCAAACTGATTCTGTGAGAAGGGGTGGGGAGGCAAAGCAAGACATGAGGAGGAGTAGTGTCTCGTACAAGAATATAAAACGAAGGAGTTTGCTCAGAGGCGGTCTCTGTCTTGTTCTCATACTGAGGCTCAAAGGCCCCTTTCTTTTGGTTTGCAGTGTCCCGATGGTGAAGAGATTGGGAGGCGAGTGCAATTTCGAGATTTCCACATCTACATACTGTCGTGTGTGCAACTCTGCTCTCCTCCGGGAGTATGTGTTCCACAATCCTATGGTGTGGCCTCCTCCTCTAGCTGCTGCAACTACCGTCATACAAACAACTGCAGCCTGAAGCGGTGCCATTTTAGAATGGTGGGGGTGTATTTTGCAGGTTTGGGCACTGCAAGTGCTGCAAATAATACAGTCCTCACCGGTTCTGAGATCAAGCATCCAGGTCGACCACACCATAACTGTGCTTGCCCCCCATGCCAATTGATGCCCCCCCCCCCCCCAGCCCTGCCAATGGACCCTTGGGAAGGAAAGTATCATCTCTACACACAGTCTTAGTTGGCAGTAGCACTTTGTGCAATGTTTTGCCATGTACATTGAGCCCAGAGCTTCAGCAGCCATTGCATTCCATAGTATTGCCCTCTTCAAACCCTGAGAGCCACAAGACAATGGGCTGCAAGGAATGCTCGCCATGCACTTGTTGCACAACCTAAAAAGCCATGCACAAAACACCACTATTGAATCAATGTCCCTGGACAAAACCGATCCACATCAAGGCTAGAAAGGATGCCAAGCGATCCATTACAGTCCTCCTGATCCTCCTCCTGCTCCTCCTCCTGCTCCTCCTCCTCCGTCTCCTCCTCCTCCTCCTCCTCCTCCTGCTCTTGCTCCCTGCTCGTTTGCATTCTCTTTGGACCCTAAGCATGATGGAAAAGGAACGACACTTTATTCAGAAGCACTAGTGCGTCTGTCTGGAATTCCCAAGATAGACATGAAGGTCAAAACCCACTAAAATGGTCCTAGCATGGGGCCACAGCTTGGAATACCACTCTGACCCAATCATTATGGAACTTTCTTAGGTGTACTTCTTTGTTCTTCTACAAAATTATGTACTATGACCACCCACAGTGATCAAATGTCACATGTTTTAGTCCCTTTTGGTGTATTCTCAGCCCATGTGGCCATTGAAGGCTTAGGGCGGAGCGTCAGCGCGCCGGGCACGCTGGGCATCTTTTTGGGCCACTTTTGATACGGAGCCCTAATCCAAGCTTGTTGCAGGGCCCCTTTCCGGTTGGGGATATGGTCCGGCCCCTTTCCAGTTGGGGATATGGACTGGCCCCTTTCCAGCCGAGGATACCCACCTGCAGAAACCGGTGCTTTCATATCGGGCACCAAAGGGTTTTTGGAGGCGGCTTGGTGTCAAAGTGTTTGGGCTGACAGGTTGAATCCTTTCAACAATTGTCCCCATTTTCCGTTCTTTATGACAAATTTCATGGACTCCATGCCCATCGGTTCCATTGGTGGTATGTGGAGTGCTGACCTGTGGAATTCTAAGTATGCGTCGCATGTTTACAAGGTAATTGTTGCCCTTTATATTTCGGGATAGTGAATACAAAAGTAGCACGCCGGGCAACCCCCCCCCCCCCCCCCCGGGGCCTTGGTGGTTCCCAAGCAAGTGGTGCATAACTGCCTTAGCAGTTTTCAGTCTCAGTAGCTCAAGGCTCGAAATTGTCGATACACCTTTTTTTTTTGGACAGCACGGCCCACAAACATCAAATCTCATATGTAAATTGTCATGGTTTTGCTACCTTGTGATGGGAGGTGATCATTATGTGCTGGTTTGTAGCAGACTCCCCACATGCTTTGAGGAGCGTTGCCAAAGGCAATAGTTCCCCCCTGTTTTTTGGCCCTGCTAAATTCCCAAACTGAAATGCCACATTTTAACATTTTAGGGGCAATTTGGCTGTGGGTTAAGATTTTGAATCTTCAATACTTTTTGCTCCCAATCCTGAATTCTCATGACTCTTTCAAACCTGAGCTGCAAAGGTGTCTCCAGACCCCAACCTCGGTAGAGAGGGGCGGTACAAAGACAAACAGGAGGCATGACTTAGCTTTTATGGGACCGCTGCCTCCAGAAGATTTACCTTATCTTGCTTCCTATGGGCTTCTGGTCCCGGGACACAGGCCACCAAACAAAGAGTTCACTCACAGTCAGAGTTTTACACTGACTCAAGTCCCCGCCTAGTCCCGCTGTATCCTGCACTTATTGGGCAGGTCCGCCCACTTGCCATGGCCATCATCGCTTGGTCAAGGAGTGCCAGTGACATCCCCAAGTTGATTGGCACTTACCCCCTGATGCTCATGTTGCTGTACTTCCTCCTTCGCGGCAAAGATATCTCCCTCATTCCTGTGGACCACAATTTCACCATCACTGAAGAACCGGGCCCATACCTCAATTTTCCTCGTCTTGACCTCAAGCAACTGGGCCTCAAACTTTTGGGCTTCTTTCAGTTCTACGCCACAGAATTCAATGCCCAACAGCACGTCGTGAGCATTCGCACTTCTTACCTGATCACAAAGGAGTGCAAGAAGTGGACCCGGGACTCGTTAGCGGTGCGTGCCATCTTGTCTGTGAACCAATGCCTAATTGGAACCCAAAGTTGCTCAATATAGAACCATTAGCAGGAGGAATTATGTTGCAGACAGCACCCTTCAGCTGCATGTGGTTGACCCCCTTCCCGGGTCCGCCCTCTGGCTTCAGGGTCCACACACCCTGAGCGTGGGTACAGAACTGTTGGGGGCCTGGCCACTGGCCGGACATAGGGAGCACACTCCACTACCGACACCACGGGCAAAATGCCTGGAAATTGAGTGCGCCACTGCTGCGTAACACATGTTGATCCGGAATCCCGTGCCCCTCATTTACAATTCTCGCATTGGTGCTGGATAGGACCTTTAAAACTTCACAGTCTGGACTGAATGTGAATCCTGTCAGCGCTGGCAGGGGAGTGGGCGCCAGGGAGGCAGTGATGCTGCAATGGGGAGCAGCAAGACAGACATTCTTCGCCCCCCCCAATACATTGGTGGCAACAGTCAGTCACTGCCTTTGTGATTGACCAAGTTTGTCGTTTGAAATCACAATGTTTCCTTGGCATAGGACAGCCGATGGTGGTTGGCAGACAACCGACGGCAGTTGATGTTTATGAGGCAGACCCCTTTCCTTTCCAAACCCTTCCTGTGCCCCTTCCCCCCTCATCAAAGCGCTGTTCTGCGGCATTGCATCCACACAGAAACAGGGGACTCTGCGATGCCTACAGAAACGGTTTTGGGCGTGCAGCAATAGATATTAGGGCCTAGGGGATATGCGGAGGGTGGGTTCGGGGCCCAATGTTTCCTCCCCTGTGTTCAGGTGGAAGATCCCTATGAGACCCACGTGAACGTGACTCAGGATGTTTCTGTGCTCCATTGGCAGAGCATCAAAGAGGCCATCACTCGGGGTTACCAGTGGCTGCAGGCAGACAAGTTGGAGCAGTTCCTACAAAAACCTTTCTTGGTCCCCAAGCCTGTTCCTTGCACTCCTTTGTCAAACCCCACTTTTGTCCAAAACACGTACTCCAGCCCTGTTCCCGCGTCGTATCCAACCCCCGACCCCACAATGCCATATTCGGCAGCGTACCCAGCCACCGCCCCTACCGCCCCTGCCTTAACATATTCCGCCCCTGTTGCCGCACCGCCAGCCCCACAATACACTGACACTGCTGATGAATATGCCGCATACTATGGTGCTCAGTCCCTATACCCCTATTCCCAGGGTTACTACCCACCCACAACATCTGCAGGTGACACCTATCCAGCTTCAGGGTACTACTCTGGGGCAGGTTATGTAGCCACCGCTTCCCCAACTGGCTATGATGCCAGTGCATACCCTCAGGTGGATTATGGTAGCACTGGGGCTGCATCTTATGGGACTTACTATGTGTCCCAGGCCCCGGGTAAAACAGGGTATGCTTACAATTATGGTAAGGCTGACGGGCTTTGAGGCTGGATCTATCCAGATGTGGGTGTGATTTGATGGTGTAGCACGGTGCATGAGACAGGGCTAGGGGCCTGAAAGCAGTCTCCTACAACTAGTGTTTGACGTCCGTGCTCTGGAGATTTTGTTCTTGACCTTGTGCAGCTTTGTTGACCCAGGATATGAGCAGTACGCATGCACATGCCCTCCAAAAGTCTGCCCAACCCCTCTCCTCCTGATGATCTATGAAGACAACAATACAATGTGCAAACAGCAGGCAGTGCATCATTAACATCATGACCACAGGCCCCTCATAGGAGCAGGCGGTCTCACTGTTCCAGGGTATCCTCAAACCACCAGAGGCAGCCAGCAGGCACCATTTGAAGACTGTTGGCCTGCTTACCTTCCCTAAAGCCTCCCTATTCTTGATACAACAAGCCCTCACCATTGGCCCATGTGCAGCCCTGGGTTGGACCACCGCCTCCACCACCTGCAACTGGCTTGTGCTGAAGTGTCTTGTTCACGGGTCGCCATCAACTTCGAGTGCTGCAATTGTGGCACCATCCAGTGTAGATTTACTCCCCCCCGCCCCCCTCTGAGCTTCCATCCACTTTGTTTTTCCAAATGTCAGCAACTCCTGATGTCAGGAGCTGGGGTGGCCTGGGAGGGGACTTTGGAAGAGCACCTGATGTGGTGCGCACGTGGCGCGGAGATTTAGCCGTCTTGCCCGACCATGCAGCTGTAGATTAACTAGTGGATAAGACGGAAGAGCTATAATTACCTTCCGCTGGTAGGTCCAGCAGGGAGACCCCAAATTAGGGTGGTGGTTGCTCCCAAGGGGCCATCTTATGTACTTTCACCTTGGGAGGCGCCAGATAGGGCAAGACGGAGGGATGTTTACACAGGTCTTGTAGATGGAGGGATGTTTGTACAAGGCTTTGCTCTCCTTACAGGGCATTTTGTGAGGGGGTAAAAGCCAACCCAACAAACTAGAAAGGGGGAGTATCTGCGCTGCGCGCGCACCGCGCCCTACTTCTATGGCAGGTTTGTCCCGAATGTTACCCGGTGTCATGAATCTCCTTCATGACACTTCTTTGGGACGTACTACGCAGGAGCGTCAGAGCAAAATTCCCCAGGAACGTTCTGCTCTGGTTGGAATGCAGACAGACATGCAGTGCTTTTCTGTGGAGGAGCTGTTGGAAGACTTACGGAGCTGCCCAGCAGGTGCTTCTGGAACTGGTTCGTTTGAAGACAGTCATCTCAGCCGACTGATCATTTTGCCCACAGGTTGAGGGAGGGGGGGTGATGCAGGGGCCTTATGCTGCTTGCAGTATCAGCTTCTCAGCCAAGCCACCACCCTCACCCAAGAAGACGGGAAGAGCCCAAGTCATTCACACCTGTCTCCCTTTGAGAGCACCAATGACACCTTTTGGCCTGGCCCCATAACATAGGCTGTGAGATGGTCTTTTGCTTCTATCACACGCCACCTCAAAGGCGTCTGGCCGCTGCGTTGTCGTCGTCATGACATTAAAACATGTGTTATTTATCAGTAAGGGCCAGCTTTGCATTCTTGTGTGTTTGTCCTGGCCTGGCTGGTGGCCTGCAATTCAGGATGGTGTGTGTGGCTCCTACGCGACCATCGATTTATCCGTTCATGGTTTGAGCGGTGCACTTTATCCTGGTTGAGAAGGACTTTGTTGAATCATGATTGTTTTTCATCCTTTTCCCACAAGTCCCAAATCAGATCCTCGAAAAATCCAAAGCTCCTTTGATTATTCAATCTTTGAGATAGTCCGGCTCACTGCTTCAGTCCAGCTCAGATCTGCTTTTTGGGAGAACACGGTCAGCATTGCTTTGCAAACGGATGGTCAAGACAGGAGGAACCTTGAAGTTTTACAGCGTGGGATTGGGCTGAAGTGTTAGTGACTTCTAGGATGGGGATCCGAGGCTGAGGTATGGGTTGTTGTGCTGAAGTGGCCATCAGCACAAGCGGATCGGCAAAATAATGCATCTATCCGGGCAGATCACAAAACATAAGAGGCCACCCCTATCACCGATTTTTTTCTGCTCTAAAATTTGTCTGACAATAGTGTCAGCCATTATGGTTATAGCCTCTCTTCTTTCCAAACATTGTTCATTACCCTACACTACCCCACCCTTTGAAACCAATGTTGTTGTGCCACCAGGTTTGGGGAGGAGGCCACCCCTCTCACTGACCTTTTCTACTCCCAAGTTTCATAACCAATCTTTGACACATAGATTACCCTACCGCACCACGCGCGAAAAACTTGCCTCGGCAACCATGTACGAATGGCAATGTGGACAAAATGACAAAAAGCACACAACTTGCAAAACAAAGAAGCTCAATTGCATCATGAAATAGTGCACATATAGCAATATGGACCAATTTACACCAAATTTACACCTGTAAACACCGCTGTGGCCCAAAAGTTGGCTGTTTTCGTCAAATTCACGCATTTACACGTACATTGGCCAATCGACCGGCGACCTGACCAGTGATTAATTAATGGGTAGGTGGGCGGATTGGCTACATATTCCCTGTCTTCTGAGGGGCCCCCAATAGAAAGGGACCAAATCAGAAATGGCTACATCACCCCTGCTTTGTTGAGGCCCATAGGTGGGCGGGTTGGCTAGATAACCCGAGCCTTCTCGGGGTCCCCAATTGAAAAGGACCTAATCAGAAAGGGCTACATCACCCGTGCTTTCTTGGGGGCAGATTGCTTGGTGAGGGGGGGCAAAAACAGGCACGGGTGGGGAACGGTCACAAAAAAAAATGCCCAACGTGTTAATGCTCCCCGTTTAAACTCTTTCACTTTCCATTTATCAGGGAATGTAAATTTGGTGGCACACCAAGGTTGATGCCCACACCAGCATTGGGAAGCCATGTGAGTGCTGAGCCCGCTTCTCTTGGGTACAGATTGAGCAATTTTTGTTATGGAAAAGTAGCATTTTGTTTACTACGTACCTCATGTGTGCAACTCTTGTGCGTGTTGTTGTGGTACGACAATGGACCCATTGTATTTGGGGTTCGGTTTCCCATGGGGTGGCAGAAAAATCGTGCTCTCTTCGCGGTTCGTTGTAATGGGGGTTTCCTTTTTTTTTTTGCGTTCTGCTTGTACCTTTTTCCTTTTTCCTTTTTTGATGAATTTTGACATGCGCTCTAACATATGGGCGCGGGCCGCCAAGGACAACGCCATGCGGGACGGCCACGGTTTCACATTTGCCAAGCCACCATTATTTGTGGAGGCTTCGCACGCGCGGTCGCACGGCGCGGCTGCGGCACCCGCGTCCAATTTGTCATCTATCGGTCTTGCGGCGGTGCGATGTGTTTCGTGTGGTGCAGACGCTCGTTGCAGCAAGCACACATGCAGCAGGTGCCATGGCATCGTTGATGAGGTTTCTATACACTTTGTGGGAAGGGCGGTACAATGTTTCTCATGCACCTGCCGTGTGTGTGGCAGAGAGGTGGCAATCGTAGCATTATCTATATCACCGCTAAGAAAGAAACAACATGGGCGCGGAAGATGTTTGCAGCGAATAATCAGCATGAATCAAGACCCGAAGAATAAAAAAACGGTGATATGCGAAGCAAGTAGGAATTGACCGAATGCATACAGAGTTGTGTGAAGAAGAAACAACCGTATGCATGCAACGATATACAAAAGCAAATAGCGGTGAGCCCATGACCACGGGAAATAAACACCATGCATCGACACAGGTAAAAAGGATGTATAGTGATGTTGCGGACACAGACATGAATCAACCATCGTGTTTTATGAAACGTTTGGCGAAGGCGCTGTGCAGCTTAAAAATGGTAGCTGTTTGCATTTTTTTTTGCGAAAAGAAGAAAGAAAAATAAAACTTTTTCACCAAAAGTTGTTTTCTACTTGGCAACTGGCTCAAAACTTTCGCGCCAAAGTGTAGTTTGTGCCTGTGCCCACCTATGAAAGCATGCTTGATGTGGCCACTTTTGCGTTTGCCTTTTTTTTATTGCAGACCCCTGAGAAGGTAGCGAGTTAGTTAGCCATTTCTTCTCAATTTGTTCCCGTGTGGGACCATGGAAAGGTATGGGTGATGCATGCATTACGCGCACACGTGGTCCTCCGAAACGGCAGAGGTAAAGGAGCCGTTTTTGAGTGACAAAGACAGCCAACGAAAAGCCAACTCCCCCCCTTCACTGTTCCATAAACACGGTGTCCAACAATTCCGTTCCGACCATACTTTTTTAGGATTTAATGAATGACGTACTCAAGATGATACCGGGTTGTAGAACGGTAGTTCTAGGCCGACGGTTTGGGCATGCTTGTCAAAAAAATCTGTCACGCCACCATTTTACTCTTACTTTACGTTTTTGACCGATTCCAATATTGTGGGCTGTTCTTTAGCGTTTTGCAACACATTATGTTGTGGCATTTCACATCAAAATGTTGCTAGTTTTTTTGTTTTATAAATTTAACAATTGCACACGCTGTGCACAATGCAATCCGATTCTGATACGGTGCTGATGTATTTTGGCATGTTTGCGTGCCACTAGGGCAGAAGTTACAAGTTCATCATTTTCCGTATCCGAGCAAGTGTAGGACACATAGGAACGCAAACGGTATGATTCACTAGGACATCATAGAGGACAATGACGCTGAATGTGGTATGTTGTTGTGATTGCTTGCCCACTAAAACTTGCGCCAGCGGCCGCACAACTCAAAGTACAGCTTTCAAAGCGCACCGGCGTACGCCCCAATTGTTGTTGCCCAAAAAGAATGGCTTAATGTTGTGCCCAGAATGCCCACAAGTAGGTGGACATTCATCATGGCTGCATGGAAATGCAAACCTTTGGTTTTCCACTATGAGTGACTACACAAACTATGGATTGTACATCATGTTCGGGCACCGTCGCAAGGTGGTGGTTCGTCGTTGTCTTTCCCTTTTGCTGTGCGAAGCGGGGTACAATGTTTCAAAACGGGCCGCTTCACCAAAGTTTATTGCGTCGCGTAGTGGGATGGTACCTTTGCACATCTTGTACGGCATGCCAGATTAGTCAGTGTCATTTATGGTTGTATTACTTCGTCAACACAAGGCGGGTTTGTGCTGCCGCACACCGCAAGAATGCCACCGCAACATTTTTTTAGAAATTTTTTTTGCTTGGCATTGTACGCTTCCGGCGGCACCTGGGCCAACAACAATCGGCTAGTTGCATGGAGTGCCTTCGTAGTGATCACACTGCCATGCGAGCAGCGGAGGAAGGGCCCAACCGCACCGGACTCACGTGGTGGAATGGTACTCCGTGCTTAAGAAATGTTGCCACATTTCGTGGTTCCAATGTGAACTTTTGGACCGGATGATGTCGCATGAAAAAAACGGTTTCCGTATCCTTAACAACACTAGTATGGACAAAACAATATTAAAATCATGTAGTGGACAGAGTGGACAATTTTTCTACGGCGCGTGTGCTAAGCACACTTATTATTTGGGCGTTCGGCTACAGTTTCTAACTTTCGCCCAATGCAATGTTAATTTTTGCAACGGGCATGAACGTATAGCCCTGTGCCAGCTTTGTAGACCCGTCAATACCAACTCCACAAAGCGTGCACGAATCCGTCATTTTCTTGAGGTAATGTTTGCTTTGGCTCCAGATTTCAAGTTTTGGTGTGTAGGCGTGTAAGTTGAAAAAGTAACCAAGGTGCCCGATGTGTACATCGAAGGTAGGGGGGACTAGCTAACGCGAAATCAGCGAAACCGTGCAACACAATCATTGGGGTTGGGGTCGTGCCCTGTTGATTTGCGAACCCCTCTAACTTCGCTGCTAGCCTTTTCATCACCTTGTGCAAAAGTGCCCTAGGTAGGGCAATGGTATCGGTGAGTTTTGATTGCTACCGCCGGGTCAGTGATTTCGTCCGGCGCTGCACCTTTGCGGGCTCAACATTGAAAATGTCGTCGAGACACCGGACCATTTTGCCGCATAAGGAACCAAATCTACCTTGAATTTACCAATGCACGTGTGAGTGTGTAGCAATAGGCACTAAGTAGGCAATAAGGCACTAATTAGGATGTTTTCGAATTTTAAGAAGTGCGGTTGCGTTGTTTCAGCGTGTACGGCTGATTTGCAATGCACACGTTGTAACGGTGCATGGGCAGTGGCTAGTGCATTAGGTGGAACTGTAGAGTTATGCTGCACGTGAAATCCCACCAAGTGGACCACCGTTAGAAAAGGTTTGTAGCTTACCCCAATGCTGTGGGTGTTCTTTGTTTTTGATAAAGAAGACCTTGATGATTTTCTCCAATGCAAAATGATGGTCACAAGGTCGATCAGCAGAGCAACCAAACACCAGATGGAATGAAATCACGATATTTTCCTTCCTAATCAAAACGCAAGTAGCAAAGAGGAGCAAGAAATGAACCATGCACGAGCAAATTCAAAGCTTCAAACTTTTATAAAGAAAGCAAATGGCTTCATAGTGAGCACTGGCATACCTGTGGCGCAATGGACAATGATAGGCAGTTGAAGTGCATATTTTAGCATGCAATAGAGTTGTTTCGGAACGTCAGGCATGTGCGTTAGACGACACACAGGATATGGCTTGGCCAGCTTGGCAAAGCAACTGAATTCAGAATCAGTAACTCAATAGAAGCGAAAGAAGCAGATGAAACTTTTTGAGTATCTTGGTTCTGAGGTTGGAGACCACTAGGGTTAACCTCTAAGGAAAAAGGCATGAAATGCGTGGCTTATTTGGGCCAAACCTCCATGAAGGAAGCTACCTCCACTCACTTGAGTGGTAGGAGTGAACTTCATGCAAGTCTAGGGTTATAACCCAATTTACATTTGAAAATCTACTTTTATGCTTCAAAAGAATGATAAAAATGATTAAGCCTTAGTGCTTAATACTTTCCAAAGAATAGAGGGGCTTGGTTTGGATTAAATCTCCCAAAAAGACCTTTAAGTGACTATTTCTTACTCCGCCCTAGAGTACTGGTAGTAGAACCTTGAGAAAATCTGCAAAATGAACCGTGGATTTATGTACTGGGCATGATGTTCCGATCGAGGTGCTGCTCAAAGGTGTCTCTGTCATTGCACACGGCAGACTGGTATATTGCAAATCTGTGTGATGTAGTGTGTATGATGTTTCAATTGAGGGGCTGCTCGGGGGTGTCCCTACCATTACACACGGGAGGCTGGTATCTTGCAAATCTGCGTATTGTACTATGTATGATGTTCCAAGTGAGGGGCTGCTCAAAGAGTCGTTGTCATTACACACGAGGGCACGGCAACACAGAGAACCTTCACAACGCCGGAGCAATGGTTGGAATTTAATCAAGACACGCTGTGCACACGTTCAAAGCACTCCTTCCCTGCAAGTCCTAGCAGAGATATACAAAGTGGCGTTCTTGTTAGGCCACGGCTGCTTAGTAGCGCTGCGCTCCCTTGCTTTCTGATGATAGGGCCACTAACGCCCGTGACCTCATTGACAAGGGCACCCAGTAGCGTGTGTAGGTGTTAGCGGTGGCAAGCTTGGCAGCGGCTTCAGCACGGTAGTGTTGACCATGCCTTCGAAGGCCGGTGCTACCATTAGTCAGTTAGTGGGTGCACTGTAGTGGAATTTCTTGCTCCGCATGCGTTTGCTTGCGGGCAGGGGTGTGTGATACCTTTTGGCCACTAGATGAACGGGCGTTTTGTATGACTATAGCACACTTGGCGGCCCCTCCCCTTTGGTAGGCAAGGCTTTTGCTGTTTTTCTCCTGGATAGGCGACAACACAGAAATTGGGCGCCATAGGAGTGGCCATGATAACTAAATAGGACCTTCGGTCCGACAATAGTGAAGGCAATGCGCAGGCACGCCCGGGAGAAAAGTCAAACACACACAGTCATTGATAGCACACTTAGGGTATGGTACCTCCCTAGGCATGGTATAGTAGAGTAGAAGCCCATGGGTCTGGTCCAGTTAGGCGTTTTAACTGCGGGCACGCTTGTCCCCAAGGAGGGTGGACACACCTTGTCTCATATCACTTTGGTTGTCTTTCCTCTCTAGTGTAAGAAGGCACCGCTCGGCGCTGGCTTGCCAAAGGCCTTCACACTCGGGCACATACCCATGCAACACGTGGTCAACAAGGCACTCAGCCGCTAGGTGGCTGCAAACCTGATCAACCGCCATTTTGCATACGCTGCTAACCACAAACACGCATAGTGCAGGGCACCGCCAAGGCAGTCGCACCGGTCCAGAAGCAGCGGATGTGGACGTGCGACGCAGGGGGTGGTGTGAGTAAAGGGCCTCACTGGCGAGATCCAAAGGGACAGAACCTTTGCACGAAGGCCGGCGTATTTATCTGACTCGCAGGTGGGCTGGTGGTTTGGAGGTGGGAACCTAGGAGTGAGCCAACCCCGGGGGTACCTAGTCCAGCCCCTAGGATTGTTGTTTGTTCTACACCGTGCAAGATTATAGCACCGTGGGATTCTAGGGTGGTAGGTCGCACCGACCACTTGGCTGCAACCTAGATGAGCGGCCATTGGGTATTACGATGACCCCCCAGTGTTGGTCTCTCGGTGGGGGGGAATTGTACCTGCGGGAGGAGCCAATAGGGCTGCAGGAGTGGCTCAAAGGACACTTCCAACGGGAGGACGGGATGTCCAGGTACTATCACCGCCACCTGAAGCTTGCAAACTCCTCAGCTGGGTTAGGAGTAACAAATAGGTAGGCACAAGGAGAATCGTTTGTCTTCTTACGTTAGGACAGGGTTTCAACGCGGGTTAGCAGCTGACAATCGTTGCTCTCAATGAGATACGAATGAAGTTTGGGATGGATAGTCCCATCAGGCTGTATAAAGGCTGACATGGTCTCTGAGGTTGCCTCAGGCAGCCCATAGTCATCCCACAGGGTTAGGAAATTCCAGCCCTGTTGATACTTGTGGCGTGCAATACCTACAAACAGGTAGTAGCCATCCACCGCCATATCATCGGTTGTCATTTCTTCGAGTTTCTCTGCCCGTTAATGGTGGCTTTTTTCTCCACGTCGATCCTTCGGTCTCCTTGTCAGTTAGACGCCACTCATCCCAGGACAGGTTGTTAGGAGAGTGGTAGGGCCTAAGTTGTTTGGGCCCACACAGCAGTTCTCCTCCTAGACGAGGACTGCAGCTCACACGGATCTTGGATCCATTTATTTATATAATACGATAGGGCCCAAAGAAGGGGTCCTGCAAACAATTGTGGGGCCATGAGAGCAATCGCTAATGGCGCACGAGCACCAGGTCCCCTAGCTTAAAACTGGCAGGGTGCCTACAACAGTTACGCTTCGTCACCTCACGTTCACAAATTTGTTTGAGTTAGCTTTGGACAGGTTGTCCGATTCCTCCTTGTAGTCTCGCCCAATCTCGTACACGGCTCTTGCAATCTTCAGGGAAGGGTTTTTGGAAAAACCTCGCAGGACATCCCCCATGAAACAGTTTGCAAGTAGTTTGAAAGGAGTTGAGGAACTCCTTTCAAAGTTCATGCGTAGGACAGGCGAGGGCAACAAACGTACCCAGCCTTTAGTACATGCCTGCTTCAATAGGAGTCCCAGGTTCTTTACCACAACACAATTCTGTCTCTCGCACAGAGGGTTAGCAGTGTGGGTGTAGGGCGCATCTGTGGTCCCTTGGACGTTCAGAGCGTCCAACACTTGCTTTTACTACCCGGTATTACTCCAGATGGGTACATCTTTGTTTGAGTGCACATCCTTAGGTGCCCCTTAGGGTTTGAACCATTGCTTACCCAAAAATTTCACAGTTTGTTCCCCCATGTTCTTCTTCCTGCAGGGGAACGCACGAGTGAAATGACTCAGACCACAGATGAGGACTGGACAAGTGTCATAGCAACCGAACCTGGGGAGACCGTGGATGAAATCCACGTACAACAAAGAGTTAGCACAGTAGAGGACAGGTAAACTGGACGTCAGTCTCCCGTCCCTAGAGTGAGTTTGCTTGCTAGCATGACATCCTTCAGCATCGTGTATGAACTACATTCCCAACCGTATTTCAACGCAGCTTAGTCGGGAGTAGGAACACTCTGTGAAAACGTCAGCGGCGCGGTTCCAGCCTGTGTGCCCTGAATTGAGATTGGCCCACTGCAGGTAACCGTCCATCTGTGCCTCCGGCACCACAATGCGGTCCTCACAGTACGGGTGCTGGTCATCTTTATACCAATGGTCGCCGTCTATCACGCCTCTAGGCTATCACTCAGGGTTTGGAGTACACATTGGTACTCTTGTCTGTAGTCACCAGACTCCATTCCTCCACGACGCCTGCAGTGCGCATGGACAGGTTCACCTGGACAACCATATACTGGAACACTTCTTTGGCCAACGACTGCGGGCTCTTGCCTCGGAGGGCATCGAAGTTATTACATGATATATAGTCGGCCAGTTGCTTCTTTATACACTGTATACACTGTATACACTGTATACACTGTATATCGTAAACATACAACCTGCACTGACTGAGGTAGGTCCACCATTGTTTTAGTTTCGCCTTTTTAGGAGGGTGACCCCCGGAAATGTTTCCACTGGCTCTTGGTCACAGAGGCACGAAATAGGGTTAGTTCCAAGGAGGGCTGACTGGGAGGAGAGCACCAGCATTCCAGCCAAGAGTTCCTGGTTGTACGTAGTGTAGTTGAATCGTGCTTGATTCAACTTCCAGTTCTAGTGCCCAAGGGGCACCAGAAAACATTCATTGGCGGGGTAGTCATGCGTCATTGTGCCATGACGGTTCACACTTAAAGTATGGTACTGGCAGTGAGACAACTGAGCTGTGTTAAGCTCCTGCCACTGGTATAGGGTACCACCACTACCTACATGACAGGCATGTGTGATGAGTATGATCTCGTACTTAGGGCCAGACACCCCCAGGCAGTTGGTTGATGAACTCTTCATCTTCACCTTCTAGATTTAGGCCCCCTCCTTAACGGTCCACTGTCAAGGGTTGGTCTTCTTTAGGAGGTCAAACAGGTGGGCTAATGGGTGAGAAAACATAAGAATATGGCGCGGTAGGAATTGCACGAGCCAAAAAACCTCGGAACACCGTGTAGACCATTCTTGGAGTCATCACGTATCTGCATATCCTGCAAGGGTTGCATCTTTGATGCGGCCGGTTTCCACCAGCCATAACCAACAACGAAACCTGGGTTGTCCATCTCGTCACGCATGAACTTACAGTTCTCGAGGTGGAGGCGTATGGTTATCCTGACAGACAGTGGAAACTTCTTGTAGACGGAGGATATGATCTTCTTTGGGTATTAGTACCCAGGCTCACATCACACATGTACGCCTCCATGTTCGCCCCGCCGGAAACCAGTTCCTGCACAAGGGGTCTGCGTCTCAGGATATATAGGATTGTATTCATCAGCTCCTGAAAGAGTGCAGGGGCATTCGGGACATTCGGAATACCGATGAGCATGACCTTCCGGCAGAAGACACGGCCCTTAGGCGTGACAAGGGCGAGCAGCTTTTGGGCTGCTCGGGCTAGGTCTACCCGCCAGAAGCCAGCACGCTTATCCATGTTGGTCTTGAATCGGCACTTGGTGATTCTCCCCAGGGTGTTCTCCATGTTGGGGATACTCCACGACTGGTTCTGGGTGTTTTGTTGACCTCACCATAGTGTAAGACCCAGCCCATAGCAGTGGAGCCAGGCTTAGCAACTGGGAAACAAGGGCTACGATGGGGGGGATTGTCCTCGTGCTTATAATCCTCGAACAGGCTAGCATCTATACATTCTTGGATATGGCGTTCGACCTCGTCGCTTTTGGCCTGCGGGGCGGGTTTTGGACGCCGTCTGACAACCAACCCTTCAGACTCAGGTTTCAGTTTGAGGTGGATCTGAACCAGTTTTTTGTAAGACAGGGGTGGGGGCAACACTCCACACTCTTTTTGGTATTTTCTGATCAGCTTGCTCAGACGAGGGTCCAGGTTCAAGCTCTCAGTTTCTCACAGAACCTGTTCCTCCGCATGGAGGTTCCTCTTCCCATTTTCCTGTTTTTTCATTCGCCCCATGGTTTCAGGGGTCAGCTCACCATTTCAGTCCTGGCAGCACTGTTGGGCATAGGGAAGTGAGTACAACAGTTCTGTCTCCAGATCAGGGAGGGTCATCTCTTCATCATCATCCTCGGACTAGATTAAGGTCCCTGAGCCTTTGCTAACATCACCTGTTGCAGGGACGGCACATTGTGCTCAGAGACGGGCATGTTGTTGGGTGAGGGTTTGGCGCCAGAAACGTTACCTGTAGGGCTATCTGAGGCCCGCATTAGAACTACAGCGTGGTCATGAGATCCATCACGGTGGGGCTGGAGGTTGATCTCTTCCATTAGCAGTTGTGCTAGAAAGGCGCTTTGTTTCAGTGTCAACACCATCGGGTTCACCCGTGGTATTGAACTGGCAATCCCACTTAGGTGGTCACTAGCATCAACTAAAGGAAGAGTGAGTGCCGGAGTGTCCTGGTGTTCATAGCCTTTTGCACTCGTAGTGGTGACTGACGGATACTTGGATCTCTTCTTGGCATCCAGGAGGGTAAAGCCACAATTTGTGGCGAACAACTCCTTGAGCACTTCCCGGTCAAGGTCACACACAGGTATGGGGTATGGAGAGCCATCCACGATGGACAAGAGACTACTGCATTCAGGGGCAGGCATAGTCTCCTCACAGTCTTCGGGAACATAGGTTGGACCGTTGGGGAGTTCTGTCCTTCCCACGGTAATACAGTCCAGCGAACGCCTCCAATAGGCGTCTTCTCCCGTAGAACCCCATTCAGGGGTACACAGTACCACTCTCCTTCCTCAAGGGTGATCTTGGTCAACATCTTAGAAAGTTGGGACAATGGGGACCTAGCATAGCACAACCCCATCGATATCTAGTAGAAGCAACAGGCATTATTGAGGTGCGTGAACAGTAGAGCTGCATCAGTTGCTGCTCCTTACTCCCAAACAACGCCACCTGAATTTCATTCAGGTCTGACTGCATGGCGGCTGGTCGTTTTTCCTTGACGGATGGCACCAGCTGATAGTTTTCAGTTCGATAAGACCGGTTCACGTAGTGTAAACAGGATTCTTTTCGTCCTGACAGCTGCAGAGGGACAGAGAAACGGACACTGCTGAAGTCGCAATGTACGGCACAGGGACGTTGCAAAGGCAACAGTTTCACCTGGAGGTTGCGGGGCAGGAAACCTGTTGCAATGACAATGTCAAAGGCGTCGATTCCCAGCACTCTGCAGTGCTGGACTACCTCTCTGAAATAAACCGATTTTCCTTGCTCAAAACTTCACATGCAAATTTGTACCAATTCATCTTAATCTGCATTCTTGAAAAGCCCAGGAATGAACAAAAACTTAACAAGTGATGCGGAACATCCCCGAACATCCGAAAATGGCAGAGTAAAAGCGACTGTGCGCACTGGGAAAGCGGCGGCTGGAAGCTTTGTTACGCAGACACGGGCTACAGTCTGTGGTGCCCCTGCCACGTCCACCTGTACCACCCCTACCATCTGTAGAGGGTTAGGGGTGTCTGATGGCCAATGGCACCAACGGGGGCCGCTCATAGCTCTTCATCTCAGCCTCAGAGGTATCGCCCATATTACAGACACGCCGGGTCCTCACGTGAGGATGGAAAGGGTCAGGACAGGTGTCCATGTGGGAGCTGCGGACACCTCTGCAGCTCTTCACGTCCGTGGTCACCACTTCTACTCCAGGCGATATGGTAGAGGGGCTTCTTCACGTGACACAGCCCCAGCTTGGATTTCAGTGCCGCAGACAGGGCAGTCAGGTCTGGGTCTTCTTCACTGACACCCAGGACTCTAGTTAAGAGCTCAACGGTCTCATCAAGACCTGGTGTTGGAGCTACCTTCTGTGCACAAAACGCCCGTGCGACAAAAAAAGGTTTGGGCATTTTCTTTAATGAGAGCGTGGTTGCCCTAGATTGTCAAACGGCAAACATCTTCGATGTGTGAATGGAAGCAGCATTTTCACTGTAAGATATCTCCCGTCCATCTCCCCAAGTCTTGATGCTCCCCGCCACTTCTTTGCCTCGCCACTCCCTCACTTTTGTTCACACCAATCTGGCATGTGCAAGATCGCGATGAGTTGCTTAGGGAGGAAGCAAAGCGCATTCAGACCTGGCAACCACGGAGGCTAAGGCTGCCGCTAGGGGATTTCGGAGGTCAGCGTTGATATATTTTTCTTCCGCCCCTCTTGCTTCATGCTCGTCACAAGTGCCAGAATCTCGAGGGACGACAGTCGTACATTGACGTCTGGAGGGTCCCACATCTTCAGCCTTTGGCCGGGCGGTGATGGGTCCAGTCTTCGCACTGAGGGTGGTAGACATTTTCAATTTGATTCCAGTGGTGTTCTCCTGGTGCTGTAGCCGGTCGTGGGTGCTGTCTGTGCTATCACAAAAGGTTTCTCACTTACCCCAAGGCTGTGGATGTTCCTAGTTTTTGATAAGGATCACCTTGCTGATTTTTCCGGATGCAAACTGACGGTCACAAGGTAGATAAGCAGGGCAATCAAACAACAGATCAAATGACATCAGGATGTTCTCCTTCGAGATTGAAACATAAGTAGCTAAGAGGGGCCGCAAATGAACATTGCAGGAATAAATACAAAGCTGCAATTTTTTGTAAGCAGGAGCAAAGAAAAACCTGCTAGTGCAGTGGTTGAGTGTAGTTATGGGTCGATGCAACATTAGCTTTCAAGCGAAAAAGAAACCCAACTGCATAGGTGTGATGGAAGTAGACTTTTGACCAGGTTATCAGTTTCTATCGTTAAACTGCTGGTTAACATGTGTGCTTCCTCGGGCTGTAAGAGAGTGTCTTGTGTGTCGTGAGTTTTCGTGCGGCGTGTTTTGTACTCAATGTGTGTCTCATGTTGCACTCATGCATTCACACAGCAGTGGAGGAGGCTGGTTTGTTCGTTGCTGTCGCCAAAGGTGCTTCAGACAGGTTTCACTGTATGTAAAATAGTCGTATACAGTTATTGAGCAGCAATGGGAGCGTTGAAAAAGTATATGCTGGCACATTGGTTGAAAGTGCACTGTTCGGGGCCTCAGGCAGGCCATAAAGCACTGATGTGCAGAGAAAAATACAGAAAGATTGATTACTGTTCGCACGTGTTGTATTGTTTGTGTGTCCTGGGATTAATATCTGTAGCTGGTGTGTGCATTCTAGTGTGCAAAAGGGAGTATGGAGTATGGTGGTGTGTAAGTGTTTATTTGTGTGGAGTCGGTTTTTGTGTTTTGTGTCTGGTGAGGTTCTATGACATATGCACTGTGTGTGCACGGGTCGCTATGCACACATATATGGTGCCTCTGCTCAGTTTTTCAGTGGGGTTCCAGGAACGGAGCAAAAGACTGAAAACAGGGAAAAAGAACACAAGCTCATGAATACATATATGCACAGGAACAAAATTGAAAGGGTGCTGGCTGTTGACCTGCACGCCTTGAATGGCTCAATTTTGTAGATTCCCATTTGGAACCCTGTTGAATCTGCACTCCACATCCTCCGAGGAAGAACCGGAGGGTGGCTGAGGCCGCTGTGGCAGGATGCTGGCCTCTCCTTCTGGCAAAGGGCTTCGTTTTCAAGTAAGTTCTCCAGTGCTCGGTCAGGTCATGGCCCAGTATATACTTGATGCACCATTGCCGAGACCCACGAACTTCACGTGGCGGGACAATGCGTTAGCCAGAGGAAAACCCGCTACCCGGCGGCGAGGTCTTTGATGAAGTATATACAACAGTTCGGTATCCAAACACAGTGCAGGTGGCAGGCGGCACGACTGCGGTCGAAGTATAATCCTCAAGGTAATGAGGTTGTATGCCCTGTGCTCCCTCGCTGTAGTGGGAACCTGAAGGAGAATCAGGTGGTTCTTGGCTCTGCAACCAGTCCAAGTCTTGAGCAATATCGTGTAGCGTGATTTGCTCAAGAAATTGTAACTCGCCTTTGGTGTAGCACAAGGTTTGCTAGACTCAGTGTCGTTGTTTTCAGAGAGCAAAAACTTTCCCCGAAGCGCTTGAGAGTCCTCTGTTGATGAACTTGAGTATGACTGCAACGCCGGTAGGTCTCTGTCGGTAAGTGACCTGTTGGACTCGCTGTCGGTGTTCTCACGTGTGCTCTCAGCTTCTACCACACTAATGTGGGTTTGCATTCCATCTAAACAAGGTTTGGGGCAGGGCTGGCCTTTCATTGGCAAACTTAAAAGGACTGTGTAACCTTGCTGTGAGTCGTTGTCAAGGCTCAGAGAGGGACCGTCTTTTTGCGTATTGGCTGGTTTGCTCTTCCACACATCATACAGAGGTGGGATGTGTCGACATTCTCTGATCTGTGGCCCTTTTGCTGGGATTCTTGTGATTGCTCGTCATAAAATGCCGTCCTCGTGTGTGATTTGGCAAGGCGGGGTGCCGGCTTGCTTGAGTTGAGAGCACCGTGAATTGATTATGCCGAGCAAACGCACTTGTTTCGCGAGCGGCCACCTCGTTTCTCCGTCGGACCTCAGTGAACTCATTGTCTTTGCTTGGCGGCGTACTCTGCGGGGGATGTGGAATGGACAAGTCCTCGGGTAGGGGGAGAACACCTTTTAGGCAGCGCTTGCTCTGGTTCGTGGTCTCAAACACTTCTTGACGAACTTGATGACTCTGCAGTAGGTCATAGCGTTTGCTTGGCTCTTCGACACCTGTTTGTGCTCCGCTCGGCTTATCAGTTTCTTCGTACAGCGGTCTTTGATATCTTTCTCCTGTTGTTGCTGTGGCACTGACATTGGCTGTGTACGGACAGTGACAGTAGAACGACGTTATTGGTTATAGGGCAGGGCTGCGTGGAAAAGATGAAACATTGCTGAGCGGTTGCAATAGCTCACTCTCCGCTTGTAGTGAATACAGGAATGCTGCTTGCAGTGGTAAACAGGTCGTTAGCAGTTGCAGCGCCTGGAGGCGTACACGAGACATAAAAGTGTATTGCAGCTGCTGGTCCATTGCTGCGCTGCGATTAGGGCGCTTCAGCGTACTGTGTCAGTGAAGCGGTACCCAGAACCTATGGCCCATGGCCCGGAGGCCTGTGAGCCGTCACACCCGTTATGGCCCATGGCCCGGAGGCCTGCGAGCCGTCACACCCGTGCGGAAGCCGTTGATACCGGCTATCCCTGTTCTCTAACCCGTGAAATCTGGAATCCCATTTCTAACCAATAAATCGATGTAAAATTACCGTGATTTTATTGTCTTGATCGATTTTCGGTCAGAAATCGGTGAAATACCCGATTTCTACCGCGATTTCTAATTGTCGTGAAATCGCCGCCTGATGTCGCCTGTTCGCGCGCCTTCGTCGCTTCTCCGTGGCGAGTTTTGTTCTGGACTTTTCTCGAGTACCGTTGAGGTTCTAAGAGAACTTGAGGGCGGAATCTAGAGGGCTTTTAATGCACTTTCATCTGGTGTGCTCACCAGAATTTTTCGTCGTTGCGTTTTCGAGAAAATCAACGTGCAAGACTTTCCGTCGATCGTGTGAACTCATGCTTCTCAAGGACCATGAGTTCGCACGGAACCCTACATCTCCCCCCTATGTCCTTCATCCATGCCCCTTTCACGCGGGCATATCATCTTGCTTAGGGAAGCGGGCAATGGCGGTGTTTTAGGCAGCCTATGGGTCTCGCAAACCCAAGTCGTTTGCGTGCGCAAACGCTAACTTTGTGGCCTTGTGAGCATGAACGTTAATGACCGAACACAATGCTCACAAGACCAAAAGCCCGAGGCCATTTTCGTTTTTCGAGCCAACTCAACGATGGCTCCACGCAATTCAATGCGTACCAAAACTCTATTTTCAAAAAAGGGCAAGTTTTGGTCGAAAATTAGGCCAAAATGGCCAAACCCCCGAGGCTCGTACTCGAAGCCTATGGGGAGTTGAGCCTCGAACCAAGGCAATATGTAAAGTAGAGACCACGAAGGACATCGTGGATGGCTAGGTTGATTTCTACAACCTTGTCTTCTATTTTATATAATGTCTCCTTGTGAGCACGCGTGCCATATTGCCTCTTTGCACACGTGTTCATATGCAAGCACTAATGACACGAGTGGGCGGAGACAATCTAACCATAGTGTGCATGTTTGAAAGCACCTACTATGGGCCTACTCCAAAAGTGTTTACTCATATTTTTGCTCCTCAAGGTCCCAAAGATATGTTCATGCCAATATCGCCGATATATGCACTTTTTCCCATAAATAGTGTGCTTCAAGGATTGAGGTGTTAAAAATGCTTTCATTGTGCTTTGAACCTCAACCCTTGTTGCAAAAGGGAAGCAAAGCTTCGGTTTGCATCCATGCAAAAGCCCGAGGCTCCTTTCTTTAGTGAAACGGAGATACAATATTTGGAGGGACCACTTTTGGGTGAATTTTGGCCGTTTTGCCCAAAATGGCCACAAACTCCTTCTCCCCCTGATTTCACCCCCGAGGTTGCGTGCGCCACTTGACCAAGGGTAAGGGCAATTCGGAGAGGGCACGTAAACCCGCATCAAATGGGATGTTTCCCCATGTGGCCTCTCCTCTCGATGGGAGAGTTGTGAGTCACCCAAGTTGGGGCATGTTGCCATTCTGCCCCATACGTGTGTCACTTTCCCTCCAATGGGAAAAAAGGTAGAGGCGACCATGAGGTATGGCAAGTGGCATATATTGGGACCTAAGTCCCATGCGTCTATCGCATCTTTGGTTGAAAGGATCCTCGCCGTGGCCATGGAGATATGGAATCATGAGTGCGGGCCATTTTGGCCAAATTTCGCTGTTTTTGCCATTGTATGCCATATTGGAATTACCATATCTCCATGAGGCACGGGATCTAGCCAGAAGGGAAGTGCGCATATTGTAGCATATGACCAAGGGTTGAATGCCCTTGAGTTTCGTATTTGCTCCTCTGGCTTATCCGGAGTTATTCAACTTTTGCTGCGATCCACGATCCCCCCTTTGCACTGCATGTTGCTTTCTGCCCCGTCCGTGTGGTCATCCCCTCGGTGAACAGTAAGCAGCCAGCGTAACAGCAGGCGATAACCCAGGGTATGGGACCAAAGGGGATATCAAGGGTTGTGAATCAAGGCTTGGCGCGTCAATATCGCCAAGACTTCCTACCCTGGACGGTCGCCTGAGACGGCCAATTTTGCCATTTTGGCAGTTATGACCCCACATGACGAACCCGTGGTGCCCTGATGCCGGGACCGCAGAGGGAATCAGGTTGGGTGAGGGCTCCAGGGAGTTCGTATGCGAAGGGCATAGGGTCGGTTGCCTCGTCCCTGCCTCTGGCGGGTCCGGACGAGGGGTCAATTTTGGAGTTTTTCAAGCTAATATCAGTTTGGGCTGAAACAGCCCATTTTCAGCTATCAACTCCTGAGGGATAATGGCAGGGCCATATCTCTGCCTCAGAGTGGAGTTGGGACCTGCTGTCAAGGGAGCATAGGGAGACACTGTCGGTTGGCCTTGGGGCTCCTTGGTTCCCAGGAACTCGCCTGTGGCTGGGCGGTACACCCCCCCTATTGGCAGGGTTTCAGGGTCCGGACTGAGCAGGGCATGGGTTGTGTTTGAGCCCCCGCCCCCACCAGCCACTGAGAGGGTCGGACCTGGGATTGGGATACAAGTAGGGATAGAGTGTCTATTGTCCTGTGATGCACTTACCCCAGTCGGGTCTTAACCTCATGTGTACATATCCTGATGTGTTGCTGTACATACTTTCGTTCCCTCATTTCAGAGTGGCAAGGATTCTGAAACGCTTTGTCACATGACACGAGCGTATTGATGCCCTTGTGAGCGTAGTGCTTTGCCTGCCTGCTCACCTGTGCGTGTCACCGCAGCGTCCCGTGGCCGGCCCCCCACGGGAACGCGTCAAAAGCGTTTCACGGCCGCGGGGTTACCCAGCCCTCGCGTGCCACTCGGGGCCACCAACCCCAAGCAGCGCGGCGCAGCTCGCAGCTCGCAGCGCAGCGCAGCGGCTCGCAGCGCAGCGCAGCGGCTCGCAGCGCCACCCAGCGACAGCGCCGAGTTCGTCACGGAGCCAGCAGCGCCGTCCCGAGCATCGCCCTGACCGCGCAGCGACCGTGAAAGAGGTGCACAGACCAGGACTCCTGCATCAGCGAGTCCCATTGGCCGACCAGCAAGGCCGCGTCAACCACCTCCACAACCACCGGCTGACCAGCACCAGCCGCACTCCCAATCCAGTGCCGCAGCATCCGCCTCAACAACCACCACCAGTTCGTTGAGTGGAACGAGTGCACACCAAGGACCTCAAGACCAACTACGCCCCCGCTGCCATGGTAAACTGGCAAGAAGCGGGCAGGACGTGGCCGGGGCCCCACCCCCATGCAGCGCACCTACTGCGTGGGTTGGTTTGGGACCAGCACTACCGCCACAGCCACCCCCAGTGCGAAGGCGGCATGCCCCGGAGCTTCGAGCTCCGCACGGACATCGCCCCCGACCGCCTGCAGGCCGTGGAGGACTGGCTGCGGGCGGAAGGGTTCGCCTTCCGCTTCCAGCAGAGGCGCTGGAGGACGTGGACCCGGCCGGACAGGCCCGGCGAAGGCCTGCGTCCCGACGGGATTGAGGAGGACGAGATGCCCAACGAGTACCCGTCGGACGCCTCCATCAACGTCTCCATGTGGGACATGATCGAGAAGAACTTCCCGGAACCGGGGAGCGAGCGCAGGCTGCAGGGCAGCAGCAGCGTGTCTCCGGGGAAGGAGAAGCGGTCCGCCAGGGGACAGGAAGCGGGACCGGAAGTGGCGGGAGTACCAGGAGTCCCTGGCCGCCGAAGCCGCCCAAGGCGCCAAGGGCGGAACCCCAGCCCCCAGTCCCCAACGGGCCAATGGTGGTCATCACCCCGGCCACGCCAACCTCGGCGACTTCATCCAAGTCGCCAAGCAGACCAAGGCCATGCCCCGTCCGCTGCTCCTGAGGCCCCAGCAGACCCCAGCAGGCCCCAGCAGCGACGTGGAGTCGGCCCACCGCGGGAGGATGCCGGCCGACCTAGCCAGCTCCAGCAGCAGCGTCGCTCCCGACAGGGACGTGGCGCGCGCCTGTGAGCGCGCCTGTGGGGTGCCCCGCAACCTTCGGGTTGCCCGGCAACGGGCCAGGCCGCACAGCGCTGCCGTGGAGGGCGCCGTCGGCATCGCCCAGGAGGAGGCTGCGGAGTGGGCGCATGGCATCGCCATCCACGCCCAGACCGTGGCGGCCATTGCGGCCGGACTCACGGCCGTAGCCGCCCATGGGGCAGCGACTGCCCAGGTTAACGGTGAGTTGGCGGCAGCCGACGAGGAAGCCCACCTGACGCAGGAGGCCATTGCCTGCAAGGAGGCCGAGGTGAGGGCGCTGGAAGAGGCGCTTGCCCAAGAGAGGGCAAAGAAGGAGGCGGAGGAAAGGGCCTACGCCACAGCGACGGCTAAGGCCCAGGCGGACGCCGCCAAAGAGGGACGCCATCGAGGCCGCGCGACGGAAGGTCGCTGAGGACAGGGCCAAGACGGAGGCGGAGCTGGCGGCGTTGGAAGCGGAGAAGGCGCGGTTGCAGCAGACCCCGGAAGCCGAGGCGGCTCGTGCCCGGGAGGAGGCCGAAAGGCGAGCTGCCGCAGCCACCGCCGCCGCAATGGAGGAGGCAGAGGCCAAACTCCGCCGCGAGACTCCCCCGGGAGGATCACGAGTGGAGACCCTTGGAAAGCTTTTCGAAGGGGACGCCTCCTCCAAGATGACGCTGGACGAGGCCGACACGGGCAGCAGTGGGAGCAGTGGCCCCACCGCCCATCGACGGAGGAAGGTCAAGGGGAAGACCCCCGGGAGGCCACGGAGGCCAGCGGGCGGACACCCCCACGACAGTGACCCCTTCTTCAATGCCAGCGACGGTCCAGCGACAGGGGATGAACGAGGCCGCCGACATCGCCAAGTGGTGGCTTGGACGGGCGGAGGAGGCGGAGACGTCCCCATGGAGCCGGAAGGTGAAGATGAGGATCTCCCTCCTCCCTACCGGAGCTCGGAGTCTTCCAAGACCGAGACGCCCAGGTGGGGCGACATGGACGAGGATGACGACCTGGACTTCGGCATCACGAGGAAGCGCCCATCCTCGGACCCACCGAGGCGACCCGGCGGAGACCCACCGGGACCCCTTGGCGGAGGACCATCAGGACCCCCTGGAGGACGCCCACCAAGTGGACCCCCTGGAGGCGGACCACCGGGCGGGGGAGGACCCCCTGGGCCGGGCGGACCCGGCGGAGGCCCTCCTGGAGGACCCCCTGGGTACCCCGACGGCCCACCAGGGAACGGCGACCCGGATACCACCTGGCGGTGGATTGTCTACCTCCGCAGGAGGGTCCAGTTCCTCGAGCGCGAGGTAGACACGGGCAAGGGCGAGATGACTCGCATCTCCGAGGTCGCCGCGCGCGCGCAGAGAGAGCTGGACATCGCCAGGGCCGAGACCAGGCAGCTGAACACGGTCATCAGCGGTATGCAGCAGAGGCTGGACGCGCTGGAAGCCCGTGGGAGCGTCGGCAGCGACCACCCACCCCTGGAGTCTGGCTCGTCGGACGACGGCTGGGGACCCGGACCAGGTCCAGGCAGACCCCACGCCTCCGGCGCAGCCCCCAGGAGTCGCCCCGGCGCCAGTGCCCCCTCTCTCACCGCCCCCTCTCACCACAGCGCGGGCCGCCGCAACGAGCGCGTGCCGCCCGGCAGTGGCAGTGAGGATTGGCGTGATGAGTGGCTCAGCGCGGAGCACCGCAACCGCCGTGCTCCACCGCGGACACCGGTACGCCCCCGGCGCCCCGCACCAGCCCTGGAGCCAATCCCAATGGCTGGTGGACGTTATGGTGAACTCAGGGATGAGGTCCCCAGAGGGGACGTGGAGTGGGATGTTGGCGAAGGTGATGACCTGGACCTGGACCTGGAGGAGTTTG
The DNA here is from genome assembly GCA_964036045.1 of Eutreptiella sp. 'Long Island Sound 2002'. NCBI lineage: Eukaryota > Euglenozoa > Euglenophyceae > Eutreptiales > Eutreptiaceae > Eutreptiella > Eutreptiella sp. 'Long Island Sound 2002'. Next base: position 133,538,487 of record OZ038379.1, read on the forward strand.
ACATCAGCCCGCCGCGTGGTGTACGACGGGAGGCCGCTGAACGCAGCCGCCGGCGCCGTGATGAGGAGGCATACATGGAAGGAGTACGGCGTGAACATCTGGGTTCAGCGTACCTGGAGGAACCGCGGCGTAGCCACAGGGATTCCATGGAGGAGATGGACGTGGCGGCCGTGGGAGTCCGTGGGAGAGGCCGATGGGAACCTCGGTCGACCTCGCGGCCAGCGTTCATGGTCTCTAAGGCCGCGGATGCCGCCGTGTGGGAAGACTTGAAGGACATCAAGCCCCCCATGTATGACGGCAACCCCCTCAACCTCGACCGCTTCTTGGAGAAGCTGGACAATTGGGGGGTAACCGTTATTGAGGACTTGCATCCCGCTGATGCGGAGAAGTATGTCTTCAGACGGTTCAGGTACCGCCTGCCGGAAGTGCTTGGAGAGCTATACTTCGTGGCGACCAAGGAGGGGAAAATCAAGACCCTCAAGGAAGCCAAGAAGTGGCTCAACGAGCAGGAGCGGGTGGACGCTCCGCAGGTGGCTGCCAAGCGGTGGAAGTCCATCAAGCTTGAGCATGATGGACGGGAGATCCGCCTACGGGACTGGCGTGACTTTCGAGGGAAATACACCCTCTTCCGCCGCAATGTGGAGGATTGGAACGAGGGTGACGAGCAGGCTCGCCTGCTCTCCATGCTGCCGGAAGCATGGATCAAGAGGGTCACCAAGGAGGAATCCAAGAGGGCCAAGTCCAACCACACGGTCAAGATGATGCTCCCCATAGAGTATCATACGAACGTGGTGGCTTGGACGAGGAAGAACGTGGCCCGGGATGTCAAACGGCACTTCCTGCGGAACGCTCTCCTCATCACCTTCTCGGGCGATCGCGAGAAGACCGCGATGTGGCGCCTTGACGAGTGCGAGTTGAGCGGCCAGACCATCCGTCTGCAGGCCATCCCGGCGCGGATGAGCTGCGACGAGATCCTGGAGTGGGTTGGCGAGGAAGTACTCAAGGAGTACCGAAACCTCCACCACACCCGCGGGTTGAGGCCCGGCGACCGCGACGTCAACTACGTTGGCGAGGGACCTGGCGGGGAAGCTGCCATGGACCCAGCGGGAGCCGACGGCGATGAGACTCTCGTCGACGATGACGACGACGATGAGCCCGCTGAGGTGGCCGTTTGTGCCTTCGTGGCGAAGAACCTGAGCGCGGGGAGCAAACCGGGAAACTGAAGCCCCTGCAGCAGGGTTGGAGGAAGCAGGAGAAGAGGGACCCTCGCCGCATTGGCGACCCTCCGCTGTCCTTTGGGGAGTTCATACGAGCTCACCCTCAGGGCTGTTTCGTGTGTTATGGGAGGAAGCGAGGCTTCAACCATGACCACCGAACATGCGCCGTCCACAAGGCCGACACGGAGGCTTACAAGAAGGCGCACGGGTCGAAGAAGCGTGCGCCCGCGGGTATCCGGGAAGCCAAGGTGGAGGTGGACAGGGACGAGCTCTCCAAGCTGGTGTCGCAGGGGACCGAGCTGGCCAAGGAGATCCAGGAGATCAAGCGGAACTGGGTCCCCAGGTCGGACAACAAGAACAAGGAGAACAACCAGAATGAACAGAACAAGGACAAGAACAAGACGACTAGAAAGGAAAGAAGGGGAAGGAAGAAGGGCGTCAACGAGGTTGATGCCGAGGAGACTTCCCCTACTTCCACAACCGACGCCCCCTAGCGGAGCCCCTGCAGCCAAGGGCCCCAGCTAGGGCGGTCACAGGATGGTGACGTGGGAAGCGCCGAACCATCCCAGTCGGGAGTCGATAAGCACAAGGGGACTGCCGCGGGCGGAAGGCCCGGTCCGGCACCCAGTCGCGGAGGCGGGGTGAGGGCAAGTGAAGGCACGAACCCTTGCACCCGTCCGTCCTTCGCGACCAAGAATGTGTTTGATGTACTACAAGATCTTTCCGAGAGTATCGGAGGATCACCCGGACCGCAGCTGGATGCTGCAGATGGGCAACCTGAGCCCATTGTCCACGACCTGCACCAGTCGCTTGTTGAGCTTCTGGAACGGCCGGAGATCCTGAGTTAGCACACCGTGCGCCGTGTCGGTCGCGAGCGGCAGTTGCATCTTAAGGTCCATGCCTTATGCGGGGAAGTGGAAAAGGTTTTCGACGTGTTGGTCGACACGGGAGCTCAAGTCAGCTTGGTCAAGGCTGGTCTACTTCCACCAGAGTGTCTGACCGACAGTCGGAAACCTGTCAGGCTGAAGGTGGCGAACGGCCAGTACATGGTGGGAGGCACGAAGGAAGCGGCCATCGGGCTGCAGTTCGTGAACCATCGTGAGCTGAGCCGCCCAGACCTCGGCAAGGAAATCCTCCTGCACGGTCGCTTCTACGAGGCCGAGATGGACTGGGACATGATCGTCGGGTACGACTTCATGATGGACACGGACTCCAGCGTCCTCCCGGCCCAGGCCTCCATGACCCTGTACCAGGACGACCAACTCTCATGGCTTTCGTCACCTGAGCACCATGTGGAATGCCAATGGATCCACCCCGAACGCAATCAGCTCGAAGTGGCCGCGCTGGACACTGAGCCAACTGGTCCTGCAAACCAGGAGTACGGCGTAAGGCCGGAAGTGGCGAGCCGAGTTGTCGCGGACTTGGGAGCTTCGGATCTGGCCCTGGATGCGTTCTCCTCAGGAACCTGTGCCCATCTTCGGGTATGTGAGAAGTACTGGAGCGCACAGGACTCCGCGTGGAAGAAGCACTGGGGTCCGCATCAGGGCTTGATGTGGATCCATTGCCCTCGATGGGACATTCCAAGAGCGATAGCGAAGATTCGCAAGGACCGCTCCAAGGCAGTGCTGGTTGTTCCTATGGGATGCACCGAGGAGGAGAGTACCCGACATTGGGTAGCCTCATTGACCAACATGACCTTAAACAAGGTCGTCCTACCGGCTGGAGAGAGTGTCTATCAGGACGCTAAGGGACAGCCCATGCCACCCCAGAGATGGCCAACGGAATTCCACTATGTGGATGGGGGCCTTGATCAGGCCGACGCCACGGACTTCGTGTTTGTCAACCGCATCATAGCGGAGCCATGGCGGCAATGCTTTGCGGTTCCCCCTGTTGACATCGAAGAATCGGAATCGGAAGACCCCCTCACTGAAGAGGAGTGGATTCTGGTTCAGGGGTATACGGATCAGCCCTTTCACGACTGGGGAAACCAGCGTGAGGGCAAAGGCCAGGACAAAGCCTGGTGGGAAGTGGACTCGATCGTCTCTGGTTCCTACGATGGAGATACCTTCGTAAGGAGGGTACTGGACAACTTGTCCAGCCAGGACGAGCCAATCGGGGGTAACCCACCCACCTACGGCGATCTTTTCCGAGGCAAGACCAGGGATGGCCCTTTGGGCCACCTGGGAAGACCGCCTGAGCCGAAGACGAGCGGAGTAGCTACCCCTCAAGTAAGCTCCGTGGTTCAAGTGCCCGGAAAAGCCAAGGCGGAGTCCGATGACTGCCCCAAGATCCAGGCATTGAGGGCCAGGCTGAAGCAGAAGTATGGTGATACTGTCTTCAGCGGTAAGCCTGTGTTTCCCCCACCGGTGCGTGGACCGTATGGCGAGCCCAAGATACGACTGAAGCAGGACCCCCGTGTGTATCGGCACCGGGAGTTTGCCCTGAGGGGCGAGAGGAAAGAGGCCATGGAGAAGATCCTCCGTGACTTCATCCAGAGAGGCTGGCTCGAGCCGTGCCACTCCGAATGGGCCTCTCCGTGCTTCGTCGTCCCCAAGAAGGTGGCCGGTGAATGGCGTCTCGTGGTCGACTACCGCGGCCTGAACGCCAAAACGCAGTAGACAGCTATACGCTGTCCCTCATTGGGGACATGCTGCAAAAACAACACCGGCGGAGGATCTTCACGGTGATTGACCTGAAACATGGTTATCATCAGATGCCTCTCGCCGAGGAGTCCCGTGCCTGCACAGCCATGAGCACCCCACTTGGACCTCTCCAGTGGAAGGTGATGCCCATGGGCGTTACCAACGGCAATGCGGCTTTTCAGCGGATGCTGGAGAACCTGCTTGAGCCGGTGCGTGACTGTGCGGACCCCTTCGTGGACGACGTGATCATCGCGTCCGGGGACCCCAGTATGAGCTACGAGGAGCTCCTGGAGGCACATGAGAGGGACGTCACTCGAGTGCTGGACCTCCTGGTTCGGCACAAACTCACGGGCAGCAGTGACAAGGCCACCCTTGCGGTAAGCGAGGTGGTCTTCGCTGGCCACGTAGTCGGGAACGGGCGGCGAAAGCCCATACCCGGCAAGGTGGCTGCGATTGAGCACTGGGAAAAGCCCAAGACAGTCTCTGAGCTACGAGCGTATCTGGGGTTCTGCAACTACTACTCGGGGTATATCAAAATGTATGCCGAGTATGCAGCCCCCATGACGACCATGCTCAAGGGCAACCGAGAGGAGACCAAGAAGGGGTCCAAGAAGGCTCTGGTCTGGACAGCTGAGTCCGACCGTGCCTTTGAGGGGATGAAGCAGGCGCTGCTATCCGCAGTGGGTCTGCACCTCGTGGATCCCGACCAAGGGTTCGTCCTGCGAACCGACGCTTCGGACTACGCCATTGGCGCTGTGTTGGAGCAAGTGCTTGACGACGGGAGGCACGTGCCCGTGGCCTTCTGGAGCCGAGTCCTGGCGGAAGGCCAGAGACGGACGTGGACGCCCCCTGAAAATGAGGCGTATGCCATCGTCATGGCTCTCAGGAAATGGGCCGGGTACATAGCCCTCCATCCCGTCACCGTCTGCACCGACCATCAGAGTCTGCAGTCGTGGCACAAGGAGCATGTGGACACCCCCTCAGGTCCCGCCTCCTGACGGGCAAGATGGCATGAGACCTTGGCCAAGTTCGACCTTACGGTTGTGTATATTCCTGGAAAGGATAACACCGTGGCGGACTGTCTCAGCAGGTTGGCCTATCCCGCCACCAAGGGCATGACGGATATCTCTGCCCATGGCGATGAGGCTGAGACCGCTGAAGCCAAGAGGATCATCGAGATGGAGCGCCTGATGGAGGAGGAGGGTGTTAAATGCTTCGTCGTCATGGCTGCGGATGCCCCCCTCGCGTCGAGGGTGAGCAGAGCGGTCAGTGTACTCGCCCCTGAGGGAGCTGAGTCCAACAAGCACCTCTTCCCGGAGTCTTGCCTCCAGGACGACTGGACCGACGATTACGCCAAGTCTGAGGCCTTTGCGGCCGAGTATAGGGCTGTGACCGACCCTGACGACGGGCAGAAGTGGCCAAAGGGGCTGACCGAGGAAGATGGCAAGCTCTACCGGAATGGTAAGCTGCTAGTACCGGAGTCCCGGGTGCTCGAGCTTTGTGAAGCTTGGCACCACCACATGCTGCACCCAGGGGTCAAGAAGCAGGCTCTTGACATGCAGCGTCGGTTCGAGATCGAGCATATCGTTCTCTACACCGCCATCAAGAAGGTCAGGAAGGGTTGCTCTGTCTGTCAGGCCTGCAATCCCGACAACCGGAACGTCAAGGGGGAAGCCCAATGGACCCCGGTTCCTGATCAGCCCATGGAGAGCGTGGCCATGGACGTCTTCTCCATGCCCGAAGTGCACATTGGCAAGGAGACCTTTGACTGTGTGGTTCTTTGTGTGGATCGCCACAGTGGCTACGTAGTAGCCGTTCCGGCACGCAAAAAGGGGTTGCTTGCCAAGGAAGTGGCAGTCATGATGATTCGTCATTGGCTGACCGTCTTTGACATCCCCCGCACCATTTGCAGTGACCGAGGGCCCCAGTTTACTGGTGGCTGGTTCAAGGCTATGTGTTCCCTCATGGGAATACGTCATGCCAAGAGCGTCGCCTATCTCAGCCGGTCTAACGGCCGTGCTGAAGTGGCTGGACGGCAGCTGTTCGAGAAGCTGCGCAAGATCCACATCACCAATCCACGTCGGAACTGGTTTGAGGAGATGTGGCCTGCTCTGAAGGCCCATCATGACACCCCCACTCCGGGCGGTTTGTCCCCTCACCAGATTCTGTTCGGCAGGGACCCCCTGGGTAGGGGACTCCCCTTGTCCTGTGATGGCATGGCTATGGATGCCAAGGAATTCTTCGCGCGGCAAGAGCAAACGGCGCGGGACATCCGCCAGCAGCTCGAGAAGGAGCATGCTGAGCGTCAGAAGTCCGCCCCGAGCTCGGCGGCGCAAAAGTTCAGGGTGGGAGACCCGGTGTGGGTGATCAGACCCCGCCCCATGGGCACCCACCGCACCAAGACCTGGTTCACACCCGGCGAGGTGGTCCGCAGGATTGGTGAGGACACCTACCGCATCAAGGTGGGTCACGGACAGTTCCGGGAGCGCCACGAGAGTCAACTCCGTGTGCGGGAACCCGACCTCCGTGGCCAACATGTGTCCCTGAGCTATGCCGCACATGAGGCTGATTCGGACGACGACTATGCTGAGCAGGACGACTATACAGTCGAGAAGATCCTTGCTCAGCGTCCGAAAGCCTCGGCACCGGGAGGTCTGGAGTTCAAGGTTCGTTGGCGAGGCTATGGGCCGTCCCACGACACCTGGGAACCCGTCTCCTCGTTCGTGCTGCGGGTCAATACTCCCTTCATGGAGTACATCCGCAAGCACAAGACCAAAATCCACGTTTCGGACTTGGCAGCACTCACCCGGGCGATTGCAGCCAGGGGTGCCTGATCAGCGCCCTGAGCTCTCCCCTGATGTGTTTTCAGCGCTTGTGAGGTCGACGGATCGTCCCTTACTTGCTTGCTCTCTTCCCTCTTTCGGTGACCTGCCATCAGAGTGGTCATATACCGGCCCCTGCTGAATCCAGAGGAGGATGGCCCCTCTTTTCTTCTATTCGTCACTCCCCCCCTGCTGAATCCTTGGGAAACCAGGTAGGGCGACTGACCTTCATATTTCTGAGCTCTTGGGGCCTTGAAGCCCATACGACGTTGCGCAATGGATGCCGCTGTCATCGGCATTGCGATTTTTTTGGTGTGTGGTCTGGTTCCATGGCACTTGCGGAATCCAGACCAGTCGACGTGTGTCAGCTGACTATATATGGCCTGAACTCAGGCGTTTTCTTGTCCACCGTCCTGCACATGCCTTATCCTAACCAGGGCGTGGTTTGGCGCTCTGTCCAGAGTGTGTTTACACGCCTCTTTACCCCGCTTGTTCTGCTTTTCCACCCCTCCAGGATATGTGCTTCTGTATGTTCAGTCTTGTCAGCCCATCAATAAGATGTGGACTGTTTTTCCCCCGACGGGATGCGAATCGACTACGAAGGCGCCCTGAGTCGCCGTTTACATGTTTTTACATATGGTCCAGCCTGGACCAGTACCTCAGTACATATTCTACTGTTTGAGTGCCCGTGATACCGTGTGCCCTATTCGCTGTGATGTGGAGATCCTGATGGCACCAGGCGGGACGCCCAGTTGCCTGACTACACTCCCAGCGGTCCGCCACTGTCAGTCCCAGTGTGAGCCTACCGATTCGCAGACGCACTTGCAGTCGGATGGCGGCCTCCGGTGCTCCTGACCTCGGTCAGTCTGCCTGGGAAACTGGTGGTTTGAGGAGTCGACGCCTCCGCCCACACTGCATGAGGACTCCCTCATGTATGGCCTTCGTGGTAATAGGGCGAGGGAAAAGACGGCCTTGATGCCCGATCCCTTAAGGAGGAGCTCGTTCGGCTGTGACACTCTGGACTCGCGTCGTATGGATATGGACATGGTGCGCCCGAGGAAGGACCCGTGGGGACTCTCCCCAGTCGGCGGGCCTTGGGAAGCTTGGGGTAGCCTGATGGATCTTTGTGGTCGCTCTCGACCTGTGGGACCACCTCGGTCGTCGTGTGACGCCTATGTTGGCCGTGTATGCCACTGCCACTGTGGTGGTGACTGTCGCAGCCGGCACCCGGTGCGCCTTGTATGGGTTAACGGGTCCTTTGGATGCCGAACAATCGCCGCCAGGACCCGGGACTTGATACTTGATACTATACTTGCAGTTACTTACAGTTACAGCATCATACCTGTTTTACCGTGGGATCGCGATGGGCAACCTAACCCGTAAATCAGCCTGAAGTGAGGTGTGACACCCCCCCCCTTCAGGGGATGGTCCTGGGTACCCGCTGCCATGCTTGGGTGTTATCGAGCCCCCCCCAGGGTTTGCTCTAAGGAGGGGGGTGAAGCGGTACCCAGAACCTATGGCCCATGGCCCGGAGGCCTGTGAGCCGTCACACCCGTTATGGCCCATGGCCCGGAGGCCTGCGAGTCGTCACACCCGTGCGGAAGCCGTTGATACCGGCTATCCCTGTTCTCTAACCCGTGAAATCTGGAATCCCATTTCTAACCAATAAATCGATGTAGAATTACCGTGATTTTATTGTCTTGATCGATTTTCGGTCAGAAATCGGTGAAATACCCGATTTCTACCGCGATTTCTAATTGTCGTGAAATTGCCGCCTGATGTCGCCTGTTCGCGCGCCTTCGTCGCTTCTCCGTGGCGAGTTTTGTTCTGGACTTTTCTCGAGTACCGTTGAGGTTCTAAGAGAACTTAAGGACGGAATCTAGAGGGCTTGTAATGCACTTTCATCTGGTGTGCTCACCAGAATTTTTCGTCGTTGCGTTTTCGAGAAAATCAACGCGCAAGACTTTCCGTCGATCGTGCGAACTCATGCTTCTCAAGGACCATGAGTTCGCACGGAACCCTACATCTCCCCCCTATGTCCTTCATCCATGCCCCTTTCACGCGGGCATATCATCTTGCTTAGGGAAGCGGGCAATGGCGGTGTTTTAGGCAGCCTATGGGTCTCGCAAACCCAAGTCGTTTGCGTGCGCAAACGCTAACTTTGTGGCCTTGTGAGCATGAACGTTAATGACCGAACACAATGCTCACAAGACCAAAAGCCCGAGGCCATTTTCGTTTTTTGGAGCCAACTCAATGATGGCTCCACACAATTCAATGCGTACCAAAACTGTATTTTCAAAAAAGGGCAAGTTTTGGTCGAAAATTAGGCCAAAATGGCCAAACCCCCGAGGCTCGTACTCGAAGCCTATGGGGAGTTGAGCCTCGAACCAACGCAATATGTAAAGTAGAGACCACAAAGAACATTGTGGATGGCTTGGTTGATTTCTACAACCTTGTCTTCTTTTTTATATAATGTCGCCTTGTGAGCACGCGTGCCATATTGCCTCTTTGCACACGTGCTCATATGCAAGCACTAATGACACGAGTGGGCGGAGACAATCTAACCATAGTGTGCATGTTTGAAAGCACCTACTATGGGCCTACTCCAAAAGTCTTTACTCATATTTTTGCTCCTCAAGGTCCCAAAGATATGTTCATGCCAATATCGCCGATATATGCACTTTTTCCCATAAATAGTGTGCTTCAAGGATTGAGGTGTTAAAAATGCTTACATTATGCTTTCAACCTCAACCCTTGTTGCAAAAGGGAAGCAAAGCTTCGGTATGCATCCATGCAAAAGCCCGAGGCTCCTTTCTCTTGCGATACGGAGATACGATATTTGGAGGGACCACTTTTGGGTGAATTTTGGCCGTTTTGCCTAAAATGGCCACAAACTCCTTCTCCCCCTGATTTCACCCCCGAGGTTGCGTGCGCCACTTGACCAAGGGTAAGGGCAATTCGGAGAGGGCACGCAAACCCGCATCAAATGGGATGTTTCCCCATGTGGCCTCCCCTCTCGATGGGAGAGTTGTGAGTCACCCAAGTTGGGGCATGTTGCCATTCTGCCCCATACGTGTTTCACTTTCCCTCCAATGGGAAAAATAGCTAGAGGCGACCATGAGGTATGGCAAGTGGCATATATTGGGACCTAAGTCCCATGCGTCTATCGCATCTTTGGTTGAAAGGATCCTCGCCGTGGCCATGGAGATATGGAATCATGAGTGCGGGCCATTTTGGCCAAATTTCGCTGTTTTTGCCATTGTATGCCATATTGGAATTACCATATCTCCATGAGGCACGGGATCTAGCCAGAAGGGAAGTGCGCATATTGTAGCATATGACCAAGGGTTGAACGCCCTTGAGTTTCGTACTTGCTCCTCCAGCTCATCCGGAGTTATTCAACTTTTGCTGCGATCCACGATCCCCTTTGCACCGCATGTTGCTTTCTGCCCCGTCCGTGTGGTCATCCCCTCGGTGAACAGTAAGCAGCCAGTGTAACAGCAGGCGATAACCCAGGGCATGGGATCAAAGGGGATATCAAGGGTTGTGAATCAAGGCTTGGCGCGTCAATATCGCCAAGACTTCCTACCCTGGACGGTCGCCCGAGACGGCCGATTTTGCCATTTTGGCAGTTATGACCCCACATGACGAACCCGTGGTGCCCTGATGCCGGGACCGCAGAGGGAACCAGGTTGGGTGAGGGCTCCCCAAAGTTCGTATGCAAAGGGCATAGGGTCGGTTGTCTCGTCCCTGCCTCTGGCGGGTCCGGACGAGGGGTCAATTTTGGAGTTTTTCAAGCTAATATCAGTTTGGGCTGAAACAGCCCATTTTCAGCTACCAACTCCTGAGGGATAATGGCAGGGCCATATCTCTGGCTCAGAGAGGAGTTGGGACCTGCTGTCAAGGGAGCATAGGGAGACACTGTCGGTTGGCCTTGGAGACCCTTGGTTCCGAGGAACTCGCCTGTGGCTGGGCGGTACACCCCCCCTATTGGCAGGGTTTCAGGGTCCGGACTGAGCAGGGCATGGGTTGTGTTTCAGCCCCCGCCCCCACCAGCCACTGAGAGGGTCGGACCTGGGATTGGGATACAAGTAGGGATAGAGTGTCTATTGTCCTGTGATGCCCTTACCCCAGTCCAGTCTTTACCTCATGTGTACATATCCTGATGTGTTGCTGTACATACTTTCGTTCCCTCATTTCAGAGTGGCAAGGATTCTGAAACGCTTTGTCACATGACACGAGCGTATTGATGCCCTTGTGAGCGTAGTGCTTTGCCTGCCTGCTCACCTGTGCGTGTCACCGCAGCGTCCCGTGGCCGGCCCCCCACGGGAACGCGTCATCAGTCCAAAGGTTTCTGGCGGGTGGGGAACTCGATTGTGGCTCGCAGGCAGTTGGGTCTGGCCTGGATTTTTCGAAATCACTGCAGCCAGGTTTACAGCGATGTTCTCTCATTCGTAATGGCTGAAGATGAGAAAAAAAGACACTGACGGTCACAAGGTAGATAAGCAGGGCAATCAAACACCAGATCGAATGACATCAGCCTGTTCTCCTTCAAGATTGAAACATAAGTAGCTAAGAGGGGCCGCAAATCAGCATTGCAGGAATAAATACCAAACCGCAATCTTTTATAAGCAAAGCAGATGGGTTTATAGTGAAAGCTGACATGCGCTTGGCCCAATAGACAATGATAGGCACTTCAAGTGCACAATTTGGCATGCAATAGACGTGCTTAGGAACCTGAGGCATGTGGGCTGGGCCAGACACAGGATATGGCTTGGCCAGTGTGGCCAAGCAACTGAATTCAGAATCACTTACTGAATAGAACAAGAATAAGTAGATGGAATCTTTGAGTATCTAGGTTCTCAGGTTGGAGACCACTAGGCCTAACCTCTAAGGAAAAAGGCATGATCCACCAGGTTTATTTCCGTAATATCCCCATGAAGGAAGATAGCTCTGCTGCCTTCAGTGATGGGGGTAAACCTCATGGGGGGCTGAGGTCATCACCCTAGTTTCCTTGGAAAGTGTACTGTTATGCTTCAAAGGAGTGATAAAAAACATTCAGTGTTAGTCCTTAATACCTTCTAAACAATAGGGGGGGTTTGGCCTGGATGAACTCCCGTACAGAAGTTGTGAAAGTGACTTCTTCTTACGGCGGGTCATCGAGTTTTAGTTGAAAAAGGTCTTTTGGTGTTATGGACCTGCATGTGTCGCTTTTTTTTTCACTTCATGTGGTTGTTCGCAGTGCCCATGTTGATAGCCCGTTTTGCAAATGAAAACAATCCGGCAAGTTGCCGTAGATTTGGGTTGCATATCGATTTTTGATGCATCCATGGGCGTTGCTACCCCCTAGACAAGTTGTAGAACTAGGATTGCGGGTGGTATGGCCATGCGGGCTCAATTTACATTTAAGTTTGCTTCTTGTTCCGAGTGCCCACTTGGCTAGCGTGTGTTGATTTCTGTGGCACGTGGAGCTTTTATACGTCACCCATTGTCTCTGTGTGAACAAAAATTGGTCGAAGCAGGTCACTAGGTAGTGAGGCACATCCTGGGACGCTAGGACCTTCTTAGCGAATTACTGATCCATTTGAACTCCAAATTCAAACACGCAGATCAAACACAAGGGACATGAACAGCCAAATGCGTCCAATAGAGGGTCTGAGAGTGAAGTGGGGTGAAATAACTCTTGATTAAGTACATAATTGGGCAATTAATCACAAAATGGTGGTCGCTTCACATACCATTGACCTCATTCTGCTAATCTCAGATCACGGCTGAAATGGGGGAATCTGATGGAAGTTGAATAAATTCATGACCAGTTGCGATCAGCGTGCGCAGCATGTGTCATTGTTCATTCATGACATGATTGGGAGCAATGGGGGCAATCATGCATGAAGACATGATGGATCTTCCATCAGCGTGTGAAAATTAGATCCCGGTTGAAAATGGCAAAATGACACAAAACTGATCACATATCCACCCCACCCTTGGTCCCTCTGAAGACAATGGTACAGGTCATTTTTGGATCTGAGGGAGGGGCATGATGGTCAATGTTTTGGCATTCATGTGATGAGTGAAAATGATGGATGATGAATGGATGACTGATCATGCCTGATCCTGACCAATGATGGGCAGATGATGGGCAACCGACACGGAGACCAAAATGAGTGAAATGTCTGACATCTGAGTGATGACAACCATGATGCATGATGATGATGAGATGCTCATGCATGACTGAGATGGGGGCCATCATGTGAAATGTGCATGAATGATGATGGAGGATCCTGAGATCGTCCTGGATGAACCCACATCCGCCTCACTCCCCTTCCTGAACTCGTTCCTGACGACTCATCAGTGCCTGGCAAAGTCAACTGCAATGCATGCATGAGTGAAAGAGGTCGCTTGCAAGATCAGGAAGGACCGGGAGCATTGTAAAGGCAGCTGGAGATCCGTCAGCACATCCGTGGCTAAATGGAGACAAACATTCAAAAGATCCAGCAGAAAGTGAAGTATAATATATAAATGAGGGACCAATTAGCACAAAAGAGGTCTCTGGTGCTGGTTTCAAGCTTGTGACGGGGTGGGACATGTGAGGTATTGTACCTACCCCTCAAGTAGTGGCATTACCCCTAGACCACGGCTGAGAGGATACAGATTCAGGGACATTCCTGTCTCATCCGCCAGATTATGGTCATAATTTGCATGAAGCAAGCAAATTGCTGGTCACCTTAGGCAGGAGGTCATGGGATTGCCAGTAACGCCTCCAAGACTTGTTTTGCACTGTGAGGAAGCTTTCTGCGGGTTCTCGTTTGTCTTACGTGGGGTGATGGAAGGGGCTTCCCACTGAACCAAGAACTCAATGTCACGTGGATCGCGTGAGCCAGCCTTGGGACGGTGCTGAGGGATCCAATCGACAAGGTACTCGTCTTCCTGGCCGTCAACCTCAGCGGATAGCTTCTCATGGGTGTAGTTCAGGTTAACATGGGCGCCTGTGAGGTCTGCCAGTCGTAGCTTGAGCTGAGAGCTGTGGGCGGCTTTGATCGGGCCTCTCTGGGTGGAGATGTTGTAGGTGATGAGGCCCATTTTCCTTTCCACCACTGCTGGCGTGCAGCAGGACTTGAACCCGTGGATTCCCACCGGGAAGGGGCGCCGCAACCAAACGGCATTGCCGCTTTTGTCGACGGGCCAGGCTTCCTGTAATCCTGACGCTCATCCAGTGCACGATGCCCTCGGCAGAGGGACTCTGAGATGAGGCGATGGAGCTCTCTCTGCTTGGCGACAAACTCCTCAGCATCGAGGGCCATTCCCGCCTGGTGCCATGGGAGTTGGGTGCTGGTCAAACCCCTGCCGAAGACGGCATAGGGACTCACACCACTGGGGCCAGCGAGCTCATGATAGGCATGGAGGGCCCGAAATAGTCCTTTGTACCAATCTACCTTGCTCTCTCAATGGAGCTTCGCCAGCTTCCCGAACAATTGTCCACCACCGTTCTCTGCTAGTCCATTACTCCTGGACACGTAGGCCACGGAGTTTCCCTTGTGTACCCCTTGCAGATGGCGGAAGGTCTTGAACCAGCAGCTCACGAAGGCGCTGCCTTTGTCGGAGATGAGTTCATAGGGGGGACCGAACACTGTAAACAAATGCGGTACACCAAATTGGCCGCTTGCTGGCCAGTGAATCCCTGCTTCATGGTGGGAACGGCAGCAATGTAGCCCAAGTGTCTGTCCACACACATGAGGACAGTGTCGAAGGAAGTGGAAGTGGCTCCCTTGGTGCCGAGCTCCTTCACCGTCAGGGCTGGCATGGAGAAGAAATCCATTCAGACCGACTGGAAGGCATGCTCGGGAGAGGGGTAGAACTGTGAACCGCCTGGGGCCTTGTAGCTGGCTGGATTCTTGGCTTCACGCATCGGGCAATGGGCACAAACCGTCTTGCAGATGTCTTTTAATTTTGGGGGACTACAAACCGTGCTTGAAGGAACTGTCAAAGCTTTGTGGCTCGGGCATGCAAGGTGGTGGTCTTGTGCCATTGTGATGTCCTCGGGCACGAATAGACGGCCGGTTATCAAAATCTTGTCCCCATGTCCAGTCACATCATTGGGCCACGGATCGTCGTTTCTCTCCCCCCCTTAGGGAGCGCTGGTTATCAGATTCAAGAGACCACCAAAGTCATGGCATTTGGCATAGACAGGCCCCCAATCTCGCGTCAGGACATCATTGTCGGCTGAGAAAACAGGAGGGACTGACGGTGCCGACGGGCGAGCAACGGGGCGGACAGAAGCAAGCACGGAGAGGATCATGTGTGCCGTGGGAGCCCTGTTGCTCTGAACCACGAAGCGCTTAACATCCGGGTCAATGATCCCTTCTCCCCAGTGTCTTTCGAAGGCAATTGGTCGCTTAGCCACTTCCGGTTTTTTGGCATCGCCTTGGACTGAGACATCCTGGAGGGCGCGGCCAGCGGGCTAGACCCAGCACATCAGCAATGGTGTAGTCTTTGCCGGGGACGTAGACCACGCAGAGATCGAACTTGCTGAAGGTCTCATGCCCCCGGGCAACAGGGGCGGCTGGTCAAGAGGGGCTGTCGACACACTCCGTTCCCCAATTGCTCAAGGATTGGTGGTCAGTGCAGACACAGACTGACGGCAGATCAATGTGGCCAGCCCAGTTGCGGAGGGCGCTCACAATTGCATAGGCTTCCTTGGTCCTGGGGGTTCATGAATTCCCTGGGGAGGGGGTGAGGACACCAAGCCAAAATGCCACAGGGTAATGGTTCCCCTTTTCGTCGAAATGTTCAAGAACAGCGCCCCTGGCATAGTGGCTCGCGTCCTTTCTGATGAGGAATGTCTTGTCAGGGTTCACAAAGAGGAAGGCAAGAGGCTTGACCCCTTCGCGCTTGAGACCCTCCGGGGCAGCGCCCCGTTCTGGCGACCAATGTAGGGGATGATTAGAGGCCTCTCGCGCTTCCGACTTGGAGAGTTGAAGCACGGAGTATAGGAGTCACCACATGATGCGCATAGAGAGGGACAAATCCTGGTAATAGTTGGCGGATCCCAGGAATGCCCTGAGCTCAGAGACCATGCGGGGCGTGTCCCACTTCTCCAGACACGCGATTCTCCCAGGGATGGGTTGCTTTACACCATAACCCAGCACATGGCCCGCAAACTCCACTTGCTGGACAAATATGTTGGCCTTTTTGTCTGAGACAGCAAGCTTCTTCTCCCTGAGGTGCTGTAGCACAAGCCGTGGATGCGTGACATGGTTCTGCACGGCCTCTTCGTAGGTAGCAGCACCGGAACTCACGATAATGTCCTCCATGAATGGTCGGGCGAAGTCGCACGTGGTTCTTGACGACATTGTCGAGAAGACGTTGAAAGGTGACATTGCCATTTTTCACTCCCATCGGCCTTACAAGCCACTTGTAAGTGCCAAATGCCGTGGGCATCATCGTGCAATCCTGTGATTGGTGCGCCAACTTCATTTGTTGGTACCCATGTTTTAAATGCAGCACACTGAACACGCATTTCTGCACTTGATCCTGCAAAATGTCGTTGATCAGGGGGATACCATACGAGCCCATCTTGGTGACAGAGTTCAACCCCCTGTAATTCACAACAAGTTGCAAGGATTCCTTCGGCTGCTTGGAAACAATGAAGACCGGCAACCCCCTTTTCGAATCGGAGTTGGCTATACAACCACGCTCCAGGAACTGGTTCTTGATGGCCTTCAGCGCCTGCAGCCTGTCGCCAGTGAGGGGGACCTTCCTGTGGCGGAATTGCACCAACGGCAGCCGCAGCCCGGATATGGAGTGGCTGGAGGTGCTGCAGGAAGAGGGGGAGCCGCCGGCCCGCCCCCCCTGGCGCGCACCACAATGGCGGGTGCCCCCGGGGCAAAGCGCCACCAGGTGGGTGCCTGAACATGACTCCTTCATGACCGCAACAACGAGGCAGCCTACTCGCCATTGGCCATCTGCCAGAAAGTTGGGACATCAGCCACATGAACAGGGAGAACTACAGGGCGTTTGTCGTCGCCGTCACAACCCACCTGCCACATTTTTTCGGCTGGCTTGTGGGGGACGCCAAATCGGTGATGGGGATGGTCCAGGGAGGCCATGGCCATCAGTGGGGACATTTCCTGCACTCCAGCGGCGTCACCCCGGATGGACCCGCACAACTCGTGGCAGCATGGCTGATGTGGAGGAGACTCCCCATCCCCAGGACCCTGTGGCCCCTGCTCTGACAAGCCGGCCAGATGGTCCCCCGGCCGCGGCCAGGCACATACGGCAATGCGGCACTGGCAAGCCAGGGAGTCCGGATGGAACGGCGCGCCGCTCCCTCTGCATTGTCCCCCCCCCAGCCCCAGCACTCCTGCCGCCGCCCACGCCCAGATTCAGCCAGAAGCTACGTCCTCTGCCGCGGACAGGGCTACGAGGATTCAGGTAGCATCGAGGACCTGTGACTCCTCCTCCTTCAGCTCCGGCGCGCGCATCACCACCCACGTCCAGACCCTGCCGGGAACTACACCGTCCGCGACAGACAGGTCTACGGGGACTCAGGTACCATTGAGGGCCATCCCGCAGCAACATGCCTGACAGGACCGCACTGCGAAGGGAGAAGCAGTGCAGAAGCCTGCAGCACCACAGGCCCGGACAGCCGCCACCGGTGCAGCCCCGCATGGCACATGTACAACAAGCCACCACAGCCACCAAGTGGCTACTACCATGATGGGGACCGCAGCAGGGCAGGTGTCCCGCCGAACAAGAGCAGAAACGAACCTCGCCACTGGCAACCGGCCCAAAGGGTCACCTGATGCCACAGCACCCAGACCAACCTGCACCCCTGTTGGGAGCCCGGGCCCGAGGCCGGCACACCACGACCTGCGAGCCCAAACGACCACCAGTATATCTAATACGTACACGACTTACGACGCCCAACCCAGCGGCTCCCACTGGCGTCACCTCCAAGCCTCTGCCAACACCTGTGGTGGCGCAGTGCCGACAGGCCGCCGGTGCCAGACTGCAGCAGGGTCCACGACGGCGACCGCACACCCAAAAGGGGTCAACACTGGCCCAGACTCTAGGTCAGCGACACGCCTGAAGCCCGGCGGCCACAAGGACACCAACCACCGGGACGCCGGCGGACGAGTCGACTGAGCACGCAGGTCACACGTGCCCTGCCACCAACCAGGGAGCACCAGCCGGGGACCACAGTGGCACATCATCACTGGCACCTGTGGACCTGCCGAGAAGACGACCCGCCGCGGAGACACACGCCAAAGCTGCCGAAAGGGGAAGCAAGGATGACCAAGGAGAGCACCAAAGAACGGGGCAGGCCATGCTGGTAGCGTCCAGGCGCCACAGGGAATGGTGGGCGCACGGGACGGGGCGGCCCCCACAGTGGATGACGAGGCCACTTAGGCATCACCTATGGCCTGCTCGCCAGCGGACGGCGCTGCGGGCGAACCCCCCTGGCGCGCAATGAGGCCAGCAGCACCTCCAAAACCCCCCCCCGAGGCAGAAATGCATGGTAACCAGGAAAGCACTGAGGGCTCAGCGCCCCACGGGGAAACGGGGCCCGTCACAGCACAGCCGGTATCCGAATGCCAGCGAAGCAAGGAGGACACCAAGCAGGTTGCAGACACCCTGACCTCCACCTTCAGAGGATATTTTGGCGAACACGGCACCAGCGCCGTTCATGAACAACCTGAGGCCTCTCAGCCGGTGACAAGCGCCACTGGTGAGGTGTCCTGGCAGCAGTCCAGCCATCAACCAATCCCCAACGCAACGCCTAGAGGTGGCTGAATGCAGGGACCGGGAGCCCACAGAATGCCTGACGCCCCACCGAAGCGCAGAACCTGGACAGCCCCGAACATGGGACACTGCCACACCAACCACCACGCCAACCACCACTGCTGGTCCTGATTGCCAGGGCCAGGGCGTTGACCTGGGCCGGGGTCACCAGGAACTCCACGGGGACATGGCCTACGAGGAGGCAAACACCGCACCCAGCCCCGAGAACAGGAAGCCGAGCGGACAGCCGGCACCATGAACACAATACTGGACAACCCCATGGCCGGTACCGGTCAACGGCAGCTAATGGCTGAGCCTGCCTACAACGACGAGTCCTTCTACGCCTTCATGGCGTCCTGCCAGGACGGAGGCCCACCGCCCCCCCCGATACCCACACCCAACAACAAAACACCAAGCCAAGGTCCTGCCGGCACTGCGAACAACCCCTCGGAGGACCCCAGCTCGGCGGCGCGCAGGGCGCACTTCCAGCGAGACTCTGCAGCCCTGAGTTCAGTTCTGGGAGCAACAGGCACCCACTGCAGCCCCGCCGCGAGTGGAGACATGCATCGCAAACAGCGCACAGGGGCAACGGACAGACCTCCCCCCTGCCCGCCACCCAGAGGCAAGACACGGATGCGTCAACGACCGCCGCCGCCAGCAAAACCCAGCTGACGGGCGCCCTTACAGCTGGCCGCATTCCGGGGACAAGGGAACCTGGACTACGGGGGGTCCAAAGGGGACCCCTGCCATCCTAGCGCGGAGGCAGAGGATGCGGCCGCTGGCAAATTGGACCCATGGATCGGGCAAACTACCGACAAGGAACAGCTCACCTTCGCGGTCTGAACTGGATGGATGCTTGGGCGGGACAGACACATCGTAACCGAAAGCCCTACCATGGCGGCCGTCATCTTCAGCCATCGCTGGGGACCACGCCCCCCCCCGCCACGATGCAACACCGCGAGCAGTGGTGCTATGCGGCCACCCGCCTCATGGCTCACATGGGGGTTCACAGCCTGAACGACTTGAACCAGCTTTTTTTTTTGCAGTGAACGGCGCCTTTTGTGCCGGGACGACTTGAACCAGCTGCACTGGCAGTGGTACCACAGCGCAAACCTCCGCGTTAGCGACGCCCTGCGACGGCACGGTAACTGGCAGATCCACTCCCCGATGCCCTGAGGGGGAGGGGACCCAGACAGGGTGACAGGGCACCAACGTCCATGGTCCCCGGCGGCCTAGCAGCCAGCGCGGCAAGTGGCGCACCACAGCTTGCTGCAACGCGGGTACCGAGCGCAGCCATCCGCGCACCACAACCCCCACAGCCCATGAGAAAGCCCCCTCAGGCCCGTTGGCCAGCAGCACGACAGCCAACACCACCCCCAAGGGCAGAGCATGAGGCCCACCTCCTGGACGCCGAAACGGCACCGGGAGGCGAGGGGACCAACAGAGCCGCGAGGTCAGCGCCCCCAAGGTCAGCCGCCCCCGGCAGCACGACGGGTTGTCTTGTGAAACGACCTGGGCAAGCACCAGAACGGGCCCTGCGGACAGCAACGCGGACCAGCGTCGCCCACGTCTGACGCGCTACGCTGGGCCAGGAGGCCCAGGTCGGAACAACCACAGATCCCTACCATCCTCACACCAACCGCACGGCCACGGCTGGCGGTGATCAACACACCCGTGCGCGCTGCAGGGGACTCGGCATCCAGCTCATCTTACGTTTCTGGCACTGAACGCCCAGAGGAGGTCGCAGCTATGCACTGGTACCCACCCACAACGGAACAACGGGACGCAGCAGGTGCAGCCACACCAGCGAAGCACCAATGCCTCCCTGGCGTAACGCAGCTGCAGGTCCAGAGCCCCTTACAATGAGACCCGCCCGTGCGCAGCCCATGGCAGCCGGGTCGTACGGGCGCAGCGGCCGCATCATCCAGTGCGGCTGCACACCTGCCAGCCCATTGAACCCAAGCCAGCTCGCCTGGAGCCTCGGAACCAGGGAGAGCGGAGGAGCCAATGGACCAGGACCTGCCAGAGTCGTGACATCTACCAACCCCACAGGACACCCTGGACTTCCCCAACCGTTCTGCGCTGCAGAGGCAGCAACAGCGTGCAGATACGGACCTCCAGCGAGGTAAAGCAGCCGACCAGGGGGAACCGATGGCAGAGAATGCCGAGAACGAGGCGCAAGGCGACAGCACACACCTCGCAGACTGACAGGCCTAGCCGGCCCGCCCCGTGATGACCCCAGCGGCCGAGCAACCAACGTCGCAACACGGCGAGACCACAGGGGAAATCCCCCATCTGGTACTCTGACAGACCAGGACAGGGATGCCATGCCCCCTCCGCCCCCCGACGACGACAACCGAGGGACACGGGCCCCCTCAACCAGGCAGACCTAGGAGAAATCATCCAAGATACACGGCTATACGACGTGCCGAGTGCCCTTCAGGAGCACTTCCAGGGCATTGACCCGGACAGGCGCTTTGCCATGGTCCCCCTGCCAGACGGCGCCGCACCTGTGTACGTCAGGCAGCTCCGGGTACTCCTTGCCCCTGGGCAGAGCATCCCAGATGACCTCATACCCACTTGCAACTCGTGGTTCAAACTCTACCAGGCAACCCGAGGGTGGGTGTGGGGCTGGCCCTCATGTGGGCACACACCCCTGTTAGCCCGCCAACCGAGCGCCGCCGTACGCCGGTGGCAGCAGCCAGGTTGGCCAAGCGACCATCCAATGGACAGCAAAAAGGACGAACGGGGAATTGATCCGGTCCGAAGTCCTGCAAAACGATTGAGAACTGGGTGGCCAAGTCCGGCATATGCAATGGACATCCTTGACCCGTGTTGTCAATTCCTCGGCAGAAGGCCATTCGGTGTACGGCAATCTCACCGACAGGCTCCTGAGGACAAGGACAACAGTGCCCGACAAGGCGATGGGGTGGAGGGACAGGGGCGCGGCACAACTGAACCCGAACACCTGAGTACTCCCCAGCTCTACCCACGGGCTGGGTGCCGGGTGCGAAGCCCCGAACGACAGGGCCCGGGCACCGCCAGTAGGCGGTGTACTAAGAGTGTCGGGTGCGGGCACGTCCCAGTGCCAAGCGCCATCCCCAGGGACCCCGCGGCCCCTAGTACCGGCCGCCTCGGCCCTGGGAACGGTCAGCGACCCCCAATAGAGGACGGCTGACCTAGCCTCCCCCTCCGCTCCTCCCCTACACGCCCGCTCACGCACCAGCCTGAGCAGGAGCCCGGACATGCGCCCCCCCCGCGCTCCAGCCTCAGCCCCCCCCAGCTGCCGCCCCTGCGCGCGCCCCGGTGACCCCCCCATGCGCCCCCCCCTAATGAGCGCTCCCTGCTGCCTCCCCTGCCCCACCACGCTCCCTGACCCTGCCCATCTCTCAGGCTGGCAGCGCCCGTGCGGCGCGCCTCCAGGGCCCCGCATCGGCGGACGGCCGCGAGACATCCGGACCAGTGGAGGCCCCCGGACAGGGGCTTCAACGGAACGGCGGGACCGGGACGGGTGTGCCGGGTGTGTGCTTGGGTGAGGGAGCGGTGAGAGACTGGGGCCCCAGTGGGACGGCCTGCGCCGAGGCCTGAAAGGCCCGTGGCCCGGACATGCGCGGGGGGCCTCAACAACGACCCCCCGCCCTGCAATATGTGGAAGAATATGTGGAAGAATATGTGGAGGAAACAGTCCCTGTCCCCGTCCGGCTGGACAACCTGGTATTGGTATCCAACATCCTTTGAGGTACGGTATAAGGCCCCCCGGCCACCACCCCGGCGCCAATACCAGGGAGGGCGTCCGGGAGGGGTAACAGCCCCCGATCCCCCAAAGGCAGCCCCAAAGGTGAGCGCACCACTGGCGGGGTATGTCTGCGGGGTAAACAAATGCGCTGACTAAAACCCTAATGTAATAATTAGTGCCTACTGCCATAAGTAATGCTTAACCGGGTAACACGGCCCTCTCTTGGTGCCAGTTTAGTGCGCAGCCCCCAGAGCCGGACCCGACCGGCCGTACTGAGGCGAGCCCAGGAATTGGTATGGCAGGCCAGACTTTAAGTGCTGGTAGCCACGCCTCAGTACACTCCGTGGACTCATAAGGCCCACGGGGGCCCCAAACACCGTTACGCTCGGGAGTTACGCCCCGGCGGCGTTTGGGGTTGTTCCTGGTTAAGAGGACTCACGTTGAGTCCCAGATACTGTTACCCCGGGGTTATGATCCCTGGTACTGCCTGCTTACTTGCCTGCTGTTGCTAAGAGGTAGGAGGGAATACCCACGGGTCCTGCCGGAGGCTCCGAACACCCCCTGGGCAGGACTCCCCGTCCCCCCCAGGCCGGTGCGCCCGGTTCTCCGAAGATACTGGCCCCCCACTGGCCTTGCAGGAGGCTCCGAACACCCCCTGGGCAGGACTCCCCGTCCCCCCCAGGCCGGTGCGCCCGGTTCTCTGAAGAAGATGGCACCCCAATGGCCCTGGCAGGAGGCTCCGAACACCCCCTGGGCAGGACTCCCCGTCCCCCCCGGGCCGGTGCGCCCGTTTCTCTGAAGAAGATGGCCCCCCATTGGCCTGGCAGGAGACTCCGAACACCCCCTGGGCAGGACTCCCCGTCCCCCCCGGGCCGGTGCGCCCGGTTCTCTGAAGAAGATGGCCCCCCACTGGCCTTGCAGGAGACTCCGAACACCCCCTGGGCAGGACTCCCCGTCCCCCCGGGCCGGTGCGCCCGGTTCTCTGAAGAAGATGGCCCCCCATTGGCCTGGCAGGAGACTCCGAACACCCCCTGGGCAGGACTCCCCGTCCCCCCCGGGCCGGTGCGCCCGGTCCTCTGAAGAAGATGGCCCCCCACTGGCCTTGCAGGAGACTCCGAACACCCCCTGGGCAGGACTCCCCGTCCCCCCCAGGCTGGTGCGCCCGGTTCTCTGAAGAAGATGGCCCCCCATTGCCCTGGCAGGAGGCTCCGAACACCCCCTGGGCAGGACTCCCCGTCCCCCCCGGGCCGATGCGCCCGGTTCTCTGAAGAAGATGGCTCCCCATTGGCCTGGCAGGAGACTCCGAACACCCCCTGGGCAGGACTCCCCGTCCCCCCCGAGCCGGTGCGCCCGGTTCTCTGAAGAGGATGGCCCCCCATTGGCCTGGCAGGGGACTCCGAACACCCCCTGGGCAGGACTCCCCGTCCACCCCGGGCGGGTGCTCCCGGTTCCCTGAAGAAGATGGCCCCCCATTGGCCCTGGCAGGAGGCTCCGAACACCCCCTGGGCAGGACTCCCCGTCCCCCCCAGCCAGGTGCGCCTGGCTTCAGGGGAAACAATGGCTCCCCACGAGCCTAGCGGAGGGCTCTAAGCACCCCTTGGGCTGGACTCCCTGTCCCCCCAGGCTGGTCTGTAGGGGGTGACAGCCCCCCCACGGGCATGGCAGGATGCCCCGACCACCCCAATGGGCTGAGCACCCCCCTGCTCCCCCTGGCAGGGAGTGCCCGGTGGACGTGGAGGCGCAACCCCCCGGCAACAGATCTACCCCCCCCCCCGGACCCAGGTGCCCCAGTGTGCGAGGCAGCAGCCAACGAGTAGCGCGCAGGGGCGCGTTTCCGGGTAGATTCTAGTGTACGGGCTCGTAAGGCCGGCCGCCGTGGGCCACCAACGCGCGAGCGAGAGCAGGTTCCGGCGCCTGAGCACTGGGCGACCCGGAGGAAGGGATACGCAGTGCCCATGCATTGGCTTCCGGCCTGCGACTCCCTGCTCTTGCTCTGCAGCCCAGTGACACAACATGTTCCCGTGGACGCCCGCAACTCCTTACATGCAGCGCCCTCCTATCCCCGGAGGCCCGCCTGCACCACATCCCGCGGGGTCCCTGGCCTTTGCCGCCCCCCCCCTCCCCCACTATACCCACACCCCATACGCGCCCCAACAACCGCTCGTGGAGGTTCACTCCCACCCAGCGTACCCAGCCTATTACCTGCGGGAGCCGCGGTATGGGCTTCCCCCGCCCCCCCCGCCGCCCTCGCCGCTCCCGACAGTACCGCCCCCGGACCACCGTGACCTGGAGTTGGCCTACCTACGGGGCCACGTGGCAGGCCTGGACCGCCGCACCGAGGGGCCTCCGCCCCCTAAGGAGGCGGCGCGGAGGGCGCCCCTGGCGCTGCAGGGCCCTGCCCCCGACGCGGTCGGCGAGGTGACGCCGGCACTGAGGCTGGCACCGGCGAGGGAGACAGAGCCCAGGCAGGACCGCCGGCCCCCGGCACCTACGGAGCTGCCACGCCGGCCCCAGGGCGCAACCTACCGGAGGTGCCGCTCCCCCAGACGGGACCTACGCGACGATCGCCGAGACCACGGCCGTACAAGCCACGGTAGAGGAGGCCGCACGGCCCACCGCCGGCCCTACCGCTCCCCAGAGCGGTACTACCAGCGCCAGTCCGAGGAGCGCCCCTCCGGACACCGAGCCCCAGCCGCTAGAGGTAGAGACCGTACCCCCGTCTGCCGGGATAACCGCTCTCGTCGTGACCCGCCCGGATCAGCCCCCGGGCCGGGCCGGGAGCGACGAGGCCCCGACGACCGGCGCCGGTACCGCTCCCCCAGCCCGGATACTGCTAGACGCCTGAGGTATGATGCGCCAGATACGGGGCGCCGGCCGCAGTGGGAGCCCCGTACGGCTCCCGACGCCCTACCCCCACATGTCCCGCATGTCCCGAGGGACAAGCCCCCGCGCAAGGGGCAGCGCCATAACAAGGAAGGCGGACAGCCTGCGGCGCAGTCGCCCGCGGGCACCCCGCACAGGCTACCGGTGCACGCTCTGGCAGGGACCCAAACGACGCCGGGCCTCCTGGCCCCCTGCGCACAGCAGGCACGACTGCCACAGGACGGCGCCCCCCGCACACCCCAGAAGCACCGTACCGGTGTCACGCAAACCACCCCAGGCCTCCGTGGCCCGGGCTACGCCTCCCCGAGCGGGGCAATGAAAGCCCCCCAGCAGCCCCGCGCCGCGGACCCACCGACCGTCCTGCACATCCGGCGCCTCCCCACAGGGTGGTCCCGCCGTCACCTGGCGGACCGTTTCATGTGGCTGGATGGGGCGGAGGGGGTGGCGGAGGCCTTTTATGGAGGAGAAAACCACGGGTACCTGACCTTCCGCGCCCACACACAGGCGCTGGCGGCGTGTGCGGTAGTCAGCGCTGCCCTGGGTACGGTAGCGCCCCCGCCTGGCCGCCTGCCGGCGGCAGTCCACTGTGTCAACCGCAGTGTCATCCGGGACCTCACCGTGCACACACAGCGGGACGCCCCGGGCGAGGAGCCGCATGACACGCCGTCCGCCGGGGCTGCCCCCCCGCACATGGACCGCCCCTCCCTCCCCGAGGATGACGTCCGGCGCCTCATAGCGGATGCCGTGGGCGGAACGCAGCAGGTGGTACATCCGCGGCTGCAGGACCCCGCCTGGGCGCCCACAGACGACGCGGTTTGTGGCGCCAGCCGCCCCCTACCCCGAGGCTTCCCTCCGGCGCACCAGGCGCCCATCTCCCGGGAAAAAGACCCAGCGTTGCCCGGGGGTGGGGCAGCCCCTTAGCGAAGCCCAGAGGTCACCGCGGCTAGGGTGAGCCCGCCTGCGCGGCCGCGAGCCGCAGCCAAAGGCCGTACCAGCCAGCTTAGCCGGCGTGTCCTGGCGGCTACCGGGACGCCTAGTGACCCCGGCCAACCGGCTGCCGGGCATGCCAGCGCAGGGCCCCCCCGGCTCGGCCCCTCGGATGTGGCAGCTGAAGGCGTGTCCCAGGACCTCTTGGGCGCGGATTGCCGGGAGGATGGCCATCAGCAAGCCCTCGCCAGCGCCCCAGAGGCCCCTGCGGCCTGCCCCCAGGCGCCCGCTGGCTACCCCATGACCGCCCAGGCCCACGACGGTGCTGAGGCCTCAGCTCCCCCGACGGGGGGCACCCCCCCGGAGGGACCCGCCCTGGATTGGTGTACAGTCTGTCGCTTCTGGCGCCCCAGCCCATGCGACCAGTGCCCCCCGCAGGGAGCCGCCCAGGAGGAAGACGAGGCTGCGGAGCTGGCCCCGGAAGGAGAACGGGAGCTAGGGCCCCGTGAGACCTTGCCTGCTCTTGAAACTCCCGCTTTGCACGCGGCGGATGACCCTCCGCCCCCCCCCCCTCGATGTGGATGCGTCCCAGGGCACGGCCACCCAGCTGGCTGGCCTCCTGGATGATGAAGCGGGCGCCCTCAGCCCGCTGGAGCCCCTACCGCCGGCGGTAGAGTTGGATGACGACCCTGCACCGCCGGCAGCCGGCCGCGCCGACAGCCCGCCGGGCGAGCTGGGCCCGCACGAGTCCCGCCTGGCGGCGCTCATCGCCGATACTGCCCTGGAGGAGGCGAACCCCTGCAAGGCCCTGGACGTCGCTGTGTTCTTGGACAGCGAACGCCTGTCGGCGGTGGGACGCCGCATGCGGGTGGCGGGCCAGGACACCACCTCTGTCCCCGGCCCCCATTCCCCGGAGGAAGACGGCCTCCCTCCCCTCCTGGTCTAGTATGCAAAGAGGACCCGCGAGCTGCTCCAGCTCGTGGGCTATACCCTGGGGGTCCCCTCCTTCTCCCTCTCCAGCTGGGAGGGAGATGCCATCCCGGCTCCTCACCCGCCGGGACTTGGGATCACGGTGAATTACGTGATCGAGGGGAGGATGCAGCTCCGCCTCCCCGCCCCCGAGGGCGGCTCGCGCCCAGGGTGGTGGCTCCAGGCCATGACATATGCGTATGCCTGGTCTGCCCCACCCCCGCCCCGGGCGGTCCCCCCGGATACCAGGGCCCTGGTGCTGATATGCCAGTGCCCGGTACATGTCCCCCGGGGCACGCCGGCCACCGCCCCCCCCCCGGTCCAAATCTGCGTCAAGCGCGGGGACCGGTACACCCCAGTCGACACCGCGAGCTTGGACCTCGGGGACCACAGGGCCACCCTCACCCCACCCGGAGGCAACCCCCTGGCCATCGCTACGCCCATGGTGGCCAGGGCAACCTACGACAGGGCTTGGGGGGGACTGGTCATCGTCCCCTCGGCCCTGGGGGCCCAGCAGCTTCGCGACGCTGACTGGAAGGGATGGAGCGCCTCGTGGGTTAGCTACGCCCGGGCCCTCCAGCCGGCCAAGCCGGTCGGCTTCAAGGTCCTGGGGGCGCAGGCCCCGGCCCTGCGAGACTTGGTGCTCCCCAGGCTCAAGGGCGAACGGCCAGCGGGGACTCCCTCCCTGACCGGGGTGTTTGGCCTCATCGGGCGTGACCTGCGGGCAGCCCAGGAGGCAGCTGGCGGCTCGGCCACACACGCCGACCCCCAGGGCGGGCCCACTTCCTCAGAGCCCGACCCGGAGCCGGAGCACCCCAGTCCCTCGCGATCCCAGAATTGAGGGCATCCGGAGGACGTGCACGCTGTGGGGTACCTGTGGCTCAACGTCCGGGGCCGGTACCTCCGGCAACGCCTCCTGGCGCAAGCCCTGCACATGGCAGCGCGCCGCCCTACCCTCCTCATCCTGGCTGAGGCCCAGTCCCGGACAGGCCCCGAGGACCCCCCCTTCCAGGACTAAGCCCGTCACGTCGTGCTCCCCGCCCAAGGCAAGACGGCGGCGGGCCTGGAAGTATACGTCCGCACCGGGACAACCAGCCGGGCTTCCCTCCTCTGGGGCGCGGAGGATGCCAACGCCCTCCTCATGAAGGTCCTCACCCCGTGGGGTCGGCATCATGTGCTGGCAGCCCATGCCCCCCAGTTCAGCACAGGCGTGGAGCCTTACGTGAGATGGTGGGGCGCCGTCTGGAGGGAGGTCACCTGCCTGGTCGACCCGACGACCGTCCTGGTTGTCACGGACACCAACTCGGCAGCCCGACCGGCAGATAGAGGGACCCCGCGCCCCGAGGACACGGGTTACCGCACGTTCCTGAGGGCCTTCAACCTCAGGGACTTAGTGGACCTTCACCCGGTCCCGCAGGACACATACTCCTGCTTCCAGGGGGCCGCGCGCTCCCGCATCGACACAGCCGCCTGCCACAGCGAGGCGCAGTTCACCATCGCCTCGTACCACTACTGGGCGAGCACCCTCCTCTCGGACCACCACGTCCCCCTGCTTCTCACCGTCGCCTTCCCGGTGAACCGGCTGAAAAAGCCCAGCCCCCATACGGTCTCCCGCACCCCGGAGTACCACCTGGGCCCAGTGGCCCTGTCCCCGGCCGACACGGCCGATTTCCACAACTCAATACTCTGCAGGAGAGCCTTGCACCCCCAGCTCGCCCCGAATCGGTGGCTGAAAGGCCTGCAAAGGGCCATCTACGATTGGGCCCACGCCACGGGCAGGGTCCGAGCCCTCCGCTTCCGGCAGTACCGCCTCAAGACGCGCCTGGCGGAGCGAGGTCCCCCCTCGCGGGCTCCCCAGCAGCCCTTCCCAGCGCGCAGCATGCTCCCCATGGTGGGGCGTTTTACAGTGATGGCCCAGAGCATATTGGGCACCTCAGTGACGGCGGGGCACGCCCTCAAGTGGAGCCTAGTGGCCTTGGGAGAAGCCCAGCGCCATCAGAGCCCCCAGGGGGTGAAACGCAGGGCCCTCCGACGCAAGCAGGAAACCCTCAATTTGAAACGCACCCCAGAGCAGTGGAGGGAGGTGCAGCGTCGTAGCAGAGGCCCCCCGCGCGATGTCTCGGAAATCCCCCTGGACAGCAAGGCGCTCCTCAACCCCAGGGAAACGTTGTGTGCCCTGTACTTGAGCCGCCTACGGCTCCAGGGCCATAGGTACCGGACCCGGGATGACCCCGACCGATGGGCCCACTTCCAGAGGTACCTGGGGCTCCTGCCGCAGCATGCCCCGCCAGCCCGCGGCGACTATGTCCAGCCCCGCCACCTCTGCGAGGTGCAGTCGGGGAAGGCCCGCGGCCCTGACTTCCGCCTACCCGAAGCGGACGTCTGCATCGATATATCCTGGTACCGACACCTGACGGAGGCGGACCAGAAGACCCTGTGCACCGTGGTGCGCAGCCCCCCAGTCAGCCGCACGGTGGGCAGGCGGGGGCAGGTTACCCTGCTCCTATGAAAGCCGGATCAGCCGGTCCAGGAGGCGAACATCCGGGGGATAACCATCTCCTCCCACATCTCCAAACTCGAGCCCACGGCCTTCTATGCCGTGGCAACAGCCGTCTACGAGCGGGCCCTGGGGGGCCCATGCCTAGTGGGGGGCATTCAGGGTATATCCCTCCAGGAGGTTGTCCGCACGGTGCACATGAAGCTGGACCTGGCCAGGCTTCAAGACCGGATAGTGGACGTCCTGATCACGGATCTCGCGAAGTTCTTCGACGTAATCGCGCAGGACATTCACCCTATAGTGGGAGCCCGGGTGGGCCTGGGAGAGGCCGACCACCTCGCCACCCATACCGAGGATTTCTCCTACACCCTGCCCTTGGGCCCCTGGCAGTCCCACACCCTGACGCAACTCCTGTGTACGCCCCAGGGTACCGTCCAGGGGGTCCACGCGGGGGCGACGGCGGCGCTCCCTTTCTTGCGATACATGGACATCGCATACCGGTCCTCGGCGGTAGAGCCCTTCAGCTTCCCGGGACTCATGTGGGTGGACGACACGATCGTCCTCTTGGGGCTGGGCGATCCAAACCCCATACAGGGGGTCCTATTGGATCAGCAGGTATACTACCAGGGAATCCTGCGGGTGGACGTCCCTGACCGCAAGATCCGGCACGGCTCCACGTCAGACCCACGGCCCCTACGGTCGCCTACGCCAGGAGCCGTGGCCCGCCACCTAGGCCGCACGTGGGTGACGAGTACCCCGGACCAGCGGCGGGAGGCACTGGCAGGGTCCCCGGAGATACAGCCCTCCAGGGTCCTCCGATATATGGGAACCGACATTTACCTCCAGGGGGCGCCTACGGCCCCCCGCAACCTGCCGGAGGTCAGGGCAGAGCTCTGGACACAGCTCTGCCCCCAGCGGCTCTCCCCGGACGCGGCCATGATGGTACTCATGGCCAAGCTCCCGAGCAAGCACCTGGCCCTGGACAGTGTGTACCGCCCCACGGCCAAGGTACACGCGGCAAACGATGCTCTCATGGTGCGAGCATACAAGCACGTGACGGGCATCTCCCGCCACGCTCATACCGACGCGCTCTGGGGACCCTGGGAGCATGGGTGCCAGGGTCTCACTCGGTCAGAGCACTCGTGGCAGGCGGCGGTAATTCGAGAGTGGGTTCCGCAGGGGGCCTGGGCCAAGCAGGAGTTCCGGGACTCCCAGGCCTACCCCCTGCAAACGCACCAGGCGCTCAGGGGGGGCTGCCCGGTGGTGCTTACCCCGGGGCAGTACACGCATCACCCCGAGTGCCCCCACCTCGTAGCCACGCTGCAGCGGGTCGTGGATGAGGTGGCCATGCCCATGTGGATGCCGGGCCAGTGCTCAGGGACCACCCCCATCCTGGTCCGAGGTCCCGGTGGGCCGCGATCGGCGGCAGCGGCAACCCCTGCACCCCGGGTGGAGGTGTACACAACTCTGTATGGCGCCGTCGCGCAGGTGGTCGTCCCCCCGACGGTGTACGAAACGGTACAGGCCCTGGGCTACCATCACCTCGGCAACCTCTACACAGAGAATCACCAGGTGCTACCGGAGCGAGCCCTGAAGAGACGAGCGCCAGCCCGCAAGGGGATCCCGGGGCTACGTGCGTGGCTGGCCCGCCACGTTGCGGTACTGGTCCCGCTCCTGGGGGAACCCACGCCGCGATGGCAAGCGGGACCCAAGGACTGGATCCCGAGGGCCGTGCCGACCTATCAGGCGGAAGTCATAGTGGGGGGCCGGGCGGCCAAAACCACCCGAATGGAGACGATATACCATAGGGGGCAGCCCCTCCGGATGACCGCAGCCCCGCAAGACACCATGGAGACCGCGGGCTGGGCACCAGAACCCCGGGTGTGCCAGCAGCCCCCGGGCACCCTGCCCAGCGACACCACGCTGCACAGCCTCCTGGTGGCCCTCCTGGATATCCAAGTGCAGTGGATGCGCCACTGCACGCCCAGCTGTGGGGCGACCACCGGCAGGAGTCCCTGGCCCAGCTCCAGCGCAGTGGGGTCAGGGCGCCCACCGTTGTGTGGACGACAGCCCCCCCGACTGCCGCCTACTGGAACTGGGCCAGCACATCGCAGGCCCCTCTCTTGACGGTCACCTCGACGCTGCCGCCGTTTCCGTGGATCGCCATAGCCCCGGCGGAGGTGGCGCGCTTCCAATATCCAGCGGATTGCATGGCGCACAAATGCCCGGGGCACCCGCACAAGGGGCCCCTCTATTACTCCCTCAATACGGTGGGGACAGTGCCAGCGGAGCTACACCAGGCCCTGCGCACCCACCTCAGGGAGCACCATGGGGACATGGCACTCCTGGGGCCACACGGCCGGGCGACCAGCCCCCCGCGAGTGTTGGCCCCTGAGACTCGCCCGGGCGTCAGGTTCCATGACCTGCCTGCGCTGGCGACCCTCCGAGGCAGTGTCGTGGCGGTGGATGCAGGGGCCACGCAGGCGGGTATGGCCATGGCGGGGGTCGGGCCTGGGGAGTATCAGGCCCAGGTGGCCTCAGGAGTGGGCACCTCCCAGGAGGGGGGGGCGATGGCCCTCCTCTCGTATGCCCGCCGGCTGGCGACACAGCAGGGGGTTTACTGGCTGGTGCCGGACTCGGAGGCAGCAGTGGGGGCCCTCCGCACGTACCAGGAGGGAGGGTACTGCGGAGATGGCATCCACCACCTCTACGCCACTGTCCTGGGGGGGCAGCGCCTCTCCCCGAGGTCTGCCATCAATGTGGTGACCGCACCATCGCACTGGATCACGGACCTCAACGTCCGTGTGGACGCAGCGACGCGGGAGCTGCCGGAGGTAGACCTCACGTGGCTCCTCAGGCGCCGCTACTCATTTATCCCCCCAGTGCCCTTTCGCGACCAGTGCCAGCTCTCCCTGACGGCGCTGAGTGACTGGTTGCAGGACCGAGCCTCCATACCGGCGCAAGCCATCTACGAGGCCCGCTGGGGGGTAAATTTCATGCCAAGGGGGGGCCTCCCCCTGGACTGGTTCGACCACGACCAGCAGCGCCACATCACGGCGCATCGCATTGACAACGTCCCGACCATGGCCGTCCTAGCCCACCGTTCCTCCCACCGGGGCACGGTGCTGGATACTACGTGCCTCCTGTGCGGGACACAGCTGAAGACGGCGCCCCACCTGTGGGCCTGCTCGGCTCAATCGCACGAGTGGGGGCCAGCCCGCCGGCGCCTCGCAGCGTGGCTCGACCAGAAGGTGGGGCCACCGGCGGCCCCAGTGCGTCACCAGCTGTGGGAACCGACTGTGCTGGAGCAGTGGGCGGGAGCCCTGCGGACCCCCCCGATGCAGCTGGCCCACCTGGAGTGTACGGGGCCCCACTCGCCCGGCACGGAGTTTCTCCGCCACGTCGTGGAGGAGTCCGTACGGATCTGGTACGTTCACCCCAAGGCGCGTGCCACACTACTGAAGGCCTGCCTGGGCCCGGGCAGCACGATGGCGTGGGCGTTGCAGGAGTTGCGCCTGCACCAGTAAGCAGAAAGGGAAGGGGTGCAGCGGGAGCTCCTGGGATAAGCGCGGTCGCCAGAGGCCAACTCACCAGGTCTCCCTGACTCCCCCTCCCCTGCCGAGGCCTGCACACTTACGCACGGCGCGCACACAACACACACAGCCCAGCCCGTTTACCTTTACCCGTGGGATGACATCCCGGGCTTTTGCCTTTTGGTAACAGAGCCTTCGGCACAACTGAACCCAAACACCCCCAACATCGCACCACACACTAACCTTCTGGAGTGGGAACACAGAACGGCCCTGGAGAGGGCACGCATCCTCGGAGAAATGGTTGACAGCAATGCAATGGGACCAGAGACGCAGCATGCAGGACCCCCGGACCGCGACACCCCCAGCACCGTCCTCCTGGTCATGCTGGCGTCCGTCCACTATTATCACATGAGGATCACCCCAAGACCAGAGGAGCAGTGGTGGGGGCTGGAGGCCATCTACACCATGATTCCCTGCGACATGCCCCTGCAGGCCGGGCTCACCACCCTGTTGCTGGACCACCCTGACCCCCTGATATCCATTGTATCCGTGGTGCGGAGAAGAGCGGCAACTGCGCGGCGAGCAGGGGACCAGCTAGGGGCCGTAAGGAGCAGGAGCGGCACCAAGGCGCGGGGCGCGCGGTGGCCGGCTCGGGCAGGGCGGGGCGAGCAGACGGGCCTGAGCAGAGGGGAGAGGGCGCCCCCCTGGCATGGCTGAGGGCTAGTGCGGGACCAGCTTCATGGCGGCGCGGAGGCATGGAGAACAGCGTCCTGAGACATGCATCAATGTGAGTGGCTCTGACGTGTTTTGCGTGCGTGCAGGGCGGGGGAGGGAAAATGTAAAATCCACAAAAATCATGGAGAGGCTGGTCCCGCCACAGAAGCCCAAAGGACGAGAACAGCAGAGCAGTTGACGGGGGAACAAAAGGCCACAGATACAGGGGAGAGGAAAGAAGAGAAGCCAAGAGGCAGAAGAGCGCAGACACCTGCAAAAAATATCAAAACAGCAAAGCGGACGGAATCAACAAACAGGAAGGAAAGGGGCAAAAAAAGCAATAAAGCGACAAAGAACGACAGGGGCAGACCAGAGACA
The DNA here is from genome assembly GCA_964036045.1 of Eutreptiella sp. 'Long Island Sound 2002'. Lineage (NCBI taxonomy): Eukaryota > Euglenozoa > Euglenophyceae > Eutreptiales > Eutreptiaceae > Eutreptiella > Eutreptiella sp. 'Long Island Sound 2002'. Next base: position 133,572,586 of record OZ038379.1, read on the forward strand.
AAAAACGAAAAAAGAGACAAAAACGCGCAGAATCTGCGCCGGGCAAAGAACGAAAGCAAACAGCCAACAGGCGAAGTGCAAACAGTGCGCAGAATGAGACCGGGTAGAATGGGGGAAGCCGGGGCCCAAAAAGGACAGCAGCGAGCGGCCCAGAGTGGCACGGACATTCACAGAGGGGTAGGAGAAGGAGTGCGGGGGCAGGCGTAGGCAGACAGGAGTAGGGAACTCAGAGAGCCCCAAGGGTTGGGTACGCATGGAGGACGCACCGGGGAGTGGCAGAAGCAACCTGTGCTTCTGCACGAATGGGTCCTTCTGGCCGGCGCAAAGGTTTGCAGGCAGCCCTGTGGGGTACAAACACATGAAAAAAACAACGTCGGACCCTCCGAATAGGCGCCCAAAAAAAACAAAGGTGTAGAAGTCGGGGCAACCAGTGCAATGGGCCTAAAACGGTCCTTTTGGATGCGCAGAAGGGTTGCAGGCGGCCTGGCTGCATATGAACACGAAGACTGGTATAGGGAACGGGATGAGGGGATAGGGGCATGGCCTGGTTGTGGCAAAGCTGAACCGCACATCGCGATGTTGCGACCGGGGTGCAGGGTAACATGAGCGCCAACAGGCACCAAACAATAGCCCAATAAGATTTCAAAACCAGTCAACATGGAGAAGTGAACCATGGGCCAACCATGGGGAGCCTGACCACGGAAAGTCAGGAAAATGGCCTAGACTCCGGGACGGCCGTGAGGTGTCTGCAGGGGTGAGGGCTGATCCTGAGGCCCCCGGGTAAATGGCCTGAGTACGCGTTGGTTTGCGCGTGAGCAGAACGCAGGGAATGTGAAAGCGGTTGCCCCCTGGCCTCCAGCGGAGGATGGGCGACAACCAAGTGCATCCAGGAGCCAAGTAGGTACTCCAGCCCGTGAGGGATGGGGAGCGATGGAATGTGGTTGATAGAAATGGTGCGCTGTCGCCACGGCCTTCCACAGGAAACCCGCCTGCAGGCACTGGAAAGGCCAGGCTACGGGGGGATGGGTCGGAAGAACCTTCGAAAGGGGACTGGAAGAAGCACCCCTGAGGGAGGCACCACACGAAGAACCTACCGCCGGTCAGGCCCGAAGGGAACCTGGTTGAAATTTCCGGCCGTGAGGTGGAACGCCAATGGAACAGATGGTGCAGAGATCCCCTGCCCGCCAGAGGCGGCTACCATGTAAAACAAACAAGCAGATGTTCGACGAGGCTGTGTTCGTGGCCGCCCTTACTTACTTACTTACTCCAATGCATCCGGGCAAGACGGCAGCGGGCACCAGGGGCACACCCTCTACTGCCTCTGGCGGTGGGCCCAACGACATTGGTCAAACACCATGCCGTCGAACGCAGTGCCGAGGCTTCACCTGGATGGCGGGCAACAAGCGGAACTCATCCCACTCCAGGAGAGCGGGAATCACCCCACCACGCCGAATTTGTGCCCCGTCTGCGCAATCGAGCAGATCAGGGGACTGGCAGGGGGCATGTCACCCACCATCTACGACAAAACGCAAGCATGAGGATCATGTTCTGCCCTCGTGTGCTAGATCTTCAGCGCACTGTGCAGCGCCCCGGTGGGATCTGCCGGCCCCCCATGACCTTAACTGAAGGGAGCCACGGACCCCTACGCCAACACCGCGGGGCCCCTTCACCGGAGGATCATCATGACCACCACAAAACAAGTCAACAGCCCCTGGCCAGATCGTCGACGGTGGGGGCATGAAAACCGCGAGACGCACCGTCAAGCTGACAGGAACCCCGACCAGCGCCCAGCCCCCAGTCTTTCCGCCAATGGAACCGAGAATTGTCGCCCAGGGCATCTGCAACACCAGGTCCCAGCACTAACCTTCTCACTCATTCCCGTCCTCGGGGCAGGGGCAGCCACTCCACGTCCCGGGCCGGCAGCCAGCCAAGGGCGGGGCTCACTAGCCGCCACACCCACACATGGGTACAGACATCCCATCCAGAGCCGCCCGGGCACACCACATGTACCTGCCACATGTTGTGGCTCACAGGAACGGGCCACAAAGGTGCACCCAGACAGCTGAATGACCCTGACTGAGAAAGCTAAGCCGGACAGAGCGGGCCGGACTTCCTGCGGTCAGCGCCATCGGCGCTAGCGGCCCAGAGGAGAGTTAATGGCAAAGCCAGAGAACTGGTGAATTTTACCATGGAGAACTCCCCATAGATCACGTAACGTACCATAAACCAGCACGCAGAGGGCTAACCCAGGGTGGGGCACACCGGGGTTCCGCACCACCGTGGAAACAGCGCCACAGAGGTAAGTCGGAAAAGCCAATGGGGGCCACTTTTATCGTCATTGCCAGTACATCCCATACCAGTACAAACCCCCCCCCTGACCTCAAGGCGCCCGCAGGAGGAAGCACAACACCTGTCACGCAGGGACGTACAAATGCTGGACCCCGGGACACCGGATGCGAGGCACTGCCCACTGGCGGCTCGATGCTCCCATGGGGAGCAGGAGCCCATGGCAGGCAACAAAAGGAGGAACGTTGCCACCGACGGACCTGTACATACCGCATGAACAGATAGGGACGGACGGAAAGCACCAAAGACCACCAATCCAGATTGAGATACGGATGCTTGTGCATGTGGCAGGGTCCCAGGGCGAGGGACTGTAAAACCGATTTTGGATGCGAAAAATCTCGCGGGCCGAACACAGGCACAACGTAGCCACTAAAGGAGGACAGCCAAGCATCAACGCAGTGCGCCCAGCCGGCGAGGAGAGCCCAGCACGAGCACAGCACACCCAACCATGACGGCAGAAAAAAAACACCAGCACAGCACGCCCAACCATGACGGCGGACCGCGTGCCAGCACAACACGCCCCATCGTGGCGGGGCCACCAGCACAGGCACGGCACATCCGACCATGGCGGAGAGTTTCGGGGTACCTCATCCTGTGGTGATGCGTGGAGGTGGTCGCGTGCGATCGCAGCAGAGAAAAAAAAAGAGAAAAAATGTACAGCCAGCAAAAATAAAGGGAAAAATCGTTTTTTCGGACATGAGAAACCCCCCAAAAAATTTACGCCGCTGTTTGGCGAGGTTGCAAAATGTAGGACACTCACAGAAAACCACGAGCAACAGGGTCGCGACGGCAACAACGTTGAGCGTTGCTTGCCCCAAACCACCTAGCAAAGTGCGTGTCCTAGGCGCTAGGGACTTGTGCGCGCCCGAACCTCAAAGGGGGAAGAAGAGAGGGAACACACGAACGAAAGAGAACAAATGAAAACAAGCAAACACAAAACACACACAAACAACAACGTCAACACTGGCTGCCCGCCGAGACGCAAGTATGTTACGTGCCGTGCAACGCTACGCTACGCCGCCAAGTAACACATGACGATAACCGCGCCGACAAGGAATACCCAGAGGTGTAATCGAGTGACCATGCCCACCCCCGCACGCCGCACACATAGGGAGCGAAAGGTATCCCTGTACGTACATGCCGCCACAAGCCCAACAAGGCCAGCACCGCCGCGGAAAAGCAAAATGGTATGGAGGGACACGAAGGGTGAAAGAATGATATGAAGAACGCATGGAGGGAACGACACACAACCAAGAGAAAGTACAACACACAAAATCAAAAAAAACAAAACACAAACCGAACATGCAAAAGAAACAACCGCACCGACCTCCGGGACACAAGTGCAAGTATGTTACGTGCTGCGCTACGCTACGCAACGAAAACGTGAAAAGGACAACGATAACCACGCCAACAAAGGTAACCAAGACGTGTAGCCGGGAAAACATACCGGCCCCCGCACGCCTGCTTACATAGGGAGCACAAGGTATGCCACCCGAGTTTGCACGTATATGCCGCTGTAAGCAAAGCAAGATATAGGCGAGGAGGGAGCCACACACCGCCACCAAGAGCACCCGTGCGCCGACACAAGTGCAAGTATGTTGCATGCCATGCCGCGGCACACAAGCGCTAAAAGCACAATGATAACCGCGCCAATGAATGAAGGTAACCAAAGAGGTGTAGCCGAGAGCCATGCCCGCCCCCACAGGCCCGCAAAGGGAGTGAAAGGTATGCCCACACTCACACAACCCAGCCGCTGCAGGCAAAGCAAGGTATGTCACAAAACCGGATGCATACATGCAAAAAGAGACGCCGCCAAGAGGTGTAACCATGCCCACCCCCGCACGCCGCACACACAGGGAACGAAAGGTATGCCCGTACATGCAAGCCGCCGAAAGCACAACAAGACCACCACCGCTGCGGAAGGGCAAAATAATATAAAGGGACAAGAAGTGTGAAAGAATAATATGAAGAATGTACGGAGAGGGCCACGCACAACCAAGGGAAAGTACAACATACACAAAAACAAAAAAAAGTACGTTACATGCCGCGCTACGACACACAATGAAAAGCACAACGATAACAATGTCAACAAAGGTAACCCAGAGGTGTATCCGAGAAAACATGCCCACCCCCACACACCCGCTTGCATAGGGAGCAAAAGGTATGCCGCCCGCGTTCACGCGTATATGCTGCCGCAAGCAAAGCAAGATATAGGCAAGGAGGGAGCCACACAACACCACCAAGAGCACCCGTGCGCCAAGACAAGTACAAGTACAAGTACAAGTACAAGTACGTAGTAGTAGAAGTATGTTACATGTCACGCCGCGGCACACAAGCGGGAAAAGAACAACGAAAACCGCGCCAACGAACGAAGGTAACCAAAGAGGTGTAGCCGAGAGCCGTGCCCACCCCCACACGCCCGCATAGGGATTGAAAGGTATGCCCACACACACACGACCCGGCCGCAACAACGCAGACACCGTCATCGTCGGTACCGCCGCCCCTGCAATAGCCCACACCCCCATCCTTCCTTTGTCTCACAGAACCAAGAAGGAGAGAAAGAGGAGGACCCCGGGACCAAGGAAGTAGGCAAGGGGAAAGACCGAGACAAACACAACCGCGGAGGTAGGGAAAAATGCACGCCAGGGAGGAGGGCGGGCCAAGGAAGAGTAGAGGAAAGGGTAAAGAGCACCGCAACAACGAAGGAAGAAGGAGGGTAGCCAGCAGCCAAGCGAGGGACGCACGCGGGGCAGGGGGCGCGGCCACAAGCCACGGCAAGCACAACACCACGAAAAAGCGCAAGAGAGGCGGGCACCAGGGAGACAGACGAAGGGAGGCAGCACCACGCACCTCGGCACCACGGCACTCACCGCGCCACCACGCACCCACCAGCACACAAACACCACACAGGCACCACACACACCACACGCACCCACGCCCGGCTGCCCGCCCCGAGGACAGGCGTCGCATTCACCCACGCCCGCACCACCACGCCCACAGCACGTGGACAGCGGACTCCGACAGCCCGCCCAGAGAACGGCCGGCCGGGGGAGGGAAAGCGCCTGAACCCAGACGCCCCTCACAACGGCGCAAGGCACTCCCCCCGGGCACACCCTCCTGCCACCCCCAAAGCGCGCAACGACGGCTCGCAAGAGCGCACGCTGTGGGGCCGGTGCTGGGTCCCGACACCCACACCAACCGCGCCCTGGAAACACGGGTCGCGGAACCCTGGCCACCCGCCCCTAAGGACGGGCGGCCGGGGGAGGGACACGCTCGACACCAGATGCTCCTCGCAATGGCGGAAGGCCACCCCCCCCCTGGGACGGCCCCCCACCACCCCCGAGGCACGCAGCCCCCCACAGGGCATGCAAGCCAAGGGGACAGTGCTGGGCCCCCACATCCGCACACCCGCGCCCACAGCACGTGGGTAGCGGACCCCAACAGCTCGCCCAGAGGACGGGCAGCCGGGGGAGGGAGAGCGCCTGAACCCAGACGCCCCTCACAACAGCAAAGGGCAGCCCCCCGGGGACGCCCTCCCGCCATCCCCACAGCGCGCAACGACGGCTCGCAGGAGCGCACGCTGTGGGACCCGTGCTGGGTCCCCGACCCCACACAAACCGCGGCCGGGACACACGGGTTGCGGAATCCTGCCTGCCCTGCCCAAAGGACGGGCGGCAGGGGGACGGACAGCGCCTGACACCAGACACCCCTCAAAACGGTGGAAGGCCCACCCCCCCGGGACGGCCCCCCACCACCCCCCCAGCACACAGCCCCCCACAGGGCATGCAAGCAAAAGGGACAGTGCTGGGCCCCCACACCCGCACACCCGCACCGAAAGCACGTCGGTAGCGGACACCGAGAGCCCGCCCAGAGGATGGGCAGCCGGAGGAGGGAGAGCGCCTGAATTCAGACGCCCCTTACAACGGCGAAAGGCAGCCCCCCTGGGGACGCCCTCCCGCCACCCCCACAGCGCGCAACGAAGGCTCGCAAGGGCGGACGCTGTGGGGCCGGTGCTGGGTCCCCACGCCCACACGGACCGCTTGCGGCATACACGGGTCGCGGAACCCTCGCCGCCCGCCCCAAGGGACCGGCAGCTGGGACAGGGACAGCGCCTGACACCAGACACCCCTCACAACGCTGGAAGGCCAGCCCCCCGGGGACGGCCCCCAACCACCCCCGCAGCACGCAGCCCTTCACACGGCATGCAAGCCAAAGGAACAGTGCTGGGCCCCCACATCCGCACATCCGTGCCCACAGCACGTGGGTAGCGGACCCCAACAGCCCGCCCAGAGGATGGGCAGCCGGGGGAGGGACAGCGCCTGCACTCAGTAGCCCCTCACAATGGCGAAAGGCACCTCCCCCGGGGACGCCCTCCCGCCACCCCCACAGCGCGCAACGACGGCTCGCAGGAGCGCACGCTGTGGGACCGGTGCTGGGTCCCCACAACCACAGCGACGAGGCCCGGGACACACGGGTCGCGGAACCCTGGCTGCCCGCCCCAAAAGACGGGCGGCCGGGTGAGGGACAGCGCCTGACACCAGACACCCCTCACAACGGTGGAAGGCCGCCCCCACCGAAACGGCCCCCCACCACCCCCGCGGCACGCAGCCCCCCACAGGGCATGCAAGCCAAGGGGACAGTGCTGGGCCCCCACATCCGCACACCCGCGCCCACAGCACGTGGGTAGCGGACCCCGACAGCCCGCCCAGAGAACAGGCAGCCGGGGGAGTCAGAGCGCCTGAATTAAGACGCCCCACACAACGGCGAAAGGCACCCCCCCCCGGGACGCCCTCCAACCAGCCCAAGGCGCGCAACGGCGGCTCGCAAGAGCGCACGCTGTGGGACCGGTGCTGGGTCCCCACGCCCACACTGACTGCGCCCGGGACACACGGGTCGCGGAACCCTGGCTGCCCGCCCCAAAGGACGGGCGACCGGGGGAGGGACAGCGCCTGACACCAGACGCCCCTCACAACGGTGGAAGGCCAACCCCCCCAGGACGGCCCCCCACCATCCCCGCGGCACCCACCCCCCCACAGGGCATGCAAGCCAAGGGGACAGTGCCGGGCCCCCAGCCCCGCACACCCGCGCCCATAGCACGTGGGTAGCGGACCGCGACAGCCCGCCAAGAAGATGCTCAGCTGGGGGAGGGAGAGCGCCTGAATTCAGACATTCCTCACACCAGCGCAAGGCACCCCCCCCGGGGACGCCCTCCCACCACCCCCACAGCGTGCAACAACGGCTCGCAATTGCGCGCGCTGGGGGGCCGGTGCTGGGTCCCCACGCCCACACTAACCGCACCAGGGGAAACTCGGGTCGCGGAACCCCGGCTGCCCGCCCCAAGGGACGGGTTGACAGGAGAGGGACAGCGCATGACACCAGTCGCCCCTCACAACGGTGGAAGGCCACCTCCCCTGGGACGGCCCCCCACCAACCCCGCGGCACGCAGCCGCCCACAGGGCATGAAACCCAAAGGGACAGTGCTGGGCCCCCGCACCCGCACACAGGCGCCCACGGCACGTCAGTAGCGGACCCTGACAGCCCAACCAGAGGACGGGCGGCCGGGGAAGGGACGGCGCCTGAATTCAGACGCCCCTCACAACGGCGCAAGGCACTCCGCCGGGGACGCCCTCCTGCCACCCCCACAGCGCGCAACGACGGCTCGCAAGAGCGCACGCTGGGGGACTAGTGCTTGGTGCCCACACCCACACCAACCGCAATCGGGAAACACGGGTCGCTGAATCCTGGCTGCCCGCCCCAAGGGACGGGCGGGCGGTGGAGGGACAGCGCCTGACACCAGACGCCCCTCACAGCGCTGGGAGGCCAACCCCCCGGGACGGCCTCCCACCAGTCCCGCGGCACGTGGCCCCTCGCAGGGCATGCAAGCCAAAGGGACGGTGCTGGGCCCCCACACCCGCACACCCGCGCCCACAGCCCGTTGGTAGCGGACCCCGACAGCCCGCCCAGAGAACGGGCAGCTGGGGGAGGGTGGGCGCCTGCACTCAGCAGCCCCTCACAACGGCACAAGGCACCCCCCCTGGGGGCGCCCTCCCGCCACTGCCACAGCGCGCAACGACAGCTCGCAAGAGCGCACGCTGTGTAGCAGGTGCGTGCTGGGTCCCCACGCCCACAACGACGGCACCCGGGAAACACGGGTCGCGCAGCCCTGGCTGCCCGCCCCAAGAGACGGGTGGCCGGGGGAGGGACAGCGCCTGACACCAGACGCGCCTCACAACGGTGGAAGGCCACCTCCCCTGGGACGGCCCCCCACCAACCCCGGCGGCATGCAGCCCCCCGCAGGGCATGCAGGCCAATGGGACGGTGCCGGGCCCCCACGCCCGAGCACCCGTGCCCACAGCAGGCGGGTGGCGTACCCCGACAGCCCGCCCAGCGGACGGGCAGCCGGGTGAGGGAGGGCGCCCGAACTCAGACGCCCCCCACAGCGGCGCAAGGCACCCACCCTGGGTCCGTCCTCCCGCCATCCCCACAGCGCGCAACGACAGTTGGCAAGAGCGCACGGTGCAGGGCCGGTGCTGGGTCCCCACGCCCACACCTACCGCACCCGGGAGACACAGGTCGCGGAGCCCTGGCTGCCCGCCCCAAGGGATGGGCGGTCGGGGGAGGGACAGCGCCTGGCACCAGAAGCCCCTCACAACGGTGGAAGGCCAGCCCCCCCTGGGGAGCCTCCCACCACCCCCGCGGCACGTGGCCCCCGGCAGGGCATGCAAGCCAAAGGGACAGTGCTGGGCCCCCACCCCCGCACACCCGCACCACAGCACGTGGGTAGCGGACCCCAACAGCCCGCCCAGAGGACAGGCAGCCGGGGGAGGGAGAGCGCCTGAACTCAGACGCCCCTCACAATGGCACAAGGTAGGCAGGTAGGTAGGTGCACTCGGTCGTGGGGAGGCGCCCCATGGTTCCCCCTGGCGTCGCCCCTGTGACGAATAGGAAGAGGCTCCGCGCGTGAAGAGGGAAGGCGGCTTACATCCCGCTAGACCTGACTGTTGGCCCCCAACAAAGCGGCCCCGGGCAACACCGGGAGGGCTGATCGCCGCCAGCGTGACGTGCTTGTCTCGCCGGGAGGCTGTGCCCCCGTGCTTGCGCACGTCCCCTCCTTTGGGCGGAACCCTGGAGGTTCACCGGACTTTCTGGCGTATCCCTTTCCCAGAGCATGCATGCATGTTCTTGGTACTAGGGTTCCGAGGCGCTTGGGTGTCGCGCGCTCCGCATCGAGTCCCAAAGCAGCGCAGGGCTTAGGATGCAGCCTTACCCCCGGTCTCCGGATCTCGTTTGGCCGGGTCACCTGCATGGCACGGGCTGCCTCAGTGCCCGGGCTGTGAGCACTGGGTTTCCTACTGTTGTGCGGCGTTTTTGTTTGGGTCCAGTTGGCGGTTGGGTGTGGGTTTTGTTAACCCCGCCAGTCCTGGCTGGGGTCTTGGGTGGGTGCGTTAGGGCACGGTTTGTGGTGTTGTCCCTCTAGTGTCGGCTGTTCGTGGTGTTCGTGGTTGGGGCTCGGTTTCGGCCTGCTTATGGGACGTGTGTGGTTGCGTGGGCGCCCCGCTTGCCCCCCGCCGTTTCCGGTTCCGGCGTGCGGTGTGGGCGCGTGTGCTGGGCCCGGGTCTCGGCTGTGCCCAGCCCTTCTTGGCTGGGTTGTCAGGGTGTGTTTTTTGCGCTTTTTTTTTCCTCTTTTTTTTCTGGGTGTTCCTGTCCCGGGCCTTGTGGTCCCTGTCCCCCCATCCGCTTTTTTTCGGGCTGGGCTGCTGGCTCTCTTTTCTTTTCTTTTTTTTCTGCTTGTTTCGGTGTCCCTTTTCCCGGTAGGCCGCTGTTCCTGGCTTGGTGTTGCCGGTTTTGGCTGGGTGGTCCCCCTGTGCCTCTTTGGGGGTCCTGTCTTCGGTGCCTTCTGGGGGGGGGGTTTGGCCGCCTCTGGTGGTGTTGGCGGGCGGTTTGGCGGCTGTGGGCTGTTTTCGCGCCTTTTCCCCCTCCCCCCTGGGTTTTTTTTTGGGGGGGGGGGCTTGCCTGTTCCTCCCTCTGCCTTCCCTGGGCTGGTGCACGCACTGGCCTGCATTCAGTGTTGTCTTCTGGGCTGCTGTTGTCAGTTGCGTTCTGTTTGGCCGCGTTCCGGCCTCATGGGTCGGGTGGGCTATGTACACGGTGGGCTCGGCGCCCCTTCTAGCCGGGTTAGGTCCTGGCTCTGCCGGCTGGGCGGCTGCGCCAGGCGGCTGCTTGTGGTTCTGGGTTAGGGGGCTGGGGTTGTTCGTGTCCTTTCCCCTCTGCGGTGCCGGTTTTAACCTTCTGGGTGGTCCGCCACCGTTGTTGCCAGGCGCGCTGTGGCCCCGTGTGTGGCCTGCGGTGCTGGTGTGTGGCGTGCTGGTGCGGCGCCTTCCAGGGTGTGCGGTGGCTGGCTTTGGTTAGTCCTTCAGGTGAGGGTCAGGTGTGTCGTGTTGTGCCGCTCTGTGCCGCGTCGCGTCGCATCGTGCTGTGGCAGGTTGCACTGTGGCGCGCTGTGGTGCGGTGTGCCGTGGTCTCGCGTGGTGCCGCGGTGGGTCAGTGGAGGTCAGCCTGGCCTGTGTCTTGGTGCGGAGTGCGGGCAGGAGTGTGGCTGGCTGGTGGCTGGGGGCTGCGGTTAGGTGTGGGTATCTCGCTGGGTCCGTGCTGTGGGGGCTTGGGCGTGCCGCTCGGGCTGGTGGGTCGGGTAGGTCAATCGTGTGACGGTCCGTGGGGTTGCCCTCCCTGGGGGCCTGTGCCTTGGTCCCGTGTCCTCTGGGGGTTTCGGTCCCTAGTCCTGGTCGCTGTGGCCGTGCCTTCGTCCTCTTCCGGTGCCTGTGAGGTGGCCCTTGTGGCGGCCGGGGTCGTCGCCTGGCGGTGAGGGCGTGGTGGTAGGCCGTGCGGCGGCGTTCCCTGCGGCTTCCTCTGTGGGTGTGGCCCGTTCCCCCCGTGTAGGTGTGCCCTCCATTCTCCGTGTGGTTTTCGGTGGCTGGTGGGTGTGCCCTGGTGTGATCCGCACGGTGTCCGATGCTTGCTTTGGTGGTGTGTGTTGGGGGGTGCGCCCCCGGGTGTCGTGGGGTGTTTGGTGGGGGTGGGGCGGCGCTGTTCCCCCCGTCTTGGTATGCCCTTCCTGGGTGTGGGTTGTGGCGCCTGCCGTGGTGCCCTTTTCCTCCGTGCCTTGGTCCCCGCTCCCGCCCCTTCCTGGTTCTTGGGTGGTTTCCTGCCCCCATGTGGTGTCTCTTCCGGCGTCCTGTCCCTGTGAGTGCCTGCCCTCACTTGGGGCCCCTCCGTGCCCTCTTGCCTGAGTGCTCCTCGGTGTCCCTTGCCCTTCCCTTGCCCTTGTCCTCCCCCTTCCTGGTGTGGTGGTGGCGGGAGGGGCGGGGTGGGGAGGGGGCGCCGGCGGCCCAGGCCTGGGGGTGGGTGGCCTGGAGCCACTGGCGGAGGGCTTGGGGGGTGTAGGGGGGGCGGAGGCCCTGGACCGCATCGCGGAGGAGGGCCTCCCATGCCGCTTGCGGCATGATGGCCTCCGGGGCGGCCTCGTTGCGGTTGGCGGCACATGGTGCATACCTTCGAGGAGGTGCGCACCCGCACCCCGGGGTGCGGGTGCGCACCTCCTCGAAGGTATGCACCATGTGCACCCCTTCGTGCCTTCCCGCTCCCCCGGCCCACTTCACCCAGCAGCGGAGCTCCTGCAAAGCGGGGGCAGACCACCAGGCGAGGTCGGCGGGGGCCTGGGGGGGGGAGGGGTCCGGGCCTGGGGTCCTGGAGCGGCGGGGGGAGGACGTGGACCTGTGGTGGTGGCGGGGGTGGCGGTGCCTGGGGGAGCGGGAGCGGCGGTGGCCGGGGCTGGGGGTGGAGGACGGGTACGGGCGGAGGGGGGAACGGGAGGGGGAGGTGGACATGGGGCGGCGGTGGCGCGCTTGGTGGCGTCCGGGGGAGCGGGAGTGGTGGTGGCGGCAGCCGGGGGTGGTGGATGAGTATGGGCGGCGGGGGGAACGGGGAGCCCGGCGGGGCGTGTGGGGGGAGGGGGAGGTGGACGTGGGGCGGCGGTGGCGTGCCTGGCGGCGTCGGGGGGAGCGGGAGCTGTGGTGGCGGGGGCTGGGGGTGGGGGTCTTGTATGGCCGGTGGGGGGAGGGGGAGGTGGACATGGGGCGGCGGTGGCGCTCGTGGTGGTGCCCGGGGGAGCGGGAGCGACGGGAGCGGGGTCTCGGGGGGTCTTGGTGGCCCCTGGGGGAGCGGGAGCGGCGCGAGTGGGTTGTTGAGGCACGGCGGCGGTGTGGGGAGTGTGGGCGCCGTGGGCAAGTGTGCCGTGCGGGGGGGGAGCGGGAGCGCCGCCGTTTGCGGGACCGGGCCTCATCGCTCGAGTCGGGCCAGTCAGGAGGCGTCGGCGGGTCCTGGGGGGCTTCGCGTGGTGCCGCCTGGTACTGGGGGGGGGGGGGGGGGGTCGGAGGTCCCCCGTCGTCCATGGATCCGCCAGGTAGGGGTGTGGTGGCGGCAGCGGCTGGTGGTATGGGTCGAGTGACTGTCCTTGGCGGGGTTGGGCCCGGGGGGCCCCTTCGGCGTGGACGTGGTTGCCGGGGGGATACAGATACGGTTCCTGGTACGGGGGGGGTGGCTGGTACGGGGGGGGTGGCCCCTGGCGGTAGGTGGGGTATGCGGGTGGAGCGCTCGGTGGCTGCCATCCCATTCGCTGGTGCTGTTCGTGCACGGGGGGTTGTGGCCCGGTGGGGTAGGGCGGTGGGCAGTGGTAGTGGTGGGGGTGGTGTTGGTAGTGGTGGTGGTGGGGCCGCTGGTGGTGGTGGTGTGGGTAGTGGTGGGGTTGGTGTTGCGGGTATGGCCCATGGACCCCTTGTGGGTTTTCCGGTCCGCCTTGTGGGGGTGGGGGGCTGGGCATCGTGGGCAGTGCCCGAGGCTGCACTATGTGGTGGGCAGGGGGGGCGGGTTCGGGGCCGGGCTTGACGCTGACGGTGGACGAGGGGTCCCAAGTCCCTTGGTTGGTTTGGCCAGCGGTGGTGGTGGTTTGTGGGGGATGGATGACGGGGCGCTTGGTGACAGGGGTTGCGGACGAGGGCTTGGACGGGGTCGTGCTGGTTGGCCGCCTCTGCGGTGGTGGTGGGTGCCGGTGGGAGGGGGGCGTGGGTTGCGGTGGGTGGGTAGTCCTGGCTTGGGTGAGGGTCCGGGTGGGGGTGGTGTCGGTTGGGTTTGTGTCGTTGCGTTTGTGGCGTTGTGTGTGCTCGCGTGGGCGCTGGCTTGGGTTTGGGGTCGGGTTCGGGGTTGGGGTCCGGTTCCAGGTTGAGGAGTACCTCTGTCGGGAGGTGTGAGGGCGCCGATGTCGGGTCGGGAGTCGTCCCGGTGCGTTGCCATTGCGGGCCAGGGGACGTAGCCGTAGCGGCTATCACGTAGTAGTGGCCGCGCTCGAGGACTGTAACCCAGACCTCCGGCGGGGGGTGGTCACTGTCTGTAGGTGGGGGGGGGAGGTTGTCGTCTGGGGTGCGGAGGCCGGCAGCGCGGAGGGCGGTGTCGCGGGTTGGTGCGGCGGCCTGTTCCCACTGCTCCGGGCGGTTCGGGTCCGCTGGGTGGTCCGTCTCCGCTGGGGCCCAGCGCAGGAGTACGGTCCCTTGACGCGTGACGTTGTTGCCGGTGTCGTGCGTCAGGGCCTGGCCCCACTCGATGGGGGGGATCCAGACGTGCTGGCCCTGGGTGTGTTTGCGGGCTCGCCAGAGTACGAGGTCTACGATGGCCTCGTGGAGGCCCCTGCCTGGGGTGGTCAGGTCCCAGAGGGCTTTGACGGTGAGCTTGGTCCAGTCGTCTTGTAGGCGGTACCAGCCCAGGGGGGTGGTCGGGGCCCTGTCTTGGAGGGTTTGTCGGAGGAGGTCGGGGTCGCGGATGGTGGCCGGTGTGAGGGGAGGGTGCCCCAGGTCCGGGGGGGGGTGGGCTGGATGGGCTGCCGGGGTCTTGCGCGTCTACGTCGATGTATCGTTGGCCCTGGTTGGGCTCGGCCGGACTAGGCGGTGCCGGGTGGCTTCTTGGGTGAGTTATGGGCCTCGGGGCGCTGTGGTGGTGTCTTGGAGGCCTGCGGATGGAGATGGGGGGCGCGTGCGGGGCGCAGAGTGGGTTAGTGGACGTCTGGGTCATGCACGGCATGGTAATGGATGAGACGCTGCATGAGTTCCCTGGCGGTGGGGTCGGTGAGGTGCTCCGCGTGTGTCAACAGGAGGTGTTTGCGGTGTACCATTTGGGCCGCTGCTCTGCGGACTGCCTCTAGCTGGAGGTGTGCTGCTGCCTCCATGGGGCTTTCCGTGTGTTTGGTGAGGTGTCGGTGCAGGGCCTGTGTCACCGCCCCTCTCATGGTGGCTTCTCTGACGAGGGGATCTTGGAAGAGGTGTTCGGTGGCCTGGTGTGCGTGGCTGTGGGTTGGCCATCCTTCGTGTTGTCGCAGGGTTTCTGCCGGGGACCAGCCCACTAGCGTGTCCCTGCCTGTATGGAGGGGGCATTTTTTGAAGTGTTCCCAGTCCTCCGGGGTGGTGTGGTCGCACGGGCAACGGGTGTGTTCTTCGGGGACGTGGATGTGTTTGTGGGCGAGCCATCTGGCGACCCTGGTGAGGAATGGTAGTTGCTCCTTGAGGAGCTGGATGCGTCGTTTTTGGTTGTGGGCTGGGACGTTTGCTGGGCGCAGCGCTGAGTGGTAGAGCGGGATTTGCAGTCTGTCCTGGAGCTCCTGGATGTGCGCCCGGCTGTCTGCGTCGCCGAGCACGCGGGCGAGATGTTGGATGGGGTTGGGGTAGTGGTATGCTCTGTCGTGGGAGGAATGGGGGGCGTCCTCTGGTACCCAGTCCGGGGTCTGATGGGGCTCGGGTACAGGGGGCACGTGTTGGAGGTGTGTGTGGTTGCGGCCGTGGTCAGGGATCTGGAGGGCTGGTAGGTGTGTTGTGCGCTGGTGTACTGCCTGATTGTCCACCTTACCATTTCCGTATTGGTGTCTGTGGGACTCTTGTTTCACGATGTGGAGGTGGACGTAGGGGGGAAGGCTCCGAAGGGCTTTCAGGGGCAGCAGTGCCTGGGTGCCGAGGCTCGTTGCGGTGGTTTTGTGAAGTGGTTGCCTTGCTATGCGGAGGAGCAGGTGTGTGTCGACAGTGGCGTCTACCATGAACCAGACCCGGACGATGTGCGGGGAGTGGGCGGGTAGGTGGGCCGCGATCTCGGTGATGGCGTCGGCCATGGCCCCTAGCTCCCCGTGGGAGGAGGCCCCATAGGTGGTGTGGCCCGTGTGGTGGTCCATTTGGTAGTGTCCCCTGGTGTGGGTTAGCTGCAGGGTGGCCCCCCCGGTGTGAGCGCGGATTCGCCTGAGGCGTCGGTGAAGAAGAGCTGGTCCGCCGGTGATGGTTGTGGGAGGCCGCATGGGTTCATGGGCAGGTAGGCGTATATGGCAAGGCCCGTGGCGAGGTGGGCTACTGGGGTTGTGGGCTGCAGGATGGGGGTGGCGTACACCCCTAATCCTTTGGAGATGATGTGTTTCGCTTGGGGGGACAGGGCTATGAGTCCCTGCTCCGGCTGTCCTTGTGTGAGGTAGGAGTAGATGTAGTGGAGGATGTAGGCTGTGTCGGGGTTTAGGTCGTGGCATGTGAGGGTTTGTGTTTGGTGCCCCGGTGTGTGGCAGGAGTGGTGGAGCGGATAATAGGGGTGCTCGTGCTTGCCCATTCTGCCTGGCTTGTACATGCTGTAACGGATGCCGACTCCTGCCGGGTCGGGGCGGGGCCATGTGGGTGTAGTGGTGAAGAGCCATTTGGGCGCGTGGTCGGGGTTCCATGCTACCGTGGGGTTAGTGTCGGTGCGGTGGAACCATGGGGCTATCCATGCGTAGGCCTCTGGGGGTAGGTGGATTGTGGGGCGGGTGTGGTGGCGTGCTATGAGGTGTAGTACGGGTCATGGTGTGGTTGGTGCCTCGGGGTCACAGGCCCAACATGTGCGTGGCATGCTCTGGGAATCTTGGGGGACCCGTGGCAGGTCTCGGGCGGTCATGTGGTGTTTCGGTATGCGCCATTTTGCCCCGTGGTGGATGACGGTGGTCTGCGTGGGTTTGGCTTCATTCGGGGCCAGTAGTAGGGTTAGTGATGGGACCGGGCCCGTCACCGGGGGGACGGGTTCGTGTTTCGATCCGGTGGGTGCGTAGGGCGGTGTCGCTGGGATGGGTCGCGCGTGTTGCTTTGTGAATTCTTGGTAGGCTGTGTGCATGTCTTTGCTTCCCGGTAGAGTGTGTCCCGCTGCTCGTGCCGTCTGCGTGAGGTACTGGTGGAGGAGGCGGTATTGAGGCCATTCGGGAAGCTGTAGAAAGGGGGTGTGGTGTGCCCCGCTGTGGTGCAGGACCCGCATTTGGGGGAGGGTGACGTATACTATGGTGAGGGAGGCCCCGACGTGGTCTATGGTGTGGATGGTGCCCTTGGGGTGATGGTGGAGGTCCCCGCAGAGGACCGCTAGAGGCCCTTCCTCTGGGCACGTGTGGTTGGTGAGTATGGCGTGGTGTGGGGATGGGAGGAGAAGCTGCAGGTGGTTCCACAGGCGCGTGTTCATGTCGGTGGGCATGCCCATCTGGTGGAGTACCCAGCGCGGGCACACACCAACCGCACCCGGGAAACACGGGTCGCGGAGCCCTGTCTGCCCGCCCCAAGGGATGGGCGGTCAGGGGAGGGACAGCCCCTGGCACCAGAAGCCCCTCACAACGGTGGAAGGCCAGCCCCCCCGGGAGAGCCTCCCACCACCCCCGCGGCACGTGGCCCCCCGCAGGGCATGCAAGCCAAAGGGACAGTGCTGGGCCCCCAGCCCCGCACACTCGCACCACAGCACCTGGGTAGCGGACCCCAACAGCCCGCCCAGTGGACAGGCAGCCGGGGGAGGGAGTGCGCCTGAATGCAGACGCCCCTCACAATGGCACAGGGCACCCCGCCGGGGACGCCCTCCCCCCACCCCCTCGGCGCGCAACGACAGCTCGCAAGAGCGCACGCCGCGGAACGGTGCTGGGGTCCCACGCCCACACCAACGGCACCCGGGGACCACGGGCCGCGGAACCCTGGCTGCCCGCCCCAAGGGACGGGCGGCCGGGAAAGGGACGGCACCTGACACCAGATGCTCCTCAGCACCGTGGAAGGCCAACCCCCCCGGAAGGGCCTCCAAGCACCCCCGCGGCATGCAGCCCCCCGCAGGGCATACAAGCCAAAGAAACAGTGCTGGGCCCCCACGCCCGCACACGGGCGCCCACGGCACGTGGGTGGCGAGCCCCGACAGCCCGCCCAGAGGACGGGCAGCCGGGGGAGGTAGAGCGCCTGACATCAGACGCCCCTCACAACGACGCAGGGCACCCCCCGGGCACACCCTCCCGCCGCCCCCACAGCGTGCAACGACGGCTCACAAGAGCGCACGATGCGGGCTCTGTGCCCCGTGCCCACACCACCGGTGCCACACGGGCAACAGGGGGAGCGCCTAACGCCCCCCTACGGGCAAGCGAACGCCCGGCGGAGCCCGGGGAGCGACGCTGGGTGCTGGCCCGCGGAGCCAACGTTCGAGCTCCCCCACCCACACCCCACCACGCCCACAGCACGTGCACCAGCGACGGGGCACGGGACAGCCACGGGAGATCCGCACCCCATCCCCTGCTGTCAGGCACAGCGACAAAACAATGGCGCAGGCCACGGCCCCACGCAAAACACGCCCCCGATCTCCGACGCTGGACGGGGCGCACGAGGTCATCAGGGCGCTGGGACTCCGAGGCTGCGACGGGGACCCACCCCTGGAGGACGCGGATGCGGACTCCGACCTGGAAATGATCCCAGCGCCCCCCGCGGGCAGCGCACCCGCAAAACCGACGCCGCCGGCGGGCAGCGTGCTAGCCCCCCGCCCCGTGTGGAAGCGAGGCCACTGCACCGGGGAAGGCTGGTGCCCCAAGCAACACCCCCGACCCGGCCCCGATGACGGGGCGCTGCCCCCGCTGGGGCACGCGGCCGCACGCGCCGCCCTGCGCTACCGGGTAGCGCAGGGCTGCATCCTGGATGAGACCATGCGCGGCAGCGTGAACATCCAAGAGGCCGTCAACCGGGTCGCCCCCACGGGCCAGGCGGAGGTGGCCCTGCCCACCGGGGCCGCCACGGCGGACCGGCGGAGGGGATCGTCGTGGAACCCACCGGAATGGTGCTGGTCCTAGCAGCAGACATGCCCCGAGGTGTGCTCTACGCATCCCGCGTGCAGCGTGAGCGCCCGCAGTGGGCCATCCAGGTGTACACCCCCCCCCCGGGGCGTGGCCCTTCTCAACATGGGCAGTGCTCACCGTGATGTGGCACCTGGCACCTGAGGACCCCCCCGCAGGCACTGCGGGGGAAATCGCCCGGGACCTTGACGCCTGTCTGGCCGACCAGGATTTCCCCTGGCACAGGCCTCAGGGCAGCCTCCAAGTGGCGCCCGCGGCGGAGGGTTCAGCCTCGCGGGGACCCTCCAGCGACACCCCGACAAGAGGGCGCTCTACTTCCTGCAGACAGGCACGGTTCCGGCCGCCCCGCCCGACTCTGGGTGGCAGTGGGAAGCGGGGGAGGCACAACCGCTACCGGACCCCTGGATCCTCCCGCTGTGGTACTTGCCCGTGGGCACCCTGTCCCATGCCACCCAAGTCGTCAAGGGGGCTTTCCACCGCCCCAACCCCCCGGCGTGGCTCTCCTCCGCAGCCTGCAGGTGGGGGCGGCCTGGATACGCCGGCGGGAGGAGGACGGGCGCCCGGGCCCGTACTTCCCCCTGGTGCAGGGCCAGGCGCTGCTTCACGCCGAGGACATGGCAACCGTGCAGTGGGGGGCGATCGTACCCAACAAGGCGTGCAGGTGGGTCACTTCGGCAGCCCCGCAACCCATGCAATCGCCACCGGCCTGCCACGCCTTCTACGGGCGGTCCCCCCCTTGGCCCCCCGCCACGCCCTCACACGGGAATTTGGAGGGCCATGCTGAGCCACCCCAGGGATTGGATGGTGACCCCGGGTGCACGGTACCCGCCGGGGCCGGTGCTTGAGCAGCTCACGGCCCCCACGCCCGGGGTCCGCCACGCCCTGCACAGGGCGTCGGCCCCTACACAACAGCTCACCGACTAGGTGCTGGACCTGGTGCTGGAACCCCTACGGGTGCTCTACCCGCAGACCCACATCCCGCCTGCAGGCACGTCAAACCGCCTGGCCCGCCTGGGATTGCAGCGCCGCGTCGAGGCCGCACACACGGCAGCTGTGGTGGAACAGTGGTTGATACTCCACAACCCGTCGACTGCGCAGGGCCACTGGTACCTACACCAACTCCTCCTCCTCCCTTGGGCAGAACTCGTACCACACGCACCCGGAGCGCCTGGGCGCGCAGAGCTTCCCGCAGCCGGCCCCGCCCGCCCTCCCGCCGGGGCAGGTCCCGGAGGCACTGCAGCAGGGCCCCCGGCTCGACACGACCACCACGGTGCAACAAAGGGGAGGCAGCAACGCAGACGAGGCCGAGCCCGACCGCACGAACTGCGGGGTGGTGGCCTGGACGGCGGCCTGCAGGCACCTTGCCCGGGACACCGCGGGAGTTAGGCAGTACAGGCCAGCGGACGGCAGGGCACTGGCATCCACAGTCGCGGCCGTCACCATGGGACCCGTGGCGGCCTGGCTAGCGCGCCTGCTACCCCACGTCCCCTGCCGCGACACGCGGCTCTGCCAACCAGCCGCAACGCACATGCCGACGGCACCCCTCACGGCGGAACAGCTGTACGTCATTGCGGCGGCGCTACTGGCGGACGGCGGGGAGAGTTTTGTCCACCACCACGGCCCGACGCAGATCGCAGGTAGCATACAAGGGCCGCAGCGCGACGCGCCCCACCCGTGGCACGCCGGATTCCGCGAACGCACCCGCGTCAGGGACGCAGGTGGCGGCACACCCCCTCTCAGGTTCCAGCAGGGGGAAGCACTGGTGCTGCAGGCGGTGGGCTACCAGGCCATCCCGCACGGCCACGCTGGAGGGTACCGGTCGCACATCCTAGCCGGGGGCCGCTTGACCGTTGGACACGGCACCGCCAGACAGGGGGCATTCCCACCCCATGTCGACTGGCAGCGGGAGCCCACCCAGGCCTACTATGTGACGGCGGACCCCTCGCCGCTAGCCGTCCTGCTACACACCGTCAGCGCCCCCAACAAACGGCAGGAGCCGGGGTGGGCCAACCCCCCCACACTGGTCTGGAGCGCCGACCAGGAGGAGCATCTGCGGGGCGCATGGCAAGGGGACGCCATCAGGACCACGGATGTTGCGGACCTCCACGCGGGGCCCGTCACGCAAGCCGGCCCGGCGGCCACCCTCGCAGTGGCCGAACGAGGACAGCAGAACCCACAGTGGGTAGTCTGCATGTTCAGCCCGGCGGACGCGCACATCGCTGTCTGCGACCCCGAGCGCCTGCCAGCGGCCGAGGCTGTAATCCTCATGGCGGACTGCCCTCGCGTGATCGTCAAGGCGCTGCCGGAGGGCGAACACCACGCCCTCCTGCTCCAAGTCCGCCTGAAGAACAACGCCAAGGCAGCGAAGCCAGGGGTGTGGCCGGCAGCGGCGCGCCCCGCCGACCTAGAGCTCCAGCTGGCGGTCCCGACCACAGTATACCACTGGCTCCACGCCTTCCACCACCTAGGCTTTTGGGGCAGGTACGTTTCCCTAAATGGTCCCATATTACATTCCCGGGTGCCTCAATGCTTTTTTTGGTTTGTATGCCTCTCACGTTGTGCACTACATACAATGAAAAGGATGCTCCAAATTAATTTTTGGTAATCTTCCATCCTATGTCTGATAATTATGAGCCAAGCGAATTGTCCTGTGTGGTGGCTCAACACAATGGTGCCATGCGACGGGCCATTTCGAAATTTCCCAAAAAACAGCATCCACGACAGTAATCAAGGTTGATTGCCTTTTTTCCATGTTGGGTGGCTCTTCAAGTTAGTTTACGCGCGCCGTGCATCAGAAACTCGTGAGACTAAGCAGCCAGTTTCAGGACCTCCGGAACAATATGAAAAAGGTTGTTGAGTTCATAGAAAAATTTAACAAACCGTTTGAGGAGTCCCAAACAAAAAGCCAGAACGCACAGCAGCGGGTGTCGGTGCCAAGCATGTACTGGCACATGGTTCCACAAGTACAACCTCAGTGAGCACTCACATGCCCCCATGTGTGCTTTGCTTCCGTATCAGTGTTGCCTTCACTTGTTTCTTGTGGCTCGTCCCATGGTCCCACATTGTTGAGCCATGGAACGGGCCAAAAAAGGTTTTTCGAAATCAGAAATGAATTTGCAGGACCCAGGCAGGCGTAAGAGAATCACAAATCAAGGTCGATTGTCTCTTTTTCATATGGGTGATCATCCATGCCTTCCAAACTATGACTCTTTGGTGTTCTCCAAATTCGGAATGGCCCGTCGCATGGCAACATAATGTGGAGCCACCACACATGACAATTAGTTTGGCTCAAAACTATAAGACATAGTATGGAGGATTGCCTAAACTTAATTTGGTTCATCCTTTTGATTGTATGTAGTACACATAGTGAGAGGCATACGAACCAAAAAAGCATTGGGGCACCCGGGGATAAGAAACAGGACCATTTAGGGAAACATACCTGCCCTAAAAGCCTAGGTGACGACCTGCGAACGGGGGGCAAGCCCGACCGCCAAATTGGCGCCACACACTGTCAAGAGTGGCTGCAGGCGGACGCGCGGCACGACGCCGTACAGGGTCTTGGACCCGCGCCCGCGACACGAGCCCTCAGTGCGGCGGCCCCGGGACGCGCGCTGGCGCCGCACACGGTTCTGCTGGCCAACCTACCCTTCGACCCGGCACCGGAGGGCGCCATCCGCAAGTCGTCGCCCCTCCCCCCGGCACGGGGGGCCACGGAGCCAACGAAATGCCCCCTATGTGCGGACAAGTACCACACAAGCGAAGCGATGCCTGAACACCTGGCGTGGCACGCGGTGCAGGCCGCCACCCGAGTGCAAGACAAGGAGCCGGCCTCCCACATCCTCCAGGGGACGGCACGGAGATCCCCGTGGCATGCACCGTACACCCAGCCCCCCCCCCCCCCCAGGCGGCCGGCCACGCGGCGGCCCCGAGGGACGAAGAGGAGGCGTCTGGAACGGCCCCGGGAGCCGGCGATGCAGCCCATCAAGGGGCCGTCTCCGTTGGACTGGCCCCCCTGACCCCCCTGTGGCCCCCCCTGGGAGCGGGCACCCCACAATTCATGGCCCCAGCACACCCAGGAAACCTGGCTGCTCCGGCGGACCCCGCAGCGACGCGGATACGGGACAGCTGACTCCAGGAGGACGCGGCGGACGATGCCCTCTGGCTCCTCTCCTGGAACCTTTGCAACGGCCTCGTCCCACCAGACCGGTCCTTCCAGGACACACTCCGACGATGCCCGGGGCCGGCGGCCTGTACCGATAAGGAGCACCTCATCACCGGCATACTACCCCGGGAGGGGGGCTTTGCATCATGCTCGAGGAGACAGGGATCGCCACCCGGGCGCAGGAGATGCACGCGGCCGCGGCGCTCCGGGACAAGGGGTACGCCCCGTTCTTCAGCAGCCGGCTGGCGGAGACGGGGGCCACCTCAACCTCGAGAGGAGGAGGCCTCCTCACAGCCGTCAGCAACAAGTACGTGGCCGAGCACGAGGCGCTCAGTTTCGGGGAAATCGTCCCCGGGAAGACCGCCGCCCTGGGGATCCGCATGGACGGGGGTGGCCTCACCCTCATCAACGTCCACGGACTGCAGGCAGGCTGCTCCCAATGGGCGGGGCGGGCGGCCTTCTGGGCCGACATACAAATGTATGCCACAGCGTGCAGCCTTGGTGGGAGGCACCCGTTGGTCATTGCTGGCGACACCAACATCTACATGGACGCCACCACCAACCCGGCCGAGGAGCACTTCCGAGCAGGCTGGGAGGCCTGCAGTTTCTGGAGGGCCAAGGCAGGCGGTGTGGAGGACATGACCCCCACGCTCAACCCGTTCCGGCACAGGGTGGACACCTTCCTGGACAACGAGCCCCTCCTGCTGTGGTCCCTGCGGGAGAGTGTCTGGGCCCGCAGGATGGCGCACCCCCAGGGGATCGGGTCGGACCACCTCCCGGTCCGCCATGACCTGCCGGGCCTCCTTAGCGCGGCAGGGCACGTGGCGATGCCCGCAATCTACAGCCACATGGAGGGACGCCTCCTCCCGTACGACGCCGAGGCTGCGCCCGTCCAATGCTGCCTGTGGGCCGCGGTCACCGCTGCGCAGGACGAGCCCTCTCTGGCGCCCTGGCTGGGCCCCGCTGAGCAGCACGCTAACTGGGTCCATTCCCGCGGCCGCTGTGGACAAGGTGTTCGAACACTTCCAAGCAGCGCAGGATGCCCTGGCGCGCTTGGTGGGGCGCCGGCAACCGTCCCCGACGGGGTCGGACCCGGCGGGAGGGGACGCCCCCCAGAGCGGGAAACGGTTTCAGGCGGCGATCCTCCGGTACCACGCCCTGGCAGCGTGCGCGCCGGCGGCGTACCAGGCGAACCCGGCCCGGCACGGCATCCACTGCGAGGCAGAGCTCAGACTCACGGACGAGCTGTGAGGTGCGTTGCCGGGATTCCGCCCAGCCACACAGGGCCAGCTGCAGGAGGACCTGGAGAGGCAAGCAACCACCCTCGAGGATGACATCCGTCACTTGCCCGCACTCCTGGCGGCCGACCGCAAGCGCGCCATCAAAGACTTCTGGCGCCGCCACGCCCAGGACATCGCCCAGCGGTGGACAGCCCTGCGAGGGGCCATAGAGACGGAGGCCCCGGGCACGTCGGGCCTCTGGAATGTGTGGGTCCCCAACACCCAAACGCTCCTCACAGAGGCCCACGACGTGATGTTCGCGGTTCGCGCCTTCTGGCGGTAGCTGTACGACAAACGCCTGGTGGACCTCCCCGGCTTCCAGGCGGTCCTCGGCCGCCACGTGCCCCAGGTCCCTGAGGGGGCCTGGGCCCAGGTCCAGCAGTACTCCATGCAGGACCTGCGGTCCGCGCTGGACAAGGCCAATGGCAAGGCCCCGGGCACAAACCATGTGGAGGCCCGCTTCATCAAGGCCCTCCCAGCGCCCGTCCAGTGGCTCCAAGTCCACTCCTACCGGGCCATCCTCCGCAGCGCCTCGCCGCCGATGCACTGGAGGGACGCGCACATCTGGCTCAGCCCCAAGGTGCCGGGCTCCGCCATACTGGACGACTACCTGCCCATAGCCCTGGGCAAACTGGACATGAAGCTGCTCACGGGCCCCCTCACCCAGCGCATCACGGAGGTGCTCACGCGACACGGAGGGGTCAGGGATTGGCAGCAGGGGGCCCTCCCCAGCTCCAACAAAGCCCCCCCCCCTGTTCATGGCGCAGCGGCAGCTCCAGCGGGGAAGGCCCACCTATGTCTTCTCCTTCGACGCCCGCAAGGCCTTCGACAACGCTCCGCACGGCACCCTTCACCTCATCCTGCGCCACCCCTCCATGCAGCTGGAGGTCATTGACCTCCTGCTCTTCCTCCACACGTGCGCCAGGCTGCGCATCGTCACTGCCTTAGGCGGCTCAAGTTGCATGGTATAAAACGACAGAAAGTGCCCAAAACACACGGCCTGAAAAAACAGAAAAAGAACCATTCTTTGGCTTGCAAAAAATCAAGCCGTTTTTGGAACACCAAAAGAACTCTTATGTAAGGAATTTCGGCCTTTTCTTGGTCGTGATGGGTCCAAAAAATGCTTTTTTTTGGGCAATGGACTGTTCCCTGCGCGAGGCCGCGCGGAAGGAGCAGTCCATTGCCCCTCCAAAGTCAGGGAATGATGGTAGAATTGAGGAATCAAGCAGGCGCCTCCACTGGAGTGACATTACAGGCACCCTTGACTTGATCACATTGTACAATATGTTTACGCGGGCGGACATTGAGTGCTCTAAACAAGCCTTGCAAATCTAATTGATGACTCAAGAAATGATTTCAAATGTTGTTGCATTCCTAACAAAAGGAGCACATACGTTGGAGGTGTTGCACAGGGTGCATCCTTCAGCATTGCTCATGATGCACACCTACCACAACTTATGGGAAGTGTGAAGCAAAAAAAAGAGTATCACTGGTAACACATGAAGCATGTCCACTCAACAGATGACGCTGAGCTGGACAGGGACCGCCCTTGTAGCTTTGGCTGAAGAAAAATTGATCCTTCGGTTGTTGACTATAGATCAAAGTAAAATGTGCAAAGAAAATATGAATTTGCCATGCGTGGCACTTTTTTGAGGGCTTATTTGGGCCAAAAAAACTGATTTGTTGGAGAGTAAAATGCAATGTAGTGCAAACGACACCAATTCTCAAGATGATGTTCGATACCTGGAGAAAGAAGGTGCCCTGGGAAAAGCAGTCTGCCAAGCGCAGGGGCTGACCAAGGCGAAAAAGAGTTTTTCCGCCTCCGGGGGGGGCAAGCTTCTGGTAAATTTCAATGACTCAATGACAATCTAGGTACTCGTTGCTTCAGTGAAGGTTGTGCACAAGCGCTATCAGATGAGAACCCATCACAATGGTACAAAGAATATATTATCTGGGCCTTTTTTTGCGCGAGGCCTCGCGCAATGAGGACTGCAATGCAGTCCCAGAACTTGAAAGTCACAACCTATACCTCTTTTTTCAGGCAGTGCAGATCAAAAATCAAACCGTGGGGTGCGTACTAAGACCACTCCACCCTGAAGCCGTCTTCCCAAAGGAAAATGAATCGGGTGAGGTTTTTGGTTTAGTAAGTTATGCGCGAGGCCTCGCGCATGGGGCAGCCCTTGAACCACATGTTGCATATGTTTTGCATTGATATTTAATCCGCCATGCTCCTGTTTTAAAGATCCTTGGTCTTGATTGCGCGAGGCCTCGTGCATAGAATTAGATCAATAAATCATTTTTCCAGGTATGCAATGAAAATGCAGAACAGAAAATGATGTTGCAATTTTTTTTTCTGCAGACCATGTTCATCCAAAAAACAAGGGGAACGCAAAATGTATTTCTTGGCCAATCTCCGCTAAAAGCACATGATTCTCCACTGAAATCATAAGATTTATTTATTCTTTTTATAGTTTTTTTTTGCTTTCGGCTAGCCGAAAAAAAGCACGAAATGGCACAAATGGTAAGAAAGAACGTGTGAAACAGAACGTGTGAAAAGCTATTTCTTTGCATGGTCCAAATTTGTTGCATTTGGTGTGTTTTTGACCATGCAACTTGAGCCGCCTAAGACTGCGCACGGGCGGACGCAGCCTGTCCACATGCTGCGCGGCGTCTGGCAGGGCAACCCCGAAAGCCCCCTACTGTACGCGCTCCTCCTAGAGCCCCTACGCAGGGCCCAAGGGCACCGCCTGCGCCTGCCCGGGGAGGCCAAGAAGGGCCTCATTCAAGCCTACATAGACAACCTGCTGGTAGTGGCCCACACGCTGCAGCACTTCGTCGAGGGCGTGGAGGCGGTGGCCGCGTACCTCGGGATGATGGGCATGGAGCTTAATCCCCGCAAGTGCGCCATGGCCACTACGGAGGGGGTCCCGGGCCTACAGCTACGCCTCTGCCCCCACCTGGAAAACCCATGGCACTGGGTGCCGGCGGCGGACTCCATCCCCTACCTGGGACTCCAGCTCCAGCAGGATGGAGAGTTCTCCCTGCAGTGCAAACATTAGCTGCACGTGGCGGCGGTGCACCACTGGTGCCTCAACACCCTCGCCGCGCCGAAAGTGGTGCAGGATGTCGTCCTGGCTATCCTAGGGGGAGTGACGCAATACGTCGCCCCCTTCGCCGCCGACCACTCCGACACCGCGCGCCACCTGGACCACATCACGGTCCACGTCGCGAAGGACAGGGCGCGGTACGTCTTCCACGCCTCGCGGGACAGCCGGCAGGATGAACGGACCCCGGGGCTCACGCCGGTGCCAACGCGGTGCCAGCAGGCAGCGCTGGCCCTCGTGGGCACGCTCGTCCACCACCGCTTGGCCTCCGTGCGCGCTGGGGTCACCAGGATGTTCTGGAAAATCGCCGGCACGCACAGAATATGCCCCGAGGTACACTACCCCGTCCCGGAGTTCGCAACCCTGAAAGAGGGCGACTGGGTCCACCGCGTACCCCGGGCCCCCGCCGCCCGGGGGGTGGGGCTCTACAACCCCATCGTGTGCCCCAGGGCAGCCGACGTCCAGCTACAGTCCCCCCCAGGCAACGTCCTCAAGCTGCGGCACCGCGACACGTGCCGCCTGACGGTGCCACACATGAGGCCGTGGCACGGGCACCACGGGCCGCACCACCCCTTCCCCGACAACGACGACCCGTGGCCGGCAGCGCTGCGGGAATGCCTCAACCAGTGCGTTGATGAGCACCTCCACTACTGCCGCCGCGAACAGGAGCCCACCAACCACCCCGGGTGGCGCGACGCATTGGTCCACCTTTTCCACACCACTGGCACGCGGGACCCCCGCCTGAGGCTCGTCCACCCCACGAGGGCTAAGCAGGACGCCCACACTGGCCCACGGGTCACCTCGGAGGGCCTGCACCTCCACGTCGGGGGCTACCGCCGTCGGGGCAGCCTGTCCCCCCCCTCGCAGGGGGCGGCATACCACCCACCGGTGGCCCTCCTGTACAACCTCCGCGACGTACTCGCAAACGGCGAGCACCAGGAACCTATCGCGGATGTGGCGTGGCCCGAGCCTCTATGCCCACGGCCCCGCGCGCCGACGCCAGTATGGTTGGTGACCACGGACGACCAATGCGCCCGAGCGACAGAACAAGCGCAGCTCCGGGCCGAGTGGGTGATAGTGCAGGTGGGGGCGGGCCAGCCAAGGATCCGTGGACTCCCCCGCGGCACTGCCCTGCTGGCGGCTACGGAGGTGCCGCACGACCCACACACAGTGGTGCACACACTGAAGGACCAGCCGAAAGACACGGGACACCTGGTGGTGCACCAGCGCGGAGGCCCGGCGTGGCTCCGGGAGGATGTGGCGGCGCTCCGGTCCCTGGCGAGCACGATCACGGAAGCTGAGATCTGGCTCCACTACCACCCGGCGATCCGCCCTGACGACACCAGGGCGCTGAACGTGGAACAACTGACCGCCGGCCACCCCGACGTCTGATGGCACTCGGCAGACCTCAACGCAGGGTGCCTCAGCCCGACGGGGACTACTGGATCCCGGAGGCCTGGGGTGACACCTCCTCCGATGCGTCGGGGGGCGGACCCTGCAGGCACGCCACCAGTGTTGCCCTCGCCGCCGACCTACCCCGCACGTGGGCAGTGGCCATCTTGGGTATGGTGCCAGACAAGGAGGGGTTGGCTGCCTTCCTCAACCTGCAATACGGCATCCATAGGCCGTGGATCCACAGGGTGGACGCCGAAGTCATCCTCCATCTTCTGCGACACGCGGATCGCGAGCCGGCCAGAAGAGTCCCCGCAGGCGCGAAGTCAACCAGATGCCCCTATAATGGCTTCGGGACGGCCTGCACGTGCGAGGGCAACACACCGATCACTCGTTTTGGTTTGCCTGAGCCACCTCCCGCCACAGCGACGCCTTACTACACAGGGCGGACTGGGCGGCGTCCCAGGACACTGTCCTGCAGAACATGCCCCCGGGTCCCAGCCATGCCCAGCTCATAATCACCGGTCATGACGGCCACCTCCACCTGCGGCCCCCCACAATGCGGACGCTCACCACGGTCGCGCAGCAGGCGCAGCTGGACCATGCACTGACGCACCGAGGGCACACACCCCTGGGCGCGGCCCACGCCACGGCCTAAGTCCATGCCCCGGAGCTCACCGCGGTGGCCACCAACCTGGGGGCTGCGGGCCAGTAACGGCCACACGCCGTTGCAGTGCAGGCTCCGCATCCGGCCCAAGCAGCCCTCTGGCGTCGCCATCCTCCCGCTGCCGTGCCTCCTCTGCGGCGGCCTGGGGGAGACCCTGGTACACATGCACGTGGGATGCGCCCACTCGCGGCTCCTCTGGCCCCACTACCGCCAGGCGCTGCAAGAGGCGGCCCGCCACCTCGCGCCCGGCAACAAGGCCCTATGGGTGCCCGAGGCAGCAGAAGCGCAGCTCCGCGCAATAGCCTGCTACGATCCGCCGGGAGGGACCTCCGTGGACAATTCTCTCCACCACATGCTCCGGCTGGGAGACTTCGTGTGGGCTCTCTGCAATCGCCGGCTGGAGCAACTCCTCCGCGAGCCCCTAAGCGCGGCGGCCCGGGTGCAACGATGGCTCGGCGCGACGGAGGGCGACTGTCCCCCCCCCCCCCCGCCCGCGCCGTGGCAGGGGCTTCGTGACCTCCCTCCGTGTCATGAACGGCACCCTGGAATGCCCACCGCAAGAGGACCCCCGTCCGTACGGGGACCTACCGGGCGGTTTCTCCAAGCACCTACAGGACGCCCTCTTCCCGCCGTGGATCATTGGGCGCAGCTCCATGACCGCGTGGGAGGCACATATAGTTAGCGCGGAGTGGGCGCGCGAATGGGGCTGGTGGTATGCCGCCACATGCGCACGGGGGACCCCCGCGCAGCAATACGCCGTCATCCCGCTCGGGGGCTGGGGGCAGCACAACCGGCCACGGCCCACCATGATCCGGGGGGGGGGGGGGGCGACCCCCTGCTGGACGCAGCAGCTGGGGGCAGGCTACGGGCGGCCCCGGAGCCACACGTGGGGTGGAGCGGGGCCGTGACCTCGCTCATCCGAGAGCCCCTACCCCCCCGCCTCGTTATCCACGCTGCCAACGTGCTCCGAGCCACGGAGATACACGCATGGGGACGCGACGCGGCCACCGTCCGGTGGCTCCCCCTAGAGGGCGGGGCCGCCCAGCTCAGCGTGGCGCATTTCAAAGATGGGGGGCCTACGTACGACGGCGCCCTGTCCTGGCCTGGCGACATTCCCTGGCCCCTGCTCCTCATGCTCCCCACCGACCTTGCAGCCGCGCTACGCCGCGAGCTGGACAGCTGCAAAGGACTGAGTGTAGGGTGGGAGGCGATCGGGGACGGCACCCTACTGGCCCTCCTCCACCTGGGCGTTGCGGACCGGTGCCAGTGGGGTCCTCTGGTGCCCCAGCCCGCCAGGCACCACACGTATATGGCAACCCCCCCCGGGGGCACCCCTGCCCGGCGTGGGATGACCTCATCGCCGCCGTCCACGACCACGGGATCCTCCCCGACAACACGTGGCAGGATGTCCCGGAGAAGACGCTCGGCAGGGACTACCGGCGCTGCGTCCGCGCCCGCCTGCTAGAGCTCCGGAACCCCCTTCCCCAACGGTGGGACGACTTCTGGCTCCGCCGTCAGGGCCCCTGGTCGCCGGCCTCCCACCTCCCACACACCTGTCACCTCTGCGAGGATTGCAACACGGTATCCTCCGCGGCGCCTATGGGCGCCAAGAGATGCAGGCGGTGCTGCCAGGTGGCCGCGTGCCCATGGCCGGAAGCACCCGCGGGCCCGCTCAGGCGCACGGAGGAGGAGTCTTTGCACCGGCGCATCGGGGGCGCGCACACCCCCTCACACGGCCACGCGGGCCCCGCGGGTGCCGCCCTCCTGTGGATCCACGTGCACCTGCGGGACCCCACGTCGGTCGCGCACCTGTCGCACGTGTTCGCGCCCTGACCCCCGCCTGGCGCCGCTCTTTGCAGAGCCCGCAGCACCATGCCTCGCCGAAGGGGGAACGGGCCGGAGCACACCAGGGCCCGCCACTGAGCGCGGGAGGCGGTCGTCCCGGGCCTGGTGGCGGACGCGGTGAAGGAGGCGCATGAGGCGCACGCTGCCGCCCAGCACGACCCGGCCGGCAGCGCGAGGACTTGCCTCGGCGAGGCTGCCTTTCCAGTAGTACGCGCCCTGAACAGGGCGGGGGCCCCTACGCTACTCCCGGCGATGCACCGGATCGTGAACGCTGTCCGGCCGGGGCTCATAGGCCGTGAAGAGGCCCTCTACGGGAACTGGACGGAGTGGCGCACGGCCAACCGGTCAGGCCGACCCCGGTCCATGGGGGACACCCTACGGCTGACGGCCGCAGGGTCCACCAAGTCCCTCCAGAGCAGCACCCCGGCCCTGCTGCACGCCCTGAGGATGCGCTGTCCCGGGGACGCGGCCCCGTACCTGAAACAGTCGCGAGCCACGTACCCGGGAGGAGTGTCCGAACTGGATGCGGCACTCCACCTTCTCCATCGACCAGACGAGGAATCGGAAGTGGGCGAAATCATGATATTCGTGGAAGAAGCGGGCGAGACGCCCATCCGCCCCCGCCCAACCAATGCGGTGTACGACGGCACCAGGCCGACCCCTGCGTACGCCGTCATGTGCGAGGCATTCCCCAGGGAGCCCACCTGGTGCCCCACCCTCCCACCGGCCACGCACGCGCCCCGCGGCTGGGCCAGCCTGCACCTGTCCCCCCCCCTCTCAAGGACTAGGGGTGCCCACCACAGGGGGCAGGTCCTCTGGCAAGAGCGCCCGGACACCCCCCTGCTCCTCCTTGTGGTCACGACCCGCAGGGACCCGGAGCGGGTCCTGGGGATCACCCAAACCTACCTCTACGGGGCAGCGCCCGTACCCGGCCCCCCCTCCT
Organism: Eutreptiella sp. 'Long Island Sound 2002'; assembly: GCA_964036045.1. Classification (NCBI taxonomy): domain Eukaryota; phylum Euglenozoa; class Euglenophyceae; order Eutreptiales; family Eutreptiaceae; genus Eutreptiella; species Eutreptiella sp. 'Long Island Sound 2002'. Next base: position 133,604,502 of record OZ038379.1, read on the forward strand.
GGCGCCCGAGGCACAGGACGGGGTGCACACCTTCCTGCAAACACAGGAGTAAGTAAGTAAGTAAGTAAGGGCGGCCGCGTCTGCAGCCTCATCTGACATCTCCTTGCTTGTTTTACATGGTGGCCGCCTCTGGCGGGAAGGGGAGCTCTCCACCCCGGCACGGGGGGCCACGGAGCCAACAAAATGCCCCCTATGTGCGGACAAGTACTACACAAGCGAAGCGATGCTGAGACACATGGCTTGGCACGCGGTGCAGGCCGCCACCCCAGTGGAGAACAAGGAGGCGGCCTCCCACATCCTCCAGGGGACGGCACGGAGATCCCCGTGGCATGCACCGTACACCCAGCCCCCCCCCCCCCAGGCGGCCGGCCACGCGGCGGCCCCGAGGGACGAAGAGGAGGCGTCTGGAACGGCCCCGGGAGCCGGCGATGCAGCCCATCAAGGGTCCGTCTCCACGGGACTGGCCCGCCTGGCCCCCCTGTGGCCCCCCCTGGGAGCGGGCTCCCAACAACCCATGGCCCGAACACACCCAGTAAACCTGGCTGCTCCGGCGGACCCCGCAGCGACGCGGATACGGGACAGCTGACTGCAGGAGGACGCGGCGCACGATGCCCTCTGGCTCCTCTTCTGGAACCTTTGCAACGGCCTCGTCCGACCCGACCGGTCCTTCCAGGACACACTCCGACGACGCCGGGGGCCGGCGGCCTGTACCGATAAGGAGCACCTCATCACCGGCATACTACCCCGGGAGGGGGGCTTTGCATCATGCTCGAGGAGACAGGGATCGCCACCCGGGCGCAGGAGATGCACGTGGATGCGGCGCTTCGGGACAAGTGGTACACCCCGTTCTTCAGCAGCCGGCTGGCGGAGACGGGGGCCACCTCCACCTCGAGAGGAGGAGGCCTCCTCACAGCCGTCAGCAACAAGTACGTGGCCGAGCACGAGGCGCTCAGTTTCGGGAAAATCGTCCCCGGAAAGACCGCCGCCCTGGAGATCCGCATGGACGGGGCTGGCCTCACCCTCATCAACGTCCACGGACTGCAGGCAAGCTGCTCCCAATGGGCGGGGCGGGCGGCCTTCTGGGCCGACATACAAATGTATGCCACGGCGTGCAGCCTCGGTGGGAGGCACCCGGTGGTCATTGCCGGCGACACCAACATCCACATGGACGCCACCATCAACCCGGCCACGGAGCACTTCCGAGCGGGCCCGGAGGCCTGCGGTTTCCGGAGGGCCAAGGCAGGCGGTGTGGAGGACATGACCCCCACGCTCCACCCATTCCGGCACAGGGTGGACACCTTCCTGGACAACGAGCCCCTCCTGCTGTGGTCCCTGCGGGAGAGCGTCTGGGCCCGCAGCATGGCGCACCCCCAGGGGATCTGGTAGGACCACCTCCCGGTCCGCCATGACCTGCCGGGCCTCCTCAGCGCGGCAGGGTACGCGGCGATGCCCGCAATCTACAGCCACATTGAGGGCCGCCTCCTCCCGTACGGCGCCGAGGCCGCGCCCGTCCAATGCTGCCTGTGGGCCGCGGTCACCGCTGCGCAGGACGAGCCCTCTCTGGCGCCCTTGCTGGGCCCCGCTGAGCAGCACGCTAACAGGTCCATGCCCGCGGCCGCTGTGGACAAGGTGTTCGAACACCTCCAAGCGGCGCAGGATGCCCTGGCGCGCGTGGTGGGGCGCCGGCAACCGTCCCCGACGGGGTCGGACCCGGCGGGAGGGGACGCCCCCCAGAGCGGGAAACGGTTTCAGGCGGCGATCCTCCGGTACAACGCCCTGGCAGGGTGCGCGCCGGCTGCGTACCAGGCGAACCCGGCCCGGCACGGCATCCACTGCGAGGCAGAGCTCAGACTCACGGACGAGCTGTGAGGTGCGTTGCCGGGATTCCGCCCAGCCACACAGGGCCAGCTGCAGGAGGACCTGGAGAGGCAAGCAACCACCCTCGAGGAGGACATCCGCCACTTGCCCGCACTCCTGGCGGCCGACCGCAAGCGCGCCATCAAAGATTTCTGGCGCCGCCACGCCCAGGACATCGCCCAGCGGTGGACAGCCGAGCGAGGGGCCATAGAGACGGAGGCCCCAGGCACGTCGGGCCTCTGGAATGTGTGGGTCCCCAACACCCAAACGCTCCTCACAGAGGCCCACGATGTGATGTTCGCGGTTCGCGCCTTCTGGCGGTAGCTGTACGACAAATGCCTGGTGGACCTCCCCGGCTTCCAGGCGGTCCTCGGCCGCCACGTGCCCCGGGTCCCTGAGGGGGCCTGGGCCCAGGTCCAGCAGTACTCCATGCAGGACCTGCGGTCTGCGCTGGACAAGGCCGATGGCAAGGCCCCGGGCCCAAACCACGTGGAGGCCCGCTTCATCAAGGCCCTCCCAGCGCCCGTCCAGTGGCTCCAAGTCCACTCCTACCGGGCCATCCTCCGCGGCGCCCCGCCGCTGATGCACTGGAGGGACGCGCACATCTGGCTCAGCCTCAAGGTGCCGGGCTCCGCCAGACTGGACGACTACCGGCCCATAGCCCTGGGCAAACTGGACATGAAGCTGCTCACGGGCCCCCTCACCCAGCGCATCACGGAGGTGCTCACGCGACACGGAGGGGTCAGGGATTGGCAGCAGGGGGCCCTTCCCAGCCCCAACAACACCCCCCCCCTGTTCATGGCGCAGCAGCAGCTCCAGCGGGGAAGGCCCACCTATGTCTTCTCCTTCGACGCCCGCACGGCCTTCGACACCGCCCCGCACGGCGCCCTTCATCTCATCCTGCGCCACCTCTCCGTGCGGCCGGAGGTCATTGACCTCCTGCTCTTCCTCCACACGTGCGCCAGGCTGCGCATCGTCACTGCGCACGGGCAGACGCAGCCTGTCCACGTGCTGCGCGGCGTCCGGCAGGGCAACCCCGAAAGCCCCCCACTGTACGCGCTCCTCCTAGAGCCCCTACGCAGGGCCCAGGGGCACCGCCTGCGCCTGCCCGGGGAGGCCAAGAAGGGCCTCATCGTAGCCTACATATACAACCTGCTGGTAGTGGCCCACACGCTGCAGTACTTCGTCGAGGGCGTGGAGGCGGTGGCCGCGTACCTCGGGATGATGGGCATGGAGCTTAACCCCCGCAAGTGCGCCATGGCCACTAGAGAGGGGGTCCCGGGCCTACAGCTACGCCTCCGCCCCCACCTGGAAAACCCATGGCACTGGGTGCCGGCGGCGGACTCCATCCCCTACCTGGGACTCCAGCTCCAGCCGGATGGAGAGTTCTCCCTGCAGCGCAAACACCAGCTGCACGTGGCGGCGGTGCACCACTGGTGCCTCAACACCCACGCGCCGCCGAAAGTGGTGCAGGATGTCGTCCTGGCTATCCTGGGGGGAGTGACGCAATACATCGCCCCCTTCGTCGCCGACCACTCCGACACCGCGCGCCACCTGGATCACATCACGGTCCACGTCGCGAAGGACAGGGCGCGGTACGTTTTCCACGCCTCGCGGGACAGCCTGCAGGATGACCGGACCCTGGGGCTCACGCGGGTGCCAACGCGGTGCCAGCAGGCAGCGCTGGCCCTCGTGGGCACCCTCGTCCACCACCGCTCGGCCTCCGTGCGCGCTGAGGTCACCAGGATGTTCTGGGAAATCGCCGGCACGCACAGAATATGCCCCGAGGTACACTACCCCGTCCCGGAGTTCGCAACCCTGAAAGAGGGCGATTGGGTCCCCCGCGTACCCCGGGCCCTGGCCGCCCGGGGGATGGGGCTCTACAACCCCCTCGCGTGCCCCAGGGCAGCCGACGTCCAGCTACAGTCCCCCCCAGGCAACGTCGTCAAGCTGCGGCACCGCGACACGTGCCGCCTGACGGTGCCACACATGAGGCCGTGGCACGGGCACCACGGGCCGCACCACCCCTTCCCCGACAACGACGACCCCTGGCCGGCAGCGCTGCGGGAATGCCTCAACCAGTGCGCTGATGAGCACCTCCACTACTGCCGCCGCGAACAGGAGCCCACCAACCACCCCGGCTGGCGCGACGCATTGGTCCACCTTTTCCACACCACTGGCACGCGGGACCCCCGCCTGAGGCTTGTCCACCCCACGAGGGCTAAGCAGGACACCCACACTGGCCCACGGGTGACCTCGGAGGGCCTGCACCTCCACGTCGGGGGCTACCGCCGTCGGGGCAGCCTGTCCCCCCCCACGCAGGGGGCGGCATACCACCCACCGGTGGCGCTCCTGTTAAACCTCCGCGACGTACTCGCGAACGGCGAGCACCAGGAACCTAACGCGGATGTGGCGTGGCCTGAGCCTCTATGCCCACGGCCCCGCGCACCGACGCCAGTATGGTTGGTGACCACGGACGACCAATGCGCCCGAGCGACAGAACAAGCGCAGCTCCGGGCCGAGTGGGTGATAGTGCAGGTGGGGGCGGGCGGGCCCAGGAACCGTGGACTCTCCCGCGGCACCGCCCTGCTGGCGGCTACAGAGGTGCCGCACGACCCACACACAGTGGTGCACACACTTGAGGACCAGCCGAAAGACACGGGACACCTGGTGGTGCACCAGCGCGGAGGCCCGGCGTGGCTCCAGGAGGATGTGGCGGCGCTCCAGTCCTGGGCGAGCACGATCACGGAAGCTGAGATCCGGCTCCACTACCACCCGGCGATCCGCCCTGACGACACCAGGGCGCTGAACGTGGAACAACTGACCGCCGGCCACCCCGACGTCCGATGGCACACTGCGGACCTCAACGTAGGGTGGCTCAGCCAGACGGGGACTACTGGATCCCGGAGGCCTGGGGTGACACCTCCTCCGATGCGTCGGGGGGCGGACCCTGCAGGCACGCCACCAGTGTTGCCCTCGCCGCCGACCTAACCCGCACGTGGGCAGTGCCCATCTCGGGCACGGTGCCAGACAAGGAGGGGTTGGCCGCCTTCCTCAACCTGCAATACGGCATCCATAGGCCGTGGATCCACAGGGTGGACGCCGAAGTCATCCTCCACCTTCTGCGACACGCGGATCGCGAGCCGGCCAGAAGGATTCCCCGTGGGCGCGGCGAAGGTGGTAAACCAGATGCCCCTATAATGGCTTCGGGACGGCCTGCACGTGCGAGGGCAACACACCGAACACTCGTTTTGGTTTGCCTGAGCCACCTCCCACCACAGCGACGCCTTACTACACAGGGCGGACTGGGCGGCGTCCCAGGACATGTAATGAAACAGTGATACACACCCCAACGTGAGTCAGAGAGTGCGCGCACAGCAGAGATCGCGCGCACATTATGGATGATCATTTGCACGTTGTTGATTGTTTATAATTAAACTCAGATCACGCTTTATTTATAAGATTGAACGCTCTGTGACTTGCAAAAGACGCTGCGAAGTAGGACAGAACTAACTGTGCATAATGTTGTGAGTTTTCTGTACTACACTGCAGGGTCTTGCATTTTTAATGATGATTTGGACTCAATCTTGTATGTGCCATTGCTGATTGTGTATTCCGTGGGATCCGGAGTCGTAAGCCCAAAACTCTGCAATTTCGGAAATCTGAAACTAAGATGGAGGTTACACCAATCTCAAAACATGGTAGCAAGCATAAGCGTTTCGAATCCGTGACTCCAAGCCCCGGATATGGCACAACCTACAACAATGATGAGTCAATGGACCCATTCGAAAAATTCGAAACATCACTTGGTTCCAACATCCTTCCCTCAACTCGCCTTTCGTTTGGCAAGTCGTATGTGGAGGAGTTCATGAACGAAGATGAAACGGGTGATGTTGACAATTTGGAGAAGCCATCACGAGTCCAACAATTGGTGGAACAATTTGAAGAACATCAACGACAAATGTCATCGCGTTCCGAACATTATCACTCTTCACAAGGCTCACAACAAGATGAATTTGAAGTTCTTTTGTCACAATCTCCCAAGGTACACGCCATTCAACAACGCATTGATGGTTGTGAGGCAATGAGCAAGAAAGTTTATACAACGTGCACCCTACAACAAGGAACACTTGCTACGGAGATTGAAAAATTCAAAAAGGTTGTGAAAAACCGTGTTGAACATCGATACAAACAAGTGGTTGTTCGGGTTGAGCGATTGGAGAATAATGCTACGAGCTCTTCTCAAAGTTATCCACCTCATGAGTCCCAACGACACTCCGACCGAATTCGTTATTTGGAGCAAAATTCGGTTGATTCGGAGAGCCTTAAGGACATTTTGGGGCTCGTGGAACAACGAATGGAACAAGTGGAGGCCAATCTTGACATGATGTTGAAGGGTGCGGCAAGTGCAAGCAAGGTAGACGAGACCGTGACGACTATTCATGAGCGCTTTTCGAACTTTGCTACGCGTGGTGATATTCAATTGATGAATGTTCAACTTGAAGAAATGCAAAATATTTTCGCTTCTTCTTTGCAAATGGCGAAAAATACCATGCACACAATAGAGAGCACTTTGGCATCCCATTCTTATGCATTTGAGTCGTTTCGTTCCGATTATATATCGCATGAATCCGTGCCCGGTGGCTCCATTATGAATTTTTTGCATTTAATAAGGGAGCATGTGGACATTGGTGATAATCATGTTAGGGATGTGTTGACAAATGAAGTCGGTTTGCAATTGAAGCAATTACAAGACCGAGTTGAACAAGTCAATGAAAGGGTTGATGCTTTGCAGGTTCTTTGTGAATCTAAGTGGCGTGAGCTACAATCTTCTTTCGAGGGTCATTTTGCACAACGTTTGCAAGCCGCTTTCGACACGATAAATACACGCGTTGAGTCTTTAGTGCAAACACGCATTGGTGAGCATCTCAAGGCTCTAAACGCACGCATCGATGAATCATTTCGGAGCAATCAATCTCAATTTCGTTCTTTTAATTCTCATTTAGATGAACGAATTGGAAAAACATTGTCACAAGTTGAGGACACCATCACCAAGCGAAGCGTTGAAATCGAGAAACGCCTCAATTCTACAATGAATTTGAGGTGTGACTCTTTTGCTCGCCAAATAGGTGATGGTGTGAGACCAACCGGCCTCGATGAACACACATTGACTCGTATTCAACAATTGCATGACACGTGTTCTGGTTTGCATGAGCTAATGGGACCTCTTGAGCGACGAGTTTCTAAGGTTGAAGAATTTGCAGTCACTCACAAAAAGTCCCTTTTGGAGGTTTCTAGTGCTATTGATTCCATGAGTGCACAATTGAGTAGCACTAGCGGAGACATGAAACGTGGATTACAAGCGCTTACCATGCGTATAACGCTCTTGGAAGAGCGTGAATCTCCTCTTTCGAGTCAAGTTGAGATGGTTAAAAGTGCTTTGGGTAAAATGGAGCATGAACACGCAACTACAAAGTCCCAGTTGCACAATCATATATCATTCACTTCTCAACGGATTGCCGAAGTGAGTGCTCGGGTGGCGAGTGATCCGCCATCACCATCGGGACCCCATTCTTCATCCCAAATTCACTCACACCCCAATGGTAACGCCATTCGTGATGAACTCTTGCAGTTGCATTCGGTTGCCGAGTCCAAAATGCTTGTTTTTTTTCAGCGGGTTGAACACTTCAATTCGGAAGTGGACACTTCATTAAATACCGTTCGTACTCGTGTTTCCGGTTTGGAGTTGAAAGTCAATGCTTTAGGTAACATGCAAGGCCTTTCGCCTCAAGACGTTGATTCTAAATTGCAGGCCTTAGAAGCACGCGTAGGAACTACATTTGATGGTGTACAAACCGCGTTCCAAGAGGGTTTCCGGTTATTGCGCACGGACGTTGACACAATACATCAACGTATTGCGGGTTCCAATAGCATTGGCCGTGCCTCTTTACAGGCTGGACAAGCTACTTCCTCAACCCAAGCAGTTTCGAGTTCACAAGCGCATTCGACAAACCGCATGCACGATAGGGATAGAGGTTCACATCCCTCTCCTCAGTCAGCATTAGCATCAACTGCAGCGGCGCCTATTACGGCTCCACCTTCATCGAGTGGTACCAACCCACGTCAGTCCGTTGGGCGTGGTTGTGATTTGGAATTCCCCTCTTCTCCTACTCCCGCCATGTCTGCACATTCACCTTTGTTACATTGGTTGTATGATCCCGAAGGATACTTGAAGCCTTTTCGGGGTCTTGAGCCGCCTTCGTTTTTTGATGCAACTACTCTTTTACCGTCTGGAATCACGCCCGGTTTCGCATTCCATGAGGTGCGTGAATGGAATGATGATATCGAGTTCACCTCCCCGCCGCCTGGCCGAGAGTTTAGGGGTAAAGGTATTTTTGGTTCCAATACCGACGGTTGGATAGACCCAGATGTTTTAAGCAGCTTGCGCCGTCAATTCGCAATTCCCATTTGGGATAGAAAAAAAATGCTTTACGTTGATTGGGAGTTGCTCTACATCGATTGGTATGAAAATACTGGTCGATGGTTCGAGATGGGGTATCAACTAAAATTGTTAGTAGCTACACAGCCTGAGGACAGACAAGTTGAGTTGATTACCCAGATTAGACAGGAACGTTTGCGTATTGGTGAAGTTTTCCAGCTTATCCGGTTGTACGGTAGGCGTCACCAGAACCCTTACGTCCCTGGAAATGTTTTTAAAGCATTGGCGCTACCTGGGTCACTGCAGGGACAAGTGGGTCCTGAGGAGTGGTATAACTTCTTTGTTAGATTTCTGAAGCATGGGCGCCGAACAGCAGCATATGGAGGAACATCCATGTGGGAAGCACACTCAGTGCTCATAGGTGCAATTATTGCGTACACTTCTAAAATGCGCCCAGAAGAGCCGTGGTTTCAGATCAAGAATGATTTGTTACAAATTCAGGCTGCCAGGGGCAACAAAAAATTTACATACATTGAGTTGTTCATGTTTGTAATGCCCCGTTTGTTGGCGGTTCGTGATGCAGAGTGGGTGGAGCAGGGTGTCATTGATGGTATGCATGCTCAGCCCACTGCTGTCAGTGCGGTTAGTAATGTACCCAGCAGGACTGAGAACCGCAGTGACTATAGTTCACAACGTCGTCGTGATGAACGGCGTACAGGCAGGAGTGGTGAACGACGATATAGCGGTGGTCGCGGTCGAGGATATAACAGTGATCGTGACCGGGGATATCGGAGCGGTCGTAGTGATAGTGAATCACGTAAAGAAAAAGGATATCGTAGTGGTCACAGTGGGTACCGTAGTGGTCAAGGTAGTGGTAGATATCGTAGCGGTCGCAGTGGCAGTGAAGGTCGTGATAAGTCGCACCGCAGTCCATACAAAGACAGGAGACAGTACAGTAAAGGTCGTGGTAGTGATAAGGAGAGTGAATCAGGGACGGATCGAAATGACCGTCGATCCTTCCGCGAACACAGATCTGATGGGAAAAGAACAGACCATGAGCGCAGGTCCAGTGGGAATGGAACGGACCGTGGTTCAGCGAACACGAGAACCAGGGATCGCGATGGAAAGCGGTCATCCGGCGATGAGCGTGGGCGTGACCGCCATTACCGCAAGACCACAGCAGATACCAAGGGTCCTGGTGCTACAGCTGTCTGTTTTCGCTGTGGGGGTCGGGGGCATATGGCGGCTCAATGTCCGACACCGAGCCGGTACGCGCGTGAGAATGCCCGGGCGCGTAGTGTTCAGGATGAGAGTGCCAGTGCCATCAGTGAAACCCCACCCCAGACAGTGCTATCTGAGGATTCTCAGCCCAAGCAATCTGTACCTTAGGGTATAGGCAGGCAGCCATACGCCCGGAGTGCCAGGCCAGACAAGCATGTTCGGTGGCTGCAGTTACCTCCCCTTTTCTATTCGCAGAACCAGGGAGTTGAGATCAGGTCACTGGACTTTGAGACAATGCCCTCTGTTACTCGATCCCCCATTAAACCCCCCAATAAATATCATTCGGGTAAGAGTGAACTTTTATTTCATGTTCGAATTTCCTTCCAGGATCAATTACTTTTGCCTGAGACTGAAGTACTGACACTGGCGGACATAGGGTGTCAGGTTTTGGCAGTGGGGCCGTCAAAATTTTTTCCCAAAGCTAGCTGGGTGGACGCCCCACGCCCGTTACGTTTGTTGGGGGCGGGGAAATCGCAGATTACAGGAGGAGACAAGGGCGTCATTGTCAATATGTCATTACCTGTGACAGGGAAGCGCGGAGTGGTTATCTTCCAGTGCCTAAATGTGTTCATTCACCTCGCAGATGTAGGGGACAAAATTCTGCTGGGGTTTCCTTTTTTCCAGCAGTACCGCCTTGCTTTTCTGCCCAATCAAAAATTTCTGGTCCCCATGGAGGAGCTGAAAATGGTGAAATATCCATCAAGGTATCAAGGGTTATGCCCTAAGTGTCATGGAGACCAGACAGCATGTCCCTGTGTACATCAGCGTGTTTTGGTCAGCATTTTGAAGCAATCTGGACATGGACAGCCTGTCCTTGAACAAAAATCTGTACGCTTCTCAGAACCGCTGGTCGCAGATTGGTGGTGTCCTGAGTGTAATCCAACAGCACCACCTCAGGCATTATCTGCATGTACGCATTATGGACATGTTGTATGCATAAATCATTTAGAACGCATTTGGTTTGAGAAGATATGCTCCAGGGAATATGATCAGGTTTTCCTTTTGCAGGATGGGTCATCACTCCAAGTCAAACGACTTCAGGACGACGTGATATTACCCAAGCAAGCAACCGGTGATTCCGCCGGGTATGATCTGTTTTCCCCTGTCTCAGTTTCAATTCCGGCTCAGTCTGGTGTAAAAATCCCACTGCACATCTCCATGGCAATCCCAATGGGTCATTATGGTCGCATCGCCTCACGCAGCAGTTTTGCTGCCCAGAGGGTACATGTTGCGGGCGGCGTCATAGATCGGGGATACCGTGGTGATGTAACGGTGTTACTTGAGAATTCAGGTGACCAGCCTTTCATGATTCAGAAAGGTGACAGAATTGCTCAATTAATACTTGAGAAGCATTCAACGCCACCTGTGGTTGAGGCCAAGGAGCTGTCGACCACTGAGCGCGGGACAGGTGGTTTTGGCAGTACAGGCCGCAGTCAATTTATACCGCCGCAGGAAAATTCGTCTCTGACAAACCAAACTAATACAACACATCCGCAGTCGTTCGACTGTTTTGTTTCCCTTTTCATTCTATTTGGAATTTTGCAAAAAATGGCGAGCGATTCGCTGTCTACAAGGCGTGATGCCACTCAGGTTAGTTCGCAGACTGTGCGAAATGTGGAGCGCGAGGCTCCCCAGGTGAGAGAGTCATCGAGTGTGGAGCGTGAGGTTCCCAAAAGGTCAGCTATGAAGCGTGAGGCTTCTGGAAGTTTTACAGTGAGTGATTCACTGCAACAGGAGTGTGATGCTCTGCAGATGGCGAGTGATTCGCTGAGTATGGGACGTGAGGTCCTTGGTTTAGTGGGGCGTGAGGCTCCCATTACAATGAGTGATCGTAACGATCTTTCTGCAGGTGCGAGTGATTCGCTTAACCTGGTTATGTTTGTTTCAAGTATTACGGCGTTGGCTTGCCGTTTGTTTTCTGGCAACAGGAGTATAATTTCTCCCGTTTATCCAACTTCTGGTTCGTCTTGTACTGAAGCTACAGACTCAATTCTCTGTCAAGTTAGCCAGGATTTTTTAAGTGCAGGGGGAACCAGGGAAGCACAGATTGACCGTTTGTATGCTGATCAGTGGGGCCATCGCCATGAGGCATGGGCCCCAGATTATTTTATGGCTGGCTGGGGGTATGCTCGTTGCATTGATTATCGTGATACTAAAATTCTGTCTTACTATGATTCTCAGTTGCGACAGGATAACAGAATTTTTCGAGGTCTGACTGAGTTGAATCTCACGTCACTTCAAGGGCCTGACCCTTTTCCAACGGCAACCACACCCCAGCCCCCTGCGAATAAATTCATAACTCCTGCTTTGAATACTATGCTTCGTCGTCAGGTCAAACGAATCAAACCAGGACATGTTCGAGTTCGATCAGACGTCATTGATCGTGTCTCAGCGTGGATGACGGATGCTGGTATGTCTGTCACAGTCGATGCTTTCGGCTGCCCTAATTTTCAGGCCTTTCCACAGACATGGACTGATCCACAGCAGTCACTATCGAAACCATGGAATGGTGAAACCATGTGGCTACACCCTCCTGAACACCTATGGTCCCGTGTTGCAGTCAAAATGGTCATGGAAGCCTGTCGTGGAGTTGCCATCATCCCTGTAGTTAAAGAAGCTTCATGGTGGTGGCTCGTTGGTGAGGTTGCTGTGGATTGGGTCGAAATCCCAACTGGCCACCCATTGTTTGTAACCTCACATGGCAAGGTAAAAAACTGTACCGTTCCATATCGGGTTGTTTTCTTTGACTCCTTTGGCCATGATCGGGCTCAACAGCCTGGACCTTCACAGACTGCCATCAGGCCTGAGGCTGTTTGCGATGGTTGGAGTGAGCCATCTGTCGACTCGCAGTTTCATGGATTGCCAGACAGCCAGCCGCGAGCTGAACATGAGCCTGCAAATGAGCCTGTGAGTGTTCCCTCTTCACAGTTTGTGTTGTCTGATGGTGGGTTAAGTCGTCAGCGAAGGCGTTTTGGTCGTCGACGACTAGCGAAAAGATCGGTTCAATCCTTGTCTGAGGCTGATAAGCTGTACTGGGTTGATTTTAAGGGATTACAGGACTCAGCCAGTGACGTCATATCAGAGAGTGACGATTCTGAAGACAATGCTCTTACTGATGAGTATATGTCTGATAGTAACACTGAGCATGGTATTCAGGTAGTGAGTGATGATCCTGGTACTAGTATTTTTAGTGTAGTACAGGCAGATATGGAATATGAGGACTGTCAGCATCTGCGTGAAGCACTAATCAGTGAATTTAAGGAGCAGGTCTTTACCAGAAAAACTTTCACGCAGGTTGACAATGACAAAAGGGGTCCTCATGCTAAGGTAAAGCTTGAGTTGATACCCAATGCAATTCCTTTTAGTTGTAAAGCCATACGTACAGTAGGTGTGCGTGAACAGGTTCTGTACGATAAAATTAAGGGTTTTGAGGAACAGGGTTTCATACGTAAGTGTCGAGGTAGTACAGAGTGGGTATCGCGGGCTTTTTTAGTCCCCAAACCCAATGGCAAATGGCGACTGGTCATCGATTATCGGTATTTAAATACCCAGCTTAAAGGGTTAAATTTTCCTTTACCGGTAATTGAAGACCAGCTCGCCCGCCAAGAGGGTAACAGTGTTTTTTCGTTGGTGGACTTGGAAGACGGATTCCACCAGATGCACCTGGAGGAATCCAGTCGTTCCCTGACCGCATTCATCACGCCTTTCGGCGTGTATGAATGGAAGGTGCTGCCCATGGGGGTTAAGGTGGGCCCGCAGGTTTTTCAGCGACTGGTTGCGTGGGTTGTACGTAACTGCCCTACTAGTGGGCCGTATATTGATGATGTCTTGACGGGTACAGGAGTGCCGCGCAACTATGCACCTTCTGATCATGGCCCTGGCAAGCTTTTTGACAGCCATGCTTATGCAGACAAACCAGCTGATACATTTTTGAACCCCTGTTTTTCACCGCCGCCAATTTTGCCTGATGGCACAGCAAATTCTGATATGGTCACCCCCTTTTCATATATCATTCCTTCCCACCCTTCAGATCAGGATAAGTTGTATTATCATTATCTTTGTATGCGTGAGCTGTTTCATGCATTTGCATCTGCTGACCTCACGGTCAAGCCTGAAAAGTGTTTTTTGTTGCGTCGTCAAGTACAGTATGTAGGGCATGTACTTTGTAACGGTAAACGCTTCCCTAACCCGAGTAAAACACAGGCCCTTCGGGATTGGGAAATTAAACACATTACCAATGCCAAGGCCCTGAAAGGGTTCCTGGGTTTGGCAAATTGGTATAGTATGTATATACGTAACTATGCCAAGTATGCTGCCCCCTTGATGGAGGCCCTAAAAGGTATGTATCAGTTTGAGGATGTACAAGGGGGGCCGGCAGTAGATGGTAATGGGTTGCCTTGTAAGGCACGCAAACGTGTTAAGCTTACCCCCAAACAATCAGAGATCAAGTGGACTCCTGAAATGGAGTGGGGATTTCAGCAAATCAAAGATTCTCTGATTGAGAAAGTTGAGTTGTATCTACCGCGTCCTGGTGCACGGTGGCGGCTGTCCACTGATGCATCAGATTTCGCTGTAGGGGGAGTGTTAGAACAGGAACAGGACGACGGGAATTGGCATCCTGTCGCTTTTTTTTCTAGAAAACTGCAGGGCAGTAAAACAGCAGGTAAGCATAAGGATAAAGGTATAGGACAGGTGGGATGGACAGTGAGGGAAAAAGAGACGTATGCCGTTGTATGTAGTTTGTTAAAGTTTCAGTCATGGATAGGACATCAGGAAGTATTGGTACGTACAGATCATAGTAGTATTGTACAGTGGTATAAGGAGGATTTGTGTACTGTGTCTGGGCCTTTGGGTCGTCGTGGCCGATGGCACGAGTTTTTAAGTCGTTTCAATCTTGTAATATTGTATCATAAGGGAGCTGAAAATGAAGCCCCTGATGCGTTATCACGCTGGGCATACCCTGCAGGGTTATCTCAGGATGTATCTTTTCACGGCAGTGAAAATGACCTTGAGGGTTGGAACCAGTGTGAACAGCGTGAGCGTGAATACACACAACGTAAGTTGCGTGAACGGCACCCAAATGATTTTGGAGAGTATCGTACTATACGTGCCTGTATGGTTCCTGACTGCACTGAGTGTGTTGCAGTCCACATACCTCATCAAACTGAGGCACGTGAGCTTCTTCTTGAGGCCCGTGCGGTTGCAGAAATTCGTCACATTTCTGATCACCCCTCCCTTGTGCATGCATCAGCTTTTGCTGATATTGACGGATTTCACTTATACTGCAACCCTGCAGTTTTTCAACAGAGCAGACCTTCTCGAGTAGTCAAGCGTGAGTTACGTCACACAGAAAGTTCTACAGTTTCATGTGTCTCAGTGGATGACGGGCACGAGCTGCCCATTGACAGCATGGAAGATTTACACATACACACACTAAATACAATCAAACTCCCCCCTGATACCGCTGTGTTGTATAGTGATTGGGATCCAGAATATGCTGCTGACCCAGTGCTGGGTCCACATTGGACAACATTACAGGCAGATGGCGTCAGTGGTCAGTACAGATTACATATGGGTCGTGTTCGATTGGCAGGGCGTATTTGTGTTCCTTTGTCTCTGTTGGACAAAGTCATAGTGGCGACACATACATATGCCCATCCAGGCATTCACAAAACACACCAGCTCATTGACAGAAAATACATTTTTCAGGAGCTTGATAAAGGACAGCCACGAAAATTTTCATACACCAAGCTGAAAGAACACATTGCGCTGCAGTTAGGACATTGTCAGGTCTGTCAGGCTGTCAAGGGTCGCAAGGGTCTGCAGCCTGACACTATGCATTCATATCCAATACCTGAGTATCCGTTTAGTTCTATCTCAGCAGATTTTTGTAAATTGGATGAAGTGAAACAGGGAGCTGTTGTATATGACTCAGTTTTTGTAATTGTCTGTCGTTTAACAGGATATGTAATGGCACTGCCATGCAGCACCACCATTACCTCATCTGAGCTGGCTTCTTTATTTCTGACGCGTTTTGTTACTTTCTTCGGGCTGCCGAAGGAAATTTTTAGCGACGTGGATAAAATTATGCATGCAGATTTTTTCTCCACATTCTGTCAGCTCTCAGGAATTGAGGAGTATAGATCCCCTGTGTATCGTAAGAAGAGTAATGGTAGGGCTGAGCGGGCAGTACAGGTAGTTGTTGACAGCTTACGCAAGTTGTTACAGCAGGCAGGCAGAAATCGTAAGTGGACTGATTTATTGCCTCTGGCACTTTGGTGTGCTAACGATATGCCTGGGGCTGTATCAGGCTTCAGTCCACATAGACTTGTTTTCGGTAGGGATCCCATTGGGTTTGGGGATCACCCCCCAATGGCACCTGATTACGGGTCAGAGGATGCGTACCAATTTTTTCAACGTGTGCGTAGGGAAAGAGAATATGTGAGTGCCAAGCTCACAAAAATACATGATGAATTCAGTGCCAAATACCTGACGGAACACCCGCCTCTCAATTTTGAACCTGGTGATCGTGTTTGGTTGAAAACCATTCGTAAACCGGGGGAGAGTAAATTGGACCGTCTTTGGGTTGGTCCTGCTGAAATTTTGGAGAGGCTCAGTGCAGGTAGGTATAGAATTGCTGGTCCGTATGGTGAACAACAGGTTGAGTCATTGCGGCTCAAACCATACAACCCCCCCTTGACACACGGAGCTCCACCCCTACACTTTTACACCGACAAGGAGACGTTGGTGGATGATGAGAAATTCATCGTCGAAAAAATTTTAAAACATGCAGTTCAAAAAAACAGAGGTAAGGACAAGGCACGCCGCCCCAACATTGTTAAATGGTTTGTAAAATACAAGGGGTACGACAAACCTGAGTGGAGGGAGGCATCTGAATTCATGCATGACATAAATGAGGAATGGCTGCGCTACAACATCAAACACAAGATTGATGTGGGGTTACAGGACATACGACAAGTGTTGTCATCAGTACATCCAAAATTTTTACAATGGCGCACAGATTTCGGGGGACAGGTGCATATGCGTGATCACCGATGTGTTTCCTCCTTATGTCGTGTATATTACCGCCTTTGATGCTCTGATTGCTCTCCCCTTTCTGTACAGGTCTTACAGAGTTCAGGAAGTCCTTACAGAATTCAGAAGTGGGTTACACATCCTTTTGTTTCAATACTTCAGACTGGTATGTCTGACTGCAGGGCGTGGTGATGACAGTTTTGCATTGGCTTGGCGAATGGCACGCTGTCTCACTGGTGTCTACGCCATGGCCCTTGCGACGTCGTCAGCCCCCCCCCCCCCCCCTTTTTTTCTGAGGTTCTGTCACAGGACAACAGTCTTTTTCTTCCCCTCTCATGTATTATTGTGTATGAACTGTTAATCAGTTGTTTCTATTTTTTATCCCACCGTTGGCACGTGGGCCCTTCCTTGGGAAGTGGGAGTTCAGAACTGCCAAATTTCATTGAATGTATTGCATGTCTTCTGTGTGTTGACACGAATCATGTTGACCTTGTATATAGCAGTATCAGCCAGTTTTCAGGTTCACTCTGCAGGTCATCGGTGAATTCGCCTACACCGTATAGTACGTAACCGACGCCCCCTGTGAGATTTAGCTTCCCCTGGCACTGCAGCTGGTTTGTAGCTGATTCCCTTCTTCCAGCACCAGGCGCCAGTTATTTTTGGTCAGAGAGCGCAACGCAACCCCCTGGTCCCCGGCCCAAATGTTGCAGACAGTGCGCCCTCTGAGGATGCAGCATGTGTTTACCAGACATCAAGCCCCCTTTGCCCTAGGCATAAGAGGTACTGGCCTGAGTGGCCCCGTGACAAGTAATAGGATTACATTCCCCTTCGCCGATGCTTTGGTGGTTTCTTTCGGACGTCGTTTCTTTTTTTGTGTGTGATTTTGAGATAAAACAATCATCGGTGTTGAACGATCAAGGGTTCGATTTATGCCCCCCCTAACTAAAGGCATTGAGTCAGGCATACATTATGCTGTGTCCAACTTTGTAGTCACAGTGGTGCGGTGACATGTTTTGTGTGCTTTCTTTCTTGTGCAGACGTGGAGTGATCCAGAGAACAGAGATGATCGGAGTCCAGAGAACAGAGCTGATCGAAATCCAAAGACCAGGATTCACCAGAATTCACAGGCCAGAGATCATCAGCATCAGGGTCCAGCGTACAGGGATGATTATGGTTGGTCAGTGGTTTATATATGCATGTCCACAGTGATGTTTCAATTTTTTATTTGCTTCTGTCAGACATCTGTTGCTTGCTTCGCAGGTGTACAGATGTCTTGTGAGGGGAGTGTAATGAAACAGTGATACACACCCCAACGTGAGTCAGAGAGTGCGCGCACAGCAGAGATCGCGCGCACATTATGGATGATCATTTGCACGTTGTTGATTGTTTATAATTAAACTCAGATCACGCTTTATTTATAAGATTGAACGCTCTGTGACTTGCAAAAGACGCTGCGAAGTAGGACAGAACTAACTGTGCATAATGTTGTGAGTTTTCTGTACTACACTGCAGGGTCTTGCATTTTTAATGATGATTTGGACTCAATCTTGTATGTGCCATTGCTGATTGTGTATTCCGTGGGATCCGGAGTCGTAAGCCCAAAACTCTGCAATTTCGGAAATCTGAAACTAAGATGGAGGTTACACCAATCTCAAAACAGACACTGTCCTGCAGAACACACCCCCGGGTCCCAGCCATGCCCAGCTCATAATCACTGGTCATGACTGCCACCTCCACCTGCGGCCCCCCACAATGCGGATGCTCACCACGGTTGCGCAGCAGGCGCAGCTGGACCATGCGCTCACGCACCGAGGGCACACACCCCTGGGCGCGGCCCACGCCACGGCCTAAGTCCATGCCCCGGAGCTCACCGCGGTGGCCACCAACCACCGGTCTCTGCGGGCCAGAGACGGCCACACGCCGTTGCAGCGGAGGCTCCGCATGCGGCCCGAGCAGCCCTCTGGCGTCGCCATCCTTCGCAGCCATGCCTCCTCTGCGGCAGCCTGGGGGAGACCCTGGTACACATGCACGTGGGATGCGCCCACTCGCGGCTCCTCTGGCCCCACTACCGCCAGGCGCTGCAAGAGGCGGCCCGCCACCTCGTGCCCGGCAACAAGGCTCTTTGGGTGGCCTCATGGCGCTCCGCGGGCGCTGCATGGACAGAAATCTTCTGCTCTGGGCTGGTGCCCGAGGCAGCAGAAGCGCAGCTCCGCGCAATAGCCCGCTACGATCCGCCGGGAGGGACCTCCGTGGACAATTCTCTCCACCACATGCTCCGGCTGCGAGACTTCGTGTGGGCTCTCTGCAATCGCCGGCTGGAGCAACTCCTCCGCGAGCCCCTAAGCGCGGCAGCCCGGGTGCAACGATGGCTGGGCGCGACGGAGGGCGACTGTCCCCCCCCCCCGCGCCGTGGCAGGGGCCTCGTGGCCTCCCTCCGTGTGGTGAACGGCACCCTGGAATGCCCACCGCAAGAGGACCCCCGTCCTCACGGGGACCTACCGGGGGGTTTCTCCAAGCACCTACAGGACGCCCTCTCCCCGCCGTGGATCATCCGGCGCAGCTCCATGACCGCGTGGGAGGCACATATAGTTAGCGCGGAGTGGGCGCGCGAATGGGGCTGGTGGTATGCCGCCACGTGCGCACCGGGGACCCCCGCGCAGCAATGCGCCGTCATCCCGCTCGAGGGGTGGGGGCCGCACAACCGGCCACGGCCCACAATGATCCGCGGCGCGGGCCCCGACCCCCCGCTGGACGCAGCAGCTGGGGGCAGGCTACGGGCGGCCCCGGAGCCACACGTGGGGTGGAGCGGGGGCGTGACCTCGCTCATCCGAGAGCCCCTACCCCCCCGCCTCGTTATCCACGCCGCCAACGTGCTCCGAGCCACGGAGATACACGCATGGGGACGCGACGCGGCCACCGTCCGGTGGCTCCCCCTGGAGGGCGGGGCCGCCCAGCTCAGCGTGGCGCATTTCAAAGATGGGGGGCCTACGTACGACGGCGCCCTGTCCCGGCTGGGCGACATTCCCGGGCCCCTGCTCCTCATGCTCCCCACTGACCTTGCAGCCGCGCTACGCCGGGAGCTGGACAGCTGCAAAGGACTGAGTGTAGGGTGGGAGGCGATCGGGGACGGCACCCTACTGGCCCTCCTCCACCTTGGCGTTGCGGACCGGTGCCAGTGGGGCCCTCTGGTGCCCCACCCCGCCAGGCACCACACGTATATGGCAAGCCCCCCCGGGGACACCCCTGCCCGGCGTGGGATGACCTCATCGCCGCCTTCCACGACCACGGTATCCTCCCCGACAACACGTGGCAGGATGTCCCGGAGAAGACGCTCGGCAGGGACTACCGGCGCTGCGTCCGCGCCTGCCTGCTAGAGCTCCGGAACCCCCTTCCCCAACGGTGGGACGACTTCTGGCTCCGCCGTCACGGCCCCTGGTCGCCGGCCTCCCACCTCCCACACACCTGCCACCTCTGCGGGGATTGCGACACGGTATCCTCCGCGGCGCCGATGGGCGCCAACAGATGCAGGCGGTGCTGCCAGGTGGCCGTGTGCCCATGGCCGGAAGCACCCTCGGGCCCGCTCAGGCGCATGGAGGAGGAGGCTTTGCACCGGCGCATCGGGGGCGCGCACACCCCTCCACACGGCCACGCGGGCCCCGCGGGTGCCGCCCTCCTGTTGATCCACGTGCACCCGCGGGACCCCACGTCGGTCGCGCACCTGTCGCACGTGTTCGCGCCCTGACCCCCGCCCGGCGCCGCGCTTTGCAGAGCCCGCAGCACCATGCCTCGCCGAAGGGGGAACGGGCCGGAGCACACCAGGGCCCGCCACTGAGCGAGGGAGGCGGCCGTTGCTGGCCTGGTGGCGGACGCGGTGAAGGAGGCGCACGAGGCGCACACTGCCGCCCAGCACGACCCGGCCGGCAGCGCGAGGACTTCTCTCGGCGAGGCTGCCCTTCCGGCCGTACGCGCCCTGAACAGGGCGGGGGCCCCTACGCTACTCCCGGCGATGCACCGGATCGTGAACGCCGTCCGGCCGGGGCTCATAGGCCGTGAAGAGGCCCTCTACGGGAACTGGACGGAGTGGCGCACGGCCAACCGGTCAGGCCTACCCCTGTCCATGGGGGACACCCTACGGCTGACGGGAGCAGGGTCCGCCAAGTCCCTCCACAGCAGCACCCCGGCCCTGCTGCACGCCCTGTGGATGCGCTGTCCCGGGGACGCGGCCCCGTACCTCAAACAGGCGCGAGCAACGTACCCGGGAGGAGTGTCCGAACTGGATGCGGCACTCCACCTTCTCCATCGACCAGACGAGGAATTGGAAGTGGGCAAAATCATGCTATTCGTGGAAGAAGCGGGCTAGACGCCCACCCGCCCCCGTCCAACCAACGCGGTGTACGACGGCACCAGGCTGACCCCTGCGTACGCCGTCATGTGCGAGGCATTCCCCAGGGAGCCCACCTGGTGCCCCGACCTCCCAACGGCCACGCACGCGCCCCGCGGCAGGGCCAGCCTGCACCTGTCCCCCCCCCTCTCCAGGACTAGGGGTGCCCACCACAGGGGGCAGGTCCTCTGGCGAGAGCGCCCGGGCACCCCCCTGCTCCTCCTTGTGGTCACGACCCGCAGGGACCTGGAGCGGGTCCTGGGGATCACCCAAACCCACCTCTACGGGGCAGCGCCCGTGCCCCGCCCCCCCCTCCCGGCGCCCGAGGCACAGGACGGGGTGCACACCTTCCTGCAAACACAGGGGTAAGTAAGTAAGTAAGTAAGGGCGGCCGCGTCCGCAGCCTCGTCTGACATCTCCTTGCTTGTTTTACATGGTGGCCGCCTCTGGCGGGAAGGGGAGCTCTCCACCATCAGTTCCCCTGGCGACCCCTTTCTCACCTCACGGCGAAGAACTTCAACCAGGTCCCCTTGGGGCATGACCCGCGGTAGGTGTCCTTCAGTCGCTGCCCTCATGGTCTCAGCTCCTTCCGGTCACCCATCGAAGGATCCTCCGGCTTTCCTCCCCTAGCACAGCCTTTCGGGCGCCTGCAGGCGGGTTTTCTGTGGATAGCCCTCGCCGACAGCGGAGCATTTCTCTTTATCAACCACATTCCACCACTCCCCATCCCTCACGGGTTGGAGTACCCACTCGGCTCCTGGATGCACTTGGGTGTCGTCCATCCGCGGCTGGAGGCCAGGGGGCGACCCTTTCGACGTTCCCCCAGGTCCCGCTCACGCGTGAACCTACGTGTACTTAGGCCATTGACCCGGGGACCTCAGGGTTAACCCTCACCCCTGCGGACACCTCACGGCCGTCCCGGAGTTCAGGGAATTTTCCGGACTTCCCGTGGCCAGGCTCCCCATGGTTGGCCCATGGTTCACCACTCCATGGCGACTGGTTTCCCAATCCCACGGGGCTGTTGCTTGGCGCTTTCGGCCTCCCTTCCCATCCCATGTCCCGTTCCCCTTCGCCACATACCGTCACCGGCCCAATCCCCGCGTCCCTTGGTTTTCCGATCCCATGGGGCTGTTGTGTGGCCCGTGCCCCCATCCCATCCCTCATCCCGTGTTTATACCCCAGCGGGCCGCCAGCAACCCCGTGGCGCAGGCCCACAGGATCCTCATCCATCCGAGGACCGTTTCATGCTCTTTGCACGGGTCGCTCCTATCCACTCCCCTTCTTCCGCGCACCCGGCGCATTCTCCTCCGCACATCCCTGTCCGGGTCGTCTGGCCACTTTTCCCAAGTCATGTCACCTTTGGCCCACCTATGTTTTGGCACGAGAACACAGCGTGACCTGGCCGCTGTGGCCTAGCAGGGACGCCACTACACGTACCCCCACTAGGGCTTGGAGGGGAGTTGTGTTCTATGTTCTGTATGCTTGCACCGCCTGCTGTCTTGCCATCCTTGACGTTGTGTTGCATACCTCCTATGGCACTTTGCCCTTCTGATGATTGTCCCCCGCCACCAATGGCCGAGGGTCCTTCTTTCTGCTGTTCCCCCCATACCTGGCTTCGGCGTGCTGCTCTGTGTGTGATCTGCGCCCTGGGTCATGCTGGGTGGGCAGCCCATGTGTTCCACCTGTGTTTGGGACAAAAGAACACAGCGCGTGTTTTTTTTTGTTTGCGTCTGTGGCCTAGCAGGGACGCCACCACACGTACCCCTGCTAGGGCTTGGATGGATTGAGTGCCCTGCTGTCGTGTCCCGCCTGCGTCTTGGTGTCCATGTTGATGCCCCCTTTGTTGTGTGTGTGTCTCCGCCCTTGGTTTAGCTGGGTGGGCGGCTTTGGGTGCACCTCTTCACCCTACTTGTCCCACCTGCGGTACGAGAGTCTCATGCATGGTCGGGCTGCGGAGAGGCGTAGCTACCAGCACTCACGTCGAGCCTGCTATACTCGGTAAATGGCCCTCGTCACCGCGGCCTGTCGAGCCCAGTCCCTGTGCTGACAGGCTGCCAGCCCCGGATTATCCAGTCCGGGGCGCCAAGCCGCCACTTGTCCCTGGATGATCCAGTCCGGGGGACGACGGCTACTGCTGCCTGTTCCGCTGTGGATGATCCAGTCCGGGGTGTCTGGTCTTATATCAGCTGTTAATGCTCGCGTCGTGCTCCGGCCATTTCTTATTCTTTTGCCCCGGATGATCCAGTCCTGGGCACTTCTTGGTCTCGTCTCCGCTTTGCTGCACTACCAGGGCCTTGTCCGGGTCTTCGCATCACCGTATCACCACGGGCTCGTCCTCTTGGCTGCCGCTCTGCTTCTCCGTGGCCTCGTCCTCGTGGTGGCTGTTTCCCTTCACCTCGGCCTCGGCCTGTTGTTTACCTTACTGCATCACCACGGCCTTATCCTCCCCATGGTTGCACTACCTCTCTGCGGCCTCGTTCTGATTTCCGCTCCTGTGCTGTATCCCGGCCTTATCCTCACGGCCGCTTCTCTGCATCCATCGGCCTCATCCATAGCTCTGTTTCGCTGCTGCACCACGGCCCTGTCCTCATCGTTGCTGCCCTGCATCCCCTCAGCCTCGTCCACTTCTCTGCCTTCCTGCATTTCCTCGGTCTTGTCCTTTGCGTTGCTTGCGGTCTTGTCTCCTTCGCCGCACCACCTTGCTCTCGGCCTCCTGTTTCCTTCGCCTCTGGCCGCCTATTTCCCCTGGACGCTCCAGCCCGGGGGGTGGGGACCCCTTCTGGTTGATCCGCCCCGGGCATTCCTGCCCGGGGCGGCAAACCTTCTTTCCCCGGCCCCGGTGGTTGTGGCCGCCCCTTCTTGTTCTGCCCCAGATGCTTGGGTCCGGGTTGTCTGCCCACCACGTGTCCCTCGACCTTCGTGTCGTGAGTGCGGTGGCTCCTGCTGCCTGTTCCACCCCGGATGTTCCAGTCCGGGGCGTCTGGCCGTCCTTTGTCCTCAGTCCATCCAGTCGGGGGTGCGGCGGCTCGTGCTGCTTGATCCACCCCGGACGATTCAGTCCGTGGCGTTCGGCCGCCGCTTGTCTCAGGATGTTCCAGTGCGGCAGAAGCCCGTGCACCTTGTTCCGTCCCGGATGCGCCCATCCGGGGCATCTGGCAGCCGCTTGTGCCAAGATGCCCCTGTCCAGGGGGCGGCGGCCCCTGCTCCTTGTTCCGCCAGGGTTGTTCCTGTCCGGGGCGTCGTGACTCCTTCCTCCGCTTTTTGTGGTCGTTTCGCTTCGGCCGCTCCTTTTTGTTTTGCCCCGGATGATCCAGTCCTGGGCACTCCTTGCCTCCTTCTGCTCTTGGCTGCTTGTGCACGGCCTCGTCTTGGTCACCCCTACTCTGCATCTCTTCGGGATCCTCCTTGTCGCTGCTCTGCTGCTTCTTCTTGGCCTCGTCCCCTTGGCTGCTCCTCCTCATCCCCGCGTCCTCGTCCACTTGTGTGCATCGCCGCATCTTCTGGGCCTTGCCCTCATCTTGGTTTCTCTGCTTCTCCTCGGCCTCGTCCTCCAATCTGCTTCGCTGCATCTCCACGGCCTCTTACTCGTGGCCGCTTCTGTGGCTCCCCGTGGCGCCTGCTGCTTGTTCCGCCCCGGATGTTCCAGTCCGGGGGGCGTCCACCGCCACTGGTCCCTGGATGCTCTAGTCTGGGGGGCGGCGGTTCCTGCTGCTTGGCCCGCCCCGGACGAGGTAGGTAGGTAGGTGCACTCGGTCGTGGAGAGGCGCCCCATGGTTCCCCCTGGCGTCGCCCCTGTGACGAACAGGAAGAGGCTCCGCGCGTGAAGAGGGGAGGCGGCTTACTTCCCGCTAGACCTGACTGTTGGCCCGCAACAAAGCGGCCCCCGGCAACACCGGGAGGGCTGATCGCCGCCAGCGTGACGTGCTTGTCTCGCCCGGAGGGTGTGCCCCCGTGCTTGCGCACGTCCCCTCCTTTGAGCGGAACCCTAGAGGTTCACCGGACTTCCTGGCGTATCCCGTTTCCAAGGCATGCATGCACGTTCTTGGTACTAGGGTTCCGAGGCGCTTGGGTGTCGCACGCTCCGCCTCCAGTCCCAAAGCAGCGCAGGCCTTAGGATGCAGCCTTACCCCCGGTCTCCGGATCTCGTTTGGCCGGGTCACCTGCATGGCACGGGCTGCCTCAGTGCCCGGGCTGTGGGCACTGGGTTTCCTACTGTTGTGCGGCGTTTGTGTTTGAGTCCGGTTGGCGGTTGGGTGTGGGTTTTGTTAACCCCGCCAGTCCTGGCTGGGGTCTTGGGTGGGTGTGTTTGGGCACGGTTTGTGGTGTTGTCCCTCTAGTGTCGGCTGTTTGTGGTGTTCGTGGTTGGGCTTCGGTTTCGGCCTGCTTATGGGACGTTTGTGGTTTCGTGGGCGCCCCGCTTGCCCCCCGCCGTTTCTGGTTCCGGCGTGCGGTCTGGGCCTCTGTGCTGGGCCCGGGTCCCGGCTGTGCCCAGCCCTTCTTGGCTGGGTTGTCGGGGTGTTTTTTTTTTTTTTTTTGCGCTTTTTTTTTTCCTGTCCCGGGCTTTGTGGTCCCTGTCCCTCCATCCCCTTTCTTTCGGGCTGGGCTGGTGGCTGTCTCTTTTTTTTTTTTTTTCGGTGTCCCTTTTCCCTGTGGTCCGCTGTTCCTGGCTTGGTGTTGCCGGTTTTGGGTGGGTGGTCCCGCTGTGCCTCTTTGGGGGTCCTGTCTTCGCTGCCTTCTGGGGGGGGGGTTTGGCCGCCTCTGGTGGTGTCAGCGGGCGGTTTGGCGGCTGTGGGCTGTTTTCGCGCCTTTTCCCCCTCCCCCCTTCCTTTTTTTGGGGGGGGGGGGGGGGCTTGCCTGTTCCTCCCTCTGCCTTCCCTGGGCTGGCACACGCACTGGCCTGCATTCAGTGTTGTCTTCCGGGCTGCTGTTTTCAGTTGCGTTCTGTTTGGCCACGTTCCGGCCCCATGGGTCGGGTGGGCTATGTACACGGTGGGCTCGGCGCCCCTTTTTGCCGGGTTAGGTCCTGGCTCTGCCGGCTGGGCGGCTGCGCCAGGCGGCTGCTTGTGGTTTTGGGTTAGGGGGCCGGGGTTGTTCTTGTCCTTTCCCCTCTGCCGTGCCGGCTGTAATCTTCTGGGTGGTCCGCCACCGTTGTCGCCAGGCGCGCTGTGGCCCCGTGTGTGGCCTGCGGTGCTGGTGTGTGGCGTGCTGGCGCGGCGCCTTCCAGGGTGCGCGTTGGCTGGCTTCGGTTAGTCCTTCAGGTTAGGGTCAGTTGTGTTGTGTTGTGCCGCTCTGTGCCGCGTCGCGTCGCGTCGTGCTGTGGCGCGTTGCACTGTGGCGCGCTGTGGTGCGGTGTGCCGTGGTCTCGCGTTTTGCCGCGGTGGGTCAGTGGAGGTCAGCCTGGCCTGTGTCGTGGTGCGGAGTGCGGGCCGGAGTGTGGCTGGCTGGTGGTTGGGGGGTGCGGTTAGGTGTGGGTGTCTCGCTGGGTCCGTGCTGTGGGGGCTTGGGCGTGCCGCTCGGGCTGGTGGGTCGGGTAGGTCGATCGCGTGACGGTCCGTGGGGTTGCCCTCCCTGGGGCCCTGTGCCCTGGTCCCGTGTCCTCTGGGGGTTTCGGTCCCTAGTCCTGGGTGCCGCGGCCGTGCCTTCGTCCTCTTCCGGTGCCTGTGAGGTGGCCCTTGTGGTGGCCGGGGTCGTCGCCTGGCAGTGAGGGCGTGGTGGTGCGCCGTGCGGGGGCGTTCCTTGCGGCTTCCTCTGGGGGTGTGGCCTGTTCTCCCCGTGTAGGTGTGCACTCCATTCTCCGTGTGGTTTCCGGTGGCCGGTGGGTGTGCGCTGGTGTGATCTGCATGGTGTCCGATGTTTGCGCCGGTGGTGTGTGTTGGGGGGTGCGCCCCCGGGTGTTGTGGGGTGTTTGGTTTGGGTGGGGCGGCGCTGTTCCCCCCGTCGTGGTATGCCCTTCCTGGGTGTGGGTCGTGGTACCTGCCGTGGTGCCCTTTTCCTCCGTGTCTTGGTCCCCGCTCCCGCCCCCTCCTGGTTCTTGGGTGGTTTCCTGCCCCCATGTGGTGTCGCTTCCGGCGTCCTGTCCCTGCAAGTGCCTGCCCTCACTTGGGGCCCCTCCGTGCCCTCTTGCCTGAGTGCTCCTTGGTGCCCCTTGCCCTTCCCTTGCCCTTGTCCTGCCCCTTCCTGGTGTGGTGGTGGCGGGAGGGGCGGGGTGGGGAGGGGGCGCCGGCGGCCCAGGCCTGGGGGTGGGTGGCCCGGAGCCACTGGCGGAGGGCTTGGGGGGTGTAGGGGGGGCGGAGGCCCTGGACCGCATCGCGGAGGAGGGCCTCCCATGCCGCTTGCGGCATGATGGCCTCCGGGGCGGCCTCGTTGGGGTTTGCGGGGGTGCGGGTGCGCACCTCGTCGAAGGTATGCACCATGTGCACCCCTTCGTGCCTTCCCGCTCCCCCGGCCCCCTTCACCCAGCGGCGGAGCATCTCTGCAGAGCGGGGGAAGACCACCAAGCGAGGTGGGCGGGGGCCCAGAGGGGGGGAGGGGTCCGTGCCCGGGGTCCTGGAGCGGCGGGGGGAGGACGTGGACCTGTGGTGGTGGCGGGGGTGGCGGTGCCTGGGGGAGCGGGAGCGGCGGTGGCGGGGGCTGGGGGTGGAGGACAGGTACGGGCGGAGGGGGGAGCGCGAGGGGGAGGTGGAGGTAGGTAGGTAGGTGCACTCGGTCGTGGAGAGGCGCCCCATGGTTCCCCCTGGCGTCGCCCCTGTGACGAAAAGGAAGAGGCTTCGCGCGTGAAGAGGGGAGGCGGCTTACTTCCCGCTAGACCTAACTGTTGGCCCCCAACAAAGCGGCCCCGGGCTACGCCGGGAGGGCTGATCGCCGCAAGCGTGACATGCTTGTCTCGCCGGGAGGGTGTGCCCCCGTGCTTGCGCACGTCCCCTCCTTTGGGCGGAACCCTAGGGGTTCACCGGACTTCCTGGCGTATCCCGTTCCCAAGGCGTGCATGCACGTTCCTGGTACTAGGGTTCCGAGGCGCTTGGGTGTCGCACGCTCCGCCTCGAGTCCCAAAGCAGCGCAGGCCTTGGGATGCAGCCTTACCCCCGGGCTCCGGATCTCGTTTGGCCGGGTCACCTGCATGGCACGGGCTGCCTCAGTGCCCGGGCTGTGGGCACTGGGTTTCCTACTGATGTGTGGCGTTTGTGTTTGGGTCCGGTTGGCGGTTGGGTGCGGGTTTTGTTAACCCCGCCAGTCCTGGCTGGGGTCTTGGGTGGGTGTTTTTGGGCACGGTTTGTGGTGTTGTCCCTCTAGTGTCGGCTGCTTGTGGTGTTCGTGGTTGGGCCTCGGTTTCGGCCTGCTTTTGGGACGTGCGTGGTTTCGTGGGCGCCCCGCTTGCCCCCCGCCATTTCCGGTTCCGGCGCGCGGTCTGGGCGTGTGTGCAGGGCCCGGGTCTCGGCTGTGCCCAGCCTTTCTTGGCTGGGTTGTCGGGGTGTGTTTTTTTTTTGCGCTTTGATTTTTTCTTTTCTTTTTTTTTTTTTTCCGGGCTTTGTGTTCCCTGTCCCTCCATCCCCTTTCTTTCGGGCTGGGCTGGTGGCTCTCTTTTTTTTTTTTTTCTTTCCTTTTTTTTTTTTTTTTTTTCCGTGTCCCTTTTCCCCGTGGTCCGCTGTTACTGGCTTGCTGTTGCCGGTTTTGGGTGGGTTGTCCCCCTGTGCCTCTGTGGGGGTCCCCCCCCCTTTTTTTTTTTTGCCTTCTGGGGGGGGGCTTGGCCGCCTGTGGTGGTGTTGGCGGGCGGTTTGGCGGCTGTGGGCTGTTTTCGTGCCTTTTCCCCTTCCCCCCTCCTTTTTTTTTTTTTCGGGGGGGGGGCTTGCCTGTTCCTCCCTCTGCCTTCCCTGGGCTGGCGCACGCAGTGGCCTGCATTCAGTGTTGTCTTCCGGGCTGCCGTCTTCAGTTGCGTTCTGTGTGGCCATGTTCCGGCCCCATGGGTCGGGTGGGCTTTGTACACGGTGGGCTCGGCGCCCCTTCTTGCTGGGTTAGGTCCTGGCTCTGCCGGCTGGGCGGCTGCGCCAGGCGGCTGCTTGTGGTTTTGGGTTAGGGGGGCTGGGTTTGTTCGTGTCCTTACCCCTCTGCGGTGCCGGCTGTAATCTTCTGGGTGGTCCGTCACCGTTGTCGCCTGGCGCGCTGTGGCCCCGTGTGTGGCCTGTGGTGCTGGTGTGGGGCGTGGTGGCGCGGCGCCTTCCCGGGTGTGCGGTGGCTGGCTTCGGTTAGTCCCTCCGGTTAGGGTCAGTTGTGTCGTGCTGTGCCGCTCTGTGCCGCGTCGCGTCGCGTCGTGCTGTGGTGCGTTGCTCTGTGGCGCGCTGTCGTGCGGTGTGCCGTGGTCTCGCGTGGTGCCGCGGTGGGTCAGTGGAGGTCGGCCTGGCCTGTGTGGGTCGGTTAGGTCTTCCGGAAATTCTGCTGAATGATCACGGTGTCCTTGGGGCGTGCACGCTGACTCTCACCCATGGACTCAATCTTCACCGGGCCTCGCAGACAGGCAGGCGTACTCGGGGTGTAGGAAAGGCGTTCCTTCTCCAAAGCAGACAAACAGAAATCAGGAGTCGGACGGTGGAGGTGGCTTCCGATCGCTGTTTGAGTGGCGAAAGGCTTTCACTGCAGCTCGGCTGCGCTGGCAGGGTCCGGGTCGGTGCCGCCGGCAGGGATGAGCTCATACTTCAGGGTCAGGGGGATGTCCATATCTCCGGTGCTGAACTGCAGGGGTCCGGGGCACCGGTAGTAATCTTGGCACTTCCAGTCTTCACGGCGCTCGGAGATGGCCTTGAAGGGGGCACCGTCCAGCAGCACCAAGGCCTTCGCGATCGATCACAGCCTTTCACTTCCCCTTGCGGCGCTCGTTATTCATCATGGACGGGATCGGTGTGCCGCCGCAGTGCCATTCCTCCACTGGACGCAACTGGTTGGTGACGGACGCCCTCACGGACGTGAGACCAGCCGAGATCAAGCCCCCGGCCGTCAATCCAAGTGCATAGCAATACTCTGCGTCAAACCGCGACGGTAACGCAGCCCGGCCCTTATAGCCCATGGGGTGGTCGCGTGACAGTCCGTGGGGTTGCCCTCCCTGGGGGCCTGTGCCTTGGTCCCGTGTCCTCTGGGGGTTTCGGTCCGTAGTCGTGGGTGCCGTGGCCGTGCTTTCGTCCTCTTCCGGTGCCTGTGAGGTGGCCTTTGTGGTGGTCGGGGTCGTCGCCTGGCGTTGAGGGCGTGGTGGTGCGCCGTGCGGCGGCGTTCCCTGCGGCTTCCTCTGTGGGTGTGGCCCGTTCTCCCCGTGTAGGTGTGCCCTCCGTTCTCCCTGTGGTTTCCGGTGGCCGGTGGGCGTGCGCTGGTGTGATCCGTATGGCGTCCGATGTTTGCTTCGGTGGTGTGTGTTGGGGTGTTTGGTGGGGGTGGGGCGGCGCTGGTCTCCCTGTCGTGGTATGCCCTTCCTGGGTGTGGGTCGTGGTACCTGCCGTGGTGCCCTTTTCCTCCGTGTCTTGGTCCCCGTTCCCGCTCCTTCCTGGTTCTTGGGTGGTGTCCTGCCCCCATGTGGTGTCCCTTCCGGCGCCCTGTCCCTGCGTGTGCCTGCCCTCACTTGGGGCCCTTCCGTGCCCTCTTGCCTGTGTGGTCCTTGGTGTCCCTTGCCCTTCCCTTGCCCTTGTCCTGCCCCTTCCTGGTGTGGTGGTGGCGGGAGGGGCGGGGTGGGGAGGGGGCGCCGGTGGCCCAGGCTTGGGGGTGGGTGGCCTGGAGCCACTGGCGGAGGGCTTGGGGGGTGTAGGGGGGGCGGAGGCCCTGGACCGCATCGCGGAGGAGGGCCTCCCATGCCGCTTGCGGCATGATGGCCTCCGGGGCGGCCTCGTCGGCATTTGCGGGGTGCAGGTGCGCGACTCCTGGAAGGTATGCACCATGTGCACCCCTTCGTGCCTTCCCGCTCCCCCGGCCCATTTCACCCAGCGGCGGAGCTCCTGCAGAGCGGGGGGAGACCACCAGGCGAGGTAGACGGGGGCCCGGGGGGGGGGAGGGGTCCGTGCCCGGGGTCCTGGAGCGGCGGGGGGAAGACGTGGACCTGCGATGGTGGCGGGGGTGGCGGTGCCTGGGGGAGCGGGAGCGGCGGCGGCGGGGGCTGGGGGTGGAGGACGGGTACGGGCGGAGGGGGGAGCGGGAGGGGGAGGTGGACATGGGGCGGCGGTGGCGCGCTCGGTGGCGTCCGGGGGAGCGGGAGTGGTGGTGGCGGGGGCTGGGGGTGGTGGATGGGTACGGGTGGCGGGGGGAACGGGGAGCCCGGCGGGGCGTGTGGGGGGAGGGGGAGGTGGACGTTGGGCGGGAGTGGCGTGCCTGGCTGCGTCGGGGGGAGCGGGAGTGGTGGTGGCGGGGGCTGGGTGGCCGGCGGGGGGAGGGAGAGGGGGACATGGGGCGGCTGTGGCGCTCGTGGTGGTGCCCGGGGGAGCGGGAGCGACGGGAGCGGGGTCCCTGGGGGTCGTGGTGGTACCTGGGGGAGCGGGAGCGGTGCGAGTGGGTGGTTGAGGCGCGGTGGGAGTGTGGGCGCCGTGGGCGAGTGTGCCGTGCGGGGGGGGAGCGGGAGCGCCGCCGTTTGCGGGACCGGCCCCCGTCGCTCGAGTCGGGCCAGTCCGGAAGCGTCGGCGGCCTCTGGGGGGCCTCGCGCGGTGCCGCTTGGGGGGGGAGGTCCCCCGTCGTCCATGGGGCCCCTTCGGCCATCGGATGGTGGCCGGGGGGGTACGGGGCCTCACGCGGTGCCGCCTGGGGGGGGAGGTCCCCCGTCGTCCATGGGGCCCCTTCGGCCATCGGATGGTGGCCGCGGGGGTACGGCTGGTACGGGGGTGGTGGCTGGTACGGGGGGGGTGGCTCCTGGCGGTGGGTGGGGTATGCGGGCGGGGCGCTCGGTGGCTGCCATCCCGTCCGCTGGTGCTGTTCGTGTACGGGGGGTTGTGGCCCGGTGGGGTAGGGCGGTGGGCAGTGGTAGTGGTGGGGGTGGTGTTGGTAGTGGTGGTGGTGGGGCCGCTGGTGGTGGTGGTGTGGGTAGTGGTGGGGTTGGTGTTGCGGGTATGGCCCATGGAGTCCTTGTGGGTTTTCCGGTCCCCCTTGTGGGGGTGGGGGGTTGGGCATCGTGGGCAGTCCCCGGGGCTGCACTATGTGGTGGGCATGGGGGAAGGGTTGGGGGCCGGGCTTGACGGTGACGATGGTTGAGGGGTCCCACGTCCCTGGGTCGGTTTGGCCGGCGGTGGTGGTGGTTTGTGGGGGATGGATGACGGGGCGCTTGGTGACGGGGATGTGGACGAGGGCCTGGACGGGGTCGTGCTGGGTGGCCGTCTCCGCGGTGGTGGTGGGTGCCGGCGGGAGGGGGGCGCGGGTTGCGGTGGGTGGGGGGTCCTGGCTTGGGCGAGGGCCCGGGCGGGGGTGGTATCGGGTGGTTTTGTGTCGTTGCGTATGCGGTGTTGTGTGTGGTCGCGTGGGCGCCGGCTTGGGTTTGGGGTCGGGTTCGGGGTTGGGGTCCGGTATGGGTTTGGGGTCGGGTTTGGGGTTGGGGTCCGGTTCCAGGTTGAGGAGTACCTCTGTCCGGAGGTGTGAGGGCGCCGATGTCGGGTCGGGGGTCGTCCCGGTGGGTTGCCGGGGTGTCTGAGTCGCCTGTGTGGGGGTTGGGGGGTCGGTGCGTGCGGCCGCATCTTTGGCTTTCGCCGTGGCCTTGAGGATGAGTTTGGCGGGGAGGGGGGGGTCGGAGGATGAGGTGGAGGAGGTGGATGAGGCTGAGGACGAGGAGGAGGTGGTGGACGCGGGTTGGGCTGTGATGCGGGCGGGCTTGCGGGCGGCGGCTTCTGCTGCGGCCACGGCGGGGAGGATGGAGGGCATGTCCCCGGGTTGTAGGTTGGGGGCGGGCGGCTGGGGGGGCCCGGTCGTGACCTGGCGGCCCGGCGGGCCGATGTGGTCGGCAGCGGCGGGGGAGGGAGGCGCGGGGCTGCGGCCTTCTCTTTCTGGGCTCGGCTGGGCCCGCGTCCTGCAATGTGCGAGGTCGTGTGGGTTGGTGTCCGCGGGGGGGAACAGTTCGCGTGGGCTGCATTCAGGGGCCGGGGGGGGTGGGCCTGGGTCCTCTGGGGTGTGTGTGGGGGGCGTGGGCGGGCCACTGGGTGGGGTGGGCGTGCCGCGGGGCGCGGGGCTCCCCTTGGCGGGTGTGTGTGGGTTGTCGAGTGTGGGGGGCGGTGAAGGGTGGCCGGTGGGTGGGTGTGTGGCGGGCGTGTGCTGGTGTTCGGGCGGGTGGGGGAGGCCCGTGTCGCGGGGCCCGGGGGTGCGCGCGATGGTGGGCGTGTGTGGGTCTCCGGTTGAGCAGCGAGAGGGGGGGGGCATGGGCGGGGATTGTGCGGGGGGGTGTGCTGTGCCGGTGTATGTGTCCGCTTGCCGCGCGCTTGCGTGGGCAGTTGTAGGCCGGGCGGTTTGGAGGAGAAGCTTGCCGTCTTCTGCTGCCGTGGCAAGGATTTCGCAGACGAGCTTTCGTATCTGGTGGACCTCTTGGTCAGTGGTGGGAAGGGGGCATGCTAGCTTTGGGCTAAGACCCGCGCGGTTGAGGACCCTGTGGATGGCGTGGTACCCGCAGGTGAGGGACTGCTGCGGTCTGGGGGGGGGGTTTGGTCGTGTGTCCGGGCCTGCCTCGACTTGTGTGTGGGCGGTGGGGATGGCCCAAACCCAGGGCACGGTCCCCGTGGGTGGCCAGTGGCGCTGGATCCAGTGGGTTAGGCAGAGCATGGCCAATCCCAGGTGGTAGCCCGCCTTCCCTGAGGTGATTTGGGCCAGGGCGCGGGCTGGGGGCGTGTCCCCTGGCTGGAGGACACCCCTGAGGATCCTGTGCTGGGTGGAGGGGTCCCCCACTGCCCCTGGTGGGGTGGTCTCCGGGGCGAACATGGTGTCTGTCCCCTGGATGATCCATTGCGGGCCGGGGGACGTAGCCGTAGCGGCTATCACGTAGTAGTGGCCGCGCTCGAGGACTGTAACCCAGACCTCCGGCGGGGGGTGGTCACTGTCTGTAGGTGGGGGGGGGAGGTCGTCGTTCGGGGTGCGGAGGCCGGCGGCGCGGAGGGCGGTGTCGCGGTTGGGCGCGGTGGCCTGTTCCCACTGCTCCGGGTGGTTCGGGTCCGCTGGGTGGTCCGTCTCCGCTTGGGCCCGCCGTAGGCGTACGGTCCCTCGACGCGTGACGTTGCTGCCGGTGTCGTGCGTCAGGGCCTGGCCCCACTCGATGGGGGGGATCCAGATGGGCTGGCCCCGGGTGTGTTTGCGGGCTCGCCAGAGCACGAGGTCTACTATGGTCTCGTGGAGGCCGCTGCCTGGGGTGGTCAGGTCCCGGAGGGCTTTGACGGTGAGCTTGGTCCAGTCCTCTTGTAGGCGGTACCAGCCCAGGGGGGTGGTCGGGGCCCTGTCTTGGAGGGTCGCTCGGAGGAGGTCGGGGTCGCGGATGGTGGCCGGTGTGAGGGGGGGGTGCCCCGGGTCCGGGGGGGGTGGGCTGGATGGGCTGCCGGGGTCTTGCGCGTCTACGTCGATGGATGGTTGGCCCTGGCTGGGCTCGGCCGGACCGGGCGGTGCCGGGTGGCTTCTCGGGTGCGAGACGGGTCTCGGGGTGCTGTGGTGGTGCCTTGGAGACCTGTGGATGGAGACGGGGGGCGCGTGCGGGGCGTGGAGCGGGTTAGTGGACGTCTGGGTCATGCACGGCATGGTAATGGATGAGACGCTGCATGTGTTCCCTGGCGGTGGGGTCGTTGAGTTGTTCCGCGTGTGTTAGCAGGAGGTGTTTGCGCTGTACCATTTGGGCCGCTGCTCTGCGGACCGCTTCTAGCTGGAGGTGTGCTGCTGCCTCCATGGGGCTTTCCGTGTGTTTGGTGAGGTGTCGGTGCAGGGCCTGTGTCACTGCCCCTCTCATGGTGGCTTCTTTGATCAGGGGGTCCCGGAAGAGGTGTTCGGTGGCCTGGTGTGCGTGGCTGTGGGTTGGCCATCCTTCGTGTTGTCGCAGGGTTTCCGCCGGGGACCAGCCCACTAACGTGTCCCTGTCTGTATGGAGGGGGCATTTCTTGAAGTGTTCCCAGTCCTCCGGGGTGGTGTGGTCGCATGGGCAACAGGTGTGTTCGTCGGGGACGTGGATGTGCTTGCGGGCGAGCCATCTGGCGCCCCTGGTGAGGAATGGCAGTTGCTCCCTGAGGAGCTGGATGCGTCGTTTCTGGAGGTGGGCTGGGACGTTTGCTGGGCGGAGCGCTGAGTGGTAGAGGGGGACTTGCAGTCTGTCCTGGAGCTCCTGGATGTGCGCCCGGCTGTCTGGGTCGCCGAGCACGCGGGCGAGATGTTGGACGGGGTTGGGGTAGTGGTACGCTCTGTCGTGGGAGGAATAGGGGGCGTCCTCTGGTACCCAGTCCGGGGTCTGATGGGGCTCGGGTACAGGGGGCACGTGTTGGAGGTGTGTGTGGTTGCGGCCGAGGTCAGGGATCTGGAGGGCTCGTAGGTGTGTTGTGCGCTGGTGTACTGCCTGGTTGTCGACCTTACCATTTCCGTATTGGTGCCTGTGGGACTCTTGTTTCACGATGTGGAGTTGGACATAGGGGGGAAGGCTGCGTAGGACTTTCCAGAGTACCAGTGCCTGGGT
This sequence comes from Eutreptiella sp. 'Long Island Sound 2002', assembly GCA_964036045.1. Classification (NCBI taxonomy): domain Eukaryota; phylum Euglenozoa; class Euglenophyceae; order Eutreptiales; family Eutreptiaceae; genus Eutreptiella; species Eutreptiella sp. 'Long Island Sound 2002'. The sequence goes on from OZ038379.1 coordinate 133,640,130, forward strand.
GCCGAGGCTCGTCGCGGTTGCTTTGTGAAGTGGTTGCCTTGCTATGCGGAGGAGCAGGTGCGTGTCGACAGTGGCGTCTACCACGAACCAGACCCGGACGATGTGCGGGGAGTGGGCGGGTAGGTGGGCCGCGACCTCGGTGATGGCGTCGGCCATGGCCCCTAGCTCCCCGTGGGAAGAGGCCCCATAGGTGGTGTGGCCCGTGTGGTGGTCCATGTGGTAGTGTCCCCCGGTGTGGGTTAGCTGTAGGGTGGCCCCCCCGGTGATGGGCGTGAGGGCAGATTCGCCTGAGGCGTCGGTGAAGAAGAGCCGGTCCGCCGGTGATGGTTGTGGGAGGCGGCATGGGTTCATGGGCAGGTAGGCGTATATGGCAAGGCCTGTGGCGAGGTGGGCTACTGGGGTTGTGGGCTGCAGGATGGGGGTGGCGTACACCCCTATTCATTTGGAGATGATGTGCTTCGCTTGGGGGGACAGGGCTATGAGTCCCTGCTCCGGCTGTCCTTGTGTGAGGTAGGAGTAGATGTAGTGGAGGATGTAGGCTGTGTCGGGGTTTAGGTCGTGGCATGTGAGGGTTTGTGTTCGGTGCTCCGGTGTGTGGCAGGAGTGGTGGAGTGGATAGTAGGGGTGCTCGTGCTTGCCCGTTCTGCCTGGCTCGTACATGCTGTAACGGATGGCGACCCCTGCCGGGTCGGGGCGGGGGCATGTGGGTGTAGTGGTGAAGAGCCATTTGGGCGTGTGGTCGGGGTTCCATGCTACCGTGGGGTTAGTGTCGGTGCGGTGGAACCATGGGGCTATCCATGCGTAGCCCTGTGGTGGTAGATGGGTTGTGTGGTGGGTGTGGTGGCGTGCTATGAGGTGTAGTACGGGCCATGGTGTGGTTGGTGCCTCGGGGTCACAGGCCCAACATGTGCGTGGCATGCTCTGGGAATCTTGGGGGACCTTTGGTAGGTCTCGCGCGGTCATGTGGTGTTTCGGTATGCGCCATTTTGCCCCGTGGTGGATGACGGTGGTCTGCGTGGGTTTGGCTTCATTCGGGGCCAGTAGCAGGGTTAGTGGTGGGACTGAGCCCGCTACTGGGGGGACGGGTTCGTGTTTCGATCCGATGGGTGCGTAGGGCGGTGTCGCTGGGATGGGTCGCGGGTGTTGCTTTGTGAATTCTCGGTAGGCTGTGCGCATGTCTTTGCTGCCGGGTAGAGTGTGTCCCGCTGCTCGTGCCGTCTGCGTGAGGTACTGGTGGAAGAGGCGGTATTGTGGCCATTCGGGAAGCTGTAGAAAGGGGTAGTGGTGTGCCCCGCTGTGGTGCAGGACTCGCATTTGGGGGAGGGTGACGTATACTACGGTGATGGAGGCCCCGACAAGGTCTATGGTGTGGATGGTGCCCTTGGGGTGGTGGTGGAGGTCCCCGCAGAGGTCTGCTAGTGGCCCTTTCTCTGGGCACGTGTGGTTGGTGAGTATGGCGTGGTGTGGGGATGGGAGGAGAAGTTGCAGGTGGTTCCACAGGCGCGTGTTCATGTTTGTGGGCATGCCCGTCTGGTGGAGTGCCCAGCGCGGGCACGTGTTGCGGGCCCGTTGTGCGGCTTGGAGGCGGATGGCGGTGACCTCGCGGACCTCCGGTGAGTGGTTGTGGGTCATGCGGTGAAGGAGGAGGGCGGTGTGTCTGGTAGAGGCCGCTTTCACCTCGTCCCCTATGGCGTCTCCATAGTGGGGCCATGCCGCTCGGATGGCGCGGGTGGGTATGGAGGTGGGCCAGCCCCCGTGTGCTGCCCATGCCTTGGTCACGGCGCGTGTGGCCGGCTGGAGGGCGGTGGTGGGGTGTGTTAGGTGGAGTGCTTGGAAGCCTATGGAGGCGTTCAAGCCCCCGGTGAGGTAGTACGCCAGGCTCTGGTGGGACAGGGAGAGGGCCTTGGTGGTCGGGGACGCATATCTGGGGAGATGGGCGAGGTGTGACTGCAACTTGGGAGGGAGGGTGGCGTCTTCAGGGTTGGCGGCCTGGATTACCCCTAGGTGGGTGGTGGTCGTCACGACTTGCATGGGGGGCCCTTGTGGCCCTAGGGTGGGAGGTGTGGCAGACCCCTTGATCATGGCCACTGACTTTGTGGGGTGGACGATGAGGTTGTTGTGGGAGAGGTAGGAGACGGTCACGTCCAGTAAGTCATTGGCCTGTTGGGTGACCGTTGGTCCGGGGTCCGGGGCATGGGGGTCGTGTGGGGTGTGCGCGACGGTGAGGTTGGTGTCGTCCGCGAAGCCGACCAGGGGGGAGAGGAGGGGGTAGGGTGCGTAGGCCGGGTAATCCTGCTCGATTGCGAGGGCCAGGGGGAGCGTCAGTAGAAGGTACAGGAAGGGGCCCTCTGCTCCCCCTTGGGGGACCCCGCTGCCTGGCTCCAGGAAGGGGGTGAGGCCTGCTCCTGTGCGGACTGTGTATTTGCGGGTGCGGATGTAGTCGGAGGTGAAGTTGTAGTAGGGGAGGCCTAGGCGTTTCCACACCGCTTCTAGAAGGAGCCAGGAGGTGTTCGGGAAGGCTTCCTTGACGTCGAGGGAGGCGATGATGAGGTCCACCGGGTCCATGTCCGCGATGGTGTCCCGGAGGAAGATGGCCTCGTGTGGGGACCGGCCTGGGATGGCCCCCCAGAGGCTCGCTGGTATGTGGGGGTCCAGGTGGGGGCGGATGCGGCGCAGGAGGATGGTCCAGACGATTTTGACCTCCGTGACCGCACAGACTATGGGGCGCCAGTTGTCCGGGTTTGCCCAGTCCCCTTTTTTGTAGAGGGGGCGGACAACGTTTGCCCAGTCTGGTGGCAGGGGGGTCCGCCCCGTGACGATGTCCCGGAGGCGGTGGGCGAGGATGCGGAGGAGGTGGGCGGGGAGGTGGTAGTATGCCTCTGCAGGGAGGCCGTCGTAGCCTGGGGTTTTGTGTTGCCGGAGACTGTGGATGGCCTTCCGGACTTCGTGGATGGTGAAGGGGCGTTTTTCCAGGTGCCTCCTCTGGGCGTGGTTGAAGACCCGAGGGAGGCGGTCGATTTTGGCCTGGGTGTCCGGGTCTAGTGTGTCTTGGGTGGGGGTGTGTTGCCGGAGGAAGCTGTCTTGGGTGGCTTGGAGCACTGTGGCTGGGTCGTTGGTGAGGGAGCCGTCCTCCTGCCGGACCGTGGTGATGGTGCGGTGGCCGGAGTCGGTCATGGCGTCGTTGAGGTGGCGGATGGCCTTGTAGGGGAGTTCATGTTGCGCATACCGTTCGTGTTCCTGGGCGATGCGCTGTTGCCTGTGGATGTGCCACCGCTGCAGGTCCGCCCTGATTTGGGCTATCTGTGTCCTGCAGTGGTGTATCTGGCGGCGGGTTTGGGGGGTGTCGGTGTGGAGGAGGGTCGCCAGTTGTTGCTTCGCATGCCAGAGGTCATGGAGCATGTCCCCCAGGGCCGTGGGTGGTTGGTCGTCGTCTGTGTGGGGGTGTTGCTGGAAGCCGCAGGCGACGGCGGCCGTGCGCATGGCTGTGAGTAGGTCGGTGGGGTCTGGTTGGATGCGCCGGGCGCGGTCTATGGCCCTGTGATATTGGGACCAGGCATGCTTGTCATGCAGCGGGGGCATCTTCAGGGGGGGTGGTAGGCCTTGGTCCGCATCTTCTGGGGGGCTGGGGGGAAGGTTGGGGATGGTGAGGCGGATGTGCAGGGGGCTATGGCCTGTGGGTCCCAGCGGGAGGGGTCCATATCGGGCCTCCGCTCGGATGATGGTGGTGGGGTCGCCATAGCATACGTCGATGCGGGATGGGGCGGCATCCGTTTGGTGGGGGAAGTGGGATGGTTGGCCTTCGAGGCTGGCTGTTAGGTCCACGAGCCCCAGCATTTCGATGGTGTCGCGGACTGCTTGGTCCTGGGGTGTGGCCTGTCCCCCTCGGTCCGCTGGGGTGGGGGCGGCGTTCATGTCGCCGATGATGACTGTGGGGGCGAGCATGGCCATTTGGCGGTACGCCTCGGCCAGGACTTGGAGGAAGGGTTCCGTGGCTTCGCCGAAGGGGACGTGGGTGTTGATGACGTTGAGTTGCCATCCGTCCCCGACGACCTCATAGACACCTAGCCTCCCTGGGACGCTGAGGTGGTGGACGAGGTGGACGTGGATGCCGGTTTGGGCGTATAGGGGGGTCCCCTTGTGCCAGTAGCATTTGTACGCTTTCTGGTCCGGGGTATATATGGGGGTGGTTTCTGGGGGGTCGTCGCGCTGTAGGCCTTGTTCCTGGAAGGTGAGGAGGTGGGGGACCCAGCCCGGCCCCTGTGCCATCGGGAGCTCTTGGAGGGCGGTTGTGGCGTCCTTGGAGTATGTGACGGCCGGGTGGTTGAGGTCGAGGAGGTTGACGGTGGCCTCGGTGGGGGCGGGCCGGGGCTGTGGAGGCTTGTGCCCTCGGCCCTTGCCCCGTCAGGGAGGGGGACTGGGGCTTGGGGATTTTTTGCCGGTTTGTGGGCGTTTGGGTAGGCGCGGCGGGGGGAGGCCTTGGCTCCACTCCGGGGGGAGCTCCCCAGTGTATTTGGTGCCTGTGTGGGCCCTGTTCTCTTCGGTGCGGAGTTGTGGCCCCCCGTTGTCCCCCGGTCCCTTGGGGCGGTACTGGATCGTGCCCTCACACCAGATCCAGTCGCCTGTGTGGTCGTTGCGGAAGGGCTGTTGGACCTTCGCACCTTTTTTGAACCCTTGGTACGCTTTTGGCGGGGGCTGTGCTGGTGGCGGGAGGGAGGATGATGAGGATGCCTGGTCCGGGTGGGGCGGTGGTACTGGTGGGAGGGAGGATGACGAGGATGCTTGGTCCGGGTGGGGCGGTGGTATTGGTGGGAGGGAGGATGACGAGGATGCTTGGTCTGGGTTCGCCGGGTGGGTCGGGTGGGATGCGGGGGATCGGGAGGTCGCTGCTTTTCCGGCTTGGCTGGGGGCGGGTGCGCCCCTTTGTCGTCTCGTTCGCTTGGGTGGGACTGGAGGTAGCGGGGCATGGGGTTTGAAGAAGGGGTGCGTTGCTTGCTGGTCTGGATCCCTCAGTGGGGGTTCTGCCGGTGTTTGCATTTTCGCTTTCGCGTGGCTGCGTATGATGTCGGCGAGCTTGCGCACGGTCTCCGGGGGATCTGTTGGCCATGGCAGTGCGGCGGGGCTGTCGTCGAAGGGGTGGTGTAGGTGGTAGTTCCTCATGGCCCTGGCCTGCCTGACCCAGGCCTCTGTGGGTTCCGGTGTGTCCGGGCCGTTGGGGGAGCCTTGAGCCCAGTAGAGTGCTGTGTGGAGGGCTTCCCAGGGGGCGCCTTCGCGGCCTGTGAGGGTGGTGGCTTGGAGGAGTCGCTGCTGGCCCCGTGGGGGGTCTTCCGGGTCCATTTCCGGGGTATAGGCCTGGGCCGCCATGAGGACTCCGTGTGCCCAGTGGAGGATCCACCATTGGGTGTCCGCTTTGAGGATGTGGATGGCGGGTTGTTGGGGGGGGGTGTCCAGGGTGTCCCACGATGCGACGGCTAGTGGTATCCTGGAGGGGTGGAGGTGTGGGGGGGCCTTGCGGCTTAGGAGTTGATCGATGTGGAAGGGGCTGACGGGATCGTTGGGGCCTTGGGGCGGTGGGGGCATTGCTGGGATGGTTGTGGGGTCCCAGTGGCGTTCGTGGGCGGCGAGGGTGTACAGGGCGGCGGTGATGATGTGGTGGGCTTGGCCCTCCAGGACGATGTGGCGCTCCGTGCCGAAGTCCTTTGGTAGGTGGGCTGCGGGGTGGAGGGTGATGTGGGCCAGGGCGCGTTGGTGGGCCTTTTTTCCCCCGTCTGGGGCCTGTGTCCGTTTGTCTCCCGGGATGAGTTGGTGTTGGTGTTTTGGTGGGGGTGGTCCCAGGGCGAGGGATTCTACAGCGTGGAGGGGGATGGCGTGTTCCCTGGACCTGTTGGGCAGGATGTATATGCCGGGGTCTCCCGGTACGGTGCCCAGGTACATGTTGCCCGTGATGGTGGGGGCCGGCAGCGGTTGGCGCAGGGGCGAGGTGCATGGGGTGGAGCAGGGCGGGTCATGGTGCTCAAACCGGGGGTGGTCGATGCCGTACGGGGTGACGTGTACGGCGAAGGGTCCAACGGCGCGCTGGAGTTTGTGGGGTTGGATGTTGTGGAGGCGCGCCACCGCCCGTGTGTGGGAGCGCCCTTCGCTGATCCATACGGCGTCTGCCCGCGACGCCGCTGGGTTCAGGCAGTCCGTGGTGATGCCTGTGATCGTGCGGTTGTGGGTGGTATCTGATACCCTGGCGGGGGGGGCGCCAATGCGGGGGATGGTGTGGTCGTCGTGGAGGGTGCGGGCCTTGCGCCTCGCTTCGTGTCGGTGCTGGGCCTCCTGGGCGTGGGTGTGCACACCCGTGTGTTTGGGCTTCTTGTTGGGGCGGTCCGCTGTGTGGAAGGGGGTGGGCCAGGAGGGGGCGTGGTGGAGGGTGGGGTGTGGGAGGTCCCCCCGTGTTGCCCATGTGTACAGGGTGGTCGCGGCGGCCCCTTCCGCCTGTATGGTGTATCGCTCGTCGTGTCGGCGACGGGTGACGAGGACGTTGGGGGCCGTCAGCTCATACACCTGTGTGGTGTGGGGGAGGTGGCGGTTGACGGTGATCTTGGCGGCGTCGTTCTTGCGGGTGGTGGTGTGGGGGATCATGTAGTGGGTCGCCCATTCATCCTGGGGGGTGTGTTCTGTCGGGTCTAGCTTGAGCGGGGGATGGAGCGGCTTCGGTGTTGGGGGCTTGTCTTGGCCCTTCGCGTGGGGCGCGGCTTTGGTTTCGACCAGGTATTGTGGGCCCCAGGTTTCCGGGGCCCCTACCTGTGTGCCTGCCGCTGTTGCGGCTTGGAGGAGGGCGGTGGTGTTGGTGTCTAGAGGGGGGGCCCCCGGTTGGGGGGTGAGGGTGTCATGGTCTTGGTATGCCCACCAAATTGTGTAGCCTCGTTGGGTGTTGCGGTGCGGGGTTTGGGTTCGGGCTTGCTGGATGGATAGGGCGGTCTTGATGTCCTCCGCTGCTTGTGGGTTTATGGGTGTGGCGTACGCCCATACTCCCGGGGCGTGTATGCCGTGTGGCGCTTGGCCTACTCCTCGTATCGGTTGTAGGGTGTGGTGGGTGCGTGTGAGCCCTAGGTGTTCTTGGAGGAGGTCCCCTCGGATGTCCTCCCATCGTTGCTGCCAGGTGTGTGTGTGGTCATTGGGGGCGGGGTAGGTGATGACGATGGCCTGCCAAGGGGTGGGGCCTGGATGCACCGTCATAGGTGCCGACGATGGTTGCGGGGGTATGTGGACGGCGTGGGCGGGGGCTGCTGTTACGGGGTCTCCTTCCGTGGGTGTGATCGTGGCATCGCCTTGGACGGTGAGGACGAGGTGGTGGCGGTCCGTCGGTAGTGCCCAGGTGGTGGTGGGCTCTGTGATCGAGTGGGAGGTGGACATGGGGCGGCGGTGGCGCGCTTGGTGGCGTCCGGGGGAGCGGGAGTGGTGGTGGCTGGGGCTGGGGGTGGTGGATGGGTACGGGCGGCGGGGGGAACAGGGAGCCCGGCGAGGCGTGTGGGGGGAGGGGGGGGTGGACGTGGGGCGGCGGTGGCGTGCCTTGCTGCGTCGGGGGGAACGGGAGTGGTGGTGACCGGGGCAGGGGGTGGGGGTCTTGTATGGCCGGTGGGGGGAGGGGGAGGCGGACATGGGGCGGCGGTGGCGCTCGTTGTGGTGCCTGGGGACCGGGAGCGACGGAAACGGGGTCCCGGGGGGTTCTGGTGGCCCCTGGGGGAGCGGGAGCGGCGCGAGTGGGTGGTTGAGGCGCGGTGGGAGTGTGGGCGCCCTCGGCGAGTGTGCCGTGCGGGGGGGGGAGCGGGAGCGCCGTCATTTGCGGGACCGGGCCTCATCGCTCGAGTCGGGCCAGTCCGGAGGCGTCGGCGGCCCCTGGGGGGCCTCGCGCGGTGCCGCCTGGTACTGGGGGGGGGGGGGGGAGGTCCCCCGTCGTCCATGGATCCGCCACGTAGGGGTGTGCTGGCGGCAGCGGCTGGTGGTATGGGTCGAGCGGCTGTCCTTGGCGGGGTTGGGCCCGGGGGGCCCCTTCGGTGTGCACGTGGTGGCCGTGGGGGTACGGATACGGTTCCTGGTACGAGGGGGGTGGCTGGTACGGGGAGGGTGGCCCCTGGCGGTAGGTGGGGTATGCGGGTGGAGCGCTCGGTGGCTGCCATCCCATCCGCTGGTGCTGTTCGTGCACGGGGGGTTGTGGCCCGGTGGGGTAGGGCGGTGGGCAGTGGTAGTGGTTGGGGTGGTGTTGGTAGTGGTGGTGGTGGGGCCGCTGGTGGTAATGGTGTGGGTAGTGGTGGGGTTGGTATTGCGGGTATATCCCATGGACCCCTTGTGGGTTTTCCGGTCCCCCTTGTGGGGGTGGGGGGTTGGGAATCGTGGGCAGTCCCTGGGGCTGCACTATGTGGTGGGCAGGGGGGGCGGGTCGGGGGCCGGGCTTGACGGTGACGGTGATCGAGGGGTCCCACGTCCCTGGGTCGGTTTGGCCGGCGGTGGTGGTGGTTTTCTGGGGGATGGGTGACGGGGCGCTTGGTGACGGGAATGCGGACGAGGGCTTGGACGGGGTCGTGCTGGGTGGCCGCCTCTGCGGTGGTGGTGGGTGCCGGCGGGAGGGGGGCGCGGGTTGCGTTGGGTGGGGGGTCCTGGCTTGGGCGCGGGTCCGGGCGGGGGTGTTGTCGGGTGGGTTTGTGTCGTTGCGTTTGTGGTGTTGTGTGTGCTCGCGTGGGCGCCTGCTTGGGTTTGGGGTCGGGTTTGGGGTTGGGGTACGGTTCCAGGTTGAGGAGTACCTCTGTCCGGAGGTGTGAGGGCGCCGATGTCGGGTCGGGGGTCGTCCCGGTGCGTTGCCGGGGTGCCCGAGTCGCCTGCGTGGGGGTTGGGGGGTCGGTGTGTGCGGCCCCGGCCTTGGCTTTTGCCGTGGCCTTGACGATGAGGGCGGCGGGGAGGGGCGGGTCGGAGGATGAGGTGGAGGAGGTGGAGGAGGCTGAGGATGAGGAGGAGGTGGTGGACGCGGGTTGGGCTGTGATGCGGGCGGGCTTGTCGGCGGCGGCTTCTGCTGCGGCCACGGCGGGGAGGATGGAGGGCATGTCCTCGGGCTGTAGGTTTGGGGCGGGCGGCTGGGGGGGCCCGGTCGTGACCTGGCGGCCCGGCGGGCCGATCTGGTCGGCAGCAGCGGGGGAGGGAGGCGCGGGACTGTGGCCTTCTCCTTCTGGGCTTGGCTGGGCCCGCGTCCTGCAATGTGCGAGGTCGTGTGGGTTGGCGTCCCCGGGGGGGAACAGTTCGCGTGGGCTGCATTCAGGGGCCGGGGGGGGGTGGGCCTGGGTCCTCTGAGGTGTGTGCGGGGGGCGTGGGCGGGCCACTGGGTGGGGTGGGCGTGCCGCGGGGCGCGGGGCTCCTCTCGGCGGGTGTGTGTGGGTTGTCGAGTGTGGGGGGCGGTGAGGGGTGTCCGGCAGGTGGGTGTGTGGCGGGCGTGTGCTGGTGTTCGGGCGGGTGGGGGAGGCCCGTGTCGCGGGGCCCGGGGGTGCGCGCGATGGTGGGCGTGTGTGGGTCTCCGGTTGAGCAGCGAGAGGGGAGGGGCATGGGCGGGGATTGTGCGGTGGGGTGTGCTGTGTCGGTGTATTTGTCCGCTTGCCGCGGCGCGCTTGCGTGGGCAGTTGTAGGCCGGGCGGTTTGGAGGAGAAGCTTGCCGTCTTCTGCTGCCGCGGCAAGGATTTCGCAGACGAGCTTGCGTATCTGGTGGACACCTTGGTCAGTGGTGGGAAGGGGGTATGCTAGCTTTGGGCTAAGACCCGCGCGGTTCAGGACCCTGTGGATGCCGTGGTACCCGCAGGTGAGGGACTGTTGCGGTCTGAGGGGGGGGTTTGGTCGTGTGTCCGGGCCCGCCTCGACTTGTGTGTGGGCGTTGGGGATGGCCCACACCCAGGGCACGGTCCCCGTGGGTGGCCAGCGGCGCTGGATCCAGTGGGTTAGGCAGAGCATGGCCAATCCCAGGTGGTAGCCCGCCTTCCCTGAGGTGATTTGGGCCAGGGCGCGGGCTGGGGGCTTGTCCCTGGCTGGAGGACGCCCCTGAGGACCCTCTGCTGGGTGGTGGGGTCCCCCACTGCCCCTGGTGGGGTGGTCTCCGGGGCGACCATGGTGTCTGTCCCCCGGATGAGCCATTGCGGGCCGGGGGACGTAGCTGTAGCGGCTATCACGTAGTAGTGGCCGCGCTGGAGGACTGTAACCCAGACCTCCGGCGGGGGGTGGTCACTGTCTGTAGGTGGGGGGGCGAGGTCGTCGTCTGGGGTGCGGAGGCCGGCGGCGCGGAGGGCGGTGTCGCGGTTTGGCGCGGTGGCCTGTTCCCACTGCTCCGGGCGGTTCGGGTCCGCTGGGTGGTCCGTCTCCGCTGGGGCCCGTCGTAGGCGTACGGTCCCTTGACGCGTGACGTTGATGCCGGTGTCGTGCGTCAGGGCCTGGCCCCACCCGATGGGGGGGATCCAGACGTGCTGGCCCCGGGTGTGTTTGCGGGCTCGCCAGAGTACGAGGTCTACGATGGTCTCGTGGAGGCCGCTGCCTGGGGTGGTCAGGTCCCGGAGGGCTTTGACGGTGAGCTTGGTCCAGTCCTCTTGTAGGCGGAACCAGCCCAGGTGGGTGGTCGGGGCCCTGTCTTGGAGGGTTGCTCGGAGGAGGTCAGGGTCGCGGATGGTGGCCGGTGTGAGGGGGGGGTGCCCCGGGTCTGGGGGGGCCGGGCTGGATGGGCTGCCGGGATCTTGCGCGTCTACGTCGATGCATGGTTGGCCCTGGTTTGGCTCGGCTGGACTGGGCGGTGCCGGGTGGCTTCTTGGGTGTGAGACGGGTCTGGGGGCGCTGTGGTGGTGTCTTGGAGACCTGTGGATGGAGATGGGGGGCGCGTGCGGGGCGCGGAGTGGGTTAGTGGACGTCTGGGTCATGCACGGCATGGTAATGGATGAGATGCTGCATGCGTTCCCTGGCGGTGGGGTCGGTGAGTTGCTCCGCGTGTGTTAACAGGAGGTGTTTGCGGTGTACCATTTGGGCCGCTGCTCTGCGGACTGCTTCTAGCTGGAGGTGTGCTGCTGCCTCCATGGGGCTTTCCGTGTGTTTGGTGAGGTGTCTGTGCAGGGCCTGTGTCACTGCCCCTCTCTTGGTGGCTTTTTTGATCAGGGGGTCCCAGAAGAGGTGTTTGGTGGCCTGGTGTGCGTGGCTGTGGGTTGGCCCTCCTTCGTGTTGTCGCAGGGTTTCCGCCGGGGACCAGCCCACTAGCGTGTCCCTGCCAGTATGGAGGGGGCATTTCTTGAAGTGTTCCCAGTCCTCCGGGGTGGTGTGGTCGCACGGGCAACAGGTGTGTTCGTCGGGGACGTGGATGTTCTTGCGGGCGAGCCATCTGGCGACCCTGGTGAGGAATGGCAGTTGCTCCCTGAGGAGCTGCATGCGTCGTTTTTGGAGGTGGGCTGGGACGTTTGCTCGGCGCAGCGCTGAGTGGTAGAGGGGGACTTGCAGTCTGTCCTGGAGCTCCTGGATGTGCGCCTGGCTGTCTGCGTCGCCGAGCACGCGGGCGAGATGTTGGATGAGGTTGGGGTAGTGGTATGCTCTGTCGTGGGAGGAATAGGGGGCGTCCTCTGGTACCCAGTCTCGGGTCTGATGGGGCTCGGGTACAGGGGGCACGTGTTGGAGGTGTGTGTGGTTGCGGCCGAGGTCAGGGATCTGGAGGGCTGGTAGGTGTGTTGTGCGCTGGTGTACTCCCTGGTTGTCGACCTTACCATTTCCGTATTGGTGTCTGTGGGACTCTTGTTTCACGATGTGGAGTTGGACGTAGGGGGGAAGGCTGCGAAGGGCTTTCCAGAGCAGCAGTGCCTGGGTGCCGAGGCTCGTCGCGGTGGCTTTGTGAAGTGGTTGCCTTGCTATGCGGAGGAGCAGGTGTGTGTCGACAGTGGCGTCTACCAAGAACCAGACCCGGACGATGTGCGGGGAGTGGGCGGGTAGGTGGGCCGCGATCTCCGTGATGGCGTCAGCCATGGCCCCTAGCTCCCCGTGGGAAGAGGCCCCATAGGTGGTGTGGCCTGTGTGGTGGTCCATGTGGTAGTGTCCCCCGGTGTGGGTTAGCTGCAGGGTGGCCCCCCCGCTGATGGGCGTGAGGGCGGATTCGCCTGAGGCGTCGGTGAAGAAGAGCCGGTCCGCCGGTGATGGTTGTGGGAGGCGGTATGGGTTCATGGGCAGGTAGGCGTATATGGCAAGGCCCGTGGCGAGCTGGGCTACTGGGGTTGTGGGCTGCAGGATGGGGGTGGCGTACACCCCTATTGATTTGGAGATGATGTGTTCGCTTGGGGGGACAGGGTTATGAGTCCCTGCTCCGGCTGTCCTTGTGTGAGGTAGGAGTGGATGTAGTGGAGGATGTAGGCTTTGTCGGGGTTTAGGTCGTGGCATGTGAGGGTTTGCGTTTGGTGCTCCGGTGTGTGGCAGGAGTGGTGGAGCGGATAGTAGGGGTGCTCGTGCTTGCCCGTTCTGCCTGGCTCGTACATGCTGTAACGGATGCCGACTCCTGCTGGGTCGGGGCGGGGGCATGTGGGTGTAGTGGTGAAGAGCCAGTTGGGCGCGTGGTCGGGGTTCCATGCTACCGTGGGGTCAGTGTCGGTGCGGTGGAACCATGGGGCTATCCATGCGTAGGCCTGTGGTGGTAGGTGGGTTGTGGGGTGTCTGTGTTGGTGTGCTATGAGGTGTAGTACAGGCCATGGTGTGGTTGGTGCCTCGGGGTCACAGGCCCAACATGTGCGTGGCATGCACTGGGAATCATGGGGGACCCGTGGTAGGTCTCGGGCGGTCATGTGGTGTTTCGGTATGCGCCAGTTTGCCCCGTGGTGGATGACGGTGGTCTGCGTGGGTTTGGCTTCATTCGGGGCCAGTAGTAGGGTTAGTGCTGGGACTGGGCCCGTCAACGGGGGGACGGGTTCGTGTTTCGATCCGATGGGTGCGTAGGGCGGTGTCGCTGGGACGGGTCGGGGGTGTTGCTTTGTGAATTCTCGGTAGGCTGTGTGCATGTCTTTGCTTCCCGGTAGAGTGTGTCCCGCTGCTCGTGCCGTCTGCGTGAGGTACTGGTGGAAGAGGCGGTATTGTGGCCATTTGGGAAGCTGTAGAAAGGGGGTGTAGTGTGCCCCGCTTTGGTGCAGGACCCACATTTTGGGGAGGCTGACGTATACTACGGTGATGGAGGCCCCGACAAGGTCTATGGTGTGGATGGTGCCCTTGGGGTGATGGTGGAGGTCCCCGCAGAGGACCGCTAGTGGCCCTTCCTCTGGGCACGTGTGGTTGGTGAGTATGGCGTGGTGTGGGGATGGGAGGAGAAGCTGCAGGTGGTTCCACAGGCGCGTGTTCATGTTGGTGGGCATGCCCGTCTGGTGGAGTACCCAGCGCGGGCATGTGTTGCGGGCCCGTTGTGCGGCTTGGAGGCGGATTGCGGTGACCTCGCGGACCTTCGGTGAGTGGTTGTGGGTCATGCGGTGAAGGAGGAGGGCGGTGTGTCTGGTGTAGGCCGCTTTCACCTCGTCCCCTATGGCGTTCCCATAGTGGGGCCATGCCGCTCGGATGGCGCGGGTGGGTATGGAGGTGGGCCAGCCCCCGTGTGCTGCCCATGCCTTGGTCACGGCGCGTGTGGCCGGCTGGAGGGCGGTGGTGGGGTGTGTCAGGTGGAGTGCTTGGAAGCCTATGGAGGCGTTCAAGACCCCGGTGAGGTAGTACGCCAGGCTCTGGTGGGACGAGGAGGGGGCCTTGGTGGTCGGGGACGCATATCTGGGGAGATGGGCGAGGTGTGATTGCAACTTGGGAGGGAGGGTGGCGTCCTCAGGGTTGGCGGCCTGGATTGCCCCCGGGTGGGTGGTGGTTGTCACGACTTGCATGGGGGGCCCTTGTGGCCCTAGGGTGGGAGGTGTGGCAGACCCCTTGATCATGGCCACTGACTTTGTGGGGTGGACGATGAGGTTGTTGTGGGAGGGGTAGGAGACGGTCACGTCCAGTAAGTCATTGGCCTGTTGGGTGACCGTTGGCCCGGGGTCCGGGCCATGGGGTTCGTGTGGGGTGTGCGCGACCGTGAGGTTGGTGTCGTCCGCGAAGCCCACCAGGGGGGAGAGGAGGGGGTAGGGTGCGTAGGCCCGGTAATCCTGCTCGATTGCGAGGGCCAGGGGGAGCGTCACTAGAAGGTACAGGAAGGGGCCCTCTGCTCCCCCTTGGGGGACCCCGCTGCCTGGCTCCAGGAAGGGGGTGAGGCCTGCTCCAGTGCGGACCGTGTATTTGCGGGTGCGGATGTAGCCGGAGGTGAAGTTGTAGAAGGGGAGGCCTAGGCGTTTCCACACCGCTTCTAGAAGGAGCCAGGGGGTGTTCGGAAAGGCTCCTTTGACGTCGAGGGAGGCGATGGTGAGGTCCACCAGGTCCATGTCTGCGATGCTGTCCTGGAGGAAGATGGCCTCGTGTGGGGACCGGCCTGGGATGGCCCCCCAGAGGCTTGCTGGTATGTGGGGGTCCAGGTGGGGGCGGATGCGGCGCAGGAGGATGGTCCAGACGATTTTGACCTCCGTGACCGCACAGACTATGGGGCGCCAGTTGTCCGGGTTTGCCCAGTCCCCTTTTTTGTAGAGGGGGCGGACAACGTTTGCCCAGTCTGGTGGCAGGGGGGTCCGCCCCGTGACGATGTCCCAGAGGCGGTGGGCGAGGATGCGGAGGAGGTGGGCGGGGAGGTGGTAGTATGCCTCTGCAGGGAGGCCGTCGTAGCCTGGGGTTTTGTGTTGCCGGAGACTGTGGATGGCCTTCCGGACTTCGTGGATGGTGAAGGGGCGTTTTTCCAGTTGCCTCCTCTGGGCGTGGTTGAAGACCCGAGGGAGGCGGTCGATTTTGGCCTGCGTGTCTGGGTCCAGTGTGTCTTGGGTGGTGGTGTGTTGCCGGAGGAAGTTGTCTTGGGTGGCTTGGAGCACTGTGGCTGGGTCGTTGGTGAGGGAGCCGTCCTCCTGCCGGACCGTTGTGATGGTGCGGTGGCCGGAGTCGGTCATGGCGTCGTTGAGGTGGCGGATGGCCTTGTAGGGGAGTTCATGTTGCATATACCGTTCGTGTTCCTGGGCGATGTGCTGTTGCCTGTGGATGTGCCACCACTGCAGGTCTGCCCTGATGTGGGCTATCCGTGTCCTGCAGTGGTGTATCTGGCGGCGGGCTTGGGGGGTGTCGGTGTGGAGGAGGGTCGCCAGTTGTTGCTTCGCATGCCAGAGGTCATGGAGCATGTCCCCCAGGGCCGTGGGTGGTTGGTCGTCGTCCGTGTGGGGGTGTTGTTGGAAGCCGCAGGCGACGGCGGCCGTGCGCATGGCTGTGAGTAGGTCGGTGGGGTCTGGTTGGATGCGCCGGGCGCGGTCTATGGCCCTGTGATATTGGGACCAGGCATGCTTGTCATGCAGCGGGGGTATCTTCAGGGGGGGTGGTAGGCCTTGGTCCGCATCCTCTGGGGGGCTGGGGGGAAGGTTGGGGATGGTGAGGCGGATGTGCAGGGGGCTATGGCCTGTGGGTCCCAGCGGGAGGGGTCCATATCGGGCCTCCGCTCGGATGATGGTGGTGGGGTCGCCATAGCATATGTCGATGCGGGATGGGGCGGCATCTGTTTGGTGGGGGAAGTGGGATGGTTGGCCTTCCAGGTTTGCTGTCAGGTCCACGAGCCCCAGCATTTCGATGGTGTCGCGGACTGCTTGGTCCTGGGGTGTGGCCTGTCCCCCTCGGTCCGCTGGGGTGGGGGCGGCGTTCATGTCGCCGATGATGACTGTGGGGGTGAGCATGGCCATCTGGCGGTATGCCTCGGCCAGGGCTTGGAGGAAGGGTTCCGTGGCTTCGCCGAAGGGGACGTGGGTGTTGATGACGTTGAGTTGCCATCCGTCCCCGACGACCTCATAGTCACCTAGCCTCCCTGGGACGCTGAGGTGGTGGACGAGGTGGACGTGGATGCCGGTTTGGGCGTATAGGGGGGTCCCCTTGTGCCAGTAGCATTTGTACGCTTTTTGGTCCGGGGTATATATGGGGGTGGTTTCTGAGGGGTCGTCGCGTTGTAGGCCTTGTTCCTGGAAGGTGAGGAGGTGGGGAACCACCCCGGCCCCTGTGCCATCGGGAGCTCTTGGAGGGCGGTTGTGGCGTCCTTGGAGTATGTGAAGGTTGGGTGGTTGAGGTCGAGGAGGTTGACGGTGGCCTCGGTGGGGGCGGGCCGGGGCTGTGGAGGCTTGTGCCCTCAGCCCTTGCCCCGTCAGGGAGAGGGACATGGGCTCGGGGACTTTTTGCCGGTTTGTGGGCGTTTGGGTAGGCGCGGCGGGGGGAGGCCTTGGCTCCACTCCGGGGGGAGCTCCCCAGTGTATTTGGTGCCTGTGTGGGCCTTGTTCTCTTCGGTGTGGAGCCGGATGGGGTGGGCGCTGGTGAGCTCTAGGGTGTAGCTGACTGGCTTGTCCGGGGCGCTGCTGCCTTGGTCTAGCTCCTTTTGGCGGTGCCAGATCACCCGGATCTGTGGCCCCCCGTTGTCCCCCGGTTCCTTGCGGCGGTACTGGATCGTGCCCCCACACCATATCCAGTCGCCTGTGTGGTCGTTGCGGAAGGGCTGCTGGACCTTCGCGCCTTTTTCGAATCCTTGGTACGCTTTGGGCGGGGGCGGTGCTGGTGGCGGGAGGGAGGATGATGAGGATGCCTGGTCCGGGTGGGGCGGTGGTAGTGATGGGAGGGAGGATGACGAGGATGCTTGGTCCGGGTGGGGCGGTGGTAATGGTGGGAGGGAGGATGACGAGGATGCTTGGTCTGGGTTCGCCGGGTGGGACGGGTGGGATGTGGGGGGTGGGGAGGTCGCTGTTCTTCCGGCTTGGCTGGGGCCGGTGCGCTCCTTCGTCGTCTTGTTCGCTTGGGTGGGACTGGAGGTAGCGGGGCTGGGGGGGCATGGGGTTTGAAGAAGGGGTGCGTTGCTTGCTGGTCCGGATCCCTCAGTGGGGGTTCTGCCGGTGTTTGCATTTTCGCTTTCGCGTGGCTGCGTATGATGTCGGCGAGCTTGCGCACGGTCTCCGGGGGATCTGTTGGCCATGGCAGTGCGGCCGGGCTGTCGTCGAAGGGGTGGTGTAGGTGGTAGTTCCTCATGGCCTTGGCCTGCATGACCCAGGCCTCTGTGGGTTCCGGTGTGTCCGGGCCGTTGTGGGAGCCTTTAGCCCAGTAGAGTGCTGTGTGGAGGGCTTCCCAGGGGGCGCCTTCGCGGCCTGTGAGGGTGGTGGCCTGGAGGAGTCGTTGCTGGCCCCGTGGGGGGTCTTCCGGGTCTATTTCCGGGGTATAGGCCTGGGCCGACATGAGGACTCCGTGTGCCCAGTGGACGACCAACCATTGGGCGTCCGCTTTGAGGATGTGGATGACGGGTTGTTGGGGGGGCGTGTCCAGGGTGTCCCAGGATGCGATGGCTAGTGGTATCCTGGAGGGGTGGAGGTGTGGGGGGGCCTTGCGGCTTAGGAAGTTGATCGATGTGGAAGGGGATGACGGGATCTTTGGGGCCCTGGCGTGGTGGGGGCATTGCTGGGATGGTTGTGGGGTCGCAGTGGCGTTCGTGGGCGGCGAGGGTGTACAGAGCGGCGGTGATGATGTGGTGGGCTTGCCCCTCCAGGACGATGTGGCGCTCCGTGCCGAAGTCCTTTGGTAGGTGGGCTGCGGGGTGGACGGTGATGTGGGCCAGGGCGCGTTGGTGGGCCTTTTTTCCCCCGTCTGGCGCCTGTGTCCGTTTGACCCCCGGGATGTGCTGGTGTTGGTGTTTTGGTGGGGCTGGTCCCAGGGCGAGGGATTCTACAGCGTGGAGGGGGATGGCGTGTTCCCTGGACGTGTTGGGCAGGACGTATATGCCCGGGTCTCCCGGTACGGTGCCCAGGTACATGTTGCCCGTGATGGTGGGGGCCGGCAGCGGTTGGCGCAGGGGCGAAGTGCATGGGGTGGAGCAGGGCGGGTCATGGTGCTCACACCGGGGGTGGTCGATGCCGTACGGGATGACGTGTACAGCGAAGGGTCCAACGGCGCGCTGGAGTTTGTGGGGTTCGATGTTGTGGAGGCGCGCCACCGCCCGTGTGTGGGAGCGCCCTTCGCTGATCTACACGGCGTCTGCCCGCGACGCCGCTGGGTTCAGGCAGTCCGTGGTGATGCCTGTGATCGTGCGGTTGTGGGTGGTATCTGACACCCTGGCGGGGGGGGCGCTGATGCGGGGGATGGTGTGGTCTTCGCGGAGGGTCCGGGCCTTGCGCCTCGCATCGTGTCGATGCTGGGCCTCCTGGGCGGGGTTGTGCACACCTGTGTGTTTGGGCTTCTTGTTTGGGCGGTCTGCTGTGTGGAAGGGGGTGGGCCAGGAGGGGGGGTGGTGGAGGGTGGGGTGCGGGAGGTCCCCCCGTGTTGCCCATGTGTACAGGGTGGTCGCGGCGGCCCCTTCCGCCTGTATGGTGTATCGCTCGTCGTGTCGGCGACGGGTGACGAGGACGTTGGGGGCCGTCAGCTCATACACCTGTGTGATGTGGGGGAGGTGGCGGGTGACGGTGATCTTCGCGGCGTCGTTCTTGCAGGTGGTGGTGTGGGGGATGATGTAGTGGGTCGCCCATTCGTCCTGGGGGGTGTGTTCCGTCGGGTCTAGCTTGAGTGGGGGGTGGAGCGGCTTCGGTGTGGGGGGCTTGTCTTGGCCCTTCGCGTGGGGCGCCACTTTGGTTTCGACCAGGTATTCTGGGCCCCAGGTTTCTGGGGCCCCTACCTTTCTGGCTGCCGCTGTTGCGGCTTGGAGGAGGGCGGTTGTGTTGGTGTCTAGAGGGGGGGCCCCCGGTTGGGGGGTGAGGTTGTCGTGGTCTTGGTATGCCCACCAAATGGTGTAGCCTCGTTGGGTGTTGCGGTGCGGGGTTTGGGTCCGGGCTTGCTGGATGGATAGGGCGGTCTTGATGTCCTCCGCTGCTTGTGGGTTTATGGGTGTGGCGTACGCCCATACTCCCGGGGCGTGTATGCCGTGTGGTGCTTGGCCTACTCCTGGTATCGGGTCTAGGGTGTGGTGGGTGCGTGTGAGCCCTAGGTGTTCTTGGAGGAGGTCCCCCCGGATGTCCTCCCACCGTTGCTGCCAGGTGTGTGTGTGGTCGTTTGGGGCGGGGTAGGTGATGACGATGGCTTGCCATGGGGTGGGGCCTGGATGTACCGTCATAGGTGCCGACGATGCTTGCGGGGGTATGTGGACGGCGTGGGCGGGGGCTGCTGTTACGGGGTCTCCCTCCGTGGGTGTGATCGTGGCATCGCCTTGGACGGTGAGGAGGAGGTGATGGCGGTCCGTCGGTAGTGCCCAGGTGGTGGTGGGCTCGGTGATCGAGTGGAGGCGGATGGCCTGGAGGCCCGGTGTGATTTCGTCCCATCGGAGTGTGCCGTTGTGGACCGCCGATTCCCGTGGCAGGTCTCGAAACCCGTTTCCGTCTGGGGTGGTGCGGTGTTGTGGGGGGAGCTCCATTGTGGTGATAGGGTGGGTGAGGGGCTCTGTGCGGGGTTGGTCTTGTGTGGTTGGTGGTGATGATGCCCGGGGCATCTCTCCGTCCAGTTGCTGTGGGGCTTTCGCCTCCTGGAGTTCTGCACTGATGGTGGCGAAGACTTCTGGGAGGGTGTGGAGGCGGGGGGGTGGGGTGCCGGATCGTTCCAGGTGATGTGGTATTCCTCCGGGTTCTCGGGGCTTTGCTGTACGGTGATGGCGGCTGTGGCGTCGTCTTCAGGTGTCCATCGTTGCGGACGATCCAGTCCTGGGCGTCTGGTCTCTCTGGCGCTGCCTGGGTTGATTGTGGTGGTTTAGCTTCGGCCGCTCCTTCTTGTTTTGCCCTGGATGATCCAGTCCTGGGCACTCCTTGTCTACGTCTGCTCTTGGCTGCTTGTGCACGGCCTCGTCTTGTTCACCCCTACTCTGCATCTCCTCGGGCTCCTCCTCGTCGCTGGTCCGCTGCTTCTCCTCGGCCTCGTCCCCTTGGCTACTCCTCCTCATCCCCCCGTCCTCGTCCACTTGTGTGCATCGCTGCGTCACCTTGGCCTTGTCCTCATCTTGTTTTCTCCGCTTCTCCCCGGCCTTGTCCTCCACTCTGCTTCGCTGCATATCCACGGCCTCGTCCTTGTGGCCGCTTCTGTGGCTCCCCGTTGCGCCTGCTGCTTGTTCCACCCGGCTTCCCGTGGCGCATTTCAAAGATGGGGGGCCTACGTACAACGGCGCCCTGTCCCGGCTGGGCGACATTCTGGGGCCCCTGCTCCTCATGCTCCCCACCGACCTTGCAGCCGCGCTACACCGGGAGCTGGACAGCTGCAAAGGGCTGAGGGTAGGGTGGGAGGCGATCGCGGACGGCACCCTACTGGCCCTCCTCCACCGGGGGGGCGCGGACGGGTGCCAGTGTGGCGCTCTGGTTCCCCACCTCGCCGGGCACCACACGTATATGGCAACCCCCCCCCGGGGGCACCCCTGCCCGGCATGGGGTGATCTCATCGCCGCCTTCCGCAACCACGGGATCCTCTGCGACGACACGTGGCAGGATGTCCGGGAGAAGACGCTCGGCTGGGACTACCAGCGCCGCGTCCGCGCCCGCCTGCTACAGCTTCGGAACCCCCTTCGCCAACGGTGGGAGGACTTCTGGCTCCGCCGTCACGGCCCCTGGTCGCCGGCCTCCCACCTCCCAAAGACCTGCCACTTCTGCAGGGATTGCGACACGGTATCCTCCGCGGCGCCGATGGGCGCCAACAGATGTGTGCGGTGCTCCCACGTGGCCGCTTGCCCATGGCCCGAGCCACCCGTGGGCCCGCTCAGGCGCACGGAGGAGGAGGCTTTGCACCGGTGCATCGGGCGCGCGCACACCCCCTCATACGGCCACGCGAGCCCCCGGGTGCCGCCCTCCTGTGGATCAACGTGCACCTGCGGGACCCCACGTCGGTCACGCACCTGTTGCACGTGTTTGCGCCCTGACCCCCGCCCGGCGCCGCGCTTTGCAGAGCCCGCAGCACCATGCCTCGCCGAAGGGGGAACGGGCCGGAGCACACCAGGGCCCGCCACTGAGCGCAGGAGACGGCCATCCGGGGATGATGGCGGACGCAGTGAAGGAGGCGCATGAGGCGCACGCTGCCGCCCAGCACGACCCGGCCGGCAGCGCGAAGACTTTCCTCGGCGAGGCTGCCCTTCCGGCCGTACGCGCCCTGAACAGGGCAGGGGCCCCTACGCTACTCCCGGCGATGCACCGGATCGTGGACGCTGTCCGGCCAGGGCTCATAGGCCCTGAAGAGGCCCTCTCGGAACTGGATGGGATGGCGCACGTCCAACCGGTCAGGTCGACCCCTGTCCATGGGGGACACCCTACGGCTGACGGGCGCAGGGTCCGCCAAGTCCCTGCACAGCAGCGCCCCGGCCCTGCTGGACGCCCTGAGGACGCGCTGCTCCGGGGACGCGGCCCCGTACCTGAACCAGGCGCGGGCCAATCACCCGGGAGGAGTGTCCGAACTGGATGCGGCACCCCACCTTCTCCATCCGCCGGACGAGGAATTGCAAGTGGGCGAAATCACGTTATTCGTGGAAGAAGCGGGCGAGACGCCCACCCGCACCCGCCCGACCAACCCGGTGTACGACGGCACCAGGCCGATTCCCCCGTACGCCGTCATGTGCGAGGCGTTCCCCGGGGAGCCCACCTGGTGCCCCACCCTCCCACCGGCCACACACGCCCCCCGCGGGTGGGCCAGCCTGCACCTGTCCCCCCCTCCTCTCCAGGACCAGGGGTGCCCACCACAGGGGGCAGGTCCTCTGCCAAGAGCGCCCGGGCACCCCCCTGCTCCTCCTCGTGGTCACGACCCGCAGGGACCCGGAGCGGGTCCTGGGGATCACCCAAACCCACCTCTACGGGGCAGCGCCTGTGCCCCGCCCCCCCCTCCCGGCGCCCAAGGCGCGGGACGGGGTGCACACCTTCCTGCAAACACAGGAGGTCACAGCCATTACGGGGGGTCACCTTGTGCGGCTCCCCCCGGAATCATCCGACGACCCCCTGGCGCCCCGGGCCCTGAGCCCCGCCCCGGACTGGGAGCTGTGGTGCAACGTGTGGGCCGTGTGGCTCACCCGCCCCCCGCCCCAGTGCCGATGGATGACCACCGGCCCCTGCCCGCACGGGACCAACACCACCGCCAGCCGCCCCTACCCTCCCCCCCTCCCCCCCGCGCAGCACTGCACGGCACTGCCTAAGGCGCACCACTGATGCACTAGGAGGTAGTGGAACGGACACACCTGCCGCCACGCATGCCTACCAGGATAACAGTGATGTCGGACTACGATGGCTCCCCCCAGCGGGACGACCGCCACCACCGCCAGTCTCGCTCCAGCTCCCCGTCTCCCCGGGATACGCGGAGGGGACCCTCGCGGAGCGTGAGGAGCGGTGGCTGGCGAAGGCCGTGGAGCCGGTCGGGCCAGCGGCCGGGCAGCCCCGGGCGGCCCCCAGCGACCACGAGCTGCTGGCGCAGGAGCCCGCGCCTACCGAAGAGGCCGCCCCCGCCGCTCAGGCCGCAACCCCTGCCGTCCCGCTTCCGGAGGGGGCCCGTGGTACACAGGGAGCTGAGACCGCGGCCCCGGCAAGCCGCGCCACGGCCCCGACCGATCACGCCACGGCCCCTGGCATGCCGCCGGCGCGGGGGGCGGGCCCGGCGCGGGCCCCAAGCGCCTCGCCGGGGGCCGCCGCAGCCGCAGCGGGGGGCAGGGAGGGCGCCAAGTACCGCGCCCACTCAAACCCCAGCCACACCCATACAGCCCTCCCAAGCCGTACCCCCCCAAGGCCGACTTCCCTGAGAGGAGGCCGCGGCCTCTCCGCCCCCCGGTGCCCAAGGGTGCGCCGCCGGGCGTCACGCTGCCGCAGCTGCGGCGGCAGCAGGACGCCCGAAGCGTGATCCGGGAGGGGGGGGAGGGCGCGCAGGCGGGGCAGGGTACCGGCGGCGGGAGCGCGGAGCGAGGGACGGGAGGCTACAGGGGGAGCGCCCGAGGACGAACGCAGGGGACGGGCCAGGGCGCACGCAGCGAGGAGCGAGGGCAAGGGCATGGGCAAGGCACCAAGGCCAGCGGCAGCGGAGGGGGGCAGAGCGCGAGCAGCGGACGACGCGACACGGGACACAGCCCCGGGAAAGGGCAAGGGCATCGGAAGGACACGGGCGCGAGCGGCAGCGCCCGGGGACGGACGCAAAGACGTGAGCAGGGCGCCAAAGCGGGCGGCAACGGGGCGCATGGGGCGGAGCGGAGTGTGGTCGGCAAACGGGGACACAGCCAAGGTCATGGGCAAGGACGCGGGAAGGCCATGAGCGTCGGCGGTGCGGGCAAGGACGCAGGTGACAGAGGACGGGACCAGCGGCATGGGCCGGAGGGCAAAGGGGCAGGAGTGCGCCCAAGGTAGGGTTTAGGGGCCGGGAGGGGGCCCAAGAGCAAGGCGGGGAAGGGCGACGTAGGCCCCCGGGGAAAGGCAGGGCAGGCTGCGGGAGCCGCGGGGGGCGGGCAGGGCGTAGTGAGGGGGACAGTGAGCGGGTCGCCCCTGCAGCCGGACGTCCCGCCGGTGCGGTGCATCCCCCCCTGGTATCCAGTAAATGCCGGCGCACCACGCCAACCACCACCACCACCACCACGCGCACCTCTACAACATCGACCCTGACGCGGGGGACCTCGTCCCCCCCCGACCCCCCCGACCCCCACATCAACCGCCCCCCCCCCCCAGGGCGGCGCCCCGCGCGGCCCCGCCCCCGTGGCACCAGAGCCGAGGACGGAGCTGGCGGGGATGGCTGCTGCCCCGGCAGCGAGGGGGCATGGCGCGGCGCCGGGCCCGCATGCACAGGGGCCGCAGGCAGAGCCGGCGCGGGGGGCAAAGGGGGCCCGGGACTGGAACCTTGACTGGGACACGATCCCGGACCCCCTGGGGGCGAGGCCCTCCCCCTGGTGGTTGAGGTGTATGGGTGGCTGAGTTGGGCCTCCTCGGGGACCAGCAGGGGGATGAGAAACCTGCTCTTTGGGGCCGTGCTCCTCTGGAGGGACGGGGGGAACCGGGAGGTGCCCCCGGGGGGGGGGGTGACCCAGGAGGACCACGAGAGGGTCCTCCGAGCCGTGATTCGGGCGGGCTGGCCCGACGGGGAGCCGACCTGGCAGGCCTTTCTGGAGGGGGGGGGGGCGGTGCTCCGCGTCACAGACGTGGAGGCAATCAACTGGCTCCCCTCAGCCCTGACACCGCCCTCACCCGCTGGCTCTACCGCCAGCGGAATTCGCCGCCGCCGCAGCCCCAGCCCCTACACAAGCGGCGGGGCAGGTGACGGCCGCGCCTGGCGGCGATGGTCCTGAGAGGTGGGCACGAGGGGGTAAGGAAGGGCCAGCGACGCGGAAAAGCCCCCCGGCAGGACCGGGCCCCCCAACTCAGAGCGCCCCCCCCACCTCCTCGCCGATGGTGCAGCGGAGGGGCGCGCGCCGCCCCCAGTAGGGGAGAGGGCGGGGCAGGTTGCGCGTGGACGTGCCTGGCGCGGAGACCCCACTGCCCCGCAGACGGCTAGTCGCTAACCGCTGACCCTGACCGCCACCCCCAGCAACCGCCGACCCCCCCCGCCCCCACCGGCACCACGCGGCGAGTCAACGGTAGCGGGGGGAGCGGGGGCCGAGGGCGAGGGCCCGCGCGACGGCCCAGCGCCCGGAGGGTGGAGGGATCAGGAGAGGAGTGCGCCCCCCCCCCCCGACAACAGCAGGCCCCCCGGGGCCGGGACCACCAGGCCGCCCCCCCGCAGCCACCGGGGAGTGGCACCAGGGGACCAGAGAGGGACTGCGGGGAGCCCCCCCCCCTCCCCCCCTCTCCCCCCCCCAACCCGCGGACAGCCGGAGGCCGGCCGGGGGGATGGCGGCCCTCATCCCCCCTGCTGGGCCTGGGCCGGGACCCCCCCCCCTGAGAGGGCCGCCACACCCAGGGAGGGGCGCCACTGCCGGGGCATGCGCTGCTGTACACCGCGTGCCTGCAGTCAGCCGCCCACCCACTCCCTCAGTGCCCGCAGCAGACCGGCAGCCTTGCGCTGGCGCGCAAGGGCACCCTGTGGGTGGCAACCGGACGGCGGCACGCGGACGTGAGCCAACACAGTGTGGAGGGCGGGGCAATGACAAAGCGACCCGCGTTGGTGCCCGCCCGGGGACAGCGGAGAGACCCACCGAAGCAGAGCGACCTTCCCGCCCCCCGCCCTGCGGGGGCCCCAGGCCAAGCCCCCGAGGAGGGGAGGCGCACCGACCACCCCGCCCCCCGGCCAGACTGACCCACCAGCGGCCGGCCAGGCCGCGCCCGGCGCCCGGGGCTGCCAAACAGCCCCGGCGGAGCATGCGGCAGAGAGGGATGCGCTGGCAATGAAGGGGAGCTTGGGCCGGGGGCCACAGGCCACCCCTCCGGAGGGGGTTGGTGAGGAACAACGGCGCGACCCCCCCCCCCCCCCCTCACCTTTCCCCCCCCTCCCCCCCCTCCGGCTCGCTGAATGCCAGAGACGGGGCACGGGGGCGCCGGCCCTCTACCCCCCTCGAGGCCGGGGCGAAGTCCCCCCTCTCCCCCAAAGGGCCGCGGCGCTCGGGGGGGGAACGCCGCTAAGCCAGTACGCCACGCGCCCCCACGCCCCCAACCGCCGCCGGGGGGGCCGGGACAGGCAAGCGGACCCGCACCAGCGCACAAGGGCGCCACATGGACCACGCCCGGGATCAACACGTGAACACGAATCGGAGCAGTATGGAGGCCACGCCCTCCATGACCTGAGGGACGCCAATGACACCCCTTTTCCTGCACGCCCAGGGAAGGCAGAGTAACGGACCGAGGTAGAGCGACCCCCCGCCCCTCGGGGCCCCCCAGCCACGCCTCGAGGGAGGACGGCACACAGGCCGCCCCCCCCCCCCCCCCGCCCCCCCGGCGCCGGAACGCCCCGGACGCGCGGGCCCGCCCATGAGGGGGCAGACAACCCCAAGCCAGGCAAGGGAGAAACGGGACCAGGCCAGCCCCCCCCAAAGCAAGCAAAAAAGCGCACCGGACCGAGGCAGGACACGCGGAGGGGCACGGACCGCGTGGAACGGCCCTACCGGCGCGCGGCATTCGAACCACGCGAGGTGCGCGCGTCACAACGACCCGGGGATGGAGGAGGGGCGCGGATGCCACGGGAGCGCGAGCGCACACACACGCAAAGCACACGCGGGGAATACCAGAAGGGCAACCGGCAGAGCCCGCGGAAAGCACAGACCGCATGGAATGGCGTACCAGCGAGCGAGGCCAAGGGACACCCGGACGGGACGGCCCGCCACACGCAGCGCGGGGAATGCGGGCCGGGAGGGGGGAAACAGGGACGACAGAAAACCGGGCACCGGCCCCAACCCTCCTCAAAATGGCCGCGAGCGCCGCACACACACAAACAGGGCACTGCACCCGCCAGGGCAGTAGTGGCGCACCGCGCCACGCACCAGACCCGCCGCTAGGCAGCCTCCGCGCCAGCCCAAGGGGGTCCCACTGGCGACAAATCAGTAGCACGGGCCCGGTGGCGCAGGCACCCCGGGCGACCACGCACTAGGGGGGCGACGCGGTTTGTAAGCGCCTGCAGCTACGGTTGCTAAGTGATGCACTGACAGGGGAGTCGCAAGAAGGGGAAGCCGGGGAGGGACAGGGCTCCGAGCTCCGTGAACCCGGGGGACTCCGCCACCAGGCGGGAGGTGTGTCATGAAGGGCCCCCCACTATGAACCGGTGGGGAGGATATCACCTGGCCCGACCAGGTGGCCCCCCGCGGCCGAAAGGCGTCTAGTACCTGAAACCTCAACCCTCAAACCTGAAACCTCATCCTGTGGTATGCCCCTTTTATCCTTTTGATGGCAGCCACGAAATACCGTTGATGGGAGTTGGTAGAAAGGAAACGTACCCCCTCCCCCAGTCTGCATCTGAGTTTTATGCCTCGGGGGGTATTGCTCGACCAGGGGATGTATGTGGTGCTGTTTGCAGACTTGAAGTGGGTACAGTACCTCGGTTCATGCAGGTCTAGGACATGTATTTCCAGAGCAATGATATTCGTTGACACAGCACCGACCAAAACCTCAAAAGGCAGGTGTGGGGGGTACCAAGAGGAAGGCATTGCAGTGACCTGCGGTGTGTGGGCGCGGTGGTGAATACAGGTGCCATGATCGATGAATCTCAGCAAAATGCATGACAGTGTCTTTTGCCCCAGGCGTTCCAAGCAGCGCAATGCTAGATTGGCCCAGGCTGGGGCCCGAGTTGCCCCCATAGAGAAGCCCTGGGCCTGTCTGTAAAGTCCACTGCCTGGGGCTTTGAATATGTTATAGTAAGAAAAAGTGCTTTTCCATTGCTTTGAGGCATACTCTAGTTGTATTAGAGATGCACTGAACATCCATGCATTTTAATCTTAGTATTGGTCCAACCAAAACTGGTGATAACACATTTTGACCTATGGAACCAAACACCCAATCAGGATATGGAGTGGACCCCTTAATCCCCTTTCAATCAGAAGTAAAACATCTTTTCCTGAGTTGACTGAGCACTGACATACCTAAGGTAGAGCCTATGAATTTATCTATGTTTTTCCATGAATACTTATCTGCCCTAGTGGTATGCACCATAGGGGGTTAGGCACCTCTTTTTGAGAGGTCCTGGGTTCAATTCCTGGTCAGCCTAACTAAGTAGGAAGATCCCATGTGACATGGCAGTGACCTCATCGCCACATACCATGCCACCTCAGCACATATGGGACCCAAAACAAAGAGTGCACATCTCCTAAGATGGCACTATGGAGAGAGAGTGATCCTGAGGCAGTTTTCTAACTCTTTTCCCAAAACATTTCAGCTATCTTTGTGAATATGCATTCATTTGTATCCTGAGTTGCAGTTTCTGTGAATATCTAATCATCTTTCACTGTTTACACTGCAGCTCTTCATGCTTTGATCCTGAATTACCTTCTCCTTGCATACTATTGGCTTGGGCTATCCTGGATTGAGTTGGCTTTACTGTATTTCAACAAACAAAAGCTTTTCATCATCCAAAACCAGCAGCAGGACACCCTACAGCAACAACTAGCAGCAGGAGAAGCAAAAACACAGTGCTGAAAACACTATAAACTTTTCTGGTAGCAGAGGCAGCCTGTCTCTGTGCACCGGCAGCGACCCCGCGCCGTACAACCAGTGCTCCGAGCAGGCAAACATAAGCAGAAGGGTGGATTAAGATGGATCCAGGAAGAGTGGACGCCGATGTGAACACAGCGCCAGCGCCTGAGGCACCGGCAAGGCCGGCGCCTGACGCTGTACCTTCGGTGGAGCCCTTACATGGGCCAATGGATACGGCGGAGGACTCCCTGGATGGCCTCCAGACGGCCTTCGGGGCCCTGTCGGTCAAAGAAGTGGTCTCTCAACCTCAGCCTGTGAAGAGGAAGAGAGGGAACGAGAGCGAGAAGGATGCTTGAGAAGGAGCAGACGAAGGAGAGGAGCAAGGGCAAGACCCGACGGATGTCCCCACCTTCGAAGGCGCACCAAGCGCTTCTGGCCTCCATGCATCACCCTCTCCCATAACCACCACACTCCCAGCCGCCGCTACATCCACTTCCACAACCAACCCGCCTATGGCAGAGGGCACAGGCTTTACTGGCATGCCTCACTACCCCGCCTATGGCATGGGCCCACCTACCACTGCGCTCCTTGAGGCAACTACTGCCAGTGAGCCGGTGGCTTCCAGCTCTGCGCCGCGTTGGTATGCGGCTGACCATCCCCATCCACTCCACGCCACTGGAACCTACATGGAAGTTCCTGGGTATGCTCCTGGGTGTGCACCTGGGTATGCACCCCTGAGTGGGTTGAGGAGAGGACCAGAGTCTCTGGGAGGCAGGAGTAAAGGATCAGGAAGATCCTCCAACAGGTCCCTGACGCGGTCGGAGATCAATGAGGTGCTCCGAGGAGCCACTTCGCAAATCGTGAGCGACCTCACGCAAGAGATCAGGGAGAAACTGCAGCCCCTGATGATCCCGTCCCAAGCGTCACCTACGACGGTGGGAATGTCACCCCACCGAGTACAGGCTAACCACCTGGCGGCAGGGTTGACAAATACCCTGGGGAGCCTGAGGAGCCGACCGATGCCGACTCCTGCAGCAGTACCGAGAAGTCCATTCGTCCTGAGTACAGCCCAGCCGCCCTACAGCCACGTGACGAACTCGACGAGGGCCGAGCTGGACCAGCTGGGGCTGACAGCCCTAAGGGCTATATCGGACGTGGAGCCTTATGGCTCCAGTGATCTAGGCGGAGACCCCTCCGATGATGGGCCGCCGTCGATGACTTCTTCTTCGCCATCGGATGACGAAGACCCTGAGGACCCCGAGGACCCCAAGGGTAAGAAGAAGAAGAAGAAGAAGAAGAAGACCCGACGCCCTGAAGGACGCCGAGCTCAGGAGGCGAAGGCTATTGCCACCTCCAAGATAGTGGTGAACCTGCCTGAGTTCACAGGCAAGGACCTCAGCGAGTTCGCTGAGAACTTTGGCCGGTTCCTACGACTGACCGGCCAAACCCACGCGAGTGGGCGAGTGAAGTGCGATCTGCTCCTGCAGTGCTGCAAGACCAAGTACCTGGAGAAGCAGGTCAGGCAGATCGTCACCAACTCCGCCACCTTTGCCGACGTGTTGGTTGCCCTGGAGAGGCAGTACCCAACCTACGAGACCGACCTCTCCATCAGGGCCGCGATCCAGAACCTGCCCGTGCTGCCGAACAACCCCAAACCACGCAGGGTCTCCGAGCTGTTGGCGGACTTGGATCACTGGGCTGGACGACTGACGCCCGGTTCCTACAGCAGCGACGACCTGCTGTTTTGGTTGTGCTCCAAGCTCCCCCGAGAGCTATGGGACGAGTGTCGTTTGACGGCTGAGCGCAAGGCTAGATCCCTCCGCTACGAGGATCTATGCGTGCTGCTCCTGGAGATGGCGCTGGAGAAGGAGAGCGACCAACACCTGAACCACTACCGTCCTGGTGGTGGAGGTTCTGGAGGCAAAGGGTACCAAGGGTCCCGACCTGGGCAGGGGAATACCCCCAAACATGCCCACGCCCGCCTAATGGAGAACGTGAAGGAGCTATTCTGGTGTGATGCCAGAGATGAGCAGGGCCACCTGCAGCACGCCTCTGACTGCGAGCAGCGAGACTGCTTCGTCGTCCAGAGGAAGCAGCAGGAGAAGATCACCGGCGCCAAAGTGAAGCTGCCGGATCATTACCGCTGCACCATCACGTGTGCATTCTGCGGTAAGCGGAAGCACTACGAGGACGAGTGCTACCATAAGCAACGCCTATCGGCGAAGCTTAAAGGGGAAGATCCTGGCAAAAGCTCAGGCAAAGGTGGAGGCAAGGCCAAAGGCAACGACTCCGGCAAGGGCAAGTCGAAAGGACGTGGTCAAGGTGGTCAGGACAAGGGTCAAGGCGGACGAGGAGGAGGCGCTAACCGCCAGAACGACAACAAGAACAAGGACAAGAACGGAGGTAACCCCAACCCTAATCCAGGGGGGAACTCCGAGCCCTCTGGAGGGCAGTCTGGACCTACCACACGCTCACAGACGCAGGCCCAGCAAGAACAAGGAGCCAAGCGTGAGCATGAAGGTGGTGATGACGGCAACGCCAAGAAGAGAAGCCGTTTCATGAGGATGGCCCGCAAATTGCGGAGCAAGGGGTTCGAGGTGACCTGTCCCGCGGAATTCTGACGGGGACGCTCTGGTGGCACCCAAGACCTGGTGTTTTGGGTACGTATCCGACTAGGGGGACGTGAATACCTGGGGGTACTGGATACTGGCGCCACAATATCTATAGTGGCCAAGAAAATTTTACCTTGTGGGAGCCTGAAGAACACCATGACCACCGCCGCTATACGCATGGGGGATGGACATGTGGTGCACAGCTGCGGGGACTGTGAAGTGGAGGTACCTATGGGCTCTCGAACTATCGCCCATCGGTTCTATGTGATGGACACTGACGCCTTCGACTTTGTACTCGGTACTGACTTCTTCGTGCAGCACTCCCAGATACAATCCCTGACGCTGCAAGCGCCCTACCTCCTGTACGTGGACCACGGCAGTGGCAGAGAGTCTGTGCCACTGGAGCAGTCGGAACATACCTCGAGTTACCTGAGACTATCGAAGGAGGAGCCCTCGAACATGATGGCGGCCTCCAAAACTGAGGACTATCAACTATTGGGGGAAGTCCTAGACCAAGGTCTGAAGGAGTTGGGTTACTCTCGAGAAGACCTAAGTGTGGAGCTGTTCGCCAGCGACAAGCAGCATGTACTGGACCTATACTGCAGCAAGGGGAAGAACTGCAGCTACAAATTTTACTGGCCCTCTTTCGGGATGGCCTACGGGAACCCCAGATTCAGTGAACTGGGGAAGGTGCTGACCAAGATGGCCTTGGAACGTGCCCGTATGGTCCTGTGTTCCCCCAATTGGGGAGCCCATGGGGGCAACGAGTACTGGCGAACCCTCCTTGACAAGCTGACTATCAGCTCGGTGCGATTACCTGATGAGGCCATCTACGTGCCTCTGGGACGCAAGACGCCCATCGGGAAGCCCGGATGGGGGAGTATGCTCAGCGTGGTGGACGGAAGTCTTACCACCATCCCCTGGGAAGACCTGGACCCTACTCTGGTCCAGGCTATACAACGAGAAAGCGATGGACTCGCCTTGGGTGACTTGAAGGATCGCCTACGACCTCAAGATGCTGTTGAAACTACACCCGGAGGAGATGAGTACGTCGTGACTGACACCAACGCCCCCAACTCTCCCTGTCATGTACCTGTTCCTGATGGAGTCTCTGAGTGTGGACTATCTGAGCTACCTAGCTCTATCCACTCAGACGACGAAACTGAGCACGACGCCTTCTTCGTGCAGACCGCGGTGGAGGAAGTGGAGAACGCCGAGTACGTCGCCCCACTAAAACCCCTACTCTCCATGAGGGTGGAAGACCCCGTGGATGAAGAGCTGGACCCTCGATCCAGGCTCAGGGAGTATGTGGATTCCAAGAGGAAGTTGCCGGCGAAAAAGCTATGCTACGCGAAGCCTACCCGCAGCTCATGGCCACTGAAGCAAGGACGTATGGGAGACCTATCCCAACTGAAGGAGGACCTCGAACAGAAGATCACCACCTGGCAAAGGGAGGTAGATCTCAAGCTCATGAAGAGCGTATGGGGTGCCCATGTGAGGACCCCAGAGGAGGACGACCTCTCGGAGGAATGTGTATGTGAACCCCCTAAAGCGTGCCTATGTTGCCATCGTCCACCGGAGATGGTTGAGCAAGACCTTCTGTATGCCTACCAAGGGCTGAAGGATGCTACCGCGGGCGAAGAGTCGGTGGAGGACCACCTCCCGACGTCTATTCAAGGGGCAAGCAACTTACACTCCGACGAGGACATGGAGGACAAGATCAAGGTACTGGACCCGCGGGTACAAAAGCTGATAAGGTCCTATCTGGAGGTGTTCGGAGAACTACCCCCTCCAGCCTCATGCGACAAGCTGGTACAGATGGACCTCAAGCTGAAACCCGAGTTCGTGGGTCACAAGATCCGGAGGAGACCCTATCCAGCTCCTAAAGAGCAGGCCGACGAGATTGAGCGACAGATACAAGAATGTATCGACGCTGGCCTAGTCCTGGAGTACAAGGATGGGGACTACCCCCTACACTGCAGCCCCTGTTTCCTGGTGGCTAAACCTGGGTCTACAGCCAAACGGCTGGTAGTGGACTATGGAGAGCTGAACAAGAAGACGCTGAACCACTCAGGGTCCATTCCCAATATGGAGTCTACCCTGGAGAAGATAGCCTCCTGTCGCTACAAGACCAAGATGGACAAGCGAAGTGGATTCTGGCAAGTGGACCTGACGCCCAACGCGCAGGAACTACTGGCCTTCATCACCCCTCAGGGGAGGGTATTCAAGTGGAAGGTCATGCCCTTCGGCGTGGCTAACGCACCCGCTCTGTTCCAAGAGCTGATGAACAAGATCTTGTCCATCCTACGAAGGAGACCTAAGGTGCAGGAGCTCTTATCCCGTGGTGCCCAGATGGAGGCTCACATCGACGATGTATGCCTCGGGACCAATACCCAGGAGGATCACCTAATCCTCTTCGGTGAGTTCTTTGCGGTCTGCCAGGAGAACCACACACGACTCAAGCTGGAGAAGTGTGAGTTCATGCAGGAGACCATGCAGTACCTGGGGTTTGACGTTGGCTATGGGTGGTGGACCTCAGCGGCCTCTAAGGCCAAACCCCTGATGGATGCCAAGGTACGACACAAAGACCCCAAGAAAGGACTTCATGATGTACGCAGTTTCATTGGGGCGTGCAACTTCTATCGCCGCCACATCAAGAACTTCACCTATACCAGCGCCGTTCTGACGGACTTGATCAAGAAGAGTACTACTTGGCGCTGGGGCCCACAAGAGCAACAAGCGTTTGACGAGCTCAAAGACAAGGTAGCCAACGCTAAGTGCTTGGGCGTGCCTAGGGCACAAGGGGAGATTATCCTGGTGACCGACGCCAGCAATGTGGGCGGTGGTGGAACGTTGTTCCAATGGCAAGCACTAGAGAAGGAGGAGTTCGACTCGGCCATTTCCCAATGGGGGACGGAAGGTCTCAACCGAGATGGAACCCTCAAGCACAGCTACCCTGACGACAAGTGGGTCCTAGTACCTCTGGGCCACTGGAACTGGAAGTGGAACCAGGCCAGGGGGAACTACTCCACCTATGAGCAGGAACTGCTCGCGGGTATGCTGGTGCTATCCTCACAAGCACGTCTGTTGGGGAGTAACCCTGTGGTCTGGCTATGCGACCAAGAACCGGTCCGCAGTCTCCAGAAGGGCCCCCCACCTGAGAAGGCCAAGCTACGTCGCTGGTGGACCTACCTCAGTCAACTACCGCTGACGGTACACCATATCCAGGGAGTGAAGAACGAGTGCGCCGACTACATCAGCCGCAACAACTTCGACGCCCTGATTGGTGCCCGGTCTGGAGCGCTGGCTAAGGAGGCGTTCAGCCGTATGGACGTACACCTGGACCTGAACATGACCATGATACGCCCCCTGGATGGACTCCAACAATCGGAGTACCTACAGGAGTTTGGGGATATCTACCGGCGCCTGGAGAAACGCCTTGAACCCCTCCTGGTCAACCAAGACCAGTGGAAGCGGGACAAGAGCTACCTCTGGCACGAGGACCGCATCGTGGTGCCTAGTGACCGGGTCCCAGCGCTGCTGAAGTGGACCCATGAGTCCAGTGGTCATGTGGGTGCTGACCGTACCCTGAGGCTGTTCAAGCAGTGGTTCCACACTACGTGGACTGACGACCAGCTGCGGAAGACGCTCCTGCCTATCGTGGACAAGTGCCCGTGCAGGTCCTGTAAACCAGGGGATATCAGGGACAGAGGTCTCTACTCGACCCTGCCCATCCCTCACTGTGCTAACAGTGTTCTATACGTGGACTACACGGAGATGCCGAAGTTCGGGGGCTATGACTTCGCCCTCGTGGTAACCTGTGGGTTGACCAGGTTTACCAGGGTGTTCCCATGTACCAAGCACATTACCGGAGAGGAGACTATCAAGATACTCCTGGAGGAGTGGTTTTGTGTCTATGGGGCGCCCAAGGAGATCAACTCCGATGAGGACGTACGAGTACGCTCAGATATTGGCTGGTACAAGAGGGTCCTGAGGTCCCTCAATGTCCAGGTGTCTACGGGGATTCCCTACTCTCACACGAGCGACCCCCTATGTGAGCGACAGATTCGTGTCCTGAAGGAGAACGTCAGGATATGGTGCAAAACTGAACGCACCAGAGACTGGGTGAGACTACTCCCCGTCATATCCTTGATGATGAACTCCCAAGAGAGTTCAGCTACTGGCTACTCGCCACATGAGCTATTCATGGGGCGCCCGGCGTGGTTCCTACATGCCCCCTATCCAGAGGACACCCATTCTTCTGTGGGTGAATGGGTCCAAGAGCAACAAGCGAAGGTGGACAAGGCCAAGGCCATGCTCCAGAGAGTGAGGGAGCGTCAGTGGAACAAGAAGAACAAGCACCGAGTACCGGCCACCTACCAAGAGGGGGACTGGGTGCTGGTGCACCACAGTCGACTACCCGCCTGGCCACGCTCTACCAGCGATGACCCATACTTCGGGCCGTACAAGATTCTATCTGTGGATGGTCACCGTATCACGGTGCGGTGTTCTCCCCGTCTAAAGGGGACCCTGGTGTGCGCCGCTCAACACCTGAAGCGCTACCATGACCCTGACGACCTCTGTGGGGAGGAGTGGGAGCTGAACGACGAGGAAATCGCCGCTCTGGACCTCCAAGGGGCTGCCAGCCCTATGGAAGTTGAAGGTGAACTCCCCGACATGAACGCCGAGGAGATGGCTAAGGAGGGCTTCTACCTGGTGAAGTCTGTCCTACGCCACCGCTATCGCCAGGGTTGGCGCTTCCTCACCCTCTGGGAAGGGTTTGGAGTCGAAGAGGCCACCTGGGAGCCCTTCTCTGCATTTGTTCTACCTGAGGGACGCCTAAACTCAGTTCTGGTTGACTACTTGTCCCAGAACAACCTTGGTGAGTTGTTGAGGCTCGCTGAGACGCTTGCCTCCAAGACTAAAGCTAGGGACTGAACCTTACCCTTACCTGCCAAAGCGTATGTGTGAGTGTGCTAGTCCTAAGGTCCTGAGAGCAAGCCGCAGAAGTGGTGTCCTAATTATACCCAAGTCTGCGCCCTTGCTAAACCTGGAGGGTTGGCTTATTGATGCCACGGGGTACGCCCCGAGCCTCCCCTCCCCTATGCGCCCAATTTCTGTGCTGGCGCAAAACCTTGGGGGAATACCCAGAGTGTTAATCCAGGTATTGTTTTCCCTACCTATCTGTCTACTACAGGGAGGGGTCGCCAAAAGCTATGAAGGCATGCAAAACGCCTGTTTGCTATGTGGCCAAAACACTGACCTAACCACTGTCACAGCCCACCAACCCAGCTAAAATTGCAGGAAAAGGGTGGGACAGTGACACGCCCCCTACAGGTCCTACACACCCTACAGTGGCACCATCCTGGTGGGCGAGCACTGGGCAACTGGCTCTAGCCCCCACGCAGGACTACCACTCCTACACGCACACTCTACTTGGCGTTGCGAAGAGGAAGGTCTCAAGGGTCCTAGCGACCCACCTGTGAAATGACAAGGAAACACAGCGCTGCTAAGCAACTGTGGCCTCACAGGGGACGCCACAACGCGTTTCCCCTGCAAGGGCTTGGAGGGAAGGAGTGCTCTCGCGTGCAAGGCGCATATGTCGATGAAGTCGGACTCCCTGCTCTGCCACAGGCGGAGCGGAGTTACTTGTTTGTGTGATCTGCGCCCTTGTTTAGCAGGGCATAAAAAAAAATGCTGCTGCACCAATCACCCTACCTGCCCACCTGTAAAACAAAGGCAAATGAAAGGGCGTTTGCGGCGGAGGAACCAAGGCACACTCCAGGTATTATACCCTTCTCAGTGTGCCCTATAATACGCTATCCGCAAACACGCTGCATGGAGCAGCTACCCTTGTCAAGCAAGCAAGCGTTAAGGGACTCCTCAGGTTCTCTTAAAGAACGTACCGAGGAGCCCCTGGGTAGCCTAAACAAGGTTTACCGTGCGCACTTCGCGTGGCCTACCCTTTAATGCGTGTGTGCATGCACGAGTATGCACGTCTCACTTGGGCAAACCTGCCCATCTGCGCGTAAATCTTGACTCCACCAGGGGGTGGCCCCGCCTGGGCGTACCTACCTTTCCTACCGCTGGGAAGTGAAGCAAGGTGTGAGTACAAAAGGGGCGCACGCGAAGAACGTTGCTATGCACTTGTGTGTATGACTAATCACCCTGATCTGACCGCTAATCATCTGCAATCTTTCTAATCAATCCCTCTACCGCGTCCTATCGTGGTTATCGTTGTTAACGCTGCTACACGACTCGTTCACGGAGACACGAGACGAGCAATGTGTATGCGGCATGCAAGACAAGCATACCTGTAGTTTATACCTGATTCATTGAAGTCTTCTTTGTTGGTTTTCGAATTCTTGAATTTTTGAAGCTTCTATTAGTGTGGGTGGAATCTGTATGTTTATTTATTAATGTGTGTCTCGTCATTTTCAAGACTACGTGATACATACGTTTATAATTCCATTATTTTTCGATTTTCCGGCGCTTAGCTAGGAGCCGCTCCTGCGCGCCGCCATTTTATGCGTATGAATCTCTGGATTTAAAAAATCCAGAGATGACTATAATTTCTATAAAAATGTGCTAAAGATGCACAATTGGATTCTGCTCAGGTGTGTCGTTTCAGAAAAATTCTACGCCGTCATTTGACGGATTTTGGTGTCGTCGCTTCGTTTTTGCGTGGATTCGTCCATAATTCTCCCATTCCTGCCTCTGCAGATACCCACGCGCAGCCTCGCTGAGTAGGCCGTGTTCGGGCCGAAACGCAGGTGCCTGGAGAGACTGAGCAGAACCAAGACCCCACCAAGGGGCAAATTAATTTCTTTTTCGACTCCCTTCGCCCTAAGACAGGTCACAGGTCGCCAGCAGGTTTACGAGAACCCATGCGAGTGTGTATAATGTGTCTTGCGTTTGGGTTGTGTCGACGCTGCGTCTTGGAGGGAGGGATGCATATGCACATGTTTGGCATGCTCCCAATCTAACCCAACCAAGCCACAGGAGCCCCGGCAGCGCCATGAGCGCTGAGTCTTCTGTAGGAAACTGTACAATCAGAGCAGCAAAAGGACGCCAGCCATGGTGAGCGCCCATTTTTCAGTGTGAGGGAGACTGTAGGTATTTTAAAGTAGGTGTGGAAACCAAGGAAAGGCCAAGAAAAATTCCCTTTTTCCTAAAATGCGACAGTGGTGGCCACCACAGCACAAGGGGGGAGTAAGAAAAAGTGCTTTTCCATTGCTTTGAGGCATACTCTAGTTGTATTAGAGATGCAGTGAACATCCATGCATTTTAATCTTAGTATTGGTCCAACCAAAACTGGTGATAACACATTTTGACCTATCGAACCAAACACCCAATCAGGATATGGAGTGGACCCCTTAATCCCCTTTCAATCAGAAGTAAAACATCTTTTCCTGAGTTGACTGAGCACTGACATACCTAAGGTAGAGCCTATGGATTTATCTATGTCTTTCCATGAATACTTATCTGCCCTAGTGGTATGCACCATAGGGGGTTAGGCACCTCTTTTTGAGAGGTCCTGGGTTCAATTCCTGGTCAGCCTAACTAAGTAGGAAGATCCCATGTGACATGGCAGTGACCTCATCGCCACATACCATGCCACCTCAGCACATATGGGACCCAAAAAAAAGAGTGCACATCTCCTAAGATGGCACTATGGAGAGAGAGTGATCCTGAGGCAGTTTTCTAACTCTTTTCCCAAAACATTTCAGCTATCTTTGTGAATATGCATTCATTTGTATCCTGAGTTGCAGTTTCTGTGAATATCTAATCATCTTTCACTGTTTACACTGCAGCCCTTCATGCTTTGATCCTGAATTACCTTCTCCTTGCATACTATTGGCTTGGGCTATCCTGGATTGAGTTGGCTTTACTGTATTTCAACAAACAAAAGCTTTTCATCATCCAAAACCAGCAGCAGGACACCCTACAGCAACAACTAGCAGCAGGAGAAGCAAAAACACAGTGCTGAAAACACTATAAACCTTTCTGTTATGAGCAAAAATCAGGTGCAGGAAAACCCCAGCCAGGGAAACCTCGGGATCCCAGGGCATATTGTAAAATGGGAAAGAGGCAACAATGAATTGAAACCATCGTTCACCAATTGGCTCAGCCAGCCATCGCACGTATGCACGCTCATGTTGTTTGATCTCGAAATCATTCAGACATGTGTTTTCCCAGTCATCGCGCCAATAGCAGAACACGTTGCTGAAATCACTGAATGTAAAATTTGTGTACAGGGCAGTGAAATAAAAAGGACATCAGGACATACGGATTGTGGTCCCAATCCACCCAATATTTGAAATTGTGTATGCACTGGACAAATTGCAGTGTATCCAGGAGGGGAGGGTTCTTGGCGTCTTTGTAATAAGTTGAGGCATTTGGGCTTCTCAGAAGCTTTCTAAAGGATCTCTACTACACATCTCAGAGCTTGAAGATCCTACAGGACTAGGATATTTGCTCGTATTTGGCTTATATTCCAAGCCTATAGCTTACTGTTAGAGTTTACTGCTCTTAGGTACACTACAGAGAGCCGAGATCTAGTATACAGTAGTAGCCGTACATGAACAATCACCTTCCATATGCTTATAATGTGCCTTAATCATGATTGAAGACATGTTAGAAGGTTCTAACGTATTAGAAGCCATGTTGAAGCTATTTAGAAGCTTCAGATGGCCTGTTGCGACTGTCGCCGCCCTCTGTCGGCAACAGTCACCTACGTAACTTTGACAGGGCCTGTGAGAAGATAGAGTACTCAAAAGGTTGCTATAGTATAGTTTTTATTGCCTCTGTAATGTGAATTTAATGTTACATTGAATTACTTCTTATTTAGGCATGTCAACCCGTATTACTGGACCAGCCAGTTGGTCCAGCTCAATATTCGTTCTTCAATTCGTCTTCTTGCTGTTGGCTCTGCTTCGTACTTGCCAATAAGATCGATTGCAATGAAATGCATTGAAAACACATCTTGATTTTGGAGTGCAAGACAAGGAGAAGGGGTTTCTGATATGCAGCCAAGCCCAAGGATGTAACAGTCCAGTAATCTGAGTACCAGCAGGACGATTACGAAAAAGACGATGCGCAGAAGCTGGGCCAGCGTACGCTGTTCAAGTAAAGTGAGTTCCTTGCTGCAATTTTTCTGAAATGTTATAGAAACTTTGAGACCTGGAGGGTATACTCCCGTGTACCTCCAAAAGAGGTTCAAAAACGTTGAGAACCGGGAAAGCGCAGCTCCAAGCGCGCTGCATTGATGACGAGGACGCCAGAGGCTGCAGCAGAGTTCGAAGAGACACCTAGCGCCCGTATTCCAATGAGTTTGGTGAAGATTTTGGATGGATTCTAAGTTAAAAAAACATCTCCAACATTATGGTGAACTTCTACAACACAAGGCGCCTCGCCAACGCTTCAGCTACCACGTCCAGGACTTCTACGACAACGAGGTGTTGCGAAAGCGCTCCCAGCGAGCTTCTGCAGGCGTGCTTCAGGCGCTTTGAGGCCTAAGGCAATTGATTGTGTTGATTTCGTTTGCCACATTTTGCGTGCTTGTTGTTGTGCTTCCCAAGGCTTGACTTCTGCTTGCTTAAGGCACTACTAGCTGGCCGTATGTCAAGGGAAGGGACAACAACGACGGTCCGTGAATCTAAGTTGCCACCCCAGCCACTGTTGACCCTCCTTGATGTCCAGAAGCTTTGATTTCTTTCTCATTTCTTCCAACTCTTTGATGTACCAAAAAGCCAAAAGTGTTGAACTTGGCCTACAGCATTTTGCGCATATCTTCGCGCCACTAACTCAGGTTGCGCTAACAAAAGCGCTATTGTAAAGGAAAGAGTGCTGGCTTTCAAAAATAACTTTCAATTTGTTTAACTCAACAAGGCTGATCCTCCGTGATTTCTTTAACATGGCCCATGAGTCACCTTTTGCCCGACCCTCAAAAACACCCAGAAAATGACATTTGGTGTTTTACACCTATTCTTTGCGCCACTGCGCTGAAAACAATCTGAAGCAAGCCTCTTTCGAAAGTAGACAGTGGTACGCTCTCATTTCATAGCTCCCTTACTTGGAACAAATTTTGTTTCTTTTTTGTCCTATCCCCAACATCTTCACCCATGAACCTCACTCCAAAAACCCCCCAAAAGTGCCTTTTTGCTTTCTCCAATAATCCCCGAGAATAAAGGTTTGAGGATCGAGATTATTCTTCTGAACAACACTGAAATATGTGCTTTCTAACCCTAAGTCGCTTCTATTTTCAAAAAGTAAGAATGGCTATGATAAAAATGCCACAGGTTACCAGACAAACCACTTGATGAAAAATCATGAAAAATGATTTGGGATTTTTAATAATTACACTCGGAGCATGGTGAGTTGGAACCTGAACCAGGGTGTTTTACCAACATTGGAGTATGGTGTTCCCAAAACATGTTTATTTTGAATTTCTGTAAAGGAAACGGATTTTTCTGATTGTAATGAACTTGGTACATGAAAGCATGTTTCCGAATTTTCGGGTCATGATGCTACAAGATTCGGCCCTTCCTCAGAGTCTATGGTCAGCTGCAGAGTCATCAAAGCTGTTTCAGAAAAAGAATTGTGTCTAGTGTCTAGATATCCAATCATTGGCTTTTATTCAACATGAGGTGACGGTAAAAAGGTCCGATTTTCTCACGCCTTTTTTGAAGGTTTTTCAGTATGTGTTACATGGGAGATTCATGTGTCTGCCCCCAACCTCTTTTCCTCTGAACCTATGATGAGTTGGGTCAGCATCAAATCTGGTTTGTAAATGTGAGGACTGGCCCTACACAGTGCATATCATCATCCTCTGACATCACAGCAACATAGTACAGAAAAATGGTGCAGAAGCTGGGCATTTTCAAGGAAAAACAGGTTTTTTACATAAATGTTTTGCTAAAGCATTCGCGAATCTTTTGTCTTCTAACCTTGATTCATTGTATGACATTGCACTTTGTGATTGTTTGCATCAGTTTTGATTCTTTTTGACTATGCTTTGCCTAGGTAGAGAGCTAGATACCTTAGAATTACTATAGACACATAATAAATAGTGAAGCATTTTGTTTTGTTTTTTGGCCACAAAACAAAGTTGGCCACATTTCCCTTTGACTCCCCAGGCTGACTGGCCAGCTTCGGCTGCCTCCATTGTCCTGGGGACAAAGAAGGCGTGGGCCTGGTTGGGCACCAGGGAGTAGGGAGTCGATTGATGGGTCTTAGCAGAAGGCAGAAAGAAAGACTCAATGCAGGAGAACGCAGGTGAAACATTAAAAGACCATATTCGACCAAACCATTTGCATTCGCCTTCCCTCTGAGTCCTTGTGACCATCTTTCAATGAGAGAAGCCAATGGTGGTATATGGCTGCGTAAGAAGCTTGCAAAACGTACCTACTCTTACTTACTCCAGCTGGCTAGCTAGCTAACCACCTAGTGTAGGAAGCTGTGTGTACTCCATCATTCATTGCTTCACTTGACGCAACATAGTCGAATGTAGTTCTATGCACGGTCCGTGCCCTCTCTTGGGTTGCTGACAATCTGCATAAACTACATGAGTTCTACTCACGGTTCGCCACGTTCGCGTGTGCTGAGACCCTTTCCGGAAGCCTGGATTTGTCAAGGTATTTTATTTGAGTACAATTGCATTTGAGCTAGGGAGTGATTTGCCCTCATTTCACTCTACCATGCATCTCATCCTTCATTTCATTGCCGTCAAGGCAAGCGTTTGTCTAGTGACGTATTCTAGTCTCCACCCTGATTGCATTTCACTGATTTTTTTCGCTGAGATCACTCATTCATTGCATTTCACTTTGCAAATCTTGCATTTTGTACATATTACATTACTTCCTTATTGCAAGGGCTTGCCCCAAACGCCCAACATGCAATATGGTCCATGTTCGATCTGCCGTACGTAGTTCTATGAGCACCTTACATTACATCCTTATTGCAAGGGCTTGCCCTAAACGCCCAACATACAATATGGTCCGTAATTGATGTGCCCTACCTAGTTTTATGAGCACCTTTTGCTCAATAGACCCCGAGTTTCAGATCGCAGCAACGAGCAATTAATGGGTATCGGTTCAACGTTTGTTGATTAACTACAAGTTGTGAGGGATGAATCTCTTTTCCATACCTCGCGATCATGGAGCTATGTTTTTTGGTCTGAAGAGCTATTTTTCCACACATTTGCTACTGAACCACTGCGGGTACATTCTGCTTTGTTAACTTTTGCTAGATGGCCTGTTACATTCCCAATTACCGGGTTTGAGAGACCTCAAGTGAGTGTTCGCAGTCGACGACGTTTCGCTCTCTATCTCCCCCGACCAAACCATCAAATGCATGACAGACCTGATTGGATTTGGACGCATTCCCTCCCTCGTCACGCTACACATACAACACACACACAAACACATACCATTAATTGTTTTATTGCTCCATTTTTTCCTTTGCACATCACACTGTGAGGAATTGCTGTAGTACCACTTCCATAATGTGTTTGCCTACAAGCTGATTTCTAAGTCATTTTCTTCGTGTAAATAG
Organism: Eutreptiella sp. 'Long Island Sound 2002'; assembly: GCA_964036045.1. Classification (NCBI taxonomy): domain Eukaryota; phylum Euglenozoa; class Euglenophyceae; order Eutreptiales; family Eutreptiaceae; genus Eutreptiella; species Eutreptiella sp. 'Long Island Sound 2002'. Next base: position 133,683,403 of record OZ038379.1, read on the forward strand.
TCAGTGTCCGCTTACAGGAGGCGGCATTGGTCTCACCCCGCCACATCTTTGTTGTGTAACACAACTGAACAGGTTTCAGCTTGGTCACTTACCCTGTGACCTGGCTAATGCATTTCGCGATGTGCCAGTGAAGAGTTCTATCCCGCTAGCCAACGAGACCAGCGGTGCACTACGGTAGGCTCATTGAAAAGGATTATCAAAAGGTATCGAATGTCTACAGTAATGGATTCTATCCTCGCACGGGTAGATAAGTACTTTCCATGCAGGTGGATAGACACCTTTCCTTGTGGTAGCGATAGATGACGAAGTCAAGCTCCATGAGGATGGCCTGAATCCTGGAATTCAGTTGAGCTGAATTCACGTTTCATGTAGGAAGACAGGCCCCCGCATGGATGGCTTTGTACAATCATCTGTTGGGCAAGGGGCTCGCCGTGGTTGGTCGTCTGGTAATGTACAGAACACAGTTTAACTAAGATAGCATTCTTTCGGAGATTTACCACTTCTACTTGTCCTAGACAACCTACCAAGGATCCATTTCGCGTATGAGGCAGTGGCAATCCCCAAGTCGGATGGGCTATCTGTTGGCTCGCATTAGAGCTGAAGGGCGTTTCCCAGTTCGCGCTACGCCCTCTACTGGGCACAGGGGGCGCCAGGGGTCCCCCTCCCCCCGGAACGCACACCCGGGTGGACACGCTACGGCACCGGCTACCGGCCCACCTGCGCTGCCAGGGGGCAGCCACCGGGCACCGTCTCCTCACCTGGCCCACAGACCCGCCCGATGCCCTGCTTGCGGCTGAAGAGACGCTTTGCATCATGACCAAGCAAGTGTTCCAGCTGAACGAAGCCCTTCCCCACGTCCAAGCCAGACGTCCCAGCCGCCTGTGAACAGCCCGTGTTCGCACCAGGCCACACGCCTGTGCAACAGCCCCAGGGCGCGCCTCCCTAACGAGGACGGCCCAATGCCCGGCGTCGTCAAGGTGCGAAGCAGCGCAAGGCCCCCACACAGGCCAAACCCGTATCCAACGCAAAGCGCAAGCCCAAAGGTTGGACCAAAGAGGAAGCCGCCGCCCTGTACCTCGAGTACGCCATGGGTGCCGGAGTACAGCTGCCCTTTGAATACGCCACAGCCGCGGGCCCCTCCACGTGGATATTGGCCGCGGGTGAGGTCACCCATCAGTACCGCGTCACAGGGGACCACCAGGGATTCAAGATCCACGTCAGATGGGACTCAGCCACCCCCAAGGACAATAAGGTTGGGCGAACCATCGAGCTCTGGCGACACCGAGACGGTCGCAAGATGGTCCCCATACAACTGTGCACCCCCGACACAGAGCGGCTCACCGGCACCGAACACACGGGCGGGGGATGATGAAATGTTACTAGAGTGCACCTGTTCTGCCACCAGGTCCCAATGAAATCCTTCCCACTGTTCGTCAACATTTCATTGGCGACATCCCGGTTACTCATCCACTGACTTGCAGTCCACTTGGCAGCCATTTTAGAGGTAAAATGATTGGCGTTGCAAGGGAGGACCTAGATATACCCACTGTGCCGGTCTTGAATTCACAACAGCCCACCAATCAGCTTCTTTGTGTACAGGCATTCCTCTTGGACTTGCCCTAATTCAAAGACATCCGTCGTCACCTTGTTGAACAACCTCACAGGAACTGGTAATCCTTTCAATAATTGTTCTGCCTTTTGATTCTTGGGGATGCTCTACTGACATTGCTTGCTTCCTTTGGCAACCCGTTCAGAGGCTCCCGAGTGTACACTCTTTGTCGAAGCCCTTGCTCCAGAACACGAGAATGTGCCTGAGCTGTCTCATGTTGATGCCAATGTTCGAAATATTTGTCAATTAGACGGTCAGCGACACAAATCCGTCCTTGCCAAAATAACCTTTCGCCTTAGATCTTGAAATCAGCCTTCTCCTCAGAGTTGTAAGGCTCGTCCCCTTTTGAGATGTGGTATACAGGCCCAAACAACCTGTCCTCCTTGTACATCTTAGTCCCATCCACATAGAGAAAGGAATTCTCCTTGTCATTCGTTTGTTGGGGGAGCTTGGATGTGGCCTTGCATTTTGTCAGGGGAAACATGTCGAGGAGTGGCAGTGACCACTGAGAGTCAGAACGTGCCCTTCTAGTCTGATCCGCCTTGGTAATCTCCTTGCATCTGACCAATTTCACTTTTTTCCGTTTTTTCGTTGAATGTTTGGGGTAAGATTTCATCATCTTCGTGCCCGAGTCTACGATCAACATCCTGAGAACATTCCTGGCTACTGGAAAGGACTACAATTGGATGGAGACAATTAACTGTTTCTTGAGGAGATACCATCGGACCAAGAAATACACTGTATTAAGCCAGAATGAGCTTGTTTTTGGTCGTGCGAAGATTGGCCCTGGACCAGTGGTGTACCGTCCAAGGCAGTGCTACGACGCCTCACAATGTTTTGACCAGATCAAGGAGTTAGATTCCAAGTGGATCAAAGCAAAACCTGAGAGTCAAGCAGATTGGTTGAATTTCAAGAATCAATCAACAATGCAAGGAAACCCCTTTGAAAAAGGCAAAGAATTTTGGCTTCGTAAGCCAGACAAGACCCTGAAGGACGACAACAACTTGTTGCCGCTTCAGGAAAGGCCCAAGTCAAAAGTCAAATAAGTGAGACTACATTCAACATTGAAATTGACCCAGACAGGCATCGAGAAGTAGATCATTTTCATTTTAAGGCCGAGATACCCTGTCACAAGGGCTCTTACAAGCCGCTCTATTGAACTCTGGAGAACCTGAGCCACAGGAAGGCGGCCACAAGCAGTTTTGAGTCCGACAAGAACCTTGATTACAAGAAGGGTCCTCGGAATGAGTGGTATCTTCTGTGCAGATGGAAATCATTTGTTCCAGAAGAGGATAAGTCGGAGCCAGCATCAAGCTTTATTCATGGGTACACGGATGTTTTCATCAAGTTTTTGAATCAACATCGTGAAGTTGACGGTGAACTCTGGTTGACTAACAAATGTGTCACCAAAGAGGACTTCCAAGCTCAAGAGGAAGCTCCAATTGTGACACGGCTCATTTGAGACAAGATCTGATCAGAATTTGAATCACCAGAAATTCCCAAAACGTTTAAAGCCTACAGATACCCTTGGCTTTGAGACGAGACAGTCGTGGCATAGTGTCTATGTTTTCTGATGAACAGATAATGGGACATTCTGAGGTCATCTTGGTCATCATGTCCATCATTCTCATCATGGTCATCATGTGAGTCCTGTCCATCATAGTAGATGATTCTGATCAGAAACTCCAAGAGACCTTTATCTTCAACCACGACGACACTCTCGTGTTTTGCTGCCAGCTGCAGCCCTCTGCTCGGCTTGGGAAGGACTCGCTCGAGTTCGTGCTCATTTCAGAGATTCTTGTACATGACGTGGTATGATTCAGTTCATGTGTTTGACGGATCTGCTGAGAATGTTATTTGAATCAGCTCTGACATTGAGAGCCACTTTTGGTGTCACCGGCGGCACCATCACCCGGTACACCACCTACAGCACCCTCACCATTGGCATCATCAGCCTCACCATCACCCACTGCATCACCTACAGCACCCCCATCATTGGCATCACCTGCAACACCATCACCGGTTGCATCACCTGCAGCACCCTCACCATCGGCATCACGGGCGGCACCATCACTCGTTGCATCACCAGCAGCACCCTCACCATGGGCATCACCAGCCTCACCATCACCTGTTGCGTCACATGCAGCAACCTCACCATCGGCATCACCCACCTAGGCTTTTATCACTTGCGTAATTTCCTAATCATGTCCTGAAATTCCTTCATTCCAGTTTTGTGGCCCTAGAAGTGTTTCAAATGGCCCATTCACCATGATCCATGCTGTCTAGTATACTGCAATGGTGTTCCATATGTTTTAACCCTATGTTTGCTCATAATACTTTGAAAATGGAGTTTACTGGAATGTTGACATATTTTTTGCTCGACATCCTACCTGTCAATTGGCATATTCGAAACACAGACGATACCTTTGAAAACAAAGCTATTTCTGCCGTAATACCTGCATCCAAAAGGATATGCAACTCAATGCAGCTGATGCTCAATGAAGAGGTTGCCAGATTTGCAAACCTTTGGGAATCTGAAGCACGATGACTCCAATTTTGCACCTCAAATGCCCTGTCACAAACATCCCTCACAATAAACACAAGTATCGCTTGCAGTGCTTTCGGAAGCAGTGCACGTTCTACGAAGCTGACGATTGTGCATGCCAGGATGCTGCAGCCATCATGGGCATTCCCCACGGAGATATGTGCTGAGGTACTTGCGACTGTAGTTGTGTAGCCCCTTTTTCCAACGTTTTCTGTCCCTTGTTAGCACTCTCAATAGCTTCTGAAACGAATTTAGCAAGAGGCCTGACAGATGTTTGCAAGTCTTGTACTGTGCTGTCTACGGATTTCACCTTATTGGTTAGCTGCTGCACTGCCTCTGTCAGGATGCACACCTGCTTGCACAGGACCGAAATGGACTTTGTATCCTGTGCTACATTCCCTATGTCAGCACCACTCAGCTGTACGTGGTTCACTGTAAGTGAGGTACCCTTTGGCAGAGGGAAGAGGGCCCCATAACCAAAACTGCGCGTATTGCGGTGAACTTGTACACACCTGCTTTTTGGCACCGGCACCACACACGGCACCAACCAGGACACCGCCGAGCACTGTCCACCCTCAACCTCTGTAACCTTGCGTCGTCGCTCACAGCCAACAGCCATGCAAACGAGATCGCGTGCCGGACCCTCATCACAATTGGCAGCGAGAGGCAGGGGTCGAGCAGACCCATCGTCTACGCGCACCAACAGATCATCAGGAGTCTTGCGCTCCAGTCTGAAATTCTTTATGCATTTACTCAACCCCATGTGCAACTTTGATAACCTGCTGCCACTCCAGCTTCCAAGTTGAAATCCTGACCATCTCACTTGGCTCTTTTCTGCTTCCTGAGGCTTGCCAGCAGTGTTGCTTCCATTGCACCAAAATGCGCCTTGTCCTCAGCAGTCAAGATGACATCTTGGCCTGGACCGCTGCCTTCTTCCCTTGACTCTTCTTCATACTCCTCCTCCTCGTTGTCGCCATCATCTGCTGCACCAGTTCCTTGTGCTGTGGCTCCGGCTTCTGCATCTACTGAGTAATCCCGGATGTACAAGGGAACTGTAAACAAACAGGACAAGTTGACAGCGTGTGATGACGAAAATGAGGATTGCAAAACGAGTCAACTGACAAGTCATCTGTACTGCCCCTGAAGGAGGAGCACCTCAACACAAGCAGCATAAGCAGAGCACCAGTTCAGGGGGTGTTACCTGGTCTGTGTTGTCGCCGTCGCTTCCCACTTCTTGCTTCACTTCGTGCTTGACCTTTTAAGTGACATGCGAGCTGTGTGGTACCGGTGAGGCAAAAAGAACGTTTCATATACATAGACCTGGGGATCAGCGCGTAGGGGGTGCAGTACACCTCTTCATTGCTTTCGCTGCCATTTGCCGTGTCGGATCTGTCGTCGCCGCCCCTTTCTACTTCATGCTTCAGCTCGGGCTCCACCTTATAAATGACATGCGCAATGTGCTGCACCGGCGAGGCAAAAAGAACGTGTCATTTACCAAGACACGGGACGCACGGCCTACAGCCCTGCACTATACCTCTTCAACGCTTTTGCTGTCAGTTTTCATGTCCGGTTGGGCTTCCAGTGGCACGTTTTTCTTATCTGGTGCGCGATACACGCCTGCGAAGTGACCAGCGAAATGTGTCGTACCTCATGGTCACAACGAACATGCCACGTGAAAAAAAATCCAAACAGACAGAATCACTGGTGAAAATCAACACAGATCCGTGATTTATATTAGAGAATGTAATAAATACCTGAAAAAGATGTCAGCTGTCTTGGGCATTACAAGTCATGTAGATCGGTGACGGAGAAGCTGAAGCGTGCGCTGCGCATCAATCCGCGACTCACAGCCAAAGGTTGCCAGTCTGATGACTCACAACCAGGGTATGGTCAAAAATACATTGAACGTTCCTTTCCCAATGTATTTGCCACCAATAGAATACAGTGGGCCGCCAGTTGCTCGCTGAGGTGGCGGTATTTAATGAAATGAGGGTTGCCCCGTAGAATTGGAGTCATTTGACCTCTCAACTTGAGTACTGTCGTTGCTCCATCATTGAACAGACTTTGTTGGGGCCAAAGGTGGTGCAACATAACCAACTCTTATGGATCAGCGATGACAGGCACAAAACAACTACATTGCGCCAAGAGAATACCATTGGATCGTGACACGGCTTCTGAGTGACATAAAACCACTCATTGCACCCGTCAACATGGAACATGCACAGATTGGAGCAAAAGGTCCCTGCAGTCTTAGATTTCAAGCAATAACAAGTTGCAAAGTGATAAAACCACAACATGCACCTCTCAGATAGCACCACAAAGCACTAGATTGGGACCGTGTTGGTAATTAGGGAGTATATTGGGAACATCTGGTACCATAAAAGCCTAGGTGCCCGCGGCACCATCACCCGGTGAATCACCTGCAGCACCCTCAGCATGGGCATCACCAGCGGAACCATTACCTGGTGCATCACCTGCAGCACCCCTCATTGGCATCACCAGCGGCACAACCACCCGTTGCAGCACCTGCAGCACTCACACCATCGGCATCACCAGCGGCACCATCAACCATTGCATCACCTACAGCGCCCTCAGCATCGGCATCACGAGCGGCACCATCACCTGGTGCATCACCCGCACCATCGGCATCATGAGCCTTACCATCACCCATTGCATCACCTCACCAACACCATCACCAGCCCCTATGGTGTTTCCTTTTGCCGGGATCTTCCAGCAGTCCAAGGAGCAGTCCTGATGCGTCCATGTCCCGATCAACGTTCCCAGGAACCATGGCATCACCTGCACCACCCTCACCATGGGCATCATCAGCAGCACCATCTCCCGGTGCATCACCTGCAGCAACCTCGCGTTCCGCATCACCAGAGGCACAGTCACCCGTTGCCTCACATGCAGCACCCTGACCATCGGCATCACCAGTGGTACCATCGCCCGTTGCATCACCTGCAGCACCGCCACCATCGGTAGTACCAGCCTCACCATCACCCGTTGCATCACCTGCAGCACCCTCAGCATCGGCAACACCAGCAGCACCATCACCCATTGCATCTCCTGCAGCACGGTCGCCATCGCACCCCCAGCGGCACCATCACCCGTTACATCACCTGCGGAAACCTCACCAATGACATCACAAGCAGCACCGTCGGCCATTGCGTCACCTGCAGCACCCTCACCTTCGGCATCACACCAGCTGCCAACAGACCACACAGAACCACACAGAAGCACCACAACAGGCCACGGGTTGCCCCACACCCGGATGGGACCCACCGGAGAAGACGAGCACAACGAGGCACAACACGCGGCCCGGGTCTCAACACGCCCTGACACCCCGAGCTGCAAAACAGCAGCAACCACACTCAGCACGCCCAGCTGACCGCACTAAGACACGCAAGACAGACACGCCAGTGGATAAACCGAGCGCCACCCACACCCCCACCGGCACCCCAAAAAGAAGAGGAACAGCGACCACGACACCGACATCACTGGGTAGGGAAGCACCACAAGGGCAGCTCGAAGCGCACCACCACGAGCACCCGCACCCCAACCCCTCGACTTGAACCCCAACCCGGGGCGGCCCGGCCAACAAAACCCAACGTACCACGCCCCGGGGATCAGAGGTCACGAGGCACAGCAGAGCCAGCGCGCCCCGGACCACAAGCAGCGCCCACCCTACGGCACACCACCCCGCGACACAGTAACCATACCGTCCCCCCGCTTCCCCAAACAGGACGTGCGCTGGAGCCCACTGCCTGTGGGATGACCACTGCGACGTCCTGGCGGCCATCCAACACCTACTGGCAGCCGCGACCCCACGCCCACATACCCGGCAGGGAACCCTGCGCCCGCAGCAGCCGGCCCACCACATGCAGCCCCGCCCTGTATCCTCAGAGGCCACTGAAGACCAGCACGAGGAGCAGCAGCAGAAAGCATCCGACCACACTGCCAGGCCCCCACTGCTCCCGCCGCCCAGGGACATCTACGCCACACTTGCCGGCGCCCTAGCCCAACCTATGGAGGCCGAGCAGTACTACCAACAAGTTGTCCAAGAACTCCCAGCGGCCCACGCGACCCTCCAGGGTTAGAGGCAAGTGAAAGAGGGCGACAACGAACGGGGCCCAGTGAAGCCGGTTTGGACCCCCGTGGCCATCCTAGGGTCACTTGGGGTGTGTATCTATGGGCCGGCAAGCTGCCATTGGCTGATATCATACTCTCCCATCCACCTGACCTAACCTGATGTGGTAGTGTGATAGGCTTGGCCATTCCAGCTATGAGCCGCCATATTCAATACCGAGGCGCCTCCGGCTGAGATTTACATATCAAAATATCAGGAATCAACGGGGTTTTTTTATCATAATGTTTCTGTAACTTTTCAGCTATCTGTTCTGATTGTCAATGTATCGGCGACTGGCAATTGGCTCGCGATTTTGCGGTAACCGATTGGTTAACTGTCATTTCCAGATATTTTAGCAGAAACCCCGATGAAGGGTTAAATTCCATCAGAAAAGGGTTCGTTGCTTCCGCAATTTTCATGTTATACACTCGCAAAATTGATCCGCTTTTTTCAGACATTCAGAATCGGATTTTCGATTTCGAGGTCCCCGCACTGGATATGATGAATCTCGAGTGGTTCTACATTTTTCCCTGATCACGAATCAACCTTCCTTTAGTTGTCTCTTTCATTTTTCTTGGAGATACAGGCGAAACAAAATTGATTCGTGAGGCCCTTTTGAGAAATCATATCTCTGGCTCACTGGGAGGAAATCCAATTTTGAGACTTGGGTTCGAACCGCCTTGGTCTCAACTTAATCTGGGCAGCGTCGAACGCCCTTGGTATGCACACTGCCCCTGGTATGAAAGGATCATGGTCAGGAGGGTAGAAAGTGCTTTACAATTTTTGGACCATGATACCGAATATTTTAATATGGGTTTCGAGTGTACTGCACGAGTGTTGGTGTTGCATAAAAACTGTCCTTTGGTTCCTACGTATTTTTAACGTGAAGTTATGTCCATGGAGGGGCATGGCATACCATGGTGCGAGCCACTTTTAAGGGTATGTGTTATATGGATGGTATGTGCTTCGCTATGCTCAAGCCCATGTTATATATCTCCGTTTGTAGGAAGATATGTGGAGTCATACGTGGCAAGGGCTTTGCCCATTGTCCAATCGTGAGCTCCATAGCGCTAGACTAAGTCTACTGCACATATAGTGCACGTGGGAAGCCTTACGGAGCGACCCATAAGCGCCATTTCCAATTTTCCCATTTTCATGGTGCATGTCAAGATGAGGTTTGAAGGTGTCTTCATGCGTCCATTTGGGGATCCAAGTGGGGGGATTGTTCACAAATGGTTCCAGACGATATTGTGTTGAACCATATGTTGATACCATGGGTGAGCGAAGTTATATACTATTGTGATTACTTTGAATTTGGCATTTTTTGCATGTTTGCGACCTCATTTTATGCTCATTTTTGTATTTTGTGTGCTCAACTGGTCGGCTAACAGTAAAGTTCCTAGAGATCTGTGAACTATGATATGTTGCTCATATGTTGGCATATGCTCGGGTGTTGCATCTCACCATATGCTGGATCACGTGGTCACTTTGGAGTGGCACACGAGGCCTCACAGGATTAGGTCTCAAATTCGTGAGTTCACTTGTGAAGTATGGCATGTATATATCCGGAGGGGTTTGGGAGCCAATGTTGGAATATTCGTGGGCATAGACCTTATGTCTATATCACCCTTGTATATTACCTTCCGGTTTGACACATGCATGGAGCATTTGAATACTTGCCGTATGCATTTTTGAGTATATAATTGAATTTTGGGCACTATGGTGTGAGTTGCCTAATTTTGCTATGTTGTGAGGTCATCCTCATGGGGCAATTCTCCAAGCCCAATCGAGTCCAAGTCCGACCAAAGTTATGTCAGGGTAGGGCATGGTCCTGAGTGCCACTCTAGGCCATGACACGCCACCCCCCCTATTGGGCTAGGATTTAGAGGCTTGGGAGTGAACACATTTTTGGGCTTTGTGTAGTGACTTTTGACACATGGCATTTAGCCATCTTTTTTGACTTGGTTCAGGGCATCATGTTGGCGAGTCAAGGGAAGGTCTTGAGTCCAGGGAATGAGGGGTCTATGGCTGTGATTGTGTATGTTTCCATCTTTCCCCAATTTTGCTCGATTTGTGTCCATATGCCAATTTCAGGGCTTTTTTATTCTTTTGGTGCAATTCTATGTACATGCCCAACGCCCGTGTCTCTCTGTGTGCACCGTGAGACGACCGGCGTGTTGAAAAGAATTGTTGAGTGTCAACGCAGGTCCTCAAACACCCTTGGAAGCCCTCAGTGTGGACTATTTGGATTTGAGCTATTGTACTTGGGAGTTGGTTATTGCAAGGGATCAGGATTTGTGTGAAGGAGCCATATTTCACTTTTTTGTGTCAGAAATTGTGCAGGATAGGGCAAGATCATGCAGAACCTGGTGAGAAGCAAGACCATAGAAGTGACAGGAAATGGTGGAAGGGGTACAGCAGGGGCCGGTCCTGGTAGGGACCTTCTTTATGGTAGCGGAGGATTACCTGCCCCCTACCGCCGCACCGGGGACATGGGCCCTCATGAGCCCTGCCCAAGGACGCCCCGGGTGCAGATCGTGGAGTCCGTGCAGTCGACGCCGGACATGGAAGCCCGAGAAGAGCGAAGATGCTCAGGACGGAGAGCCCTTGTAGGACATGGGCTAGACATGGAGGACCTGGCCTCCATGTGTGAAAGGCAATGCCGCAAGGCTTGCAATGTCCGCTTCGCTGCGGAGGAGTTGGAGGAGACTGGCAGCAACGGCAGGACCCGGCGTTACCGGAAGCGCGGGTCCCCAAAACCCGCGGCGGAAGCCAGGGCGATGGAGACGGATCCCAGCCTGGTCAGGCTGTGGTCAGCTGCGGATTCCGAGGGGCATTCCGATGGCTATCAGACCGCTTTTCCTTCGGAGTTGGAGGAGATGGCCAGACCGCCCACAAGGGCGCACACGGTCCCCAAACCCAGCCTGGAGCATGACGCCGAGGCGTCGGAGAGGCCTACCAGAGCCAGAACGGCGCCTGTGGCCCGGCACACGGAGCCAAAGCGGGACAACATGGGCGACACACCCATGGCGGAGGAGTCCGAGGCGCCGGGAACCGTGGGATGCGCTGGATCAGGTGGAAAGCACGTTGAGTGCCACTGCGAGCACGTATCCTTCCTCATCGGCAAGTACCCAAAGATGGGGATGGACATCATCGTGCAGCACCTCGACCGCCTGGACAACCAGAAGGACGGCCTAGAGGAGGACATCGCGGGGATCCTGGATGACCAGTCGGAAGCGGAGAGAGACATGGCGGAGCTGCGAGCGGAGCAGGACCGGTACCGGGAGAAGCTGGAGATGGCCCTGCAGAAGCAGCAGCGAGTGGTGGACAGCCTCCTCCACCTGGTGGAGGACATGTCGGGACGCCTGAAAAGGCTAGAGGAGTTACAACCCCCCGCCTCGGGTCCGGAGCTCCCGGCAAGGCCGGCAACCGCAGAGCTGGTGGAGCAGGTTAAGACCCTCAGGGGCGCCATGGAGAAACCCATGGGTGGCCCTGCAGAGGCACCTTACGCGCCTCCGCGTGTTGACCCGGGTGCGCTGCCGTCTTTTCACATGTTCAGCGAATCCATAATGCTCGGGAAGCATACGGCACCGGCTGGGTCCATGCGGGAAGAGCACGCAACCACGGACCTGAGGAGCCTGACGGTACAGATGTCCCATGCCGCCCAGGATCCACCAACGGCTACGAATGCCCATGCAGTTTAGGCGGAAGAGGAGATGCAGACCATGCAGGGGCGAACCATGGGAAGGGCCGACAGACATGGTCCAGGCCATCCAGGCAGAAACCTGTGGGTGAAGGACCCCACTACAGGGATATGGACAGCCGGTGGAGCAAGTCCTTCCTGCATCCCAAACCCCATGGGTTCAGGCCCAACTGGACCGCACTCCATGGAGGAGAGGGATGTACGAGGAGTGTACTCACACCCCCCCGCCACAGGTGGTATCCGTCTCGGTGGATTGGTGGCTGCGGACGTCGGAGACGCCATCAAGATTGACGACCTCAGGGGAATCAAAATCCCCTACTACGATGGCAACCCCTCTAACCTGGATAACTTCATCCTGGATTGGGAGGACTTCGCCGAGGAGGCCGTCAGCGAGATGAAAGGGAGCGCCAAGGGACAAATGGGTATGTCGGACATTCCCACACAGGCTGGCGCAGGACCTCAAGGAGGAGCTCAGGGATCAGATCCGCGAGGGATTGATCCAGACAGAGCAGGCCTGCCTCCAGTGGCTGGAGGATGAGGAGCGAGTGGACGTCCCCGACCAGAAGTTGGAGGATTTGTGGTCCATTCCGCTGCCGCTGGAGCGCGGGGAGTTGCGGGTCCGGGAATGGAATCGGTACATCCGCAAGTACCGAAGAAGCCACAAGCTGGTGGAGGACTGGAATGAGTCCAGAGAGATCGGACACCTGCTCAAAGACGTCCTCCCCGGCCACTGGAAGAAGAGGGTGGAGAACGAGGAGAAGGAGAGAGCAAAGAAGCGCGTGGCCGTACGGATCATGGCATCGGAGGACACCCACGCCAGAATAATGGAGTTTTTCAGGCGAAACCTCGGCAAGCCCAGCCGAATGTTGGGGTTGAAGAACGCCGTCTACGTGGAGGTATTCGGCGACACCATGGGGCAAAGGCTGACGCGCCTCAACAACGCGGAGTGGAGGGGCGTAGAGCGGCTGAAGATGCAGGTCATCTTCGCCCGCATGAGCCTGGACGAGATCGTGAAGTACATCATGGTGGAGCTGAAGCTCAACGCCAAGAACGAGGCCCACTTGCACGATCGACAGGGCCATGGACATCGAGGTCATCGGGAAGATCGCCAACACCGAGAGGTCAAGGAGGACACAGTCGGCACCGCGGAAGAAGGGAGTGGAAGCGGCCAAGATCTCTGGACCTCGACCACCAGAGAGCATCATGAAGAAGCCCACTTCCTCGCGTTCGTAGCGCACAATATGAAGGAGCATGGGCAGGACAGGTCCAGGTGGAACCGCCAGGAGCCAAGGTTCAACAAGAACCGCAAGGAACCACGGAGGATGGGGAACCCGCCGCTCTTGTTCCGCGAGTACAGATCACAGCAGGACGGTTGCTGGGTCTGCTACGGCAAGGGGAACAACCATGCACATGACCACCGGCATTGCAAGGTATATGAGGCTGACAAGAAGGCCTACTTCGCCGCCCATCCCGACAAGAAGCCCTAGGAGCAACGAATTGCCGATTGGAAGGCAAAGGGCGGAGACAGTGGAAAAGGCCAAGGAAAGGGCCAAGGGAAAGGCAGAGGAAAAGGCTTTGGTGGAGGACCCGGCCCGGATCGACGCTCGACGTCGATCGAGGAGGTTGCTGAGGACATGTTGAGGACGTTGGAGGAACTCAAAGCCCAGCAACCTGGTGGACAAAGTCTGGGCGGATCGCAGCAGGAGGGAGCTGCGGCAGGCCACGTCTAGAGGAGCCCCCACGGGAGTGGGACCCCGGAGGCCTCTCCTTCGAAGATCAGTGGAATCCTAGAGAAAGCGAAGGCACATCGGGTGCTCAAGAAGGCTCCAAAAGAGCCAAAACCACTGAGCTTCGTCACTCCCAACCCCTGGAGCGCCCTGCCAAGGGAAGTGTATGTGGGCAAGGGACGTGGCAAGACAGAAGGAGCGACCACGGAGAGCCCCATGGACCGGCAGGACCAGCCCAGGATCTACACCATCCGTGACCATACCCTCGAAGTCCTGATGCACCCGGATGTGCTAGAGTTGCATGCCATGAGAGTCGTCCATACACCGCATGGTGACGAGCGGCAGTAGCACTTGAAGGTTCGTGTTGGTGGTGGATGGTTTGGTGGATACGGGTGCCCAGGTGAGCCTGGTTTGGAGAGGGTTGTTCAAGGAAGAATCCCTGCAGCCCAGCCATAGACCGGTACGCCTGAAGGTGGCCAATGGAGAGATTATGGGTGGGGGCACCCATGAGGCCACTATCAGTATGGAATTCTAGGAGCATGAGCGCTTGAACCGCCCTGATTTGGCGAAGAGAAGCACTCTATCCGGGAATTTCTATGTGGCCGACATTACAGATTGGGATATGTTCATGGGGTATGACTTCATGGTTGGAAACGCCATTGGAACCCTTCCACTGATAAGCCACTAGGCTCCTGCACAGGACCGATGCTGCAAAACACGTGACCTTTGTTTCAAAATCCAGACCACACTTGTACCTTTGCCCTCAAAGCAACGCACTGCTCATACACTTCGTAGTTGTTGATCTTGTCCGTGAATCCACAGTCAACATGGTCACAAAGACCCTGTGCAACACACAGAAGTCCAGTCTCAGAATACTTTACAGAGCACATGCATACACGATGTGTAAAATGCAATCACCATGCTATTTAATAATCGCTAACTATTCTCTCGTAATTCTGTCTGTGCTCTGTCGTGATTCTGTCTGTACTCTGTAGTATTGATGTCGTCTGTATTACGTTGTCAGGCCTATCGCTCGCGAGCGATCCCGCAGATGAGTCGCGATCGCCGGAGTTTGTACTCTGCTGCCTACTGCTAACACTCCCCTCCTAAGGCAGCGCCCTGGCGATAGAACACAGCCAGAAAAGGGACACGCCTGGTAGATCTACTTAGTAGGAGGCAGCGGACGTCGCTGACAGGATTACTGCAGAGAAAAAAAATCCTGTAGCGCACTCCGGCTCGGAAAAATGTCAGCAGCGACGGGGGGTAGGGGCTCCTCATCAGCCCAAAGCCAGCAGTGAGGATCAGCTCTGAGGGGGGGGGGGGGGCAACAACGACAGCGTTTTTTTTTTCACGAAGAGAAGGAAGGATCACGGAATGCGTTGGCCGCAAGCAGAGCGACTGGGTATGGACTCAGGACCCCAGTCTGAAGGAAGACGGCAACGCACGGCATGTCAGTACACACTGGCGAACTGACGGCTGCTGCAGGCAACGATGTTGCTGACGACGGCGACGACTGCTGCTGTCGACGACGCTGACGACGACGACGACGACTGCTGTCGACGACGACACCTGCTGTGGACGTATGCGCAGCAGCACAGCGACACGGGGATGTGCTCACTGTTGATACTAATTAATGATTCAAAAAGGCAGAGGCCTGGTAGAGGCCAGCTGGACTGCGCCCACCTCTGGGCACACGCTTGCTGAACCAGGATGGAGGGACAGAGTCGGAGGGTAAGCGCAGAAATGAATCACTGGCAAACAGTTCACCCTCTCCCCTTCCTTTCCAAAATGCTGCTCGTCAGCCCTCGAGAGTCACCAAGGCCAGAGAGCAGCTGAGACACTGAGACACAGGGTGCTGGGCAAGAAGCGGAGGGTTAGCGCAGAAATGACTGGCAAGTCGCTCAGCTTGGTGCTGGTAGCGGCTGATCTGCGCCCGCGCTCTGACCTCAGGTCGCAGCCTAAAAACAAACAGAGAAGCATGGCAGGATGGGAGAGAGAGCACAGGAAGGTAAAAGCAAATTGCAGACGCCTGGGTTCAACGCGGTCTCATTCGCAGGGCCCCTGCCACAGTGGGCGGGCCGAGGTCATTTCCCCATGTAGCTCGCCAGGACCGCCACGCAGGGGTCGAGAGCGCTACACGTGTCTGACCAGTTTGAGATATGCAATGACAGGCAGGACCCCTTCAGAGTCTAACCATAAACATGGGTATACTGGCAGAGCCCTGCCGAGGCGGGCCGAGCCATTTCCCCGACATGAAAACGGCGGCAAAAATTCAGGGTAGAGCCTCTCTGGGGGCCGAACCCGACAACAAGAATTCAGGGCAGGGCCCGTTTGGGGGCCTAACCCAACACAAAAATTCAGTGCAGGGCCTTACTGGGGGCGAACACAACTAATGCGTGCACTAGGCACTGCTTTGATATACTGTAGGTGACATGTAGCGAAGGTATGTGACATGTAGTCAATGTATGTGACACGTAGTGAATGTAGGGGACCTAACAGTGGCAGGGAGGAACGGGAGGTCACAATGGGACCTGAATGCCATGCTTGGCATTGTAGGCCCGCCAGGGGTCTCAGACGTGGTGCAAAAATTGGTCCCTGGTCTCCCATGTCCACTCCTGGTGACCTTTCCACTTGACAAGCAACTTCTGGATCTTGCCGTTACCCCGAGTGGAAGGCACCTCCTTGAAATCCACCACATCCTCCACCACCCAGCTGTCGTCGTGCTCGGGGGAGGGACGGAGCGTGTGGTGGTCGCATTTCAGCTTAACCCCCGACAACAGCGGCAGGGCCAGCTTGAGACGGCCTATCCCCAAAATTTGAGGTCCCTGGGCGGTCGCCACACGGTATCGACCCCTCCCCATCATTTCGAGGGTCTCATATGTTCCCGACCAAATGCGGGCCAGCTTGTCAAAATGGCGGTCCTCGCTTTTGGGCAAATTGCAGACCCAGACGCGGTCTCCCCCTTCCAGAGTTTTTCAGGGTGCGTCTTGCGAAATTCTTTCTCGTGTTTTTCATGGATGGCCGTCAGCTTTTGCTGAACCTCCTCACGCTCAGGCCCGAGACGCAAGAAAAAATCAAGGGCGTCTTCGCACCCGTTTTCCTCCACAATGGGAGGCATGTCTCCGAATCCAATTGGATCCCTCCCGAACAAGAGACGGTGGGAAGAGTACGGCGCTATGGCACCCGGAAGGTCATTGAGACCCCACAGTGCCATAGGCAATTTCCAGTACCATTGACTGGTGGGTGTGCTGGTCTCTTGCAGACACACCCTAAGGGTTTCAACGACGCTTTTTACCGCTCTTTCGGCCCTCCCATTGGTCTTGTGATTGTATATCACGGACTCGTGCGTGGAGATGCCAGCCAAATTGCAAAGAGTGGTCACAAACTTGTTATTGAAATATTTGGCGTGATCCCCCAGGATTTCATTGGGAACGCCTGTAAAAAACACGCGCTTCTCCCAAAAAAGCTCCGCCAATTTGCGGGCGTCGAGACCCTCGAGGGTAGTTGGTATGGCTATAACATAGCCAGTTGCGCGGTCAACTATGACGAAGCAACAGTCCACAGTGTAACTTTTGCGCACCTCGCATGTAGGGAGATGGACTATGTCCATTGCCACCGAGGCAAACGGATATTTGGGGATGGGGTAGTAGTGGCGGGTCTCAGGGTGCCGACCACATCGCGGCTTACACGTCTGACACGTGTCGCAGCGCTGGATTACATTCTCCACGAGCTCCCGTAGCCGCGTAGGGGTGTATCCGTGGAATTTGTAGCGTCTGTGTAGGAGTTCCAGCGTCTTATCCACCCCTGGGTGACTGTAGGAGTGCACCGCTTGTATGACCTTAGAGGCCACGGCTTTAGGCATTATCACGTGATGGTGCTCAAGGAGTTGCCCTCGGCCGTTAACATGCCGGTCCGCGCGTCGGTGCTCCGCCACGCCAGTCCTAGCGGCCGCATACTCCCCTTTCAGGGCAGGATCAGTCTCGTAGTGCGGGGCCCAGTTGTGAAATAGGAACTGAGTAGGCGGGGGCATCATGACGGTGCCCTTATCAGGCATATCTGCCTTCTTTTTGCGCCCTGCTCTACACCACGCCTGCATGGCCTGGTAGCACTGTACGTGCGTGGGGGGCTCACTCTGTGGATGTGCATTCTCATAGTAAGCCGTAAGCGCGCGCAGCATAGCCGTATTGGGACCATCCCAACAGTCGGCAGGAAGAGTGTGGCGCATCAAGGTGACAGCGCCCTGGTACCAGCATTGTGCGTCCATATACGCCCTAGCATGGCGTCGCTTGGACCTCCAATGCAACCCTTGTGCATCCGGGGCATTGCGGGCGTACTTGCACGAATCATGGCGCACACTGACTACGTCACCGGACATGGTGTGTGCCAGCTGGCGCACCGTAGCACGTCGGGGTCCCGTAGGCAATGCATTGACGAATGCCTGCTGCTGGCGGGCCCTTTCGGCCTGTTCCGTGAGCTCCCTGTCCCTAAAGAACTCTGAGGTCCCGTCACCATGACTAATGGGTCGTAAGGCCGCATGCCACTGACGAACTGCTCCTGCCAGGATTTGACCCGTAATTGGCAATGTGCAGTTCACTTCCACCCCGTGGACCCGTACATGGTCGGTACTAAGGTCCAGGTGTTTCAACCGTTCTCCATCCGGGGTGTTCCATGTGCGAGGTGGTAAGGGGGTATGGTGGGGCTCAGGGCCGACCGTAGGGGCCGATCGTGCCAGTGCTGCGTCGACCCACTGCGCAGTTTCCCGCTCCGATGCATCCCAACCACGCTTGGTCGGCATCGCTCCCATGCAGGTTGGTGTCGGGGTTGGTCAGGTAAGCAGGGTATGCCCATCTGAACAACACATCTGCTGCCCCTTTGTCTTCCCCCTTGATGTAGACAACTTCCAGGGGGAACCTTGCCAAAAACTGGTGCCAACGGGACCGCCTACCCACTGGGCCACCCATGCGGTCAAAGTCCTCTTTGACCCAGGACTCCAAACTTTTGTGGTCCGTGCGGCATTTAATTTTTACCCCCGTTTGCAACCAGCTTCTAAACTTGTACAGGGTGGCGACAATCCCGTACATTTCCTGATCCAAAATGTGCCAGTTCAACTGGTCCGTTTTGTGGTAGGACCCGTCAGGCCGTTTGGTCCTGGTGCCCTGTAACTGTTTCGAAAAAAGACGCCACTGGGCGGAGGTTGCTGTTAGCATCCTCCTGCTCCAGTGTACCTCCAAACGCGAAGGTACTGGAATCAACAGTGATCCACCAGTCCTTGCTGAGATCAGGAAATTGGAGTATCACCTCCTTTTGGAAGCGTTGTTTCAGCTCCTCAAACGCCTCCTTCATTTCGGGGGTCCAGTAAATCCTCCCCTGGAGTTTGTAATGTTGTACCAGTTCTTCCTGGCTCATTTTGGAAAAATCGACCCTTTGGCGGGTACCAGTACCAGGCAGCAAATCAGTTTGCCGCTGGTATTTTTGGGCCTTTTTCTGGGCCTTTGTGAGGCACATACCTTGCAAGGCCATTTGCAGGGGGGCGGCCATGCGCGCGTAGTCATGTATGTACACGCTATACCACTGTGTAAACCCGAGGAATCCCTTAAGGTGGGTGGGAGTGGTAATGTCCTCCCACCGCCACCGTTCAATGGCGGCTACTCTTTCAGGGTCCCTGTGCCTACCCCCGGGTGTGAGTATGTGTCCACAAAATTTAACGCCAGTGACGAACACTTTGCACTTTTCAGGCTTCAGGGAGAGCTTGTAGTGTGCCAAAATTTCAAACAGCTCCCGTAGCTGACGCTCATGGTCCTCTATGCAGAGACGACTAAGTTTTTCGTTCCTCTCCAAATTGTCCCGGTCAGGGGTACCGTGTAGCAGGTCATCAATGTACGGCTTTGTACCAAACCGTTTTGTGAAACTTTTCTTGTCCCCAAACCCGGTATCCAGGCAGGCCGCCACCATGCGCTGGTATGCCGTGGGTGCCGTTTTTAGGCCCATGGGGAGTACCAGCCACTCATACACCCCCCACTGTGTCACGAAGGCCGTATATTGCCTGCTTTCAGGCGCTAAATGCATTTGGTGAAACCCGTCTTCGAGGTCAAAGACGGACCAAAGTGCATTTTTACCCTGCGAGAGGATCATATCCTCTATGACCGGGAGGGGAAAGGGGTCGTCGCTGACCTGGGAGTTCAGGTGGCGGTAATCAATTACCAGCCTCCATTTTCCTCCAGGCTTGGGGACCACAAAGGCCCGTGCACCCGACACCGAACCAGACTTCTGCAAGAAGCCTCGGGCAATAAACTTGTTAACGAGTTTGCGGAAAGCCGCGTCTCGTATGCCGCACGTGCGGTATGGCACACATTTCTGCGGCTGTGGGGTGGCGGTTTTAAAGGGTATCGCATGCTCCCCGTGCAGCCGGAGATCCCGCGGGACCTCCTTGATGAGTTTGTGTTGAAAATTTTTTTCTTTGAAGGACTCCTGTAATTGGGCCCTTATTTCCGCACAGCGGGGGTCCTCCTGGTCCGCCTGCACTGCCGCCCGCACCGACCGTTGAAACCGTGGGCGGTAGTATTTCCCCTTGGCGTCATGTTCAACGAGGTCCCGTAACCGGGGAGAGGTGTCAGTATCACCCTCATACCCACCAGCAACCGCGTCGCAGGCACTGTCCCGGACGTTGCTGGAGAATGCATCAAAAAGAACCACCCTGGTGGTCCAGCCTCTGGATGGCGGGAGGACAAAACCCGCATTGTCCTGGTAGACCGGTTGGTCCGCCGGCAAGTCCCACCAATCCAGGGCTATCTCCCCCAACTCCCAAAACCAATCATGTGCCTTCCACACAGGGACAATCATTATCCCCTGGGCCTGGTCCATGATGGCCTTGAGGACGACATCCTGCATTCTAGAGAAGGGGGCATTAACCCATAGGTGGTCCCGGCCCCAGTCTTTGGAGAAGGCATCCTGGGCCTGCGTCCAATACCGTGGGAACTGGGCGTTGCATTTTTGGGCAAATGCATCAACCATGGACTGCTGCTCCCTTCCTGAAACCCCTGCCCATGCCAAAATCTCTTGCTTGGGACTCGGCAGTACTGCGTATGCCTCGGTTTTATAAGTACGACTAGCTTACTTATGTAGCGCCTTGCGCCGAGCTGCGGTTGGTAGTGCCTGAGCCTTCCCAGAAATGCGGACGGGCCGTACCGAGTTGGTACCTGAACTGGATCCTGGGAAGCGACCGTACCGTTGGACGACCTGTTTGTCCGTGGGAGGGTCCCTACCGGAGATCCTGGGCTGTCTCGTGGGGGGTTCTGGAAGGGCTTCTCCCCTCCATTGGCCGTTGTGGTTCTGGTGGTATCCCCACCCCCCGGCGAAGCTGTCTGGGAACGCGGTGTGGACGGGGGAGGGGGTTGTGAGGGGCCGAGCTAAAATAGGCTCGCCCTCTTCTGACTCGGCCTCAGATAACCCTTGCTCGCTCTCGGTACCCCCGTTGGGATCTACGGCTAAATGACACCCACACTGCCGCAGGCACTGGCACCTAAACCGCTGTGGCTCGACTTCGGGGGGGGGGGTATGAAGCGGGGAACTCCGTCCCCGGCTTCCCTCGTGGCGGTAGGGGGGGGTAAGGACTGTGGTGTCTTGTACCTAGCCTGAGCTATGGTTATCCACTCCATTGAATATGGGGGTCCGGTTGGAGGAAAAACTGCATACTGCGGGTCCCCCATGCTGTCCTCATACTCCTGAACCAAACAGTACGAATCATCACAATCAAACTGTCTATCTGGTGCCACTAAACCTACCGGGACACATTGGCAGACCGTAACGGGCTGTCTGGGCGGGGTTATCAACTGCTGCTTGGGAGGAGAGGGTAACGGCTGCTCCCCTCCTAAGCTAGCGTTGCGTGTCGCTGACATGACAGTTGCTACTGTGGTGACTTGCTGCACCGCCACAGCTACTGCCGCCACCTGTTGTCCTAAAGAGGCCAACGTCTGCGTGATGGCGCCAGCCCATGTCGTCCATTGTACACTGGGAGTTTCCTCGCCGGGAGCCTCCTCAATTGATAGAGAGGGGAGATTAGGGTCGGTCCCCACTTCCCGCAGGACAGTGGGCTCGGAGTATTCTGCCAACGTATCCACTAGGCAGTCCTGAGAGGCATCAAGTTGTAACCCATAGCATTTGAGGAATGGGTAGCCGACTATACAGCCATTGCTGATTTCGCCGGAGTATACAAAGACCTGCTCGCAGGTCAAAAACCCTTGGACTCCATGCCGGTCCCGCACGGGCACGGTTAGATCCAGCAAGGCCCCCATTGTCCCTCCTGCCACCGCGTCCCCTCCTACGGACGTAATGGCATGGGGCTTCCGCGCCGGTTGGAGCGTACCGCTCGGAAAAATTGAGGGAGGGCGATGGCAAAAGCCTGGCTCCCTGAGTCGACCAGGGTAGGCGCTGGGCTCTCTTCACCCGTTCTCCAGCGGGCACTGCCCTGCACCACCAATTCCCGGTGCGTGCCTGTTGAACCAGGCGCGCGCCGGCGACGCACCGCACATACTCGGGGTCGTCTGAGGGTACGGCGCGTACGAGCATCGTATATTGGGCTCACCAGCACCGACCGTATGGTTGCAGTAGAAATGATAATCTTCAGCGCCAACGGACTCCGTACAGGGGGTGGATCCGTCAACGCCGGCCGAGCCTGCGGGGTGCCAGCAGTATGGTCAGCGTCCCGCAGACTGGCTACTCTCTTGCGAGCGCGGCGCTCGCCTCTCGTAAGCCACCCCCGACGTCTCTACTGACGCGGGTTCCTGGTGCGGCCCCTTGCCGGCGCGTTGGCTGCCGCGGGTTGGGCCGCGGTGTCTCCGTCGGCCTTCCCCTTGGCGTCCCCCTGAGGGGCTGCCTCGGCAGGCTTACCATCTTTGGCATCCACTTGGGCCTGCCGGGCACGGGCAACATTCTTTTTCACATGATATTGGCACTGGGCAGGGTGGTGGTCGCCCCCACACCACATGCACTTGTCATCCTTGGCCATTTTAGTGGCATGTCGGAGGGCCCAGTCAACCTGTTTCTGTTGACTCGGGGTCAAGCCTTGGGCGGCGGCTTTGTCGTCCCCCTGGCGAGGCTTGCGGTCTCCCCAAGACCCGCTACCCCTGGAAGAGTCGCCGCGCCGCCCCTTGCCTTTGCCCCTGCCTTTGCCCTTCCCCTTGCCAGTTGTACGGCCAGGAGTGCGGTCCCGATTGTCATCCGCCTTCTTGGGCTTGGGGCAGTCTGCCGCCCGATGCCCCTTTTCACCGCAGTTGTGGCATGCGCCCTTGAAGGCTGCGGGTGCCGAGGCGCTGCGCGCCTGCGCCGGAGTTGCCAGTTGCGCCTCGTCATGGCGTTTTTGTTGCGACTTGCGCTTATCGCGCCAGGTGAGTTCGTACACCACCTGGGAGTGCGCAGCCTCCCAGGTGAACTCACCGTGTAGTGCCTCTAACTTTGCCAGCTCGGCAAGTTCCGCCCCGTAGCCTCCATGACGCTCAAGCGCCTGGCGCCACACCTGTTTGGCACGCTGTGGGCTGATGGCCCACTTGCGCGCCGTGCGGCGAGCGTGTAACACCCACTGGATTATCCAGAGGCTGTAGTGGGCCACAGCTTTTGGGCGGGGCAGGTACATTGCGATCCATTGCTTCTCCAGGAGTTCGCCATACACCCTGCCCTGGCCGATAGTAGAGGCCACGCCGTATATTTGGTCGTATGTCCAGCCGGCATCCCGAACCAGACTGGCGTACAAGTTCCCTTCGTCTGGGAAACACGAGCAGAAAACGTATGCTAGGAGATCTGGCGCCATGCGCTTACACCAAAATCCCCTGTAACGGTCCCATTCGGGCTCAAACGTGGCCCAGTCCCCTCGGAAGACCGGCCTCTTGAGGAGGTCTTTAATGACTTGCCTGGTCTGAACGTTCGGGTCTTTGTGGGGTGGGGCACTGCCGGGCACGGAGCCATCAGGTACAGAAAAAGACCCTAGGTCGGGTGTGTCCAGGACTGGGGACTTACCCGCCCCCCCAAAACGAAGGCAAGTTACCCATAGCTGAGAGGGGGTCACTCTTGAAAAATTCCTGCACGTTGGAAAAACTCAAGTGCTTCTCCCCATCATGGGTGGTGCCTTTCATGTCCAGCCCTGGAAGGTCAAACGTAGCGCCACCCGCCTCATGTAGCAATGTGGGGGCGTTTGCCGGCGGCTTTGGGGTGGAGGGGTTGGTGTGCGGACTCAGGATGTCCCCCAACCCAGAAGACTGCCCAACCCCCGGTGCAGGCGTAGTTTCTCCATACGGGCAATGGGAAAAACGAGTGCCCTCTCCTGTCGAAACATGTGGCAGAGCCCCAGGCTCGGCCTTGACGGGGTAAGTGGGATGGGAAAGGCTGGGGTCGGGGTTCACGCTCTGGCAAGGGGTAGGGGTGTCTCGACCATCCTCCCCGTCATCCGCACACTCATCCTCCCACTCCTGTAATTTTCCTTCTAATACCTCCATCGCATTCGCGAGGGTTTCCATACCATTCACGACCTCTGGGAGCTGCGTCTCCAAAGCCCGGAGGGAGGTGTCATGTTCCGCCACTCGGGCTTCCACTGCCGCCACATCAAAATTCAGGGAGGTGGATACGTCCGGGAGTTGGGCCGGTGGTCCAGGCACTTGCTGCCGTCCCTTTACCAGCGCCAACTCCTGGGCGTTGTGTTGGACTTGTCGTTTCAAAGACGCATACTGCCTGTCCACTTCGTGGACCCTCCTGGCTAACGGATTCATGACCTCTGTTTGCAGGCGATCCGAACCTGATTCGGCCAGTATCAGGCGATGGTGACAGTCCCTGATCTCCTCCAGGTGCTGGCGCCGGATGGCTTCGAGGCTCTCCCTCATTTCACTTAGGACTTCCGCCTTCCAAGAGGCCTTGTCCTCACTCTGGTGTAACACCCGGCCCCTGAGGTCAACCACCTGTGTGTTCAGCCGGGCCACTTCGTGTTCAAGGGCTTGATTGGCGTCCTCCAACGAAGACACCTTAGATGCACACCAGGGGCAGCACCCGTCGCTGCCAGAGCATGAGTGAGAAGGAGGAGGGTCATTGGGTGGCTCAGGAGGTGGAGATTCTCTGGAGGCGCCAGTACCCTTTTCCAGTATGGTGATTCTGTTGAGCGCTGTTTGCAAAGTTTGTTCACAGTAGTTCAGGCGCAACGTGGTCGCTTTGATTGTGATGGTGCGCTCATCCAACAAGCTTGCTGTCCTGTCTAACTGTTCTATCACCGTTGTTTGCCGGATTTTTCAGGTCTGGTAATGACCCTCTAACGTTCCCACCTTCGGCTCTAACCCATTGACCACACGTTGGAGAGTGGTGACCTGTTCAAGAGGAGCTGTAACCCTCCTGATTTCCGCCGTCTCCTGCGTGATGCGCTCGTAGGCCTTCGCGATGGTGGCCTCCTGGCGCGCCAGCGCGCCCACGCGCTGCCCCATGTCGTTCAGGAAGGAGGACACGTCGTGGATGTGGCTGCTGAGCTGCAGCCCGGCGGCGTCCACTGAGGCTCGCACGCCTTCGCTGGCCGCGTGGCAGCTCTTGATGCCTGCCTCCGCACGCGTTGAGGACTCCTCCAAGCGCCGTAGGCGCGCCGCTGCTGCTACCTGCAGCAGTTCGTTGACGCTGCGCTCCACCGTGGACAAGGCGGTGTTGTGGGCCTCTTGCAGGCCCCGATGATCACGCCATAGGTCACCGATGTCGCGGTGTGCAGCCGTGACGGCGTTGCCCAGCGCCGCCGTGTCTCCTCTCATGGTCTCTAGATCGACTGCGATGCCTGCAAAGTGATGATCGTGGGTCTTCAACAGATCAAACACCTGCTGATCCCCGTTCAGTCCCGATCTCAGCGCCTCCATCACAGCAGTCATAGCTTCACAGAGCTCCGTCACGCCGTCCTCTACCTGATGCAAGCGCTCAACGTGGTCATCGGTGTGGCCGGTGGCTTGCCACTCGTGCGGACACCCATGTTGATCAACCCAGCGATGCCTCTCCACATCGACTAGCACGCGAGCTGCAGACAGGCTCGGTGGCACTGATACTGGTGGATCAAACGCTGCTGCCTTCACAGGGCTTGAGAGGATCATCGGCTCCGCCGGAGCCTGCTGCTGTGCTGTAGACCCATACAGCTGCAGCCGCAAAAGTTCAGGTTCACCGATGCTAACCATTGATTCACGAAACGATGTACTCAGCACGCAGTCTTAGATCAGAAAGTCAGGGATTCACGCTGCAAGCACCCGATGATGCTACCAACTGATAAGCCACTAGGCTCCTGCACAGGACCGATGCTGCAAAACACGTGACTTTTGGTTCAAAATCCAGACCACACTTGTACCTTTGCCCTCAAAGCAACGCACTGCTCATACACTTCGTAGTTGTTGATCTTGTCCGTGAATTCACAGTCAACATGGTCACGAAGACCCTGTGCAACACACAGAAGTCCAGTCTCAGAATACTTTACAGAGCACATGCATACACGATGTGTAAAATGCAATCACCATGCTATTTAATAATCGCTAATTATTCTCTCGTAATTCTGTCTGTGCTGTGTCGTGATTCTGTCTGTACTCTGTAGTATTGATGTTGTCTGTATTACGTTGTCAGGCCTATCGCTCGCGAGCGATCCCGCAGATGAGTCGCAATCGCCGGAGTTTGTACTCTGCTGCCTACTGCTAACACTTCCCCATCGTGCAACGCTGGTCCGGGAGGATGAGGAATGCCTTACATGGCTGTCCACGGACTATGCATGCGGATCATCCCAATGGAATGCTGAGGAAGAGGATCAGATCGTCCAAGCGGTGCAAGCTGTTGGTGCCAAGTCCAGAGGAGACCGCGGAGTTCAGCTCACGGAGTATGGAATGGCGCCGCAGGTGTATGCCAGGATGATTCAGACGCTGGGAGCCGAAGCGCCCGAGACGGACAACTTCGCCGGGATGCCCCACTTTTGAGGAAGTGTAGGACGCATTGGCATCGAGGAGACTCAGCCCCGCACAGGCATTGGGGTTTGAAGGAGTGGGGGCCCATGTATTGGCATGGCTCCCTGGAAAATACCAGACGTACGGTGGAGAAGATCGTCGCGGATAGGGCAAAGGGGATCCTGGTCATAACCGGCATAGGATCCACCCGAAGTCCGCTGGAAGGTCTCAAGTCGACGCCGGATTCCATCACCCTGAACGAGATGTCCTTCGGGCCAGAGGATGAGTTGTTCATCGACGCCAAGGGTTTATCAATGCCCTCCCCTGGTCAAGCTTGGGGTACCAAGGCTTTCTTGGTGGATGGGGCGCAACCCTATCCAACGGGTGATGAAGCATTCATCCGTAGGGTTGAGGCGGTGCCCATGCGGGTCATGTTTGAGCCCAAGGAGGGGACGGATCAGCCAATGGATGGCATTGACGTCCTGTCCCACGCCGAGATCGACCACATCGTCAACTACATGCGGATGGGGATGCACGACCGTGTGGCAGCCAAGAAGGGGCAGGCAATGGTCACATCTCCGCATTGGTGGGATGACAAGATGTTGATCACCGGCAAGTACGAGAAGGATGAGTTCGTGGCGAGGGTCATGGATCACATCGCTGACCAATACGATGCTCCGGTTGGGTCGGACCCGCGGACGTGGGATTTTCCAAGAATGGGGGCCGGTAGGGACAAGAACCCGGCCGATGCCGCAAATTTCCGAAGATTATCGGTGGGAAGCGCGCCCCACGACGATGAAGACGGCATATCGGACGAGGAGAAGTCTGACTCGGACCCGGAAGAGGCCTATACCGCAGTGCGGTCGGTTGTATCGATACCGGAGCAAGCGGCTGAAGAGGCCCAGGAGAACCCGAAGGTCGCCGAGCTGAAGGAGAGGCTGATAAATGCCTATTCGCGGCTATTCAGTGGCGTCGCCAACAAGAATCCTCCAGATCGTGGGAGGTTTGGCACAGCGAGGATCAAGTTGAAGCCGAACCGCAAGATCTATCGTCACCGGGAGTACCAACTTCAGGGCGATCGGGCCGAGGCCATGAAGAAATTGTTGGCCGAGTTTATTGAGCGGGGCTGGATCGAACCCTCCGACAGTGAGTGGGCCAGCCCAGCCTTTATCGTGCCCAAGAAAGAGAAGGGCGAGTGGAGGTTGGTGGTTGATTACAGAGGTTTGAACGAGCGAACCGAGCACGACTCGTACTCGCTTCCTCTGATCGACACCATCCTCCAAAAACAACAGAAAAAGCGATTTTCACGGTGTTAGACCTGAAACACGGCTATCACCAGATGCCGCTACACCCGGACTCGAGGCCCTGCACAGCAATGTCGACGCCGCTGGGGCCCATGCAGTGGAAAGTGGTGCCTATGGGCACCAAGAATTGCAATGCTGCTTTCCAGTGCATGATGGAGGATCTACTCGGTACTGTCGGGGATTGTGCCGACCCCTTTGTGGATGACATCATCATCGGGTCCGGCACGGAAGACATGACTGAGGAGGAGCTCATCAAAGCGCATGAGAAGGATCTGCGCCCAGTGCTCCGCGAGCTGGACAAGCACAACATGGTGTGCAAGCGCACCAACCCTCACTCCTTGTGAGGGAAGTGGAGTTTGCGGGTCACGTGGTTGGTCACGGGCAACACCATCCCATGCCTGGGAAGCTAGCGTCCCTGCACCACTGGGGGAAGCCCCAGACCATCCGCAAACTCCGATCCTTCATGGGGTTCTGCAATTACTATTCGGTCTATGTCCGGATGTATGCGGAACTACCAGGCCTGCTGCACAGGATGCTGGTCAGAAGGGGAGCAAGAAGAAGCTTGCCTGGACCCCTGAGGCCGAAGATGCGTTCAGCCGCCTGAAGGAGCGACTCCTGGGGCAGCCCGGGCTATTCCTGGTGGACCCTAATAAGGGATTCGTGCTACGGACCGACGCCTCGGACTATGCTGTAGGGGCAGTCCTTGAGCAGGTCCGGGACGACGGGTCGCACGTACCCGTGGCGTTTTGGAGCGGGATCCTGGCCGAGGGCCAACGTCAAACCTGGACCGCGAGGGAGAAGGAGACGTACGCCATTGTTTGTGCGCTCAGGAAGTGGTCTGGCCACATCGGATTACAACCGGTGGTGGTTTGTATGGACCATCAGTCCTTACAGAGCTGGCACAAGGAGCACGTCGACACCCCCTCGGGACCGGCAAGGAGGGCCCGATGGCATGAGACGTTCGCCAAGTTCGACCTCAGCGTTGTATACGTCCCGGGGAAGGACAACACTGTGGCGGATTGCCTCAGTCGATGGGCCTACCCCGCTCGCAAAGCATGGATAGACATATTCAGCCATGGGGACGCCGAGGAGACCGAGGAGGCCAAGCGCATCATCGAGATGGAGAAGGCCATGGAGCAAGAGGGGGTCAAGTGCTTTGTGGTGATGGCAAACCGTACAGACCTGGCCAAGTTCTGGGGCGCCCGAGTCCAAGCTTTTCGAGAGGAAAGCCTCGAGCAATGGATGGTGGTCCCCGTAGAGCTAGTCAGGTCGGTTCTGACAGAAGACTGGTCGGATGACTATGCGGCATCCGAACACTGAAGCAGGTACTGGAATGCCGTGAGCGCCCCGTCGGACGACGAATGGCCTGAGTGGTTGACCGAGGATGGGGGAAAAAATCTTCCTCAAGGACACGTTTTTGGTCCCTGAGAACCGAATGGAGGAGCTCATTGACCACTGGCATAACGCCCAGCTCGTGCATCCTGGTCGGGACAAGATGAAGCAGGACCTGGAGTGGCGCTTCAAAGTCCCACCGGGGTACTATGCCATCCTGGACAAGTACTGCAGCGACTGCGCCGTGTGTTGGGCCACGAAAACCCCCAACCATTCCACAGCGGTCAATCCGGTGTATACGGCTATACCGGAGGCCCCTATGCGGTCCGTGGCCAAGGATGTATTTGCCATGCCTGAGGTCACCGTGGAAGGAGAGACCTACGACTGTGTCATCCTGGCGGTGGATAGGCATGGGCGGGTATATCGTGGCGGTCCCTGGCAAGAAGTCCAAGAAGAAGGACAAGAAGGACAAGCATGGAGTGGGTCTGCAGGCCAAGACCGTCGCTAATGCCATGATCAGGCATTGGCTGACGATTTTTGATGTCCCAGCTGTCATCTGCAGCGAACGGGGCAGTCAATCTGTGGGGACGTGGTTCAAGAGGATGTTCAAGCACATGGGGGTTCGGCACGCCAAGACCCTGGCGTACCACAGGCGGTCAAATGGCCAGGCTGAGGTGGCCGGGCGGCAGATGTTCGAAACGTTCCGCCAGCTGCACATTGACAAACCGGGCCGGAATTGGTACAATTCGCTGTGGAGAGTACTCCAGGCGTACCACGACCTTCCGGGGCCCACTGGACTGTCGCCCCATCGTATCCTGTTTCTACTGGTTCGAGTGTCACGCACTCTCCCGTGGTTGAACCATGGCAATGTGGCCTGGAATGCGAGTGCTATGATGGCTGAGGCGGATGACATGGCGACCAAGGTGTGCAAAGCACTTCAGGACGAGCATGAGAAGAGGGCCAAGTACTTCAAGCAGGGAAAAGTCGAGAAATGTGCTCTCAGAGACACCGTATCAGTGGAGCGGCACCACAAGGATGTCCTGTCCAGGCATCGGCGGGCGTCTTGGTATGTGCCAGGGGTGATTGTTCGGAAGGTCGGGCAGGATGTGAATGCGGTGCGTGTGGGGGATAACAAGATCCTGGACCGCGACCATACCCAGCTTCATCCCCGAGCACCAGACCCCAGCAGACGTCCTGTCACCTTCGAGTTCACAGCCGGTGATGTGGACTCGGATGACGAGGGTGAGGACGACGACTTCACCGCCGAGAAGATCCTGATGGACAAGCCAGACCCGGGGACACCCGGGGGAAGGCTATATAAGGTCTGTTGGAGGGGATTTGCCGCATCCAGATATTTGTGGGAGCCCTCGAGCAGTTTTGTTCCAAGGTATACTACGATCTGGATGGATTATCTAAGGAAAAACAACATTTCCTTGGATGTCAAGGACGTGTTGGTCCATTTGGTGGCTGCAGCAGCACCGTGATGGATGCATCTTGGCATTTTTGTTTGTTCTTGTGCCTGGGAGACGGGTGAGGGCGTTAATCGGGGGATTTTCGGGCCTTGATTGGCCATATATCCTCTTCACTCGGTCTCCACATATATATTTCATTGTGGTATACGTATTTGGATTGATCGACGACGTTTCTCTATCTTTGATCCCCTTCATCCATGTTGTAGATCAAGAGGAGACCGGATATGGCGGAGGGCACCGGTTATGAGTGTCCTCACCCCTCCCTTGGGGCATGGGGGACGCCTACGACGTATGTGGGGCCTCCATGTGTCCATGGGACATGGGGGGGGGTTGAAGCCCATTGGGGCCCTCCCGTCCTCTCTTCAATGACTTCGGAGCAGATACAACGCTCTGCGAAGGGGGTGAAGCCGGTTTGGACCCCCGTGGCCATCTTTGGGTCACTTGGGGTGTGTATCTATGGATCTGGAAGCCGCCATTGGCTGATATCATACTCTCCCATCCACCTGACCTAACCTGATGTGATAGTGTGATAGGCTTGGCCATTCCAGCTATGAGCCGCCATATTCAATACCGAGGCGCCGCCGGCTGAGATTTATATATCAAAATATCAGGAATCAACAGGGTTTTTTTATCATAATGTTTCTGTAATTTTTCAGCTATCCGTTCTGATTACCAATGTATCGGCGACTGGCAGTTGGCTCGCAATTTTGCGGTAACCGATTGGTTAACTGTTTTTTCCAGATATTTTAGCAGAAACCCGGATGAAGGGTTAAGTTCCATCAGAAAAAGGTTCCTTGCTTCCGCAACTTTCATGTTATACACTCGCAAAATTAATCCCATTTTTTCAGACATTCAGAATCGGATTTCTGATTTCGAGGTCGCCACACTGAATATCATTAATTTCGAGTGGTCCTACATTTTTCCCCGATCACGAATCAGCCTTACTTTAGTTGTCTCCTTCATTTCTCTTGGAGATATAGGCGAAACAAAATTGATTCGTGAGGCCACTTTCAAAAATCATATCTCCGGCTCCCCGAGAGGAATTCCAATTTTGAGACTCGGGTTCGAACTGCCTTGGTCTCAACTTAATTTGGGCAGCTTCGAGCGCCCTTGGTTTGTACACCTGTTAGTGGTATCAAAGGATCATGGCCAAGAGGGTAGGAAGTGCTTTACAACTCTTGGACCATGATACCGAATATTTTAATATGGGTTTCGAGTGTACTGCACGAGTGTTGGTGTTGCATGGAAAATTTTCTTTGGGTTCCTACGTATTTTTAACGTGAAGTTATGTCCATGGAGGGGCATGGCATACCATGGTGGTAGCCACTTTTAAGGGTATGTGTTATATCGATGGTATGTGCTTCGCTATGCTCACGCCCATGTTATATATCTCCGTCCGTAGGAAGATATGTGGAGTCATACTAGGCAAGGGCTTCGCCTTCGTCCCAAAAATGAGCTCCATTGCGCCAGACTAAGTCTACCGCAGATATAGTGCACGTGGGAAGCCTTACAGAGCGACCCATAAGCGCCATTTCCAATTTTCCCATTTTCATGGTGCATTTTGAGAGGACGTTTGAAGGTGTCTTCATGCGTTCATTTGGGGATCCAAGTGGGGGGGTTGTTCACAAATGGTTCCAAGCAATAGTGTGTTGAACCATATGTTGATACCATGGGTGAGCGAAGTTATATACTATTGTGATTACTTTGAATTTGGCATTATTTGCATGTTTTTGACGTCATTTTATGCTCATTTTTGTATTTTATGTGCTCAACTGGTCGGCTAACAGTAAGGTGCCTAGAGATCTGTGAACTATGGTACGTTGCTCATATGTTGGCATATGCTTCGGTGGTTGCATCTCACCATATGACGAATCACGTGGTCACTTTGGCGTGGCACACGAGGCCTCACAAGATTGGGTCTCAAATTCTTGAGTTGACTTGTGAAGCATTGCACTGTATATATCCTGAGGGGTTTGGGCGCCAATGTTGGGATATTCCTGGGCATGGACCTTTGGTCTATATCACCTTTTTATGGTACCCTCCGGTTTGACACATGCTTGGAGCATTTGAATACTTGCCGTATGCATTTTTGAGGATATAATTGAATTTTGGGCACTATGGTGTGATTTGCTTAATTTTGCTATGTTGTGAGGTCATCTTCATGGGGCAATTCTCCAAGCTCAATCGACTCCAAGTCCAACCAAATTTATGTCAGGGTAGGACATGGTCCTGGGTGCCACTCTAGGCCATGACACGCCACCCCCCCTATTGGGCTAGGACTTAGAGGCTTGGGACTGAACACATTTTTGGGGTTTGTGTAGTGACCTTTGACACATGGCATTTAGCCATCTTATTTGACTTGGTTCAGGGCATCATATTGGCGAGTCAAGGGAAGGTCCTGAGGCCAGTGAATGAGGGGTCTATGGCTGTGATTCTGTATGGTTCCATCTTTCCCCAATTTTGCTCGGTTTGTGTTCATATGCCAATTTCAGGGCTTCTTTATTCTTTTGGTGCAATTCTATGTACATGCCCAACGCCCGTGTCTCCCTGTGCACCGTGAGACGACCGGCGTGTTGAAAGGAGTTGTTGAGTGTCAACGCGGGACCTCAAACACCCTTGGAAGCCCTCAGTGTGGATTATTTGGAATTGAGCTATGGTACTTGGGAGTTGGTTATTGCAAGGGATCGGGACTTGTGTGAAGGAGCCATATTTCACTATTTTTTGTGGGAAATTGTGCAGGATAGGGCAAGATCATGCAGAACCTGGTGAGAAGCAAGACCATAGGAGTGACAAGAAATTGTGGAGGGGGTACAGCAGGGGCCGGTCCTGGTCGGGACCTTCTTTATCAGAAGACTACCTTCTCTTGGAAGACACTTACGGCACCATGGACACCTTCCTGGGAGCGGCAGGCACAACCTTTCCCAGCCCACCCGGGGAAGCCCAGGATGGCCTCCACGCCCTCCTTGGGTTCCACAGCTGGAGACATCACGGCACCATCACCCTCCACCCCCTAGAGCATAGCCCACATCAATGTATGCCTGAGGGCGACGCCAAAACTTCCGTCACCATACAGGAAGACCCCGAGAACCCGACGGGTTACCACCTCACCTGGAGCGATCCGGCACCACACCCCCTCACCTCGCCCACCCTCCACGACATCTTCGCCATCATCAGCGCAGGGCTACAGGAAGCGAAGGCCCCGCAGCGACCAGACGACGAGATGCCCCCAGCGCCGCCCCCACCAACCACACGAGAAAGCCCCCACCAGGAGGCCCTCGCACACCCCATCACCAGGATGGAGCTCACCCCTCAGCACCGCACCACCCCTGACCGCAACGGGTATCCAAACTTATCACGTGAATGGGCGGTCCACAACTGCACGCTCCGGTGGGACGAAATCACATAGGGTCTCCAAGCAATCCTCCTCCACTGGATCACCGGACCCACCGACACCTGGACACTACCGGCAGACCGCCACCATCTCCTCCTCACTGTCCAGGGGAATGCAACGATCACACCAACAGAGGGGGACCCCCTAACAGTGAGCCCTGCCCACGCCGCTCGCATGCACCCACAAGCGTCGTCAGCACCCATGACGGTACACCCGGGCCCCACCCCGTGACAAGCCATCGTCATCACCTACCCCGCCCTGAACGACCACACACACAACTGGCAACACAGCTGGGAGGAAATCGGTGGGGACCTCGGCCAGGAACACCTGGGACTCACGCGCATCCACCACACGCTCCACCCGGTGAGTGGAATTGTTCACGCGCCACACGGCATACACACCCCGGAGTTATGGGCATACACCACGCCCATAAGCCCACAAGGAGCGGAGGACATCAAGGCCACCCTATCCATCCAGCAAGCCCCGACCCAAACCCCACACCGCAACACCCAACGAGGCTACACCATTTGGTGGGCATATCAAGACAACGACACCCTCATCCTCCAGCCAACCCCCCCCTCCCTGGACCCCAACACCAACGCCCTCCTCCAATCTGCGACAGCGGCAGCCACCAAGGTGGTGGCCCCGCAGACCTCGAGCGCGCAATACTTGGCTGAAACCAAAGCAGCTCCGCACGGGAAATCACAACAAAAACCCCAGGCGCCAAAACCGGTCAAACCCCGATTCGAACCTGACACGGCGAAAGAAACCCTCCACGACAAATGGGCGGCCCAGTACATCATCCAGCGCACTACCACCCCCAAGAACGACACTGCCAAGATCACTGTCACCCGCCATCTTCCCCACACCACCCAGGTGTACGAATTGACGACCCCCAACGTCCTCATCACGCACCACCGACACGAAGAGCGGTACACCATACTAGCGGAGGGGACCGCCGCCACCACCCTGTACACATGGGCAACACAGGGAGACGTCCCACAGCCCAGCCTCCATCACGCCCCCACCTGGCCCACCTCCTTTCAAACGGCAGACCGCCCCAACAAGAAGCCCAAACACGCAGGCCTACACACCCCCGCACAAGGGGCTGAGCACCGACACAACGCAAGACGCAAGGTCTGCACCCTCCAAGACCACCACACCATCCCGCACGTAGGCGCCGCCCCCACAAGGGTGTCGGATACCAACCACAACCGCACGATCACGGGTATCATCAGGGACTGATTGAGCCCAGCGGCATCACGGGCCCCGCCCTGTGGATCAGCGAGGGGCACTCCCATTAAAGAAGGTCCCTACCAGGACCGGCCCCCGCTGTGCCCCTTCCGCCTGTAACCCCTGCCGATTTGCTCCTGATCAACGATTGCATTGCTCGAAATCCAAGGTTCCAAATCCAAAAATATAGAAAATAAAATCCTCCTTCAACCCTGAATGGCAACCAGATCCCACAAATACAGCAATAACCCAATTCACAATCCAAATCAGGCTGCGGGCTTTCGTTCAGCACACCGGTCGTCCCACGGTGGCGGGCATGTACAAGAATTGCACCAAGGAGAAAAGCCCTGAAATTGGCATATGAACACAAATAAAGCAAACTTGGGGAAAGAGGTAAACATACACATTCACAGCCATAAACCCCTCATTCCCTGGACTCAAGACCTTCCTATGACTCACCAACATATTGCCCTGAACCAGCTCAAATGAGATGGCTGAATGCCATGTGTCACAAGTCACTACACAAACCCCAAAAATGCGTTCACCCCCAAGCCTCTAAATCCTAGCCCAATAGGGGAGGTGGCGTGTCATGGCCTAGAGTGGCACTCAGGACCATGCCCTACCCTGACATAACCTTGGTTAGACTTGGAGTCGAATGGGCTCGGAGATATGCCCCATGAGTTTGAACTCATAACATGCCAAAAAACTGCCAATTCACACCATATTGGCCATATATCAAATATATGCTCAAAATTGAAGTTACCACTTATCCGAAGGCTCAGAGCATGCATCGAATCGAAGTCTAGTATTCATGGAGGATAGAGACCAAAGATCAATGCCCATGTACATCCCCATCTTACCCTCGAAACCCCTTCGGATATGGGCGCCACGCACTGCCCAAGTCAGCCCATGATCTTGAGACCAATTCTTGTGATCCTTCGTGCGCCAAGCCAAATGGAGTACGCGATTCGGCATATGGTGGTGTTCCACTCCAAAGCATATGCCAACATATGAACAACATACCATGGTTCGACTCTCCATAGGCTTCTTGCTGTTTGCCGACCAGGTAAGTACACAAAACGCAAAAATGAGCAAAAATTGGGGTCCAAAACATGAAAATATGACCAAATACAAAGTTGTCATGATAGTATATCTCTATGCTCACCCATGATATCCGCTCAGGGTTCAATACACAAATGATTGGAACCATTTGCGAACAATTCCCCTACTTGGATCCCCAATCGGGCGCATGGAGATACCTTCGCCACTCATATCAACATGCCCCATGAAAATGGGAGTGCACTCATGGATCTCTTTGCCAAACATACCATGAGCAATACATACGCGGTAGACTTGGTCTAGCGCTTTGAATTCCACAATTGAGACATGGGCCAAACCCTTGTCACGTATGGGTCCCAATCTCTTCGGCCACACGAAGATATATAACATGGGCGTGAGCATATCAAGACAAATACCATGCATATAAAACATACCCTCAAAAGTGGCTCCCACCATGACATGCCATGTCCCTCCATGGACATAACTTCACGTTAAAAATGCGTAGGAACCCAAAGAAAGTATCTATGCAACCCCAACACTCATGCGGTACACTCGAAAGTCGCATTAAAATATTCGTTTGCGCGGTCCAAGAGTTATATATCACTTTCTACGCTCTTGACTCTTATCTCTTGCTACAACGGGCATTCGTACACACCAAAGGCGTTTGATGCTTCCTAAATTAAGTTGAGACCAAGGCGCTTGCAACGCAACCTTTCTTATTCTCTTTCCTCCCACCCGCTCGTAGATATGGCCCTTCAAAGTGGTCCCACGATTCACTTTTGTTTTCCTTATATCTCCAAGTCAAATGGGTGGCAAGTATAAGGGAAACCTGATTCGGGCATAGGGAAAATAGTATGACCACTCGAAGAAGACCAAATCAAGTGCGGCGATGTCGAAGTCGAAAATCCGATTTCGACATCGCGAAAAATTCAGATAAAAATTTCGAGTGCATATTTAGAAAATTGCGGAAGCAACGAACCCTTTACTGATGAAATCTGACCCTTCATCGGGGTTTCCGCCAAAATATCTGGAAAAAACAGTTAACCAATCGGTTAACGCAAAATCGCGAGCCAACTGACAGTCGCCGATACATTGACCATCAGAACGAAAGGCTGAAAAATTACGGAAACATTATGATAATAAAACCCTGTTGATTCCTGATATTCTGATATATAAATCTCCGCTGGCGGCGCCTCGGTACTGAATGTGGCCGCTCGTAGCCGGAATGGCCAAACCTATCACACTATCACATCGGGTTAGTTCAGGTGGACGGGAGAGTATGATATCAGCCAATGGCGGCTTGCCGGCACATAGATACACACCCCAAGTGACCCCAAGATGGCCACGGAGGGTCCGAACCGGCTTCACCCCCCTTCTCAGAGCGTTGTTACCGCTCGGAAGTCATTGAAGAGAGGACGGGAGGACCCCAATGGGCTCCACACCCTCCCCCCCCATGTCCCAAGGACACATGGAGGCCCCACACACGCCGTAGGCGTCCCCCATGCCCCAAGAGAGGGGTGAGGACACTGATACTCAGCGCCCTACGCCATATCCGGTCTCCTCTTGATCTACAACATGGACCAAGGGGATCAAAGATAGAAAAACGTCGTCTGTCGACCTAAATAAGTATACCACCGTAAAATATATATGTGGAGATCGAGTGAAGGGGGTATATGGCCAATCAAGGCCGAAAAATCCCCGGATGAAGGCCCTCACCCGTCTTCTGAATCACAGAAACAAACAGAATGCCAAGGGGGATCCATTACGGTGCTACAGCAGCAACCAAGTGGACCAACACGTCCTTGACATCCAAAGGAATATTCTTTTTCTTCAGGTAGTCAATCCAGACCGTGGTGTACCTCGGCACAAAACTGCTCGGAGGCTCCCACGAATCCCTGGATGCGGCGAATCCCTTCCAACGGACTTTATACAGCCTTCCCCCAGGTGTCCCCGGGTCTCAGCGGTGAAGTCGTCGTCCTCACCCTCGTCGTCCAAGTCCACATCGCCGGCCGTGAACTCGAAGGTGACGGGACGCCCGCTGGGGTCTGGTGCTCGGAGACGAAGCTGGGTATGGTCGCGGTCCAGGATCTTGTTATCCCCCACACGAACCGCATACACATCCTGCCCGACCTTCCGCACGATTATCCCCGGCACATACCAAGATGCCTGCCGATGCCTGGACAGGACATCCTTGTGGTGCCGCTCCACCCACGCTGTGTCCTGGAGAGCGTACTTCTGGACCTTCCCCTGCTTGAAGTACTTGGCCCTCTTGTCATGCTCGTCCTGAAGTGCCTTGCGCACCTTGGCCGCCGTGTCGTCCGCCTCAGCCATCATAGCGTTCGCATCCCGGGCCACTTTGCCATGGTTCAACCACGGGAGAGTGCGTGACACTCGATCCCGCAGGAACAGGATACGATGGGGCGACAGTCCAGTGGGCCCCGGAAGGTCGTGATACGCTTGGAGTACCCTCCACAGCGAATTGTACCAATTCCGGCCCGGTTCGTCGATGTGCAGCTGGCGGAACGTTTCGAACATCTGCCGCCCGGCCATCTCAGCCCGGCCATTCAACCTGCTGTGGTACGCCACGGTCTTGGCGTGCCGAATACCCATATGCTTGCACATCGTCTTGAACCACGTCCCCACAAACTGGCTGCCCCGATCGCTGCAGATGACAGCCGGGACATCAAAATTTGTCAGCCAATGCCTGATCATGGCATTAGCGACGGTCTTGGCCTGCAGCCCCACTCCATGCTTGTCCTTCTTGTCCTTCTTCTTGGACTTCTTGCCCGGGACTGCCACGATATACCCGCTGTGCCTATCCACCGCCAGGATGACACAGTCGTAGGTCTCTCCTTCCACGGTGACCTCAGGCATGGCGAATACATCCATGGCCACAGACCGCATAGGGGCCTCCGGTATAGCCGTATACACCGGGTTGCCCGCTGTGGAGTGGTTGGGGCTCATCGTGGCCGGACACACGGCACAGTCGCTGCAGTACCTATCCAGGATGGCGTAGTACCCCGGAGGGAACTTGAAACGCCACTCCAGGTCCTGCTGCATCTTGTCTCGGCCAGGGAGCATGAGCTGGGTGTTGTGCCAATGGTCAATGAGCTCCTCCACTCGGTTTTCGGGCACCAGCAGCTTGTCCTTGAGGAACAACTTGTCGCCATCCTCAGTCAAGCCCTCGGGCCATTCGTCGTCCGACGGGGCGCTCACGGCATTCCAGTACTTGCCCCAGTGCTCGGATGCCGCATAATCATCCGACCAGTCCTCTGTGAGCACCGACCTGACTAGCTCTACAGGGGCCACCATCCATTGCTCGAGGGTTTCCTCTCGAATAGCTTGGACGCGGGCACCCCGGAACTTGGCCAGGTCCGTACGGTTTGCCATCACCACAAAGCACTTGACCCCTTCTTGCTCCATGGCCTTCTCCATCTCGATGATGCGCTTGGCCTCCTCGGTCTCCTCGGCGTCGCCATGGCTGGATATGTCCATCCACGCCTTGCCCGCGGGGTAGGCCCAGCGACTGAGGCAATCTGTCACAGTGTTGTCCTTTCCCGGGACGTACACGACGCTGAGGTCGAACTTGGCGAACGTCTCGTGACATCGGGCCCTCCTAGCCGCTGGTCCTGAGGGGGTGTCGAGATGCTCCTTGTGCCAGCTCTGTAGGGACTGGTGGTCCGTGCAAACCACCACCAGCTGCAGTCCGATGTGGCCAGACCACCTCCTGAGCGCACATACAATGGCGTATGTCTCCTTCTCCCTCGCGGTCCATGTTCGGCGTTGGCCCTCGGCCAGGATCCTGCTCCAAAACGCCACGGGTACATGTGACCCGTTGTCTCGGATCTGCTCGAGGACTGCCCCCACAGCATAGTCCGAGGCGTCCGTCCGTAGCACGAATCCCTTGTCTGGGTCCACCAGGAACAGCCCCAACTGCCCCAGGAGTCGCTCCTTCAGGCGGTTGAACGCATCTTCAGCCTCAGGGGTCCAGGCAAGCTTCTTCTTGCTCCCCTTCCGGCCATCGAACTTCCCCACCTGCAGCATCTTGTGCAGCGGCCCCGAGAGTTCTGCATACATCCGGACATAGCCCGAATAGTAATTGCAGAACCCCATGAAGGACCGGAGTTCGCTGATGGTCTGGGGCTTCTCCCAGTGGTGCAGGGACGCCAGCTTCCCAGGCATGGGACGGCGTTGCCCGTGACCAACCACGTGACCCGCGAACTCCACTTCCTTCACGAAGAGTGAGGCTTTGGTGGGCTTGCACACCATGTTGTGCTTGTCCAACTCGCTGAGCACTCGGCGCAGATCCTTCTCATGCGCGTCGATGAGCTCGTCCTCAGTCATGTTCTCCGTGCCGGACCCGATGGTGATGTCATCCACGAAGGGATCGGCACAGTCCCGGACAGGACCGAGTAGGTCCTCCATCATGCGCTGGAAAGCGGCGTTGCCATTCTTGGCTCCCATAGGCACCACTTTCCACTGCATGGGCCCCAGCGGCGTCGACATCGCCGTGCAGGGTCTCGAGTCCGGGTGTAGCGGCATCTGGTGGTAACCGTGTTTCAGGTGCAACACCGTGAAAATCCACTTTTTCTGTTGTTTTTGGAGGATGGAGTCGATCAGGGGAAGCGAGTACGAGTCGTGCTCGGTCTGCTCGTTCAAACCTCTGTAATCAACCACCAACCTCCACTCGCCCTTCTCCTTCTCGGGCACGATGAAGGCTGGGCTGGCCCACTCACTGTCGGAGGGTTCGATCCTTCCCCGCTCAATGAACTCCGCCAACAACTTCTTCATGGCCTCGGCCCGATCGCCCTGAAGTTGGTACTCCCGATGACGATAGATCTTGGGGTTCGGCTTCAGCTTAATCTTCACTGTGCCAAACCTCCCACGATCCGGAGGGTTCTTGTTGGCGACGCCACTGACTAGCCGCGGATAGGCAATGATCAGCCTCTCCTTCAGCTCGGCGACCTTCGGGTTCTCCTGAGCCTCTTCAGCCGCTTGCTTCGGTATCGATACAACCGACCGCACTGCGGTGTAGGCTTCTTCTGGGTCCGAGTCTGACTTCTCCTCGTCCGATATGCCGTCTTCATCGTCGTGGGTCGCGATTCCCACCGATAATCTTCAAAAATCTGCGGCCTCGGGCTGGTGCTCGTCGCTACCGGTTCCCACTCTTGGAAAACCCCACGTTGGTGGGTCCGACCCAACCGGACCATCGTATTGGTCCGCGATGTGATCCATGACCCTCGCCACGAACTCATCCTTCTCGTACTTGCCGGTGACCAACAACTTGTCATCCCACCAATGCGGAGATGTGACCATGGCCCGCCCCTTCTTGGCTGCCACACGGTCGTGCATCCCCATCCGCATGTAGTTGACGACGTCGTCGATCTCGGCGTGGGACAGGACGTCAATGCCATCAATTGGCTGATCCGTCCCCTCCTTGGGCTCAAACATGACCTTCATGGGCACCGCCTCCACCCTACGGATTCATGCTTCATCACCCGTGGGCTGGGCTTGCGCCCCATCCACCAGGAAAGCCTTGGTACCCCACGCTTGACCCGGGGAGGGCATTGATACACCCTTGGCGTCGATGAACAACTCCTCCTCTGGCTTGAATGACATTTCATTCAGGGTGATGGAGTCCAGCGTCGACTTGAGACCCTCCAGCGGACATGGGGTGGATCCTATGCCGGTTATGACCAGGATCCCCTTCGCCCGATCCGCGATGATCTTCTCCACCGTACGTCTGGCGTTGTCCAGGGAGCCATGCCAATACATGGGCCCCCACTCCTTCAAACCCCAATGCCTATGCCATGCTGAGTCTCCTCGATGCCAATGCCTCCTACACTTCCGCAGAAGTGGGGCATCCCGGGAAGCGAAGACGTCCGTCTCGGGCACTTCGGCTCCCAGCGTCTGGATCATCCTGTCGTACACCTGCGGCGCCATTCCATACTCCGTGAGTTGAACTCCGCGGTCTCCTCTGGCCTTGGCACCCACAGCTTGCACCGCTCGGACGATCTGATCCTCTTCCTCAGCATTCCATTGGGATGATCCGCATGCATAGTCCGTGGACAGCCATGTGAGGCATTCATCATCCTCCCGGACCAGCGTTGCACGATGGGGAAGGGCTCCAATGGCGTTGGCCACCATGAAGTCGTACCCCATGATCATATCCCAATCGGTAATGTCGGCCACATAGAAGTTCCCGGATAGAGTGCTTCTCTTCGCCTGATCAGGGCGGTTCAAGCGCTCATGCTCCCAGAATTCCATACTGATGGTGGCCTCATGGGTGCCGCCACCCATAATCTCTCCGTTGGCGACCTTCAGGCGGAACGGTCTCCGGCTGGGCTGCAGGAGTTCCTCCTTGAACAACCCTCTCCGGACCAGGCTCACCTGGGCACCTGTATCCACTAACACATCCACCACATTCTCCTCTTGTCCGCACCGTACTCGCACTTTCAAGTGCAACTGCCGCTCGTCGCCATGTGGTGTATGGACGACTCTCACGGCATGCAGCTCTAGCACGTCCGGGTGCATCAGGACTTCCAGGGTATGGTCACGGATGGTGTAGATCTTGGGTTGGTCCTGCCCGTCCACGGGGCTCTCCGTGGTCGCTCCTTCCTTCTTGCCATGTCCCGTACCCACATGTACTTCCCTTAGCAGGGCGCTCCAGGGGTTGGGAGTGGCGAAACTCAGTGGTTTTGGCTCTTCCGGAGCCTTCTTCGGCACCCGATGTGCCTTCGCTTTCTCTGAGATTCCACTGATTTTCGGAGGAGAGACCTCCGAGGTCCCACTCCCGTGGGGGCTCCTCTAGACTTTGCTTCCCGCAGCCCCTTCCGGCTGCGATCCGCCAGGACTTTGTCCACCACGTTGCTGGGCTTTGAGTTCCTCCAACGTCCTCAACATGTCCTCAGCAACGTCCTCGGTCGACCTCACTC
The DNA here is from genome assembly GCA_964036045.1 of Eutreptiella sp. 'Long Island Sound 2002'. Lineage (NCBI taxonomy): Eukaryota > Euglenozoa > Euglenophyceae > Eutreptiales > Eutreptiaceae > Eutreptiella > Eutreptiella sp. 'Long Island Sound 2002'. Next base: position 133,726,765 of record OZ038379.1, read on the forward strand.
GTCGGTCTTGGCCAGGTCGTCCACCATAGCCTCTTCCTCCGCCTTTTCCTTGGCCTTTGCCTTGGCCTTTTCCCCCGTCTCCGCCCTTCGCCTTCCAGTCGGAAATCCGCTGCTCCTTGGGCTTCTTCTCGGGTTGGGCGGCGAAGTAGGCCTTCTTGTCCGCCTCATACACCTTGCACTGACGGTGGTCGTGTGCATGGTTGTTTCCCTTGCCATAACAGACCCAGCAACCGTCGTGCTGAGACCTGTACTCTCGGAACGAGAGCGGTGGGTTCCCGATCCTCCTTGGCGCTCTGCTCTTATTGGGTCCCACCTGGCTCCATCTGGATCGATCCTGCCCATGGTTCCTCACGTTGTGCGCCACAAACGCGAAGAAGTGGGCCTCCTCATGATCCTCCCGGGACCCGGTCTAGTGGTCTTGGCCACTTCCACTACCATCCTCCGCGGAGTTGGCCGTGTCCTCCTGGATCTCCTGATGATGGCGGTCTTCTCGGTGGCCTCGTTGTCCATGACCATGTCGATCCTGCACGTGGGCCTCGTTCTTCGCATTGAGCTTCAACTCCACCGTGATGTACTTCACGATCTCGTCAAGGCTCATGCGGGCGAAGATGACTTGCATCCTCAGCGGCTCCCCGCGCCTCCACTCCACGTTGTTGAGGCGCAGCAACCTTTGCCCCATGGAGTCTCCAAACACCTCCACGTACACGGCGTTCTTCAGTCCCAACATCCGGTTGGGTTCGCCCAGGTTCCTCCTGAAGAACTCCATGATACCCGCATGGGTATCCTCTGCCGCCATGATCATCACCGCCACCCGCTTCTTGGCGCGCTTCTTCTCCTCGACCTCCACTCTCCTCTTCCAGTTGCCGGGGAGGACGTCCTTCAGCAAGTGGCGGATCTCACTGGCCTCGTCCCAGTCTTCCACCAGCTTGAGGCATCTGCGGTACTTCCGCAGATACCGGTTCCACTCCCGGACCCGCAACTCACCGCGGTCCAGCGGCAGTGGAATGGACCACAGGTCCTCCAGCTTCCGGTTTGGAGCGTCCACCCGCTCCTCATCCTCCAACCACTGGAGGCAGGCCTGCTCCGTCCTGATCAGTCCTTCCCGGATCTGATCCCGCAGCTCCTCCTTCAGGTCCTGCGCCAGCCGGTGTGGGAATGTCCGGCATACCCACTTATCCCGCGGCGCTCCCCGCATCTCGCCGACGACCTCCTCGGCAAAGTCCTCCCAATCCAGGATGAAGTCATCCAAGTTGGAGGGGTTGCCATCGTAGTAGGGGATTTTGATTCCCCTGAGGTCGTCAATCCTGATGACGTCTCCGACGTCTCCAGCCACCACTCCACCGAGACGGATACCACCTGTGGCCGGGGGGTGTGAGTACACTCCCCGTACATCCCTCTCTTCCATGGAGTGCGGTCCAGTTGGGCCTGAACCCATGGGGTTTGGAATGCTGGAAGGATTTGCTCCATCGGCCGTCCATATCCCCGTATTGGGGTCCTTCGCCCACAGGTTTCCGCCTGGATGACCTCGACCATGTCCATCGGCGCTTCCCACGGTTCGCCCCTGCATGGTCTGGCTCTCGATCTTCTCTTATGCATAAACTACCATATTCGTCGTGATCGGTACATCCTGGGCGGCATGGGACATCTGTACCGTCAGGCTCCTCGGGTCCGTGGTTACGTGCCCTTCCCGCATGGACCCAGCCGGTGCCGTGTGTTCCCCGAGCATTGTGGATTCGCTGAACATGGGAACAAACGGCAGCGCACCCGGGTCAACACGCGGAGGCGCGTATGGTGCCTCTGCAGGGCCGCCCATGGGTTTCTCCATGGCGCTCCTGAGGGTCTTAACCTCGCTCCACCAGCTCTACCGCGGCCGTCTTTGCCGGGAGCTCCGGACCCGAGGCGAGGGGCTGTAGCTCCTCTAGCCTTTTCAGGCGTCCTGACATGTCCTCCACCAGGTGGAGGAGGCTGTCCACCACTCGCTGCTGCTTCCCCAGGGCCAGCTCCAGATTCTTCCGGTACCGGTCCCGTTCCGCTCGCAGCTCCTCCATGTCTTTCTCCGCGGCCGACTGGTCGTCCAGGATCCCCGCGATGTCCTCCTGTAGACCGTCCTTGGCGTTGTCCAGGCGGTCAAGGCGATGCACGATGGCGTCCATCCCCATCTTCAAGTACTTGCCCTTGAGGAAGGACATCTGCTCGCAGTGGCACGCAGCGTGCTTTCCGCTGGATTCAGCGCATCCCGCAGTTCCCGGCACCTCAGACTCGTCGCCCATGGGCGTATCGCCTATGGCGTCCGTCTCTGGTCCCGTGTGCCGGGGCACAGGTGCCGTCCGGGCCCTGGCTGGCCTCTCCAAGCCCTCGGCGTCGTGCTTCAGGGCGGGCTCGGGGGCCGTATGCGCCCTGGCGATCGGCGCGGACATCCCGACTCCGAAGGTGGCTCGTAGGCTGTCCGATAGACCTCGGAGTGCCCCTCGGATTCCCACAGCCTGACCGGGCTGGGGTCCGTGTCCATAGCCCTGGCGTCCCTTGCCGCGGACTTGGGTGACCCGCGCTTCCGGTAGCGCCGCGCCTGTCCTCCACTGCTGCCTGAATGACAGGCCTCATCAGAGTCCTCCGCGGCGGAGCGGAGGTTGCATGCCTTTCGGCAGCGACGCTCACACAGGGAGACCAGGTCCTCCATGTCATGTCCTCCTCTTCCCGAATGTCGTTCTTCTCTTCGGGCTTCAACTTCCGGAGTTCGCCATGCTCTAGAACGTCTCGGTCCTTCTATGGCTCCAATCTCCGGCGTCGTCTCCACCGAGTCCACAATACGCACCCGGAACGTACTTGGGCAACGGCTCATAGGGGCCCAAGTCCCCGGGTCGGCGGTAGGTAGGGGCAGCAGGTAAGCTTCTGCTACCATAAAGAAGGTCCCTACCAGGACCGGCCCCCGCTGTGCCCCTTCCGCCTGTAACCCCTGCCGATTTGCTCCTGATCAACGATTGCATTGCTCAAAATCCAAGGTTCCAAATCCAAAAATATAGAAAATAAAATCCTCCTTCAACCCTGAATGGCAACCAGATCCCACAAATACAGCAATAACCCAATTCACAATCCAAATCAGGCTGCGGGCTTTCGTTCAGCACACCGGTCGTCCCACGGTGGCGGGCATGTACAAGAATTGCACCAAGGAAGAAAGCCCTGAAATTGGCATATGAACACAAATAAAGCAAACTTGGGGAAAGAGGTAAACATACACATTCACAGCCATAAACCCCTCATTCCCTGGACTCAAGACCTTCCCCTGACTCACCAACATATTGCCCTGAACCAGCTCAAATGAGATGGCTGAATGCCATGTGTCACAAAGCACTACACAAACCCCAAAAATGTGTTCACTCCCAAGCCTCCAAATCCTAGCCCAATGGGGGAGGTGGTGTGTCATGGCTTCTAGTGGCACTCAGGACCATGCCCTACCCTGACATAACCTTGGTTGGACTTGGAGTTGAATGGGCTTGGAGATATGTCCCATGAGTTTGAACTCATAACATGCCAAGAAACTGCCAATTCACACCATATTGGCCATATATCAAATATATGCTGAAAATTGAAGTTACCACTTATCCGAAGGCTCAAAGCATGCATGGAATCGAAGTCTAGTATTCATGGAGGATGGAGACCAAAGGTCAATGCCCATGTACATCCCCACTTTCACCCTCAAAACCACTTCGGATATGGGCGCCACGCACTGCCCAAGTCAGCCCATGATCTTGAGACCAATTCTTGTGATCCCTCGTGCGCCAAGCCAAATGGAGTACGCGATTCGGCATATGGTGGTGTTCCACTCCAAAGCATATGCCAACATATGAACAACATACCATGGTTCGACTCTCCATAGGCTTCTTGCTGTTTGCCGACCAGGTAAGTACACAAAACGCAAAAGTGAGCAAAAATTGGGGTCCAAAACATGAAAATATGACCAAATACAAAGTTGTCATGATAGTATATCTCTATGCTCACCCATGATATCCGCTCATGGTTCAATACACAAATGTTTGGATTCATTTGCGAACAATTCCCCCACTTGGATCCCCAATCGGGCGCATGGAGATACCTTCAACACTCATATCAACATGCCCCATGAAAATGGGAGAGCACTCATGGATCTCTTTGCCAAACATACCATGAGCAATACATACGCGGTAGACTTGGTCTAGCGCTTTGAATTCCACAATTGAGACATGGGCCAAACCCTTGTCAGGTATGGCTCCCCATCTCTACGGCCACACGAAGATATATAACATGGGCGTGAGCATATCAAGACAAATACCATGCATATAAAACATACCCTCAAAAGTGGCTCCCACCATGATATGCCATGTCCCTCCATGGACATAACTCACGTCAAAGATGTGTAGGAACCCAAGGAAAGTATCTATGCAACCCCAACACTCATGCGATACAATCGAAAGTCGCATTAAAATATTCGGTTGCGCGGTCCAAGAGTTATATATCACTTTATACCCTCTTGACCCTTATCCCTTGCTACAACGGGCATGTGTACACACCAAAGACGTTTGATGCTCTGTAAATTAAGTTGAGACCAAGGCGCTTGCAACGCAACCTTCATTCTTCTCTTTCCTCACACTCGCTCGTAGATATGGCCCTTCAAAGTGGTCCCACGATTCACTTTTGTTTCCCTTATATCTCCAAGTCAAATGGGTGGCAAGTATAAGGGAAACCTGATTCCGGCATAGGGAAAATAGTATGACCACTCAGAGAAGACCAAATCAAGTGCGGCGATGTCGAAGTCGAAAATCCGATTTCGACATCGCGAAAAATTCAGATTAAAATTTCGAGTGCATATTTAGAAAATTGCGGAAGCAACGAACCCTTTACTGATGAAATCTGACCCTTCATCGGGGTTTCCGCCAAAATATCTGGAAATAACAGTTAACCAATCGGTTAACGCAAAATCGCGAGCCAACTGACAGTCGCCGATACATTGACCATCAGAACGAAAGGCTGAAAAATTACGGAAACATTATGATAATAAAACCCTGTTGATTCCTGATATTCTGATATATAAATCTCCGCTGGCGGCGCCTCGGTACTGAATGTGGCCGCTCGTAGCCGGAATGGCCAAACCTATCACACTATCACATCGGGTTAGTTCAGGTGGACGGGAGAGTATGATATCAGCCAATGGCGGCTTGCCGGCACATAGATACACACCCCAAGTGACCCCAAGATGGCCACGGGGGTCCGAACCGGCTTCACCATACACGGGCGCCGGCGCGCCTCAACGACATCCAACCCCATAAACTACAGCGCCCCGTCAGACATTTCGTCGTACACATCACCCCATACAGAATTGACCACTCCCATTGTGAGTGTAATGGTCTCGCCCTTGGTTCTAACGTCTGCGAAGCACTCAAGAACAATAACCAAAACTTAATATCATCCCGTCAATCTGTACAAACATTTTGAGTGTAAAATACATACCTAATTTATGCTTTCTGATATGTCTACTTTATTCTGATCTTGCCTATGCTACGCATGCGCGACACACGGGATCGCACCTCCGATCTTTACTCTGTGTCCTATTACACTCCCTTCCCAAGCTATATGCTGGGGTTTACCTCAGCAAATGGTTGACTAAGGAAAATAGACCCTCAGATCTTTACACTGATGTGGCGGGGTTTGGTTTGGTTTGGGTCAAGGCCTGTGCCGGACGCCCTGGCCCATGGTCAGCACTCGCCTTTGTGCCGACACGAATGGGCTAGGCGAATCGCGGTTGTCCGGTCCCAAGGCCTGCCGGACTGTTGACCGCCCCCGTACCCCGTGGTGGCACACACCGGAGGGAGATGCCGCCGTGCCTGTGTGTGTGGCGCGCGCGGGGCAGGAGGGCGGGGCGTGCATGCTGGTGGCGCTCGCAGGGCATGACGGGTCACACGGCTGCGCCGCGCCTGGCCCTGCCCGCTGGCGCCGGTGCCGCTCCAGTGTTTCTGGTTTCCCCCGCTGCGGCTTGGTCCGTCCGTGTCGCCGCTTGTAGTGGCGTCCCGGCTGTTCGTGTGGTCGTCGGGTGTGAACCAGGGTCCGCCACCACCGGGCCCTGGCTGCTTGTGGTGGAGGCGCGTCGGGGGGGGGGGGGGGGCGTGTGGGGGGTTGTGTGATGCCTGGTGCTCCAGGCCCCGGCAGGGAGGCCATGGGAGCCTGACGCTGAGCCCGCCGGGGGAGTGTTCGGACTGGACACGCCGCCTCCCGGTCATTGACATGCTGCCAGCGGCCCCACGACTGCATGAGGCACGGGGGCGCGCTCCCTGGGCGCTCGACTGGGGGGGTCCACACCTCCTGACTGCTCTAGGCACTGGTGGTGTTGTCGTGGACTGGACCATCCGCCCACGGCGCTGAGGGACGGCAGGAGGAGGGGCTCCAGGGCGCGCTGAGCGCTGCCCTGCCCTGGAGCCTGCCCGGGCTCGGGGCCTGGGTGGCGGTGCTACTGCCCGCGTAAACGGGGGGGCCCAGAGGGCACACCACCCGAGTGACCGCTCTGTTTGGAAGGGGGAGGGGGGGGCAGGGGTCGGCAGGTGGCTGTCTGGCCTCCAGGGGTCGCCCACAACTGAACTGGAGTGCACGGGGCTGTGCTGGCCTAGGCGTCTGTGATGAAGTTGGAGGGGCACGCGCACACCTGGAGGTTCCCTAGGCAGGCCGCTCAAGGGATACCCACAGCAGTCAATCTGCGAGCCCTTCACAGCCTCCACTTTTTAGGCCCTGAGGGCGCCGACTCCGTGCACCTCTCCCGTCGGGGGGCAGGCTGGGGGGGGGGGGGGTAGTGGTGGTTGGGTCTACCTGCTCACTTGTTTGGGAGAGGAGGACCACCTGCTGGGTTACCATGCGGGTCCCAGATCCCAACATACCCATCGTTCGGCGTCCGCTCCCTGTCCGTGAGGGGAGGGACCTTGATCACCATGTGACGGCCTGCAGTGAGGGTGCGGGGGTGCGAGGGCATGCTGGGGGGGGGGGGCTGTGCTGGGCCTGCTTTCGGCCCCATTTCTGTTGGGGGGGGGGGGGGGCAGCAAAAGGCCTGCTCCCCTGTTTCCTGGTTCCCAAGGGGGACCAGCCCACGGCCTGCACCCTCGCTTTGTGGTGGCTGAAATTTGGGCCGACAAGGTGATGTGGGGGGGGGGGGGGGGGCTGAGCTGCTGTAGACAGCCCCGAGCAGGGTGTCAAACAAAAAAAGCTGTCAAACACACACCCTAAAAAAACATTTACTGTGGTGTGCTGCAGTGCAAGATTGCCCTGCAGCCCTACATGCTGGTTTAAGTGGGTGTGGGGGTAGAAATGTGGGTGGCCTAAGTTGCACAGCAACCCTACAATACTAACCTGCCTACAAACAGCTAACTGCCGGCAGCAATGGCTAAGCAGGCATCGCACTGCACTAGACCTTGTGCAAAGGAGGCGGGGGGGGGGGGGGCTGTCAGAAAATCTGTAACAATTTTCTGCCTGCCCGAAAAGGTTAGAATATTTTACAAATGAAAATTTGTATCCCTGCACCTGCAACCCTGCAGACAGTAACAGCACCACATAAAAATTATTTCTCTTCTTGAAACTTCTCAGAATTTTTTCAAACCTGACGTAAAGTACAAAAACCCATTAACCTGATTAACCTGACTTCTGAGTTCTGTCTTCACTTGTTTTCTGTCTTCATTGGCGCTGTAGTCTGCAGAGCAAGCAAGGCAAAGAAACAGGGGGAGAAGAAGAAAAAACGAAAAGACCGAAAGCGCAGAAAAGCGATGCAAAGCAACCGCTCGGGCACAAACGACCGAACACTGCAGAGCAGCAGAAACACACCTGAAGTGCTCTACTCCCGCGTTCTGTGTCGCTCGTTGTCTTGAACTTCTTTGCACCTGTGCAAAGCAAAAGAATAGAAAGAAAACACTGCAGGGCCGCCCATGGATTTCTCCATGGCGCTCCTGAGGGTCTTAACCCGCTCCACCAGCTCTACCGCGGCCGGCTTTGCCGGGAGCTCCGGACCCGAGGCGAGGGGCTGTAGCTCCTCTAGCCTTTTCAGGCGTCCTGACATGTCCTCCATCAGTTGGAGGAGGCTGTCCACCACTCGCTGCTGCCTCTCCAGGGCCAGCTCCAGATTCTTCCGGTACCGGTCCCGTTCCGCTCGCAGCTCCTCCATGTCTTTCTCCGCGGCCGACTGGTCGTCCAGGATCCCCGCGATGTCCTCCTGTAGACCGTCCTTGGCGTTGTCCAGGCGGTCAAGGCGATGCACGATGGCGTCCATCCCCATCTTCAAGTACTTGCCCATGAGGAAGGACACGTGCTCGCAGTGGCACGCAGCGTGCTTTCCGCTGGATTCAGCGCATCGCGCAGTTCCCGGCACCTCAGACTCGTCGCCCATGGGCGTATCGCCTATGGCGTCCGTCTCTGGTCCCGTGTGCCGGGGCACAGGTGCCGTCCGGGCCCTGGCTGGCCTCTCCAAGCCCTCGGCGTCGTGCTTCAGGGCGGGCTCGGGGGCCGTATGCGCCCTGGCGATCGGCGCGGACATCTCCGACTCCGAAGGTGGCTCGTAGGCTGTCCGATAGCCCTCGGAGTGCCCCTCGGATTCCCACAGCCTGACCAGGCTGGGGTCCGTGTCCATAGCCCCGGCGTCCCTTGCCGCGGACTTGGGTGACCCGCGCTTCCGGTAGCGCGGGGCCCGTCCTCCACTGCTGCCTGAATGGCAGGCCTCATCAGGATCCTCCGCGGCGGAGCGGAGGTTGCATGCCTTTCGGCAGCGACGCTCACACATTGAGACCAGGTCCTCCATGTCACGTCCTCCTCTTCCCGAATGTCGTTCTTCTCTTCGGGCTTCAACTTCCGGAGTTCGCCATGCTCTAGAACGTCTCGGTCCTTCTATGGCTCCAATCTCCGGCGTGGTCTCCACCGAGTCCACAATACGCACCCGGAACGTACTTGGGCAGGGCTCATAGGGGCCCAAGTCCCCGGGTCGGCGGTAGGTAGGGGCAGCAGGTAAGCTTCTGCTACCATAAAGAAGGTCCCTACCAGGACCGGCCCCCGCTGTGCCCCTTCCGCCTGTAACCCCTGCCGATTTGCTCCTGATCAACGATTGCATTGCTCAAAATCCAAGGTTTCAAATCCAAAAATATAGAAAATAAAATCCTCCTTCAACCCTGAATGGCAACCAGATCCCACAAATACAGCAATAACCCAATTCACAATCCAAATCAGGCTGCGGGCTTTCGTTCAGCACACCGGTCGTCCCACGGTGGCGGGCATGTACAAGAAATGCACCAAGGAAGAGAGCCCTGAAATTGGCATATGAACACGAATAAAGCAAAGTTGGGGAAAGAGGTAAACATACAAATTCACAGCCATAAACCCCTCATTCCCTGGACTCAAGACCTTCCCCTGACTCACCAACATATTGCCCTGAACCAGCTCAAATGAGATGGCTGAATGCCTTGTGTCACAAGTCACTACACAAACCCCAAAAATGTGTTCACTCCCAAGCCTCCAAATCGTAGCCCAATGGGGGAGGTGGCGTGTCATGGTACAGGATGGCACTCAGGACCATGCCCTACCCTGACATAACCTTGGTTGGACTTGGTGTTGAATGGGCTTGGAGATATGCCCCATGAGTTTGAACTCATAACATGCCAAAAAACTGCCAATTCACACCATATTGGCCATATATCAAATATATGCTCAAAACTGAAGTTACCACTTATCCGAAGGCTCAAAGCATGCATGGAATCGAAGTCTAGTATTCATGGAGGATAGAGACCAAAGGTCAATGCCCATGTACATCCCTATCTTACCCTCGAAACTCCTTCGGATATGGGCGCCACGCACTGCCCAAGTCAGCCCATGATCTTGAGACCAATTCTTGTGATCCTTCGTGCGCCAAGCCAAATGGAGTACGCGATCCGGCATATGGTGGTGTTCCACTCCAAAGCATATGCCAACATATGAACAACATACCATGGTTCGACTTCCCATAGGCTTCTTGCTGTTTGCCGACCAGGTAAGTACACAAAACGCAAAAAGGAGCAACAATTGGGGTCGAAAACATGAAAATATGACCAAATACAAAGTTGTCATGATAGTATATCTCTATGCTCACCCATGATATCCGCTCATGGTTCAATACAGAAATGATTGGAACCATTTGCGAACAATTCCCCAACTTGGATCCCCAATCGGGCGCATGGAGATACCTTCGCCACTCATATCAACATGCCCCATGAAAATGGGAGTGCACTCATGGATCTCTTTGCCAAACATACCATGAGCAATACATACGCGGTAGACTTGGTCTAGCGCTTTGAATTCCACAATCGAGACATGGGCAAAACCCTTGTCACGTATGGCTCCCCATCTCTTCGGCCACACGAAGATATATAACATGGGCGTGAGCATATCAAGACAAATACCATGCATATAAAACATACCCTCAAAAGTGGCTCCCACCATGATATGCCATGTCCCTCCATGGACATAACTTCACGTTAAAAATGCGTAGGAACCCAAAGAAAGTATCTATGCAACCCCAACACTCATGCGGTACACTCGAAAGTCGCATTAAAATATTCGGTTGCGCGGTCCAAGAGTTATACATCACTTTATACCCTCTTGACCCTTATCCCTTGCTACAACGGGCATGTGTACACACCAAAGACGTTTGATGCTCTGTAAATTAAGTTGAGACCAAGGCGCTTGCAACGCAACCTTCATTCTTCTCTTTCCTCACACTCGCTCGTAGATATGGCCCTTCAAAGTGGTCCCACGATTCACTTTTGTTTCCCTTATATCTCCAACTCAAATGGGTGGCAAGTATAAGGGAAACCTGATTCGGGCATAGGGAAAATAGTATGACCACTCGAAGAAGACCAAATCAAGTGCGGCGATGTCGAAGTCGAGAATCCGATTTTGACATGGCGAAAAATTCAGATTAAAATTTCGAGTGCATATCTAGAAAATTGCGGAAGCAACGAACCCTTTACTGATGAAATCTGACCCTTCATCGGGGTTTCCGCCAAAATATCTGGAAATAACAGTTAACCAATGGGTTAACGCAAAATCGCGAGCCAAATGACAGTCGCTGATACATTGACCATCAGAACGAAAGGCTGAAAAATTACGGAAACATTATGATAATAAAACCCTGTTGATTCCTGATATTCTGATATATAAATCTCGGCTGGCGGCGCCTCGGTACTGAATGTGGCCGCTCGTAGCCGGAATGGCCAAACCTATCACACTATCACATCGGGTTAGTTCAGGTGGACGGGAGAGTATGATATCAGCCAATGGCGGCTTGCCGGCACATAGATACACACCCCAAGTGACCCCAAGCTGGCCACGGGGGTCCGAACCGGCTTCACCATACACGGGCGCCGGCGCGCCTCAACGACATCCAGCCCCATAAACTACAGCGCCCCGTCGGACATTTCGTCGTACACATCACCCCATACAGAATTGACCATCCCCATTGTGAGTGTAATGGTCTTGCCCTTGGTTCTAACGTCTGCGAAGCACTCAAGAACAATAACCAAAAGTTAATATTATCCCGTCAATCTGTACAAACATTTTGAGTGTAAAATAGATACCTAATTTATGCTTTCTGATATGTCTACTTTATTCTGATCTTGCCTATGCTACGCATGCGCGACACACGGGATCGCACTAGCGATCTTTACTCTGTGTCCTATTACACTCCCTTCCCAAGCTATTTGCTGGGGTTTACCTCAGCAAATGGTTGACTAAGGAAAATAGACCCTCAGATCTTTACACTGATGTGGGGGGGGGGGGGGGGGCTGAGCTGCTGTAGACAGCCCCGAGCAGGGTGTCAAACAAAAAAAGCTGTCAAACACACACCCTAAAAAAACATTTACTGTGGTGTGCTGCAGTGCAAGAGTGCCCTGCAGCCCTACATGCTGGTTAGAGTGGGTGTGGGGGTAGAAATGTGGGTGGCCTAAGTTGCACAGCAACCCTACAATACTAACCTGCCTACAAACAGCTAACTGCCGGCAGCAATGGCTAAGCAGGCATCGCACTGCACTAGACCTTGTGCAAAGGAGGCGGGGGGGGGGGGGCTGTCAGAAAATCTGCAACAATTTTCTGCCTGCCCGAAGAGGTTAGAATATTTTACAAATAAAAATTTGTATCCCTGCACCTGCAACCCTGCAGACAGTAACAGCACCACATAAAATGTTTTTCTCTTCTTGAAACTTCTCAGAATTTTTTCAAACCTGAAGTAAAGTACAAAAACCTATTAACCTGATTAACCTGACTTCTGAGTTCTGTCTTCACTTGTTTTCTGTCTTCATTGGCGCTGTAGTCTGCAGAGCAAGCAAGGCAAAGAAACAGGGGGAGAAAAAGAAAAAACGAAAAGACCGAAAGCGCAGAAAAGCGATGCAAAGCAATTGCTCGGGCACAAACGACCGAACACTGCAGAACAGCAGAAACACACATGTAGTGCTCTGCTCCCGCGTTCTGTGTCGCTCGTTGTCTTGAACTTCTTTGCACCTGTGCAAAGCAAAAGAATAGAAAGAAAACACACATGTCATATAAAAAAAACAACCTGTCAGATCGTCAGTCATACCTGATGAAAATTCCATACTGAACCTCCTGATTCCCACCTCTGATTCCTGAACAGCCTGCAGAGCACACAAAGAGGTTAGAAAATACACACAACACGCAAACGACAACTATGCTAATCCACATGACGTGTGAAAACGCAAACGAAAATGTACCTAAACGCAGCATGCAAACTTTTTATTACTGATTCCTGTTGTCAAACGCGTAAATGTAGTTGTGCAATATATAACAAAAACTGAGCAAGCTGGACTAAACAAACCTACGCAAACGCATTCACACACATTGCGCACGCAAAATTGCACTCTCGAACTCGAAACAACAGGAAAACACTGAAAACACACATGATAAAATTTACCTGGACAAGGACAGAAATGAAAGACTGAGATTTAAAAGACTGAAAGTAAAAAGACTGGGCAACACACAAAAACTGAACAAGAGAAATTAAAAGACATACACTCCAATGACGGGTCATGTGGAAAAAATATTCAGAGAGCCTACACAGAAAAAAAAAACTCTCAAGCTGCCCGAGGCTGCGGTAACACTCCTGTCCACCTACCCCCCCGCAGGCAAACAGAGGCCGTGGCGAATCACCCGCCCGACCCGAGTAGGTGCCACCCCCAGAAAAAGAATCGCCCTTCAACTCAGGGTGGGGTGTCCTGCCTTACCAACCCAAGGCCAGGACTGTCAGGAAAAATGAAGGGCTTTAGAAGGCACCCAAGACCTAAAGGCTTTGAAGGCGCCTTGACGGGAGGACAATCCCTGCCTGCAGTGGGGGTTACTGTCTGACCTAAACAAGCGCTCGCTAAGCACAGGACCAACAAAACAGACACTCACTGGCCAAAAACAGAAGAAGTTGAAGTAGAGACCACTAACAACACAAACAGAAAATGAAAGAAACAAAAAGGAAGCAGAAGCACCCAAACTGGGTCGTGCGTGCTCGCAAAGGGCGAAGGGACGCAACTGCAACCCAACAGACAACTCAAAGATGCCCTAAAAGACAGAAAAACACCAAAATGAGAAAAGCTGAAAAAAATACAAAAGGAGGAAAAAGAAGACAAACCTGTATATACATACACACATATAAACACACTGCACACTCAAAAGCACACAAACTGAGCACGCAGCACATACTCAATTTTCACATTCACTCATTTGCATCCTGGATTCCTGGCTGCTCCACCTGCAAAAGCAGGAGCAGGAACGCCAGAACCACGGAAAAAAGAAAAGACAAAAAAAAAACGAAGCGAACACTGCAGGCATGCAACACATAACACACCTGTAAACAGGACGTGTGCACGTGTGCTCACCCTTCGTGTCGCGTCTCGCTGCGTTGGCTGGTGCTGCGCTGCTGCACCTGCACACACACACACACACACACTCAAGGGCAAAACCAAAGAATAAAGCCTTAACAACGAACGCGTAAGCGAACGAAGCAGGCGACGAAAAAGACAATACGACACGAAGCAAAAGCTAAAAGCGTTCAACGCTGAAAATTACCTACTCCTCAGGGCGGCGCTTGCAAGGCCTGGGCGCCACTGCTTCAAAAGTCTCTGCTCCTGCCCAAGTCTTTGCTGCCTCAGAAAGTGTGGGCAGTGTCCACCACGCTGCTGCGCTTAGCCAGCGCGTTTGCAAGCAGCGTCCACAACGCTGCATTGATATCCCAACGCGGTCTTCGCAGCGTCCACCAAGCTGCTGCTCTGCCAACGTGTTTGATGCAGCGTCCACTACGCTGCGTTGACGACTCACACGTTGTTCGTAGCGTTCACCACGCTGCATTGAGGGCAAGCAGCGTACACCACGCTGCGTTGTCCATCCTCACTGTGCTCGGCAGCGTCCAGCATGCTGCTGTGATGCTCCAGCGCGGTTGTTCGCAGCATCCACCACGCTGCCTTGATAACCCAACGCGCTGCTCACAACGTGCTCCATACTGCTGCGAAGGCAAGGGGCTGTCAGATGCCCCACTGTTGACGACGGTGACCAAAGCTCTGTTGGCTGCGTAACCACGCTGCCATGATCACCCACGCTGTTCTTTGCAGCGTCCACGACGCTGCTGTGATCAGCCAAACTCTGGTTCCGGCAGCGTCCACGACGCTGCTGATCCCCAAGCGCGTCCTGTGGCAGCGGTCACGACGCTGCTGTGATTTCCGAACATCTCCTTGGCAGCGTTCACGACCCTGCTGTCCTCCCACTCGTTGATGGCAGCATTCAGCACGCTGCTCTTCTCTGCCCACTCGTTGTTACTGACCCTCATCGCACAGCAACAAAATACCTCTTCCATCATTGGGACAGCATAAGCAAGACCTCTTTTCCCATTGACGGGATTGTAATGGTCTTTGTCCTTGGTCTTGGTATCCCCTTCAGTTTGTGAGGGTCTATTTTCTTCGATTGACGGGATTGTAATGGTCTTGCCCTTGGTTCTAACGTCTGCGAAGCACTCAAGAACAAAAACCAAAACTTAATATCATCCCGTCAATCTGTACAAACATTTTGAGTGTAAAATACATACCTAATCTATGCTTTCTGATATGTCTACTTTATTTCGATCTGGCCTATGCTACGCATGCGCGACACACGCGATCTCACTAGCAATCTTTACTCTGTGTCCTATTACATGAGCACCACGACCCTCCCTGCTCCGGTCCGTGAACCTCACCCCTGTGCCAACCACTCCCGGCCCCCACCATAACGGGCAACATGTACCTGGACACAGTGCCAGCAGACCCAAGCATATACATCCTGCCCAACAGGTCCAGGGAACACGCTATTTCCCTGCATGGGGTAGAGTCCCTGGCCCTTGGACCGCCCACCCCAAAACACCAACACCAAAACATCCTGGGCGACGAATAGTCGCAGGCGACAGATGGGGGAAGAAAGGCCCACCAGCGCGCTCTGGCCCACATCACCGTGCAGCCCGCAGCCCCCCTACCTAAAGACTTCGGCACAGAGCGCCAGATTGTCCTGCAAGAAGAAGCCGAGCACATCATCACCGCCGCCCTATACACCCTCGAGGCCCAGAAATACCACTGGGACCCCACTACCATCCCAGCGATGCCCCCACCACCGCAGGGCCCGGATGACCGCGTCATCCCCCTCCACATCGATCAACTCATCTGCCGCACGGCCACGCCACACCTCCGGCCCTCTCGAATGGAAATAGCCCTCGCACCATGGGACAGCCTCGACGCACCCACCCAACATCCCGCTGTCCACATCCTCAAAGCGGAAGCCCAATGGTGGGTCCTCCACTGGGCCCTAGGGTCCTCATGGCAGCCCAGGCCTACCCCAGAAGTAGACCCAGAGGACCCTCCACAAGGCCGGCAACGACTCCTCCAAGCCACCACTGCCACAGGCCGCGAGGGCGCCCAGTGGGAGGCGCTCTACACGGCGCTCTACTGGGCCCAAGGATCCCCGAACTGGTCCAGACACACCGGAACCCGCAGAGGCCTGGGTCATGCAGGCAAAGGCCACGAGGAACTACCACCTGCACCACCCTTCGGACGACAGCGCACCCGCACTGCCATGGCCCACAGACCCCCCAGAGACAGTACGGAAACTCGCCTGCCTCACGTGGAACCGCGCGAAGGCGACCATTCAAACACCCGCGGAGCTCCGGCTGTGGGACCCGAGACAGCAGGGGACACACCCCCTCTTCCAGCCCCACGCCCCCTCAGTGCCACAACCACCAGTCCCGCCCGAGCGAGCATGAAGAAAACGAGGCACACCCGCCCCTAGCGCCCAACAGACCAGAAAAGATGGCAAGGCAGCAGCCTCCTGACCCCCGGCACCCGCCCCGGCCTCCTCCCCCAGACCCGGCATCCGCCCTGCCAGACCCCCGCGCCAAGCCGGACTAGGCATCCCCATCATCCTCCCTCCCGCCACAGGCACCGCCCTAGCCCAAAGCATACCCACAATTCCAAAAGGGCACGAGAGTCCAACAGCCCTTCCACAACAACCACACGGGTGACTGGGTCTAGTGCGAGGGCACAATCCAGTACTGCCTCCAGGACCCGGGCCCAAACATTGGGGTGCAAATCTGGGTGCCCTGGCACCGCCAGCGGGAGCTCGACGAAGGAAGCAGCGCCCCAGACAAGCCACGGGACGACACCTTGGAGCTCAACAGCGCCCAGCCCATCCCACGCGTCACCCCGGAGAACAAGGCCCACAGGGGCATCAACTACACCGGCGAAGTCCCCCCTGGAGTGGAGCCAAGGCCTCCCCCCACCACGCACACCTAAGTGCCCACCACCCAGCAAAAAGTCCCCGAGCCCCAGTCCTCCTCCCTGACGGGGCAAGGGCCGGGGACGAAGGCCCCCACAGCCCCGGCCTGCGCCCACTGAGACTACAATCAACCTCCTTGACCTCAACCACCTGGCCATCACATAGCCCAAGGACGCCACCGCCGCCCTCCAGGAGCTCCTGATGGCACAGGGGACGGACTGGGTTCCCCACCTTCTCACCTTCCAGGAGCAAGGCCTTGAACTGGCACAGAGGAACCGCACTGTATGCCCGGGCTGGTATCCACGTCCACCTCGTCCACCACCTCAGCATCCCAGGGAGACTGAGCGTCTACGAAGTCGTCGGGAATGAATGGCAACTAAACGTCATCAACACCCAGGTCCCCTTCGGCGACGCGTTGGAACCCTTCGTCCAGGCCCTGACCAAGGCCTACCGCCAGATTACCATGCTCGCCCCCACCATCATCATCGGCAAAATGAACGCCGCCTCCACCTCAGCAGAACGGGGAGCACAGGCCACACACCAAGACGATGCAGTCCGCGACACCATCGACCTGCTGGGGCTCGTGGACCTGACGGCCGACCTCGAAGGCCAACCATCCCACTTCCCCAACCAAAGAGAGGCCGCCCTCTCCCGCATCGAGGTATGCTACCGAGAACCCACCGCCATCATCCGGACGGAGGCCCGATACAGCTTCCTCCAACTGGGACCCACAGGCCATATGCCCCTGCACATTCGCCCCACCATCCCCAACCTCCCCCCCAGCCCCGGAGAGGATGCGGGCCAGGGCTTACCTTCCCCCCTGAAAATGCCCCCATTGCACGACAAACAAGCCTGGTCCCAGTATCACAGGGCCATAAACCGTGCCCGGCGCAATCAACCGGACCCGACCAACCTACTCACAGCCATGCACACGGCTGCTGTCGCCTGCAGTTTCCAGCACAATTCCACACTGAAAGGGAACCAGCCACCCACAGCCCTGGGAGACGTGCTCCAAGACCTCTGGCATGCAGAGCAACCATTGGCAACCCTCCTCCACACCGACACCCCGCAAACCCGCCACCACATACACAATTGCAGGGCACAGATAGCCCACATCAGGGCGGATCTGCAGTAGTCGCACGTCCACAGACAACAGCGCATTGTCCGAGAACATGAGCGATATGCGCGATATGAATCCCCCTACAAAGCCATCTGCCACCTCAGCAACACCATGAACCACACCGGCCACCGCACCATCACCACAGTCCGGCAGGCAGAGGGCTCCCTCACCAACGACCCGGCCACGGTGCTCCAGGCCACCCAACACAGCTTCCTCCACCAACACACCCCCACCCAGGACACACCAGACACAGACACCCAAAACAAAATCCAACGCCTCCCTCAGGTCTTCAACCACGCCCAGAGGAGGCAACTAGAGAAATGCCCTTTCACCATCTACGAAGTCCGGAACGCCATCCAGAATCTCCGGCAACACAAAACTGCGGGCTACAACGGCCTCCCTGCGGAGGCGTACTACCACCTCCCCGGCCAGCTCCTCTGCATCCTCGCCGATCGCCTTTGGGACATCGTCATGGGGCAAACCCTCCTGCCACCAGACCGGGCAACCGTTGTCCGCCCCCTCTACAAAGAGGGGGACTGAGCCAACCCAGATAACTGGCGCCCCATAGTGTGTGCAGTCACGGAGGTCAAGATTGTCTGGACCGTCCTCCCGCGCCGCATCCGCCCCAACGTAGACCCCTACATCCCCGCCAGCCTCTGGATGCTATCGCGGGCCGGTCCCCACACGAGGTAATCATCCTCCAAGAAACCGTTGCTGACATGGACCCAGCGGACGTCATCATCCTCTCCCTCGACAACAAGGGAGCCTTCTCGAACGCCCCCTGGCTACTCTGGGAAGCGGTCTGGAAACACCTGGGCTTCGCCTGCTTCAACATCACCCCAAATTACATCTGCACCCGCAGGTACACAGTCCGCACCGGAGCGGGCCTCACCCCCTTGCTGGAGCCAGGCAGCGGGGTCCCCAAGGGAGGAGCAGAAGGGCCCTTCCGGTACCTCCTCGTGCCACTCCCCCTGACCCTCACCATGGAACGCGACTACCCGACCTATGCGCCCTACCCCCTCCTCTCCCCCCTGGTGGGTTCCGCGGACGACAGCAACCTCACGGTCGCACACACCCCACATCAACCCCACAGCCCAGACGACGGACCCACCGTCACCCAGCAGGCCAACAACTTACTGGACGGAACCATCTCCTACCTCTCCCACAACAACCCCATGGTCCACCCGACCAAGTCGGTGGCCATGATGCAAGGGTCTGCCACGGCCTCCACCCACGGGACGCAAGGGCCCCCATGAACGTCGTGGAAGCCAGCTCTCACTGGGGGTGATCCAGACCACCAACCCCGACGATACCACCCTTCCCCCCAAAATTGCAGTCCACCTGGCTCATCTCCGACGATATGCGTCCCCGGCCACTAAGGCCCTCTCCCTATCACGTCAAAGCTTGGCGTACTACCTCACGGAGGTCTTGAATGCCTCCATAGGCTTCCAAGCACTCCACAAGACGCACCCCACCACCGCCCTCCAGCCAGCCACGCGCGTTGTCACCAAGACATGGGCAGCACACGGGGGCTGGGCCACCTCCATACCCACTAGGGCCATCAGTGCGGCATGGCCCCATTATGAGGACACCATAGGCGACGAGGTAAAGGCAGCCTACAATAGGCACAGCGCACTCCTCCTTCACCACATGACCCACAACCAATCCCCGGAAGTCTTCGAAGTTGCCATGATCCGCCTCCAGGCCGCGCAACGAGCCCGCAATACATGCCCACGCTGGATACTCCACCAGACAGAGATGCCACCAACACCAACACCGGCATCTGGAACAACCTGCAGCTTTTACTCCTCTTGCCACACCCCGCCACACTCAGCAACCACACATGTCAGGGGGAAGGACCCCTGGCAGTCCTCTGCGGGGACCTTCACCATCGCCCTAAAGGTACCATCGACACCATCAACCTCGTCGGCGCCTCCATCACAGTTGTGTACGTCACTCTCTCCCAAATGAGGGTCCTTCACAGCAGCAGGGGCACACGACATCCCTTTCCTAAAGCCTCTGAGTGGCCTCCATACCGCCTCCTCCAGCAAGCGTGGGCAGCGGGAAACTGTCTACCGGACAACACAGACATGAAAAGGGCCACAGAGACTTCAGAGCACAACACCCATATCTCGTCCCAGCTACGGCGCTCTACACCGCCATCAGCTCAAAGCACGAGCCTGTTCCCCCTGTGACGGGCCAGATTCTGCCGCTAACCCTACTACTAGCCCAGAACAAGGCCAAACCAACGCAGACAGCCCTAATCCGCAACGGGGCAGAGTGGCACATACCAGAACACCAAACAACAACCCAGGACCTACCAGCGGTCCTGCACGACTCCAAACATATGCCCCGCACATGTTGGACCTGTGACCCCAAGGTACCACCACACCATGCCCCTATTACGGCTCATAGCACGCTTCCACACCCACCCCACGGCCCACCTACCAGCAGAGGCCTAACCATGGCTGACCCTGTGGTTCCCCCATGCCGACACGAACCCCACAGTGGCGTGAAATGCGGACCACAAACCCCAATGCCTATTCACCACAACGCCCACCTGGCCCCGCCCCGATCCCGCAGGAATTGCAATCCGCTACAGCATGCACGAACCGGGCAGATTTGGCAAGCACGAGCACCCCTACTATCCACTCCACCACTCGTGCTACACGCCAGAACACCTAACAAAAACCCTCACATGCCGAAACCTGAACCAGGACACAGCCTACATCCTCCACTACATCCACTCCTACCTCACACAAGGACAACCAGAACAGGGACTCATAGCCGTGTCCCCCCCGCGGGAAACGCATCATCTCCAAAGGAATAGGGGTGTACGCCACCCCCATCCTGCACCCCAGGACCCCGGTGGCCCACCTCACCACGGGCCTTGCCGTATACGCCTACCTGCCGATGAACTTATTTTACCTCCCACAGCAATCACCAGCGGACCTCGTCTTCTTCAGCGACGCCTCAGGGAAGTCCGCCCTCACGCCCATCACGGGGGGGACCACCCTGCAACTAACGCACACCGGGGGACACTACCACATGGACCACCACACAGGCCACACCACCTACAGGGCCTCCTCCCACGGAGAACTTGGGGCCATAGCGGATGTCGTCACCAGACTCGCGGCCACCCTGCCCGCCTTCCCCCTGCACGTCGTCCGAGTCTGGTTCGTTCTGGACGCCACTGTTGACACACACCTACTCCTCCGCGTGGCACGACAGCCACTCCACAAGGCCACCGCAACAAGCCTTGGCACCCAAGCACTGATGCACTGGAAAGCCCTCTGCAGCCTCCCTCCCTACGTCCAACTCCACATCCTGAGGCAGGAATCCAACAGGCACCAATAACGGAATGGTAACGTCGACATCCAGGCAGTGCACCAGCGCACCACGCACCTACCGACCCTCCAGGTACCAGACCTGGACCGCAACCACACACACTTCCAGCACCTACCGCCCAAGCTGGAATCCCATAAGACCCCGGACCAAGTGCCTAACGCGGATGTGGCATGGCCCGAGCCCCTGCGCCCCCGGCTTCACGCGCCAACGCTGTTGTGGTTGGTGACCACGGACGACCAATGCACCCAAGCAGCAGGGCAAGCGCAGCTCCGGGCCGAGTGGGTAATAGTGCAGGTGGGGGCGGGCCAGCCCAAACCCCGTGGGCTCCCCCGTGGCACTGCCCTGCTGGTAGCTACGGGGATGCCGCACGACCCACACATGGCAGTGCACGCGCTGGAGGGCCAGCCGGAGGACACGGGACACCTGGTGGTGCACCAGCGCAGAGGCCCGGCGTGGCTCAAGGAACATGTGACGGCACTTCGGTCCTGGTCAAGCACGATCGCCAGAGCGGAGATCCGGCTGCACGACCACCGGGCGGTCAGCCCCGGCGACTCCAGGGCGCTGAGCGTGGACCAACTGACCCCCAGCCACCCCGACGTCCGGTGGCACTCCGCGGACCTCAACGCGGGGTGGCTCAGCCCTACCGGGTACTACTGGATCCCGGAGGCCTGGGGCCACACCTCTTCCGACGCGTCCGGGGGCGGACCCTGAAAACAGGCCACCAGCGTCGCTCTCGCCGCCGACCTCACCCGCACGTGGGCGGTGGCCATCTCGGGCACGGTGCCCGACGGGGAGGGGGTGGCCGCCTCCCTCCCCGTACAATACGGTCCCCACCGACCATGGGTCCACACGGTGGACGCCGAAGTCATCCTCCACCTCCTGCGGCACGCAGATCGCGAGCGGACAACGGGGGTCCCCGCTGGCGCGGCGAAGGTGGTCAACCAGATGCCCCTGCGGTGGCTCCAGGACGGCCTGTGCGCGCGAGGGCGACACGCCGCGCACCCGTTCTGGTACGTCCGAGCCACCTCGCACCACAGTGACGCCCTACTGCACAAGGCGGACTTGGCGGCGTCCCAGGACATCGTCCTGCAGAACACGCCCCCGGACCCTGGCCACGCCCAACTCATTGTCGCCGGCCGTGACGGCCACCTCGATCTACGGCCCTCCACGATGCGGGCGCTCGGCGAGGTCGCGCAGCGGGCGCAGACAGACCATGCGCTGACGCACCGGGGACACATACCTTTGGGCGCGGCCCACGCCATAGCC
Source organism: Eutreptiella sp. 'Long Island Sound 2002' (assembly GCA_964036045.1). Lineage (NCBI taxonomy): Eukaryota > Euglenozoa > Euglenophyceae > Eutreptiales > Eutreptiaceae > Eutreptiella > Eutreptiella sp. 'Long Island Sound 2002'. The sequence goes on from OZ038379.1 coordinate 133,749,308, forward strand.
TATGTCCACGCCCGGGACCTCACCGCGACGGCCACCAGCCGGTGCAGCGCAGGCTCCGCGTCCGTAAGGAGCGGCTCTCCGGCGTTGCCGTTGTCCCACAACCGTGCCTCCTATGCGGCAGCCCGGAGGAGACCCCGGTGCACATACACGTGGGGTGCGCCCACTCACGGCTCCTCTGGCCCCACTACCGCCAGGTGGTACATGAGGCGGCCCGCCACCTCCCACCCGGGGACAAAGCCCTGTGGGTGCCCTCGTGGCGCTCCGCAGGCACCACATGGACGGAAGTCTTCTGCTCCGGTCTGGTGCCCGAGGACGCGGAGGCGCAGATCCGTGGCATAGCCTGCTACGACCCGCCGGGAGGGACCTCTGTGGACGATTTCCTCCACCACATGCCCCGGCTGGGGGACTTCGCATGGCAGCTTCGCAACCACCGGCTGGAGCAACTCCTCCGCAAGCCCCTAAGCGCGGCGGCCAGGGCGCACCGATGGCTCACTGCGGCAGAGGGCGACCACCCTCCCCCTTCCCCGCGCCCTGACAAGGACTTTGTAGCCTCCCTCCGTGTCGTGAATGGCACTCTGGAGTGCCCGCCACAAGAGGGCCCCCACCCGTACCAGGACCTGCCGAGGGGGTTCCCGAAGCACCTACAAGACGCCCTCTTCCCACCGCGGATCATCGGGCGCGGCTCCATGACCGCGTAGGAGGCGCGCAAAGTTGGTGAGGAATGGGCGCGTGAGTGGAGCCGGTGGTGCGCCGCCACGCGCGCCCCGGAGACCCCTGCGCAACGATACGCCGCCATCCCGCTCGAGGGATGGGGCCGGACACCCGGCCGAGACCAACCGTGATCCGCGGGGCGGGACCTGAGCACCCGTGGGACACGGCGACGGGGGAAACGCTGCAAGCGGCTTCAGGGCCGCAAACAGGATGGACTCGGGACGTGTCCTCACTCCTCAGGACACCCTTCCCCTCCCGCATCGTCCTTCACGCCGCCAACGTACTCCGGGCTACGGAGATACGCAAATGGGGACACGCTGCAGCCACCGTCCGTTGGCACCCCCCGGAGGACGGGGCCGCCCAGCTCGCCGTGGCGCACTTCAAAGCTGGGGGGCCGGTATACGACGACGCCCTGTCCCGGCTGGGCGACACCCAGGGGCCCTTGCTCCTCTTGCTCCCCACCGATATTGCAGCCGCGCTGCGCCAGGAGCTGGACAGCTGCGAAGGGCTGCGAGTGGGATGGGAGGCAGTCGCGGATGGCACCCTACTGGCCCTCCTCCACCGGGACGCCGCGAACGGGTGCCAATGGGATGCGCTGACGCCCCACCTCACTGGGCGCCACGTGTACATGGCAACCCCCCCCCAGGGGCAACCCCACCCGGCGTGGGACGCCCTCATCGCCGCCTTCCACGACCAAGGGATTCTCCCCGACGACACGTGGGGGGAGGTCCAGCTGAAGACGCTCGACAGGGACTACCGGCGCTGCGTCCGCGCCCGCCTGCTGGAGATCCGGAAGCCCCTCCGACAGAGGTGGGACGACCTCTGGCTCCGCCATCTCGACCCTTGGTCGCCGCCCTCCCACCTCCCACACACCTGCCGGCTCTGCGGGGAATGTGACACGGTGTCCTCCGCAGCGTCGACAGGCGCGAACAGGTGCGCGGGGTGCGCCCAGGTGACCGCGTGCCCCTGGCCCGAACCTCCCGCAGGCCCGCGCAGGCGCACCGTAGAGGAGGCCCTGCACCGGCGCATCGAGGGGGCACACCCCCCCTCACACGAACGCGCGGGCCCCGCGGGCGTGCCCTTCTGTGGATCCACGTGCACCTGCGGGACCCCACATCCGTTGCGCACCTGTCGCACGTGTTCGCGCCCTGACTCCCACCCGCCGCCGCCCTTTGCAGAGCCGGCAGTACCATGCCACGCCGACGGGGGGATGGGCCGGGACACGCCAGGGCCCGCCGCGAAGCGTAGGAGGCGGCCGTCCGGGGCCTGGTGGCGGACGCTGTGGCAGAGGCGCACGAGGCGCACGCTGCCGCACGGCGTGACCTGACGGGCAGTGCGAGGGCTTTCCTCAACGAGACCGCCCTCCCGGCCGTCCGCGCCCTGAACGGAGCAGGGGCCCCTACGCTGCTCCCGGCGATGCACCGGATCGTGAACGCCGTCCAGCCAGGGCTCATCAGCCCGGAGGCGGCCCTCTACAGGCACTGGATGGAGTGGCAAGAGTCCAACCGGTCGGGCCGGCCCCTGTCCATGGGTAATACCCTGCAGCTGACGGGAGCGGGGTCCGCCATGTACCTCCGCAGCAGTGCCCTAGCCCTGCTGCACGCCCTCCGGACGCGCTACCCCGGGGACGCCGTCCCGTACCTGAACCAGGCACGGGCCACATACCCGGGGGGAGTGTCCGAGCTGGATGCGGTGCTCCACCTTCTACACCCACCGGACGAGGACCTGGAGGACTCCCGCCGGCGACGCACGCGCCCCGCGGCTGGGCCAACCCGCACCTGTCCCCCCCCCTCTCCAGAACCAGGGGTGCGCACCACAGGGGGCAGGTCCTCTGGCAAGAGTGCCCTGGCACCCCCCTGCTCCTCCTCGTCGTCGCGACCCGCGGGCACCCGGAACGGGTCCTGGGGATCACCCCGACCCACCTCTTTGGGGCAGCACCCGTACCCCGCCCCCCCCTCCCGGCGCCCGCGGCGCGGGACGGGGTACACACCTTCCTGCGAACACATGAGGTCACCGCCGTTACGGGGGTCCACCTAGTGCGGCTCCCCCCTGGCACCACCCGACAACCCCCGGGGGCCCAGGGCCCTGGGCCCCGCCCCAGACTGGGGGCTGTGGCGCGACGCGTGGGCCGCGTGGCTCCCCCGCCTCCCCTCCTAATGCCGATGGATGGCCGCTGGCCCCCGCCCGTGCGGGGCTGACGCCACAGCCGGCCCCCTACCCCCTCCCCCCCTCCCCCCCGCAGAGCACCGCACGGCACTGCCCACGGCATGGCACTGATGCACCAGGAGGTACTGGGAAGGGGGCACCTGCCACCACGCATGCCTACCAGGATAACAGTGATGGCAGACTCTGATGGCTCCCCCCAGCGGGACGACCGCCACCACCGCCGGTCCCACTCCCGCTCCCCCGTCTCTCCGGAGTGGACGGGGGAGACCCCTGCGGAGCGCGAGTCGCGGAGGCTGGTGGAGGCGGCGGTGCTGGTCGGGCCGCCGCCACCGGCCCAGGAGCCCTAGCCAGCCGAGGTGACCGCCCCCGCCGCCCAAGCAGCAAGCCCTGCCGCCCCGCCCCAGGAGGGGGCCACAGACGCGCGGGAAGCGGGAACGGCAGCCCCAGCGAGCGACGCCGCGGCCCCGACCGCGGCCCCTGGCAAGCTGCCGACACGGGGGGCAGCCCCGGCGCAGGAACCAGGCGCATCGCGAGGGCTGCTGCAGCCGCAGAGGGGAGCGGGGAGGGCGCGCGAGGGGGTGCGACCGCGGCGCCGGCAAGCCACGCCACCGCCTCGGCCTGCCACCCCGCGGCCCCCAGCACCCCGCGAAAGCGGGGCAAGGACCCCGCACGGGCCACGGGCGCCTCGCCGGCGGCCGCCGCAGCAGCAGCAGTGGGCAGGGAGAGCGCGAAGTACCGCGCCCACGCCAACCCCACCCACACCCACACCAGTCCCCCCAAGCCTTTCCCCCCGAAGCCCTTCCCCCCGGGGCGGGCGCGGCACGTCCGCCCCCCTGGCGCCCAAGCGCTCGCCGCCGGCCGTCCCCCTGCCGCAGCTGCAAAGACAGCGGGACGCCAGGCGCGTGATCCAGGAAGGAGGGGACGGCGCGCAGGCAGAGCTGCGTGCCAGCCACGGGAGCGCGGGGCGGCGGAAAGGAGGCGACAGAGGAAGTGCCCAGGAGCGCGCGCAAGGAGCGGGCCAGGGCACGCGCGGCAGGGAGCAAGGGCGCAGCAGTTGAGGGGGACAGAGGGCAGGCAGCGGACGGCGGGACTCAGGGCAGGGGGCCGGGAAGGGGCCAGGGCACAGGAGGGGCGCGCAGGGGCGCGGGCAGGGCGCCCAGTTGCAGAGAGCGGGGCGAGGGACGGTGGGCGAGCGGGCAGGCCAGGGCGTGGGGGACAGGGGGCGGCACCCAGGGCACGGGCAGGGGGCCGGGAGGGGGCCCAAGGGCAAGGGCAAGGGCGCCACGGGCTCCAAGGGACAGACGGGACGGGGTATGGGAGCCCGGGGGGGAGGGCGGGCCGAAGGGAGGGGGGCAGGGGGCGGGGCCCCCCCGCAGCCAGACGTGCAGCCGGTGAGGTGCATCCCCCCCGGCATCCAACAGATGCCGGCGCACCACACCCACCACCACCACCACCACCACCACCACCTCTACAACATCGACCCCGGCGCTGGCGAGCTCGTCCCCCCCCAACCCCCACGACCCCAGCACCTGCCAGCCCCCCCCCCGCCGAGAGCGGAGCCGGCGCGGATGGCCTTCGCGGGGGGGAGGGGCGGGGCGCGGCATCGGCGCCGCAGGCACAGGGGCAGCGGGGGGGGCCGGCGCGAGGGGAAGAGGGGGCCTGGCCCTCTGACTGGGACTGGGGCACGGTCCCGGACCCTCTGGGGGATGAGGCCCTCCCCCTGGTGGGGGAGGTGTACGGGTGGTTGTGCTGGGCCAACCAGGGGACCACCAGGGAGTTGAGCCACCGGCCCCTCGATGCGGTGCTCCTCCGGAGGGATGGAGGAAACCGAGAGGTACCCCCGGGGGGGTGGGCAGCTCCGGAATACCACGAGAGGGTCCTGAGGTCAGTGATCTGGGCGGCGTGGCCCGACAGGGAGCCGACGTGGCTGGCCTTCCTGGAAGGGGGAGCGGTACTCCGCATCAGGGATGCGGACGCCATCAACTGGCTCCCCCGGGCCTTGCGCAGCGCCCTCGCCCACTGGCGCTATCGCCGGCGCAACCCGCCGCCGCCACAGCCCCAGCCCCCACACAAGCGGTGGCGCAGGTGACGGCCCAGACAGCGGACGCGAGAAAGTGGGGGGAGGAGCTGGGTCCCCCGACCCACGCCCCCCCCACGGTACGGCGTAAAGGGGGAGCGCGCGCCACCTCCCGCGGGAGGGAGGGCGGAGACAACGAGCGCGGAGGGGAACCTACAAGCCTGCAGCCCGCTAACCGCTGAGCGCTAACCCTCACGGCCGCCCCCGGCCAGCCAGCGCCACGCGATGACGGCGGGGGGGACGAGCGGCCCCAGCGAGGGCCTGCACGAGGGTCCGGCTCTAGTTAGAGGGGGGTCGGGGAAGGGTGCGACTTCCCAGCCGATGGCTGGCCCCCGGGGCCGGGACCGCCATGCCGCCCCCCCCTCGGCCGTCAAGAGGCGGCGCCAGGGGACCGGAGGGCCCCCCCCACTCCCCCCCCCCCCTGCCACTCAGGCCCAAGAGCGGACGGAGGCAGAACGAAGAAAGGGCGGCCCCGACCCCCCCCGAAGAGGCCGCTGCACCCGGGGTGCGGGGGCACCGCGGCCAAGGCAGGCGCCCGCACGCCCTGCCCGCCGCAGGCCGACGGCGGACCGGCGGCGCCCAGGACGGCGCAAACGGAGCGGCCCTATCAGAGGTCGGCCCGGGGAAGACGGGTGCGCGAACCAGGGCGGGGGGGGGTTGGCCCCCCTTCCCCCCCCCCCCCCCCCGCCGCACTGACCCGGTGGCGGCCGACCAGACCGCACCTGACGCCCGCGGCCGCCCGGCAACCCCCACGGCACGAGTATACCCCGGGGGGCCACGCCGGAGACAACAGATGGCAGGCCGACGCCTGAGGGGGCGGGGGGGCAGGGGGTGGCCCCCCCAGCCCCCCCCCCGCTCCCCCCCCGAGCTTGGGAGCCTCAGGAGCGACCCTCCGCCCCCCCGGAGCCGAGGGGGCGCCCCCCCTCCCCCCGAAGGGACCGCGACGCGGGGGGCGGGATGCGGCTGGACTTGCACACCGCGCGCCCCAGCGCCCCCAGCCGCCTGCTCCCGCGGGGCATGAGAAGGGAGGCCGCGCCCCACATGACCCTCCCATGACCGCAGCCCACTCAAGGAGGGCAGGGGGGGGGGTTTAGGTCTGCAGGGGCCCCCAGGGGAGCAGTCCACGGGCCGTCCCTCATCCCCCCCGACTCCGGGGCAGCCCCGCAACCCCGACCGCACGCGCACGCCGGGGGGGAGTGCGCCGACGGCACGAGGGGGGCCAGGATGTGGTACCGCAGGCCGCCACCCAGAGGGGGAGCAGGGAGGCCGCGGCGCGACCCCCCCCCCCAGCCCCCCCGCCGCCCCGCAAGCTGCGGGGGCCCCGGCCCCCAGCCCCCGAGGCAGGGGGGATGGTCCCCCCTCCCCCCGCCCGAAAGAAGACCCGGAGCGCGGCCCATCCCCCCGCCCCAGCCGCTGGCTCCCACAGGAACTGCGCAGAACAAGCGAGCCCGCGCCAATGCGCCAGGACGCCGCACAGATCGCGCCCAGTGAGGGCGGGCGAGCACGAACCAGAGTAGTATGGGGGACCACGCCCCCCATGGACAGAACGACGCCAGTGACACCTGCTTTGTTGCCTGCCCAGGCAAGGCAGAGGGACGGACCGAGGCAGAGGGACCCCCCGCCCTACAGGCCCCCCCCTGGCCGCACAAACGGGGGGCACGGCGCACCCCCCCCCCCCAGCCCGCCCCCCAGCACACGAACGCCACGGACCCGCCCCGCGGCACACAGCCCCCACAGGGCGTGCAGACCAAGGGGACACAGTCGGGCCCCCACACCCGCACGCCCGCGCCCACAGCACGTGGATAGTGGGCGGGCAGTCGGGGGAGGGGGAGCGCCTGACCCCAGACGCCCCTCGCAACAGTGGAGGGCACCCCCCCCGGGGACGCCCTTCCGCCACCCCCACAACCCCAAGCCAAGTAGGGGGGAACCGGGCCCGAACCGCCCCCCCCCCAGCACGCCAGACGGAGCAAAAGACCGGGGCAGGACACGCGGAGGGGCACGGACCACGTGGAACGGCCCTACCAGCGCCCAGTGCCGGGACCGCCTGAGGTGCGCACGCCACACCACCCAGGGGGGGGGGAAGCGGACGCCGCGGGAGCGTGAGCGCACAAATACGCAAAGGGCACGCGGGGACTACCAGAAGGGCAACCGGACCGAGCACGCGGAACGCTCAGACCGCGTGGAATGGCGTACCAGCGAGCGAGGGTAAGGGACACCCGGACAGGACGGCCCGCCACACGCAGCGCGGGACACGCAGGGCGGGAAGGGGGAAACGGGGGAGACACAACACCAGGTACCAGCCCGAACCCCCCGAACAGGCCGCGAGCGCCGCGCACACACAGACGGGGCACAGCAGCCGCCAAAGCAGTAGTGGCGCACAGCGCCACACCCCAACCCCTAGGCTAGGCAGCCTCCGCGCCAGCCCAAGGGGGTCCCACTGGCGACAGGCCAGTAGCACGGGCCAGGCGGCGCCGGCGCCCCGGCCGACCACGCATTAGGGGGGCGACGCAGTGGGTAAGCGCCCGCAGCCACTGCTGCGAATTGATGCACTGACCGGGGAGTGGGGAAACGGGGAAGCCGGGGAAGGACAGGGCTCCGAGCCCTGGGAAACCAGGGGACTCCGCCACCAGGCAGGGGGTGCGTCTTGGAGGGCCCCCAACTAGGACCCGGTGGGGAGGATATCACCTGGCCCGACCAGGTGGCCGCCCGCCGCCGAAAGGCGTCTAGTACCCGCAAAATCAAACCTCAAACCTCAAACCCCATAAGACCCCGGACTGGGTACCAGAGGACGCCCCCCCATACCTCACACGACAGAGCATACCACTACCCCAACCCCATTCAACACGTCACCCCAGTAGTCGGGGACACGGACAGCCGAGCGCACATCCAAGAACTGCAAGAGACACTCAAAGTCCCCTTGTACCACTCGGCACTACGCCAAGCGTGCGTCCCAGCCCACCTGCAGAAGCGACGCATCCAGCTCCTCAGGGAGCAACTACGATTCCTCACCAGAGTGGCCCGATGGCTCGCCCACAAGCACATCTACGTTCTGGAGGAACACACTCCCTGCTCATGCGACCACACCACCCCGGAGGAATGGGAACACTTCAAGATATGCCCCCACCATGCGGGCAGGGACACACTAGTGGGCTGGTCCCCAGCCGAAACCCTCCAGCAACACGAGGACTGGCCGACGCACAGCCACGCACAGCAGGCCACCGAACACCTCTTCAGGGACCCCCTGATCAATGAGGCCACCATGAGGGGGCCTATGAAACAGGCCCTGCAACGACACCTCACCAAACATGCAGGGGACCCAATGAAGGCGGCAGCGCAACTCCAGCTAGAGGCAGTCCGCAGAGCGGCGGCCCAAATGGTACACCGCAAACCCCTCATGTTAACACACACGGAACGACTCACCGACCCCACCGCGAGGGAACAGCACTAGGGAAAGGAGAGGACCCGAAGACACACGCCACCACACACACCCACGGAGGAGGGGCGCGCCACACCGGAGGGACCGGCATTCCCCCCCCACTCCCAGTCCACACCGCGAGACCCCCAAGGGAAACTGCCACACCGGGGCACTAGACGGACCACCTCAGAGGCGCACGCCCAGCATGACGCGCGGCCGTAACCCAGAACCGACAGCGCACGAACCACACCGGGGTTGCCCCCACCAACCACCGGCCCCCACGCAGGGGGAGAAGGCTACACCCACAGAGGCGACCAGCGAGAGCACCAGACAACCCACCACTGTAGCCTAACCGCCAGGCGACCACCCCGGCCACCTTCCACTGCAAGGGCCAACACACAGGCACAAGGGCACGGACACCGGAGGGGAAAGGGGACACGGCCGCGACATCAAGGACGGGGGACGACACGGAGGCACGGAGACAGCAATGAAGAGGAACGAGCCAGGCCGGGGAGACCACACCACCCCACCCCGCGGAGCCTAGCGCACCCCCAGATACAGGGACCCCCAGGGGGCACGGGACCAAGGGGCAGGCCCCGAGGGACGGCAACCCCACGGACCACCGCCTGACGCACCGGACCGGACGGCACACCCAGACCCCCCGCAGCATCAGCCTAGCGAGCTGCACCACGTCCACCAGCCAACCGGCAGCCACATAACCCGGGACCGCGACCCACACAGCAAAGCCACCAGTCTGACCACCGCCAACACCATCCCACGCCGGACCAGGGGGTTCGACTTACCCACCACACAGCACGGCACAGGAAAACACGGCGCAGCACGACACAACACAACACAGCTCAGCAAACCGCAACACAGCAAACCACAGTGCAGCCCAACGCGGCACGACACCCCGCGACATGGCACAGCACAGCAACACGGAAGCGCGGCACGGCACAGTAAGCCGCAACCTGCCTAAGCACGGCAAGGCACAACATGGCACGACACGGCACGGCACGGCACGGCAGAGCAGGCTGCAGCGGAGCACAGCGCGGAGCAGCGCGGCGCAGCACAGCAAACCACAGCATAGCACAGCACGGCACACCAAAGCACACCACAACACAAAGGCAAGGAACGCGAACCACAGGCCTAACCCAATCAAGCCACCTCACAGCCCGGAAAGGAAAAAAAAACACGCCAACAGCCGTGGAACACCACCACACCAACCGACCACGCACGGGCTAAAGGCCACCACACGCCCGACGGTACACCCCTCCCCCCGGCGGGGGCGCCAGAACAACCGGACGCAACCCCTGCCCCCCACCCGCGGCGGCCCGCCCACACGATACGCCACTGGAACGCTGAACCCGCGAGCACCAAACCAACACCACAGGGGCCGGGAGACGCGGAAAAACCCCACCCCAAAGAATCGCCTCAGCAACCCCCCGCCCCCCTGACCCATGACCCAACGAAGCGGGTGGCGCAACCGCCAAGCCGGCAGAACCCGAGCCTAACCCAATAGAACGAGCCGCCAGCGCACGCGTGTACATAAGCCGCAAGACGCACGCAGCCGGGGCCCGCGGCCACCTGCAACACGAACAGCAAGCCAGTTACCCATGCCACTCACGGACCAGTGCATGCACCGGCCCAGGGAGGGCAGAGGGAGAAACAGGGAACCCCCTACCCAAAACGACAGGGAATGGGGGAAACCCCAACCACCTACGAACAGGAAACAGCCGGGTGGCCCTCTCCACCCCACGAACGCACACCTGTCAACCATGGGGAACAGAGGAAAGCAGGCGGGACAACCAGACAACCGCGAAGCCACGCACCCACTGGACCGAGGCAGGCAACTCCCCCAGCCAGGCGACACCATGGGCGGTGCCCACGGAACCCGCTGATACGACACCGAGAGTCCACGGCGCCCAGCCTGCCGACGCCAAGCCAGAAAAAACGGCCCACCAGGACCACGCAGCCACTGATGGGCCGGAGGAAAAGACACCCCAGACACACCGGCACAAACCCCTGCCGGAAAAGAGGCAGGCCAGCGGCCAAGGAGACACGGACACAACAAGAACCGGGAGAGACAAAAACGAACGAAGGGGGGGGGTGGCTGTCACCAAGGGGACCACGGCTTGAACAGGCAACAGCGACCATCAGTGAACCACAACACAACAGAATCGAAAACCACACCCGCAGACCACCCCTCCCAAAACGACGAAGGGTCCCCACCGGGAACGCCCGGATCAAACACCCACAACACCCGCCAAAAGAAGGGGTGGGGGAACATGGCCCATGGCGACCCCCACACAACCCCTCACCGCAGGCGCCACCACCCCTAGGGAGAGGCAGGGACGGACAACCACAAAGGTCGTAGAAGGGTAGCCACACTGGACAGGGTAAGCCGCCGGGACCTGTGAGGGACCGCCTGCCCAACACAAGACAGCTACGCACCCAAGCTGGGGAAACGCCAGCCGATAGGCAGGCCTCAGGGGAATCAGAGCTCGGACCACGCACAGCAGGGCCAGAGCAAGAAAGGCGGGGTACAAACGAAACGCCTACCCAGGCGCACTACGCGCGAACCCGACCAAGAAGGGGGAGGCTACGTCCCAACCCACACCCAGGCACAAACCGCAACCCCCAGCCGAGAAGGGCGGGCAGACAACGACGCACCTACCCTCATACCCATCACCACCCCGGCAGCCCGCTCCCAAACACACACGCACCAAACCCCAACCGGAATAGGCGCCAAGCAGGCACAAACGACAGCCACCCGCACACACCGCAAGCCCCGACCAGAGCGGGAAGAAGGCAGGCGGAAACGCAAACCCGAACAAGTTCCAAACCCAAAACTGATGCCAGGAGAAGGCAAGGGAGGGCGAGCTCCAAAACCAAGCGCGCGCGCCACACGACAGTAGGAAACCCAGTGTCCATAGCCCGGACACTGAGACAGCCCGTGCCATGCAGGTGACCCGGCCAAACAAGGTTTGAGGTTTGAGGTTTGACGTTTGATTTTGCGGGTACTAGACGCCTTTCGGCCCCGGGGGGCCACCTGGTCGGGCCAGGTGATATCCCCCCCACCGGGTCCTAGTGGGGGGCCCTGCAGGACGCACCTCCTGCCTGGTCGCGGAGTCCCCCGGGTTCACAGGGCTTGGAGCCCCGTCCTTCCCCGGCTTCTCCGTTTCGCCACTCCCCGGTCAGTGCATCAATTCGCAGCCGTGGCTGCGGGCACTTACCCACTGCGTCGCCCCCCTAATGCGTGGTCGCCCGGGGCGCCGGCGCCTCCGGGCCCGTGCTACTGGCTTGTCGCCAGTGGGACCCCCTTGAACTGGCAGGGAGGCTGCCTAGCCTAGGGGTTTGGGCGTGGCGCTGTGCGCCACTACTGCCTTGGCGTCCGCAGTGCCCCGTCTGTGTGTGCGCGGCGCTCGCGGCTGGTTCGGGGGGTTCGGGCCGGTACCTGGTGTTGTGTCCCTGTCGTTTCCCCCTTCCCACCCCGCGTCTTCTGCGCTGCGTGTGGCGGGCCGTCCCGTCCGGGTGTCCCTTACCCTCGCTCGCTGGTATTGCATTCCACGCGGTCTGTGCGTTCCGCGCGCTCGGTCCGGTTGCCCTTCTGGTAGTCCCCGCGTGCCCTGTACGTGTGTGTGCGCTCGCGCTCCCGCGGTGTCCGCTCCCCCCCCCCCTGGGTGGTGTGGCGTGCGCACCTCGCGTGGTCCCGGCACTGGGCGCTGGTAGGGCCGTTCCACGTGGTCTGTGCCCCTCTGCGTGTCCTGCCCCGGTCCCTTGCTCCGTCTGGCGTGCTTGGGGGGGGGCGGTCCGGTCCTGGTTCCCCCCTACTTGGCTTGGGGTTGTGGGGGTGGCGGTAGGGCGTCCCCGCGGGGGGTGCCTTCTACTGGTGCGAGGGGCGTCTGGGGTCAGGCGCTCCCCCTCCCCCGACTGCCCGCCCACTGGGCGGGCTGTTGGGGTCCGCGATCCACGTGTTGTGGGCGCGGGCGTGCGGGTGTGGGGGCCCTTCTCTGTCCCCTCGGCCTGCACGCCCTGTGGGGGCTGCGGGGGGCGGGCTGAGGGGGGGGGGGCGTGCGCCGTACCCCCCGTCTGTGCGGCCGGGGGGGGCCTGTAGGGCGGGGGGTCGCTCTGCCTCGTTCCATCCCTCTGCCTTCCCTGGGCAGGCAACAAAGCGGGTGTCACTGGCGTCGTGCTGTCCATGGGGGGCGTGGCCCCCCATACCACTCCAGTTCGTGCTCACCCGCCTTCTCTGGGCGCGATCTGTGCGGCGTCCTGGCGCGTTGGCGCGGGCTCGCTTGTTCTCCGCGGCCCCTGTGGGAGCCGGCGGCTGGGGCGGGGGGGCGGGTCGCGCTCCGGCTCATCTCTCGGGCGGGGGGGGGACCATCCCCCCTGCCTCGGGGGGTGGGGGTCGGGGCTCCCGCGGCTTGCGGGCCGGTGGGGGGGTGGGAGGGGCACATAGGTTTTTAAAGGCAAAAGTGTTAGTTTATTCCGAAAAGTAAGAAAAGGGCGGAACGACTTGTTTTGGGGCTTAAATATCATGCCAACCATGCTGCAAAACCTATTTTGGTGAGTTAGGCACCTCCAAAATAGGGTGGGGGGGCCTCCCTGCTCCCATTCTGGGTGGCGGCCTGTGGTACTCAATCCTGGCCCCCCTCGTGTCGTCGGCGCACTCCCTTCTGGCGTGTGTGTGCGGTTGGGGTCGCAGTGCCGCCCCGGGGTGGGGGGGGTGAGGGGCGGCCCGTGGACCGCTCCTCCGGGGGCCCCTGCAGACCTGGACCCCCCCTCTGCCCTCCGTGACTGGGCTGTGGTGACGGGAGGGTCATGTGGGGCGCGGTGCCCATACTGTTCTTGTGCGCGCGTTGCTCAAGCACGCTGGTGTGGGCCCGCCCTGCGGCCGCGACCCCCGCGGGAGCAGGTCCAGCCGCATTCCCCCCCCCCGCGTTGCGGTCCCTTCTGGGCGGGGGGGGCATCCCCTCGGCTCCAGGGGGGCGAAGGGCCGCTCCTGTGGCTCCCAAGCTGGGGGAGGGTGCGGGGTGGGGGGTGGGGGGGCCGCCCCCCCGCCCCGTCGGGTGTCGGCCTGCCTTCTGTTGTCCCCGGCGTGCCCCCCCGGGGTATACTCGCGCAGTGGGGGTTGCCGGGCTACCGCGGGCGTCAGGCGCGGTCCGGTCAGCCGCCGACGGGTCAGTGCTGCGGGGGGGGGGGGGGAGGGGGGAGGAGCCCCCCCACCCTGGTTCGCGCCCCCTCCTTCCCCGGGCGGCCTCTGATAAGGCCGCTCCGTTTGCGCCGTCCTGGGCGCCACCGGTCCGCCGTCGGCCGGCAGCAGGCAGGGCTTGTGGGCGCCTGCCTCGGCCGTTGTGCCCCCGCGCCCCGGGTGCAGCGGCCTCTCCGGCGGGGGTGCGGGGCTGCCGTTTCTTCGGTCTGCCTCCGTCCGCTCTTGGGCCTGATTGGGAGGGGGGGGGGAGTGGGGTGGGCCCTCTGGTCCCCTCGCGCCGCCTCCTGACGGCCGGGGGGGGGGGTCGGCATGCCGTTCCCGGCCCCGGGGGCCAGCCATCGGCTGGGGAGTCGCACCCTTCCCCTGCCCCCCTCTACCTAGAGCCGGACCCTCGTGCAGGCCCTCGCTCGGGCCCCTCACCCCCCCGGCTGTCGTCGCGCGGCGCTGGCCGGCAAGGCGCGGCCGTGAGGGTTAGTGGTCAGCGGTTAGCGGGCCGCGGGGCAGCAGGTTCCCCCCCGCGCTCGTTGTCTCCGCCCTCCCCCCCGCGGGAGGTGGCGCGCGCTCCTGCGTCGCGCCGTACCGTAGGGGGTGCGTGGGTCGGGGGGCCCAGCTCCCCCCCCCACTTTCTCGCGTCCGCCGTCTGGGCCGTCACCTGCGCCGCCGCTTGTGTGGGGGCTGGGGCTGTGGCGGCGGCGGGTTGCGCAGGCGGTAGCGCCAGTGGGCGAGGGCGCTGCGCAAGGTCCGGGGGAGCCAGTTGTTGGTGTCCGCATCCGTGATGCGGAGCACCGCTCCCCCTTCCAGGAAGGCCGGCCACCTCGGCTCCCTGTCGGGACACGACGCCCAGATCACTGACCTGAGGACCCTGTCATGGTCCTCTGGGGCTGCCCACCCCCTCGGGGGTACCTCTCGGTTTCCTCCGTCTCTCCGGAGGAGCACGGCATCAAAGGGCCGGTTCCTCAACCCCCTGGTGGTCCCCTGGTTGGCCCAGCACAACCACCCGTACACCTCCCCCACCAGGAAGAGGGCCTCCTCCCCCAGAGGGTCCGGGACCGTGCCCCAGTCCCGGTCCCAGGGCCGGGCCCCCTCTGCCCCTCGCGCCGGCTCCCCTTGCTGCCCCTGTGCCTGCGGTGCCGCTGCCGCGCCCTGCCCCCCCTCCGCCGAGGCCATCTGCGCCGGCTCCGCTCTCGGCGCGGGGGGGGCTGGCTGGTGCTGGGGTCGTGGGGGTTGGGGGGGGACGAGCTCGCCGGCGCCAGGGTCGATGTTGTAGAGGTGGTGGTGATGGTGGTGGTGGTGGTGGGTGTGGTGCGCCGGCATCTGTTGGATGCCGGGGGGGATGCACCTCACGGGCTGCACGTCCGGCTGCAGGGGCGCCCCGCTCCCCGCCCCCCTCCCTTCGGCCCGCCCTCCCCCCGGGCTCCCATGCCCCGTCCTGCCTGTCCCTTCGGGCCCGCGGCGCCCTTGCCCTTGCCCTTGGGCCCCTTTCCGGCCCCCTGCCCGTGCTGCGGGTCCCGCCCCCCGTCCCCCACGCCCTGGCTTGCCCGCTCGCCCACCGCCCCTCGCCCCGCCCCTGCACCTGGGCTGCCTGCCCGCTCCCCTGCGCGCCCTTCCCGTGCCCTGGTCCCTTCCCGGCCCCCCGCCCTGAGTCGCGCCGTCCGCTGCCTGCGCCCTGCCCCCCCCCGCTGCTGCGCCCTTGCTCCCTGCCGCGCGTGCCCTGGCCTGCTCCTTGCGCGCGCTCCTGGGCACTTCCCCTGTCGCCTCCTGCCCCCCGCTCCGCGCTCCCGTGGCTGGCACGCAGCTCTGCCTGTGCGCCGTCCCCTCCTTCCTGGATCACGCGCCGGGCGTCCCGCTGTCTTTGCAGCTGCGGCAGCGTGACGCCCGGCGGCGAGCGCTCGGGCGTCGGGGGGCGGACGTGCCGCGCCAGCCCCGGGGGGAAGGGCTTCGGGGGGGAGTGTTTGGGGGGGCTGGTGTGGTTGTGGGTGGGGTTGGCGTGGGCGCGGTACTTCGCGCTCTCCCTGCCCACTGCTGCTGCTGCGGCGGCCGCCGGCGAGGCGCCCGTGGCCCGTGCGGGATCCATCCCCTGCTTTCGCGGCGTGCTGGGGGTCGTGGCGTGGCCGGCCGAGGCGGTGGGGCGGCCCGCCGGGGCCGCGGTCGCAACCCCTCGCGCGCCCTCCTCGCTCTCCTCTGCGGCTGCGGCAGCCCTCGGCGATGCGCCCGGATCCTGCGCAGGGGCTACCCCCCGTGTCGGCGGCGTGCCGGGGGCCGCGGTCGGGGCCGCGGCGTGGCTTGCTGGGGCTGCGGGCGCCGCTTCTTGCGCATCTGGGGCCCCCTCCCGGGGCGGGGCGGCAGGGCTTGCTGCTTGGGCGGCGGGGGCGTTCACCTCGGCTGGCTCAGTCTCCCGGGCCGGCAGCGGCGGCCCGACCAGCACCGCCGCCTCCGCCAGCCTCCGCTCCTCGCGCTCCGCGAGGGTCTCTCCCGTCCTTTCCGGGGAGGCGGGGGAGCGGGAGCGGGACCGGCGGTGGTGGCGGTTGTCCCGCTGGGGGGAGCCATCGGAGTCTGCCATCACTGTTATCCTGGTAGGCATGCGTGGTGGCAGGCGCGCCCTTCCCACTACCTCTTGGTGCATCAGTGCCGTGCCGTGGGCAGTGCCGTGCGATGCTCTGCGGGGGGGAGGGGGGGAGGGGGTGGGGGGCCGGGTGTGGCGTCAGCCCCGCACGGCCGGGGGCCGGCGGCCATCCATCGGCATTGGGACGGGAGGCGGCGGAGCCACGCGGCCCACGCGTCGCGCCACAGCTCCCCGGGCCCCCGGGGGTCGTCGGGTGGTGTCGGGGGGAGCTGCACTAGGTGGACCCCCGTAACGGCGGTGACCTCCTGTGTTTGCAGGAAGGAGTGTACTCCGTCCCGCGCCGCGGGCGCCGGGAGGGGGGGGCGGGCTACGGCTGCTGCCCCATAGAGGTGGGTGGGGGTTATCCCCAGGACCCGCCCCGGGTCCCCGCGGGTCGCGACGACGAGGAGGAGCAGGGGGGTGCCAAGGCACTCTTGCCAGAGGACCTGCCCCCTGTGGTGGGCACCCCTGGTTCTGGAGGGAGGGGGGGACAGGTCTGAGTTAGCTCAGCTGCGGGGCGCGTGCGTCGCTGGCGGGAGGGCGGGGCACCAAGTTGGCTCCCTGGCGAACGCCTTGCATACGATGGCGTACGGGGGGGTAGGCCTGGTGCCGTCGTACACCGGGTTGGTCGGCTGGGGGCAGGCAGACGCATCGTCCGCGCGTTCCACGAACACCGTGATCTCGCCCACCTCCAGGTCCTCGTCCGGTGGGTGTAGAAGGTGGAGCGCCGCATCCAGCTCGGACACCCCCCCCGGGTACGTGGCCCGCGCCTGGTTCAGGTACGGGGCCGCGTCCCCGGGGTAGCGCGTCCTGAGGGCGTGCAGCAGGGCTGGGGCGCTGCTGCTGAGGGACATGGCGGACCCCGCCCCCGTCAGCTGCAGGGTATCCCCCATGGACAGGGGCCGGCCCGACCGGTTGGACTCGCGCCACTCCATCCAGTGCCCGTAGAGGGCCGCCTCTGGGCTGATGAGCCCTGGCTGGACGGCGTTCACGATCCGGTGCATTGCCAGGAGCAGCGTAGGGGCCCCCGCTCCGTTCAGGGCGCGGACGGCCGGGAGGGCAGTCTCGTTGAGGAAAGCCCTCGCACTGCCCGTCAGGTCACACCCTGCGGCAGCGTGCGCCTCGTGCGCTTCCGCGGCCGCTCCCGTCACCAGGCCCCGGACGGCCGCCTCCTGCGCTTTGCGGCGGGCCCTGGTGTGTCCCGGCCCATCCCCCCGTCGGCGTGGCATGGTACTGCGGGCTCTGCAAAGGGCGGCGGCGGGTGGGGGTCAGGGCGCGAACACGTGCAACAGGTGCGCAACGGATGTGGGGTCCCGCAGGTGCACGTGGATCCACAGAAGGGCAGCGCCCGCGGGGCCCGCGCGTTCGTGTGAGGGTGTGTGTGCCCCCTCGATGCGCCGGCCCCAGGCAAGGCTAGAGACTGCCAAAAACGTCCTTCCGTATCCTAGTAGGCATATACTGTCACAACATCCCCACTTGCACCCCTCAGAGTAGGTACCACGGGGTCACCGAGGTCGACGAACATAGCAAAAATGGCTGAAAAGTGCATAAACTGCATAAGCGCTCGTCCCACTCCACCCCATACAAACCCCATAGAGTCGGGACCCGGAAAAACTTTTTCGGCTCAAAATCGAAAAAAACCAAAAGATTCATGATTTTCGACCCAAAAAAAGGGGGGGTCATTTTTTGACCCCCCCCCCCAACCCCACCCCCCCCCCTCCCTCAAAACCCCAAAAAAGTGGGTTTCAAGTGGGGGGGGTCTGGGGGGGTCCGGACCATAAACTCATTGGGGGATGCGTTTATTGGACAAAATAACGATTTTACAAGGGGTTAAACTAACAATTCAACCCCTTGGGGTAGGGTACGCGAATAGCCCCAAAATGGCCAAAATGGGGGGGTATGTGGCGTTTTCCCCTACATACGCCTGCCTGGCTTTGATCTAACAACCTCTGCGAGGTGACTTCGATTTTTGAGCTGCCTAGGGTGAAAAACTGCATAAGCAGGTTGTGTACCAATCCCTTGCGAGCCCCCCCCCCCCCGTGCGACCAATACCCAAATTGGGTGAAAAACATGTAAATACGGCCTAAAAAATGCTTCACATAGCTTGGATGATCATATTGTGTGGTCACAATATCATAAAGGAGGCCCTGCAGGAGGGTCGGGCCAGGGGCACGCGGCCACCTGGGGGCACCGCGCGCATCTGTTGGCGCCTGTCGACGCTGCGGAGGACACAGTGTCATATTCCCCGCAGAGCCGGCAGGTGTGTTGGAGGTGGGAGGGCGGTGACCAAGGGTCGAGATGGCGGAGCCAGAGGTCGTCCCACCTCTGTTGGAGGGGGTCCCGGGTCTTCAGCAGGCGGGCGCGGACGCGGCGCCGGTAGTCCCTGCCAAGCGTCTTCCGCTGGACCTCCCGCCACGTGTCGTCGGGGAGGATCCCGTGGTCGTGGAAGGCGGCGATGAGGTCGTCCCACGCCGGGCCGGGGTGCCCCTTGGGGGGGGCTGCCATGTACACGTGGCGCCCGTTGAGGTGGGGCGTCAGCGCATCCCATCGGCACTCGTTCGCGGTGTCTCGGTGGGGGGGGGCCAGCAGGGTGCCCTCCGCGACTGCCTCCCATCCCACTCGCAGCCCTTCGCAGCCGTCCAGCTCCTGGCGCAGCGCGGCTGCAATGTCCCTGGGGAGCATGAGGAGCAAGGGCCCCTGGGTGTCGCCCAGCCGGGACAGGGCGTCGTCGTATACCGGCCCCCCAGCTTTGAAGTGCGCCACAGCGAGCTGGGCGGCCCCGTCCTCCGGGGGGTGCCATCGGACGGTGGCCGCCGCGTGTCCCCATGTGCGTATCTCCGTAGCCCGGAGTACGTTGGCGGCGTGAAGGACGATGCGGGGGGGGGGCGGGTGTCCTATTTTGAATGTTCTTAACCGCATCAACTTGTTCTGGGGCTGCCGTCCCCCAATGAAAGTATTTACATCAACATATAAAGATATGTACACGGCTGCTCTGATGGTTAGGTTAGATGAACGCTGATTTACCCTGTGGGGGAGGGGGGGGGTTCAGGAAGGGGCGGAGGGCTGAAGGGGTCGAGAGGAGGAGACAGAAGATCGCTGGATGGGCGGAAAAAATTTCCGATGTCCCAGGAGGCGTTGGAGTGGGGGGGGGCAGGGGCAGACGGACCTGGGCACCTAGTAGCAGTGGGCCTAGAGGGGAGAGGTAGGCGTGTTTGACGGTAGCGTGTCTTGGAGCGTGGGGGTGGGAGGGGGAGAGCGGTCTTGGCGCGCTTTGGGGGCGCCCAAACGATTGTGGCCTGATGGGTTTGTGGTGATCGTTGGCGTTTTTGTGGTGGCCGTGGGCGTGAGTGCTGAGGAGGGCGGGGAATGGCCGAGGGGGGGGGGGGCGTGGTGCGGATGCGCGGCTGGACGGGCGTTTGGAGTTTTTTGGCGCGCGGCGTGTGGTTGGTTGTGCTTTGGCTGACGCTGGCTTGGACGGTTTTTTTAAGGCGTGTTTGGGGAGAGGTGGGGGGTGCTGGTATACGGGGCGGGTCCGAGGGGGCATGTGGACGGAGGTACTGAACGCACCGTGCGAAACCGAGAAGGGGTTGAGAGGGTCGGAGGGGTGCACCCAAAGTATTGGGTCCGAAGGGAGGGGATTCGAACTCAGCCAATCATGTGCTTGGTGGACAGCCTTGTCCAGGTGCTTTACGCGTTCCTCCAGGGCTAGGCCAAGCATGGCTCTGTGCTCGGCGCGAGTGGAGCCCGGGATCGGCCTGGAGAGGCAAGACCATAGGGACTTAGGTACCAGAGTTCTCATGAAGTTCCTGCGGTCAGCCTTTGAGGGTCCAGAGAGCCACCAGTGCAGGACAATGGGGCTGAAAAGGGGTCCCCAGGAAGAGACGTATGCCTGGACGTGCTGGTCCAACGCTTTGCAGAAGGCCAGGCACGATAGAGGGTCGAAAGGATGGTGCTGTCCGCACTTGGAACAGTGGTAGTCGTGGAGCAGATTGCTCCACTGGTACCCGTGCACATTGTAGCACCCGGACGCCAGTTTGAAAAACAGGGACGAAAACCAGGAAGCTTTATTGTACAGAGTGAAGCACGGGCCGACCGCTATGTTGCTATGGGAATGCTGCGGCAATAGGTGGTGGAATTGCTGCACCTTAAACTTGTGGAGGACAGGCAGGTGGTGTACCGCCACTGAACCCAGTGGGGGGGGGGGGGGAGGTCCGGGGTAAAAATCAGGCTGTGAGCTGCCCATTTAGAGAAATGGTCGCAGATTTCGTTGCCAATGAAATTTGCGTGACCTTTAATCCACATGATGTGGAGGGTATTGGTGATGAGAAGCAGGGCGCTGTGTACGGCGACGGTCCACGTGTCGTCTTGGAACGGGCTGGGCCTATACATTTGGCATTTCCGGAGGGTGGACACCACCTGTTCGTTGTCAATCAACAAACATACTTTGTATTGGGAAAGTTCCCTGTGGATCCAGCGAATGGCTGCTACCGCCCCCCAGAACTCCGAACCCAGAGAAGAGGGATGCGGTGAGGATAGGCACAGGACCCTGGTTGTACCGTCGGGTAGAAAGGCCGTGACGGCGGCCGCATGGCCGGACTCACCGGAGGAGCCATCCGAATATAGCCATACCCGCTGTAGGCCGGGGGTCGGCGGCCTGGTTAGTGCCTCCGCGGCATCGTGGCATCCCCACTCGTCGAGAGACTTCTTCTCTAGGTAGTGTTGTGCCTGTAGAGCGAAGAGATGGCCGTGTGGCCTGACCAGCTGAGAGCTCGTCAGGCGGACCTTCTCACTAAGTGTAAGAGGCAAGGGAGAGAGCCGGGCAAAATAGCTCTGGATCTCCACCTTGAGCATGTGAAACAGGCCCTTTGCCTGGTGGCAAGTAAAAAGATAAACCCCCAGGTATTTATAGCATGTGTGCGGGCGACCCGTTTTTTTGTTGTACGTGTGGAACTCCGAGCTCCTGGGTGTCAGAAACTCTTTTTGGGGGGCTGTGCCATTGGCGTGGACTTCAGTCTTAGACACATTCATGTCCAGACCCCAGTACCTGGCTGGCCCATCGAAGTAGTCGAGACAGTTTTGGACGATGTCCTCACTTCTGATCAGGATGTCGTCGATGTAGGCGTGGTGGCTAGTGCGGGCATTTGCCCGGGGGGGGGGCACAGTGGCAAAAAAATGTTGGAAGAGGGAGTTGAGATAGAGAATGAAGAGTAGGGGGGAGAGGGAACATCCTTGTTGGAGGCCCCTGGTTTGGAGGTATGCGTGGGGAGTGCGGCCATTGATGATGGGGCTGTCTTGTGGGAAGGAGTATAGTTGCTTTATGAGACAAATTGTGGAAGTAGAAAAATTTGCCCGTTCGAGGACGGTCCAGAGTGTGCCATGAGGCACAGAACTAAAGGCTTTATTGAAATCGATGAACAGCGAGTAGCTCTTCTTCGATTTTGCATAAAGGGCTTTGAGGTGATACAGATGGTCAGCGGATTGGTGGCCGGGAAGGCCACCGTGCTGGATTTCTGAAAGGATGTCGTGTGCAAAAGCCTGAGCGCCCAGGTGTTTGCAGGCAAAAGTGGCCAAGAGTTTGTAAATACAGTTTAAGAGGGCAATGGGACGGTAGTTTGAGGGGGAGAAAGGGTCGCCTTTTTTATAAAGCAAACATATTTTCGCGCATAGCCAGTGCGGCGGCAGCGGCGAGTGGAGGAAGCGGTTCAAAATGGAGTGGAAAAAACGTTGAATGGGTTCCAGACAGAGGGCCAGGATGTAGTTGTTTGTTTTGTCCGGTCCCCCGGCTTTTGATGGCTTACTGTGTTTTAAGTGGTTCTGGAACTCCTGACAGGTCACAAGAGGTATGTGGTCGTTCTTGGCAGAAACGGGGCATGTGGGCGAGTGGGACAGGACCTCGTCGTTGAAGTCCTGGGGGGGGGCGTAATCTGGATGCCCTCCAAGATGAAGCAGGGTGTCCCCAAAAACTTTAGCTACATCTGCTGGGTCACTCAGGAGCTCTTTGGTGGCTGGATCTCTGACTACGAGAGGCTCCAGGTCTTTAGGGCAGAGGGTGCGAGCAACAGTGGTTTTCATCTGGACCCCTCGGACCAGACTACTGTGAAGCTTTCTCTTCGCTTTGGTTTCGTCCGAGGAACGTAAGGTGTTTACCACGGACTGAACTTCCGCAATGTGCTCGGGAAATGCTGGGGAAGAAGGAGGCGGGGGTGAGCGTAATAATTTCCTGAGCCTGCCGGTAGCTCTCTTGGTCCTTGCGCTGCGGTTTGGGACGCGTGATTTTGTGGTACGCAGACCCAACCTGCATAAGGAGAGAATCAGTGGCGGCGATGACCTCTTCCAATGGGGCCCTGGCAGGGGCGTCCTGGAGGTCCTCGCACCAGTCAGAGATGAGCCGTATGCTTTTGGAGAATTGTTGCTTTTCGTCTCTAGAAAGCTTCCGAAAAATGCAAGGGGGGAGTGGGGGCTGAGACAGAAGGATCGGGGAGGGGCACTTTAATGCGTGTCATCCTTGCGCAGGGACCATGCTAATCTTCTCTGTATTGTTCCGCCGCGTGTCCCCATGTGCGTATCTCCGTAGCCCGGAGTACGTTGGCGGCGTAAAGGACGATGCGGAGGGGGGGCGGGTGTCCTGACGAGTGAGGACACATCCCCAGTCCATCCCGTTTGCGGCCCCGGGGCCGCTTGCAGCCATTCCCCCGTCGCCGCGTCCCACAGGTGGTCAGGTCCCGCCCCGCGGATCACGGTGGGTCTCAGGCGGGTGTCCGGCCCCCATCCCTCGAGCGGGATGGCGGCGTATCGTTGCGCAGGGGTCTCTGGGGCGCGCGTGGTGGCGCACCACCGGCTCCACTCGCGCGCCCATTCCTCACCCACGATGCGCGCCTCCCACGTGGTCATGGAGCCGCGCCCGATGATCCACGGTGGGAAGAGGGCGTCTTGTAGGTGCTTCGAGAACCCCCCCGGCAGGTCCTGGTACGGGTGGGGGCCCTCTTGGGGCGGGCATTCCTGAGTGCCATTCACGAAACGGAGGGAGGCTACGAAGTCCTTGTCAGGACCGGGGGAGGGGGAGGGTGGTCGCCCTCCGCTGCAGTGAGCCATGGATGTGCCCGGGCCGCCGCGCTTTGGGGCTCGCGGAGGAGTTGCTCCAGCCGGTGGTTGCAAAGCTCCCATGCGAAGTCCCCCAGACGGAGCATGTGGTGGAGGAAATCGTCCACAGAGGTCCCTCCTGGCGGGTCGTAGCAGGCTATCGCGCAGAGCTGCGCCTCCGCGTCCTCGGGCACCAGAGCGGAGCAGAAGACTTCCGTCCATGTGGCGCCTGCGGAGCGCCACGAGGCCACCCAGAGGGCTTTGTCCCCGGGTCGGAGGTGGCGGGCAGCCTCGTGTACCGCCTGACGGTAGTGGCGCCAGAGGAGCTGTGAGTGGGCGCACCCCACGTGCATGTGCACCGGGGTCTCCTCCGGGCCGCCGCATAGGAGGCACGGTTGTGGGACGACGGCGACGCCGGAGAGCTGCTTCTTACGGACGCGGAGCCAGCGCTGCACCGGCGTGTGGCCGTCTCGGGCCCACAGCGCCTGGCGGTTGGTGGCCGTCGCGGTGAGGTCCCGGGCGTGGACATAGCCTGTGGCGTGGGCCGCGCCCAAAGGTGTGTGTCCCCGGTGCGTCAGCGCATAGTCCGTCTGCGCCCGCTGCGCGACCTCGCCGAGCACCCGCATCGTGGGGGGCCGTAGATCGAGATTGCCGTCACGGCCGGCGACAATGAGCTGGGCGTGGCCAGGGTCCGGGGGCGTGTTCTGCAGGACGGTGTCCTGGGACACCGCCCAGTCCGCCTTGTGCAGTAGGGCGTCACTGTGGTGCGAGGTGGCTCGGACGTACCAGAACGGGTGCCCGGCGTGTTGCCCTCGCGCACACAGGCTGTCCCGGAGCCACCGCAGGGGCATCTGGTTGACCACCTTCGCTGCGCCCGCGGGGACCCCCGTGGTCCGCTCGCAATCTGCGTGCCGCAGGAGGTGGAGGATGACTTGGGCGTCCACCGTGTGGACCCATGGTCGGTGGGCACCGTATTGTAGGGGGAGGGAGGCGGCCACCCCCTCCCCGTCGGGCAACGTGCCCGAGATCGCCACCGCCCACGTGCGGGTGAGGTCGGCGGCGAGAGCGGCGCTGGTGGCGTGTTGGCAGGGTCCGCCCCCGGACGCGTCAGAAGAGGTGTGGCTCCAGGCCTCCGGGATCCAGTAGTACCCGGTGGGGCTGAGCCAGCCCGCATTGAGGTCGGCAGAGTGCCACCAGACGTCAGGGTGGCTGGGGGTCAGTTGGTCGCCGGGGCTGATCGCCGGGTGGTCGTGCAGCCGGATCTCCGCTTCGGCGATCGTGCTTGCCCAGGACTGAAGTGCCGTCACATGTTCCTTGAGCCACGCCGGGCCTCCGCGCTGGTGCACCATCAGGTGCCCCGTGTCCTCCGGCTGGTCCTCCAGCGCGTGCACTGCCATGTGTGGGTCGTGCGGCACCCCCGTAGCTACCAGCAGGGCGGTGCCACGGGGGAGCCCACGGGGTTTGGTCTGGCCTGCCCCCACCTGCACTATACCCACTCGGCCCGGAGCTGCGCTTGCCCTGCTGCTTGGGTGCATTGGTCGTCCGTGGTCACCAACCACAACGGCGTCGGCGCGTGGGGCCGGGGGCGCAGGGGCTCGGGCCATGCCACGTCCGCCTTAGGCTCTTGGTGGTCGCCTTCCGCGAGTACGTCGCGGAGGATGTACGTGAAGGCTGCCGGCGGGTGGTACGCCGCCCCCCGCGTGGGGGCGAATAGGCCGCCCCGGCGGCGGTAGCCCCCGACGTGGAGGTGCAGGCCGTCCGGGGTCACCCGTGGGCCGGTGTGGGCGTCCTGCTTAGCCCTCGTGGGGTGGACGAGTCTCAGGCGGGGGTCCCGCGTGCCGGTGGTGTGGAAGAGGTGGACCATTGCGCCGCGCCACCCGGGGCGGTTGGTGGGCTCCTGCTCACGGCGGTAATAGTGGAGGTGGTCATCGGCGCATTGGCTGAGGCATTCCCGCACCGCCGTCGGCCACGGGTCGTCGTTGTCGGGGAAGGGGTGGCGTGGCCCGTGGTGCCAATGCCACGGCGTTGTGTGCGGCACTGTCAGGCGGCACGTGTCGCGGTGCCGCAGCTCGGCGGTGCGCAGCTTGACGGTGTTGCTCTGCGGGGACTGTAGTTGGACATGGGCCGCCCTGGGTCACGCGATGGGGTTGTACAGCCCCACTCTCAGGGCGGCCAGGGCCCGGGGTATGCGTTGGACCCAGTCGCCCCCTGCTAGAGTTGCGAACTCCGGGACGGGGTAGTGCACCTCGGGACATGTTCCGTGCGCGCCGGCCATTTCTCAGAACATCTTGGTGACCTTGGCGCGCACGGAGGTTGAGCGGTGGTAGACGAGTGTACCCACGAGGGCCACCGCTGTCTGCTGGCACCGCGTTGGCACCCCTGTGAGCCCCAAGGTCCGGTCATCCTGGAGGCTGTCCCGCGAGGCGTTGAAGGCGTACCGCGCCCTGTCCCTCACAACCTGGACCGTGATGTGGTCCGTGTGGCGTGCAGTGTCGGAGTCGTCGGCGATGAAAGGGGCGATGTACTGCGTCACCCCCCCGAGGATTGCCAGGATGACGTCCTGCACCACTCTCGGTGGCGCGAGGGTGTTGAGGCACCAGTGGTGCACCGCTGCTAGGCGTAGCCGGTTCTTGCGCTGCAGGGAGAACTCCCCGTCCGGCTGCAGCTGGAGTCCCAGGTAGGGGACGGAGTCCGCCGCTGGTACCTAGTGCCACGGGTTTTCCAGGTGGGGACAGAGGCGCAGCTGCAGGCCCAGGACCCCCTCTGTGGTGGCCATGGCGCACTTGCGGGGGTTGAGCTCCATGCTCATCATCCCCAGGTACGCGGCCACCGCCTCCACGCCCTCGACGAAGTGCTGCAGCGTGTGGGCCACCACCAGCAGGTCGTCGATGTAATTCTGGATGAGGCCGTGCTCGGCCCCTCCTGGCGGACGCAGGCGGTGCCCCTGCGCCCTGAGCAGGGGCTCCAGAAGGAGCGCGTACAGCAGGGGGCTCTCAGGGTTGCCCTGCCGGACGCCACGCAGCATGTAGACGGGCTGCGTTAGCCCGTGTGCGGTGACGATGCGCAGCCTGGCGCACGTGTGGAGGAAGAGCAGGAGGTCGATGATGTCTGGCGGCACGGAGAGGTGGCGTAGGATGAGGTGGAGGTCGCCGTGCGGGGCGGTGTTGAAGGCCTTGCGGGCGTCGAGAGAGGAGACGTAGTTGGGCCTTCCCCGCTGGAGCTGCCGCTGCGCCATGAACAGTGGGGGGCCTGTGTTGGAGCCAGGGAGGGCCCCTTGCTGCCAGTCGCTGACCACTCCGTGCCGTGTGAGCACTTCCGTGATGCGCTGGGTGAGGGGGCCCGTGAGCAGCTTCATGTCCAGCTGGCCCAGGGCGATCGGCCTGTAGTCGTCCAGTCTGGCAGAGCCCGGTACCTTGGGGCTGAGCCAGATGTGCGCGTCCCTCCAGTGCATCGGCGGCGGGGCGCCGCGGAGAATGGCCCGGTAAGAGTGGACCAGGAGCCACTGGACGGGTGCTTGGAGGGCCTTGATGAAACGGGCCTCCACGTGGTTGGGACCTGGGGCCTTGCCACCGGCCTTGTCCAGGGCCGACCTCAGGTCCTGCATGGAGCACTGCTGGACCTGTGTCCAGGCCCCTTCAGGGACCCGGAGGACATGGCAGTCGAGGACTGCCTGAAAGCCTGGGAGCCCCACCGGGCGTTTGTCAAACAGTTCTCGCCAGAAGGCGCGAACTCCGAACATCACGTCGTGGGCCTCCGTGAGGAGCGTTTGGGTGTTGGGGACCGGCACATTCCAGAGGCCTGACAGGCCTGGGGCCTCTACCTCTATGGCTCCCAGCACGGCTTTCCATCGCTGGGCGATGTCGGGGGCGTGGCGGCGCCAGAAGTCCTTGATGGCGCGCTTGCGGTCTGCCGCCAGGAGTGCGCGGAGCTGGCGAATGTCCTCCTCGAGGGCGGCTGCTTGCCTCTCCAGCTCCTCCTGTAGCTGGCCCTGTGTGGTCGGGCGGAAACCGGGCGAAACACCCCGCAGCTCCTCCGTGAGCCGGAGCGCCGCCTCGGACCGGATGCCATGTAGTGCCGCGTCCAGGGTGTCATAGCGGAGGACCGCCGCCTGGAGCTGCTTTCCGCTCTCCGGGAGGTCCCCCTCCGCCGGGTCCGTCCCCGCCGGGGACGGCTGCTGGCGTCCCACCACACGCGCCAGGGCGTCATGCGTCGCGTGGAGGTGTTCGAACACCTTGTCCACCGCGGCCGCGGGCATGGACCCGTAGTCGTGCTGCTCTGCGGGACCCAGCCAGGGCGCCAGGGAGGGTTCATCCTGGGCGGCGGTGACCGCCGCCCACAGGCAGTGTTGGACGGGCGCGGCTCCGGCGTCGTACGGGAGGAGGCGGCCCTCCGTGTGGCTGTAGGGGGTGGGCATAGCCGCGCGCCCCGCTGCGCTGAGGAGGCCCGGCAGGGCCAGGCGGACCGGGAGGTGGTCCGAGCCGACCACCTGGGGGTGTGCCATGCCGCGAGCCCAGACGCTTTTCCGCAGGGACCACGGCAGGAGGGGCTCGTTGACCAGGAAGGTGTCCACCCTGTGCCGGGACGGATGGAGCGTGGGGGTCATGTCCTCCTCGCCGCCTGCCGCGGCCCTCCGGAAACCGCAGGCCTCCCAGCCCGCTCAGAAGTGCTCCGTGGCCGGGTTGGTGGTTGCATCCATGTAGATGTTGGTGTCGCCGGCGATGACCACCGGGTGCCTCCCACCGAGGCTGCGTGCCGTGGCATACATTTGTATGTGGGCCCGGAACACCGCCCGTCGCGCCCACGGAGAGCAGCCTGCTTGCGGCCCGTGGACGTTGATGAGGGTGAGGCCTCCCCCGTCTGTGCGGATCTCCAGGGCCGCGGCCTTCCCGGGGGAGATTTCCGTGAAGCTGAGCACCTCCTGCTCCGCCAAGTCCTTGCTGCTGACCGCGGTAAGGAGGCCCCCCCCTCTCGAGGTGGAGGTGGCTCCCGTCTCTGCCAGCCGCCTGCTGAAGAAGGCGGTGTACCCCCTGTCCCGGAGCGCCGCGGCCACGTGCATCTCCTGCGCCCGGGTGGCGATCCCTGTTTCCTGGAGCATGATGGCAAAGCCCCCAGGCCCTCCTGGGGTAGCATGCCGGTGATGAGGTGCTCCTTGTCCGTACAGGCCGCCGGCCCCCGGCGCCGCCGGAGAGTGTCCCGGAGAGACCGGTCTGGCGGCACGAGGCCGTTGCGCAGGTTCCACGAGAGGAGCCACAGGGCGTCGCCCGCCGTGTTCTCCTGCAGTCAGCTATCCTGCATCGGCATCGCTGCTGGGTTCGCCGGCGCAGCCAGGGCATCCCGTTGCGCCGCATCCGCTGAGTCCTTTCCCAGCGGGCCCCACAGGGGGGCCTGGGGGGCTGGGGGAGCCAGGGGGGCCAGGGGGCCAGCCCCGCGGGGATGGACATGGACCCTGGTTCGGCCGCACCGCCGGTCCCCGGGGCCGCCCCGGGTGCCTCCTCATCGCCGTCTGCGTGGTCGGCTGCCTGGGGCGGGGGGCGCCAGGCGTACGGGGCGTGCCATGGGGACCCCCGTTCTCTCTCTTGCAGGATGTTGGAGGCCGCCTCCTTGTCGTCTGCCGGGGCTGCAGCGTGCACCGCGTGCCACGCCAGGTGTTCCAGCATTGCCCCGCTTGTGTAGTACTTGTCTGCACACAGGGGGCATTTCGTTGGCTCCGTGGCCCCTCGCGCCGGGGGGAGCGGCACCGACTTCCGGATGGCGCCCTCTGCTGCTGGTTCGAAGGGCAGGTTGGCCAGTGGCACCGTGTGTGGCGCCAGTGTGCGGCCCGGGGCCGCCTCATCGAGGGCTCGTATCGCGGGCGCGGGCCAGAGACCCCTGGATGGCATCGCGCTGCGCGTCTGCTTGCACCCACGTTTGCCAGTGCGTGGAGCCGATTTGGCGGTCGGGTTTGCCCCTCCATCGCAGGTCGTGGAAGGCTTGTAGCCAGTGGTACACTGTGGTCAGGACCGCCAGCTGGAGCTCTAGGTCGGCGGGGTGCGCCGCTGCCGGCCACACCCCCGGCCTCGCCGCCCGGGCGTTGTCCTTCAGCCTGACCTGGAGCAGGAGGGCGTGGTGCTTGCCCCCCCGTAGCGCCTTGACGATCATGCGGGTGCAGTCTGCCACGCAGACCACCGCTTCGGGCCCCGGCAGGCGCTCGGGGTCGCAGACGACGATGTGCGCGTCCGCCGGGCTGAACATGCAGACCACCCACTGCGGGTTCTGCTGTCCCCGTTGGGCCACCGCCAGGGTAGCCGCCGGGGGGGCGTGCGTGATTGGCCCCGCGTGGAGGTCCGGGACGTCCGTGGCCCTGATGGCGTCTCCCTGCCACGCGGCCCGTAGATGCTCCTCCTGGTCGGGGCTACTCACCAGTGCCGGGGGGTTGACCCACCCCGGTTCCTGCCTCCTGTTCGGGGCGCTGACGGTGTGTAGCAGGACTGCCAGCAGCCAGGAATCCGCCGACATATAGTAGGCCTGGGTGGGCCCCTGCTGCCAGTCGACGTGGGGCAGGGGCGGGAATGCCCCTTGCCTGGTGGTGCTCTGCCAGACAGTCCAGCGGCCTCCGGCCAGGACGTGCGACCTGTACCCTCCGGCGTGGCCATGTAGGAAGGCCTGGTAGCCTGCCGTCTGCAGCACCAGTGCCTCCCCCTGCTGAGGCCCGGGTGGGGGTGTGCCATCGCCCGCGTCCCAGACGCGGGTGCGCCCGCGGAGTGTGGCATGCCAGGGGTCTGGTGCATCGCGCTGTGGCCCTTGTATGCTTCCCGCAATCTGCGCCGGGCCGTGGTGGTGGACGAAGCTCTCCCCTGACGTCCGCTAGCAACGCTGCCGCGACGACGTATAGCTGCTCCGCCGTGAAGGGTGCCGTCAGCGCGTGCGTTGCGGCCAGCCGGCGGGGCTGCGTGTCGCAGCAGGGGACGTGGGGCAGCAGTTTCGCCGGCCACGCCGCCACGGGACCCATGGTGACGGCCGCGACCGCGGACGCCAGCGCTGTGCGGTCCGTTGGTCTTTACTGCCGGAGCCCCGTGGTATCTCGGGCGAGGTGCCTGCAGGCTGCCATCCAGGCCACCGCTCCGCAGTTCGTGACGTCCAGTTTGGCACCATCCGCGCCGTCGCGTCCCCTTTTGCTGTACCGTGGTGGCGATGTAGAGCGGGGGGCCCTGCTGTAGCGCCTCCGGGCCCTGCCCCGGCAAGAGGGCGGGCGGGACTGGCTGCGGGAAGTCCTGCGCGCCTCGGCGCTCCGAGTGCTTGTGGTACGGGTTTTGCCGGCGGTGTTCCGGGGCTGCCCGTAGTAGGAAGAGGAGTTGGTGTAGGTACCAGTGGCCTTCCGCGGTGGACGGGTTGCGGAGCGTTACCCACTGTTCCACCACGCCTCCTGGGTGCGCGGCCTCGACGCGGCGCTGCAACCCCAGGCGGCCTAGGCGGTTGGACGTGCCCGCGTGTGGGATGTTGGTCTGCGCGTAAAGCACCCGCAGCGGCTCCAGCGCCAGGTCCAGCACCTCGTCGTTGAGCTGCTGCGTGAGAGCCGACGCCCTGTGCAGGGCGTGGCGGACCCCGGGTGTGGGGGCCGTGAGCTGTTCGAGCACCGTCCCCGGCGGGTACCGTGCACCCGGGTTCGTTAGCCACTCCCTGGTGTGGCTCAGTATGGCTTTCCACACGTCCCTCGTAAAGGCGTGTTGGGGGACCAAAGAGGGGACCATCCGTAGGAGGCGGTGGCACGCCGGCGGCGATCGCATGCGCTGTGGGACGGCCGCTGTGATCCACCTGCACGCCGTGCCGGGCACGATCGCCCCTCATTCCACGGTCCCCATGCCCTCGGCGTGGAGCAGCGCCTGGCCCTTGACCAGGGGGAAATAGGGGCTCGAGCGCCCTTTTCCTTCCTTCCACTGTACCCAGGCGGCCCCCGCCTGCAGGCTGCGGAGCGGGGCCAGACCGGGGAGGAGCAGCTGCGGGAAAGCCCCCTTGACGGCTTGAGTGGCGTGGGCCAGGGTGCCCATGGGCAAATACCACAACGGGAGGGCCCCGGGGCCCGGCAGCGGTTGCGCCTCCCCTGCGTCCCATCGCCACTCGGAGTCTGGCGGGGTGGCCGGGACCGTGCCCGTCTGCAGGAAGTGGCGTGCCTTCTTGTCGGGGTGCCGTTGGGGGGTTGCCGCGAGGCTGAGCCCCTCTGCCGCGGGTGCCACTGGGAGGCCGCCCCCGGGCCTGCGCCAGGGGTAATCCTGGTTGGCCGGCCAGGTGTCGAGGTCCCGGGCGATTTCCTCCGCGGTCCCTGTGGGGGCGTCCTCCGGTGCCAGGTGCCACATGACGGCGAGCACCGCCCACGTGGAGAAGGGCCACGCCCGTGGGGGGGTGTACACCTGGATGGTCCACTGTGGGCACGCCTGCCGCACACGGTATGCGTGGAGCACCCCTCGGACCATGTCGGCCGCCAGGACCAGCACCATTCCCGAGGGTTCCACAATGATCCCCTCTGCGGGTCCGCCGTGGCGGCCCCGGGTGTGCAAGGCCACTGCCGCCTGTCCCGCGTGGGCGACTCGGTCAACGGCCTCCTGGATGTTCACGCTGCCGCGTGCGGTGTCATCCAGGATCCAGCCCTGTGCCACTCTGTAGCCCAGGGCGGCGCGGGGGGCCGCGGGTCTCACCTCGGGCAGCGCTCCGTCATCGAGGCTGGGTTGAGGGTGCTGTTGGGGGCAGCAGCCTTCGCCGGTGCAGTGGCCCCGTTTCCACGCGGGGCAGAGTGTGGGCACGCTGCCCGCCGGCGGCGCAGGTTCCGCGGGCGCGCCTCCCGTGGGGGGCTCCGGTACTGCCTCCAGGTCGGAGTCCGTGCCCGCGTCCCCTTGTGGGGGGTCTCCTCTGCCGTCTCTGAGTCCCAGCGCCCTGATAACCTCGTGTGCTTCGTCCAGCTTCGGAGATCGGGGGCGTGTTTTGCGTGGGGCCGCGGGTTCCGCCATTGTTGTGTCGCTGTGCCTAAGAGCAGGTGTGGGGTGCGGATGTCCCGTGGCTGGTGCGTTGGTGCGTTGGTGCGTCCCTCGTTGTAGGCGTGGCGGAAGGGCGTCCCCGGGGGGGGTGCCTTCCATCATTGCGAGGGGCGTCTGGTGTTAGGCGCTGTCCCTACCCCGGCCGCCCGTCCTCTGGAGCGGGTAGCCGGGGTTCCCCGTCCCGTGTGTCCCGGGTGCGGTCCGTGTGGGCATGGGGACCCACACCGGCCCCACAGCGTGCGCCCTTGCGGGCTGGCGTTGCTCGCTGTGGGGGTGGCGGAAGGGCGTCCCCGGGGGGGGCACCTTCCACCATTGTGTGAGGGGCGTCTGAGGTCAGGCGCTGTCCCTCCCCCGACTGCCCGCCTATTGGGCGGGCTGTTGGATTCCTCCACCTACGTGCTGTGGGCGCGGGTGTGTGGATGTGGGGGCCCAACACTGACCCTCTGGCCTGCATGCCCTGTGGGGGCTGCGTGCCGCGGGGGTGGTGGGGGGCTGTCCCTGGGGGGGTGGCCTGCCACCGTTGCGAGGGGCGCCTGGTGTCAGGCGCTGTCCCTCCCCCAGCCGCCCGTCCTTTGGAGCGGGCGGCCAGGGTTCCCCGACCCGTGTGTCCCGGGTTCGGTCGGTGAGGGCGTGGGGACCCAGCAAGGGTCCCACAGCGTGCGCCCTTGCGGACCGGCATTGCTCGCTGTGGGGGTGGCGGAAGGGCCTCCCCCGGGGGGGTGCCTGCCACCGTTGTGAGGGGCCCCAGGTGTCAGGCGCTGCCCCTCCCCCGGCCGCCCGCCCTCTGGAGTGGGCAGCCAGGGTTCCGCGACCCGGTGTCCCGGGTGCGGTCGGTGCGGGCGTGGGGACCCAGCACCGGCCCCACAGCATGCGCCCCTGCGGGCCGGCGTTGCTCGCTGTGGGGGTGGCGGAATGGCGTCCTCGGGGGGGTGCCTTCCATCATTGTGAGGGGCGTCTGAGGCCTGGCGCTGTCAACTCCCCCGACTGCCCGCCCACTGGGGCGGGCTGTTGGGGTCCGCCACCCACGTGCTGTGGGCGCGGGTGTGTGGGTGTGGGAGCCGGACACTGCCCCCTTGGCCTGGATGCCCTGTGGGGGCTGCATGCCGCGGGGGTGTCGAGGGGCCGTCCCCGGGGGGGGTGGCCTGCCACCGCTGAGAGGGGCGCCTGGTGTCAGGCGCTGTCCCTCCCCCGGCCGCCCGTCCTCTGGAGCGGGCAGCCAGGGTTTCGTGACCCGTGTGTCCCGGGTGCGGTCGGTGCAGGCGTGGGGACCCAGCACCGGCCCCACAGCGTGCGCCCTTGCGGGCCGGCGTTGCTCGCTGTGGGGGTGGGGAAAGGGCGTCCCCGGGGGGGGGTGCCTTCCACCATTGTGGGGGGCGTCTGAGGCCAGGCGCCGTCCCTCCCCCGACTGCCCGCCCACTGGGCGGGCTGTTTGGGTCCGCCACCCACGTGCTGTAGGTGCGGGTGTGTGCGTGTGGGGGCCCAACACTGTCCTCTCGGCCTGCATGCCCTACGGGGGCTGCATGCCGCGGGGGTGGTGGGGAGCCGTCCCCGGGGGGGTGGTCTGCCACCGTTTTGAGGGGCGCCTGGTGTCAGGCGCTGTCCCTCCCCCGGCCGCCCGTCCTCTGGAGCGGGCAGCCAGGGTTCCGCAACCCGTGTGTCCCGGATGCGGTCGGTGCGGGCATGGGGACCCAGCACCGGCCCCCACAGAGTGCGCCCTTGCGGGCCCGCGTTGCTCGCTGTGGGGGTGGCGGAAGGGCGAACCCAGGGGGGGGGTGCCTTCCACCATTGTGAGGGGCGTCTGAGGTCAGGCGCCGTCCCTCCCCCGACTGCCCGCCCACCGGGCGAACTGTTGGGGTCCGCCACCCACGTGCTGTGGGCGCGGGTGTGTGCGTGTGGGGGCCCAACACTGTCCCCTCGGCCTGCATGCCCTACGGGGGCTGCATGCCGCGGGGGTGGTGGGGGGCCATCCCCGGGGGGCTGGCCTGCCACCGTTGTGAGGGGCGCCTGGTGTCAGGCGCTGTCCCTCCCCCGGCCGCCCGTCCTCTGGAGCGGGCAGCCAGGGTTCCGCGACCCGTGTGTCCCGGGTCTGGTCCGTGCGGGCATGGGGACCCAGCACCGGCCCCACAGCGTGCGCCCTTGCGGGCCGGCGTTGCTCGCTGTGGGGCTGGCGGAAGGGCGTCCCCGGGCGGGGTGCCCTCCACCATTGTGAGGGGCGTCTGAGGTCAGGCGCTGTCCGTCCCCCGACTGCCCGCCCACTGGGCGGGCTGCTGGGGTCCGCCACCCACGTGCTGTGGGCGCGGGTGTGTGGGTGTGGGGGCCCAACACTGTCGTCCCCTTGGCCTGCATGCCCTGTGGGGGCTGCGTGCCGCGGGGGTGGTGGGGGGCCATCCCCGGGGGTGGTGGCCTGCCACCGTTGTGAGGGGCGCCTGGTGTCAGGCGCTGTCCCTTTCCCGGCCGCCCGTCCTCTGGAGCGGGCAGCCAGGGTTCCGCGACCCGTGTGTCCCGGGTGCGGTCGGTGCGGGCGTGGGGACCCAGCACCGGCCCCACAGCGTGCGCCCCTGCGGGCCGGCGTTGCTCGCTGTGGGGGTGCCGGGAGGGCGTCCCCGGGGGGTGTGCCTTCCACCATTGTGAGGGGCGTCTGAGGCCAGGCGCCGTCCCTCCCCCGACTGCCCGACCACTGGGCGGGCTGTTGGGGTCCGCCACCCACGTGCTGCCGGCGCGGGTGTGTGGGTGAGGGAGCCCAACACCGTCCCCGCGGCCTGCATGCCCTGTGGGGGCTGCATGCCGCGGGGGTGGTGGGGGGCCGTCCCCGGGGGGGGCGGCCTGCCACCGTTGTGAGGGGCCCCTCTGGTCAGGCGCTGTCCCTCCCCCGGCCGCCCGTCCTCTGGAGCGGGCAGCTAGGGTTCCGCGACCCGTGTGTCCCGGGTGCGGTCGGTGCGGGCGTGGGGACCCAGCACCGGCCCCACAGCGTGCGCCCTTGCGGGCCGGCGTTGCTCGCTGTGGGGGTGGCGGAAGGGCGTCCCCGGGGGGGGTGCCTTCCACCATTGTGGGGGGCGTCTGAGGCCAGGCGCCGTCCCTCCCCCGACTGCCCGCCCACTTGGCGGGCTGTTGGGGTCCGCCACCCACGTGCTGTGGGCGCGGGTGTGTGCGTGTGGGAGCCCAACACCGTCCCTGCGGCCTGCATGCCCTGTGGGGGCTGCATGCCGCGGGGGTGCTGGGGGGCCGTCCCCGGGGGGGGTGGCCTGCCACCGTTGTGAGGGGCGCCTGGTGTCAGGCGCTGTCCCTCCCCCGGCCGCCCGTCCTCTGTAGCGGGCAGCCAGGGTTCCGCGACCCGTGTGTCCCGGGTGCGGTCGGTGCGGGCCTTGGGACCCAGCACCGGCCCCACAGCGTGCGGCCTTGCGGGCCGGCGTTGCTGGCTGTGGGGGTGGCGGAAGGGCGTCCCCGGGGGGGGTGCCTTCCACCATTGTGAGGGGCATCTGGGGTCAGGCGCTGTCCCTCCCCCAACTGCCAGCCTGCTGGGCGGGCTGTAGGGGTCCGCCACCCACGTGCTGTGGGCGCGGGTGTGTGGGTGTGGGGGCCCAACACTGTCCCCTTGGCCTGCATGCCCTGCGGGGGCTGCGTACCGCGGGGGTGCTGGGGGGCCGTCCCCGGGGGGGGTGGCCTGCCACTGTTGTGAGGGGCGCCTGGTGTCAGGCGCTGTCCCTCCCCCGGCCGCCCGTCCTCTGGAGCGGGCGGCCTGGGTTCCGCGACCCTTGTGTCCCAGGTGCGGTCGGTGCGGGTGTGGGCACCCAGCACCAGCTCCACAGCGTGCGCCCTTGCGGGCCGGCGTTGCTCGCTGTGGGGGTGGCGGAAGGGCAACCCCGAGGGGGGTGCCTTCCACCATTGTGAGGGGCGTCTGAGGTCAGGCGCTGTCCCTCCCCCGACTGCCAGCCCACTGGGCGGGCTGCTGGGGCTTGTTGGGTGTGTGGTGTGTGTGGTGTCTGTGCCGTGCGTGTCGTCGTGCGTGGTGCTGCTCTTCTCTTGACCCTCTGGTGCTCCCCTCTCTGGTGTCCCGGTGCGGTGTTGTGCTCCACGTGTGCCTGCCGTGCCCCCTTCCCTGTGCGCGCCCCTTGCTCGGCTGCTGGCTACCCCTTGTTCCTTTTGTGGCTTCGTTGCTCTTTACCCTTTCCTCTATGCTTCTCCCTGGCATGCACTTTTTCTCTGCCTACGCTTCAGTGCGTGTCTCGGTCTTTTTCCTTGCCGGCTCGTCGTTCTCTCTCGTTGGGCCTTCTCCTTTGAACCTGCGAAGAGAAAGGATGTAAACGGGCGTGCGGCGGCGGGGGTTTTGTCGCGACATGGCCCGGCCAAACACGATCCGGAGCCCGGGGGCAAGGCTGCATCCTAAGGCCAGCGCAGCTTTGGGACTTGAGGCGGAGCGTGCATCACCCAAGCACCTCGGAACCCAAGTACCAAGAACACGCCGCTGGCATGCCTTGTGAACGGGATACGCCGGGAAGTCAGGTGAACCCCTAGGGTTCCGTCCAAAGAGGAGACGTGCGCAAGCAGGGGGCACGACCTACAGGCGTGACAAGTGCGTCACGCCGGCGGCGATTGGCCCTCCTGGTGCTGCCCGGGGCCGCTTTGTAGGGGGCCACCAGCGAGGTCTAACGGGATGTAAGCTGCCTCCCCTCCTCAAGCGCGGAGCCTAATCATCCTTGTAACAGCGGCAACGCCAGCGGTAACCATGGGGCGCCTCTCCACGACCGAGTGCGCCTACCTACCTACCTACCTACCTACCTACCTACCTACCTACCTACATTGAGAGCGTTGGTTTATTTTTAAATCCATCACTATCAAAGGGGTTATAAAGACCTAGTGATGACAACTGTGTTCTTATTTGCGTCCACTCGCTGTTAGTCTGTGGATTGTGTTGGAATCCCCGTCAGAATCAGCTCAAATTCGGAAAATTCCTGGTACCAAGCAATGGATGCTTATACATTCTGGGACTACAATGAGTCAGTTACCGTTTGTAACTCTTACTGGAACAAACATGAAGCTCTGGAGACGATACTTAAAGTTGGAGAATTCGTACTGTGGTTCCTTGGCTATCATTACTTGTAAATGATTGGAGGTCCATCATAGGGTTCATCATCAGAATGAGAATTTGACCTGAATTGGCTATGAATGAGAACTGGTTTTTCGTTCAACACGACTCACATTATCTAGTGACATTGGATAGGACTTATTATGGCTTGTTGCATACTTTAACGTTTTCAATCTGTGTGTAATTGGATTATTTTGGTCTCAATTCAGTCAAAATTTGTAATATAATCTTGTAAGTGGTCTCATGCCTGCAGATGCCACCGGCCAGTTTCATATATCTTGGACTCCTACGGGGGATACCCTATTTTTTGGACGCTTGACGACTGGCAACGCTCTTTTTGTGTTCTCTGATAGTGAAATATTAGATCTGGATCTCATCATGGATCATGGATCTTGATCATGCATGTACCTTTTTCACTCAGACTTTCGTTGTTCGGGGTTTTGAGCTTGATGGACGCTGTTTGTGTATGCCCTAATCTACCTATGCGTTTCAGTCAATTTGATGGCCATCCTGAAGCACAGACCGCAGCACAACCTTGCTCAATTCAGCTCCATTTCTTACATTTTGACATGGATTAGTCGGTTTTTGACCACTTGTGCCGTTTCTTTCACTACACTTGACACAGCCTGACAGGCCAACGTATGTTTTCAGGAGGGGAGTGTAACGGCATCAGTGTGACAGCACTTAATTTATACATCATTCCAATCAGAACTTCAATGATTTTCAGATGTACATTAGTGCAGTAAATCGTCTGCTTGTTTTCAGGTTTTCCGTTTGCCGCCAGATGTTGCCGGTGGGCGCGCGTCGAGTTGCATTTGTCTTTCGCCATTTCCTGATCAGATTTATTTAAATCATGCCGAATGATTGCGTAATGAGCTATTATGTTCTACAAATGCACATTTAATTTCTATGTCTGCTGCATTTTTGTAGACCGGGTTTCTGACTAGTCATATTCCACCATGGAGTTCAACGACCCTCGCCATGCATTGCATATGTCGCTCCCAGAGGCTGGATATGGGTATGGAGATGGTCAGTCAGGTTCGGCGATATTAGGGGTAGTGTCGGGTGTTACAACCCCTGAGGCATCAAGGCTACAGGTTTCGCAGTTAAAAGGAAGATCTGCCACTACACAGCGGTTACATATTCTTTGTAGCTACTGACTTTCTGTGTACCCCCCCTCCGGCCTGCATTTGTCCTTTGGACAGCCAAAACTCCCCTATGACCCCCAAACAGTACCAGTCATCTACACGCATCTTAAACACGGACAGCCAAGCCCCCAACTCCAGTTTACAGGACGCCACTGAGTGGTACTGTTGTTTTTTCTGTCGTTTTTGTGTGGGACCAGACACTTTTCTGAGGTACGATTGTCAGGTTGGTACAGCTAGTGTACCATGACAGTTCGCATGCCATCCTGCATATGTTGACTGCAAGTTTGACACATTCTTTGCAGCCAATGACTGACTGCAGCACACATGTATATGCTTATAATAACTGCCAACAGGCTGTAC
This sequence comes from Eutreptiella sp. 'Long Island Sound 2002', assembly GCA_964036045.1. NCBI lineage: Eukaryota > Euglenozoa > Euglenophyceae > Eutreptiales > Eutreptiaceae > Eutreptiella > Eutreptiella sp. 'Long Island Sound 2002'. The sequence continues at coordinate 133,788,170 of OZ038379.1, forward strand.
GACAAATTGTTCCGGAGGGCATTGGCACCCGCCGATTTTCAACATGTCAGCCATGGATGTAGTTGCAATTCCTGTATTCATTTCCCCTACCTATACTGATTTGTATAGTATACAGTATGTAGTGTGTAGCAGTGGGAATCAGTGTATGATCTCTACAGGGTACGTCCCCCTCTAGTCTATGTGGTCCTCCTGATGTTTTGTTTGAATCCCTGAGTGAATGTGCCTATGCATGGTGTTGCACAACAAGCAATGGGGACAACTCCCCATTCCCTTAGATTCCAGGCTGAAGGACCAAATGCAGTTGAGAAATACTGCATTAGACCAGGAAAGAGTCGGCTAATTAACCCTTAACCTCGGGACCTCTTGACCTATTGGGATGGGATTCTAGGTTTGGTAACAGGAGCCGTCCGGAGCACGTGCACACTAAGATGGACGCGCGCGTTGAGCAATAGTTAATTGTAAGTCGAGATTGAAAGCGAGATTGGGGATTTGGGATAAAGTAATCTCGACTTTGATGTAGTATAAAAGTTGCAACATTGTTAGTTTGGGTTACGGTGCCAGTTCAGATTCGAGACAATGGTAAGATAGGTAAAGCATTGCAATTGCATTTGCTATTTAGGACATGTAAAGGGACTATGACAGTTTCAGCTCGCCTGCTGAAACGTGCACTTGCATTTGAACACCAGTCCCATCGTTCAGGGATTTGAGGCTCTCCTTGTTCTTGCTCTGTTACATGTAATTTTAGGATCTGGGAAAACAGTGTGGCTTTCAGCTTGTAGAGATGCAAAACTGTCATACCCTGGAACAACTTGGACACATGACTGCTATGGGCATCACTACGAAGTACTTTTTTGTGGGAGGCATTCTTGATAACTTTGCAACCGAGTGCATTCATTGTGCCTTTGTGCATTCATACGTGGTGTCTTCAGTTGTGGCGGCTTGCCAAATATGAGTGGCCCTTTGCGGCTTCTGCATTCATGGAGACCACCTCAATTGCAACCTCCTGGAGGCATACTCGGCCTTTGCCATCTTTTGGAGGCATTTTCCATACGTCCTCCCTGCGCGCCTGATTTGCATTCTTGTGGACGCATACTCGGCCTTTGCCATTTTTTGGAGGCATTCTCCATAGGTCCTCCCTGCGCGCCTGATTTGCATTCTTGTGGAGCCGTTTTTGATAAATCCACCTTGTGCGCCTTTCCCTTCTTCGAATGGCGAAGGTGAAACGCGTTCCACGTGTCATTTGGATTCCACTCATCTTTGAAGATGACGCGTCGTTTGGATTCCACTCATCTTTGGAGAGGACGCCTCCTTTGGAGTCGACTTGTCCTTGGGGACGACGCGTCTTTTGGCGTCAACTCGTCTTTGGAGAGGACGCGTTGTTTGGCGTCGACTCGTCTTTGGAATGGATGCGTCGTTTGGAGTCGACTTGTCCTTGAAGAGGACGCATCATCTGGCGTCGACTCATCTTTGGAGAGGACACGTCATTTGGAGTCAATTTGTCTTTGGAGAGGACGCGTGCTTTGGTGGACTTTGGAGGTCTATCTTTGGAAGTTTTCAGTTTTATTCGCCTTTTTGAATACCCCTCCCTCCCAACCCTTGATGAATCTACTTGGATGTGGATTTCATCATCTCCAACCCTCAAAATAAGTCCCTTTTTTTGGGCTTCCTTGCCCTCACCTTTAAGTGAGGAGGCCCACCTTTGCTTTCTTTTTGGAGTTTTTCCTTGTTTTAGTGGCCTTTTGGGGACTTGAAAAACTCACTCAGACAAGCCTCTTGGGCTTTGGGTGGTGGTTTTCAAATAATGAGATTTTTCTTACTTCTTGAAAAATACGAGTCGCTTGTCTTGGGCTTTAGTTGGTCTCACTTTAAGTGAGAAAAGCCACGTTTGTTTCATTTTTGAATGTTTCGCTCGTATTGGTGGCCCTATGGGGACTCAAAATTCTTTAGGGATAACATGCTTTGAAAAAAGGAGAAGACACTTAAGATTGGAATTTTTTCACATGTTTTATTATATGATATCTCGAGCCTTCCTTCAAACCCCCACACCAGTCGTGGTATCATTTGGTGGTGGGGTAAAACTTGATTTTGACTAACCTCAAAACAAACCCCACGCTCACTTTGTTGGGTCACACGGGGCTAATCGGGGTTGCCAACCATACTGTCCCTCTTGCTTTGTATGTTTGATTTGTGAAGCATCACCCTCTGAGACGCCTTGTGAGTGCCATGTGTTGGGCGCACTTCACGTGGGCGCTTGCATTGGGCGCTTGAGTCGCGCTCCCCAAGTGGGCGCTTCAAAGGCACTCTTCATGTGAGTGTTTGCAGTGGGTGCTTCAAGGGCGCTCTGCACGTGAACACTTGCAGTGGGTGCTTCAAAGGCGCTCTTCACGTGGGCGCTCCCCAAGTGGGCGCTTCAAAGGCGCTCTTCACGTGGGCGCTCCTGAAGTGCGCGCTTCAAAGGCGCTCTTCATGTGAGCGCTTGCAGTGGGCGCTTCAAAGGCGCTCTGCACGTGGGCCCTTGCGGTGGGCGCTTCAAAGGCGCTCCTCACGTGGGCGCTTGCAGAGGGTGCTTCGAAGGCGCTCTTCCAGTCGGCGCTTGCAGTGGGCGCTTGAAATGCGCTCCCGAAGCGGGCGAGTGCAGTGGTCGCTTCCAAGGCGCTATTCACGTGGCTCCCCAGGTGGGCGCTTCAAAGGCGCTCCTCAATTGGGCGTTTGCAGTGGGCGCTTGAGTCGCGCTCCCCAAGTGGGCGCTTCAAAGGCGCTCTTCAAGTGAGCACTTGCAATGGGCCCTCTCCCTTCCTTCTCCAACTTTTGAACAAATCACAAGACACGAACAAATACACCACGATGTTCAATTTCTTTCATCAAACTAACTGGACCAATTGCACAATGAAAGCACGCATTAACCTCAAGCCGCCTTATTTCCTTGAGTTCTTCAATAAACCACATTTCAACACACCGGTCCCCGGCCCGCCGAGTCACTTCTGACAGCGGCGTCGCTCTGGGTTTGAAAGTACAAAGGAATATTGCCTGTTCTCCCCTCAAACGTCTCCACAGCTGCTCGACCCTCCCCGTATGCGTCGAAGTCATCACTTGGTATTAGCGGGTACCCCCGGGTCAATTTACTGCCTCCCTTCCTTTTTTTTTGGGGGGAGAGGGACATTTTCGGGGACAAAGGGGTACCTAGTTCTACCCCCGAACTTTGGCACGCGACATGCGACCTTGACATTGTTCTTTTCCCTTAAATGTAGTGTTGGTGGTAATTGCGTTTTCAGTATCCCCCCCCTTCCTGTACTTTGAATGTTCAACCACAAATTCCCTGATGTCAGTGGGCCGGGTAAATCCCGGCTTAGTATCCCCGGTTCTCCCCTGTAGGGCTGGGTAAATGAGAGGAGGCGCTGCGAAGCGCCGGTACTGTAATAGAGACAACCGTTTCAGTTAGGTGCAGGCCGGAGACCTGACATGTTTTGTGTTTTGGTTGTTCTACCCCTCCCCACCCCACATGGTCACACACAATACACGTGATTCACAAATGGTGTGCATTTATGACCCCATGTGTTTGCATGATATGACCTCTGAGTGAATGGCTTCTCCCTTCTTTTCCTTTTCGAGCAATTTTACACCATTTTCCACCACAATTTTACGGTGCGACGCTTGTGCAGTCTTTAATCAATTTGCAATTTGCTTATCCGTGAGGTAAGTGTGGTGAGTTCCGTGCAGTGCGGCTGAATTCATGACGTGTGGTGAGTGTCGTGAGTGTCAAGGATTGTTTCCATGTCACATTCGTTGCCATTAAGTTGAGCCCGCAAGGAAGGGGGCCTCGTCCACCCCGAAGTGTAACCCCCCCAAAATCGTTGTAAGGGTTTGCTGCATTGCGACATGCGCCTGAGCACCGACTGTCGCTTGGGGGGCCGATCATCATCGAGTGTGAGTCCGGGGTGATGTGCCGCATACTCCACGTAGTGCCGTGTTGTTTGGACTGACCGGGCATAGTCCTGTCTGTTTGGACTTTTTAGGTTCTTGCCTGGCACCTTGTTTCCCCGATGGGCTAATGCTTGTAGTACGTCGGTGTTGAACCGAAGGTCCAGGTTAAATTCCCTGTTGAGGATTGTGCTGGGAACCTCACGTAGTGATGTGCCGATGGGGGCATGGGAACCAACCTTGAGTAGTGGTCCGTCGTTTTTTTTTCACGTTTGTGGTGTGTCATTACATACATTGGCATACGTCACCCCCCCCTCCAAAACCCTCAATCCCTCCGACATAGACATACAGATTTGATTTTGATAAGTGCTATGGTGGAGTCTTGGGTGCTGCCGTCTGTTGAGGATTTGTTGAGGGGTTGCTTATGGTGTGGGGAGCGAGAAAAGTAGATCCACCCATCCCCCAACCCCCTTCCCTCGGTGACGCTACATGGTTGGCTGTGACGCCTTGTAGTGTTGGTGGCTGAAATGGGCATAGGTTATTGCTCTACCAGGGTGGTCCGCCATACTTTTGTGGGTTCAATGGCCTACAATGGGAGTTGGGGATGGCATAGGTGTGGCGGTCCCATCGTGGTTTCCTCCCAGCGACACCCTGCCCTCGGTTTTTTGTATCCAGTAGCAAGTGCACACCTTGGCCTCCCCTCCCTTACCCTCTATCTTCAATCCATTGAGGTATGGAGAGTTCCATTGTCGTGCGGGTTTGTCAATTGTCTTGTGTCGTCTGGTTGCGTCGGGTGCCCGGACGCAAGGCAGCGGCCACTTGGGGCCGTGGCGTGTCAAGGGGCCCGCTCATACCTGTTTGGGGATGACCTTCTCGAATCCTCCGTTGCCTTGGGATGAACTTACCAATCCATGTTTGTGAGTTGGTCGAGGGCATAACACACCCCTTCCCCCGCATTTTCTTCGCGTCTTTGCTCCAAGCCTACCATCAAGCTCCGGCCCACTTGAGGCGCGTAGCGCCGAAACAAGAGGCGTTGCTTGGACGGTCGAATCAACCCCATCTGCCTACTTCCTGCCTTCCCCATGGTCTTGAAATGGATGTGAAGAGCTTATTGTTCATGCAGTTGGCACTATGTGAATTCTGATGCCCCCACGGATGTTTTAATTTGAGAATATTTAAAGCTAGTGGACTTGCCCGCTTGGCAGTTGTGCCGGTAACTAGACAGGCAACGCATGTTACATGTGTGTGGGCATAGTTATACGAAACGTGCGCCCTTGATGAAACGTGAAGCCAATGGTTAGTTTTGTCTGGTATAAAACGTTTGGACATACATCCTCCTATCTCATTTGTTGTTGTTTAGTAGTGGCGTTGTAGTGTGGTATTGGCAATTTTTCTCCCCTCCACAGAGGAACATGGTTCATGACCAGCCCCCCCCTCGCTACCCCCCGGCTAAACTAACATCACACATCTATGTCTGCAATTCAAGTGCCTCGTTTTGACGTGTTGGTGATTTGGCACGACAGTTTGGGCTTAGTGGGATAGTTGAAGCGAGAGGGTTCTGGGTAGACACAATTTTTCGTTTACCTCAAGCCCTAAGGGTCCAATCTTTTTCACTTGTTCGTTGGGCTATTTCAATCGAACGAGAGAGTAAAGCTAGTTAACGATATTTCCTCTCTGAAGATGATTTTTTGAAGATTTTCGTGTTTCACATGCGCCGCTTTTGTTTAATGAGCTCTTTTGTCTCTGTTAAGGAATTCGAGAACGGCCCTTTGCTGACGTGGCTATGTGCCATGTGCCTTAACCCCCCTCCATACCAAGGTGGGCTCCAGGCGCAAGGCAACGACCCGCATTTGGTCGTGGCGCGTTCGGGAGTCGAAATGCAAGATACAAGGTTGGTTAGCCTCCTTCCCTATGGTGACCTTGCATGTGCTAACCATCTTTTTGCCTTACCACACAACCTACCATCCCACCTCCGCCGAAACCGGTCCCCCCCTCCCTCCCCACCTCCCTTTACCGTGATAAGTCACTCACTCATAACCTAGCTCCGGCCATTCGACATGTTTTGGCGGTTGTGGCGTTGCTTGGTGATGGTTGGTTGGAGTACAAGTGACCCACCCCTTCCAGTTTTCTGCTGCTTAGGTACAGATTGATAAGCTGAAGTTGTGAGGGCTGCCCACGGGCGTAAGTGGCTACGGTGGACCAGACAATGGTTGCACAATTTGCTTTGGGTCCCAAGGGAGCAGCAGAATTTCATGAAACTGATTTTTGATCCGTTTTGGATTTTTGGTGACATTCCTGGTCGCACCCATGAAATCAGCCAGCCACCCCCCCCCCCCCCCACCCTCCCATATCTTAGCCTAGCATGTATGTAGAGTTTCTGGGGATACAAGGAATAAAGCCTTTTCTTTCTTTGTTCCATTACATTTTTTTATCAAACATTACTCGGGTTATCTCCACTCCCCTTTTTCAACCAAAGTAAGATTTTGTGAGCGGAGTGCAACAGACCAAGAAAGAGTGGGCTAATTAACCCTTAACCTCCCGACCTCTTGACCTATTGGGATGGGATTCTGGGTTTGGTAACAGGAGCCGTCCAAAGCACGCGCACACTAAGATGGACGCGCGCGTTGAGCAATAGTTAATTGTACGTCGAGATTGAAAGCGAGAATGGGGATTATGGATAAAGTAATCTCGATTTTCATGTAGTATAAAAGTTGCGACATTGTTAGTTTGGGTTACGGTGCCAGTTCAGATTCGAGACAATGGTAAGATAGGTAAAGCATTGCAATTGCAATTCCTATTTAGGACATGTAAAGGGACTCTGACAGTTTCAGCTCGCCTGCTGAGAGGTGCACTTACATTTGGACACCAGTCCCCTTGTTGAAGGATTTGAGGCTCCCCTTCTTCTTGCTCTGTTACAATGTCATTTTGAGATCTTGGAAAACAGTGTGGTGTTGAGGTGGTAGAGTTGCAAATGCCCCACACCCTAGATATGTCTGGCCTTGTAGTCTCATTGTAGTTTGCTAAGGCATGTCAGTCCCCCCCCCCGAACTTTATTGAGACTTCTTGCGGATATATCGGCAGTTTCAGCCCAGAGACCCCTCTCAGAGTGTGTATGGACCTCTTGAAAGGTTTTCGGGTTGAAGTTCAGAACCAGAGCTCGGGTCTCTGGACGTCTGGGACTGAACTCGTGCTCAGGTTCTGTGTTTACTGTGTATTTGCTGACTGCACTGACATTGTATTTCATGACATTGGTGCACTTGTGCTCAATTTTGCCCTCCCCCTACTCAGGTGCTCTGAGGTGCTGATTACACCTTCTCAGTGTCCATGTTGTTTCGGTAGCTGCATTACTCTGCTAGGTTCAATCAGTAAGAAAAAGTGTATTTCCATGCTCTAGGTGTCCTAGAGATGCCTGAAGGGGTGACAAAGGATTTTGACCTATAAAACCAAGCACTAAACTTAGGATGTTGTGTGGACCCCTGCCCCCCCTACTGTTTGGACATAAACACCATCTCCGGAAGTGGCTGAGGCGCTGACATTGGTTCAGAGCCTATACATTTTTCAATTTTTTGTCTTGAATGCTTTGCTATTCTAGTGTCTGCACCCTAGGGGGCTGGGGCAACTTTGTTTGAGAGGTCGTGCGTTCAATACCCAGTCAGCCCAGCGAAGTAGGAAGTTGCCATGTGACATGGCAGTGACCTCAGCGCCACAAGCCATTCCACCTATGGGACCAAAAACAACCAGTGCACATCTCAAGATGGCACCATAAAGGAGAGAGTGTCCATGTGGGCAGTTTTCCCATGATTTTAGGAAATTTCAACTATGTTTTCCAAATCTGTAGTTACTGTCAGTTTCTTTGTGTAAATACATTGTCTATCTCATCTCCATTGACTGCAGCCCTTCATGTTGTGGATTTGATCCTGCACTTCCTCTTATTGCACTGTGGGTAATTGGGAGCTTTGGTTTATCGTTTCGTTTTACCAAAACATTGACATTTGGAAAGACTGAGCTATGTCAAATAGCAGCAGGAGTAAGCAGGAGCACAACCTAAAACAATATCATAACGAACATCAACAGTGAAAGCCTGTTCAAACTTTCTGGTAGCAGAGATTTGCGGTCTTTGCGTACCTGCAACCCTGTGCAGTACAACCAGTACGCCAAGACTGACTACACTCTTGAACGGCTGAAGAATACAACATGGGTACCAAGAACACTGCTGAGAAGACAGCGCCCTCAGCGGCACCCTTAAAGCCGGCATCCCAGCCCAGACCTGGTGACCCTGAACATGTGGATCCTGTACCTTCAGTGCCCTTAGGCCGGCTTGAGGATGATACGCTTGAGGGTCCAGGAGCTGCCTTAAGCGGACTATCCGTTGGAACATCTGAAGGCAAGGCGAAGGAGATGGAGACAGTGGATACCGCAGTCGATGAAGAAGACCCTGGAGGTGAACACGATCCATCTGATGAGGGACCCTTCGATGACAAACCTTCCGAGAGCGCACCAAGCGCCTCTGAACACCCTGCAGCGGCCTCTCCAACTGCCAACACACAGGGAGCCACATACCCAGCAACATCCTCACCCGCGGCCACTCCGTCTATGGCTGAGGGTCTGGGTGTTACTGGTATGCCTTACCCCACCTATGGTGGGGACCCAGTCGCAACTGCAGCACCTATGGCTCTTGCAGTCAGCGAACCAGTGGCATCCAGCTCCACCTACACCGGTGTCGATGAGCCTATGCCACGCCGCTACGATGAGGCCTCTCCCAGGCCCTCTACTTGCGTGGGCCCAACCTTTATCCCTGGCTGTGCAGCGCCAGAGCCTGGCTATGCCATGCCAGCGCCTGGCCCTACCTCTCTGAGTGGCCTCCGGGGCCCTGAGTCACGTGGGGGAAGGAGCAGGGGATCAGGAAGATCCTATAACAGCTTCCTGACACGCTTGGAGATCAAGGAAGATCTCTGTGGCGTTACTGGTCAGCTAGTCGCCGACTTGACGCAGGGAATCAGGGACAAACTGAAGCGCCTGATACCACCTAATGGGTCACCTATGACCATCGGAGCTTTTCCTAACCGAGTGCAGGCCAATGAGCTGGTGGTGGTACTGACTCAGATTCTGGGTGGCGTGAGAAGTCGATCTACGCCAACCCCTGCAGCCATACCAAGGAGTCTGTTCGTACCAGGAACTGCCCAGCCGCGCGAGATCCATGTTGAGACACCCTTCTGAGCTGAGCTGGATCAGTTGGGACTGACAGCCCTAAGGGCTATGGTTGATGTGGAGCCCTATGGCTGCAGTGAGTTGGGCGGTGACCCTTCGGACGATGAACCGCCATCCCTAATGTCAGCGTCACCGTCTGAGGACGATGATCCTGGCGACCCCGAGAACCCGAGTGCCAAAAAAAAGACGAAGAATCGGAAGGGCAGACGCCACGAGAGCCGCCTCTCCAAGGAGGCTAACTAGCCAACTCTAGGATTGTGGGGAACCTGCCTGAGTTCACTGGGAAGGACTTCAGCAAGTTTGCGGAGAATTGTTGCCGGTTCCTGGGGAAGACCGGCCAGATCCACGCTAGTGAGCGAGTAAAGTGTGACCTACTCTTGCAATGTTGCAAGACCAAGTACCTGGAGAAGTAAGTCAAGCAGATTGTGACTAAGTCCACCACGTTCGCAGATGTATTGGTTGCCCTTGAGAGTCAGTTCCCCTCCTACGAGATGGACCTATCCATCCGGAGTGAGATCCAGAACCTGGCTATGTTGCCCAACAACCCCAAGGCTGCGCGTATCTCTGAACTACTGGCCAACCTGGACCATTGGGTAGGCCGACTGCCGCCCGGATCTTACAGCAGAGACGACCTGCTTTTTTGGTTGGTAGCCAAGATCCCACGCAACGTGTTGGAAGAGTGTTGGGCTACGGCAGAGCGCAAGGCAAGACCCGTCACCTACGAAGACTTGTCTGTACTTCTTTTGGAGCTGGCGTTCGAGAAGAGGAGTGACCAGCACCTCAACGCCTACCGCCCCGGAAGAGGCAACTCTCGGAACCGTGGCCGTTGGTATCAAGGACCTCGACCTAGACAACGGACTACCCCTAAGAATGCTCGCTACGTGAGCAATGTGCAAGACCTCTTCTGGTGTGACGCGCAAGACTAGCAGGGCGGCCTTGTGCATGCCCTGGAGTGCGATCACGATTAGTGCTTCGTGGTCCAAGGCAAGTAGCAGGATACCAACACTGGTGGGAAGGCTAAGATGCCTGACCAATACAGGTGCACTCTCTCCTGTACCTTCTGTGGCAAGCGCAAGCAGGACAAAGATGAGTGCTACCACAAGCAGCGCTTGTCCGCCAAGCTGAAGACCGAGGCCCAGAATGGCGATGGAAGCGCAGGAGGCAAGAGCAATGGCGGGAAAGGCAAGGATATGTCCCAAGGATGAGGCAAACGCCAAGGTCAAGCGCAAGGCAAAGGTGGAAGACGCGGAGGCCCTGACAGGAAGAATCACAACTAGAACAAGGACAAGAAGCAGGACAGGTCCGGGGGGAACCCCGACCCTGCGCCAGGGGAAACCAATCCTGAGCCCTCTCGGGGGGAGCAAAACCCGTGACCCACGGCCCGTTCCCAAACGCAAGCTCAACAAGAACAAGGAGCCATGCGTGGCAATGAGGAAGGGGACGAGTCTAATCCCCGTAAATGTTCCCGCTTCATGCGGATGGCGCAAAAACTGCGCAAGAAGGGGTTTGAAGTGACCTGTCCCGCGGACATCTGACGGGGACGCTTCGGGGATCTACAGACCTGGTGTTCTGGTGAACCGGTACCCGGAACCTATAGCCCATGGTCCGGAGGCCTGCGAGCCGTCACACCCGTGCGGAACCCGTTGACACCGGCTATCCCTGTTCTCTAACCCGCGAAATCTGGAATCTGATTTCTAACCAATAAATCGATGTAGAATTACCGTAATTTTATTGTCTTGCTCGATTTTCGGTCAGAAATTAGTGAAATACCCGATTTCTGCCGCGATTTCTAATCGTCGTAAAATTGCCGCCTGATGTCGCCTGTTCGCGCGACTTCGTCGCTTCTCCGTGGCGAGTTTTGGGATTAACGATTCTCGAGTACCTGTGAGGTTCTAAGAGAACTTAAGGGCTGAATCTAGAGGGTATTTCATGTACTTTCATCTGGTGTGTTCACCAGAATTTTTCGCCGTTGCTTCTTCGAAAAAATCAACGCGCAAGCTTTTCCGTCGATCGCTCGAACTCATGGTTCTCAAGGACCATGAGTTCGGACGGAAGCCTACATTCCCCCCCTATGCCCTTCGTCCATGCCCCTTCCGCGTGGGCATATTACTTTGTATAGGGAAGCGGGCAATGGCGGTGTTTTAGGCAGCCTATGGGTCTCGCAAACCCAAGTCGTTTGCGTGCGCAAACGCTAACTTTGTGGCCTTGTGAGCATGAACGTTAATAACCGAACACAATGCTCAAAAGACCAAGAGCCCGAGGTCATTTCCGTTTTTCGAGCCAACTCAACGAGGGCTTCACGCAATTCAATGCGTACCAAAACTCCATTTTCGAAAGATGGCAAGTTTTGATCGAAAATTGGGCCAAAATGCCCAAACCCCAGAGGCTTGTACTCGAAGCCTATGGGGGGTTGAGCCTCGAACCAAGGCAATATGTAAAGTAGAGACCACGAAGTACATCGTGGATGGCTTGGTTGATTTTTCCAACCTTGTCTTCTATTTTATATAATTTCGCCTTGTGAGCACGCGTGCCATATTGCCTCTTTGCACACGCGCTCATATGCAAGCACTAATGACACGAGTGGGCGAGGACAATCTAACCATAGTGTGCATATTTGGAAGCACCTACTATGGGCCTACTCCAAAAGTGTTTACTCATATTTTTCCTCCTCAAGGTCCCAAAGATATGTTCATGCCAATATCGCCGATATATGCACTTTTTCCCATAAAAAGTGTGCTTCAAGGATTGAGGTGTTAAAAATGCTTCCATTGTGTTTTGAACCTCAACCCTTGTCGCAAAAGGGAGGCAAAGCTTCCGTTTGCATCCATGCAAAAGCCCGAGGCTCCTTTCTCTTGTGATACGGAGATACGATATTTGGAGGGACCACTTTTGGGTGAATTTTGGCCGTTTTGCTCAAAATGGCCACAAACTCCTTCTCCCCCTGATTTCACCCCTGAGGTTGCGTGCGCCGCTTGACCAAGGGTAAGGGGAATTCGGAGAGGGCACATAAACCCGCATCGAATGGGGTGTTTCCCCATGTGGCCTCTCCTCTCGATGGGAGAGTTGTGAGTCACCCAATTTGGGGTATGTTGCCATTCTGCCCCATTTGTGTAACTTTCCTTCCAATGGCAAAAATAGCTAGAGGCGATCATGAGGGTCGGCAAGTAATATATTGGGGGACCTAAGTCCCATGTGTTTCTAGCATTTTTGGTTGGAAGGATCCTCGCCGTGGCCATGGAGATATGGAATCATGAGTGCGGGCCATTTTGGCCAAATTTTGCTGTTTTTGCCATTGTATGCCATATTGGAATTACCATCTCTCCATGGGGCACGAGATCTAGCCAGAAACGAAGGGTGATTATTGTAGCTTATGACTAAGGGTTGAACGCCATTGAGTTTTGTATCTGCTCCTCCGGCTCATCCGGTGTTATTCAACTTTTGGTGCGATCCATGATCCCCCCCTTTGCACCGCATGTTGCTTTCTGCCCCGTCCGTGTGGTCATCCCCTCGGTGAACAGTAAGCAGCCAGCGTGACAGCAAGCGATAACCCAGGGCATGGGACCATAGGGGATATCAAGGGTTGTGAATCAAGGGCTGGCGCGTCAATGTCGCCAAGGTTTCCTCCCCTGGTCGGTCGACCGAGACAGCCGATTTTGCCATTTTGGCAATTATGACCCCACTTGACGAACCCGTGGTGCCCTGATGCCGGAACCTCAGTAGGAACCAGGTTGGGTGAGGGCTCCAGGGAGTTCGTATGCGAAGGGCATAGGGTCTGTTGCCTCATCGCTACCTCTGGCGGGTCCAGACGAGGGGTCAATTTCGGGGATTTTTGAGCTAATATCAGTTTTGGCTGAAAAAGCCCATTTTCAGCTACCAACTCCTAGGGGATAATGGCGGGGCCTTCTCTCTCGCTCAGAGTGGTGTTGAGACCTGCCGTTAAGGGAGCATGAGTAGCTTATGTCGGTTGGCCTTGGAGCCCCTTGGTTCCCAGGGACTCGCCTGTCGCTGGGCGGGACACCTCCCCTGTTGGCAGGGTTTCAGGGTCCGGACTGAGCAGGGCATGGGTTGTGTTTGAGCCCCCGCCCCCACCTGCCACTGAAAGGGTCGGACCTGGGATTGGAATATGAGTCGGGACTGAGTGTCTATTGTTCTGTGATGTCCTTATCCCAGTCCAGTCTTAACCCCATGTGTACATATCCTGATGTGTTGCTTTACATACTTTTGTTCCCTTGTTTCAGAGTGGCAAGGATCCTGAAACGCTTTGTCACATGACACGAGCGTATTGATGCCCCTGTGAGAGCAGTGACTTGCCTGCCTGCTTGCTTGTGCGTGTCACCGCAGCTTCCAGTTGTGAGGCCCCCCCCGGTAACGCGTCAAAAGCGTTTCACCGCCGCGTGTTACCAATCCCTCGCGTGCCACTCGGGGCCACCAACCCCGAGCAGCGCGGCGCAGCAGCTCGCAGCGCAGCGCAGCGGCTCGCAGCGCCTCCCAGCGACAGCGCCGAGTCCGTGAAGGAAGTGCAGGGACTGGAACTTCGACATCAACGAGTTCATTCGGCCGACCGGCAAGGCCGCACTCCCAGCTACTGCAACCACTTCAACAACCACAGGCCGACCAGCACCGGCCGCACTCCCAGTCCAGTGCTACATCACCCACCTCAACAACCACCCCAGGACCACTCCATCGAGAGCACCGATGGTGAACTGGGACGAGGCGGGCAAGACGTTGCCGCAGCCCCACCCCCATGCGGCGGGCCTACTGCGTGGGTTGCTGTGGGGGCAGCACTACCGCCACAGCAATTCCCAGTGCGAAGGCGGCATGCCCAGGAGCCTCGAGCTCCGTGAGGACATGGGCGAGGACCGCCAGCGGGCAGTGGATGATTGGCTGCGGGTGGAAGGGTATGCGTACCGCTTCTGCCGCAAGCGCTGGAGGGTCTGGACCCGCCCAGACAGGCCCGGAGAAGGGCTTTGCCCCGACGGAATTGAGGAGGACGAGAAGCCCAACGAGTACCCTTCGGGCGCCTCAATCAACGTCTCCATGTGGGACATGATCGAGAAGGAGTTACCGGAGCTGGGGAACGAGCGCAGGCTGCAGGGCAGCAGCAGCAGCGCGTCTCCTGGGAAGGATAAGCGTTCCGCTGGGGACAGGAGGCGGGACAGGAAGTGGCGGGAGTACCAGGAATCCCTGGCCCCTGAAGCCGCCCAAGGCGCCAGGGGCGGAACCCCAGCCCACAGCCCCCAACGGGCCAATGGCGGTCACCACCCCGGCAACATCACCCTTGGCGACTTCCTGGAAGTCGCCAAGCAGGCCAAGGCCAAGCCCCGTCCGCTGCTCCTGAAAAGGTCAGGCCCCAGCATCGACGTGGAGTCGGCCCACCGCGGGAGGATGCCGGCCGACCAGGCCAGCTCCAGCAGCAGCGTCGCTGCCGACCAAAGGGACGTGGCGCGCGCCTGTGAGCGCGCCTGTGGGGTGGCCTGCAACCTTCGGATTGCTCGGCAACGGGCCACGCAGCACAACGCTGCCATGGAGGGCGCCGTCGGCATCGCACAGCGGGAGGCTGCAGAGTGGGCGCATGGCATGGCCATCCACTCCTCGACCGTGGCGGCCATTGCGGCCGGACTCACGGCCGCAGCCGCCCATGAGGCAGCGACTGCCCAGGTCAAGGCTGAGGTGGCGGCAACCGCCGAGGAAGCCCGCCTTACGCAGGAGGCCATTGCATGCAAGGAGGCCGAGGTGAAGGCGCTGGAAGAGGCGCTTGCCCAAGAGAGGGCAAAGAAGGAGGCGGCGGAAAGGGCCCACGCCGACGCAACGGCTAAGGCCCAGGCGGACGCCGCCAGGAAGGACGCCATCGAGGCCGCGCGACGGAAGGTCGCTGAGGAGAGGGCCAAGACAGAGGCGGAGCTGGCGGCGTTGGAAGCGGAGAAGGCTCGGCTGCAGCAGGTCCGGGAAGCCGAGGCGGCTCATGCCCGGGAGGAAGCCAAAGGGCGAGCTGCTGCAGCCACAGCCGCCACGATGGAGGAGGCGGAGGCCAAGCTCCGCCGCGAGACTCCCCCGGGAGGATCCCGAGTGGAGACCCTTCGAAAGCTTTTCGAAGGGGACACCCCCTCCAAGATGACGCTGGACGAGGTTGACACAGGCAGCAGTGGGAGCAGTGGCCCCACCGCCTACCGACGGAGGAAGAGTAAGGGGAAGACCCCCGAGAGGCCACGGAGGCCAGCTGGCGGACACCCCCACGACTCCGACCCTTTCTTCACCGCCAGCGACGAGGATGAACGAGGCCGCCGACATCGCCGAGGAGTGGCTGGCGGAGGAGGCGGAGACGTCCCCATGGAGCCGGAAGGTGAGGATGAGGATCCCCATCCTCCCTACCTAAGCTCAGATTCTTCCGAGACCGAGACGCCCAGGTGGGGCGACATGGACCAGGATGATGACATGGACTTCGACTACACGAAGAAGCCCCCATCCTCGGACCCACCGGGACCCCCTGGCGGAGGACCATCAGGACCCCCTGGAGGACGCCCACCAAGTGGACCCCCTGGAGGCGGACCACCAGGCGGGGGAGGACCCCCTGGACCGGGCCGACCCGGCAGAGGCCCTCCTGGAGAACCCCAAGGGGACCCCGACGACCCACCAGGGGACGGCGACCCGGATGCCACCCGGCGGTGGATTGTCTACCTCCGCAGGAGGGTCCAGTCCCTCGAGCGCGAGGTAGACACGGGCAAGGGCGAGATGACTCGCATCGCCAGGGTCGTGCACAGAGGGAGCTGGACATGGCCAAGATCGAGATGGTCAAGAGCGCCAAGGTCGCCCCAGCCACCCAGAAGCGGCTGGACATCGCGAGGAACGAGACCAGGTCGCTGAACAAGGTCATCAGCGGCCTGCAGCAGAGGCTGGACGCGCTGGAAGGCCGTGGGAGTGTCGGCAGCGACCACAGACCCCTGGAGTCTGGCTCGTCTGGCGATGACCAGGCAGACCCCACGCCCCCAGCAGAGCCCCCAGGAGTCGCCCCAGCGCCAGTGCCCCCTCTCTCAGCGCCCCCTCTCACCACAGCGCGGGCCGCCCCAACGAGCGCGTGCCGCCCGGCAGTGGCAGTGAAGATTGGCGTGATGAGTGGCTCAGCGCGGAGTACCACAACCGTCGTGCCCCACCGCGGACACCCCACGCCCTGCACCAGCCCCGGATCCAGTCCCAATGGCTGATGGACGTTATGGTGGACTCAGGGATGAGGTCCCCAGAGGAGACGTGGGGTGGGATGTCGGCGGAGGTGAGGACCGGGACCTGGACCTGGAGGAGTTCGACATTTCCCCGCCGCGTGGTGTACGACGGGAGGCCGCTGAACGCAGCCGCCGGCGCCGTGATGAGGAGGCGTACATGGAAGGAGTACGGCGTGAACATCTAGGTTCAGCGTACATGGAGGAACCACGGCGTAGCCACGCGGATACCGGGGAGGGGATGGAACTGGCAGCCGTGGGAGTCCGTGAACGAGGCCGATGGGAACCTCGGTCGACCTCGGGGCCGGCGTTCATGGTCTCTAAGGCCGCGGATGCCGCCGTGTGGGAAGACCTGAAGGACATCAAGCCCTCCATGTACGATGGCAACCCCCTCAATCTCGACCGCTTCTTGGAGAAGCTGGACGATGGGGGGGTGACCGTCACTGAGGACATGGATCCCGCAGATGCGGAGAAATATGTCTTCAGACGGTTCAGGTACCGCCTGCCGGAAGTGCTCCAAGAGCTATACTTCGTGGCGACCAAGGAGGGGAAAATCAAGACCCCCAAGGAAGCCAAGAAGTGGCTCAACGAGCAGGAGCGGGTGGACGCTCTGCAGGTGGCTGCCAAGCGGTGGAAGTCCATCAAGCTTCAGCACGATGGAGGGAGATCCGCCTACGGGACTGGCGAGACTTCCGAGGGCAATACACCCTCTTCCGCCGCAACGTGGAGGACTGGAACGAGGGTGACGAGCAGGCTCGCCTGCTCTGCATGCTGCCGGAAGCATGGATCAAGAGGGTCACCAAGTAGGAAGCCAAGAGGGCCAAGTCCAACCACACGGTCAAGATCATGCTCCCCAAAGAGTATCATACGAACGTGGTGGCTTGGAAGAGGAAGAACGTGGCCCGGGATGTCAAACGGCACTCCCTGCGGAACGCTCTCCTCATCACCGTCTCGGGCGATCGCGAGAAGACCGCGATGTGGCGCCTTGACGAGTGGGACGTGAGCAGCCAGACCATCCGTCTGCAGGCCATCCGGCCGCGGATGAGCTGCGACGAGATCCTGGAGTGGGTTGGAGAGGAAGTACTCAAGGAGTACCGGAACCTCCACCACACCCGCGGGTTGAGGCCCAGCGACCGAGACGTCAACTACGTTGGCGAAGGGCCTGGCGGGGAAGCTGCCATGGACCCAGCGGGAGCCGATGGCGATGAAGCTCTCGTCGACGATGACGACGACAACGAGCCTGCCGAGATGGCCGTTTGTGCCTTCGTGGCCCACAACCTGAACGCGGGGAGCGAACAGGGAAGCTGGAAGCCCCTGCAGCCGGGTTGGAAGAAGAAGGAGAAGAGGGACCCCCGCCGTATTGGCGACCCTCCGCTGTCCTTTGGGGAGTTCATACGAGCTCACCCTCAGGGCTGTTTCGTGTGTTATGGGAGGAAGCGAGGCTTCAACCATGACCACCGAACATGCCCCATCCACCAGGCCGACACGGAGGCCTACAAGAAGGCGCACGGGTCGAAGAAGCGTGCACCCGCGGGTATCCGGGAAGCCACAGTGGAGGTCGACAAGGACGAGCTCTCCAAGCTGATGTCGGTGGGGACCGAGTTGGCCAAGGAGATCCAGGAGATCAGGAGGAACTGGGTCCCCAAGTCGAACAACAAGAACAAGGAGAACAAAGAGAACGACCAGAACAAGGACAAGGACAAGAAGCCTAGTAATAGGGGAAGGAAGAAGGGTGTCAACGAGGTTGATGCGGAGGAGAATACCCCTACTTCCACAACCGACGCCCCCTAGCGGAGCCCCTGCAGCCAAGGGCCCCAGCTAGGGCGGTCGCGGGATGGTGTCGTGGGAAGCGCCACAGCATCCCAGTCGGGAGTCGGTAAGCACAAAGGGCCTGCCGCGGGCGGAAGGCCCGGTCCGGCACCCGACAGTCGCGGTGGCGGGGTGAGGGCAAGTGAAGGCACGAACCCTTGCACTCGTCCATCCTTCGCGACCAAGAATGTGTTTGATGTACTTCAAGATCTATCAGAGAGTATCGGAGGATCACCCGGACCGCGGCTGGATGCTGCAGTTGGGCAGCCTGGGCCCATTGCCCACGACCTGCACCAGTCGCTCGTTGAGCTTCTGGAACGGCCGGAGATCCTGAGCCTGCACGCCGTGCGCCGGGTCAGGCGCGAGCGGCAGTTGCACCTTAAGGTCCGTGCCCTATGCGGGGAAGTGGAAAAGGTCTTCGACGTGCTGGTCGACACGGGAGCACAGGTCAGCTTGGTCAAGGCTGGCCTACTTCCACCAGAGTGTTTGACCGACAGTCGGAAACCTGTCAGGCTGAAGGTGGCGAACAGCCAGTACATGGTGGGAGGCACGAAGGAAGCGGCCATCGGGCTGCAGTTCGTGAACCACCGTGAGCTGAGCCGCCCAGACCTCGGCAAGGAAATCATCCTGCAAGGTCGCTTCTACGAGGCCGAGATGGACTGGGACATGATCGTTGGGTACGACTTCACGATGGGGACGGACTCCGGCGTTCTCCCGGCCCAGGCCTCCATGACCCTGTACCAGGACGACCAGCTCTCCTGGCTTTCGTCACCTGAGCATCATGTGGAATGCCAATGGATCTACCCCGAACGCAATCAGCTCGAAGTAGCCGCGCTGGGCACTCAGCCAACTGTGCCAGCAAACCAGGAGTACGGCGTAATGCCGGAAGTGGCGAGCCGAGTGGTCGCGGACCTGGGAGTTTCGGATCTGGCCCTGGATGCGTTCTCTTCAGGAACCTCCGCCCATCTGCGGGTTTGTGAGAAGTACTGGAGCGCACAGGACTCCGCGTGGAAGAAGCACTGGGGTCCGCATCAGGGCTTGATGTGGATCCATTGCCCCCGATGGGACATTCCAAGGGCGGTAGCGAAGATACGCAAGGACCGCTCCAAGGCAGTGCTGGTTGTTCCTATGGGATGCACCGAGGAGGAAAGTACCGGGCATTGGGTAGTCTCATTGACAAACATGACCTTAAACAAGGTCGTCCTACCGGCTGGAGAGAGTGTCTATCAGGACGCTAAGGGACAGCCCATGCCACCCCAGAGATGGCCAACGGAATTCCACTATGTGAATGGGGGCCTTGATCAGGCCGACATCACAGACTTCGTGTGTGTCAACCGCATTATAGCGGAGCCATGGCGGCAATGCTTTGCGGTTTCCCCTGTTGACATCGGAGAATCCGAAGACCCCCTCACAGAAGAGGAGTTTGATCTGGTTCAGAGGTATATGGATCAGCCCTTTCACGACTGGGGAGGCCAGCGTGAGGGCAAGGGCCAGGACATAGCCTGGTGGGAAGCGGACTCGATCGTCTCTGGTCCCTATGATGGAAACACCTTCGTGCAGAGGGTGCTGGACCACATGTCCAGCCAGGACGAGCCAATCGGCGGTAACCCACCCACCTACGGCGATCCATTCCGAGGCAAGACCAGAGATGGCCCCTTGGGCCACCTGGGAAGACCACCTGAGCCGAAACGGAGCGGGGTCGCTACCCCTCAAGTAAGTTCAGTGGTCCAGGTGCCCGGAAAAGCCAAGGCAGAGTCCGATGATTGCCCCAAGATCCAGGCATTGAGGGCCAGGCTGAAGCAGAAGTATGGTGATACCTTCTTCAGCGGAAAACCTGTGTTTCCCCCACCGGTGCGTGGACCGTATGGCGAGGCCAAGATACGACTGAAGCAGGACCCCCGTGTGTATCGGCACCGGGAGTTTGCCCTGAGGGGCGAGAGGAAGGAGGCCATGGAGAAGATCCTCCCTGATTTCATCGAGAGAGGCTGGCTGGAGCCGTGCCACTCCGAATGGGCCTCTCTGTGTTTCGTCGTCCCCAAGAAGGTGGCTCGTGAGTGGCGGCTCGTGGTCGACTACCGCGGCCTAAACGCCCGAACGCAGCACGACAGCTATACGCTACCCCTCATTGAGGACATGCTGCAAAAACAACACCGGCGGAGGATCTTCACGGTGATTGACCTGATACATGGTTATCATCAGATGCCTCTCGCCGAGGAGTCCCGTGCCTGCACAGCCATGAGCACCCCACTTGGACCTCTCCAGTGGAAGGTGATGCCCATGGGCGTTACCAACGGCAATGCGGCTTTTCAGCGGATGCTGGAGAACCTGCTTGAGCCGGTGCGTGACTGTGCGGACCTCTTCGTGGGCGACGTGATCATCGCGTCCGGGGACCCCAGTATGAGCTACGAGGAGCTCCTGGAGGCACATGAGAGGGACGTCACTCGAGTGCTGGACCTTCTGGTTCGGCACAAACTCACGGGCAGCAGTGACAAGGCTTCGCTGGCCACGTAGTCGGGAACGGGCAGCGAAAGCCCATACCTGGCAAGGTGGCTGCGATTGAGCACTGGAAAAAGCCCAAAACGGTCTCTGAGCTACGGGCGTATCTGGGGTTCTGCAACTACTACTCGGGGTATATTAAGATGTATGCCGAGTATGCAGCCCCCATGACGACCATGCTCAAGGGCAACCGAGAGGAGACCAAGAAGGGGTCCAAGAAGGCTCTGGTCTGGACTGCTGAGTCCGACTGTGCCTTTGAGGGGATGAAGCAGGTACTGCTATCCACAGTGGGTCTGCACCTCGTGGATCCTGACCGAGGGTTCGTCCTGCGCACTGATGCTTCCGACTACGCCGTTGGCGCTGTGTTGGAGCAAGTGCTTGACAATGGGAGGCACGTGCCCGTGGCCTTCTAGAGCCGAGTCCTGGCGGAAGGCCAGAGACGGACATGGACGCCCCGACAAAAGGAGGCGTATGCCATCGTCATGGCTCTCAGGAAATGGGCTGGGTACATAGCCCTCCATCCCGTCACCGTCTGCACCAACCGTCAGAGTCTGCAGTCGTGGCACAAAGAGCACGTGGACACCCCCTCTGGTCCCGCCTCCCGACGGGCAAGATTGCATGAGACTTTGACCAAGTTCGACCTCACGGTTGTGTATGTTCCTGGTAAGGACAACACCGTGGCGGACTGTCTCAGTAGGTGGGCCTATCCCGCCAGCAAGGGCATGACAGACGTGTCTGCCCATGGCGATGAGGCTGAGACCGCTGAAGCCAAGAAGATCATTGAAATGCAGCGCCTGATGGAGGAGGAGGGTGTTAAATGCTTCGTCATCATGGCTGCGGATGCCCCCCTCAGAACGAGGATGGGCAGAGCGGTCAGAGTACTCGCCCCTGATGGAGCTGAGTCCGACAAGCACCTCTTCCCTGAGTCTTGCCTCCAGGACGACTGGACCGAAGACTACGCTAAGTCTGAGGCCTTTGCGGCCGAGTATAGGGCTGTGACCGACCCTGATGGCGGGAGGAAGTGGCCAAAGGGGCTGACTGAGGAAGATGGCAAGCTCTACCGGAATGGTAGGCTGCTAGTACCAGAGTCCCGAGTGCTCGAGCTATGTGAAGCTTGGCACCACCACATGCTGCACCCAGGGGTCAAGAAGCAAGCCCTTGACATGCAGCGCCGGTTCGAGATCGACCATATTGGTCTCTAAACCGCCATCAAGAAGGTCAGGAGGGGTTGCTCGGTCTGTCAGGCCTGCAATCCTGATAACCAGAACGTCAAGGGGGAAGCCCAATGGACCCCGGTGCCTGACCAGCCCATGGAGAGGGTGGCCATGGACGTCTTCTCCATGCCTGAAGTGCACATTGGCAAGGAGACCTTTGACTGTGTGGTTCTTTGTGTGGATCGCCACAGTGGCTACGTAGTAGCCGTTCCGGCACGCAAAAAGGGGTTGCTTGCCAAGGAAGTGGCAGTCATGATGATTCGTCATTGGCTGACCGTCTTTGACATCCCCCGCACCATTTGCAGTGACCGATGGCCCCAGTTTACTGATGGCTGGCTCAAGGCCATGTGTTCCCTCATGGGAATACGTCATGCCAAGAGCGTTGCCTATCTCAGCCGGTCTAACGGCCGTGCTGAAGTGGCTGGACGGCAGCTGTTCGAGGAGCTGCGCAAGATTCACATCACCAATCCACGTCGGAACTGGTTTGAGGAGATGTGGCCCGCTCTGAAGGCCCATCATGACACCACCACTCCGGGTGGCTTGTCCCCTCACCAGATTCTGTTCGGCAGGGACCCCCTGGGTCGGGGACTTCCCTTGTCCGGTGATGGTATGGCCATGGATGCCAAGAGGCAACGGCGCGGGACATCCGCCAGCAGCTCGAGAAGGAGCATGCTGAGCATCAGAAGTCCGCCCCGAGCTCGACAGCGCAAAAGTTCAGGGTGGGAGACCCGGTGTGGGTGATCAGACCCCGCCCCATGGGCCCCCACCGCACCAAGACCTGGTTCACACCCGGAGAGGTGGTCCGCAGGATTGGTGAGGACACCTACCGCATCAAGGTGGGTCACGGACAGTTCCGGGAGCACCACGAGAGTCAACTCCGTGTGCGGGAACCCGACCTCCGTGGCCAACATGTGTCCCTGAGCTGCGCCGCACATGAGGCTGATTCGGACGACGATTATGCTGAGCAGGACGACTATACAGTCGAGAAGAACCTGGCCCAGCGTCCGAACACCTCGGCAGCCGGAGGCCTGGAGTTCAAGGTTCGATGGCGAGGCTATGGGCCGTCCCGCGACACCTGGGAACCCGTCTCCTCGTTTGTGCCGCGGATCAATACCCCCTTCATGGACTACATCTGCAAGCACAAGACCAAGATCCATGTCTCGGACTTGGCAGCACTCACCCGGGCGATTGCAGCCAGGGGCGCTTGATCAGCGTCCGGAGCTCTCCCCTGATGCAGTTTGAGCGCTTGTGTGGTCGACGGATCGTCCCTCACTTGCTTGCTCTCTTTCATCTTCCGGTGACTTGCCATCAGAGTGGCCATATACCCCCCCTGCTGCATCCAGAGGAGGATGGCCCCTCTCTTCAAATTCTATTCGTCACTCCCCGCCTGCTGAATCCTTGGGAAACCAGGCAGGCGACTGACCTTCATATTTTCTGAGCTCTTAGGGCCTTGAAGCCCATACGATGTTGCGCAACGGATGCCGCTGTCATCGGCATTGCGATTTTTGGGTGTGTGGTCTGGTCCCATGGCACTTGCGGGATCCAGACCAGTCTACGTGTGTCTGCAGACTATATATGGCCTGATCTCAGGCGTTCTCCTGTACACCCTCCTGCATATGCCTTATCCTAACGGGGGCGTGGTTTGGCGCTCTGTCCAGAGTGTGTTTACACGCCTATTACCCCGCTTATTGCTTGTTTTTCTGTTCCCCAGGATATGTGCATCTGTATGTTAAGTGTTATCAGCCCATCACTGAGATGTGGACTGTTTTTCCCCCCGAGGGGATGCGAATCGGAGTACGCAGGCGCCTTGAGTCGCCGTATACATGCTCTTACGTAAGGTCCAGCCTAGACCAGTACCTAAGTACAGATTCTTCTGTTTGAGTGCCCGTGATACTGTGTGCCCTAGTGGCTGTGATGTGCTGGGATCCTGATGGCACCAGGCAGAAAGCCCAGTTGCCTGACTACACTCCCAGCGGTCCGCCACTGTCAGTCCCAGTGTGAGCCTACCGACTCGCAGACGCACTTGCAGTCGGGTGGCGACCTCCGGTGTCCTGACCTCGGTCAGTCTGCCTGGGAGACTGGTGGTTTGAGGAGTCGACGCCTCCGCCCGGACTGCATGGAGACTCCCTCATGCATGGCCTTCGTGGTAATAGGGCGAGGGAAAAGACGGCCTTGATGCCTGATCCCTTAAGGAGGAGCTCGTTCGGCTGTACCACTCTGGACTCGCGTCGTGGATATGGACATGGTGCGCCCAAGGAAGACCTGTGGGGACTCTCCCTCAGCCTGCGGCCTTGGGAAGCCCCGGGTATCCTGATGGATCCTTGTGGTCGCTTTTGACCTGTTGGACCACCTCGGTCGTCGTGTGACGCCTATGTTGGCCGTGTATGCCACTGCCACTGTGGTAGTGACCGTCGCAGCCGGCACCCGGTGCGCCTGGTATGGGTTAACGGGTCATTTGGATGCCGAACAATCGCCGCCAGGACCCGGAACTTGATACTTGATACTATACTTGCAGTTACTAACAGCTACAGCACCGTACCTGTCTTACTGTGGGATTTGGGCAGCCTAACCTGCGAATCAGCCTGAAGTGAGGATGTGACACCCCCCCCCTTCAGGGGATGGTCCTGGGTACCCGCTGCCATGCTTCGGTGTTATCGAGCCCCCCCCAGGGTTTGCTCCAAGGAGGGGGGTGAAGCGGTACGCAGAACCTATGGCCCATGGTCCGGAGGCCTGCGAGCCGTCACACCCGTGTGGAAGCCGTTGACACCGGCTATCCCTGTTCTCTAACCCGCGAAATCTGGAATCCGATTTCTAACCAATAAATCGATGTAGACTTACCGTAATTTTATTGTCTTGAATGATTTTCGGTCAGATATCGGTGAAATACCCGATTTCTACCGCGATTTCTAATTGTCGTGAAATCGCCGCCTGATATCGCCTGTTCGCGCGCCTTCGTCGCTTCTCTGTGGCGAGTTTTGTGATTAACTTTTCTCGAGTACCTGTGAAATTCTAAGAGAACTCAAGGACTGAATCTAACGGGTATTTAATGTACTTTCATCTGGTGTGTTCACCAGAATGCTTCGCCGTTGCGTCTTCGAGAAAATCAACGCGCAAGCTTTTCCGTCGATCGCCCCACTCATGGTTCTCAAGGACCATGAGTTCGGACGGAACCCTACGTTCCCCCCCTATGCCTTTCGTCCATGCCCCTTTCACGTAGGCATATTACTTTGTATAGGGAAGCGGGCAATGGCGGTGTTTTAGGCAGCCTATGGGTCTCGCAAACCCAAGTGGTTTGCGTCCGCAAACGCTAACCCTGTGGCCTTGTGAGCATGAACGTTAATAACCGAACACAATGCTCACAAGACCAAAAGCCCGAGGTCATTTTCGTTTTTCGAGCCAACTTAACGAGGGCTTCACGCAATTCAATGCGTACCAAAACTCCATTTTCGAAAGATGGCAAGTTTTGATTGAAAATTGGGCCAAAATGGCCAAACACCCGAGGCTCGTACTCGAGGCCTATGGGGAGTTGAGCCTCGTATCATTGCAATATGAGAAGTAGAGACCACGAAGTACATCGTGGATGGCTTGGTTGATTTTTACAACCTTGTCTTCTATTTTAAAAAATTTGGCCTTGTGAGCACGCGTGCCATATTGCCTCTTTGCACACGCGCTCATATGCAAGCACTAATGACACGAGTGGGCGGAGACAATCTGACCATAGTGTGCATATTTGAGAGCACCTACTATGGGCCTACTCCAAAAGTGTTTACTCATATTTTTCCTCCTCAAGGTCCCAAAGATATGTTCATGCCAATATCGCCGATATATGCACTTTTTCCCATAAATAGTGTGCTTCAAGGATTGAGGTGTTAAAAATGCTTCCATTGTGTTTTGAACCTCAACCCTTGTTGCAAAAGGGAAGCAAAGCCTCGGTTTGCATCCATGCAAAAGCCCGAGGCTCCTTTCTCTTGTGATACGGAGATACGATATTTGGAGGGACCACTTTTGGGTGAATTTTGGCCGTTTTGCCCAAAATGGCCACAAACTCCTTCTCCCCCTGATTTCACCCCCGAGGTTGCGTGCGCCACTTGACCAAGGATAAGGGCAATTCGGAGAGGGCACATAAACCCGCATCAAATGGGGTGTTTTCCCATGTGGCCTCTCCTCTCAATGGGAGAGTTCTGAGTCACCCAATTTGGGATATGTTGCCATTCTGCCCCATTTGTGTGTCACTTTCCCTCCAATGATAGAAATAGCTAGAGGCGATCATGAGGGTCGGCAAGTAATATATTGGGGGACCTAAGTCCCATGTGTTTATAGCATTTTTGGTTGGAAGGATCCTCGCCGTGGCCATGGAGATATGGAATCATTAGTGCGGGCCATTTTGGCCAAATTTTGCTGTTTTTGCCATTGTATGCCATATTGGAATTACCATATCTCCATGGGGCACGCGATCTAGCCATGAACGAAGGGCGATTCTTGTAGCTCATGACTAAGGGTTGAACGCCATTGAGTTTTGTATCTGCTCCTCTGGCTCATCCAGAGCTATTCAACTTTTGGTGCCATCCATGATCCCCCCCTTTGCACCGCATGTTGCTTTCTGCCCCGTCCGTGTGGTCATCCCCTCGGTGAACAGTAAGCAGCCAGCGTGACAGCAAGCGATAACCCAGGGCATGGGACCAAAGGGGATATCAAAGGTTGTGAATCAAGGCTTGGCGCGTCAATATCGCCAAGGTTTCCTACCCTGGTCGGTCGACCGAGACGGCCAATTTTGCCATTTTGGCAATTATGACCCCACTTGACGAACCCGTGGTGCCCTGATGCCGGAACCTCAGAGGGAACCAGGTTGGGCCAGGGCTCCATTGAGTTCGTATGCGAAGGGCATAGGGTCAGTTGCCTCGTCCCTACCTCTGGTGGGTCCCGACGAGGGGTCAATTTTGGGGATTTTTGAGCTAATATCAGTTTGGGCTGAAACAGCCCATTTTCAGCTACCAACTCCTAGGGGATAATGGCGGGGCCTTTACTCTGGCTCAGAGTGGTGTTCAGACCTGCTGTTAAGGGAGCATGGGGAGCCACTGTCGGTGAGCCCTGGGGCACCTTGGTTCCTAGGAACCCCACCTGCGGCTGGGCAGGACACCTCCCCTATTGGCAGGGTTTCAGGGTCCGGACTGAGCAGGGCATGGGTTGTGTTTGAGCCCCCGCCCCCACCTGCCACTGAGAGGGTCGGACCTGGGATTGGGATATGAGTTGGGACTGAGTGTCTATTGTCCTGTGATGCCCTCAGCCAAGTCCAGCCTTAACCGCATGTGTACATATCCTGATGTGTTGCTGTACATACTTTTGTTCCCTTGTTTCAGAGTGGCAAGGATCCTGAAACGCTTTGTCACATGACACGAGCGTATTGATGCCCCTGTGAGCACAGTGCTTTGCCTGCCTGCTTGCTTGTGCGTGTCACCGCAGCGTCCCGTGGCCAGGCCCCCCACGGGAACGCGTCACTGGGTACTTATCCGTCTTGGGAAACGAGAATACCAGGGGGTACTGGATACTGGGGGTACTATATCAATTGTGGCCAAGTAAAGCTTGACTCGTGGGGACCTGAAGAACCTCATCCCTACCGCAGCCATTTGCATTGGGGATGGCCATGTGGATAACAGTTGTGGGGACGGGGAAGTCCACGCGCCTATCAGATCTAGGGGCATTGCCCATCGGTTCTACGTGATGGATACTAAGGCCTCCGACTTTGTACTGGGGACTGAATTCTTCGTCGAGCACTCCCACATTCTTTCCCTCACGCTGCAAGCACCCTATGTCCTTCATGTGGACCATGGTGATGGACGGGAATCTGTACCACTGGAGCAGTCTGAGCAGACGTCAAGCTACCCGAGGCTATGCAAGAAGCGGCCCTCTGCCATGATGGTCGGCTCCGAAACAGAGGACTATCAGCTCTTTGGGGGTGTCCTGGACCCGGGTCTGCAGGAGTTCGGATACTCCAGGGTAGACCTGAACATGGAGTTGTTCGCCAGTGACAAGCAGCACATCCTGGACCTCTACTGCAGCAAACGACAAAACTGCTGCTACCACTTCTACTGGCCCTCTTTGGGGATACCCTACGAGACCCCAGGTTCAGTGAACCGGGGAAGAAGCTTACGCCCACTTCCATCCAGCTGCCCGCCGATGCCATCTACGTGCTTCTTGGCTGTAAGAAGCCTGTTCGGAAACCAGGATGACAGGGGCCCAGCCCAAGTACCCTGGGAGGATCTGGACCCTGCTATGGTCCGGAGAATTCAACGTAACAGCAGCGGCCACACCCCGGGTGGCCTGAAAGACCGACCCCGGCCTCGAGACGCTGTGGAAAGTACTCCTGGGGGGGACGAGTACGTCCTGTCTGACGCTATCGTCCCCAACCCCCCCTGCCATATACCTACTCCTGATGTAGTCTCAGAGTGTGGGCTATCCGAGCTACCCAGCTCTATACACTTCGAAGACGGACCCGAGCATGACGCCTTCCTCGTGCAGAAGTGCGTGGACGAAGTGGAGAATGCCCAGTATGCTACCCCACAGAAGCCCCTACTCTCCATGAGGGGAGAGGAGCCCCTGGACTAATTGTTGGACCCCTGATCCAGGCTGAGGGAATACGTGGACTCCAAGAGGAGATTGGTGGTGAAAAAGCTATGCTAGGCTAAGCCTACCCGCCACTCCTGGCCGTTGAAGCCAGGGTGTATCGCAGATATCTCCCAACTGAAGGAGGACCTTGAACAGAAGATCACCACCTGGCAACAAGAGGTGCATCTAAAGCTCATGTGGAGCGTATGTGGTACCCACGTGAGGACCCCTGAGGAACATGAACTGTCAGAGGAATGTGTATGCCAACCCCCTCGAGCGTGCCTATGCTGTCACCGGCCACCTGAGACTGTTGAACAGGACCTTCTATACGCCTATCAAGTGCTGAAGGACACAACGGAGGACGCTGAGCCGGTTGAGTACCACCTCTCTGCCTCTTTTTGCCAAGGGGCAAGCACCATGCACTCTGAAGAGTACCTGGAGGACAGGATCAAGCTCCTGGACCCTAGAGTACAGAACCTGATGAGGACCTACCTGGAGGTGTTTGATGAACTACCTTCTCCAGCCTCCTGTGACAAACTGGTACAGATGGACCTCAAGCTGCAGCACAAGTTCTTAGGTCACAAGATACATTGGAGGCCCTACCCGGCTCCTAAAGAGCAGGCCAATGAGATTGAGTGACAGATATAAGAGTGTATCGACGCTGGCCTGGTTCTGGAGTACAAGGATGGAGACTACCCCCAACTCTGCAGCACCTGTTTCCTGGTGGCTAAACCCGGGTGTACAGCCAACCGGCTAGTGGTGGACTATGGAGAGCTGAGCAAGAAAGTGTTGAACCACTCGATGTCTATTCTTAACATGGAGTCAACCCTAAAAAAGACAGCCTCCTGCCGCTACAAGGACGAAGATGGACAAGCGAAGTGGTTTCTGGTAAGTGGACCTGACACTCAATGCCGGAGAGCTCCTAGCGTTCATCACCCCTCAGGGGGGGCTGTTCAAGTGGATGATCACGCCCTTTGGCGTGGCCAAGGCACTCGCTCTCTTTCAAGAGCTGAAGGACAAGGTAATGTGCTTCATACGTCGGGGATCTGTGGTGCAAGAACTCATATCCCGGGCTGCCAAGATGGAAGCACACATCGATGATGTATGCCTGGGAACGAATACTCAGCAGGACCACCTCATCCTCTTGGGCGAGCTCTTGGCGGTCTGCAAGGAGAATGACACCAGACTCAAGCTGAAGTGTGAGTTCATGCAGTAGACTATGCAGTACCTTGGGGTCGACATAGGCTGAGGGCGGTGGACCCCTGCGGCCTCTAAGGCCCAAAAGCTGATGGATACCAAGGCAGGACATGAAGACCCCAAGAAAGGACTCCATGATGTACGCAGCCTTATTGGGGCTTGCAATTTCTACCGCCGCCACATCAAGAATTTCGCCTACACCAGCGCCATCCTGACGGACCTGATCAAGAAGCGTACTACCTAGCGCTTGGGCCCTCAAGAGCAAGAAGCGTTTGACGATCTCAAGGACGAAGTGGCTAATGCTAAGTGCTTAGTCTACTTATGGTTTTTTTGCCTTCTACTTAAGTTCCGAACCATTTTTACTGAATAATCAGGAAAACCATTCATTGGCCATGCCCATACTGATTATACCCCTTTCAAACATGTGGTTCTTGCCTCCCATGCTTTTGCCAATGTACAAAGCTTTCTACTTGCAATCCATGCCTCATCAATTGAGGCTTTTTGTGCGCCCCAGCCTTACCAACCAGAAAATGGTTCGAACATGCATGCCATGCTGATAGTCATGCAATACACTCTGAGCACTGGCATCAAACAAAGAAAAATACAACATATGCAAGAAACCTACTGCAGGAAAACTGTCAAGGATTACTGAAAGAGCGGTGAGCCATTCTGCTTCTTCGGAATTTTCAGCACAGCGTTCAAAAAACTGGATTCCTGGCACACACACTGGCACAATGCAAATCAGCATGGTATTCCCATTGTCACATTCCCAGTCTGCTCACCGCCAAACTGTCAATTGAATCCAAAAAAATGTTGGCACGAACATTGACAGTAATGATCTCTCCAACAATAACTGAGGGAGAGCCCCAATGTGTACAGACCAAGACTCGTGAAACACTCAAATGACACTCACAGCACACGCCAACACTCAGACACTCAAATGACACTCACAGCACGCGCCAACACTCAAGTGACACTAACAGCACGCGTCGACACTCAAATGACACTCACAGCACGTGCTGACACTCAAGTGACACTCACAGCACGTGCCGACAGTCATATGAAAGTCACAGCACGCGCGAACACTCAAATGACACTCACAGCACGCGCCGACACTCAATTGACACTCACACCAAGCGCCGACGCACAAATGACACTCACAGCACGCGCGAACACGCAAATGACACTCACAGCACGCGGAAACACTCAAAAATCATTCAGAGCAAGCAGCAGCAACACCAGCAGCAAGCTGTAGCACCACCACCAGCAAGCAGCAGCAGCACCATAAACAAGCAGCAGCAGCACCAGCCGCAGCAGCAAGCTGCAGCAGCAACACCACCAGCAAGCAGCAGCAGATCCAGCAGCAGATCCAACACACACGGCGGCAGCGGCAGCTTCAGCAGCAGCAGAGGCAAGCAGACCTTGGATTTCGGCTCTGTCTTCCATTCTTTTTCTTTTCTTTCTTCTCATGTCTCCTTCTTCCTCTTGTGCTCCTTCTTCGTCTTGTTCGTCACCTTCTTTCTCTCCTCATATTCTTCCCGACTGTTCTTCTTCTCCTTCTTCTTAACTTGCTTCTTGTGTCGCCCTGCACACGCAGAACAGACGGAAAAATTCAACCACTAATCTTAATCAAGCGGAACAAACACAAAATGAAACTGAAGAGTTGTAAATTGCATACCTGTAAACCATTTTCTTCATATCGGGATTGCGGATGGGGTTCGGGGTTACACCTGGCGTTCCAAGCTGCTCCTCAGTGCTAGCTATTCACTTAAACCATCATTATGTCAGAAAGCAAAGATATTTTTCTGTTGAAAAACAGTTTTCGGTCTTCTTGCTTTAAAGCCTTCTCAAAGATGGTCAAAGCATCTCATTAGGTTTATACCTGATACAGCATTTTATCTTTTATGTGTAACCTATTACTGCTAAGTATCAACCCCAAAGGCCTCCTTGGGCCCCTGAGATGCCCTCAGGTCCTGGTGGCGTCATCCTGACGCCATCCTGACGCTATCCTGAGGCTTTCCTGATGCCATCCTGACGCCACCATGATATCCTGACGCCATCCTGACGCCATCCTGACGCTACCCTGACGCTCCCTGACGGCATCCTGATGCTATTCTGGCGTTTTTCTCACGCCATCCTGACGCATCTTGACGCAACCTGACGCCCTCCAGACGCCAAGCTACCCATCATCCTGACGGCATCCTGACGGCGATTCTGACGCATCCTGACGCCATCCTGGCGCCATCCTGACGTCTCTACGTCGCAGGGCCCGAATCAAGTGGCAAGCACTAGAGAAGGAGGAGTTCGACTCGGCCTTTTCCCAATGGGGGATTGGTTGACAGAACCCAGACAGTACTCTCAAGCACAGCTACTCTGACGACAAATGGGTTCTGGTTCCCCTGGGCCATTCGAACTGGAAATGGAACAAGACCAGGGGTAGCACTCTACCTATGAGCAAGAACTGCTCGCGGGTATCCTGGTGCTATCCTCTCATTCCGGACGGTTGGGGAGCAACCCTGTGGTTTGGCTATGTGACCAAGAACCGGTACGTACCTTCCAAAAGGGGCCCCCACCTGAGAAGGCTAAGGTCAGATGCTGGTGGACCTACCTTAGCCAGCTACGGCTCTGGGTGCATCACAGCAAGGGTGTCAAGGACCAGTGTGTGAAGTATATCAGCCGCAACAACTTTTATGACATGATTGGTGCTAGATCTGAGGAGTTAGCCAAGGAGGCCCTCAGTTCTGTGGATGTACACCTTGACCTCAACATGACCAGGTCAGACCTCTAGATGGACTCCAACAAGTCGAGTACCTGAAGGAGTTTGAGGACATCTACAAATGCGTGGAGAAGCGTCTGAAACCCGTCCTAGTCAACCAGAAGCAATGGAAGCGGCGCAAGACCTACCTCTGGCATGAGGACCGGATAGTTTTACCTAGCGACCGTTTCCTGGCCCTCCTCAAGTTGACCAATGAGTCTAGTGGTCATGTTTGGGCTGTCTGAACCTTGAAGCTATTCCAGAAGTGGTTCCACTCCACCTGGACTGATGAACAACTGCGGAAAACCCTCCAGCTTATCGTGGACAAGTGCCCCTGTCGGTCCTGTAAACCTGGGGATATCAGTGACAGAGGTCTCTTTTTGACCCTTCATATCCCACACTGCGCCAACAGTGTTCTCCATGTGGAGTACACGGAGATGCCGAAGTTTGGGGGCTATGACTCTGCCCCAGTGGTACGCTGTGGGTTGATCTGGTTTACCAGAGTGTTTTCATGCATCAAACGCATCACCAGTAAGGTGACCATCAAGATACTCCTCGAACAGTGGTTCTGTGTGTATGGGGCATCCAAAGAAATTAACTCTGACGAGGACGTCCGAGTACGCTCCTACACTGGCTGGTACAAGAGAGTCCTGAGGTCCCTCAATGTCCAGGTGTCAACGAGGACTCCCTATACTCAGACGACCAACCCCCTATGTGAGCCACAAATTGGAGTTCTCCAAGGGAACGTCAGGATATGGTGCAAGACTGAGCGCATTAAAGACTTGGTGAGACTACTCCACATCATATCTCTAATGACGAACTCCCAAGAGAGTTCGGCGACTGGCTACTCGGCCCATGAGCTATTCATGGGACGCCCGGCGTGGTTCCTACACGCTCCTTATTCTGAGGATTCCTACTCAACGGTTGAAAAATGGGTTAGGAAGCAACAAAAGAGAAGGCGGACAAGGCCAAGGCTCTGCTCCAGAGGGTGAGGGTGCGACAGTGGAACAAGAAGAACAAGCACCGAGTGCCTGCCACCTATTGAGAGGGAGACTGGGTGCTGGTGCACCACAGTCGGCTACCCGCCTGACCACACTCCAACAGCAATGACCCCTACTTTGGTCCCTACAAGATCCTGTCTTTGGATGGTCACCCCATCACTGTGCGGCGTTCTCCCAGACTAGGGGGGACCCTGCTGTGAGCAGCTCAACAGCTGAAGCGCTACTATGACCCAGAGGATCTCTGTGGTGAAGAATGGGGACTGAACGACAAGGAGATCGCCGGTCTGGACCTACAGGGCGCTGCCAGCTTGATGGAAGTTGAAGGAGAACTCCCGGACATGAATGCGGAGGAGATGGCTAAGGAATGCTTCTACCTCATGAAGTTGGTCATACAACACCGCTATCGCCAAGGTTGGCGTTTCATCACCCTCTGGGAAGGGTTTGGAGTGGGGGAAGCGACCTTGCAACCCTTTTCTGCCTTCGTGCTTTTTGAGGGACGCCTAAACTCTGTTTTGGTGTACTACTTGTCCCAGAACGACCTAGGAGAGTTGCTGAGGCTGGCTGAAACCCTAGCCTCGCAGAAGAAGCCTAAGGATTGAACCCTTCCTATACCTACGTATGTATGTGTAAGTGTGCTGCGCCTGAGGACCTATGAGCAGGCTGCAGAAATGATGTCCTAATTATACCCAAGTCTGCACCCTTGCTAAACCCGGCAGATGTCTTTACAAGGTACGATGGGGTACACCCCACGTCTCTCCACCCCTAGTTGCCCAGTTTCTGTGATGGCACCAAACATCCTTGGGGGAATACCCAGCGCTAACGCCAAGGTATTGATTTTGCCTATCTTCCTGCCTACTACACGGGAGGGGTGACCAAAAGCTATGAGGCATGAAAATGTCTGTTTGCTAAGAGGCCAAAACCCGGACTACCACGGCCACTGCCGGGCCAAAAACCTGATCACATGTAAGGCAACAGTTAGCCCACGCAAACTGCACCCTGTTTTACGTGTCGAACGCGCAGAAAGGAAACGGTTCACAACAGGGCAAAAAAACTATGTTTTTGGATGTTTGATGATCGTGATGATCGTTTAGTAGCTTTGCACAACTCCGGGTTCCTGAAGAAGACGTTTTTTCTATTCTACAGTGTTCTGAGTGCGCGAGGCCTTGCGCACTCAAGATATTCGAAGTAGAGTTTGTTACAAAAAATAAAAACCCTAAGGACTGGCATTTGTGGAAATACACAGCTCCGACACGTTACTAAAACTCATGTTGTGTTGACGAAGGAGCATTGAAAGTGTATGACATCCGGACTTCCCATGTTCGGTGAAAGACATATGCTTTAAAGTAAAAGAAATCCAAATCTAGACATCCGGAGTGCGCGAGGCCTCGCGCACTGAGGTCACGTAATGTAGTGGTTTTTGGGATGGATATGATGCGTACAATTGCAGGTACAGTACCAGACGGACAACCACATTTGATTTTTGCCGTGTATGTGTGTGTAGACACGGTGTTGGTCCCATATAGCACGGCACGCAATATTGTCCGACCGAAACAGTCAGTGCGCGAGGCCTCGCGCACTCAGACCACACAGGAGAAAAAAGCAGGCAGGTGAGGCTACGCCGGTATTTACATTCCCTTTCAAGGCTACCACCTGTGACTGTCGATTATACAAAGGCAACCTTTGTCATATTCGTCAGGGGATCAGGGGAATGATTTGCTTTTTTCCAACAGCCACTCAATGGCAGACGTGTCCAGTCTTAATAGCGGCCGTAGCCTTCGCTGTTCGAAAGATAGGGTTTTTTTTCGACTGGGTTTGACGACGAAAACAAAACAGGAAATTGTGGTTGGGAAAACGGTTTCCGGTTACTGGGAACGAAGCGCACGCATACACCAAAAACAAATTGCGGCGGCAGCGTGCACACCAGAAATGACGACATTAAAAGGCTAGATGCTTTCAAAGTTGCTTTTTTCAAGGAACGCTATGCAAAACAATAATGAAAATATGTGCGCAAATTCAATTTAACACACAAAGACGCAAAATGCCACTTCGAGGCAGAAAATCCGTAACGCATCGAATGATTGCAGAAGTAAGAAAAGCACCAGCGGCACTCAGAGAGGCATACGCGGCAGAAACAGGATACCAAACAGCAGGTGACTTGTGGAACAGACTGAAACGGAACAACCTGGCAGCGCAACTGGTGTTAACATTTGCACAGCGACTCAGGTTCAACAAAAGAAGGCGACACAGTTTACCAGCAGCTAACACATAGGATTTCATGACGTCCAAAAATCCCAAAACCTGCAACATAAAAAAAACACCCATTCAAGTAGTTAGCATGCTGTAAATTGTGTTTGAGCGATCTGTGTCCCCATACAACATTCTTTTTTGCATCTAGCACCCTCAAAATTGGGGTGGGGAGGTCTTCAACTGCTTGGCTGAGGCCAAAAAACACAATTTTTGCCTAAAAAGCGGCCATTTTTTGCCGTTTTTTCCATGAAAAATGGCAAATTTTGGTGCTTACGCATGCTGTAAATTGCGTTTTTGTGATCTGTGTGCCCCTGAAACCTGCTTGTGAGCATCCGGCACCCTCAAAATAGGGGTAGGGGGTCTTCAACTGCTTATCTGAAGCTAAAAAAATCAATTTTTGGCCAAAAAACAACCATTTTTGGCCGTTATTTTCATGAAAAATGGCAAATTTCGGTGCATACGCATGCTGTAAATTGTGTTTTCGTGATATATATGCCTCCACAACCTACTTCTCCGTATCCAGCACCCTCCAAATGGGGAGGGGGGTCTTCAACTGCTTGTCTGAGGCCAGAAGAACTCAGTTTTTGACCGGAAAACGGTCATTTTGTTTGCGATTTTTCATGAAAAACGGCAAATTTTGGTACGTACGGATCCTGTAAATTGTGTTTTCCTGCTCTGTCTCTGCCTACATCCTGCTTCTTCGCATCCAGCAGCCTCAAAATAGGGGGGGGGGTCTTCAACTGCTTGTCTGGGGCCAAAAACCTTCAATTTTTGACCAGAAAACGGCCATTTTTGAACAACTTGAAATCTCATGACATCTCCCCTAAATCTACCAATACTAGAATTACTCGTTAAAAAGGGCAAATATGGCTGTTCGGAGGCAATTTTGGCACCCACCGTTCATTAATCATGAGCCAAGAGCATCTAGGGTCACATATGGTGGTTTGCCAAGGCGGAACGAACCTTAGGAACAAGGTTGAGCAATTTGAAATCTCATGATACCTCCCCTAAAGCTACTTACACGAGAATTACATGTTAAATAGGGCAAATATGGCTGTTTTGAGGCAATTTTGGCTCCCGCCATTCATTCATCTTGAGCCAAGAGCATTTAGGGTCACAAATGGTGGTTTGCCAAGGCCCAACTAACCTAGGGAACAAGGTTGAGCAATTTCAAAGCTCATGACACTTCGCCTAAATCTACTTATACTAGAAATAGATGTCAAACAGGGCAAATAAGGCTGTTTTGAGGCAATTTTGACACTCACTGTTGATATATCTTGATGCAAGAGCATGCAGGGTCACATATGGTGTTTTGCCAAGGCCAAGCTAACCT
Organism: Eutreptiella sp. 'Long Island Sound 2002'; assembly: GCA_964036045.1. Taxonomy (NCBI): domain Eukaryota; phylum Euglenozoa; class Euglenophyceae; order Eutreptiales; family Eutreptiaceae; genus Eutreptiella; species Eutreptiella sp. 'Long Island Sound 2002'. The sequence goes on from OZ038379.1 coordinate 133,825,162, forward strand.
TAGGAACAAGGTGGAGCAATTTGAAATCTCATGATACCTCCCCTAAATCTACTTATACTAGAATTAGACGTCAAACAAGGCAAATATGGCTGTTTTGAGGCAATTTTGGCACCCGCCGTTGATACATCTTGATTCAATAGCATGTGGGTCACATATGGTGTTTTGCCAAGGCCAAACTAACCTTAGCAAAAAGGGTGAGCATTTTGAAATCTCATGATACCTCCCCTAAATCTAGTTATGCGAGATTTACAAGTTAAAAGGGGCAAATATGGCTGTTTTGGGGCAGTTTTGGCACCCGCCACTCAATTATCTTGATGCAGCACCATTTGGGGTCAAATATTGTGGTTTGCTAAGGCCAAACTAACCTTAGGGAGAACCTTGACCCATTTGAAATCTCATGAGACCTCCCCGAAATCCACTTATGCCACTTCCTTCGTGAAAAAGTGCCAAAAAAGGCCCGAAAACGCGGTACTTTGGAAATATCTCCCTAAAGGTTGATAGGATGAACGTCATTTGATCACAGGAGCAGTTTATGATTGCGTTTGGCAGATTGCGCTTCTGAAATCTGCTTAACTGCGCACAGAATTGGCACAAATCTCGCAAAATGAGCCAAAAATGCTTGCGGCGACGGGAAAATCGCGACCGCGGCGGTTTCAGCGGTAGTCCGGCAACTGAATCTTGGTATCTGGCGACATCGTAAAATCATATGTGAAAGGCAGGAGGACAAGCGCTGGGTGCGCATTTTGCGACAGGAGGGCTAGAACGTGTACCTGTTGATGCGTCAACGGGCAGTACCAAAAAGGAAAAAACCGGGAAACACAACAGGGTACCTCACGCAAACAGAAAGAGGAACAAAAGTACGACTTGGACAAGCAGACACTGCCACAGATACGGTGGACGAACAGGCAGCAGCAGCAATTAAAGCAACGTGGACACTGGTGCTTGCCTCGTGTTGCGTGTTGTGGATGGACAACTGGTACCCGGCACAATACACGACACACCCAGACGAAAGTGACCGGTCGCAAAACTGTACTGCAATATCAGTACTTCAACTGAAACAGAGGCCCACGTACCCGGCAGGCCATCCACCCATTGAGGACCTGGCAGCAGCAATAACGACAGTCGCACGGGCTCAGCAACAGCGTGAAAGGAGAATCCCCCAGACTCTGCGTGACATGGGGTATGCGGATGGTTGTGTAGCAGATACCGGAAACGTGAGAGCACCGTTGGGTGTGAGAATACGAGGACTGTGCAGGCACCGCTTAGGCGCCCGTTTGCCCTGTCAAAAGAAAAAGTAACCGGTGAGGTTGGTCTCTTAATCTTGTTGCAATTTGCAAAGGACACAGCACAACAGACAAACAGGGTTCTACCGCTGTTGGCTGACGAAAACATACACTACAGGATACTAAAGTTTTTGTATGGAGGAAAGAAGCAACGATGGAACATGCGGGCCTACCCGCGATATGTACCCGCAGTTTACGGTGTTTGGCATACCTACAAGTTTGTTGATACACACACTTTTTTGGGTGTTCTGGCCTATTCTAACTTACCTACGGAAAGGTGTGCTACGCCCTGGTTCAACCATACTATCATACCCAAGACTGATAGTTAGGCAAAAAACTATTGCTGCGCTGATGCTTGCCACACCCAGGATACTACGCCCGTATAGTCGCAAGACACAGGCTGCAACTGCAATCAGTGGTCGTTGTTAAATTCCCGCTTTGCATCTTGTTCCTCTATCTGAACAGTATCCTCTGATTGCACTTTTTTTGGTGTTTGTTCCTGCTCCATTTCAGGTACTCAAAGATTTCGATAAAAGAATAAAACCAGACCAAGACTCCAACACGAGCAGAAATGGGATTAATAAAACCAATAAAGAACTTGATGGGGCTGCACAATGAACTGGCAAACAATGGATGATGATGGGCCTTGTGCTTGCTTGTATGCATGCATGTATGCTCCAGAACCACTCAGGATTTTAAAGTGTCTTCAGTCTGCACTCTGGAAATGGCAACAACAGTAAATAGTAACTTCAGATTAGGGCAAAAATGGTATATCTCAGAAATCAGGCCTCCTGCAAAGATAATTAAACACACGAAAGAAAAATCAATTCTCCATAAACAAAAGGGATACAAAATAAATCTAAATGTCTTCCAAGAATTTTCTGTAGCTCAGAAGATAAAAAAATGATGTCTGCAGAGCTCAGTAGGAACTTCCCTGATGACCTCGGATCTCAGTAGGAATCGCCCATAGTGGAAGCGGCGCGCTCACGGGGCAAAAATAGTCAAAACAAAGAAATAGTCTTATGACCACTATATGAATGCAGAATTATATGCTGAGTCTAAAAAATATATTCTTCTTCTGTGACACGACCATGTGTTGAGGGAAAATGCAGATTACTGTACAGCTCAATCTCAATGAGAGTAGCCAAAAAAAAGATAAAGCAAAGGCCAACACCCATTTTGTGCTATATTACAAATAGTGTTCAAAGAAGAAAGAATGGAATAACAAACAATGACTCATGGCATATAATACAATAGATGAACCCTCTTCTGAATTAGAATTAAGCCATTAAGCGTCTTTCGTCCATATTGGACGTGATCAAACTCCATGGATCAAATTTCCTCCAATGTCCCAACCAAACTCCAAAAACGATAAATACCATTGCTCCATATGAAACCAATGTTTTGAGAAATTGTTGCTCATTCATGGACTTTCAGCACCCCTCCCAGCCTGAATACACCCTGTGTGGGAAGGGGTTGTCCAAGAATGACTCCCATGCTCCAAGTGACCAACATATATCACCTCGATCCGGCGTCAATGGGGTCCAAACTTACTAAAAATTGGGAGTAGAACCCATCATAAGTGACCGAATATAGACCAAGATGAGTCCCTCAAACGGTCTCTGGATACTCCAGTGTCATCCTCGTACGCTCTCCATGTCGTGAACGACATTCCTCGTTGAAGTAGTCAGAAAACCACCTCTGACCCAGACGCTTGACCCAATCAATGTCACCAAGTCGAATCAATCTGGGCAGATGAACACAGTAGTCGAGCCATAAGTTCAGGGACGTAGGCACCATAGATATCAGGCCAGTACCCCAGCTGTCAGGTAGTCGTAGGTGTGGCTGGGGGCCTGCATTCGCAGCCATGAAACCCCAGCGTATGAACTTGAGCTCCAGATCCCACATCATAAATGTACCAGGATGCCCAATCCAGCCACATCAATCAGCCTGTCATTACACAAACGCCAGGACATGAGGACGCAGCTCCTCGCTGCACGTGTACAACGGCACGTTCAGATTACTAACGCGTTGCTTTACGTGTTCACCTCAATATGTAGACCACTGGTTCAAATCAGGTTGGTGCCCTGGGAATAACTCCCTCCAAAACCCTAAAACTCAACTTGTAGTTACTTAAATGTGGCTTGAAGTAGACCATAGGTGCTTGGAAGTAAAACCAGGACCAAGTAATATTCAAAGTACTTTCCAACCATGAAATAACCAAAAGATTTTGGGAACCTCAATAACCCCAGGTTCCTTGATACTTGGCTCCCTCCAAATCACAAACTTGTCGTAACTCCAGAACTTACTGCTATGCCAGTTGTATCCGCCTTTGGAAACTGTTCAATATTTGACCTTGAAACTTCTTTCAACTCCTTTCTTTCTGGTCCTGAAATTGTCCTGCTGACCTCGCTGGCGACGCGAGCGACTCAGAGCGCAGAAAGCTGGCAGTCCCTCCAGAATTCGCAGGAGGAATAACAGAGACCAAATAAGGTGTGCAACACTTTCCATGCCTTGAACTGCGCTTTCCTCGATATTTCCCGATCTTCAATGATTGTTTTGCAGAATGAAGTGAAGTTCTGCAAGTTTTCAACTTGGTCCGCCAGCGGAAGCTTACAAGCATGAAAACAAACTTCAAGCTGCTACTTCCTCCTCAGTCACCTGGAACTCACTCAAGGTAACCTGTCTTCTGCCCTACCACCAACTGTAGGCTCTTCTGTATGTCGCCGTTTGCCTCCGCGTTGCTGTGAGACCTTGTTGGTACTAACTTCTCCTGGTTCCCGGTTGTACGCGGCTGTCTCTTCGTCCGGTGCCTCCGCGCTGGACTACTTCTTCAATGAGCTGCTGATCCGCCGAGCCTGCCTTAGCGCTGTGTCCAAGCGAGGTGGGTGTGCCAGACAGTAATCCACAAAAACATGATTCAGCTTTCCATCATCATGCACGAATGCACGAACTGGTTACCAAGTGCTCTCGCTCGTGCCAGAGCCTTCCCACTTCGTCAAAAAGCGCCAGCCTTGCCTATATTGCGCTCTCAGGATCTGTTGGACGTGATAAGGTCCAATTCTCTCCATCTCAGTCTGATTCTGGAATGGTAAATGCTGCTCATTCGCGACGATGTCCTGTTCATCCGCCAACGCTGGTGGCTCGCCGTCATTCAGCTTGTCTGTGTCTCCTTCTTCCAATGTGTCTTCGCCATAGTCATCCACCAGCTCAAATGGGAAGCGCTTCACGAACTGAAAGGCAACAGGTACTTCTCCGCGCAAAGTAGGACTGCAATGCGCCGTAGTACCGCCACTGCTGACTCCAGTAACAAGGTAGGGACCGTACCACATAACATCCTTGGTGGCACCCTTAGGTACCTCCAATTGCTTGAACCTCTTTCTGCTCACAAGCATGTAGTCGCCAACGTTGAGAACTGCAGGTTTCCTCCTTCTATTGACGCGCTCAAACCAACTCGCTCTTCCCTTCCTCAAGTGGGCCCGCACAATTTGGGCAACTTTGTTTTGTTCCTTGACCAAGTTATGCACTTGAACGTTGTCTTCATGTTGAAAGAGTAGGTCCAAACGTAGACTAGGCCTTCCATGGAAACCGTCTCCTCGTGAAAAGCCAGATTTTCCTCTTTGCTTATGGTTCATACATATGACCACGAAGTCGTTCAACTGGAGGCAATTGCTGATTTTAATACTCTGCCTCAGAATACGGAGCTCTTCCTGGTACTCATCATTCATTCGCTCGCATAGTCCGTTTGATTGAGGGTGGTAAGGTTGTGAGAAAGATACTTCTACGCCCATTGCAGCAAATACATTGCGGTACCCGCCATAGTCTCCCTTAAAGCGAACATCCTTGTCACTGTGTCACTGTCACATAGAAACGAATCGAATGGTGTTCGATGAGTTTTAGCAAGCCTTCCCCATCGATAGGCTTGTTGCATAATACAACTTGACAGAATGCACTCAGAGCGTCCACAATCATCAACGCATAATCGTAGTTATGACACTTGGGCCTGTCAATGAAGTCCACATACAGCAGTGCATTGACCATGTGTGGTAGTGGGAAAACACCAAGTAAGCCTCGGTTGCAGAGTCGGTTCCGCTTGCTTGTGACACACTCCTTGCATAACCTGTGCATATCCTCAATTTTCTGTGTCAACTCTGTGTCAGGTACGTGAGTGTGGAACATCTTCTAGAAGGCCAGGAGCCAGGAGACCGGTCCCGGATGACCGACAACATCGTGGTTCCACTCTAAGGCTGCCCCGGAAGCCTTCTTCGGTATGTATGTTTGCACTTCCTCCCGTAAAATACCACTTGAGGATAAAGACCATAACTCATTGTCAACCAGTGCATAGGATCAATCACCAAGGGCTTTCAAAGCATCTCCATACTCCTCCACATAGTCAGACTTCCGTAGAGAACTGAGTAGTTCCGCTTTGCTCATAGTGAGATCCGAATGGACATCTATTTTCTGAAAAGCTTCTCGAGAGGGAGCTCCAGAGCTTGCAGAAATTTTCTCGTCGAAATTTTCACGTGATAGCCAATTACATAGCTCATTTTCCAGACCCGGTACCCTGTGGATGTTAAGCTCAAGCTGAGCCAGAAACGTCCACCAAAGTCTGAGGTTTCGGTTTTCAGGAGGGGCCCTGTTGAGAAACGTCTCCGTGGATTCCTGTCCACATAACCACACCACGGAATTGCTGCCAAACAGTCGGCTTTGTCCAGAGATAACCAGAATTTCTGAGAGTAATTCACGTTCATACGTGCTGTAGTTTGCTCTGATTGAGGACCAGTTCCAATTCCAGTGGCCAATGGGTAGGAGATGAAATTCCTGTGAATCATAGTTGTGCTTGAGTGAACCGTCACGATTGACTCCGACTTTCCGCAATTCATCCGCTATTCTCCTTGCAGCCGCTCCTGGAATTCGTTGCCGCTGCAGAAGTGTACCTCCGCCTCCCACCAGAGACGCATCAGTAATGACCACGCATTTACCGTCAGGTGCAGGTGTGCCACACAACAAACCGGAACTCAGTTTTTCCTTGATCTCCTGAAACTGAGCTTCACTTCCAAGGTACAGTCTTCTTGGTCAAGTCCGTGAGGAGGTGGCTACTGTACGTGAAAGTGGGGATGTGTCTCCTGTAAAAATTACAGGATCCCAGGAAAGCTCTGATGTCCTTGACGCCACGGGTCTTGTCATTACGGATGAAGGCCTTCAAAATTGGGGCAAATTTTTACTTCACAGGCCTCCACCATCTCCATCCAACTTGGGAACCCAAATATTCAATTTTCTCCTGTATGAATTCACATTTTTCCAAGCTCACGCGGGTATTGCATTCCTCACAAGTGCATGAAAACTCTTCCACAGACCGTAAATCATCATCAGCGTCATCGGTCCCCAATACGGACATCTTCTATATAGACCTCAATGACTGCCCCCTTTTTCAGCAGCGCCTGAACCGTAGGTTTCAGCTTCATACGGGCCACGACCTGGTTCATGAGCTCCTGGAAAGATGCCGGAGCATTTGTCAACCCAAACGGCATAACCTTCCATTTGAACCCTTGACCATTAGGAGCAATAAATGCTGATGAATCCTGCGCTCGTTTTGTTAACTTCACTTGCCAGAAACCACTGCTTTTATCCAATATGGATTTGAAGCGGCAATGAGCAGCTCTTTCCAGCGCTTGTTCCAAAATTGGTAGACTCCCTGAATGTTTCTTGGTGGGTTTGTTCAGCTTCCTGTAGTGGACAACCAGTCTTTTTGCATTGCCCCCTGGTTTGTCTACCAAGAAACATGGAGAGCAGTGTTTTGGATACTCTGCTTGCTCATATTTTTCCGCGAGGTCGGCTGCAATGCATTCAGTGATCTGACACATTAGTTCCTCACTGTCAGCCTTGCTAGCTGGAAATGGCTTTGAATGCACTGTGGTATTTTTGTGTTCATCCATCAATTCCAAGTCCATGGTAACCAACTTCTCACATGAACCATGTGCCATCAATGGTCAAAAAGAAACATTCCTTCCACGTAGGTCTTCTTGAATTTTGGAAGGCAAAATTTTGATCTTCTCCTAGAAATCATCTGCAGCTGCCAAATTTGATTTCCCGTACTCATCCCTGGATACGAAGTAACACTCACTGAGTAGGGCCGAAACGTCCAGATGAACGTCATCGCCATCCACGATAAAGCGGTCGTCATCCAGATATTGCTAGAGCAAATCTGTTTCATCTCCGTCAACGCTCCTGCCCGTGAACTCGCTGTAATGGCTCTTCCATCTGTCCTTGAGCTCTAGCCTTTGTTGTTCCTCAGATATCTGGAATATTTGGAGGTAGGTAGGTAGGTGCACTCGGTCGTGGAGAGGCGCCCCATGGTTCCCCCTGGCGTCGCCCCTGTGACGAACAGGAAGAGGCTCCGCGCGTGAAGAGGGGAGGCGGCTTACATCCCGCTAGACCTGACTGTTGGCCCCCAACAAAGCGGCCCCGGGCGGAATATTTGGAGTTCAATGTCCTTCTTCAAAGAGCGTGAGTCGTCCTTCGAGACCGGCCATCCACGTGGGTTGGCAATTCTTGCCTTGTCCTCCTCGACCTGCATGGTCACGTCATACTCTTGCATAGCATGTAGGGCCAGACACGACATGGTAAAGTTTTGTACAGCTCCCATAACTGAATCTTCGAGATCAACTTCGCTCAGTAAATCTTCGATTCGGTCCGAAAAGTCTTCGTGGATGCTTGGGAATGGGTCGTACCTCAGGGGCTGAGCGATATTGAGATCCACCAGATAGTCGTCTTTACTGACTTCATCCCATTGCACTTCTACAGGTTCCTCACTGACCTCTTCCCACTGAATGTCGACCTTGTCAACTTCAGCATCTCGAACGCCAGCGTCTTGTTCTTCATCTGATTCTGTTGGAGGGTGAATTTGTTGGACTTCAGACTCGTCCTTCGGTGTTGTTGCAGGTGTATCGTGCCTGTATCGCTTCAGTAGATCGGACCGGGTTAAACCACGGTTCACCCCGTGGAGAAACTTGACCACTTGGGGATTCAGTTCATCCAACGAAATATCACAGCCATTGCCATCCATGAGTGATGCAATGCTTCCCCAGTGTGAGGCTGGTAATGGGCTGGTCGCCCCATCTGGGAGATGGCGGGGTACATCCCGGATAGGTACACGAACCTTCGTCATGCGGTTCAAAAATGGTCGCCATGCAGCAGTCGGCACCAATCGGGACAACTAACCACGACTTGCGCTTCGTCCAGCACAGCCTTGGTAACCGTCTTTTCGACGTGTGACCACGGGGGGTTGGGCCAGCATAACTGGAAGTCGTGCCAGTTGTAGGCAGAACATGAATTGAGGGGGGTGCAATACAACGGTTCGGTATGATTTTTCGGGTTGGCGTACAAGTCCACGGTGGATCTCATATCACCAAGGTCGATGAGGACCTGCTCCCTCAGTGAGGGTAACACACTGTAGGCTTCTCTCCGGGAAATTCCCAAAGATGATTGAGCAGGTGGCAATCCGTTTTCTCCTTCCATCTGACAGGACTTCTCAGATAACGATACCAAGGATAATTCATCAGTCTCTGGATTTTTGACAATGAGTCTCGATGGAGTAGAAATCAAATGCAGAATTGTCTTGGCGTTTTGATGGATGAAATTCATGCCCAGGCATACCTGAAAAGCTGAAGTCTCCATAACGATACAAACATGCGGAAGACTGAAATTGCCCATGCACACATCCAGGGATTTTTCTCCTTCACTGTACGTGTAGTGCACATATCCCACCTTGACGGCACAGTAACCCCTGCGATTCGGATCTGACACCAATGATGAAGCCACAATGGAATCGGTTGCACCAGAATTCAAAACAGCGTCACACATCTCCTCCTCCACAACCACAGGTAGTCACAAAGTGAATCCGTCCCGGACAGCGGCTCGAACCAGGTCCACGATTTTCTCAACCTCGGAAAACACCAGATCTTTCTTCCTCTTCTTGGCTTGACTCTCAGTGTCCTCCTGCATCCGTTTTGTCTCTGGTGGTGAGGCGCCAGCACCAGCACTTACTGCGGAGGGGACAGATGCATCTTTTTTTCTTGGGCCAGCTTTTGGTCCCTTTTGCTTCTGGTCCTTCCATTTCTTCTTGGCGTCTCCCACCGCCTTTTTGGCTGCCTCCTCACTGAGACCGGATTGGATCAGCACGCTATTGAGTCGATCCTCTTTCTGTTTTCTTTTGATCTCAAAGCAATGATCGCTGTAGTGGTTCGTTTTACCACAATGTTTACACTGAATGCGGGCCTGAAATTTGGCGATCAACGCGTTGGGGTCCAACTGTCCTTTGCCTCCTGTGCCTCCTTGGCCTTTTCCTCTTCCCGGACCTTTTCCTTTGGAAGAGCCTTTTCCTCCTTTGTCGCCCTTGCCTTCTTTCTCAGAGACTCGTAGCTCTGCAATCATCGAGTGGCATTGGCAGAGGAGTGGAATGATGTCCGACTTTGGAGCTGAACTTCCAGACGATGGTCGGCCAGAGAAAGAGGTGTCCTTTTCCTTATCTCTCTGCTTTTTTTGGTATCGACTGGAAGCAGTGCGCCCGAATGCAGAACCATGAGAAGCGGCAAGATGTTTGAAACCGAAAGAGAGCTGTGCGCGCCCCCTCATGAGATCCCTCAAGGAACGATAAGAGTTCATTCTTGCAAAGAGCCTATCGTCCTTGGTCCAGTCAATGAATAGTTTATCATTGATCTTCGAAGAAAGTTCCATAAGCTTGCGCTCCTCAGTCATAACTCGTGGGTTCAACTTGTCAAACAGCCTTTCCAGTGTTTCCAACAATTTGACGACCTGCTCCGGTTTCGGGTCATAACGTAAATGGGACACCTTAGACATCTCACCCAGAATGGAGAGGTCCGTCTCAAGCGCAGGATAGAGCTGTTGGAGGTTTTTCGATAAATTCTCAAAGCTTGTGGCCGTTTTGAGCAATTTGGAGACTCCTCCTGGAGGTTCAGGATCCTTGATGCCCTGAACGATGAGGTTAGCCTTCACCCGATCTTTTGCTTTGGCTTTGTCAGTGAGCAGTTGGTATCTTCCAAATTTTTCTGCATACTTCTCAACGTTGCGCCCCCCCAACAGTGGAATTTCCATTTTCAAAGCGTTAGTCTTATCCTCTTCACTATCATCTGACAACTCATATTTGTTTACACCTCCATACACTTCTGTGAGCATGGCAAAAGCCGATGATTCTCGCATAACAAAGGAACTTTTCTCCGTAGATGGAGAAGGACTGGAGGTTGGCATACGCCGAATGTCTTCGGACGTCTTAGAGATCTTCTTGTTCATCCGATCAATGCGCTGGAGCACCTTCCAAGGAAGTGGGTCATCCGTCTCCAGGATTTCCTCCTCAGAATCGTCAGAGAGAGTATTGTGGAACTCAACTTTAGATTTTTCCTCAAGTGTCCTAAACGTACGCTTCTCTCTTACTTCGGTAGCTTTGTGCTTCATTTTCTCCTTGAGATCCGTCAATAAATATTCTTCCAGCAAGCCGCTCCTTTCTTCGTGCTCTTCTTCCGTGAGCTCGCCAATTTCATCTTTTAGCTCCTTTGCAAATTTTGTCTCAGGTATTTCATAAGAAAGTTCGGAGAAATGATGAACAACTTCGGAACTCAACGTCCAAACAGGTACTCTGTGATCGTCTCCTGAACAGTGATCCTCTGGTGACGACGTAGGTTCTAGAATAATGGTCGGCGGACTGAAAGGAACAGGTGTCGTAGTAGATCCTGACGAGAAACTCGGTGCACTTATACCTGGAAATGAACTGGTCAAGCGTCTGCGCGCGTTGCGCTCTTGAATTGAAGCTGCGGTCTTGTTGAAAAGCAGCGTGTCTTGTGGATAAAAGAAATTCTGCATGTTCTCTTCTTCGATGCGTAAAACACGCTCGCGTTCTTCCGAGCCAGCCAGTAATAAAACATACGGATCACCTATAGAATCCAATTCTTTTTTTTCCATGGGTTGATAACGTTCTTATTATTGAGGTAAAGGTTGCCTGTCTTGATTCGCCCCAGCGTCTTCTTGTGTACCGTGAACGAAATACCCGACTGACACTTGTTGATCGTGGACGTTGCTAGAACTCGCGAGATCGACGTCTCGACGTGTGGAATCGATATGGTGCACAGTAGCATCCATACCTCTGCTACCACTGTTAAATTCCCGCTTTGCATCTTGTTCCTCTATTTGAATAGTCTCAGTATCCTCTGGTTGCAATTGCTTTGGTGTTTGTTCCTGCTCCATTTCAGGTACTCAAAGATTTCGATAGAAAAAAAACCAGACCAAGACTCCAAGACAAGCAGAAATGGGATCAACAAAACCAATAAAGAACTTGATGCGGCTGCACAATGAACAGACAAACAATGGGTGATGTTGGGCCTTGTGCTTGCTTGTATGCACGCATGTATGCTTCAGAACCACTCAGGATTTTAGAGCGTCCTCAAGTTGCACTCTGGAAATGGCAACAACAGTGAGTAGTAACTTCAGATCAGGGCAAAAATGGTATATCTCAGAAATCAGGCCTCCTGCAAAGATAGTCAAACAGACAAAAGAAAAATCAATTCTCCATGACAAAAACGGATACAAAATAACTCCAAATGTCCTCCAAGAATTTTCTGTAGCTCAGGAAGTAATGAAATCATGTCTGCAGAACTCCGTAGGAACTTCCCTGATGACCTCAGAACTCAGTAGAAATCGCCCAAGGTGCAGGCGGCGCGCTCACGGGGCAAAAATTGTCAAAACATTGAAATAGTCTTATGACCACTATATAGATGCACAATTATATGCTGAGTCTAAAAATCATATTCTTTCTCTGTGAAACGACAATGTGTTGAAGGAAAATGCAGATTACTGTACAGCTCAATCTCAATGAGACTGGCAAAAAAAAATAGATAAAGCAAAGGCCAACACCTATGTTGTGCTATATTAGAGTTAGTGTTCAAAGAAGAAACAACGGAATAACAAACAAGAACTCATGGCATATAATACAATAGATAAAACCTCTTTTGAATTAAAGTTAAGCAATTAAGCGTCTTTTGATCATATTGGCAGTGATCAAGCTCCATGGATAAAATTTCCCCAAATGTCCCAACCAAACTCCAATAAAGATTAATACCATTGCTCCATATGAAACTAATGTTTTGAGAAATTGTTGCTCATTCATGCACTTTTAACAGTCGTGATACGGCGCATGCCATCAGGGCAGCAGCGGCAAACGCAGTGTTCCATTTGTTGTCGGAATGGTGCCCGCTGTTGTTGTCCTTGGGTCACCTGGTACGGGAGTGCAACTAGGCGGCGGAAAAAAACGGTACAGGGTCGCGGGCGCAGGAGGTGTTGACGTTGAGTTTGTGTCTGTTGCGGAGGCTGCAGCGAGGACCGTGTGACACCGTACTGAAGTAAGAACACACCATCATGTGCACATTGCGGTACAACAGCAAGTGGCACCAGGACCTGCCCGGTCAGGTACACTCAGAGGAGCTTGGAGAAGGGATGTTGAGCAAGCTGGTGCGTGACATGGCAAAAGACACCAGTTCTGTCACTGTTGAGGAGGTGGAAAACCATTACCCGTTACTAAAAGTTGGTCCAGCCGGCAAACACGCCGGTGTGCAAAACGTTCCCCAGCATCTGGTACACATGATGCTACAACAAGATTTTTGGAGACAGACCGGATATGCATGGCCTACGTGGAATGGGAGTCCGACCGTGTCAGCACTGTTGCAACCTCGTGGCCGCGGAGGTTACCGAGATTTCCACCCTCACCAACACATCTCCTTGGTTACGGCCACTACTGGCTACTTGGTCAAAGCGTATTGGATGCCCTCATTAACGAAGAAACAAATCCCTGCAACCAACTGAAACGGAAGTTGGATGCTGTTGTGGGGCGGAGAACAGATATGGATGCCGACAGACAGGAGGCAGCAACACACAACGAGCGGCAATGCGTGCGGTAACTGGCACCTGCAGTGCTTGAGGCCTCGCTCATCAAATCATACGAGAAACAGGTCCGTAATGCGATGTGAGTGTGCGAGTCCTCGCGCACTGAGTAGGTCGCTAAGTCCGGTGAAATTGGTCGCAGCAAAGACGTTTGTGCAACAGATTTGCGGAAACGACCTGCAAAATGACGTTTTGACTGATTTTGAAGTTCGAATGACCGTATTTCCCGTCATGCCATTTGCCCTTACCCAGGTATTTTTTGGCACCATGAGTCAACCAGGGTCGCCAGAATGTCCACCACCAGATGCAGAGGCCATGGATTCGTCGCCAGAGACCGACCAAGGGGACACGCCGAAGAAGGGACACAAGAAGAAGGGTGACAAGAAGCCGATACCGGAGATGAAGCCCAGAGTTGACGTTCAACAGTGGCTGCAGAAGGAAAATGGTAGAGCCCTGAAGGTAAAGATTACTGATTGGAAGATTGACAAGACCAAGGAGCGGGGACAGACCCAACAGATCGACCACGACGACGTTGCCACGAAAGTCGTGGGATACCAAGCACCACCACCACCTGGACTGTTGCGTGTAAAGGCATGGGAGGATGGTGGTATGACTCGCTTCGCATTCCATCGACGACATTTCTTCTCTTTGCTGTGGTACAAGGTTTGCGTTGCAGATGGCCCGCTCTACGTTCTGAATGGTCAACATGGGACAGAAACATGCAGAACAATGCAGCAAATGCGGCCTGCCGAACGCAAAGAATGGGCGGACTGGCAAGAGTTTTGCTACGTTCACATTCTCGAGTACGAAACGCCTTCGAGTGTGCGGGCCAAGGTTGCAGGATTGCAGCAAGCTGGCAGCCAGTCTGTGACGTGGATTCCCCTGTCTGAGGCGCTGGACAACATGTTGTTGTACATTGAGGATCAGAAGCGGGAAAAGGAACCACAGGATTTCGAACGGTTCAAAACTGCTGTTGTCCAGGCTGCCGTCAACTGTGCTTTTCTTGCAACCGAGTCGTTGCAGGAACCAGGGCACACAGTATGTGTTCGTGTGTCACACGGTGGCAGTGCGCGAGGCCTCGCGCACTCCATGACACTATTTTCCCTCGCAGGACTCCACATTCAAGCCCTGGAGGGACATCTTCTCCCTGGCGTACTACTGCGGCCGTGACGCGGTTACTGGTATGAAGAAACTCGAGGGGAAGAGCAAGAAAGAGGACGTTACAGGGAATGCCTTCAAGAAGCTGGAGGGGCTGCACCTACGAAGTTTATTGCAGAAAGTCTGTGCGCATATGAACCTAAAGGACTCGACCTTACGCACCACCCAGAACTACATTGACGCGCTGATTACGGAACAATCTGTTACTTTCCATCTTGACCATCCAGACGATATGGATTTGTTCAACCAAACCGCAGGTATGCATCAGTTCCGCAGCCTCAGTGCGCGAGGGTTCACGCACTCAACCACCTTTGTTACATCTGCACAGCTGCGGATGCGAAGATCCGAGCGGAAGTCGCAGCTCTGGGCACGGCGCAGCTGAAGATTGGCCTGGGAAATTGGGGTTATTCGGAAGACGCAAAAAGTTCCAGGTGCCAGTGGCTGTCGCCAAAGTGAAAAGCGTTGACCGGTGCACCTCTGTGGGGGACTGGGGACAAAGGAGCACCTCAATCACCACGGACGCTGGTCGTGCGGCAACAACTGCAAAGGAAGGCTGAGGCACCATCATCGGCACCGACACAGACACAGATGAGTACTGGCGAAGTGATCGCTGTCTCCAAGGAGGACGACCAAGGGAACAAATGCACTTGGACAGCATGCCGTTTTGAAGATATTGAGGAGACACCACCAGCCGGTTTTCGGGACTTGCAGTACCCTTTCCGGGTGGTCAACGCTGACCTTTCCGTGGAATATGACTCTGCGAGATTTGTTCCGACATGGCTGTTCGATGTGATGATGCTGGGGAAGGACGTCTTTCTCTATGGCGATGCTGATGTTGGGCACCGTATTGGCCGCGACATGCAAAGGCTCTGGCGTATGGAGAATGACAAAGATGTAACTGCAGCGCCTTTCTACCATGCCCGGTTGCCGGTATACTCTTGGTTGTCGGGTTCCGTGACCAGCAACATGTATCGGTTTGACGAGCACTGTATGTGGATCGGAACAACGAGCCGCTGGGAATAGCAGGTATATCTGCTTCTTTCACCAGTTTCGATGCCGTTGTGTGCCCGAGGCCTCGCGCATCGCTGTCTCTGTTATTCGTCTTTATTCATCGCATTTGCAGTTGCCGAACTGTGTGACGTATTCCGCTGGACATTTTGAAGAGATGCTTAACAAGAACCTCGGTGGGTTCATGCCTCTGATTCACGTGCTGTGGTACCTTGACAAATATCTTTCGGACTGTGGGCATGCTGATGCAGTCGTCGTTGTGGATGACACGCCTGCCATGGCTGCAAAAATTGCGATGTCGGACGAGTGGGGGAGGACCAAAGTGGCGTTTCTGGCTGTGTCAGCGATCAAGCAAAAGGACCTTGCGAATGCCGCTGGAGGTGCTCTGCAGCATGCGACCATCATGCGGTACATGTTGGAATCTGATCAGACGGAGCAGGGAGCAACAGCTGCAACTTGGGATACTCAAGAAGAGTGGCTTCTGCGTGGCATTCCACTGTGGGTTCTGGACAGCAGCCGAGGGCACCAGAAGGGCACCAGAAGGGCACCAGAACATGCATGCTGCAGAAGGCGTCGAAGAGCAGATCGTGACTGAGGCCCCCGCTGATGACACTGAGACTGTTGCGCCTGCACCTACCTTGCCAAGCCAAGCCAAGGTGAAGAAGACTGCCAAGGCTGTATTAACTCAGGGTACTACAGCCGGCAAAGGAACCTTCTGGAGTAGCAAGAAGCCGGCGAAGGGAAAAGAGAAGGAATCAGACAAGCCCGGAGAATCAGACGACGACGATACCGACGAGGAGACAGAAGAAGAGGATCCCGCACAAGTACTGGAGACCCAGCAGAAGCGCAAGCGGGCACCTGCCGCTCACTTCGATGCGAGTCCTGATGATTCGGGTAAGGACCAGCCAAAGAAGAAGGCAAAGCCTGCTGCGAGTGCTAGTGCAGAGTTCAAGCCGCCCCCGCCTTCTGGTGCTCAGCCATCCCTCAGTATTGTTGCCTCCCCAAGTGGGACAAGTTTGGAGGCAAGAAGCCTGGGTACCAGGTTGGCTAAGATTGCAGAACCATAGAAGTAGTAAGTCACCACCAACCCAAGTGTTTTTGACTCTTTTTGCAGTCATGTGGGCGCGAGGCCTCGCGCACTCGCCATCAACGCGAATGCAATCATATATGCCCTTAAGGGCTTGGACATTTTTGCCGAGCTTTTATTTCAGTGTTTGTATGTTGTGCATTTTGTGACCTGTTTTTCTTGTCTTCCGTACACAATTGATTCCGCGACCTTGAGTGCGCGAGGCCTTGCGCACTGAGGGACATAAAAAAGCAATTTATTTTGCAGGACACACTTAGGTACAACTGGAGACCTGCAGAATGTCATTTCAGAAAATGAGCTCCTGAAAAGGCACGCGCTAGTGGGATTTTGAAGTACAAAAACGACAACATTGGTAAAACACACCCTTCAAATCAGACAAAATAATAGTTTATTTTAGTAAACAAAAACTGAAGAAAAGCAGCAAATTGCGTAAAATTCTATCTTTTTGGTGGTCTCTGGTTCATGTGTGCTGCAAATGTCCAAAAACAATGGTTTTACCGGCTTTCGCTGTTTTGGGCCGCCTCTTTCAAAAGGGGGTGCAGTTTGCGTGGGCTAAGAAAGAAGCGGGACAGTGACACACTCACTACAAGTCCTACACACCCTACTGTGGCACCAGCCTTGGAAGGATAAGCGGACACAGCCGTGCTCAACCCCTCACCCAGGCCTACCACACCTACATACATGCTGTACTGAGTGGCGTTCATGAAAAGGATACAGGCCCTAGTGGCCCACCTGTGAGATTGCAAGAGACCACAGCGCTACTAGGCTGCTGCGGCCTAAGAGGGATGTCACAACACGTTTCCCTGCTAGGGCTTGGATGGAAGCAGTGCTGTGCATGCGTGGACGGCGTGAGGACGGGTTGTATTTGGAGAGAACGATCTTTCCTCGCCATTTCTGGCTGAGGCACATTTTGTTTGTATGATCAGCGCCCTATAGTTCAGCAGGGCTGCCAACTCGACCAATCCCCCTTTTCCCTTGCCCACGTGAGAACAGAGGCAAATGCAGGACAGCCTTTAGCAGAGGAACCTAACCTGCCTCGCCGTATTATAGGGGTCTCCGACAGGAAAACAATACACTGTCTAAAAGCTGCCCTATCAGGCAAGCAAGCTTAAGGAACTCCGCCTGTTCTCTTATAGAACGTACGGCGGAGCCCCAGTGTAACCTAAACAAGGGTCATACCGAGCGCACTTCGCGTGGCCTACCCTTTCATGCGTCATATGCATGCACGAGTATGCACGAGTTCGCCATCTTCCTATTTTTAAATAATCCTTTTAAAATCAATCCATACGAATCGGGGGTCAGACGACAACGATACGGACGAGGAGACAGAAGAAGAGGATCCCGCACAAGTACTGGAGACCCAGCGGAAGCGCAAGCGGGCACCCGCCGCTCACTTCAATGCGAGTGCTGATGATTCGGGTAAGGACCACCCAAAGAAGAAGGCAAAGCCTGCGGCGAGTACTAGTGCAGAGTTCAAGCCGCCCCCGCCTTCTGGTGCTCAGCCATCCCTCGGTATTGTTGTCTCCCCAAGTGGGACAAGTTTGGAGGCAGGAAGCCTGGGTACCAGGTTGGCTAAGGTTGCAGAACCAAAAAAGAAGTAAGTCACCACCAACCCAAGTGTTTTTGTCTCTTTTTGCAGCCATGTGGGAGTGAGGCCCTGCGCACTCGCCTTCAACGCGAATGCAATTATGTATGCCCTTAAGGGCTTGTACATTTTTGCCGACCTTTTTCTTCAGTGTTTGTATGTTGTGCATTTTGTGACCTGTTTTTGTTGTCTTCCGTACACAATCGCTTCCGCGACCTTGAGTGTGCGAGGCCTCGCGCACTGAGGGACATAAATAAGCAATTTATTTTGCAGGACACAGTTAGGTACAACTGGAGACCTGCAGAATGTCATTTCAGAGAATGTGCTCCTGAAAAGGCACGCGCGAGTGGGATTTTGAAATACAAAGACGACAACATTGGTAAAACACACCCTTCAAATCAGACAAGATAATAGTTTATTTTGGTAAACAAAAACTGAAAGAAAGCAGCAAATTGCGTAAAATTCTATCTTTTTGGTGGTCTCTGGTTCATGTGTGCTGCAAATGTCCAAAAACAATAGTTTTCCGGCTGTCGCTGTTTGGGGCCGCCTCTTCCAAAAGGGGGTGCAGTTTGCGTGGGCTAAGAAAGAAGCGGGACAGTGACACACTCACTACAAGTCCTACACACCCTACTGTGGCACCAGCCTTGGAAGGATGAGCGAACACAGCCGTGCTCAACCCCTCACCCAGGCCTACCACACCTACACACATGCTCTACTGAGTGGCATTCATGAAAAGGATACAGGCCCTAGTGGCCCACCTGTGAGGTTGCAAGGGACCATAGCGCTACTAGGCTGCTGCGGCCTAACAGGGATGTCACAACACGTTTCCCTGCTAGAACTTGGATGGAAGCAGTGCTGTGCATGCGTGGACGTCGTGAGCACGGGTTGTATTTCGAGAGAACGATCTTTCCTCGTTATTTCTGACAGAGGCACATTTTGTTTGTATGATCAGCGCCCTATAGTTCAGCAGGGCTGCCAACTCGACCAATCCCCCTTTTCCCTTGCCCACGTGAGAACAGAGGCAAATGCAGGACAGCCTTTAGCAGAGGAACCTAACCTGCCTCGCCATATTATGGGGGTCTCCGACAGGAAAACAATACACTGTCTAAAAGCTGCCCTTTCAAGCAAGCAAGCTTAAGGAACTCCGCCTGTTCTCTTATAGAACGTACGGCGGAGCCCCAGTGTAACCTAAACAAGGGTCATACCGAGCGCACTTCGCATGGCCTACCCTTTAATGCGTCATATGCATGCACGAGTATGCACGAGTTCGCCATCTTCCTATTTTTGAATAATCCTCTTAAAATCAATCCATACGAATCGGGGCTCACAATCACTGACTCAACCATTGGGTGGCCCCTCCTCGGCTTACTCACCTTACCTGGCGCTGGAGATTGAGAGCAAGCGAGAGGATAAAAGGAAATACAAGCGAAGCAAAGCGAGTATGCTTTCCCGTGTATGTTCTAATCAGTGCAACAGAAAAGGGGAGGTTGGTTTGTAAGAGCAGTTGTCACAGTTGCCCCAACTTACACCGCATGGGAAGACCGGTAGCCCCCTGTGACAACCACTCCCTGGCCAAAGGTCGTCTGTTTTGCCCTAATCTCACCTCTAATCACTTTGCAATCTGCTAATCAATCCCTCCACGCTATGATTTCGCTGCTACACGGCTTGACTACCCATTAACGAGGAAAGCAATGTGCATGCAGCATGCGAAGCAATAAACACCTGTATGTTTATAACTTTTTCTTTGAACTCTTATTGAATTTTTGAATTCTTGATTTTTTGTGTCTCGAATATTCCCGTAAGCATGGGTGGAATTTCTACCTTTACTATTGTCTGTGTGTTTCGTCATTTCTTGATAATTACCTGATATACTGTTACAATCTTATTTTTTTTTCCTCTTTCGGCCGTGGATTAAGACACGCCGCTGCGCGACGCTTCTGTCTGCGTATGAATCAAGGAATTGGAAAATTCCTGAGATCATTGAAAAAGGCATAAAAGTGTGCATTCAATGCACCAGAGGATTCTGGACACGTGGGTACCCTCAGAAAAGTTCTAGGCCGTCATTTGACGGATTTTGGTGTATTGTCGATCGTTGATCAGCAATCAGGCCCTCATCCTTTGCATCTCTTCTGTTCAGATGTCCCTGTGAGGCGAAGCGAACTAAGCCGCGTTCTGGCCAAACCGCAGCCCGAAGCAAGACTGCGCAGAATCCGAGTACCTCGATAAGGGGCCATTAATTTTTTTTACGCCGCCCGCTCCCTTTAAGGACAGCTCAGGTGCAGCCTGCAGGTACGAAAGCAACCCAGACCACAGGCCCTGCTTGTATCCTGCGTTGGATTTTGTGTTTTGCCACTTGGAGGCAGGGATGCATGAGAACATGACTGTGCGAGCCCAATCCAACCCCCTACCAAGCCACAGTTGCCCCAGCCACGCTACCAAGCGCAGTGCGGACTGTAGGAGATTGTCTTGACAAGGCAATAACTGCCAACGGCCCTGCTGCAGCGCCCACTGACAGTGTGAGGGAGGTTATAGGTAATTTTAACAAGATGCTGAAACCATTCAGAGGCCATAAAAAATACCCTTTACATTTGAAATGCGACAGTGGTGGCCACCACAGCACAAGGGGGAAGTAAGAAAAAGTGTATTACCATGCCTAGGGGTAAGGTCTAGTTGTCTTAGAGATGCCTAAAGGCATACTACATTTTCATCTCAGTATGGGCCTAGCCAAAGAGGGGTGACGAAGCATTTTGACCCATAAAACCAAGCACTAAAGTTAGGATGTTGTGTGGACCCCTGACCCCCCAACTGTTTGGACATAAACACCATCTCCGGAAGTGACTGAGGCGCTGACATTTGTTCAGAGCCTATATACCTTTCTATATTTGCTCAGGAATGCCTAGCTATCCTAGTGGTCTGCACTCTACGGGGCTGGGGCACCTCTTTTTTAGAGGTCCTGGTTTCAATACCCAGTCAGCGTAGCTAAGTAGGAAGTTACCATGTGACATGGCAGTGACGTCAGCCCCAGAAGCCATGCCACCTCAGCACCTATGGGACCGGAAACAAAAAGTGCACATCTCAAGATGGCACCATAAAAAAGGGAGTGCCCATGTGGGCAGTCTTTCCATGATTGTAGGTTATTTTATAACAATCTTTCTAAATGTGTATTTATTGTGAGGTCCTGTGTGTAGATACATTGTCTATCTTATCTTCATTGACTGCAGCCCTTCATGTTCTCCATTTGACCCTGACATTCCTCTGAGTGCACTGTTGGTACCTGGGAGCTTTGGTTGATCTACCACAGCATTGACATTTGGAAAACTTGAGCTATATCAAGAAGCTGCAAGAGCAAGCGGGAGCACAAAATAAAACAATATCATCAAGAGCATCAACAGTGAAAGCCTGTTCAAACTTTCTCAACCTTCAGCAGCAACTGCACCAAGTACTGCTGATGTACTTCTTTTTGTGTTAAGCCCCTTTGCTCTGTCAGGTACTGAGGTGGGAGACCACTTCAGCGCTGACATTCCACTGAACTCAGTTTGTCCTCTTGCCTTTATTTATTGTTTCCACTTGTTTGTCGAACACTCGTTGGTGGGTTTGACCTCGTTCTTGTACACCCTGACTTGTATTCTTTGAGGGGATTGTAATAACAACGTCCAATGGAGGCCATAGTTGAGTTCAGACTTCAGCAATAGGTCAGATGTGCGTGTCCCTGTTGTCGTTTGGGAGAGGTATATCATCGTTGCGTGCATGGATTTAGAGGGGTATTTTCGGTGTAGTTACTGTGTGTGCTTGCACGCTTGAAATCATGATGTGCAGGATTTCTCTGTTGTCGCCTGTGCCTGAGTGTTTCTGAATGTGGATTCTGATTAATTTGATAGGCTGTCTTTATTAATTTGTCGGTTTCAGATCTGAGCCGATGTTACAGGGTTCAAACGGCGTTGTGACCCGTCAGTTTTGTGTTGACATCTTTAGTCGTCTTGTCTAATGTGTATTGTGTTGTGCTTATGTGAGCGGAAGATACTCTGATCTGTTCAGCCATGTCATGCTATTGATGTGTGGAATTCTAATGTGTTGGGGCCACCAACCGCCACCAGGGGAAAAACAGAAACGATGGCCCAGCGCAGCGGAATGGTTAACATGACATGAGATGCTGGTGATCAAAATCTTCTATGACTTTTTGCACTTGCACTGCGTGTGTATAGGGATCTGGTCTTAGGTTTAGGATCTTAAAATATTTGGGATTGCATTTTTGAAATTTTATGTCTTTTGGCTTAGTGTAGCTTAGTCATGAGGCCCTACGCTACGCCCAGGATTGACAACCTCTCATAGAAGATACCCCCCTGGCTGGGAGAATGGATAATGAGGCAGACTCAGCTGTCACCCAGAAAAAGACCCATAGATGGGCACTGCTGTTCTCCATCGGTTTCACTCCTTGTACATACCTCACTTACCTGTATGTACCACTTTGTATTGCTTTCTTCTCAACCATAACATTCAATTGACGCTCCTTGGCACCTACCCTTGCGACCGGCATCCCCAAATTATGGGAGTAGGATGCATAACTAAATTTGCGCATTTCAGGGTTTGAACCCTCTTTTCTTGGTCTTGTGGCTATCATGTCAACCACCAATCCATGGCAGCTAGGTGACAGACGTCCATATTGATGAAAAAAGGCAAACCTGACATACACCTGCCAACTGAAAATAACTGTCTTGGTATGCTCTTTAAACCGGTGCAAAACTCTTGAAATTTGCAAAATTCGGGTTTGATTCTGTGCTGTGAGCACTCATTTCCCTATATGTTCTACATTATTCTGAATTTGTTTCACACCAAAACCTGTCAAAAATGTTTCTAAATGCCTGCAGTGGTCATGGAACAAAATCGTGTCTTTTATATTGGGTTTACTCAAATTGCTGGCTGGCGTGTCTGAGAGTGAAATTCAGAACATGTCCAGAGCTCTAAATGAGTTGCAGCCCAAGCGACTCAATCCATGGCAGGGGTCGCAGATTTACCACGCGTTGACACAACAGAAAACAGTGGTATCGTCCAAAGAATTGTCGCTGGATCACATACTCGGCGACACTGTTGTCGTTTCCAAGTCAGACAAACAGACGAAGGATCTTTACTACGCGATGGACATGTTGGTGGCACTGGCAGACAAAGGCGTCGAATACGTTATCGGCGCGCTGAAGCATTCGTGGCAACACAAGGTAGCAAACCTGCCTCAGTCTTGGCCAGCGCTCGTTCGGGATGCTGAGATGTTACAGATTTCGTGCAAAGGAGCGAGCGTGCTGAAACACATACCGTGGATTGGGGAGATACCACGCGTACCCACTAACAATGCGACCCGGACTCTACTGGCTGACGCAGAGAAGGTGGCGTGGGATTGCCAGGTGCGCGACGTAATGTGTGTGTTAGCCACAGCAAAAATACTACACGGGGACACACATAGGTTAGATTTACTGAGATTGGAAACATCATCAGCACAGAGTCTGTTCCATACAACGCTCGTGCTTCTTGCTTCTCTTTCACTCGCCATTGAGCGATCACGCAAGCAGGCGGTGAATAAGGCAATCGCTGAATCTTCAACGTTGAATCGCACGTTTTTTGGTAAGGAAGGTAGGTAGGTAGGTGCACTCGGTCGTGGAGGTTTGGTAAGGAAGATCTCGCCATTCTGCAACACAACAGCAAGCTGGGTATGCATCTGCATCGGTAGGGCGGTGTAGGTGATCAACCATTTCGAATCTACGTTTCTTGTGCTGTGTGTCTGCTTCGGGCACTCTTCATCCCTCCTCTTAAAATCAACTAATTGCTCTGCCCCTTTAGCGACTAGCCTAGTACACGGAACTCTGGGCGAAGGAGAATCGGGTGAAGTTTCTTACGCACCGGCACCAAATAGTTGCACAGCTTCTTCTCCTTTAACTCCTCCTTCAAGGTCAGACCCGGCTCATCATCTGTGTCTGAGTGAGGAAAAGCCGAGTCTAAAACGGAGGCCAGGTGACATTTAGTGCCGATGAAATCCCCTTCCGCGAGCTCTTCGTCACCGTATACAGCCACTGTGCACCACTAACGTTAAAAAGGCGCGTGAGATAGATATTTTGACAGAAGAACGCTTTGGCTTCACGCCCCAGCAGATGGTACCCTTGCAAACTAACCTCTATAAGGGGCTTCTACCACGCCCTATGGGTCCATCACGGCCCAGGGACGATCGATGATAGTTTGTTGCGCAAAGGTTTCTCAAAACAAACACAAAACGAATGGTGCGGCGGACACATCAAGTATTTGTTTGGGGCCTTTGCCGGTGTTGAGAAGAGGGCATCACTCAACGAAGTCAGACCAGTTGCCTGAGGCCTTCCCGAGATCCTGTTGAAGGTATTTACATCGGTGTTTCGCCCAAGTCCTTTTTTAACACGCCTGGCCAAACATGCAGTGACTCTGTATTCACACTGCTTCGTATTGGATCCATCACAGCGTCCAGGTAAGTGATCACGAGCCAGGGTCTCGGTAGCAATATCAAACAGCTTCAAAGCACAGGCATGATCCCGTACTGGAGCGATGAAAAAAGGTGTCAAAGCGTAGGATACCTGCATTTTGGCCATAGTTGGGTTAGGTGTTTCGCTGGCATGGGGTGTAACCAGAATAACCCAGGTCCGGTGAGTAGGCAATGCTGTCCCTATAACGGGAACGGCTACTCCCGAAAGTGATTGAAGTGATATTTTACCACCAAATGGGTTCTAAAAATTACCCTTTGCCGGTTTTTGGCGCATCAAGATGAGGCTCAATTCGAAAAGTAAGGTGCAGGGGTTGCTCTGAATACAGCAATTGAAAGGAGCACCATTGCTGACGCAATGCGGAAAGCCCCACAGACCTCCCCATACTGTGTCGCACAGAAGAGGGGGGACCAGGCATGGAGACAAACGACATTGACTGAGCAAGGGTGCAAAACCCGAAGGTCCGTGACTCCTGTAAATGGCACCCACGTTTGCACAACCCCCTCCCGGCAAAGGAGCCTCATTCATATCCTGTGAGATACGCCCATGATGGTCAAGAATATATTTTCCAAAATACGATCTCTTGAAGCATTGGGTCCGCCCAGATGTGTATGTTGCAGCCAACATCCATATCAGGATGCAGCAATCAGAGGTCTTCGTTAGGCTGAAAAAACTGAACTAAAAGTTCTTTTTGAATATCACTTCATTCAAAATGCCTTCTCATGACGCTCGCAGGCACAAGTGGCACGCTACTGTTATTGGGTTGCCAAAGGGCTTTCCTTCTTGAAGCCGACGCCTGAGGGCAGTCCTAGCATCAACTTCAACACACCGCTCCCGCCTTCGTCACCAAATCCACCGTTGCCCTTTCTCCCTTTGGCCCTTTCCGTTTACCTCTTTTGACTTACCAAAAGGTTCCTTTCGGGGACCACCCGACGGGAGTCGTTATATGGGTTGTTGGGTTTAGAATCCCAAAATGGTTGCATTAGTGGGACCCCAATAAATCCGATAATCTGTGTTGGTGGTGTAATATTCCCGGACTATTGTTCTTTGATAGTTACTTGTTCATTTTCACGATCTCCGAACGCCTTCGGCAAAAACCGGCATACAGCATACTCCTCCATGCAAACTCTGCAAGCAACATAGCTCAATTTCAGAATGTACTGAATCTTCTCCTCATTTTCATTGTTGAAGAGCTGCAAAGTGCGCCTGCTGCAGCCATTTATTAGGGATGCCTGTTAGAGGCCTAAAGGCAAAAAAGTACAATAATGCATAAAAAGACCAATAAAAATATAGCAATCTACCCTAGAATTTGTGGAATACCCTTTATCTTTCTTTCTCTGTCCTGTACTGAAAGCGTGATCTGTGCACCTGCGCGGTTTAAATCGCCGACTCCCGGCGCTGTTGCGACACAGCTTCAAAATATAATACAAACTCAAACTACAACCTGCTGCTTTCGATTGTACATGTAATAGTGATCCAGGGGATTTTACACCCCCCTCCCAAGGGTCAAAACACCCGTGCAAACACGGTTTGGGCTGAAAAAACAGTCAAAAGCACTGGGGTCACCTGAAAAAAATGCAAAATTGCGTAAGAAGGCTGGAGGTGGCCCCATCCACTAGCATGGAGGTAGGCCGGGGGTATCATACACACGTGTCAACGTCATGACTAAAACATTTTATTCTCAAACAAAATTTGCCTTGAGCTCGACAGCTCTGTCTGCGCCTGCGACTATGGGTTGCCTATGTTACTCACCTTGTGAGCTCCCCTACACAGGACCTATATTGCTATATGGTCGTTGTTCAGTGGCTTGCCTATGGCTGTGAAAGGCCTGCGCCTGCTGAAAACAATGATATATGTTTTCTTGCTTTCTGAAAAGAAACACAGCAACACTGCAACAAAAACAATGGCAGGGCATAACGCCACAAATCACAAAACATTAAAGGTTTACAGGGTTCAAGGATACTCATAATGCAAAGAGCAGAACGCGGGCACAAACTGTACAAGCGCAAGGCCCAGTACGGGCCTCAAAGTGAACAGTGAGCGCAAAAAAACTGTACAAGCGCTTATGTCGCATTCCATGCTTATAGCACGAGTGTGCAAGAGAAGAGAACATATTATGTACTTGTATATCATGGGGGCTGTAGCAACCCTGCTCCAAAAGGCAGGTTCATTCATCGTCGGCAGTTGAGTGCAGCATGCACTCCTGCAGACCCGCTCACACAGACATGAGCATCATATATTAGAAAGGAACAAGGGCCTGAGGCCCCCATATAATGCAGGACTTAAAGTCCGTGATTCAGCATAAGGGGCTTGAAATGCGCCACGCCAACACTGTGGCGCCTCACAGGAAGCTTCCCCGGACGCCCCACGCCCAGGCAAGAGGCGTCCCCCCCTGGAGCGCCCTAGTGCCGCCCCCACAGCGGGCACAGCCAGCTCGCAAGAGCGCGCGCTGTCGGGCTAGTGACGGGTCCCCGAACCCCCTCCCCCCGTGCCCACGGAAAACAGGCAGCGGGCCCCGGCTGCCTGCGGCATGGACAGAAAGTTCTTGGGAGGGACAGCGCCAAACCCCGGACGCCCCAGAGCCAGGCAAGATGCAGCCCCTTTCCGGGCGCCTGTGTGCTGCCCCCACAGCGTGCAAAGACAGCTTTTAAGAGCGCGCGCTGTGGGGTTGCTGACGGGTCTCCAATCCCGCATCCCCCGCGCCCGCAAAAAACGGGCAGTGGGCCCCGGCCGCCTGCCGCATGGACAGGCAGCTGGAAGAGGGAGAGCGCCCAACCCAAGATGCCCCGTGCCCAGGCAAGAGGCGCCCCCCCCAGGGCTCCCTCATCCCGCGCCCACAGCGCGCAAAGCCAGCTCGCAAGAGCGCGGTCTGTGCAGTTGGTGACGGGTCCGTACGCCCACAACCCCCACGCCCACAGGAAACGGGCAGCGGGCCCCGACAGCCTGCCCCAAGGACGAGCAGGTGGGGGTGGGTGAGTGCCGAAACCCAGACACCCCTCACCAAGGCAGGAGGCGCCTTTCCCGGGCGCCCTCGTGCCGCCCCGACAGCGCACACAGCCGGCTCACAAGAGTTTGCGCTGTGGGGTTGGTGACGGGTCCCCACGCCCGCATCCCCGGCGCCCACAGAAAACGGGCAGCGGGCCCCGACAGCCCGCCTATAAAAGAGGGGGAGTGCCAAACCCCGCACCGCCCTCAATACCACCCAGGAACAGGAAGGGAGACGCAAGGGCCGGGCCGCCCAACCCTCCCACAACCAACGTCAGGCACAGCAAGGGACCCGGGCAGGACAGGCAGAGGGGCACAAACCACCTGTAACGGCCCTACCGGCGTCCTGCGAGGGGACCTTGCAAAGGGTGCGCGCCAAACAGCAACAGAAGGGGGGGAGACGCGACCACCGCGGGTGCGCGAGCACACAAACAAACAACGAACACGCGGCCCGTACCAAAAGGGCAACCAGACCGAGCACGCAGAACGCACAGACCAAAAGGAATGGCGTACCAGCAGGCGAGGACAAGGGACACCCGGACTGGCAAGCTGCTACAAGCACCGCGAGGGACGCGGGGGAGGGGCAGCAGAGGGGGGGGGCGACAAGAAGCTGCAGAGGCCCCGCCCTCCCAAACTGCTGCGAGCGCTGCGCACACACCAACAAGGCGCTGCATCCGCCAAGGCAGTAGTGGTGCACAGCGCTACGCACCAACCCTGCAGCTAGGCAGCCTCCGCGCCAGACCATGGGGGTCCGGCTGGCGACAAGCCAGAAGCACGGACCTCGCTGGGCGACCACGCATCAGGGGGGCGGCGTAGTGGGTAAGCGCCTGCAAACACGGTTGCTAAGTGACGCACTGACCGGGGGTTGGCAAAATAGGGACGCCGGGGAGGGACAGGGCTCCGAGCCTCGTGAAACCGAGGTGTGTCATGAAGGGCCCTTCACTAGGTCCCAGTGGGGAGGATATCACCTGGCCCAACCACGTGGCCCCCCGGGGCCAAAAGGACTCTAGTACCCGAAACCTGAAACCTCAAAACCTCAAAAACTCATTGCGATCTCCCGCGGAGCGCGGCCCATCTGATAGGTTGTGATTCTCGAAATATCCCTTCTCCCACCCCAGACAAACTACAGAAGGATATTGAGGTTGAGGTCATTGTCTGCTGACGCCCGCAGGAGAATGAAGCGGAGCCAGACGTGGTGCGTTTGAGCTTCAGACTCAGCGATTGAAGGAGGTAATAAATTGTATTATTCCCGTTCCATCGGTCTTGGATCGTTGCTTGTGAATTTTCACGCCGTCCAAATGTTTTGGGCAAAAGCCGTCATGCAGCATACCCCTAAGTGAGAACCTCGCAAGCAACATAGCTGGATTTCAGAATGTACTGAATCGTGTCCTCATTCTCATTGTTGAAGAGTTGCACATCGCCGCACCTGTGGCGATATATATGCAACCCCTGTTCATGGCCTATTGACGCGTTCCCGTGGGGGGCCGGCCACGGGACGCTGCGGTGACACACACAGGTGAGCAGGCAGGCAAAGCACTACGCTCACAAGGGCATCAATACGCTCGTGTCATGTGACAAAGCGTTTCAGGATCCTTGCCACTCTGCAACAAGGGAACAAAAGTATGTACAGCAACACATCAGGATATGTACACATGGGGTTAAGATTGGACTTGGGTAAGGGCATCACAGGACAATAGACACTCTATCCTAACTCGTATCCCAATCCCAGGTCCGACCCTCTCAGTGGCTGGTGGGGGCGGGGGCTCCAACACAACCCATGCCCTGCTCAGTCCGGACCCTGAAACCCTGCCAATAGGGGGGGTGTACCGCCCAGCCACAGCCGAGTTCCTCGGAAACCAAGGTGCCTTAATGTCAACCGACAGTGGCTCCCCATGCTCCCTTAACGACAGGTCCCAACTCCTCTCTGAGCCAGAGATATAGCCCCGCCATTATCCCTCAGGAGTTGGTAGCTGAAAATGGGCTGTTTCAGCCCAAACTGAAATTAGCTCAAAAATCTCCAAAATTGACCCCTCGTCTGGATCCGCCAGAGGTGAGGACGAGGCAACTGACCCTCTGCCCTTCGAGTAGGCACTCTGTGGAGCCCTCACCCAACCTGGTTCCCTCTGAGCCCCCGACATCAGGGCACCACAGGTTCGTCAAGTGGGGTCATGATGCCAAAATCACCAAAATTGGCGTCATTCCCACGCGTGGCTCGCCCGGCCAAGGTGAGGCCAATGGCTCACAGGGTAGGAGGCAGGACCTGGGACTCATATCTGAGTGTACAACTTTGAATTGGGTCCGGGCTCCCTGTGGGCATAGAGATATGGGGCCGTCGATTGACCACACGGGGGGTTGAAATTGGGGTCCCAAAAGGGGGTCATTTTGGCTGCTCGAAATGAGCCAAAATTCGGGGTGCTCCCAATAGTATATCTCCAGGCCGGCTTGGAGATCGGATCCGCCATTCCATACGCGAGTCCAACGGAGACTCCCATGCTCTTGGCTCTCAAAGATCTCCGTGCCACTTGGCAAGGTGACGATCCCAATTGGGTCCACAAATGTCAAAATGGCACAATTGCCCACACTCACTTTGGGCTAGCACCTTAACGAAGGTTGCTCCGCTTCGCCCACGTGGTATATGAACCATGGGGACCAATATACATAACACCCATGCCATATATGGTCCATTGGTCCAAGCGTCCGGTGTGCACGGGTGGGTTGAACATAGTGCACGGCGGGCAGAGAAATTGGAAAATTGCTCAAAATGGCCAAAAGTGCGCACACTCATGGTTGGGGCAAATGAGGCACATGCCCGACTTGGACCCGAGTGTGCCATAGGATTGGTATCAAGTCATATGCGTCCAACATATCTTTTGGGCGTCGCCCAACTCTTCCGGTTTTGGGAATGGCAGGGTCGCCAAGTGTGCCCATGATTTGGGATAGTCCCAAATCGCCAACATGGCGGCCAAATTATGCCAAGCCCAAGGGGAGTTGGTCGCCGGGTTCAAGATATGTTGGGCACCGAAGTATGTACCCTCATAACATACTTGTGTCATGATGTCAATTGAGCGCAACGTTGAGATACACGGTCGCCACTTGACATCATGACGGGCCAATAACGGCAAAATTGGCACAAAGATACACAAAAGTGCCTTGAAAGGTGCACAAGTATATTATAATATCTTCGGCTTGGATCGTGCAATCAACTAATCCTTCTAAACACAATGACTTGACACCAATGACCTCTGATTCCACATATGTGCTCCACTTGGGGCGCTTTGAAAGGTTACGAGCGCTACTTCCCAAGTGGGCACATGAAAATATGGAAAATTGCAAAACACACACCTTGCTCCCAACGCATCGCTTTGGGATCGCCACACAAGCTTTCCTCCACGAAGGTTAGGCTTGCAAAAGATCGTGGGGAGTATGGAGAAGAGGCTTGCACAATATGAGGTCCATTGGCGGGTTTGGCTTGGAGCGATGGACCCGCCAAATGGGCACGCAACACAACACAAGGCACATACTCCATATTGCCGAGAAAGTTAGCTCCCCTGACGATATGTCATGCCCCTCTGAGGGCATAACTTTGTGTCAATCGCTCATAGGAACTCAACGAGAGTTCCTATGCAACACCAACACTCGCGCGCTACACTCGAAAGTTATCTTAACGCACGCAATATCCTGGCCAAAGAGTTATAACGCAAACTCTACCCTCTTGACCATGATCCATTACGCTAGCGCGCACGTGTGGAGACGCAAGGCATATAAAGCTTTGTAAATTACGTCGGGAATATTGTGAATACATCCCACGTTTTCTTATTGTCATTCCTCGCAAGCGGCACGAGATATGACCCTCACAGGTGGCCTCACGAATCAACTTTGTTTTGCCCATATCTCTAAGACAAATGGAGGGCAAGACAAAAGGAAAGTTGATCCGTGCATAGGGAAGCACGTAGGTCCACTCGAAAGAGGTCAAATCAAGTGCGGGGATGTCGAAGTCGAAAGTCCGATTTCGACATCCTGAAAAATTCGGATTAATGTTGCGAGTGTAGAATGTGAAAATTGCGGATGCATCAATGCAATTCCTGAAGACTTTAGAGCCTTCGTCACGGATAGCGCTAAAATTTCCATTATTAACAGTTAAACTGGCGGTTACGCTAAAGTCGCGAGCTAACCGCCAGCTGTCAAAACAGTGAATATCAGAATGGAAGCGTAAAAATTGACGGAAACAATGTGAAAATAAAACCCTGTTGATTCCTGATGTTCTGATATATAAATCTCTGCTGGCGGTGCATCGGTTGCTGATGCGGGGCTTTACGGCACGGAACACGCTCCCGCCGGGCTCGCACGGGGCTTCAACGGGCGTCCTCCCTTCCGTATATGGGGTTAGTGGACCGGTTGTATGCCGTAACCAAGCCATGGGGTTCTGGGTACCGCTTCACCCCCCTCCTTAGAGGAAACCCTGTGGGGGGCTCGATAACACCCACGCATGGCAGTGGGTACCCAGGACCAGTCCCTGAAGGGGGGGGTGTCACATCCTCACTTCAGGCTGATTCGCAGGTTAGGCTGTCCAAATCCCACAGTAAGACAAGTACGGTGCTGTGGCTGTTAGTAACTGCAAGTATAGTATCAAGTATCAATTTCCTGGGTCCTGGCGGCGATTGTTCGGCATCCAAAGGACCGGTTAACCCATACCAGGCGCACCGGGTGCCAACTGCTACCGTCACCACCACAGTGGCAGTGGCATACACGGCCAACATAGGCGACACACAACGACCGAGGTGGTCCCACAGGTCGAGAGCGACCACAAAGATCCATCGGGCTACCCCAAGCTTCCCAAGGTCCACGGGTCCTTCCTCGGGCGCACCATGTCCATATCCATACGACGCGAGTCCAGAGTGGTACAGCCGAACGAGCTCCTCCTTAAGGGATCGGGCATCAAGGCCGTCTTTTCCCTCGCCCTATTACCACGAAGGCCATACATGAGGGAGTCCTCATGCAGTGTGGGCGGAGGCGTCGACTCCTCAAACCACCAGTTTCCCAGGCAGACTGACCGAGGTCAGGAGCACCGGAGGCCGCCATCCGACTGCAAGTGCGTCTGCGAGTCGGTAGGCTCACACTGGGACTGACAGTGGCGGACCGCTGGGAGTGTAGTCAGGCAACTGGGCCTCCCGCCTGGCGCCATCAGGATCTTCACATCACAGCGAATAGGGCACACGGTATCACGGGCACTCAAACAGAAGAATATGTACTTAGGTACTGGTCCAGGCTGGACCGCAAGTAAAAGGCTCAGGGCGCCTCTGTATTTCGATTCGCATCCCCTCGGGGGGGAGAAAACAGTCCATCTGTCGTCGAAGGGCTGACAATTGTAACATACAAATGCACATATCCTGGGGAACAGAAAAACAAGCAATAATCAGGTGAACAGGCGTGTAAACACACTCTGGAGAGAGCCCTAAACCACGCTCCGGTTGGGATAAGGCATATGCAGGAGGGTAGGCAAGAAAACGCCTGAGTTCAGGCCATATATAGTCTCGAGACACACGTCGACTGGTCTGGACTCCGCAAGTGCCATGGAACCAGACCACACACCAAAAATCGCAATGCCGATGACAGCGGCATCCGTTGCGCAACGTCGTATGGGCTTCAAGGCCCCAAGAGCTCAGAAATATGAAGGTCAGTCGCCCTACCTGGTGTCCCATGGATTCAGCAGGGGGGGAGTGACGGATAGAAGAAGAGAGGGGCCATCCTCCTCTGGATTCAGCAGGGGGGGGTATATTGCCACTCTGATGGCAGGTCACCGGAAGATGGAAGAGAGCAAGCAAGTAAGGGACGATCCGTCATCCTCACAAGAGCTCAAAACGCATCAGGGGAGAGCTCGGGGCGCTGATCAGGCACCCCTGGCTGCAATCGCTCGGGTGAGTGCTGCCAAGTCCAAAACGTGGATCTTGGTCTTGTGCTTGCGGATGTACTCCATGAAGGGAGTATTGACCCGAGGCACGAACGAGGAGACGGGTTCCCAGGTGTCGTGGGACGGCCCATAGCCTCACCAACGAACCTTGAACTCCAGACCTCCGGGTGCCGAGGCTTTCGGGCGCTGAGCCAGGATCTTCTCGACGGTGTAGTCGTCCTGTTCAGCATAATCGTCGTCCGAATCAGCCTCATGTGCGGCATAGTTCAGGGACACATGTTGGCCACAGAGGTCGGGTTGCCGCACACGGAGTTGACTCTCGTGGCGTTCCCGGAACTGTCCGTGACCCACCTTGATGCGGTAGGTGTCCTCACCAATCCTGCGGACCACCTCGCCGGGTGTGAACCAGGTCTTGGTGCGGTGGGTGCCCATATGGCGGGGTCTGATCACCCACACCGGGTCTCCCACCCTGAACTTCTGCGCTGTCGAGCTCGGGGAGGACTTCTGACGCTCAGCATGCTCCTTCTCAAGCTGCTGGCGGATGTCCCGCGCCGTTTGCTCTTGCCGCGCGAAGAATTCCTTGGCATCCATAGCCATGCCATCACCAGACAAGGGAAGTCCCCTACCCAGGGGGTCCCTGCCGAACAGAATCTGGTGAGGGGACAGACCGCCCGGAGTGGGGGTGTCATGATGGGCCTTCAGAGCAGGCCACCTCTCCTCAAACCAGTTCCGACGTGGATTGGTGATGTGGATCTTGCGCAGCTTCTCGAGCGGCTGCCGTCCAGCCACTTCAGCACGGCCGTTAGACCGGCTGAGATAGGCGACGCTCTTGGCGTGACGTTGAAGCAGGTCACAACCCTACCCTGGCATTTTACCCCTAAGGGAGCATTATTTGGCCCTATATATGGGATATATGTGGGATAGGGTATATCATATTCCATTTCCTTGTTAGGAACATAGGATGTGGGATAGATAAGGCAATCTTGGATGTTTAGTAGTTATGCAATTAGTGGATGATAGGGTGGATTTCTCATATGTGCATATCAGGTATTTCATTGGCTATGTGTACCATATCTGTTTGCAGGATACTATTCAGTCAACACTATCGTTATGTCTTCGGTGCCAAGCAATGTTGCTGCCCATGCCACTGCGACCTCTGCTCCTGACCACACGGTCTGGTTTCATGGTAGCAGAGGCGAAATCGTTTCGTCTCTGTTGGGCGTTTGGCATCGCGGAAAGCGATCGGTCCAAGACATCGTGGACCAAATTCAAGTTAAAATCTCTTCCCCGGGAGGGATAGCTGAGGGTGTCCAGGTCCCCACTCTCAGGACCTCCTCGGCCCTGACCCCATCGACCGGGCAGGGGCCGCAAAAACGGGCCAAGCCCCAAGTGGCTACAAATCCTAAGTTTCCGAAATCCCCGAATGTTCCCATCGGGGCCCCCCATCCTCGAAATCCAGCTGGTGTACCTGGGATGGTTGGGGGGGAAATAGACGGCCACCCTCAGGGAGCGATAAGAGGACCACAATCGCCTATTATGGGCTCGAGAAACGTTACTAGCGCCGAGAATCAGGCAGTAATCGACTAATCTACTGGGGTGATCGAGCGTACGAACGCTGCGCCCTCACGCGCTGCCGACTGGGGTACGATGGCTTCGCCAATGGGGCCTATCGTGGTCGACTCTGGCACTCCTCCGTCGCTAGGGGGGTTGCCAGAGCCTCAGGTCAGAAAAAACCTGTTTGCGGCAGGGCCCATCAGCCCCATTGTTGACCAACTCGACGCTGAAAACCGTCAAGTCCTTGCGCTCACGCCTGATCCCCATGGCCATCTGGGTCCGGCTCGAGAGGCCGTGGCGCTGATCCAGCAAGCCCTGTCGGGGACTAGGCAGAACCCCACTGTGGTGGAATTGTCGCCCACTCCAATGAGTGGATCGTGGCGGTTTCCCTCCCTGGTGGAGGAATCTCCTGCCTTGGGAGCGTATCCCAATCCCCCGAGCGGATCCAGGCTAAATCCTACGATCATCGAGGAATCCCCCACGCAAATCGAGGAGGATGAGTGTGACCAGTGGTTCCCCCTGGCGGTGGAGCAGTGGAACGAAGATGAGGAGGAGGAGATTGGAGTGTTTGAACGTCATGAACTCCATCATTCCCCTATTTCCGTTGCCTCGTCGCCTGCACCTCCTGAACCTATGTCAGGGACCAGGGATCGCCCCATGCTTGTGGAAGAATCCCCGGCCCCCCACTACATCACGGTGGAGGACTCTCCAGCCCCTCAGTTCATTGCTGTGGAAGAGTCTCCGGTGCCTATGAGCGGCGTCGAAAACCGCCCGTGTCTTGTCGTGGAATCTCCGGAGCCTACAGAGGACCGGGCTGGTACTACATCTACAGTGCCTATGAGTGGCACGAAAGATCGTCCATCCCTAGTGGATGATTCTCCGGCAATGCCGAAGGTCAACAATCTGTGCTGGGGGGGAGGGAATCAGGTGGAGGGAGGTTCAGCAACCCTCCCAAAAAATTTGGTCTCTCCCCCCACAAATACATCTCCTACGGAGGACCCCCAACTGCCCAATTGGGGGGGGGATCCAGAGGTTGCAACGGGATCGGAGCCTGTTTTTGCTTCCCATCCGAGAACTCGATCACCTATGGTGGTTCATGAGTCACCACAGTATATTGTGGTGGACGATTCCCCACCCCCACCGCCGCGACCGAATACTGTTGGTCATGTTCCCCCTCCGCCATCACCCCGCCACCGCCAGGTGGCTTACATCGAGCACGTGCAAGGAATCCCGCACCTGGTTCGGCCATTTAGTGGTGGGGGTTCGGGGGGGGGACATCCCTCTAGTGGGGGGGCGCCAGCACCTGTTGCTGCGCGCCCCGCACCCCCGTCTCGCCCTGCGGGGGGGCCCTCTGGTCCCTTCGTGGCAGGGGGGGCTGCTGGGGGGGGCGGTGGTGGGTCATCTCCTCCTCGTGGAGGGGGGGGTCCATCCTTTCGACATTCTGGGGGCCCCACTCCTACACGGGGGGAGGACGACCTACAGCACACCTGTGGCTGTCCCCGGTGTGTGGTGCACTACGAAACATGCATCCAATCTCTGATGGCACAGGTGAAGGACCTGCGAAACCAGAATCTAGAGTTGCAGCGATCCCATCAGGAACTTTCTCAGGCAGTAGCCTCCACTGTGGGCATCAGTCAGTCCTACGGGGACCGGATGACCCAAATCTTGTCTACATTGGCTAAATTTGACGCGGCGGTTCAGGGCTACCGCCGGGATTCTAAGGTGGTGGAGGCTAGCGTGGCGGATCATCTTAAGATGTCCAACGGCAACACGGCTAAGTGCTTTAGCGCAGTGGAGTCGCTCGCTACACGTTACGCCGCCGTTGCATCTAGGATCGATGCGTGGGACCACTGGTACTCCACGCCTGCGGAACCCGTTACGGTGGTCCTACCCCCGCCATCGGCGCCTCCGCCCGTTCCTGATCCTACACCGGCGGCGCCTACGGCGCCCATGGGCGCGCCATCCGGTTCATCCGGTGGTGGGTGTGTCCTTCCTTTGTCCGTCCACCAATCCCACGATTGCATCTACCATCTGAACGCTTGTCCGGATTCGGGGTGGCCGAGGGGGGGGGAAGAACACCACGAACACCCCCACCCCGAAGAACCTACATCGTGGAGGGGAATCGCCGAAAAGCAGAAGGAACGTGCTGTTCCCGAGTGGAGGGCGACGCCTAAGGGCGAAGAACACCCCACGGAGCCTACGGCCCCGTGGGCCAATGAAGAGGAGAACACCTCTTCGTTGGGGAACATTAATCCCCTCACGAAAAATGTTTTCACTTCCCCTGGGAAACCTTCGTACACGCCCTCTCATCCTACGGATACGTGTACAGTCTCTCCAGTGAAGGTTGCACCAAGTGCAAGTGGAGGTGCACCCCCAACCATGGCTCCCCCTGCTTACCACCCGTACCAAATGCCTATGGTGCAAAATAGTTACACCAAAGCGGTGGAGGATAGTGATATGCCTAAACCGCAATTTAATGGGCAGCTAGAGCGCTACGACGAGTGGGTGGAGAAGCTTCAACCATGGTTGGGGGGGTGTGATCCCATGTACCGAAAGGCCAACGAGGCAAAAATGATTTTGAGTACCTTGCCCCCATGGCCCAAGGCGATCATCAACGCCCAGGTTGCCGAGGCCACCCACCACACACGCACGGCCCCCACCCTCAAAGAGTTGTGGGACTTTTTGGAACAACGTTTCCACGAGCATGACCCCTCAAGGGCGGATGAAAGGTGGCGAGCCCTCACCCCCAGGGTGGTTAAAGGGCAAGTGACCCTCATCGACCTTGAAGATTTCTATGCTCGTTGGCAACGTTTGTTGCCTCTGAGCAATGAGACTCGTCCCCACGTGATCCGGGAGCAGCTCCTAAGCAAGCTCCCGTGGATCAAGGAGAAGGTCGTCAAGCAAGAGGCTAAGAATAGCCCAGACAGCTATGTGGTGGATTTTAGTGGCCTTGACCCTTCGCCGGGTCGCGACCCATTCGAAAAAGAACTCAGGAAATATAGCGCTCAAGCTTGCACTACGGTTCCTGAGATTGTTTCCTATTCGGGGCCTGGGGTGATAGTTGACTGCAAAGACCCGGCTCTTCAGGAGTGGATCTTGAAACTCAACAACACACCTCACACACGCGGCTACACTATGAAAGTGGAGCAACGTAGGCCTGGTTTGAAGCCTGCGGAAATCTACGCCCTTGCCCATAAAAGCGTGTCGGAGAGGGAAGCTCTCGAACGCCTCAATAAAGGGGACAAGACAACGGTGACGTACACTCATCGCCCTTCTCACAATAAAACCGCGGTGAATGCGGTTAATGCGGAGGCTACGGCGGACCCTGACACCTCCGAACCCGCTGACACCTCCGTCAACGCCGTGGCTCACTCTAAACCTCCGGCGAAGAAACCCGTCGACCCCGGGGCTAAACCGCCACCTACCTTTTGGGTTCCGTGTTCCATACATTGGAAAACACGTAAACAAACGGAGATGGACATGTCTCGGATTGATTGGGGTGCCACCAATACCACCATTTGGACGTGTAAGCCTAATTCTCCGTGCAATGACACTCATTGGAACATTGCGGGTAAGTCTAAAGGTGGTAAGCCTAAGGGTGGCGATAAGGGTGGCGGTGGTGATAAGGGTGGTGGTGGTTATAAGGGTGGCGGGGGCAAGGGCGATAAAGGAGGCAAGGGAGCGCCGAACGGGCGCGGACGTTGGTAGGAGTGCCCAGAGGCGCCCCCTTCGAAA
The DNA here is from genome assembly GCA_964036045.1 of Eutreptiella sp. 'Long Island Sound 2002'. NCBI lineage: Eukaryota > Euglenozoa > Euglenophyceae > Eutreptiales > Eutreptiaceae > Eutreptiella > Eutreptiella sp. 'Long Island Sound 2002'. Next base: position 133,863,902 of record OZ038379.1, read on the forward strand.
GAAGAAAACCTCGGGCACCCCTGTGACACTACCGTGGCTCTCGTTCCATCGAGAGTCATGAAGGGGCATATAGTGACTAGTGAGATTCAAACCGAACTTCCCGTTCAGGTTGTTTTGCCCAATGGAGAACGCAAGGCCCTCCGTGTTTTGGTGGATTTTGGGTGCCAAGCGGTGGCGCTGGCCAACCCTAATGTTTTTGGAGACCAACTCTCCGAAAAATATGAATCCCCCTAACGGAGGCGCCTACTCCAAGCAGATAATGAGACGCCTTTGCCAGGGGGGGACGAGCAAAAAGACGTCAAAATTCAATTTACGGGGGTTGTGGATGGTAGTGTTTCACTTCCTCGTGTTGCCCAGTATGGCGTGTCCCCGTACCTTGTCCCGAATTTACCTTGGGATATGGTTTTGGGGCACCCATGGGGTTACGAACATTGTGTGAGCCATTTTGCCCGTTTCAATTGTTTGTACTCTCACCATCCAGTGCACCCCCATTTTTGGATTGAGGACTTCCGTGAGGCTCCACGAACCAGCAAACCATTTTTGGTGAAACCCATTCATGGTAAGGTGTCACGTCAGTCCGTGTGGGGCCTAACCGTTCCAGTCATTGGGGCGGTCGCTCCTACGCACCCTGCCCCGGCCATTGTGGTTACACCCCTTGTGGCGAACCGCCTAACCGTGTTGAGGCCGAGAAACACATATCCTATGCCTTGACCGCTTCCTCCGTGGCCCCCGTACAGGACCGGGCTTGTGCTTTGGAGCTCGTTGAATTTGCTCCCGAAGCCCTTGCCCGTGATGTTCTACCTACGCGGCGTGATCGGTCCATGTGGACCCAGTCTGACTATGACCTCACGCCATATTGGGCCGCACGTGTCAAAAAACAATTTGGCAAAGACCCCGCCATGGACGCCTTCAATAGGGTCCCGGGTATGGCTCAGGCTACCCGTTGGGTTTCGCTGCTTGAAGATTTCTTTTCCACTCCCGCGGACCCCTCCAAATTATATTGGATGTGCCCTCCCTATCATCGGTTTTCCGATTGTGTTCAGAAAATTCGGCAAGAAAAACTACGAGCCATCGTCGTAGGGCCGAAGTGGACACATAGGGAGTGGTGGAAACCCCTTATGGAAATTACTTTGCAAGGGTACCACCTTCCTGGGCCAGAGACTAAAGCCTGTCTCTATCAGAATGACCACCTCACGCCCCTTCCTCAACGGGGTTGGTCCACGGTGGCGCTATACGTGGACGGTGGTATTGCGGAGGAAAATTTGGCGGCCACTAAATGTCATGTGGCCTCCGTTTTGGCACCGGCCGTCTCTAACCCCAACACGGATGGCGAGCCGGGCATGACCTCGGAGGAGGAGTCGGAGGATGAAAGGGTGCCTAACCATTTGGCTTCGGTGCGCACCCTCACGTATCGAGCAACCCATAAAAAACTCCTCGCACCCGTTACTCTTGATCCTACCCCCGAAGATTTGGAGGCACAAGAATGCGTGCGTTCACGCATTGCGAAAATTGAACGAGAGTTATTGGGTGGGAGGGCAACTACCGTTAAGCGTTACCGAAAACGTAAAGGCGCCACACGATTGTTGGCGGCTTCTCGTGTGGGTGGCGTTGTCACCACCCAAGAGCCTATTGTGTCTCCGGAGGTGGAGCTCATGAGGAGGCGCATCCTCGCGGACTATGAGCGGGATGTTTTTAGCGGGGAGGTTCGTCTCCGTCCGGACCAGGAACACCCTAAGGTCCGTGGTACGGAGCGGTTGGGGTTTGCTAAACTTGACCTATACCCGAACGCCAAACCCAAGTCCGTAAAACCTATACGTTTGGTGGGGGAGCGTGCCACGGCGGAGCAAGAAATAGTGGAGGACTTTTTGGCTCGTGGCTGGATTGAGCCGTGCCCTGCCTCCGAATGGGCTTCCAACAGTTTCGTTGTGCCCAAGAAAGAGAAAGGAAAATGGCGCCTCGTGGTGGACTACCGCAAACTTAATGAGGCTACCTTGCCCGACGCACACCCCCTCCCCCTCATAGAAAACATGTTGGAAAATCAATCCAAACACAAGATTTTCACTATTGTGGACTTGAGTAAAGGGTTTCATCAAATTCCCCTTCACCCTGAATCCGGGGCTAAGACCGCCATGAATTTGGCGGGTAAGCGATACCAATGGCGTGTTATGCCTATGGGTATCAAGAATGGGCCCGCTATTTTTCAACGGGTCGTGGACCATGTTTTGCAGGGTTTGGATTGTGCGGACGTATATATTGATGATATTATTATTGGTTCCTCCGGTGCGACGGAGGAGGAGCTATTGGCTAACCACGACCGCGACGTGCGTGCCGTGTTGGATAGGCTACGAAAAGAGGAGTTGGTTGCTTCGGTTAGCAAAACCGATTTCTTTGTTCGTTCGGTTGAGTTTTGTGGCCATGTGTTGGAAAATGGCACACGTCGGCCGGCGCCAGGGAAAATGTTGGCGCTTGAGCGTTGGGACAAACCGGATAATGTTCGGGAGCTCCGGGGGTTCTTGGGGCTCGCCAACTATTATTCGGGCTATGTCCAAAACTACGCCTCCATAGCTACCCCTTTGATTAATATGTCGAAGGATTTGCCTAAGCATAAGAATGGCAAAAAGATAGGCCTAACATGGAATGCTTCGGCTAACGAGGCCTTTTTGAGGCTCAAGCGTGCTATTACGGATATTGTTCCCCTCCAACTAGCCGATTGGGATAAGGACTTTGTCCTCACCCCGGACGCTAGTAATTGGGCGGTGGGGGCGGCCATATAGCAGGAAGGTCCCGATGGTGCCCTACGCCCCCTTGCCTTTTTCTCCCGCAAATTGTCAGGCAGCCAATTGAATTGGAGCCCTCGGGAGAAAGAATGCTACGCCATAGTGGCGGCGCTTTTAAAATGGCATGGTTGGGTGGGGAACAAGCGCGTGGAGGTCCGTACGGACAACCGTATCCTTGAAAATTGGGCTACGGAGGACCTCAAAACCGTGGGGGGTCCCCCTCCACGCCAAGCACGTTGGCATGAGTTGTTCTCTAAATTCAACCTCCATGTGGTTTACACTCCGGGGCCAGTGAACCCCATGGGTGATTTCTTGTCCTGTTGGGCCTACCCTGCTAACCCGGCGTTGCGTGATGTGTCCATACATGGGACGGCCCAAGCGGCCGGGGATGTGCGGGACATGATGGCGGCCGAGAAGGAGGAACTTCTCGCCCGCCCCCTTGTATTTAGGGCGGTTGTGGCGCCCGTTGTTACTAGGTCTAAAGCGGCGCCTCGGGCTCAAGGGGCACCCGCGTGTGATCCACCCCCTCTGGCTTCGCCTCCAGTGGGGGGGGGGACGAAGCAAAAGAGAAAGCTTCGGAGACTGGAGCGAGTTGTCAAATTAAAAAAACCCTTGGAAGTCCCACAAGAAAGCAACTCCTATACATGGGGAGGATGCTCTCAATGTTTTTGAGATAAATTGGGCTAAACACTACCCAAATTGTCAACGCTACAAACAAATGTGGCAAGATGCCTTGAATGGGAGCTTCCAAGATGGAGTGGGGTTGGTGGATAACAAGCTCGTCCGTAATGGACGGTGGTGTGTTCCTACGCCGCTAGTGCATCGTTTGGTAGCCGAATACCATGATGCATTTCACTTAACTACCTCCAGTGTGGAAAAACACTGGAAGGAAATTAACCATGGCGTGGAAGGTGAGGGGCTGTACAAAGCAGTGGAACTGCAATGTCAAACGTGTCCCTCATGTGCCATTCACACGCATGACACCAAGCGCAAGCAAGGGTACATGACCCCTATGCCCATACCTATGGAGCCCATGGACTCCATAGCGCTTGATGTGTTTCACTACCCTTCCACCTCCCACGATGGAGAGGTGTATGACCGAATGCTCCTATGTGTATGCCGGCTTTCCGGCTACCTCATCGCGATCCCTATTCCTAAACCCCGTCATGAAGACAAGGATGAAGGGCTAGCGGGGAGATGAGCGGCCCATTTGGTAATGGAGCGCTGGGTGGATAGGTTCGGAGCCCCTCGTGAAATATGCTCCGACCATGGGCCACAATTTGTGAGCCAATATTTCCAAACCCTTTGTTCTAAGATTGGTGCCCGCTCGACTATGTGTCTCGCGGGTAGGCACCAAGGTAATGGCAAAGCCGAAAATACTGGCAAGCAGCTAAGGCGTGCCGTTGCTAAAGCCATTACCTTGAAGAGAAAGAAAACTAATTGGGTAGAGGCTTTGCCCGCCGTTGTACGAGCGTGGCATGAGACTACAGGTCCTTCAGGTTATATACCTAACGAGATTGTGTTTGGTAAACACAACCGTACTAAGGGGCCTCCTCTTGCTGAGCCTAAGGGGGTGGCCCAAGACGCCGCTCACTACTTCCAACGGCGTGAGGAGCTTATTGCTCTTGCACGGAGGGCTATGATTCAAGTGCAAGAGACAATGGCTCGTAAGTATAATAAGAGTAGGAGGATGTCCCCCAATTTCTCAAAAGGGGACCGCGTATGGGTCTGTCGCCAACGCAAAAATCTCGGCGATAAGACTTGTCCCTATTGGGATGGGCCCTATGAGGTTGTGGCCAAGAAGGCGCACGACCTGTATGTTATTCAAGTGGACCAACGGAGGTTAGTTGACGTCCACGTTGATTGTTTAATAAAAACGGTCAACTCCCCTCGCTCCCCCGTGCCTCTAAATTACACGGAGGAGGTTGCTAGAGTGCCCTCCCAGTTTGAGGAGGACACCTATAATGTCAAGAAAATATTAAGTCACCGTACTTACCGCAAGAGACTTCTCTTCAAGGTGCGGTGGGAGGGTTATACCAAAGATTGGGATACCGAGGAACCCGTTGAAACCTTCTTACCATCCTACAACAAAGTTTGGAGAGATTACTTGCAGAAACAGAATCTCACCCAAACCGTTGACATCCTTGCCCACCTTGGTGGACCGCTCTCATGAGCGTGCCACGAAAAGAAAACCCTAATCAATATGGATATATTATTGTTTGGGGAAGGGAGGAGAGAGCGAGAAGCGGTGGGAGACAGGAAAGAAGATGTGCATGCACGGCGCGCTCCTCGGTTACAAAAATCCCCACCGGAGCAGGGCGGTGGGTACCGCAGGTTTACCCCACCGTCTACCTCTCTCATCGCTAAAGGCTTGAGAGTCCTTGGGGTGGCGTGGCGTGGCATATAGCCTGGGGCGGAAGTGGGACGTGTTCTTTCGGGGGTCTCAATGCCATTCAAACCCCTATCCTTGGGTCTTACTAAAGCACTCCTACCACCACCAGGACTACTGCCGTCAGTCCTGCCCACAATGGCGCCCCCTGTCAAGGGTGCTAACAACGTGGCAAGCACTTACCGAAGACTCTGCCGGGTTTTGCGCATGGTGGTGTTTGCAAGGTTTCGGAGTGCCGCCCCGTACCGAAACCACGACCCCACGACCGTCCCTGACCCGTGACCCAAGCCAACGAGCTAAAGAATTTGCTCAAAATGGCGAAGGCTTGAAAACTTCGTTGGGTTGGCGGGTGCAACCCATTTTCCCTTTTGTGTTGGGCGTGATGGTTTTCCACCGATTTGCCCTGGTCCACACGAGGGTAGGTATACAAGGTACGAAGTACTCGTGTGGCTCACATTACGTGGAAAAAATTTCGTGGCATGCAAAAATGCCACTACATACGGCGAGGACTTAGGCCTAGAGGGAGGGGTCGTCCTCTACAATACAAGTATTCTAATATGAATTGCAATGGGTGCCCTTGCCCCGTCACTCTATGAGTGGGTGGGGTCTTCAAAGGCAAAGAGAGTGGCGTTGCGGATTTGGGCCGTCTCCGCCGCCTGGGTATTTGTCCCCGGTCGCTATGCGTGCCCGGGTTGGGAGTGGGTACCCTCCATTGCCATTGCATGGGGCCGCATGCTGGCTGGGTGTGCTCTTCATGTCCTTGATGAATTTCGCGGGGGAATTCCTGCCTGCAACGAGAGGGAACAAACAATATGATGAAAAGGGCGAGTGTGCACATGCATATGTTTATGAGTAAATATGTATATTAATGTTTTCTCTAGAGTTCCCCACGAGTGGACTTGGATTTCCACAACACCCGAGGGGTCCTCTATCCCAACACCCAACCAAACGGGTTGGGATATGGGCGTGGCATTTTTCTTTATAGAGACCCGTGCGTGGACTCGGAGTTCCACAACACACACGAGTCTCTCTGTCCGAGACACACGAAAACCGGGTGTGCCCGTGGCCAATGGTAGCGTGTGTGTGCGCATGCCATTAATTTAGTTACGGGATTATATGGTTGCCTATTACGTTGGTTATCACCCGCCCCCCGAACAAGCAAGACCTAGGTTGACACCTACCTTTGGGGTTTTGTAGCCGTGTACACCGGCCCAAGTTTACACACGGAGGTGTAAACATGAACCGTCATACACGGTGTAGAGGGGTTGGGGGAGTAAAACTCCTTCGGGGCGTGTCATCGTGCCCCCGGGGAGCAGGGTGGGCTGATACACCAGCGGGACCGTACGGGCGACCTCCCCAATTTGCGACCTGGAGGTGACCCCCTGCACTACGGCCCGCCGGTGGCACAGCCACCGACAAAGGTAACACGCAAGCTAACCTAAGTGTTTATACGCACGCCCCCAAGACACACACGAACACCAAGCAACAAGGTGGCGTATCTATACACGTGTTCTATTGGGGATATGCTTACTGTTTGTTGTGTGTACGTGAGTAGTTTGTGGAAGCTCTTGCACGTGCCGTATGTGTGGAGTGCCCCCATCACGTGCCCCAAGGCCGCCACCGCGAAACCCACACTCTGTGATGCCCTCCGGGCGAGTGTGTGCCCCCGGGCCCTGCCAATGGGTGTGCGCGCACAAGTGTGTCTTGTGTTTGTCGGTGTGCATCGCTCTATTATGTGTATATATGATATATATACGTATCATGGCTCCTAGGTGAGGGGTTAGCAGTGAGGTCAGGTTGTTATTACATGGTTATGAGGTTTGTCTTTTTAAGTGTGTCTACTCACACCCTCATCCCATCTGCGTACCTCCTCCTTTACCCTCTATGTGGTGCATCACGTGTGACACACATGCTAACTTAGACATCCACACGGACACGACCCTTGGCTGAGCCGTGCCCGTATCGTACAGTCACGACCGTGACTGGTTCATTCATCCTGGTCATTTTTCCTTGGTGTCTGGTCTGTTTGACAACTGGGCCTTTGGCTAGTCCTTGTCTCGGTCTTTTACAAGCAAGTAATCAAGCAAGTTTACATCTTACAAGCAAGAGCTCACTCATTACTACAAGCGTTACGGGCAAGCACATCAAGGACATCAAGCACATCAAGCCCTCATAAACGATCTAAAGCACGTGGGTGCAAGGTGTGGGCATCGTACCCGTGTTTTGATTCGTGCCTAAATGATCGTCGATCATTTACCCTGAGGCCATCGTGCCCTCTTTCCTCTACTTAGTGAGCTACCGCGCGCACTGTGGGGCCATCGTGGCCGTGTTTATTAGTGGGCCTAAGCATGCACAAGACAGAGGCGGGCACAAGACAGTAATGCATCGCAAGGCAACAGTAAGACACAATCACAGTGTTCACTGTTCCAGGTTGTGAAAAAAGGGCTGTGGTGGCTGTAAGGACTGTTACCATGGTTGCCCCGCGTTGCACTGCAGGACAGGACCGTTAGCCCCCCGTGGTAACAGTCCCCTGGCCGAGGGCCATCAGATTTTGTTGTGTACCTTGTGATCCTTTCCCTGGCCTCTATCTCTACTATCCCTCGTGCTCCCTTGTGCAGGCACAGTCCTACGTTGCTGTTTGACACTCCCGTCAATTCTCCTGGCAGTTTTTTCAAAAAGTGAAATTTTTGCACTTTCGCGTCGCGCCGCTTCGCATGTACCATTACCTTCAGTTTTGTTTAAAAGTGTGATTTCACTTTGCCTTTAGTTTTAATTTTTTGAAAAACTACCTGCCCTTACCTGCTGGACCCCACATGCCTCATGCGACACGCAGGGACCAGACTCTACGCGCAACAGCTCGCGATTTCGCCTACTACTTATTGCGGGACCTGCGGGATCCCGTTCGTCAATTTCTGTACTTCGGCGGTGGTTCGATTCCCACCGATCGGAGGTACTTCAGCGATCGTGCGGCCGGCTCCGAGTTTGCCTGCGCTGGTTCGATTCCCTGCGGGAGGGAATCTGCTGACCTGTGATTTGCTGCTGGTTGTGACTGCTACGTTCCTCTTGGGCATGTACTTCCTGCCCGTGGCGGTCGTTTCAAGTGGGGGGGTGAAGCAGGTCACAACCCTACCCTGGCATTTTACCCCTAAGGGAGCATTATTTGGCCCTATATATGGGATATATGTGGGATATGGTATAAGGTCTCATGCCATCTTGCCCGTCGGGAGGCGGGACCAGAGGGGGTGTCCACGTGCTCCTTGTGCCACGACTGCAGACTCTGATGGTCGGTGCAGACAGTGACGGGATGGAGGGCTATGTACCCGGCCCATTTCCTGGAAGCCATGACGATGGCATACGCCTCCTTTTCTCGGGGCGCCCACGTCCGTCTCTGGCCTTCCGCCAGGACTCGGCTCCAGAAGGCCACGGGCACGTCCCTCCCATGGTCAAGCACTTGCTCCAACACAGCGCCTACGGCGTAGTCAGAGGCGTCGGTGCGCAGGACGAACCCTAGGTCGGGATCCACGAGGTGCAGACCCACTGCGGATAGCAGCGCCTGCTTCATCCCCTCAAAGGCACGGTCGGAATCGGCATCCCAGACCAGAGCCTTCTTGGACCCCTTCTTGGTCTCCTCTCGGTTGCCCTTGAGCATGGTCGTCATGGGGGCTGCATACTCGGCATACATTTTGATATACCCCGAGTAGTAGTTGCAGAACCCCAGATATGCCCGTAGCTCAGAGACCGTCTTGGGCTTTTCCCAGTGCTCAATCGCAGCCACCTTGCCAGGTATGGGCTTTCGCTGCCTGTTCCCAACTACATGGCCAGCAAAGACCACCTCGCTTACCGCAATGGTGGCGTTGTCACTGCTGCCCGTGAGTTTGTGCCAAACCAGAAGGTCCAGCACTCGAGTGACGTCCCTCTCATGTGCCTCCAGGAGCTCCTCGTAGCTCATACTGGGGTCCCCGGACGCGATGATCACGTCGTCCACAAAGGGGTCCGCACAGTCACGCACCGGCTCAAGCAGGTTCTCGAGCATCCGCTGAAAAGCCGCATTGCCGTTGGTAACGCCCATGGGCATCACCCTCCACTTGAGAGGTCCAAGTGGGGTGCTCATGGCTTTGCAGGCGCGGGACTCCTCGGCGAGAGGTATCTGATGATAACCATGTTTCAGGTCAATCACCGTGAAGATCCTCTGCCGGTGTTGTTTTTGCAGCATGTCCTCAATGAGGGGCAGCGTATAGCTGTCATGCTGGGTTTGGGCGTCTAGGCCGCGGGGACGACAAAGCACGGAGAGGCCCATTCGTGCTGCGTTCGGGCGTTTAGGCCGCGGTAGTCGACCACGAGCCGCCACTCACGAGCCACCTTCTTGGGGACGACGAAACACGGAGAGGCCCATTCGGAGTGGCACGGCTCGAGCCAGCCTCTCTGAATGAAGTCACGGAGGATCTTCTCCATGGCCTCCTTTCTCTCGCCCCTCAGGGCAAATCTCGGTGCCGATACACACGGGGGTCCTGCTTCAGTCGTATCTTGGCCTCGCCATACGGTCCACGCACCGGTGGGGGAAATACAGGCTTTCCGCTGAAGAAGGTATCACCATACTTCTGCTTCAGCCTGGCCTTGAATGCCTGGATCTTGGGGCAGTCATCGGACCCCGCCTTGGCTTATCGGGCACTTGAACCACGGAGCTTACTTGAGGGGTAGCGACCCCGCTCGGTTTCGGCTCAGGTGGTCTTCCCAGGTGGCCCAAAGGGCCATCTCTGGTCTTGCCTCGGAACAGATCGCCGTAGGAGGGTGGGTTACCGCCAGGCGGCTCGTCCTGGCTGGACATGAGATCCAGCACCCTCTGAACGAAGGTATTCCCGTCATAGGAACCGGAGACGATTGAGTCCACTTCCCACCAGGCTTTGTCCTGGCCTTTGCCCTCACGCTGGCTACCCCGATCGTGAAAGGGCTGATCCATATACCCCTGAACCAGATCCAGCTCCTCTTCTGTGAGGGGGTCTCCGATGTCAACGGGGGGAACCGCAAAGCATTGCCGCCAGGGCTCTGCTATGATGCGGTTGTCCGTGGTATCGGCCTGATCAAGGCCCCCATCCACATAGTGGAATTCCGTTGGCCATCTCTGGGGTGGCATGGGCTGTCCCTTAGCGTCCTGATAGACACTCTCTCCAGCCGGTAGGACGACCTTGTTTAAGGTCATGTTGGTCAATGAGGCTACCCAATGTCGGGTACTTTCCTCCTCGGTGCATCCCATAGGAACAACCAGCACTGCCTTGGAGCGGTCCTTGCGAATCTTCGCTATCGCTCTTGGAATGTCCCATCGAGGGCAATGGATCGACATCAAGCCCTGATGCGGACCCCAGTGCTTCTTCCACGCGGAGTCATGTGCGCTCCAGTACTTCTCACACACCCGAAGATGGGCGGAGGTTCCTGAAGAGAACGCATCCAGGGCCAGATCCGAAGCTCCCAAGTCCGCGACAACTCGGCTCGCCACTTCCGGCCCTACGCCGTACTCCTGGTTTGCAGGACCAGTTGGCTCAGTGTCCAGTGCGGCCACTTCGAGCTGATTGCGTTCGAGGTGGATCCATTCGCATTCCTCATGGTGCTCAGGTGACGAAAGCCACGAGAGCTGGTCGTCCTGGTACAGGGTCATGGAGGCCTGGGCCGGGAGAACGCCGGAGTCCGTCTCCATCATGAAGTCGTACCCAACGATCATGTCCAAGTCCATCTCGGCCTCGTAGAAGCGACCGTGCAGGAGGATTTCCTTGCCGAGGTTTGGGCGGCCCAGCTCACGATGGTTCACGAACTGCAGCCCGATGGCCGCTTCCTTCGTGCCTCCCACCATGTACTGGCCGTTCGCCACCTTCAGCCTGACAGGTTTCCGACTGTCGGTAAGACACTCTGGCGGAAGTAGGCCAGCCTTGACCAAGCTGACCTGAGCGCCCGTGTCAACTAACACGTCGAAAACCTTTTCCACTTCCCCGCATAAGGCACGGACCTTAAGATGCAACTGCCGCTCACGCCCGACACGGCGCACGGCGTGCAAACTCAGGATCTCCGGCCATTCCAGAAGCTCAACAAGCGACTGGTGCAGGTCGTGGATAATGGGCTCAGGCTGCCCATCTGCAGCATCCAGCTGCGGTCCGGGTGATCCTCCGATACTCTCGGAAAGATCTTGAAGTACATCAAACACATTCTTGGTCGCGAAGGACGGACGGTGCAAGGGTTCCTGCCTTCACTTGCCCTCACCCCGCCTCCGCGACTGGGTGCCGGACCGGGCCTTCCGCCCGCGGCCGTCCCTTTGTGCTTATCGACTCCAGACTGTGATGGTTCGGCGCTTCCCACGTCACCATCGTGCGACCGCCCTAGCTGGGGCCCTTGGCTGCAGGGGCTCCGCTAGGGGGCGTCGGTTGTGGAGGTAGGGGTGTTCTCCTCCGCATCAACCTCGTTGACGCCCGTCTTCCTTCCCCCTTTCTTACCCTTCTTGTCCTTGTCCTTGTTCTGGTCATTCTGGTTGTTCTCCTTGTTCTTGTTGTCCGACCTGGGGACCCAGTTCCGCTTGATCTCCTGGATCTCCTTGGCCAACTCGGTCCCCAGCGACGACATCAGCTTGGCCAGCTCGTCCTTGTCGACCTCCACTTTGGCTTCCCGGATACCTGCGGGCGCACGCTTCTTCGACCCGTGCGCCTTCTTGTAAGCCTCCATGTCGGCCTTGTGGGTGGGGCATGTTCGGTGGTCATGGTTGAAGCCTTTCTTCCTCCCATAACACACGAAACAGCCCTGCGGGTGAGCTCGTATGAACTCCCCAAAGGACAGCGGAGGGTCGCCAATGCGGCGAGGGTCCCTCTTCTCCTGCTTCCTCCAACCCTGCTGCAGGGGCTTCCAGTTTCCCGGTTTGCTCCCCGCGCTCAGGTTTTTGGCCACGAAGGCACAAACGGCCACTTCGGCAGGCTCATCGTCGTCGTTATCGTCGACGAGAGTCTCATCGCCGCCAGCTCCCGCTGGGTCCATGGCAGCTTCCCCGCCAGGTCCCTCGCCAACGTAGTTGACGTCTCGGTCGCCGGGCCTCAACCCGCGGGTGTGGTCAAGGTTCCGGTACTCCTTTAGCACCTCCTCTCCAACCCACTCCAGGATCTCGTCGCAGCTCATCCGCGCCAGGATGGCCTGCAGACGGATGGTCTGGCCGCTCAACTCACACTCATCAAGGCGCCACATCGCGGTTTTCTCGCGATCGCCCGAGACGGTGATGAGGACAGCGTTCCGCAGGGAGTGCCGTTTGACATCCCGGGACACGTTCTTCCTCGTCCAAGCCACCACGTTCGTATAATACTCTTTGGGGAGCATCATCTTGACCGTGTGGTTGGACTTGGCCCGCTTGGATTCCTCCTTGGTGACCCTCTTGATCCATGCTTCCGGCAGCATGGAGAGCAGGCGAGCCTGCTCGTCACCCTCGTTCCAATCCTCCACGTTGCGGCAGAGGAGGGTGTAATGCCCTCGGAAGTCTCGCCAGTCCCGTAGCCGAATCTCCCGTCCATCATGCTGAAGCTTAATGGACCTCCACCGCTTGGCAGCCACCTGCGGAGCGTCCACCCGCTCCTGCTCGTTGAGCCACTTCTTGGCTTCCTTGAGGGTCTTGATTCTCCCCTCCTTGGTCGCCACGAAGTATAGCTCTCCGAGCACTTCCGGCAGGCGGTACCTGAACCGTCTGAAGACATACTTCTCCGCATCAGCATGTCCTCAGTAACGGTTACCCCCCAAATCGTCCAGCTTCTCCAAGAAGCGGTCGACGTTGAGGGGGTTGCCGTCGTACATGGGGGGCTTGATGTCCTTCAAGTCTTCCCACACGGCGGCATCCGCAGCCTTAGAGACCGTGAACGCCGGCCGCGAGGTCGACCGAGGTTCCCATCGGCCTCTCCCACGGACTCCCACGGCCGCCACGTCCATCTCCTCCATGGACTCCCTGTGGCTACGCCGCGGTTCCTCCATGTACGCTGAACCCAGATGTTCACGCCGTACCCCTTCCATGTATGCCTCCTCATCACGGCGCCGGCGGCGGCGTTCAGCCGCCTCCCGTCGTACCCCACGCGGCGGGCTGATGTCGAACTCGTCCAGGTCCAGGTCCAGGTCCTCACCTTCGCCGACATCCCATTCCACATCTCCTCTGGGGACCTCATCCCTGAGTCCACCATAACGTCCACCAGCCATTGGGATGGGCTCCGGGGCTGGTGTCGGGCGCCGGGGGCGTGCAGGCGTCCGCGGTGGAGCACGGCGGTTGTGGTAGTCCGAACTGAGCCACTCATCACGCCAATCCTCACTGCCACTGCCGGGCGGCATGCGCTCGTTGCGGCGGCCCGCGCTGTGGTGAGAGGGGGCGGTGAGAGAGGGGGCACTGGCGCTGGGGCGACTCCTGGGGGCTCCGCCGGGGGCGTGGGGTCTGCCTGGACCTGGTCCGGGTCCCCAGCCGTCGTCCGACGAGCCAGACTCCAGGGGTGGGTGGTCGCTGCCGACGCTCCCACGGGCTTCCAGCGCGTCCAGCCTCTGCTGCAGGCCGCTGATGACCTTGGTCAGCTGCCTGGTCTCGGCCCTGGCGATGTCCAGCTCTCTCTGCGCGCGCGCGGCGACCTTGGAGATGCGAGTCATCTCGCCCTTGCCCGTGTCTACCTCGCACTCGAGGAACTGGACCCTCCTGCGGAGGTAGACAATCCACCGCCAAGTGGTATCCGGGTCGCCGTTCCCTGGTGGGTCGTCGGGGTCCCCAGGGGGTCCTCCAGGAGGGCCTCCGCGGGGTCCACCCGGTCCAGGGGGTCCTCCCCCGCCCGGTGGTCCGCCTCCAGGGGGTCTACTTGGTGGGCGTCCTCCAGGGGCTCCTGATGGTCCTCCACCAGGGGGTCCCGGTGGGTCTCTGCCGGGTCGCCTCGGTGGGTCCGAGGATCGGCGCTTCTTCGTGATGCCGAAGTCCATGTCGTCATCCACGTCCATGTCGCCCCACCTGGGTGTCTCGGTCTCGGAAGACTCTGAGCTCCGGTAGGGAGGAGGGAGATCCTCATCCTCACCTTCCGGTTCCATGGGGACGTCTCCGCCTCCTCCGCCCGTCCAAGCCACCACTTGGCGATGTCGGCGGCCTCGTTCATCCCCATCGCTGGCGGTGAAGAAGGGGTCATCGTCGTGGGGGTGTCCGCCCGCTGGCCTCTGTGGCCTCTCGGGGGTCTTTCCCTTACCCTTCCTCCGTCGGTGGGTGGTGGGGCCACTGCTCCCACTGCTGCCCGTGTCAACCTCGTCCAGCGTCATCTTGGAGGAGGCGTCCCCTTCGAAAAGCTTTCGAAGGGTCTCCACTCGTGATCCTCCCAGGGGAAGTCTCGCGGCGGAGTTTGGCCTCTGCCTCCTCGATTGCGGCGGCAGTGGCTGCGGCAGCTCGCCTTTCGGCCTCCTCCCGGGCACGAGCCGCCTCGGCTTCCCGGGTCTGCTGCAGCCGCGCCTTCTCCGCTTCCAACGCCGCCAACTCTGCCTCCGTCTTGGCCCTGTCCTCAGCGACCTTCCGTCGCGCGGCCTCGATGGCGTCCTTCTTGGCGGCGTCCGCCTGGGCCTTAGCCGTCGCTTCAGCGTGGGCGCTTTCCTCCGCCTCCTTCTTTGCCCTCTCTTGGGCAAGCGCCTCTTCCAGCGCCTTCACCTCGGCCTCCTTGCAGGCAATGGCCTCCTGCGTCCGGCGGGCTTCGTCGTCGGTTGCCCTGATCCGGGCAGCCACTGCCTCATGGGCGGCCGCAGCCGTGAGACCGGCCGCGATGGCTGCCACTTTCGAGGCGTGGTAGTCCATGCCTCTGCCCCACTCGGTGGCCTCCTCATGGGCGATGCCGACGGCGCCCTCCACGGCAGCGTTCTGCTGCGTGGCCCGTTGCAGGGCAACCTGAAGGTTGCAGGGCACCCCACAGGCGCGCTCACAGGCGCGCGCCACGTCCCTTTGGGCGGGAGCGGCGCTGCTGCTGGAGTTGGCCTGGTCGGCCGGCATCCTCCCGCTGTGGGCCGACTCCACGTCGCTGCTGGGGCCTGCTGGGGCCTGCTGGGGCCTCAAGAGCAGCGGACGGGGCTTGGCCTTGGTCTGCTTGGCAACTTGGATGTAGTCGCCAAGGGTGGTGGAGCCGGGGTGGTGACCGCCATTGGCCCGTTGGGGACTGGGGGCTGGGGTTCCGCCCTTGGCGCCCTGGGCGGCTTCGGCGGCCAGGGACTCCTGGTACTCCCGCCACTTCCGTCCCGCTTCCTGTCCCCGGCGGACCGCTTCTCCTTCCCCGGGGACGCGCTGCTGCTGCCCTGCAGCCTGCGCTCGCTCCCCGGTTCCGGGAAGTTCTTTTCGATCATGTCCCACATGGAGACATTGATCGTGGCGCCCGACGGGTACGCGTTGGAGTCCTCGTCCTCCTCAATCCCGTCGGGGCGCGGCCCTTCGCCGGGCCTGTCCGGCCGGGTCCAGGTCCTCCAGCGCCTTTGCTGGAAGCGGAAGGCAAACTCTTCCGCCCGCAGCCAGTCCTCCACGGCCTGCAGGCGGTCGAGGCCATGTCCGTGCGGAGCTCGAAGCTCCCGGGCATGCCGCCTTCGCATTGGGGGTGGCTGTGGCGGTAGTGCTGGTCCCAAACCAACCCACGCAGTAGGTGCGCTGCATGGGGGTGGGGCCGCGGCCACGTCTTACGCGCTTCTTGCCAGTTTACCATGGCAGCGGGGGGGCGTACTTGGTCTTGAGGTCCTTGGTGTGCACTCGTTCCACCCAACGAAATGGTGGTGGTTGTTGATGCGGGTGCTGCAGCACTGGACTGGGAGTGCGGCCGGTGCTGGTCGGCCGGTGGCTGTGGAAGTGGTTGACGCGGCCTTGCTGGTCGGCCGATGGGACTCGCTGATGCAGGAGTCCTGGTCTGTCCACCTCCTTCACGGTCGCGGCGCGGTCAGGGCGATGCTCTGGACAGCGCTGCGGGCTGCGTGACGAACTCGGCGCTGTCGCTGGGCGGCGCTACGAGCCGCTGCGCTGCGCTGCGAGTTGCTGCGCTGCGCTGCGAGCTGCGAGCTGCGAGCTGCTGCGCCGCGCTGCGCGGGGTTGGTGGCCCCGAGTGGCACGCGGGGGATGGGTAACCCCGCGGTGGCCAAACGGTTTTGACGCGTTCCCGTGGGGGGCCGGCCACAGGACGCTGCGGTGACACGTACAGGTGAGCAGGCAGGCAAAGCACTGCGCTCACAAGGGCATCAAGACGCTCGTGTCATGTGACAAAGCGTTTCAGGATCCTTGCCACTCTGCAACAAGGGAACAAAAGTATGTACAGCAACACATCAGGATATGTACACATGGGGTTAAGACTGGACGGGAGTAAGGGCATCACAGGACAATAGACACTCTATCCTAACTCGTATCCCAATCCCAGGTCCGACCGTCTCAGTGGCTGGTGGGGGCGGGGGCTCCAACACAACCCATGCCCTGCTCAGTCCGGACCCTGAAGCCCTGCCGATAGGGGGGGTGTACCGCCCAGCCAC
Source organism: Eutreptiella sp. 'Long Island Sound 2002' (assembly GCA_964036045.1). Classification (NCBI taxonomy): domain Eukaryota; phylum Euglenozoa; class Euglenophyceae; order Eutreptiales; family Eutreptiaceae; genus Eutreptiella; species Eutreptiella sp. 'Long Island Sound 2002'. Next base: position 133,880,573 of record OZ038379.1, read on the forward strand.
AGGCGAGTTCCTGGGAACCAAGGTGCTCCAGGGCTCACTCACAGTGGCTCCCCATGTTCCCTTAACTGCAGGTCCCAACGCCCCTCTGAGCCAGGAATATGGCCCCGCCATTATACCTCAGGAGTTGGTAGCTGAAAATGGGCTGTTTCAGCCCAAACTGAAAGTAGCTCAAAAATCTCCAAAATTGACCCCTCGTCCGGACCCGCCAGAGGTAGGGACGAGGCAACTGACCCTATGCGCTTCGAGTATTGGAGCCCTCACCCAACCTGGTTCCCTCTGAGGTCCCGGCATCAGGGCACCACGGGTTCGTCAAGTGGGGTCATGATGCCAAAATCACCAAAATTGGCGTCATCTGCACGCGTGGCTGGCCCGGCCAAGGTAAGGCCAATAGCTCACAGGGTAGGAGGCAGGACTTAGGACTTATATCTGAGTGTACAACTTTGAATTAGGTCCAGGCTGCCTGCGGGTATAGAGATATGGGGCCGCGGATTGACCACACGGGGGGTTGATATTGGGGTCCCAAAAGGGGGTCATTTTGGCTGCTCGAAATGAGCCAAAATTCGGGGTGCTCCCAATAGTATATCTCCAGGCCGGCTTGGAGATCGGATCCGCCATTCCATACGCGAGTCCATCGGTGACTCCCATGCTCTTGGCTCTCAAAGATCTCCGTGCCACTTGGCGTGGTGACGATCCCAATCGGGTCCACAAATGTCAAAATGGCAAAATTGCCCACACTCACTTTGGGCTAGCACCTTAACGAAGGTTGCTCCGCTTCGCCCACGTGGTATATGAACCATGGGGACCAATATACATAACACCCATGCCATATATGGTCCATTGGTCCATGCGTCCGGCGTGCACGGGTGGGTTGAACATAGTGCACGGCGGGCAGAGAAATTGGAAAATTGCTCAAAATGGCCAAAAATGCGCACACTCATGGTTGGGGCAAATGAGGCACATGCCCGACTTGGACCCGAGTGTGCCATAGGATTGGTATCAAGTCATATGCGTCCAACATATCTTTTGGGCATCGCCCAACTCCTCCGGTTTTGGGAATGGCAGGGTCGCCAAGTGTGCCCATGATTTGGGATAGTCCCAAATCGCAAACATGGCGGCCACGGTATGCCAAGCCCAAGGGGAGTTATTCGCCGGGTCTAAGATATGTTGGGCACCGAAGTATGTACCCCTATTACATACTTGGGTCATGATGTCAATTGAGCGCAACGTTGAGAGACACGGTCGCCACTTGACATCATGACGGGCCAAAAACGGCAAAATTGGCACAAAGATACACAAAAGTGCCTTGAAAGGTGCACAAGTATATTATAATATCTTCGGCTTGGATCGTGCAATCAACTAATCCTTCTAAACACAATGACTGGACACCAATGACCTTCGATTCCACATATGTGCTCCACTTGGGGCGCTTTGAAAGGTTACGAGCGCTACTTCCCATGTGGGCACATGAAAATATGGAAAATTGCAAGACACACACCTTGCTCCCAACGCATCGCTTTGAGATTGCCACAAAGGGTTTCTTCCACGAAGGTTAGGCTTGCAATAGATCCTGGGGAGTATGGAGAAGGGGCTTGCACAATATGAGGTCCATTGGCGGGTCTGGCTTGGAGCGATGGACCCGCCAAATGGGCACGCAACACAACACAAGGCACATACTCCATTTTGCCCAAAGAGGTAGCTCCCCCCACGATATATCATGCCCCTCCGAGGGCATAACTTTGTGTCAATCGCTCATAGGAACTCAAGAAGAGTTCCTATGCAACACCAACACTCGAGCGCTACACTAGAAAGTTATCTTAACGCAAGCAATATCATGGCCAAAGAGTTATAAAGCAAACTCTACCCTCTTGACCATGATCCATTACGCTAGCGCGCACGTGTGGAGACGCAAGGCATATAAAGCTTTCTAAATTACGTCGGGAATATTGTGAATACATCCCACGTTTTCTTATTGTCATTTCTCCCAAGCAGCACGAGATATGACCCTCACAATTGGCCTCACGAATCAACTTTGTTTTGCCCATATCTCTAAGACAAATGGAGGGCAAGACAAAGGGAAAGTTGATTCGTGCATAGGGAAGCAAGTAGGTCCACTCGAAAGAGGTCAAATCAAGTGCGGGGATGTCGAAGTCGAAAGTCCGATTTCGACATCCCGAAGAATTCGGATTAAGGTTGCGAGTGTAGAATGTGAAAATTGCGGATGCATCAATGCAATTCCTGAAGACCTTAGAGCCTTCGTCACGGATAGCGCTAAAATTTCCATTATTAACAGTTAAACTGGCGGTTACGCTAAAGTCGCGAGCTAACCGCCAGCTGTCAAAACAGTGAATATCAGAACAGAAGCGTAAAAATTGACGGAAACAATGTGAAAAGAAAACCCTGTTGATTCCTGATGTTCTGATATATAAATATCCGCTGGCGGTGCATCGGTTGCCGATGCGGGGCTTTACGGCACGGAACACGCTCCCGCCGGGCTTGCAGGGGGCTTCAACGGGCGTCTTCCCTTCCGTATATGGGGTTAGTGGACCGGTTGTATGCCGTAACCTAGCCATGGGGTTCTGGGTACCGCTTCACTATAAACAATAAAATACAATAATGCATAAAAACACCAATAAAAATATAGCAATCTACGGTACAACTTGTGGAATGCGCCCTATCTTTCTTTCTCGCTCCCGAGTAATTAAAGCGTGATCTGTGCTCCTGCACAGTTCAAATCGCCGACTCCCGGGCCTTGTCGTCACATAGCTTCAAAGTCAATATCAGACCGGCTGATTTCCATTGTACATTGGAAGGTGATCCCGGGATTATTACAGGTAATACTGGGTTTTTTGGATGCCTACAGCATAAGAACCGCAGTGTCCTGAGGGCAAGGGTGGTGCGGTGGCCGAAGAAGCGGGCGAAGAGGATACCCCAGGAGGGATGATTTGTATTCCCGGACACCGCTCAGGGACCTGTCTGCAGGCTCTTGCTTAGGCTTTTCCATTTCAGGGGCCGGGGCCGTAGGAGACTGCTTCACCGAGGGGTTAGCCTTAACCGCATTTACAGCGGCTTTTTGGGTTACGGTACGGTGAGTGTACGTAACGGATGTTTTTTGTCCTCGGTTTAGCCGGTGAAAAAATTCCATCTTAGCAACCTCTTCATAGGCTAAATAATCAACAGTGTCTGGGTTGAAATGTAGGCGACGTTGCTCTGCTTTCATGGTGTCCCCGTTTCCCTGCGGTTTGTCGTTGAGCCCTGCAACTCAGGGGAAGGAACGCCGATCCTTACAACCGACCGTTGCCCCCGGCCTGCAAAAGTGTGAAACAGTAGAAATGGTCTGCGGAGCACAACAGGCTTTAAGTTTGCTTCAAAATTTGACGCGACTGGCAAAGGATGAAACCTACATAACTCAGCAAAACAGTTGGTGAGGTTTGCTTGGGCCTCTTTATGCACCACGTTTTTATCCAATTGCAGCAAACGCTGCAAACAGGGGAAAACGTCCACCAAGTCAACAATGCAAATGTGACCCTTTACCATCCTGAGGAATAGGGCACATCATAGTGCGGGGGGCTCAAGGGGTCATTTGGTGACACCAATCATCCTAAAGTCCAACAAATCTTTGAGCGGTGAAGAGGTCTGCTGACGATGAGTGGCTTCCGCCGCTGTATTGATTTTAATGATTTTCCAGTCACAGGCTAGGAGCCCTGACAATCAGGAGTAGTTCAGTATGCATCCCGTTATCGGGTCACACGCCCCGAACCCTCGGTAGAGCTTCTCCGCCCGATCGTTATATGTGTTCTAGCCCATCAAACTGTTGCGGGTACTAATCGTTATTTTTGACCAGCCTTATTATAAGACATTTGAACCATGCGCGTCTGGTAACGGGGGTATGTGGTTAGTGACATAGTTTTGCGGGCCGTCAGGGGCGCCCCTCTCACCTGAGACACCGTGCACCACTCTGTGAGGTGTGCAGGCAAGTAAGTACGTTTTCTCCGCGACGTGAAAACCTTGTTCTTAAGGCACTTATCTCATTACCGGAGGCAGAGTACTCAGAAAGATTAAATGGGTTGCGACTCCATTGGTGCTAGGGCGTGTTCCTAGACTTATGTTTCCCCTACTTATATATCCCCAAATTGATTATGTTTCACATAACTAGGAATAATGTAAGAAAAGAAATATCACATACAACAAAGATTTGAGAATGGGCTCATAATACTCTCTAATGTTATCGGAGGGGTGCGCACGAGCAAAAGTTTATCTAATACAATTCATTCATTGTTTGTTTGTTGAAAAACGTTTCAATACAAAATATTGCTATCCTCCTGACAACTAAACAACAACAAAGCCAAACAACAGCAAAGGCAAGCCAAGGAGAACACAAAGGAAGTGTGATAAGGTTCATGGTCCCCGCCTGCTACCCCAGCCAGAACAGGGGGCGTTATACTCCCCTGACTTGGTGGTTACACCACGTCTGAAAGACCAGTGATGGGAAATGTTTGAACAATGTGGTAACACCCGGAAATGCAATGCAACCAAAAAAGCACAAGTGGATCCTATTTGCCATGCTCATATATTTACCTATCATGTGAACAGTATGTTGCAACGTGCGCCCACTGGAACTAATCAACGAAGAATATCCCATGCATGCATGAATGCAATGAATGCATGCACGAGTTAACAAGATTGCGGCAATAGAAAAATATGACAAAAAAGCCAGAAACTAATCTATCCTCTCTTGCTCTCGATGAATCAAACATTATCCCCATACGTCAATTCAGACTCTGGTCGCGGCCCGCAAGCGGCGCGACAATCAATGAAGGACAGATTTGTCTGTACATATCAGTACGGTACCACAGTCCATCTGTATCCGTATCTGTATGTGCATCTGTATGTACAGTGCAACGCTGTTGACGTGACCGTAGCGCCCTTAAGGAAAAAGGAGGTTAAGGAGGTTTTTCATACACCCCCCCAAACCTCACAGCAGAAGTGGGGCTGTCTATGGGGGCGCTGGTCTGTAAGCCCCAACAGACTACCCTGACAAGACATAACAGACTGTACGGACAGCTGACTGAGGACCGACAGGTGAACACCTGGCTGGACTGGACAACTGAAATCTGACGAACGAACTGTCATCTGATATCTTTGGAGAAACTGATGAAAGGCAAGGGGGATCCCTGAAAATTCTGACACTCACAGAATGACTGCAGACTCCAAAACCACAGAGTATGGCTGCAGGCGGTCAGTCCTCAGCTCATGGAAAGAGCTGGCTATCTTGTCACGTTGCTGGCTTCCGGCTTACCCATGTCTGGTGAAGCTCATGCAATTCAAACTGTAGGTATTCAGCCGGCTTGGCAAGGCCAGGAGGATGGAAACCACGGTTACCAGGCCTGGAGCACTCTGACCATCAGTCACCCTGGTCCAGGTTCTCACTGACCTGGTAGCAGCTGGGACGATCATTGGAGTCCCTGAGCAAGACATCTGGAGACTCACAGGAAGGTTGGTATCTGGGAAACTCAGGGAGACTCATCTAAAAAACAACGAAAAGGGACACAGGGCACTCCTGAGACCTACCCAGATCAATACCAGCTGCCTTCCCCTAAAAGCAAAAAGGAGATAAGCTGTCAAGTCCACAGGCTTCCACCCACATAGGGTTATGCACCACATGCATATAAGAAATATATGTCCAGTATATACCACAGGGGGGGTGTAAGCACCTGCTAAAACACGGCGAAAGCAAGGCTAACAAAGCCGAAGAGATCTGAGACATAGAGCGGTCCTACTGTCCAGCGACCTACATCAGGTCCCAGTTACAGGGTCTCCAGTGAAGAGGGAAGCAGCAGCTGGCAATGTGATACTTGTTACGTGACTGGGAGTCAGGAACAAAACACTGAGGAAGGTGATCGCATTGACAAACCCTGCCACCGCTGCCGGACTGGTCCCACTGAAAATGATGGTCCCTTACTCTACACCCTCAAGATGACTACCAGCCCAATCAGTCCACGTTGGCCCCCCTCGTGGCACCAGCAGCAGCCCTGCTCCACGTGTACCTCAAAACTGACTGTTTGCTGGCGATGATCTCTACGTGCTGACCCTCCACTGCTTTCGCCAACATGGCGTCACAAGCCACCAGCAGGGCAGCTGCCCCTATGATAAGCAGCGCAGGCGTTCTGGCTTTCACCTGGTTTTCGGACTGGCAAACAGTTCCTTGCGCAGCATCAGTGCCTTCCTCAACAGCCATTCTGAAGAGGGGCAGGTACCCTCCCTAGTGCAACAGAAGTGGTTTTGCAAAGCGCCCTGTAGCACGGCCACCGGGGAATACAGACCTTGGGCAGGGTTGAAAATACCCAGATTGACGGAACAAGAGAAACCCCTGCATGAGACAAGCGCAGTGCTGACGCGAAGGGTCCTGAACCTGCAGGTGTGGGTCTGATCGATTACCATCGTCTGTTGCAACACCACGTTGCAAAGACAATATGACACATCCAAAGGTCACACAAACTTAAAGCTGCAGGACGGATAATGGTAACCTCCGACACTACAGCTGAAGACAGAGGTACCTTGTAGGCAAATTCTGGCAACATCAAATTTCCCAAAACATCCTCAACTGGAAAATACATCCACAGGAAAACAGACTCTATCGAGGACCCACTGGCGACTGTCCGGCAATAAAGTGCAGGGGTTGGATTTTACGGAGTCTCAGTTTACAAACCAAGTACAACCGTACCTCTTCAGTACACTGAAGATTAACTTACAAGTCACTACTGCTGATCATCCGCAGAAGGTTCGCTAGGGGCAGGTGGGTTGTACTGAGTTGCCTGAAGACCGTTGGCAAAATACATGACCGGCAAAGTCATACCCCCCATGGTGCAGTGGTCATGACACCATGCAAATGTTCGGTACAGGGGTTCTTTTCTCAGTATATAGGTCTCCCAGGTCAGTACATTCCTCCTGACAGTGGCCTAGCCCATCAATATCATTCTCCTAGAAAGAAATACTTACCGGCACATCACAGAGCCAAGCAGTCCAGGAAATCACTTACAAGGCCACTGAGTCCGGCAAACTTACATCTATGTTTACACATACACTCTACCTCAGATTCACTACAGGCTGGTACTCAGTCCGGATGCTACTCAGTCATGCTGCTACAGCGCACAAACCAGACTATCTGCAGTACGCTGTCTTGCAGGCCTAAGGGTTATCTGTCTGGCTGACTAACGCTAAGCTAGAGCAATACAGTAAGGTCTTCTATGTCCACTAGAATCCAGAGGTTACTCACCTAAAGGTGGTATGTGTGACACTCAGGGTTACTCGTACAATACTCCCAAAATAATACACAGTACAGCACCACAGGCTACAACATCGATGTTGCTATACACACGGCTTTCCTGTACTGGCATTACAGCCAATATACTCAGATACATAGTAGGCTGTCTCTGGTCACCTAGTGGTTGTAAACACGTGTAACTTAGGTGCTGCTTAGTATGGCCAAAGGCTCACACGGTAAGGGTACTTGTCCTCCCAGGGTCACAGAGACTCATCACCGGGGTATCAAGTACTTCAGCTACAGACAGTAGTCAGTCGGAATTGCAGAAGAGTGTGATTGTGATCCACTCTGGAACTTGTCTCACGTACACTATGCCTGGGGCTTCAAACTGGCCCTCAGGGTGGTACAAAACATGCCTCATGAGCAAACTAGGGAAGGTCATATCACAGCAACCACAGGGCAGAATCATACACAGCTCCTTCAGTGGTAACAGCAGACTGACTCATACACGTCAGAACTGCTATACCAGCTATCTGCCCATTGTACCAACAGTACCAGGACAGGGTCTAGAACAGAGTGATTCAGAAGGACACTGCAAACTGCCACCAAAGTAGCAAAAAGGTAGCTTCCGTGCACACTACAGGGTAAGTGCGCACACATGCACAGGCCAAAACCTTTGTTACCTATTTTCCATCCCCTCGGCAACTCAGCAATTCCCGTAACCCTCAGATAAAAAAAACATTTCCCAACACGAAACCAATCTACCCCATATAGCAGGGGTGTTGCCAGGGCTGCCCACTCCTGACGAAGGGCCAACCTGCCCAGGGTTAAGAAAAAATGAGAAATTGTGAGTGACACTGAGGAGAGAAAAACAGTTGTCACTACATCAAGTAAGGCTTACAGCCACGCGGCACAAGGACATTTCTGAGGCCACATCAAACCTTCCATGAGCATTCCCCAAAGGGTTACTCAAAATCAGCCATGCACACACAGCTAGGCTTATGGGGGACAAAAAAGAAAGTATTTTCTGTATGAAAGATCACCTCAAAGCGAGAAGAAAACAAAGAGGCCTTCTCTTCCTCAATGCCATAGCTGGGCTGGGCAGACGAAAGACAATACACTGAAGAAAGACAAAGTGTTGTGCTGCTCCACCAGACTGCAGACTTTCGCCTCCAAGAGATCAGATCGTCCTAAGGTGCCACTGAGTTACATTAGTGCCCTTGCGACCTTGCAACTGACACTCCAGGTGAACACTCAGCACATCACAGTAGAACTAACCGTGTAGCTGCTGTTACATTCCTGGATAGCTTCAGTAGACACAAATATGACTGTAGTCCTCGGAGTAACTGGGGGTATTACCATCAAACCTAAGTTCATCTCTCACATACGAACTAGTATACTCAGTCACCTGTAGGGTAATACTGACCTCTGGACTCCTGTCACAGTCAACTGTCAAACTACGTGTATCATACCACGCAATCACCAGCTATCCTGGTATCAGACGAAGGACGCCAAAATCGTACAGACAGCAAACTATATCTCTGGCTTCTTCCGAATTCAAGTATGGGGTAGGGATGTCAGTCCTGCAGTCCTTGCCATAGACTGCCTTACCCTCAGGGCATGACCGTCCTCAGGGTCATGTAATACATAACTGGGTACTCCCTCAGATTACACGCAAACACAGGCAAGAATCACACCGATTGTTGTGGCAACCACCGGGAAGTAAGCGGGTGCAAAACACTATACATGCAATCAATTTTGAAACTTCATATTCCATACCCATTCCATACTGCCCGTCTGTAACCAACACAGGGTACACAGGCAACAGTACACAGTGGAGGTGCGCGGGCTTGCGGGCTGCCTCGGATACAGCAGTCCCTGAGACTGGCTCTCGGTCACTGCCACCACGGATACAACTGCCTTTCATTGGTCAGCGCCAGCTAACAGGGGCACAAATCAAACAGCCCAAATGCCCCATGAGATGCAGATGAATGGTATACGTTGGTCGACAGCCGGTTAGTGTGGCAAATTACCAGGTGTTGGAACAAGAACGACGGATCTGGTCAACGACAAACAACCAACCACAACCAAGACACAGACAGGCAGACTGACTGACTGACTGCAGAAAAATAGACAAATAGGAGACAACCATCCATCAGGGGTCACTCGCTGACTTGCAAAAAAACTAACTGTTCCAAACCTACACTACACAATCATTGTGGAATCTCCTGCTCAAAGAAGAAGGCAATGTATTTGGGGGGGTATGCGCGGGGTACATCCCGTGACGCAGAACGCGCCCGCACATATACACACGCCCACGCGCACACTGGCTAGCATAAGTAGACACAAGCAATCAATTGCCAGCACAGTGAGACCGACACCACCAGAGGGTCGTCTTCATCATCCCCCTGACCTCAAATCGGCAGGGCCTGTAGTTGCCACCACAGGGCTGACAACAGGGTTAACAATGTAACTGCATCACACTCACCGCAGTACACGAGCAACAAATCTGTGCACCAAAACACCTGCATTACAACCGTGTGCCGGCACACCACGGACATGACACGGGACACTGTGTATCCTACAGTCTACCTTCACCAGACAAATCTGGCCGGATACTGTTCAGCTCACAGTGTGCATTCACCAGGGTCATAAGTACGGTTACCTAAAGTTCAGCATGTAAGTCTCTCAGCTTAGTCAATCAGTATAATTTGGTATATCTCCCTCATAGTACGTTACATCACAAGGAGTTCTCACTTACATAGGATACTCTCTATGTCAAGGATCAGGTCATCTGCTCTAAGTATCACTCCTGGGTTAACGTACGAGTAATACACTGTAACTACATCAACTCAGGCTGCAGCGGAGTTTTCTCCATCAAAATCGACTCACTCCTCAGCTGCTATACAGATTTATGCTGGGCGGTGGATCTACACCCCAGTGGTAATACCGGTTGCTCTGGTCACACTTGGTGGCACGCACAGTTCCACTATGGACTATGGGATGGACACAGGTCTACTTCCTACATAGACATCAAAAACCTTCGATACTTTCAGTTACCCCATAAGCACCTGCAGTACACTCTCTCAGAACTAGAAAGAAAAATGGGCACCCTGCTACACGGCCGGCAGCGGCTGCGCATCAATGGACCAAGCCCACTCCCAGATCGGAAGGGCCAGCGCCAGCACGCCGCTCTCCGTCAGGCACACCCAGGTCTGGTACATGTCGGAGGAGAGGAGTAGCACAGGCACGCACACAAGGTGGTTCAGGATGGGGATGCAGGGTTCGACTGAAGGAAACCCGGGCACCACTGAGGATTTGGCTCAGGTCTCCACCCCCTTGACGCGCCTTGCTAGACCTAACAGGGCCAGGGACCTTGCATCAGGAGGCGGTGACAGTATGAGAAGGCGTGAAAATCAACCTGAGTGCCAAAGTGGCAGCTGCAAGCCCAAGGCAAATGACTGTCAGTTCACAAACTCTCTAAACACTACCCTAGCAACCCGTTTTGCCCAGGTAGAGTTGCACAGGAAAATTAACGTTTGCACGCAGTTGCACTACATTTTTGCCAGTTGCACAGAATAGCACTCCAGTTGCACAGTGCAATCCCTGTGCAACCGCGCTGGTGCGGTCGTCGCGTCTGCCGCCGTTGCTGCCGCATTTTAAATTTCACAAGAAATCAACAGGCCATTTGCCAGATTTGCAATGGTTTTGCAAGGAACTGCTATTTCCAAGTTCATTCAAACTATTTACTGTAGTTTTAGCAGCGAGGACGTGATGGATGACCTTGTCGGACTATTTACCTCAACGGCACTGGGTACGACGCTAATGGATCGCCTCAATGAACGCATCAATATGCGAAAAAGATACCAGAAACATGCAAAGGACCCCATTTGGCAGGTTTATACACCTACCGAGGCTGTCCGCCTCGTTTTGGAATTTTAAAATGCCAAATAAAAGGTAACATTTAATGCTATGAATCTTTGTTGCGTTATTGATGCGTTGTGCAACCGCCGTTCGTGGTGTGCAAGTGGCCACTTGCACACTTTCGAAGCCATATCATTCTCATACATAGTCTTATGTGGTCATTCAGTCCGTTCTGCATACCTACCTACTCTACGTTGCACAAATAAGACACCCTATAACGCCCTATAAGCAAATGAGCTGCTCGCACCCGAAAAAGCCGATTCCGCTGCAGAGCTGTGACACCGTCGTGTTTACTCGCATTCCATGTTACGTAGCTTGTAGAACTAGTGTGCATCCCTTCTGCAATTTTTATAAGCGGTCACTTTCGCGCGGTTGCACACACTTGCACACCGGTTGCATATCTTACCTTCGTAGGACACGGCGAGGAAACGGCCAAGGACGCCGCGGACAAGTATGCGGAGGCGTGCAAGAAGTTTGGCCTTCCTCCTGGTTGCTGTGTACGCTGGTGCCTGTTGGAAGGGCCGAGTGGAGGCTACCGACTCGCCGTGGGTGGCAAAAGCCAACCTCAAAAGGGCGACGGGAACCCGAAGAAACGCCAACAATTAGTCTGCATCCCACCGCAATGGGAAGATGATGAGGAGGTGGCGGCAGATGTCATCTGGCCCGTATGCGTCGTCCCGGGAAAGACCTCATTTACAAACAAAGACGACGCGGTGCAAGCACTCAAAAACATTCACCAGAGGCACAAGGACGAGGGCGTTGGCAAGGAGGACAATGCAAATGACAAGGTGACGGATCCCGAGGCAAGTGGTGGTGGTGACGAACCTGATGAGGATGGCATTGCCGAGTCAAGTGGGGCTGGCGACCCTTCACATGCCGAAGGCATGAAGGAGCCCAATGGTGATGGTGAGGGTGACGCCGGAAAAATGAACAAACGGGAGTCTCCACCCAAGGCCGATGAGGGAATGGTACACAGCGACAAAGAGGAAGGCACCAAGAAAGTAGATCAACCCATGGAAGAGGGAGAGCAAGGAGGAGAGGAAAAGCCAAAAAGGGAACGTCAACCGCAAGCCCGCCACCCCAAGTGACGCAAGTGTGGCTGTGGCGCAAGAGGGGAGAAACGATGAGGCACCCAACAAGAACACGCCGAACAAGGAGGGTTTGGATGCAACGCAAAAGCTATGGAGCTCGCCACCTCAGCAATGACTAGCCCACACGCTCGTTGAGAACTTACGTCATGCAAGGGGTTGGGGGAAGATTGAGAGACATTGCCCTCACTATCGGAGTCTCCTCCTTGGGGCCGTTAAGGCTTTTCCAGGCTTTGGCAAGGAGAGTGCAATTTCCGCACGGACCTCCAAAATGGAGCCATTGGTGCAATGTATAAATGAATTTGTGCGACAACGCCTCGCCCATTTGTCCTACGCAAGCATTGTCCTTGTGCATAGCGCGGGAAGAAGCCCCATGAACCTTCATACTCATGGCCGCAGCGATTGTGCTCTCACCAGCGAAATCACCATTGGTGATTTCGATGGGGGATACCTTTTCACGATGGGTTATTTGGGAGGGGCAGAAGTCAAGGCCCATGCATGGGCACATTGGGGAGAGGGAATCATATGGGGACGCTTAGTCGATGCAAGAGCCGGCGTCCTCTTCAATTCATATCATTTGCATGGACCTACGCGTTGGCGTGGGGAATGCTATGCTATTGTATGCTACACAAGTGCATGGTGGGCACGCTTAATGCCCGCCATCTGCCAGGAACTCCTTGAAATGGGGTTCCATTGGGGTGATGACATGTGATTCCAATGATGGAGGATGCGTCTTTGCTCGTGCTATGTGTGATTTGTAGTGCATTGTCCAAATGTGCTCGCATTGAATGCATTCTGTATTCTTTTTAGTACGCCGCGCACCGCGCGTAGCATGGTGGTTGCACACGGTTGCACACGGTTGCACAAGTGCAATGGATGAAAATGGGTCGTTGCCCACACCAATGGGGGTAGACAAAAAACGGTTTTACTGTGGAATGTTGTGGTGTTTGATGGCGAGGAACATGGTTCTCTTTTCTCTACAGCCTAATCATTACGAGGATACCGTGAGAGCAAGGTCCCTTTGGTTAGGATGGCATGTCCAAGGGGATTGTTGTGCAAGGGGGCCGTTGCACAACCCCCACAATTGGGAATTTTGGAGGGTGGTGTTATGTACGTATGGGACACGCTTATGAGGCATGTGAGAGGTTTGTGTCATAGTACACTAATGGAACATGCCACGGGGGATTCGGAGGCACATAAAAGCCACAAAAAAGTGGGTGAAATGAAAGTTTGGGTTCGGTGTGCAAGGCGTTGGCAAGTGGCCTATTTCACACGTCATCACACGGGTTGCACACTAGTGTCGCCATCTACGTGGGCAAAACGGGTTCCAAGGGTACCCTTCCGCATTCATTACAGACCTACGGCAGTACAGGACAGGGCACAGGGTACCCACAGAATACTCGTTCTTGAAGACTCCAGTCTTTCTCATGAAACGAGAGAGGGGAACAGAAGCAGGAGCGCAAGAAGTACAGGGTTAGAATCAGGCAAACTTGATTCATTGGCGCCCAAGCGAAGCGCCTACGCAAGCACCGTGTGTATGAGGTGGGGGTTTGCCTCCTTGCACAGAAAGTGCGTGCAGAGAGCTGACTTTTCATAACACCTCGCCCCTCTGGGTTGGTGGTACCTATTCTAGGGGAATGAAATTCCGTTTTAACAGGCTTGCCGAATTTGGCAACCCAAAAATGATGGCAAAGAGCCCCACAAAATACGTTTGGCCAGAAAATAGGCGGGGCCTGGTAGGGGTTCCTGGGCTAACCCACAGGGTTGTCCGGGTGACGCCTGGTCCCCTGGGGTTCTTGGCGCAGTCAATGCTGTCCTCTGGGGGAAACAAGTGCACTGAGCACCTAATGGCTGCATTACCCTCATGTTGTCGATGGGGCCCCAGACCTTCACGTCCTTCTAGCCTGTGGTGCCGGCCATCGCCCAGCAGGAGGGGCAGGGTGAAGCAGCAGCAGTCTGACTAGGCTTCCGAACCAAGAAAGACATCACCTGCACCTGCTTGACGGAGTTGTAGGCAGCCAATCCAATGCTGCACTGGGCGTGGGCCTAACAGAAACCATTGGCCTCGTGCAGCGCCTGGCGAGGTAGGTAGGTAGGTGCACTCGGTCGTGGAGAGGCGCCCCATGGTTCCCCCTGGCGTCGCCCCTGTGACGAACAGGAAGAGGCTCCGCGCGTGAAGAGGGGAGGCAGCTTACATCCCGCTAGACCTGACTGTTGGCCCCCTGGCGAGCATCAGTGCAGCCGAGCGGCGCTCGCGTCAGTGCAGGCGAGATTTGGTGGCGTTGGTGCAGGCAAACTTGGCTGGCGTCAGTGCAGGCGAACATGGGTAGCGTCCACATGGTCCATTACCGGTCGTCATGCTAACCAGCGGCCGTGCCAGGGACCGCACTGTGTTGGACACGAGGCTGCTCTGCTAACCAGAAAACTCCAGGCAAGGCGAGAGACCATTGGTGCAGACCATTTGCACCTGTCTGGCAATCAGGCAATCAGTCAACTCAGGCAAAAGGGGGAAAGTCTTGTACCATTTATTCTGGGGGCGCCTGCCGAAACAAGCACCGTGCTCTGTCCAGTGCAGAACCAAAACACCTGTCAATCACAAATGAATGGCCAGTGGATCCTCCGAAGGACAAACTTATTCGGTGTCCACTGGAAATTGCTGATCGCATTCCATGTCGGGTGTTGGGACAAAAGCAAACAGACTTCAATCATCAAATGCTGCTGGTTACGGCACAGCAAGCTGACCTAGGAGCTCCCGGCCTGGCCAGCCACAAAAGGCGCCGTTCAGTGCAAAAAAGCTGACCTAGGAGCTCGGCTGATTTCCCAAGCGAACCCACATCCCAGGGGTGGCCTGGACGTCAGTGAACAAGAAAGCAAAACGTATAACCAAACCCACCAACACGGCGCAAACCATGGGGGAGGGAGTTTGGAACCACCTCAACAGCCACTACCTGCTGAACAGGAGCGGCCATGCCGGGGGTGACAGAGCCCTGAGTCCGTACACCACGGACAAGCACATCAGCCGGGGTCTGGGTATACACGGCAGCAGCAGACAGGGTTACAGAGTACAGGGTGGTTGGGGTAGTCCTGATCAGAACGTGCCCAGTAACATTGCCTCATAAGAGCTCCAAAGGCAGGCGTCATCCATCTGTTCTCGGGCGTGACCGCCTCCCATCAGGGGGGGTGGTGTTGGGTCTCAAAGACCCCTCAACCCTATCCTCACCATGACCACACACCATGACTGCAGGAGAAACGGCGGTTGCAAAAGGCAGACGAATGACAGAACAGAACATGTACATTAATACGAAATCAATATACACAACTAGACTGATAGGACGTGGTAAGGACATTGACTGGTATGACAGCGTACTCAAAGTTTGCCATATAACTAGATGAAGTACAAACGTAGTACGACTGTAGGCATACATTTTTCCTAAGAACCATAAAATGAACAAACAGTCCTAGAACAGTAAATATGGCGTCTCAAAGCCATCTAGGCATATTGGGCTGTATCCCACCTTAAGCTCTAGGTATATGCAAGTAAAGCCATGTACTTGTGTATCATCTCAAGAACTGGGTGTCATCTAATCACAACATCAAATCAAGACTTGCAAACGGGCACTCGTATACTCATGCAGCCTACGCTTGTTCGTACTCGCCTACACATGAATGTACTCAAACTCATCCACACACAAGTGAACTCCACGGGTGCTTGCACATATCCACGCACGCTCCGAGAAGTGACATTCTAGCTCACATTCTCAGACCCGTGCTAGTGCACAAACAAATGAACACCAAGCGTGCTCAAATTAGCGCAAATACCCACACAGGTGCGCGTTAACACGTGCATTCTCCATCCAATATCCGCGGCCTGTGGTAGATTGCACGCCCAATGTGACGGCAGATAGGCCGGCACATTGGAGCGCGCAATGTATCACAGGCCGCGGATATTGCATAAATGTGATAGGGGTTTTACTGTACAAATGAAATCCAGTCCACAGCGCTTTTCCCTTTGCTCTCTGAGGTTTTGTGCCACAACTTGTGGCATGTCAAAGGCGCAAACCAGGATACTGAAGTTATTTTTCGCGTTGAAATATGGATACTCCCAATAAAAGCTTTTTATCCTCTTTTGATGCGAAATGGAATTCCTAAGTTATTAGGGTCAATTTCTTCTTCGCAACGTGGACAATTTCTCACCGGCACCCTCGAGTGAGAATGAGGGAGTGTTGCCCAAATTACCTTTCAAGTTGTTGATGTCGTCCAACGCACCACGCAAGTGAACGCTTCTGAGTCTTGCTTATCATATCGACGCAACTCATGGAATACACCACCAATTGCTGATTGCTTGCTGGATCGCTGCTTGCTTGCTGGATCGGGATTTAGCCATTTGATTCATTGCCGACCTTGTGTGCGCCCTGATTCCATAACCGTTGTACCACGAATGTACATGTGCACACATACACACACCATACACACACCGTGAACCGCAGGCTACATAGGTCCATAGACGTAGCGATGGACGGCAACACTGTGCCGAAACAAATCGTAGAAACCAGTAGCTAGCAACCAAGGATAGTGAAATAGTGAGCACTCGGCCATGTAAGCTATTCCCGCTTGCAGGTCATGATCACATTGCTGGTTGTCCCTTCCCTCTGCCCTTGCCTCCACCTCCACGTGCCCTGACTAGGTTCAATCCGTCAGAATTGGTTTCATTTGGTTGCAGTTGTCCCTCCCTCCCTCCAGCAGGCCATCATTCAAGTGGAAATCCTTCAAATGGTTTGATTTGGTCCATCCCTTTCTCCACCATGCCTACTTTTGCCATCCTTGAAATGGAACCGGTTCAAATGGTTGATTTGAATGATTGATGAGATTGGTGTCACATTGGGCGGTACATTTGGAAGGCAATGTACCGGTACATTTAGGACCCCTATCACATTTAAGTCAGGCAAATGCCACACAGGCATTAAAATACAAATGCCGTGACCAAACATGACAAAACAGCCGGAAACTAATCTATCGTTTCTTGACCTCGATAAATCAAACATTATCTCCATACATCCATTCAGACTCTGGTCGTGGCCCGCAAGCGGCGCCACCATCAATGAAGGACAGTTTTGTCTGTACATATCAGTACCGTACCACAGTCCATCTGTATCTGTATCTGTATCTGCATCTGCATGTACAGTACAATGCAGTTGACGTGACCGTGGCGCCCTCAAGGAAAAAGCAGGTTTTTCTTACTTCCTCCACATTACCCCTCCCAGCCCGGTTCGTTGCTGTTGGTTCTGTCTCGTGGCTTTGCTCGTCTTTCTCCTTCAACTCCGTGTTCACCGTTTCTTACTCCTTAGCAGTGGCCCCCCTCGAAGATTGATTGTTACTTCCGTTCTTCGGTCACCTTGTTTCTGCATCAGCTCCAACACACAGAAAGACCGCATACTGACGCGTTCCCGTGGGGGGCCTGGGGACGAGACGCTGCGGCGGACACGCGCAAGTGAGCAGGCAGGCAAAGCACTACGCTCACAGGGGCATCATTGCGCTCATGTCATGTGACAAAGCGTTTCAGGATCCTTGCCACTCTGAAAGAAGGGAAGGAAAGTATGTAGAGCAACACATCAGGATATGTACACATGGGGTGAAGGCTGGACTAGGGTAAGGGCATCACAGGACAATAGACACTTAGTCCTAACTAGTATCCCAATCCCAGGTCCGACCCTCTCAGTGGCTGGTGGGGGCGGGGGCTCCAACACAACCCATGCCCTGCTCAGTCCGGACCCTGACACCCTGCCAATAAGGGGGGGTCTTACGCCCAGCCACAGGCAAGTTCCTGGGAACCAAGTAGCTCCAAGGCCAACCGACAGTGGTTCCCCAGGCTTCCCTAACGGCAGGTCCCAACTCTCGTCTGAGCTAGAGATATGGCCCCTGCCATTATCCCCTAGGAGGTGGTAGCTTAAAATGGGCTGTTTCAGCCCAAACTGATATTAGCTCAAAAATCCCCAAAATTGACTCCTCGTCCGGACCCGCCAGAGGTAGGGACGAGGCAACTGACCCTATGCCCTTCGAGTACGATCTCCTCGGAGCCCTCACCCAACCTGGTTCCCTCTGAGGTCCCGGCATCAGGGCACCACGGGTTCGTCAGGTGGGGTCATGAAGCCAAAATCACCAAAATTGGCATCATTTTCACGCGTGGTCCGCCCGACCAGGGCAAGGCCAATAGCCCACAGGAGATCCTTCCATCTGAGTGTACAACCTGGAATTGGGTCTAGGCTCCCGGTGGGTATAGAGGAGTGGGGCCGCCAATTGACCACACGGGGGGGTGAAATTGGGGTCCCAAAAGGGGGTCATTTTGGCTGCTCGAAATGAGCCAAAATTTTGGGGTGCTCCCAATAGTATATCTGCACGCAGGCCAGGAGATCAGATCTGCCATTCCACACACGAACCACCAGGAGTCTTCAGAAGGCTTCCATGCCCTTGGCTTCCATAGATCTCCATGCCACTCGGCCTGGTGACAATCCCAATTGGGTCCATAAATGCCAAAATGGCAAAATTGTCCACACTCAGTTTGGACTAGCACTCTAACGAAGGTTGCTCTGCTTCGCCGTCGTGGTGTGTGAGCCATGGGGACCAATGTCCATAACACCCATGTCATATATGGTCCATTGGTTCATGAGTCTGGCGTGCACGAGGGTGCTGAACATGGTGCACGGCGGGCAGAAAATGTGGAAAATTGCTCAAAATGGCCGAAAATGCGCACACTTATGGTTGGGGCAACTGGGGCACATGCCCGACTTGGACCGGAGTGTGCCATAGGATTGGTATCAAGTCATATGCGTCCAACATATCTTTTGGACGTCGCCCAACTCCTCCTGTCTCGGGAATGGCAGGGTGGCCAAGTGAGCCCATGATTTGGGATGGTCCCAAATCGCCAACATGACAGCCACGGTACGCCAAGCCCAAGAGGAGTTATTTGCCGGATTCAGGATATGTTTGGCACGAAAGTATGTACCCCCAGGACATACTTGGGTCATGATGTCAATCGGGCGCAACGTTGAGATACACGGTCGCCACTTGACATCATGACGGGCAGAAAACAGCAAAATTGGCGAAAAAAAACCCAAACGTGCCTTGAGAGGCGCACAAATATATTATAATATCTTCGGCTTGGATTGAGTAATCGGCCAATCCTTCTAAACACAATGACTTGACACCAATGACCTCTGATTCCACATATTTGCTCCACTTGGGGCGCTTTGGAAGGTCGCGTGCGCTGCCTCCCAAGTGGGCACATGCAAAAATGGAATATTGCAAAAAACACACCTTGCTCGCAACGCATCGCTTTTGGAGCGCTGCACAAGCGTCCCTTCACGAAGATTAGGCTTGCGAGTGTTGGTTGGGAGTACAATGAAGGGCCTCGTGCAATATGGGGTCCATTGGCGGGTTAGTCTTGGAATGGTGCACCCGCCGAATGGGCACGCGATATGACACCAAATAAGGCATATAACCCTACCCAAGCCTTCTACACCCAACCTAGTGGCCTAGAACCAAAGTATGCCTATATTCTAATGTAACTTTGGTCCCTTAACACGCATGCACGTGCTTTGGTCGAAAGTCGACCTCCTTTCGGAAAGCCAAATTTTAGCATGCACGCAAAATATATTGCCAATATGTATATGGAGATCATATATGCACTATCCGGGGAAGACAAGCGATATGCCCCGGATGTAGAGGCAAGCAAGGGTGCGACAAACGCCAACTCCACATACTTCTACACGTACTTGGAGGCCAAGTACGTGAAAAAGTGCACTTCTTGGAGAACAGTCAAAATGAATAACCCTTTGGGCCTATTGAGTTTGTGATCCTTTGGCCTCGTCCTATGACTATGGGGGGCAAAACCTCATACACAGTGCCTATGAGGCACGTTAGTTCGCCCTTGGGCGCTTGAACGCTCGTAACCCTTGTTATTCGACTTTGGAATTCAAAGCGCTTTCGGCTGCCCAGATTTTCTGGGGAAAATCTGGGACGTGATCCGTTATATCAAGGAAAAAATTGCGGATCACTCGAAGACTGTTTCAGTCTTAACTTCAAGAGAAATCGTATTATAGATTTATCTAATGCAGTCCACGGAACGGGCGACGACAGGCGGCGCGACTGCGGCGTTTTCCCCATTGGAAATCGCGGTGAAAATGGGGTGTTTCACCGATTTCCGACCGAGAATCGCCTAAGACAATAAAGTTATGGTAAATCTACATTGATTCAATGGTTAAGGATCGGATACCAGATCCCGCAGATTAGAAAACAGGGATATCCCGCTGTCAACGGCTTCCACACGGGTGTGACGGCTCACAGGCTTCCGGGCCATGGGCCATGGGTCCTGGGTACCGCTTGGGCCCCCTCCTCAGAGCAAACCCTGGGGGGGGCTCGATAATACCCAAGCATGACAGCGGGTACCCAGGACCATTTCCTGAAGGGGGGGGGTGTCACATCCTCACTTCGGGCTTGTTCGCAGGTTAGGCTGCCCAAATCCCACAGTAAGACAGGTACAGTGCTGTAGCTGTTAGTAACTGCAAGTGTAGTATCAAGTATCAAGTCTCGGGTCCTGGCGGCGATTGTTCGGCATCCAAAGGACCCGTTAACCCATACCAGGCGCACCGGGTGCCGGCTGCTACGGTCACTACCACAGTGGCAGTGGCATACACGGCCAACATAGGCGTCACACGACGACCGAGGTGGTCCCACAGGTCGAGGGCGACCACAAAGATCCATCAGGCTACCCCAAGCTTCCCAAGGCCCGCCGGCTGGGGGAGAGTCCCCACGGGTCCTTCCTCGGGCGCACCATGTCCATATCCAAGACGCGAGTCCAGAGTGGTACAGCCGAACGAGCTCCTCCTTAAGGGATCGGGCATCAAGGCCGTCTTTTCCCTCGCCCTATTACCACGAAGGCCATACATGAGGGAGTCCTCATGCAGTGTGGGCGGAGGCGTCGACTCCTCAAACCACCAGTTTCCCAGGCAAACCTTCCCCACCCGACTGCAAGTGCGTCTGCGAGTCGGCAGGCTCACACTGGGACTGACAGTGGCGGACCGCTGGGAGTGTAGTCAGGCAACTGGGCTTCCCGCCTGGCGCCATCAGGATCTCCACATCACAGCCACTAGGGCACACGGTATCACGGGCACTCAAACAGAAGAATCTGTACTTAGGTACTGGTCCAAGCTGGACCCTATGTAAGAACATGTAAACGGCGTGTAGAAGTATGCATACGGCGACTCAGGGCGCCTTCGTAGCCGATTCGCATCCCCTCGGGGGGGAAAACAGTCCATACTTCAGTGATGGGCTGACAAGACTGAACATATCCTGGGGGAACAGAAAAACAAGCAATAAGCGGGGTAATAGGCGTGTAAACACACTCTGGACAGAGCGCCAAACCACGCCCTGGTTAGGATAAGGCATAAGCAGGAAGGTGGACAGGAAAACGCCTGAGTTCAGGCAATATATATAGTCGCGACACACGTAGACTGGTCTGGATCCCACAGATGCCATGGGACCAGACCACACACTCAAAAATCGCAACGCCGATGACAGCGGCATCCGTTGCGCAACGTCGTATGGGCTTCAAGGCCCCAAGAGCTCAGAAATATGAAGGTCAGTCGCCCTACCTGGTTTCCCAAGGATTCAGCAGGGGGGGGAGTGACGAATGGAAGAGGAGAGGGGCCATCCTCCTCTGGATTCAGCAGGGGGGGGTATATGACCACTCTGATGACAGGTCACCGAAAGATGGAAGAGAGCAAGCAAGTAAGGGACGATCCGCCGACCTCACAGGCGCTCAAAATGCATCAGGGGAGAGCTCAGGGCGCTGATCAGGCACCGCTGGCTGCAATCGCCCGGGTGAGTGCTGCCAAGTCCGAGACATGCATCTTGGTCTTGTGCCTGCGGATGTAGTCCATGAAGGGGGTATTGACCCGCGGCATGAACGAGGAGACAGGTTCCCAGGTGTCGTGGGACGGCCCATAGCCTCGCCAACGAACCTTGAACTCCAGGCCTCCGGGTGCCGAGGCGTTCGGACGCTGGGCCAGGATCTTCTCGACTGTGTAGTCGTCCTGCTCAGCATAATCATTGTCCAAATCAGCCTCATGTGCGGCATAACTGAGGGACACATGTTGGCCACGGAGGTCGGGTTCCCGCACACGGAGCTGACTCTCGTGGCGCTCCCGGAACTGTCCGTGACCCACCTTGATGCGGTAGGTGTCCTCACCAATCCTGCAGACCACCTCTCCGGGTGTGAACCAGGTCTTGGTGCGGTGGGTGCCCATAGGGCGGGGTATGATCACCCACACCGGGTCTCTCACCCTGAACTTCTGCGCTGTCGAGCTCGGGGCGGACTTCTGACGCTCAGCATGCTCCTTCTCGAGCTGCTGGCGGATGTCACGCGCCGTTGCCTCTTGCCGCGCGAAGAATTCCTTGGCGTCCATCGCCATACCATCACCAGACAAGGGAAGTCCCCGACCCAGGGGGTCCCTGCTGAACAGAATCTGGTGAGGGGACAAACCACCCGGAGTGGGGGTGTCATGATGGGCCTTCAGAGCGGGCCACATCTCCTCAAACCAGGTCCGACGTGGATTGGTGATGTGAATCTTGCGCAGCTTCTCGAACAGCTGCCGTCCAGCGACTTCAGCACGGCCGTTGGACCGGCTGAGATAGGCGACACTCTTGGCGTGAAATATTCCCATGAGGGAACACATGGCCTTGAACCAGCCACCAGTAAACTGGGGCCCTCGGTCACTGCAAATGGTGCGGGGGATGTCAAAGACGGTCAGCCAATGACGAATCATCATGACTGCCACTTCCTTGGCAAGCAACCCCTTTTTGCGTGCCGGAACGGCTACTACGTAGCAACTGTGGCGATCCACACAAAGAACCACACAGTCAAAGGTCTCCTTGCCAATGTGCACTTCGGGCATGGAGAAGACGACCATGGCCACGCTCTCCATGGGCTGGTCCGGAACCGGGGTCCATTGGGCTTCCCCCTTGACGTTCCGGTTATCGGTATTGCAGGCCTGACAGACCGAGCAACCCTTCCTGACCTTCTTGATGGCAGTGTAGAGACCGATCTGGTCGATCTGGAACCGGCGCTGCATGTCAAGGGCTTGCTTCTTGACCCCTTGGTGCAGCATGTGGTGGTGCCAAGCTTCACATAGCTCGAGCACCTGGGACTCTGGTACTAGCAGCTTACCATTCCGGTAGAGCTTGCCATCTTCCTCAGTCAGCCCCTTTGGCCACTTCTGCCCGTCATCAGGGTCGGTTACAGCCCTATACTCGGCCGCAAAGGCCTCAGACTTGGCGTAGTCGTCCGTCCAGTCGTCCCGGAGGCAAGACTCAGGGAAGAGGTGCTTTTCGGACTCAGCTCCATCAGGGGCGAGTACTCTGACCGCTCTGCCCATCCTCGTTCCGAGGGGGGCATCCGCAGCCATAACGACGAAGCATTTGACACCCTGCTCATCCATCAGGCGCTCCATTTCAATGATCTTCTTGGCTTCAGCGGTCTCAGCCTCATCGCCATGGGCAGAGATATCCGTCATGCCCTTGCTGGCGGGATAGGCCCACCTGCTGAGACAGTCCGCCACGGTGTTGTCCTCCCCAGGAATATAAACAACCGTAAGGTCGAACTTGGCCAAGGTCTCATGCCATCTTGCCCGTCGGGAGGCGGGACCAGAGGGGGTGTCCACGTGCTCCTTGTGCCACGACTGCAGACTCTGATGGTCCGTGCAGACGGTGACGGGATGGAGGGCTATGTACCCAGCCCATTTCCTGAGAGCCATGACGATGGCATACGCCTCCTTTTCTCGGGGCGTCCACGTCCGTCTCTGGCCTTCCGCCAGGACTCGGCTCCAGAAGGCCACGGGCACGTGCCTCCCATCGTCAAGCACTTGTTCCAACACTGCGCCAACGGCGTAGTCGGAAGCATCGGTGCGCAGGACGAACCCTCAGTCGGGATCCACGAGGTGCAGACCCACTGCGGATAGCAGCGCCTGCTTCATCCCCTCAAAGTTCACGGTCGGAATCAGCAGTCCAGATCAGAGGCTTCTTGGACCCCTTCTTGGTCTCCTCTCGGTTGCCCTTGAGCATGGTCGTCATGGGGGCTGCATACTCGGCATACATCTTGATATACCCCGAGTAGTAGTTGCAGAACCCCAGATACGCCCGTAGCTCAGAGACCGTTTTGGGCTTTTCCCAGTGTTCAATCGCAGCCACTCCGCCAGGTATGGGCTTTAGCTGCCCGTTCCCGACTACGTGGCCAGCGAAGACCACCTCGCTTACCGCAATGGTGGCCTTGTCACTGCTGCCCGTGAGTTTGTGCCGAATCAGAAGGTCCAGCACTCGAGTGACGTCCCTCTCATGTGCCTCCAGGAGCTCGTCGTAGCTCATACTAGGGTTCCCTGACGCGATGATCACGTCGTCCACGAAGAGGTCCGCACAGTCACGCACCGGCTCAAGCAGGTTCTCGAGCATCCGCTGAAAAGCCGCATTGCCGTTGGTAACGCCCATGGGCATCACCTTCCACTGGAGAGGTCCAAGTGGGGTGCTCATGGCTGTGCAGGCACGGGACTCCTCGGCGAGAGGCATGTGATGATAACCATGTTTCAGGTCAATCACCGTGAAGATCTTCTGCCGGTGTTGTTTTTGCAGCATGTCCTCAATGAGGGGCAGCGTATAGCTGTCATGCTGGGTTTGGGCGTCTAGGCCGCGGTGGTTGACCGCGAGCCGCCACTCACGGGCCACCTTCTTGGGGACGACGAAACACGGAGAGGCCCATTCGGAGTGGCACCGCTCGAGCCAGCCTCTCTCGATGAAGTCACGGAGGATCTTCTCCATGGCCTCCTTCCTCTCGCCCCTCAGGGGAAACTCCCGGTGCCGATACACACGGGGGTCCTGCTTCAGTCGTATCTTGGCCTCACCATACGGTCCACGCACCGGTGGGGGAAACACAGGCTTTCCACTGAAGAAGGTGTCCCCATACTTCTGCCTCAGCCTGGCCCTCAATGCCTGAATCTTGGGGCAATCATCGGACTCCGCCTTGGCCTCTCCGGGCACTTGGACCACTGAACTTACTTGAGGGGTAGCGACCCCGCTTGATTCGGCTCAGGTGGTCTTCCCAGGTGGCCCAAAGGGCCATCTCTGGTCTTGCCTCGGAACAAGTCACCGTAGGTGGCTGGGTTACCCCTGATTGGCTCGTCCTGGCTGGACATGTGATCCAGTACCCTTCGCACGAAGATATCCCCGTCATAGGAACCAGAGACGATCGAGTCCACTTCCCACCAGGCTTTATCCTGGCCTTTGCCCTCACGCTGGTTTTCCCAGTCGTGAAAGGGCTGATCCATATACCCCTGAACCAGATCCAACTCCTCTTCTGTGAGGGGGTCTTCAGATTCAGGGGGAACCGCAAAGCATTGCCGCCATGGCTCTGCTATGATGCGGTTGACACACACGAAGTCCGTGCTGTCGGCCTGATCAAGGCCCCCATCCACATAGTGGAATTCCGTTGGCCATCTCTGGGGTGGCATGGGCTGTCCCTTAGCGTCCTGATAGACACTCTCTCCAGCCGGTAGGACGACCTTGTTCAAGGTCATGTTGGTCAATGAGACTACCCAATGTCGGGTACTTTCCTCCTTGGTGCAACCCATAGGAACAACCAGCACTGCCTTGGAGCGGTCCTTGCGGATCTTCGCTACCGCCCTTGGAATGTCCCATCGAGGGCAATGGATCCACATCAAGCCCTGATGCGGACCCCAGTGCTTGTTTCACGCGGAGTCCTGGGCGCCCCAGTACTTCTCACAAACCCGAAGATGGGCGGAGGTTCCTGAAGAGAACGCATCCAGGGCCAGATCCGAAGCTCCCAGGTCTGCAACCACTCGGCTCGCCACTTCCGGCATTACGCCGTACTCCTGGTTCGCTGGCCCAGTTGGCTCAGTGCCTAGTGCGGCTACTTCAAGCTGATTGCGTTCAGGGTGGATCCATTGGCATTCCACATGGTGCTCAGGTGACGAAGACCACAAGAGCTGGTCGTCCTGGTACAGGGTCATGGAGGCCTGGGCCGGGAGAACGCCGGAGTCCGTCTGCATCATGAAGTCGTACCCAACGATCATGTCCCAGTCCATCTCGGCCTCGTAGAGGCGAATGTGCAGGAGGATTTCCTTGCCGAGGTCTGGGCAGCGCAGCTCACAGTGGTTCACGAAATGCAGCCCAATGGCCGCCTCCTTCGTGCCTCCCACCATGTACTGGCCGTTCGCCACCTTCAGCCTGACAGGTTTCCGACTGTCGGTCAAACACTCTGGTGGAAGTAGGCCAGCCTTGACCAAGCTGACCTGTGCTCCCGTGTCGACCAACACGGCGAAGACCTTCTCCACTTCCCCGCATAAGGCACGGACCTTGAGATGCAACTGCTGCTTACGCCCAACTCGGCGCACGGCGTGCAAGCTCAGGATCTCTGGCCGTTCCAGAAGCTCAACAAGGGACGGGTGCAGGTCTTGGACAATGGGCTCAGGCTGCCCATCTGCAGCATCCAGCTGCGGTCCGGGTGATCCTCCGATACTCTCGGAAAGATCTTGAAGTACATCAAACACATTCTTGGTCGCGAAGGATGGACGGGTGCAAGGGTTCGTGCCTTCACTTGCCCTCACCCCGCCACCGCGACTGGGTGCTGGAGCGGGCCTTCTGCCCGCGGCAATCCCTTGGTTTTCACTGACTCCCGATTGGGATGGTGTGGCGCTTCCCACGACACAATCGTGCGACCGCCCTAGCTCGGGCCCTTGGCTGCAGGGGCTCCGCTAGGGGGCGTCGGTTGTGGAAGTAGGGGTGTTCTCTGCCGTGTCAACCTCGTTGATACCCTTCTTCCTCCTATTCCTAGGCTTCTTGTCCTTGTCCTTGTTCTGGTTATCCGACCTGGGAACCCAGTTCCTCTTGATCTTCTGGATCTCCTTGGCTAACTCGGTCCCCACCGACATCAGCTTGGGGAGCTCGTCCTTGTCCACCTCCACTTTGGCCTCCCGGATACCCGCAGGTGCACGCTTCTTCGACCCGTGCGCCTTCTTGTAGGCCTCCGTGTCAGCCTGGTGGGTGGGGCATGTTCGCTGGTCATGGTTGAAGCCTTTCCCCCTCCCATAACACACGAAACAGCCCTGAGGGTGAGCTCGTATGAACTTCCCAAAGAACAGCGGAGGGTCGCCAATGCGGCGGGGGTCCCTCTTCTCCTTCTTCTTCCAACCCGGCTGCAGGGGCTTCCAGCTTCCCCGGTTGCTCCCCGCGTTCAGGTTGTGGGCCACGAAGGCACAAACGGCCATCTCGGCGGGCTCATCGTCGTCGTCATCGTCGACGAGAGCCTCATTGCCATCGGCTCCCGCTGGGTCCATGGCAGCTTCCCCGCCAGGCCCCTCGCCAACGTAGTTGACGTCGCTGTCGCCAGGCCTCAACCCGCGGGTGTGGTGGAGGTTCCGGTACTCCTTGAGTACTTCCTCTCCAACCCATTCCAGGATCTCGTCGCAGCTCATCCGCGCCGGGATGGCCTGCAGACAGATGGTTTGGCCGCTCACGTCACATTCGTCAAGGCGCCACATCGCGGTCTTCTCGCGATCGCCCGAGACGGTGATGAGAGAGCGTTCCGCAGTGAGTGCCGTTTGACATCCCAGGCCCCGTTCCTCCTCGTCCAAGCCACCACGTTCGTATGATACTCTTTGGGGAGCATCATCTTGACCGTGTGGTTGGACTTGGCCCTCCTGCCTTTCTGCTTGGTGACCCTCTTGATCCATGCTTCCGGCAGCATGGAGAGCAGGCGAGCCCCCTCGTCACCCTCGTTCCAGTCCTCCACGTTGCGGCGGAAGAGGGTGTATTGCCCTCGGAAGTTTGGCCACTCCCGTAGGCGGATCTCCCGTCCATCATGCTGAAGCTTGATGGACTTCCACCGCTTGGCAGCCACCTGCGGAGCGTCTACCCGCTCCTGCTCGTTGAGCCACTTCTTGGCTTCCTTGAGGGTCTTGATTTTCCCCTCCTTGGTCGCCACGAAGTATAGCTCTTAGAGCACTTCCGGCAGGCGGTACCTGAACCATCTGAAGACATCTTTCTCCGCATCCGCGGAATCCATGTCTTCAGTGACGGTCACCCCCCAATGGTCCAGCTTCTCCAAGAAGCGGTCGAGGTTGAGGGGGTTGCCATCGTACATGGGGGGCTTGATGTCCTTCAAGTCTTCCCATACGGCGGCATCCGCGGCCTTAGAGACCATGAACGCCGGCCGCGAGGTCGACCGAGGTTCCCATCGGCCTCGCCCACAAACTCCCACGGCCGCCACGTCCATCTCCTCCATGGAATCCCTGTGGCTACGCCGCGGTTCCTCCATGTACGCTGAACCCAGATGCTCACGCCGTACCCCTTCCATGTATGCCTCCTCATCACGGAGCCGGCGGCTGCGTTCAGCGGCCTCCCGTCGTACACCACGCGGCGGGCTAATGTCGAACTCCTCCAGGTCTTCCTCCGCCAACATCCCGACATCCCACTCAACGTCTCCTCCAGGGACCTCATCCCTGAATCCACCATAACGTCCGGCAGCCATTGGGATTGGCTCCGGGGCTGGTGCGGGGCGTTGGGGGCGTACCAGCGTCCGCCGTGGGGCACGGCGGTTGTGGTAGTCCGCCATGAGCCACTCATCACGCCACTCCTCGCTGCCACTGCCGGGCGGCACGCGCTCGTTGCGGCGGCCCGCGCTGTGGTGAGAGGGGGCGCTGAGAGAGGGGGCACTAGCGCTGGGGCGACTCCTGGAGGCTCCGCTGGGGGCGTGGGGTCTGCCTGGACCTGGTCTGGGTCCCCGGGTGGGTGGTCGCTGCCGACGCTCCCACGCGCTTCCAGCGCATCCAGCTTCTGCTGCAGGGCGCTGATGACCTTGTTCAGCGACCTGGTCTCACCCCTGGCGATGTCCAGCAGCTTCTGGGTGGCAGTGGCGACCTGGGCGCTCTTGACCATCTCGATCTTGGCGATGTCCAGCTCCCTCTGTGCGCGCGCGGCGACCCTGGCGATGCGAGTCATCTCGCCCTTGCCCGTGTCTACCTCGCGCTCGAGGGACTGGACCCTCCTGCGGAGGTAGACAATTTACCGCCGGGTGGCATCCGGGTCGCCGTCCCCTGGTGGGTCCTCGGGGTCCCCAGGGGGCCCTCCAGGAGGGCCTCTGCCGGGTCCACCCGGTCCAGGGGGTCCTCCCTTGCCCGGTGGTCCGCCTCCAGGGGGTCCACCTGGTGGGCGTCCTCCAGGGGGTCCTGATGGTCCTCTGCCAGGGGGTTCCGGTGGGTCTCGGTGGGTCCGAGGATGGGCGCTTCCTCGTGATGTCCAAGTCCATGTCGTCATCCTCCTCCATGTCGCCCCACCTGGGCGTCTCGGTCTCGGAAGACTCCGAGCTCCGGTAGGGAGGAAGGAGATCCTCCTCCTCACCTTCCAGCTCCATGGCAACGTCTCCGCCCCCCTGAGCCAGCCACTCCTCGGCGATGTCGGCGGCCTCGTTCATCCCCGTCGCTGGCGGTGAAGAAGGGGTCGCTGTCGTGGGGGTGTCAAACCGCTGGCCTCCGTGTCCCCTCGGGGGTCTTTTTCCTTGCCCTTTCTCCGTCGATGGGCAGTGGGGCCACTGCTCCCACTGCTGCCCGTGTCCGCCTCATCCAGCGTCATCTTGGAAGAGGCGTCCCCTTTGAAGAGCTTTCGAAGGGTCTCCACTCGGGATCCTCCCGGGGGAGTCTCGCGGCGGAGTTTGGCCTCTGCCTCCTCCATTGCTGCGGCGGTGGCTGCGGCAGCTCGCCTTTCGGCCTCTCCCCGGGCACGAGCCGCCTCGGCTTCCCGGGTCTGCTGCAGCCGAGCCTTCTCTGCTTTCAACGCCGCCAGCTCCGCCTCCGTCTTGGCCCTCTCCTCAGCGACCTTCCATCGCGCGGCCTCGATGGCGTCCTTCTTGGCGGCGTCCGCCTCGGCCTTGGCCGTTGCCTCGGCGTTGGCCCTTTCCTCCGCCTCCTTCTTTGCCCTCTCTTGGGCAAGCGCCTCTTCCAGCGCCTTCACCTCGGCCTCCTTGCAGGCAATGGCCTCCTGTGTCAGGCGGGCTTCCTCGTCGGCTGCCGCCACCTCACATTTGACCTGGGCAATCGCTGCCTCACGGGCGGCAGCGGCCGTGAGTCTGGCTGCAATGCGTGGATGGCCATGCCATGCTGCCACCCTGCAGCCTCTTGCTGGGCGATGCCGACGGCGCCCTCCATGGCAGCGTGCTGCTGCGTGGCCCGTTGCCGGGCAACCTGAAGGTTGCAGGGCACTCCACAGGCGCGCTCACAGGCGCGCGCCACGTCCCTATGGTCGGGAGCGACGCTGCCGCTGGAGCTGGCCTGGTTGGCCGGCATCCTCCCGCGGTGGGCCGACTCCACGTCGCTGCTGGGGCCTGACTTCCTCAGGAGCAGCTGACGGGGCTTGGCCTTGGCGTGCTTGGCGACTTGGAGGAAGTTGCCAACGGTGGTGGAGCCGGGGTGGTGACCGCCATTGGCCCGGTGGGGACTTCGGGCTGGGGTTCTGCCCTTGGCGCCTTGGGCGGCTCCGGCGGCCAGGGACTCCTGGTACTCCTGCCACTTTTGGTCCCGCTTTCTGTCCCCGGCAGACTGCTTCTCCTTCCCCGGAGACGCGCTGCTGCTGCTGCCCTGCAGCCTGCGCTCGCTCCCCGGTTCCGGGAAGTTCTTCTCGATCAAGTCCCACATGGAGACGTTGATCGAGGCGCCCGACGGGTACTCGTTGGGCTTCTCGTCCTCCTCAATCCCGTCGGGGCGCAGCCCTTCGCCGGGCCTCTCCGGCCGGGTTCAGACCCTCCAGCGCCTCTGCTGGAAGCAGAAGGCAAACCCTTCCACCCGCAGCCAGTCTTCGACTGCCTGCAGGCGGTTCGGGCCCATGTCCTGGCGGAGCTCGAAGCTCCCGGGCATGCTGCCTTCGCACTGGGGGTGGCTGTGGCGGTAGTGCTGGTCCCAAACCAACCCACGCAGTAGGCGCACTGCATGGGGGTCGGGCCGCGGCCACGTCTTGCCCGCTTCTTGCCAGTTTACCATGGCAGCGGGGGGGCGTAGTTGGTCTTGAGGTCCTTGCTGGTCACTCGTTCAGCTCAACGAACTGGTCCTGGTGGTGTTTGTTGAGGCGGGTGATGCAGCACTGGACTGGGAGTGCGGCCGGTGCTGGTCAGCCGGTGGTTGTGGAAGTGGTTGCTGTAGCTGGGAGTGCGGCCTTGCTGGTCGGCCGAGGGAACTCGTTGATGACTGAGTTCCCGTCCCCGCACTTCCTTCACGGACTCGGCTCTGTCGCTGTGCGGCGCTGCGAGCTGCTGCGCTGCGCCGCAAGCTGCGAGCTGCGAGCTGCTGCACCGCGCTGCTCGGGGTTGGTGGCCCCGAGTGGCACGCGAGGGATGGGTAACCCCGCGGCGGTGAAACGCTTTTGACGCGTTCCCGTGGGGGGCCTGGCCATGGGACGCTGCAGTGGACACGCGCAAGTGAGCAGGCAGGCAAAGCACTACGTTCACAGGGGCATCATTGCGCTCATGTCATGTGACAAAGCGTTTCAGGATCCTTGCCACTCTGAAACAAGGGAACAAAAGTATGAACAGCAACACATCAGGATATGTACACATGGGGTTAAGACTGGACTTGGGGTAAGGGCATCACAGGACAATACACACTCAGTCCTAACTCGTATCCCAATCCCAGGTCCGACCCTCTCAGTGGCTGGTGGGGGCGGGGGCTCAAAAACATCCCATGCCCTGCTCAGTCCGGACCCTGAAACCCCGCCAATAGGGGGGGTGTCCCGCCCAGCCACAGGCGAGTTCCTGGAAACCAAGTAGCTCCAAGGCCAACCGACAGTAGCTCCCCGGGCTCCCTTAACAGCAGGTACCACCTCCCCTTCTGAGCCAGAGATATGGCCCCGCCATTCTCCCCTAGGGGTTGGTAGCTGAAAATGGGCTGTTTCAGCCCAAACTGATATTAGCTCAAAAATCTCCACAATTGACCCCTCAACCAGACCTGCCAGAGGTAGGGACGAGGCAACTGACCCTGTGCCCTTCGAGTACAAACCCCTTCAGAGCCCTCACCCAACCTGGTTCCCTCTGAGGTCCCGGCATCAGGGCACCACGGGTTCGTCAGGTGGGGTCATGCTGCCAAAATCACCAAAATTGGCATCATTCTCACGCGTGGCTCGCCCGGCCAGGGCAAGGCCAATGGCCCACAGGATAGGAGGCGAGACCCGAGACTTTCATCTGAGTGTACAACTTGAAATTGGCTCCGGGCTCCGCGTGGGTAGAGAGAAATGGGGCCGCCAATTGACCACACGGGGGGGGTGAAATTGGGGTCCCAAAAGGGGGTGATTTTGGCTGCTCGAAATGAGCCAAAATTCGGGGGTGCTCCCAATAGTATATCTCCACGCCGGCCTGGAGATCGGATCTGTCATTCCACACACGATCCACCAGGGGTTTACTGGGGCTCCCATGCTCTTGGCTACCAAAGATCACCATGCCACTCGGCCTGGTGACAATCCCAATTGGATCCACAAATGCCAAAATGGCAAAATTGTCCACAGTCACTTTGGGCTAGCACCCTAACGAAGGTTGCTCCGCTTCGCCCACGTGGTCTGTGAGCCATGAAGACCAATGTCCATAACACCCATGTCATATATAGTCCATTGGTCGATGAGTCTGGCGTGCAAGAGGGTGCTGAACATGGTGCACGGCGGGCAGAAAATGTGGAAAATTGCTCAAAATGGCCAAAAATGCGCACACTCATGGTTGGGGCAAATGGGGCACATGCCCGACTTGGACCCGAGTGTGACATAGAGTTGGTATCAAGTCATATGCGTCCAACATATCTTTTGGGCGTCGCCCAACTCCTCCAGTTTCGGGAATGGCAGGGTCGCCAAGTGAGCCCATGATTTGGGATGGTCCCAAATCGCCAACATGGCGGCCACATTATGCCAAGCCCAAGAGGAGTGATTCGCCGGATCCAAGATATAATGGGCACGAAAGTATGTACCCCCAAAACATACTTGGGTCATGATGTCAATTGGGCGCAACGTTGAGATACACGGTCGCCACTTGACATCATGACGGGCAAAAAACAGCAATATTGGCGAAAAAACAATTAAAAGTGCCTTGAGAGGCGCACAAATATATTATAATATCTTCGGCTTGGATTGAGTAATCGGCCAATTCTTCTAAATACAATGATCTGACACCAATGACCTTCGATTCCACATATGTGCTCCACTTGGGGCGCTTTGGAAGGTCGCGCGCGCTGCCTCCCAAGTGGGCACATGCAAAAATGGAATATTGCAAGAAAACACACCTTGCTCGCAACGCATCGCTTTTGGAGCGCTGCACAAGCGTCTCTTCACGAAGGTTAGGCTTGCGAGTGTTGGTTGGGAATACAATGAAGGGCCTCGTGCGATATGGCGTCCATTGGCGGGTTAGTCTTGGAATGGTGCACCCGCCAAATGGGCACGCGATATGACACCAAATATGGCATATAACCCTATCCAAGCCTTCTACACCCAACCTAGTGGCCTAGAACCAAAGTATGCCTATATTCTAATGTAACTTTGGTCCCTTAACACGCATGCAAGTGCTGTGGTCGAAAGTCGACCTCCTTTCGGAAAGCCAAATTTTAGCATGCACGCAAAATATATTGCCAATATGTATATGGAGATCATATATGCACTATCCGGGGAAGACAAGCGATATGCCCCGGATGTAGAGGCAAGCAAGGGTGGGACAAACACCAACTCCACATACTTCTACACGTACTTGGACGCCAAGTACGTGAAAAGTGCACTTCTTGGAGAACACTCAAAATGAATAACCCTTTGGGCCTATTGGGTTGGGATCCTTTGGCCTCGTCCTATGCCTATGGGGGGCAAAACCTCATACACAGTGCCTACGAGGCACGTTAGTTCGTCCTTGGGCGCTTGAACGCTCGTAACCCTTGTTATTCCACTTGGGGGTTCAAAGCGCCTTCGGCTGCCCAGATTTTCTGGGAAAAATCTGGGACGTGATCCGTTATATCAAGGAAAAAATTGCGGATCACTCGAAGACTGTTTCAGTCTTAACTTCAAGAGAAATCGTATTATAGATTTATCTAATGCAGTCCACGGAAAGGGCGACGACAGGCGGCGCGACTGCGGCGATTTCACGTCAATTGGAAATCGCGGTAGAAATCGGGTGTTTCACCGATTTCCGACCGAGAATCGCCTAAGACAATAAAGTCATGGTAAATCTACATTGATTCAATGGTTAAGGATCGGATTCCAGATCCCGCGGATTAGAAAACAGGGATATCCCGCTGTCAACGGCTTCCGCACGGGTGTGACGGCTCACAGGCCTCCGGGCCATGGGCCATGGGTTCTGGGTACCGCTTCAATACGCTCCAGTTTGGTAGATGCATTTGGAAGAGGGATTGCCTGAAAAAGAACAGGCACACGTTCTACCTGAAACGCTGCATGACGCACCCCCAGGTGCCGACAGGGCTGATGCCATCGTCTGCATTGGCAAAATTTCAGGAGCCGTCGGGACCTCTGGCGGATGTACCACAATTGGGTCCATGGATGTGGTGTACCAGGTGTCCAAGGCATCAAGGCGCGATGCAAGGATGGCACAATGCTGCAAGAGCGTCCCCGCCGTAACATAGCACTTTGCAGTGTTACGATTCCACACCTTAGGTTGATCTGCTGTGCTAGACGGGGCTTGTTGGGTAATCTTGGTGGTAGGTGTGGAAGAACTACTCCTGTTTAGGACAGGATCATCCGCGGCAGATCACACAGGAGGGACCGCTGCCGCCTGGACTGGATTATCTGGGGAAAGGTGGCCAGAGACCCCGGACTGAATCATCTCGGGCTGAGTAAGAAGAAGCGGCCACATCCCCCAGAACTGGATAATCCGGGGAAATGTGGCCTGACGCCCAGGACTGGATCATCCGTGGCAGAATAAGAAGGAGGGGCCACGACCCCCAGGACCGGAACATCCGGGGAAAGGAGACGGGACGCCCCGTACTGGGGCGTCTGGGGCTGAACAAGCAGGAGGAGCCGCCGCCCCCCGGACTGGACTATCCGGGGAAAAGGGACGGCAAGACGTAGCAGACTGCAACATCCGGGGCTGAACAGGACGGAGCGGCCACAATCCTCAGGACCCGAACATCCGGGGAAATGTGGCCTGAGGCCTCCGGCTGGATCTTCTGGGGCGGATCAAGCAGGAGTCCCCACCCCACGGACTAGAGCCTCGGGGGAAGAATAGCGGCCAGAAGTGAAGGAGACATGAGGCCGAGGGCGAGGTATAGCACCAATGCAGTGATGACAATGAGGCCTTGCTGAGGAAGCGAAGCAGTGATGAGGAAGAGTCTGAGTTGAAGGGACAATGCAGCCGGGAGGACAACACCGAGGTGAAGCAGCGATACGGTGGAGGGGATGAGGCCCCGGTAATGCAGTGATGCGGCGTACAGGACGAGGCCGTGGATATGCAGCAATGCACAGATGAGGACGAGTCCTGGCTGATGCAGTGAAGCAATTATGAGGACAAGGCTGTGGTGATGCAGGGATGCAGACAAGTGAACAAGGCCGTGGTGATGCAGAGATGCAACCATGAGGACGACGACGTGGTGATGCAGCGATGCAGCAACGAGGACGAGCCCGTGGTGAAGCAGTGATGCTGTGACCAGGAAAAGGCCATGGTGATGTAGCCATGCAGTGATGAGGACAAGGCCTTGGAGTGCCCTGGACTGGATCATCTGGGGAAAAATGAGAAGGAGCGGCCATAACCCCCAGGGCCTGCATCAACCGGGGAAATGTGACCTGACACCCGGGACTGGATCATCCGGGGACAAGTGGCGGCCTAACCCTCCGGACGGGATCATCCGTGGCTGATCAAGCAGGAGGAGCCACCTAGCCCAACGACAGGATTATCCTTGAAAAGTGGCAACCAGGCGCCCTGGACTGGAATATCCAGGGCTTAACAATCTTTATTATGGGGTCACACCAGCAGGCACCACCAACCAACAAAGGCGGAGGCGGAGAAATGCGTGGCAGAATCTCCAACACCAGGGACTAACATGACCGGCGTAGGAGCAACCCGCGGGCAAGGCACGAAACAGTACATCCGGCCCGCGCCACCGGGTGGAAGGCAGCCCGGTTGCAGAAACGCCCCAAGGAGGCCATGAAGAAGTGGACCATGAGGACCACGAACCATCGCGGAAGGCAAGAACGCAGAGACGGCGGAGGAGAAAGAAAATGGGGCCACCAGGTGCTCAGGTGAAGGAAAAGCAGCCTCAGCGGCGAGCAGAGTAGCGCTTGGTGACATTGCTGAAAGGCAAAGGGAGAAATGTGTGGTGGCGTCTCCAAAAGAAGAAGAAAAAAGAAAGGGCGAAGTAGGAGCGGCGCTTGCACATGGCACCAAACCGGGACTGGGGCAGCGCGTGGTAACGTCCCTGTGGTGGGAGGAGGGTGGCGAGGCGAACCCACGGAGGAGGAGCAGAGGCAGGAATGAAGAGACGGGGGTAGGAGCAACTTGTGCATTGGGCACAAAACGGTCCTTCAGGCCTGCGAGAAAGGGTTGCTGGCGCCCGGGTGAGGTATAAACACGCTAAGTAGGTCACGGGACGCGGGGACTGGGCCAGCGACAGGATGTGGCAAAGGGTAACCGGACATCGCTGGGTTGCAATCAGATCAGAGCGGGATACAAATAGGCGACAGAAAGAGCCATCCAACAGCCACGTGGGATCGGGAGTCCAGTGGCCACGGAGAGGTAAACCATGGGCCAACTATGGGGAGCCTGACCACGAAAAATCAGCAAAGTGCCCTGGACTCCAAGACGGCCTTGAGGTGTCAATAGGGGTGAGAGCTGAATCTCAGGCCCCCCAGTCAATGGCCTGAGTGAGCATTGGTTCCTGCGAGAGCAGAACCCGGGGAACGGGGAAACGGTCTCCCCGCCGCCCCCAGCTGCGGATGGACGACGACCGAGTGCATGTAGGAGCCATTTGGGGACTCCAGCCCCTCAGGGATGGCGAGTGGTGGAATGTGATTGAGAGCAATTCTGCCGTGTTGCCGACGGCTATCCACAGGAGACCCACCTGTATGCACCCGAAAGGCTGTGCTGGGGGGGGTAGGCCGGCACTTCGAAAGGGGACAAGATCGAGCACGCATGAGGGCGTTGCCTGAAGGAAACCTACTGCCGGTCATGCCCCGAGGGAACCTGGTTGCAGTTCCCGACTGTGAGGTGAGACGCCAGGGGAACTGATGGTGTAGAGCTCCCCTTCCTGCCAGAGGCGGCCACCATGTAAAACAAACAAGGAGATGTTGGATGAATCTGCGGACCCGGTCGCCCTTGCTTACTTACTTACTGCCCCTGGACGCCAATAGTGTGAAGCAGTAGAAGCGGTCAAAGTCGGTGGACCACAACACGTTTGGACTTTGCTACAAAATTTCGCGTGACCGGCAGGGGATGAAGCCTACCTAGCACAGGAAGAAAATTGGTGAGGTTTGCTTGGGCCTATTTATGCACCACGTGTTCTTATCAAATCGCAGCAAACGCTTATAACAGGCCAATGCATTCTCCAAGTTAATAATGCAAATGTGACCCTTTACCACCCTGAGGCTGATCACATGCCATATTTTGCGGGCACTTTAGGGGTCATCTTCGTGACAACAATGATTCAAAAAATCCAACAAATCTTTGAGCGATGAGGAGGTCTGCTGACGGTGAGTGGTTTTCGCCGCTCTAGTGATTCTAATGATTTCCAATCACAGAATTGGAGTGCTAATAATCATGCGTGATTCAGTATCCATCCTGTAATTGGGACCAAAGCCCCAAACCATTGGAAGAGCTTCTCGACCAACTCGTTATAGTTGTGTTGTAGCCCATCAAACGGTTGCGGGTACTAATCATTATTTTTACCAGCCTGATTATAAAACTTTTCAACCATGCGCATCTGGTAAGGGTGGTATGCGGATAGCGCCATAGTTCTGCGGACCTGCGGGGGGGCCCCCGTCACTGGAGACACGTTGCACGACTGAGTGAGGCGAGTACGTTCGTTATCAGGGCGGCGTGAGAACATCTTCCTAAGGGAACTTATCTGATCACCGGAGGGAATGTCCTCCACATTACCCCTCCAAGCCCGGTTTGTTCGTCTTGGTTCTGTCTCGTGGCTTTGCTCCTCTTTCTCCTTCCATTCCGTGTTGACCGTTTCTTACGCCTTAGCAGTGGCCGACCTCGAAGATTTGGTGTTATGCTCGTATGCTCGTTTGCGCATCGGCTCCCACCCAGGGGGAGGCCACATACGCTCCAGGTGGGTGGATGCAGTTGGAAGAGGTATTGCCTGAAAGAGGAAGAGCACACCTTCCACCTGACACGCCGGGTGACGCACCCATGGGTGCCAACAGGGCGGATGCCATCGGCTGCATTCGCAAAATTTCAGGAGCTGTCGGGACCTCGGGCGGATGTACCACTATTGGGTCCATGTATGTGGTGTACGAGGTGTCCAAGGCATCAAGGCGCGATGCAAAGATGGCACAGTGCTGCAAGAGCGTCTCTGCCGCACAATAGCACTTTGCAGTGTTACTCTTCCACACCTTAGGTTGATCTGCTGTGCTACACCGGGTTTGTTGGGTAATCTTGGCGGTAGGTGTGGAAGAACTACTCCTGTTTAGGACTGGATCATCCGGGGCAGATCGCCCAGGAGGAGCAGCTGCCGCCTGGACTGGATTATCTGGGGAAAGGTGGCCAGAAGCTCAGACTGAATCATCTCGGGCTGAGTAAGAAGGAGCGGCCACATCCCGAAGGACTGGATCACCCGGGGAAATGTGGCCTGACGCCCAGGACCGGATCATCAGTGGCAGAACAAGAAGGAGGGGCCACGACCCCGAGGACCGGAACATCCAGGGAAAGGAGACGGGACGCCCCGGACTGGGGCGTCTGGGGCTGAACAAGCAAGAGGAGCCGCCGCCCCCCGGACTGGACTATCCGGGGAAAAGGGACGGCAAGACGCACCGGACTGCAACATCCGGGGCTGAACAGGACGGAGCGGCCACCATCCCCAGGACTGGAACATCCGGGCAAATGTGGCCTGAGGCCTCCGGCTGGACCTTCCGGGGCGGATCAAGCAGGATTCCCCACCCCACAGACTAGAGCCTCCGGGGAAGAATAGCGGCCAGAAGTGAAGGAGCCATGAGGATGAGGCCGAGGTATGGCACCAATGCAGTCATGACAATGAGGCCTTGCCGAGGAGGCGAAGCAGTGATGAGGAAGAGGCTGAGTTGAAGGGACAATGCAGCCGTGAGGACAACGGTGAGGTGAAGCAGCGATACAGACCGAGGGGAGGAGGCCCCGGTGATGCAGTGATGCAGCGTACAGGACGAGGCAGTGGAGATGCAGCAATGCAGAGATGAGGACGAGTCCTGGCTGATGCAGTGAAGCAATTATGAGGACGAGGCTGTGGTGATGCAGGGATGCAGACAAGTGGACGAGGCCGTGGTGATGCAGAGATGCAACCATGAGGACGACGCCGTGGTGATGCAGCGATGCAGCAACGAGGACGAGCCCGTGGTGAAGCAGTGATGCTGTGACCAGGACGAGGCCCTGGTGATGTAGCGATGCAGTGATGAGGACAAGGCCTTGGAGTACCCTGGACTGGATCATCTGGAGTAAAACCAGAAGGAGCGGCCATAACCCCCAGGACTGCATCAACCGGGGAAATGTGACCTGACACCCGGGACTGGATCATCCGGGGACAAGTGGCGGCCTAACCCTCCGGACGGGATCATCCGGGGCTGATCAAGAAAGAGCGGCCAGAACCCGCAGGACTGGATCATCCGGGCAAATGTGGCCTAACCTTCCGGACGGGATCATCCGTGGCTGATCGAGCAGGAGGAGCCACCTAGCCCAACGACAGGATTATCCTTGAAAAGTGGCAACCAGGTGCCCTGGACTGGAATATCCAGGGCTTAACAATCTTCATTGCTTACCTGGGCGTCACACCAGCAGGCACCACCAATGGACAAAGGCAGAGGCGGAGAAATGCGTGGCAGAATCTCCAACACCAGGGACTAACATGACCGGCGTAGGAGCAACCCGCGCGCAAGGCACGAAACAGTACATCCGGCCCGCGCCACAGGGTGGAAGGCAGCCCAGTGGCATAAACGCACCGAGGAGGCCATGAACAAGTGGACCATGAGGACCACGAACCATCGTGGAAGGCAAGAACGCAGAGACGACCAAGGGGAAACAAAATGGGTCCACTAGGTGCTCAGGTGAAGGAAAAGCAGCCTCAGCGGCGAGCAGAGTATCGCTTGGTGACATTGCTGAAAGGCACAGGGAGAAATGGGTGGTGACGTCTCTGAAAGAAAAAGGAAAAAGAAAGGGCGAAGTAGGAGCAGCGCTTGTACATGGCACGAGACCGGAAACAGGGCAGCGCATGGTAACGTTCCTGTGGTGGGAGGAGGGTGGCGAGGAGAACCCACGGTGAGGGAGCAGAGGCAGGAACGAAGAGACGGGGGTAGGAGCAACTTGTGCATTGGGCACAAAACGGTCCTTCGGGCTTGGGCAAAAGGGTTGCTGGCGGCCCGGTGAGGTATAAACAGGATGTGGCAAAGGGTAACCAGACATCGCTGAGTTGCAATCAGATCAGAGCGGGACAAAACAGGCGACAGAAAGAGCCTTGCAACAGCCACATGGCATCGGGAACCCAGTGGCCACAGAGAGGTAAACCATGGGCGGACTATGGGGAGCCTGACGACGGAAAGTCAGGAAAGTGCCCTGGACTCCAAGACGGCCTTGAGGTGTCAATAGGGGTGAGAGCTGAATCTCAGGCCCTTCAGTCAATGGCCTGAGTGCGCGTTGGTTCCTGCGCGAGCAGAACCCGGGGAACGGGGAAATGGTCTCCCCGCGGCCCCAAGCTGCGGATGGACGACGACTGAGTGCATGCAGGACCCAAGTGGGGACTCCAGCCCCTCAGGGATGGGGAGTGGTGGAATGTGATTGAGAGCAATACTGCCGTGTTGCAGACGGCTATCAACAGGAAACCAACCTGTATGCACCCGAAAGGCTGTGCTGGGGGGAGTAGGCCGGCCCTTCGAAGTGGGACGAAATGGAGCACGCATGAGGGCGTTGCCTGAAGAAAACCTACTGCTGGTCATGCCCCGAGGGAACCTGGTTGCAGTTCCCGACCGTGAGGTGAGACGCCAGGGGAACTGATGGTGTAGGGCACCCCTTCCCGCCAGAGGCGGCCACCATGTAAAACAAACAAGGAGATGCTGGATGAATCTGCGGACCCGGTCGCCCTTGCTTACTTACTTACTGCCCCTGGACGCCAAAAATGTGAAGCAGTAGGGACGGTCAAAGTCGGTGGACCACAACACGTTTGGACTTTGCTACAAAATTTGGCGCGACCGGCAGAGGAGGAAGCCTACTTAGCACAGCAAGAAAATTGGTGAGGTTTGCCTGGGCCTATTTATGCACCACGGTTTCTTATCAAATCGCAGCAAACGCTTATAACAGGCCAATAAATTCTCCAAGTTAATAATGCAAATGTGACCCTTTACCACCCTGAGGCTGATGACACGCCATAGTTTGCGGGCGCTTTAGGGGTCATCTTCGTGACAACAATGATTCAAAAAATCCAACGAAACTTTGAGCGATGACGAGGTCTGCTGACGGTGAGTGGTTTTCGCAGCTCTAGTGATTATAATGATTTCCAATCACAGAATTGGAGTGCTAACAATGATGCGTGTTTCAGTATCCATCCTGTACTTGGGTCAAAAGCCCCGAACCATTGGACAAGCTTCTCCACCCACTCGTTATAGTTGTGTTGTAGCCCATCAATCGGTTGCGGGTACTAATCATTATTTTTACCAGCCTGATTATAAAGCTTTTCAACCATGCGCATCTGGTAAGGGTGGTATGCGGATAGCGCCATAGTTATGCGGACCGTCGGGGGCACCCCTCTCACTGGAGACACGTTGCACGACTGAGTGAGGGGAGTAAGTACGGTATCAGGGCGGCGTGAGAACATTGTTCCTAAGGGAAGTTATCTCATCACCGGAGGGAACGTCCTCCACATTACCCCATCAAGCCTGGTTCGTTGGTTTTGGTTCTGTCTCGTGGCTTTGCTCCTCTTTCTCCTTCCACTCCGTGTTGACCGTTTCTTATTCCTTAGCAGTGGCCGACCTCGAAGATTTGGTGTTACTTCCGTTCTTCGGTATGCTCGTTGCGCATCGGCCCCGACCCAGGGAGAGGCCACATACGCTCCAGGTGGGTAGATGCAGTGGGAAGAGGTATTGCCTGAAAAAGGAAGAGCACACCTTCCACCTGACACGCCGGGTGACGCATCCATAGGTGCCAACAGGGCGGATACCATCGGCTGCATTCGCAAATTTTCAGGAGCCGTAGGGACCTCTCGCAGATGTACCACAATGGAGTCCATGGGCGTGGTGATACAGGATCCATCCTGTAATTGGGTCAAATGCCCTGAACCATCCGTAGAGCTCCTCCAGCCGGTCGTTATAGTTGTGTTGTAGCCCATCGAACGACTGCGGGTACTAATCATCATTTTCACCAGCCTGATTATAAAATGTTTCAACCATGCGCATCTGGTAAGGGTGGTATGCGGTTAGCGCCATACTTATGCGGGCCGTCAGGGGCGCCCCCCTCTCTGGAAACAAGGCGCACAACTGAGCGAGGCGAGTAAGTACATTATCTGGGCGACGTGAGAACATTGTTCCTAAGTGAACTTATTTCATCACCGGAGGGAACGCCCTCCACATTACCCCTCCAAGCCTCGTGGCTTCGCTCCTCTTTCTCCTTCCACTCCGTGTTGACCGTTTCTTACTCCTGAGCAGTGGCCGACCTCGAAGATTGGGTGTTACTTCCGTTCTTCGGTATGCTCGTTTGCGCATTGGCTGCCACCCAGGGGGGGGCCACATACGCTCCGGGTGGGTAGATGCAGTGGGGAGGGCTATTGCCTGAAAGAGGAAGAGCACACCTTCCACCTGAAACGCCGGGTGACACACCCATAGGTGCCGACAGGGCGGATGCCATCAGCTGCACTGGCAAATTTTCAGGAGCAGTAGGGACCTCTGGCGCATGTACCACAATGGGGTCCATGGGTGTGGTGTACGAGGTGTCCAAGGCATCAAGGCGCGATGCAAGGATGGCACAGTGCTTTGAGAGCGTCTCTGCAGCAACATGGCACTTTGCTGTCTTACA
This sequence comes from Eutreptiella sp. 'Long Island Sound 2002', assembly GCA_964036045.1. Lineage (NCBI taxonomy): Eukaryota > Euglenozoa > Euglenophyceae > Eutreptiales > Eutreptiaceae > Eutreptiella > Eutreptiella sp. 'Long Island Sound 2002'. Next base: position 133,924,104 of record OZ038379.1, read on the forward strand.
GAACGACATCTTAAGATGATCTGACGTGCTAGACGGGACGTTTTGGTAATCTTGGCGGTAGGTGTCGAAGAACTACACCTTCTTAGACTCCGTCGACAGGAATGGAGGGGGGTATTCCCCGCAGGATAGGCTGAGACAACCGCTTACCGCAACAGATTGTGCGAGCTTCTTGTGAGATTGCTGCTGTGAATGATTCTTGCACTGCAAAGCAAGTACCTTGGACGTGAGGTTCTGGATGCACATTTCATAGTGCACCATGCACCTAGAACTGTCAGATGTGTGTTGCAGAATGTCATACCCCCGTGTGGGAGCGGAGACCCCCGAACGATGGATTTGAAAGCACCAGCCGCCAGCAGAGGGTGTACAAACATTACCCAACCCTCTGGCTGTCCCGGGGGCCACAGAAAGGGCACTGATTGCACCAGAGCTAATGTAAGCGCCCCCCCACTTGCAAAAAGATCCCCAGCAACCGCCTGTCCCAGGTATGATCGCATCAGGTCGGGAATGCGATCCGGCCCCCTCTCGAAGTAAACCATCAGCAGAGGAGATCAGGCCGCGGACGAATCATCAGTATCAATGAGCCTGGCAGATATTTTTAGACCTTGTCCATCACATTAGAGGCTAGCGACTAATAAGCCAGGTAGATGATATCCACAGATTGTCACCAAAAACAGGCTCAAGGTCCAACGGAGTCCCAGTAGCCCTCCCCCCCCTACACAAACACGCAAAGCACAGCTGCGGTTGGGCTCATCAGTATGGAACGTTGTGGGGCCTGTGCCTAAGCTCAATCGGACTATTGCTGAACGCACCTCCACCTGATTCTCTCCCCCCCAACCCCTGCATGATTTGCTGCACGCAACGTCCGACAATCATCCACTAGGGATGCGCCCGGCCTCGTACGACTCATGGGCACTGGAGGCTCAACGATGGCGAGATCTCGTGGAGATTCCTGGGAAGATTGCACAATGAGGCATGGGTGACCCCGTTTCCCAGTCATGGGTGTCAGGGTTTCCTGAACCACTGTGGTATGACCTCACGTCCCCTACACAGGCTCACAGGATGGGAGCGATGTGGCAACAGGGATGGAGGAATGGCAGTTGCCACTGCGCCAAAGCACCCTGCAGCCCTCACCCTTGTCGTCACTCCCAGCCTGCCAGGTTGAGAGGTGATAGCGGACGGCTTCATCATTGACGATGACCATTGGGTGGTGACGGGTCTCCAGGGTCGTTACTGGTGATCCCATTACCAGTGCCGGCTGAGAGGAAGTATCGCTAAGCACCACGGCTGAGTCCTCTACCTAAGACGGGTGCTTCCTCTTCCCGCTCATATGAGCCGGTCAAGACTGCCGATCAATGGGGTATGCCTCATGTGGATCATTGTTTCCAGAGATTGCTGTATGAAGATAAAGGCCTCGCTTCCAAGCCTCACATGATTACAAGGATAAGGTGTAGATGGACATAGACAGCAAAATCCATAGTTGATTTGCTCGTAGTGGGGCTAATTGCGCCCTGCCAACCACAGATTCCGTCTGACGCGGGGCTACAACAAGACTCGCAGCGACCATGGCTCCTCGGAGTTCACCACAATGAGTCCCATTACGCCATCATACCCCAGGCAGCAAAGCGCAGGGAGACAGCCGGATATGGCTCATGCACGAGAACGTCAGTGTCTACTACTCGCCATACCCTGGCAATAGTAGCGATTCACAGGTCGTTTGCTCACATTAATGGTCCTCTATGTCCCACCTGAGGGTGAACAGGTATTTCTTCCGGTACCGATCCATATTCACCAGCTGGATTTTGCAGTTGAGGGGCCACAAGGGGAAGTGTTGCGGCATCTGAATACACTGGATGTGTACTGTTTTGGGCCTTCGCCGGTTTTTGTATTCCTTCTCTGTTCAATGAAGGGAGGGCCCAAGGGGTCCTGAGGGCTAGGATCCGGACAACCTCACATGGTCCCCCTGGTGGTGTCATTTTGATTTGTAGGCGATAGCAGGGGTAAAGGTGTTGAAGCAGGTTACAACCGTACCTCTATCACATCAGACCTATAGGCATTGTCTGAGCCTGTACATTCAACTTTCGATCCGATACATTCCATTTGGATGCTAGCAAGGTAACCTTTGAGGTCGATAACCCATTCGTGGATGAGTGGCATCACACAACGTAGTGGATAATATGCTATGGTTCACATGTGTGGACTCCTTTACGTGCATTGGCTATTTGAATCCTATCATAATGCACAATACTACTCATCTCTTTGAATCGTTCTGTGTCTGTAGATCCAATCCCAGCAACTGGCTCCTCAAGTGCAACGTGTACTAATGATGCATATGGGGTCCTACCCTCGTATTTAGGCACATGTTAAGTCGGTAAAAGTATCTTTCTGGAGGCCCTGAAACCTTCAAGAGGTCACTGACCCTTGACTCCAGGTGCCAGCTGATGCTTAGTCACAGAAAATAGCTCCACTTTCGCTTGGAGATGGCTAGTTTGATCCAATGTGAAATCTTTCTAATGTTTCTAATGTATTTCAAGGTTCCTTGAACCCTCTTGTAATTGGAACTGGCGCCGCAGCAGCGGGTGTTGGACGCCTAGACCTTTTTTTTCCGACATTACCTTCTTGATGAAAAACGTCGTAAATGTCGTGATTAGCTACAGGGAAGCCGTTTTGATGCTAATCTATCGTGAAATATGGTTCAATTTTAGGGTACAGTGTTGGATTATTCTTCTAAATCCACTAGCTTGACAATTTTCCCTATGTTGGCTGAGCTGACGGGCACTCCCTCCCCTATGGGGCAACTTGAGCATATATCTGTAGGTTCTTCCGAAAAACAACCGATGACACCAGCTCGCCTTAAGGCACTTAGGCTGGCACACTGGGTAACCCATACCTCAAGTGTTAACCATGTTTTTACTTTGTGTTTCACCAATGCAGGTTGTTTGAAGGATGTTATGACGCCGACCTGACTCAGGCGTGTTGCCTATAGCATTTCTGGTGACGATACTTGTGAAATGACCTGACTGATTTAATGTTACTTTCCCTAACATTTTAATCTTAGGTCATGGTTCGGAACTTAGGTATGGTTACATGTCTATTAACCTATTGTATCCCTTCTTCTTTTCCCCACTTTTACATAGGACACCACACTGAGTCATGCACTGTGTAAAGCTCCTAGAATGATTTGTCAAAGTGTGGCATTATACTTGTCTTGTGCATGCTTGCCCACTTACAAGGGCACAACAATGGTTGCCAACAAAGAGTTTGACAGATGTCAATTTTGTTGACCAAGAAATGCAGTGCAAAATCATACTCCTCACCCTCAAAGCCGCAAAGTGGACATCAAAGAAACAACGATGTACCCGTACGAGTGAAAAACATTCTGGACTCAATGCAGCTCTGAGGCAGGACCTAGAGTTCATTGTATTTTTCAAGGTATGTGGACCCTTGGCACAAGCCTTTGAAAGACGCGTATACAAGGAGTTCAAGTCCTTCACGTTGGACTGCAGATCAACCAATCGACGGGCTGGTACGCCCTGGGAAGGCCTCAAGCAACATTACAACGAGGTACTTCCTCCACATCCTATACAACCTCCTCAAGTACATGCACTCAGGAGCATCAACAAAACCATCATAAAGATGATCCTGACCAAGAAAATGAGGCCTGGTGGGCCTCCTACTCAACGTCGAAAACGCTTGAAATAGCTGAATATTTTTGTAGCAGCTCATCAGCCTTTGCGGGTTCATCAAACAGCGGCAGCCTCAGGTCATAAACAAGGCCAATCCCATGGTGGGCTCCTGCCAGCAACGACATTTTGCAAGCAATGAATTTTTTTGAAGTTCAGGCACATGGCCGCCAAGAATTAGACATGTGCAGCAGCTCGAACATAGGTAGCTGTCAGCAGACGATGACGACCCGCTCAAAAGAGCGTCATCGACTCACAGCCAAGGAGCTGGATAAATTTGATATGGACATGAAGGAGTTCTGTAGAAATTGAGGAACTGCCGTGCACTTTGAGAGTGGCTAACACTCTCAAGTCATTTGATCGTATTTGCCTGATTTACCTAAGATCATTGCTAGTTATGCCAGTCGTACCAGAGTTGCAGCGATATATATTCAGCAGTATATGTTGTAAATACTTCTGCTTTCTGGCAATTCACGCCTTTTTTTTGTTGTACCTCACTTATTTACAAGGTTCCATGGACCACGCTTTATCACTGGAGGCAAAGTGCTTTTATACTTTTTTTTCGCTTATGGCTTGATGCCCAGGGACTCTGTTTTATCAGGAAGGGTGTTTTTCGAAGCACTGCAGCAGGAAGGACAAATAGGGCAAAGTATGGAATATTTTCACCCCTTAGAGGCTCCTTTAAACCGCGTTCTGGCGTTAAGGAAAGTTGGTCTCTAGTGGGCAGAGACTGCGGAGTAGAGGGGCACCACAGGGGTTATGGCAACAGTTTACAAAGTCGCAAGTAAAAGATTCAGGATCTTCCAAATGAGCACAACAATATGTTGAGAAAGCGCAGAAGGTAGCATTTCTGAAGTATACGGGCTGTCGTAGTTTGATCAAACAAACTCAGCAACTCCTTGGTGGTTTTTGCAGCTCCCAGCCGACGCATAGCACGGTGAGAACAGCTGACTTAACACTCTTTAGGGTAGTCAAGGAGACCAACTAGTGGTTCAAAAATTGTGCACCTAAAGCCCCTGCCGCTCATCAAACAGCTAGGTAACCCACGACCTGACAGAATCAATGCACAGTATCCGCAAGAAAGAACACCTTGCTGCAAGGAAACCATCGGCCCGCACGAGTAATAAAATAGGCACCCGGGTACGGGTGAACCATGTAATAGCTCATTGCTGGCAACATTGATGATTTCAGAAAAGATTTGTCCTCCAACAAAGCCTACTGTTGTAAGCTGTGTGAATGACCCCATACAAGATTGATATCTGGTGCTTCCAAGTGCACTGGATGTAGCAAAGTTCAGTTGAGGTGCTTTGACCGCAGCCCTGCCCCAAGCTGCCTGCCTCATTCACCAGCACATCTCACAAAACACGTTGTTTTTCGCTAACAAAGAACAATTGTGTGCATCAAAACGATGCTGTGATTACCTTTCTGCCCAACGTGTACATCACAGGGATGGGGCTACCACAACACACAGGTCACTGCCAAGAAATTGTGCGACAACAAAAATATTATCGCGGTGACTACCAAAGGAGCCATGATCTGGACCGAAGAAACACCAAAGATGCTTTGAATCACTTCATGAGCTTGGAACATAACAGCAACGCATGCCCTTATATGGGAGAAAAGCAACGTACCCCCCCTTATCGTCCTGTCTAGGGTCTTTTGCGCCACATACCTCAACGTGGTCAAGGGTTTGCTTGACCCGATATACAACTACATTTTGTGCAATAAACATAATCTTGAATGACAGACCATTCAAACCCATCCCGCGTGAAACAAACATTTTCAAGGCTTGAGCGAGACATTTGGCGAGGTGTGAGAGAGGCCAAAAATGTCAAAAATGATCTTTTTGTATGGACTCAAGTAGGTTTGTATAGGATGCATGTGTGGTATGGGACCAGTGCTTACACAGTCTCTACATTTTCTTGATTGGTTCCCATATGTCTGCGTTTGTGATGACTTTAGTAACCTCTTCGGACCTTATTTGATTGGTGCAAATCAGGTGGTTGCGATCGTATGAGCTTGCTGGAGTACAAGATGAGATTTTTAACAGTTTATAGCCTTGATGACGGATCGTCCAAATCCCTGTTTAAGGCAGAAAGTTACGACTTTTGTCAATGATGGCTTAGATGAATGAATTGCATGGTACACAATTGGCTTATGCTTTCTAGCTTCGCAATCATCTACTTAGGACATTCTTATCAAGAGGCAGATCCCAAACTTACTTTGTTGTGTATCTGTCAAAAGTTGCTTCGCCTCTTCGGCTCAGGTAGTTTCGTATACTTGATTGATATGCGTCTTGTTAACTTGAACGCCGCCTGCCAAACAATCGTCTTTGATGAAAATAACGCCATTTTGGGAATCCTAGTCCCACAGTTATACCCCGTAGTTTGTTAGCAGATTTGAAATTTTATTGTTTGCTTTGCCAAGGCCGAGCCAACAGCTGGGCCCCAAAATCACCTCTCATTGTTATACATACATGCTTTTCTGGCCTTCCCCACATCTGCAGAAACCAGGCAAAAGCTGTGCCAATTCGTCGTCCCTCGTGGTGTCTCGAGAGCAAAATGCGATTCAAGTGACCTCTTGTGGTTTAAAAGCGGATCACAATGGCATTTCGCAGGGCAAGGGTAAGATAATGCAACGGATGCCCCATCCTCCCCCGGAAATTGTATGACACAAATGCCACATACTCAAAGTTGCAACAACCACTTCAGGGGTCATTCTAGCTCCATCATAGCAACTCTGTCAAAGACCACTGATTGCTGCTGGTTGGACAATCCTTTTTCTCCGTTTGTCTCCTCCCGGTGTTGCCCAGGGTCGCTTTGTTGCAGGCCACCAGTCAGGTCTAGCGGGACGTAAGCCGCATCCCCTCTTCATGCGCGGAGTCTCCTCCTGTACCGTCACAGCGGCGACGCCCGGGAGAGCAACGGGACGCCTCTCCACGGCCCAGTGCACCTATCTACCTACCTACCTTCCTTTGTTTGTTGCACAGCTGCGAACTTGTGACAACAGCGCTTTGTTAAGCGTACCGGTATTCGCTCCGGCGGAATGGAACCCAACAACTCTAGTATGTAGGAACAAAACCAACCTTTCTACCAGAAAGAGAAGAGTTGTGTTCCGCGTTTATGATACACTTGGGGACCGGTCTTTACCAAGCAGCCAGCTGGCTTTCCTCCTTCCACATTACAAGACACGGGGATGGGTTACCTTTCCTTTTCCACCTTTCCACCACTTTCTACAACTCACAAACGCGTGTGGCATTCAAGCAAGGCACCAAAGCAACATTCACATTTTCATTCCATGACCTGCAATTCCAATAAACTGACCACGCGGAATGTAGCGAAAAGTCCCAGATTTGTACTTAAAAATGCCTAAACTATATCAAAGCGAACCATAACACCTCTCGGACGGTACCGAAAGGACACCCGTAATCTACAAAAGCCCCCCCCAAATTCACCATAACACCGGTCGTGTACTTCTTTCTAGGCCCGGAATATGTTGTAGGGGTTATATTTTTTGAACCAGAAGAAACAATTCGAACTAAAAGAATATATTTTGCGCCCAAAAAAATAGCATGCTAACAATAAACAATGTATATATACATATATATATATTATATACATATATATATATATATATATATATATATCTATATATATATATATATATATATACATATATATATATATATATATATATATATATTACTACACCCCTCTCCCCTTAAATCTAGCTAACAAGCAAGCAAGCAACAAGCACTTCTCCTTTCTGTTTTGACCATTGCTCGACCTCATCGCTCGGGGCTCTACTCTACTCTAGCCATCCTAGAGCCCAGGTGGTTGCCTTGCCAAATCCAAGTTCTGAGCCAAAAAATCACCGGTGGCGACCCGGGGCGGTGGCGCCAAATCGGGAGGTGCCCTCCCAAATCTGCGCAGTTTTGGGCCAAAAACAGCCTTTTTTTTGGCCAAAAGCAGCCCCAAAACCCAGTCATAGCGGCCAAACGAAGGCAAACGGCTGCTACACTCCACGTGCGGCTTGCCTTTCTCGCAACCAAGGGACCTTTGGTGCCCTCTAACTCCACGATGTTTCCGAGAAACGGCCCAAAAAGGCGCCAAAAAGCCCTAAAAACCTGCGCAATGCGCACCAACACCCCGAAACAAAGCACAGGGCGTATCTTGGGTTACGTGGCTCAAATCCGAATTCCGATGGCACCTAGTCCACCCGCAAGCCCCCAGTTTTTGTGTTTTCCAAGCCTCAGAATCTTCCGACGAGCCACTCAGACTCCGGTACCACTGGTCACTTGGTGAAGGCGGAGGGCAGCCCGGCCCGCGCACGGTGGGGGCCAACGGTGGGTCCACCAGGGTCCCCGGGGCGAAAAAAATCATTTTTTCCAAAGTTGTTCCTAGACCACTTGGGATGTTCAGAGAAGTGCTTCTAGGCCGTTCTTAGCCCGTGGTTGCACGTTTTTGGCCATTGAGAATCCCAAAATGCCTTGAAAACGGGCTGTTTTGGGACCAGCAATGGGTCAAACTTGGGTCAAAAACGCGTTTTTCGAAAACTGATCCTGGACCATTTATGATGCTCAAACAAGTGTTTTTAGCCCGTTTTGAGCCCGTTTTGAACGAGTTTAGCCCCTTCCTCCACAAGTGTGCACCACTATATATACATATATATATATATATATATATATATATATATATATATATATATATATGTATATATATATACATATATATATATATATATATGTATATATGTATACATATATATATATATATATATATATATATATATATATATATATATCTATGTATATCTATGTATATCTATATATATATATATATATATATAATATATATATATATATATAGCAGATTGCAGGTCCATTAGTGGAAGCCACAACACATCGTTTGTTGCAAAGAAGTACCGTGACGACATTTGGAACTACGCATTCACCATTCATGCACAGGTATCAACAAGTAGACCATGCTTATTCCTGCCTTTAGGAGCAGAAACTGGGCGCTGGGGATCAAATTCAAAGGCTTTTTGAAACAGCCACGTTCCAAAGATTTCCACAATCTTAAAAGCTTGAAATGACCTCAAAAGATTTCTTCCCCTAAGCTCTAGGGCAGATAAAATGCAGTGTGGTAATGAGCAGTGACATAGACAAGAAATTTTGCCACAGCGTCGGCTGTGCATATAGAAATATCTGAAGTCCCTTTTTGAAGGCCCAGGATCAGATCTTACAAACTGCGGCGGTTTGAGATGGCCGCATTGGGCATGTTGCACCTGCTGTAATTTGGTGAAGTGTTCCAGGGTGTTCTTACCGAGGCATGGACTTGTAGGGCGAGGAAACGTACGGTGCAATCGGTCGACATGGGGAAGTCTGCGGTGAAATTAAAATCAACGAATATAACAACCTTGTCAAGGCTTATTCCAACATGATTAGTATGATAACTCTAGACATTGAATCGAAACTCAAAGAAGCGTAACCGATTTATTTGCCATTTCCTGTCTCTCAGAGTGCTTCCCACTGTCTGCAGAGTACGTGGAAACCCTGCTGGGCAACGCAGTGATTCAATCCCTTCGTCTACCTTTTTCGACAAGCCAGCCAATGTGTGTGACCACTCAAAAAGCAACGACATCAGTTCCAGGCGCTTGCTTAAGATAACCATATTTTTGCGGATGCGGCTATTCGCTTGAGAGCTCATGTTCAATCACCGCGGGCCTCTGTGTTCTTTTGCTTTGCTGGTGTTTTGTTGGTTTGTTGTTTGTGGTTCGTGGTGTGTCTGCGCTGCCTCGTATGTATGTGGTGCGGTGTTGCGCGACATGTCAGCGCCACCCGTCTCGGTTGACCTATTTGGTGTGCATTCCGGCACGCAGCAATTTGTACTACTGCTGCTTAGCATGGCTTGCAGTTTGCAGCAGCAAACAAACGAAGACTGCACAAGCTTTTTTTCATCCGGTGAAGCTGTTGGGAGCAGGTCATGCGGTTTTTATTGGCGTGGACAGGGGTGGAATGCATGTGAAGGATTACATCACGTGCACCCCCGTTGTGCTTGGGCCCGCACTGCAGTACATTGTACAGATCAAACGTGGCCACACTGCATTTTTGTGTTGGGTTAAGAGGGTTGCGTTTGCACGTGTATTGAGCACGTGGCTATGTGTTGACCCTCCCGCAGCTCTTTCAGTGTATCAGTTTGTTTGCAGAACTACTTTGATTTGTGTGTACTTCTGGATGATCTGCATCTCAAACAGACAGGGACCCTAGCGCAAAGTCCAGACATTGACCACATTCGTATCTGCCACTTCTGTGTATGGAGAACAGCCCACACCCCTTCCAACCCAACGCGAGCTTTTTGTTGTCAAACGACACTACTTACCTGATCATCAACCCTCCCAACCCATCGCCGCAGCTTGAGTTCCTGCCCCTGTGCACTCCTCGGATCTGGCGGAGGGAATTCAGCGATGGATCAGGCCTGCCAAAGAGCAGACGGAGGCAAGTAGGCTACAGCAACCAGGGCATAAGAGACATCTAGGCCAGCGGGCGCCACAAACTGAAGCATGTACAATCGTTATGGACCATGGCATGGCCATGATTCCATTCCTCACATGGGGCCGTACTGAGGACTGGCGGAGGGTAAACAAAAAGGAATATGTGCAGTCACACGCTGTGACATGTAAGCAAGGTGACACACTGGGAGGTAAAAGCTACACCAAAGGGGATGAGCTTGTTTGAGGTAGATGATTGAAAAGAGGTATTTAGGGGTAATAAGAAGCAAAGGGTCGAGACACAGTGCATGCCTCCAAGCTTGTTTCCAGGCTAAGTTCAGCAAATGGCGTGGACTTTGCTTAGAACAGTCTTTTTGCCAGCAGACCAGTAAAGCACCAGCTCCTTGCTTTCTGTTGTTTCAGTGTGACTGTCTGGTGAATTTGCATTTTGTATTGGCGCTGCTGCCTCGTGCTGTTTTGGCATATTTTTTTGTGATGTTTTATTGATTTCCTTCAGTGGCAACACTATGAACCAGAAACCAGCAAGAGAACTGTGTGCTCCATTACAGAGGGGCATGTTTACTGGGAAGAGACAAGAAGTATTGAGATTAAACTCTGCGTGTGGCGATTCCTAGCAAAGGTGTGCGGGTAGCCTTCTGCTCAGAATTACAAAAAGCCACTTTTCTATAAATTCCCGAAATTTGCTTTCACCTTCATCATTTCCTGCATGAACTGCTGACCACGCTGATCACCGATTTATCATCTGTTGATTTCGCCGAGATCCGAACTCCACAGTCATATACCAGATGACGCGTTTCAAGTCATCTGTGAATCCCAATATCATCCGTGATCATATTCAATCAGCATGGGCAAAGGAAAAAAACGAGCAGGACTTAAAGTGAGCGGCCATGTTAAAGACCACATTGACCGCATCGAGAATGAGGTGAAGACAAGCAACGAAATTGGCCAAGTCGAACGTAATCAGCAATTAAACCAAAGACGACGAACCCAAGGTCAATTTCAAAATGAAATGGAACGTGTCAATGAACAACAACCTTCCAAAGAAGATGAACGAGATCAACAAAGCCCCAATAAAACCAAGAACTCCCAAGAACAAGAGGGAAATCCGACAACTCAGAACAAACATCGAACTCCCCAACGTTCTCAAAGACCATCTCCAAATGGAAAGCAAAAGACTCCAAGTAATAGTGGGCCTTCAAACTCTCAGGATATTCCTTCAAGCTCAACCCAATCCCAACCTTCTCACTCATCGCCCTCATCCAGTTCCTCTCTTGCTCCCACCCTTAACCCACCTAAAGATTCAACACCCAAAGGTAAATACTCCACTCCCTCATCCAAAATCCCCACCGACAAAACCTCACTTCGCAAACTACTAGACGCAAACAAGGCTCCACAAATCTTCGACTTTTCACCGCAAGGCAACACAAGAGCCTTTTCTTCTCGGCAACACTCCCTTCCCCCGGAAATCATAGCCGAAGAGTGGAATTCTTCCGAAGGCTTTGAAGTCGGCATTTTTCTGACCGACACACAACACCTTTTTGGAGATTCCTACACCCCCCTCCTCTCCACTCTGACCACAAAACAAAAAGAGGCTCTCCAACACGCCATATACATCTCTTGCGGTGACGGTTTTGACCAAGACAACCTCCCCCTTGTCCTATCCACATCCGCCACACGCACTTTTCTCGCCACCCCACTTTGCACCGACATTTTTGATCAAGACGCCGAACACAATACCTACAACCATGTCCTCACCCTCTTTGAATCCGTCCACGACCTCGCCTCCAAACAAATTTTCTTGAAAGGAAAAATCCTTCCCCCGGTCCTCGACGCAAGCCTCTCCCCCGCCGACACCATCATATGAGACTACCGCCCAATTTTGCAAAAGTTCATAAGATACCTAGACAACATTTCCTACATCAACACTTACAAACCTTTCATTCATGACAACAACAACATATTTTCTTCAACTCCCCAAAGACAAGCCACTGTCAACAACACCACCAGCATGATGATCATAACCATTGACACATCCAAAACATACTCCTACCAACCACCACCACGCTCTCCAAAGGACCCCGGCACCACCCGATTAAGAGTTGACATCTTCAAAAAGCAACTCAACGATGGTAGCCGGGAAAGTGCCTACGATTTCATCAATAGATCGCTTCAAGGCAAAATGCATGAAAAGTCCTCAATTACGCCCTCAACGGCTGATTTTCAACGAGCGGCTTTCCACAAACGCCCTTCCCGCATCTCCAAACACCCTCGAGGTGACCAAGACCACGAGTACTCCCGTTTTGACATAGATTGTCACACGGAAGAGGTCAAAGAACTAGCAACCACACCCCGATAGCAACACCCTCTCACATCTCAATCACCAACAATCATTGCATTTCCCTTTGATCTTGCCACCCACCCCGACACCTTTGTTGCCACGCTTCGTAGAGGACACCCTGCCACTCAACCACTTGAAATCCTCAACCAACTAATGAGCATCCAAAGAATTGATGAATTTTTGAAATTTGCGATAGTCTGAACCAAATATTCCATTCTCTTCCATGTAGACTCCAAATGCATCCCTTCTCCCACCAACTCAGAAATAGGCCGACTCCATTGGTTGAACCAACTGCTTTGGGATGCGGGTCTTGTCTTGCTATACCCCAATGGGAAATACACTCCCACCCCCCGCATTCAGCAAGCCAACTCTCAACCCAAAAAGCACGTCCTCACCTCTTCCAAGGCCGTGGTCGCCGAGGCACCAGCCGCAACCACCCACATTTCCCTCGCCAAAGCAGCGGCTATCTTCGGCGAAATTGAAGAAATAATTCCACTCCATTTCTCGTCCATGTCAATTGGAACATCACTCCATTACGAGATCACCTATACCAACGACAACTCTCCAATCAATGCACATGGTCAAGAAATCACAGGGATCAATTTTTCTCAAGGTCACAACATCAATCTCCAAAAACAACAATCTCTAATTCACAACAAGCGCCTCACCACCGACCAACAGCACATCCATGAATGGTCTGTCATCGATCAGCTCGGAGCTGACTTGGGTACCAAGAGTCATAAAAATCAACTTCTCACCAATAAACCTCCCAATGCTAAATACACGAAGCGAAAGTGAGACCCCACGTCTCCTTCCCTCCACGCATCTCTCTCTCCACCTTCTCAAAGATTATCATGTCAATCTCAGAACCCATTCACGAATCTCTACTTCAACCAGGTTCTCCCCTCCCATACTCCCCCAGACCCATGCTTTCTCTCATCATTTAATTGCGATATCAGCTTCGAGCTCTCCACTTCCACCAACTCTAATCGAATCTCTTATCGACAAAAATGCGTTTATTGTGTGTCGATCAAAGCTGCTCTCATTCTAGTTTCTGCAATTCTCGGTATGTTTCACAACATCCGTCATTCAAATTTTGCACTCGCTTCCGTTGTTCAACTCCCAACTTCTTCAACGCTCGCCACGACTCGCTTTTTGCCCTCATCGCGCCTCCAACCTTTCTCACAGCTACTCCAGTCACTCTCTTTCCCCACCAACCTCCCGACCCGCATGTTCAGGTAAACAATCCGTTTCAATTTCCAAGAACCAATCAATTTCCAAGAATGAATCAATTAAAGGAGCTCTCTAAGGAACGACAAGGTTGTTCTTCACTCGCACTTGCACATCACCACCACACAAACACTAACACACCACCTTGCACCCTGCACCACATTCACACGACGAAAATCATCACTCAACCTTATTCTACACTCATCGATCACCACTCCGCCACCACCGCTCCACTTTTTGCCTGGACTACGATGACATCATCGAGTGCTTCAACATCATTGAGTTTGCCTGTTCCCATGCCTCCTCTCCCGATCACGAGCGCTTCGACATCAAGGAGACTCCCACACGTTAACAGAATTTGGATTTTTGTCCCTCATGATTTGATCCCTAACGATTTGGTCCCAAAACACCGCGGATCTCCTATTCCCATGCCTCCTCTCCGGAGCACGAGCGCTTTGACATCATGGAGACTATCACACGTTAACAGAATTTGGATTTGTGTCCCTCACGATTTGATCACTATCGATTTGGTCCCAAAACACCGCGGATCTCCTATTCCCATGCCTCCTCTCCCGAGCACGAGCGCTTTGACATCATGGAGACTCTTACACTTTAACGGATTTTGGATTTATGTCCCCCACATTGATATTCCTTTCCCTTTCCTGTTCACCAACAACTCGACCTCACACCACGACAACACCCACGCTCACAATCACATCACTAACACTCCTACTACCCCACCACCACCCCCCCGACCCAATCGCCGGCGATCCCAACACCGAGCCTAATGGTGACAACAACAACACCACCAAACCCCCCTTCATTTTTCTTCCTCACCATCCAAACACCACCAAACACCATCACCCAATACTCTCCAAAACCACATTACAGATAACAACTCATAACACTGCCAAAAACATGCTGGACATCCAAGCCACCAACCTGCACCACTTTAACAAAGGAACAGACATTCTCTGCCTTCAAGAAATTCCCTCCAACGTTACCCTTGACAACTCCCTTGGCCTCACCACCTTCAAAAACTATGCTCCCGACAAGACAAATGGCACTGCCATTATCGTCCACAAACACCTCGCTCCCTTTTGCCGCAAAACCCACCACACTAACATTCACGGTTGTCTCACTACCATAGACATCACCCTACCGGGATACCCCAGATTTCGCATCTTCAATATTTACAAAACCCACATCCAATCACATCAACAACGCCTCGCCCACGTCATCACCACTCTCCAGCAAAAGGAACCAATTTACCTCCTCATTGGAGACATGAACACTCACCTACAACCACACTTGGACACCGACAACATCAAACATCCAAAATCTTGGCCTTGGCTCTATGATCAACTACACCCGCCAAACCCAGACACTACCCCCCAGCTACATGACCCTTTTAGGTCCCAAAACCCCCATCTCCGCCAATGAACAAGACCCCGTAACAAACGCCTACCCGACTCCCAATCTCGCGTCGATCTCATTATCGCTTCTACCTCCTTCATTTCCATCTTCAATCCACAAAATACCTTTATCAACACCACCATTAATAACTCCGATCACTACCCCGTCACCTCCACCATTAACATACCTACCAATCCATTATACATCTGGGACATTCCCCATGCAGACATCTACTACAGAAAAATCAACAAAGAAGAACACAACAAATTTCTCCAACGCCTTCACTCCCTGGACACATGGACCCAAAATAACATTACCTCCATTCTAAACCCTCCCATCGACGAATTAATCAACACTACAAACAACGTCCCCTGCTCTCTTGTGAACTCCTACAAGTTGGTCACCGAACAGCATCATTCCCACAAACCTACCAAAATCGAAAAGGCCTTCACTCACCAACTCAACAACATCCAAGCCCCCACCACTTTACCCTCCAAGCAAGCCAAGACACTTCAACACACCCTTGACAAATGGACTGAAAAGAAAAAACGTCAATCCCAAAAAAGTCTCCATCACTCTCTCATTAAAGGACGGACAATAAAAAAATCTCTCAATAACATCTGAACCCCCCGCTCCACCACACCCATGGCTCTTTAGGATACCAACAACAACCGCACCTCCAACCCCTACTCCCTCTGCGAATCCATGGGCCAGTGCCTCACCGCTTTAGGAGGACCCCCAGACTTTCAGATAGAACACCAACTTATCAACTCCCTTATGGAGCTCTCCCCTTCCATCCCTCAGGACGCTCCTCATCCCAAATTCACTGAAACCTTCTTCAACACCTTGCTCTCAAACTCTAACGGAGTCAAAGCCCCAGGCTTCGACCTATACCTCTTCCACCTTGCTCCCAAACACATAAAATCTCTTCTCTTTCACATATGCTCCCACTTCATCACCAACCCCATTCCCAAACAATGGCTCACCGCTCGAATCTTCCTCCTCTACAAAAAACACGACCCCCACAGCCCTATCAATTATCGACCCATAGCCCTTCTCGAAACAATTTATAAAATACTCTCCTCATATGCCGCTACCGCCCTGACCTTCTACGCCACCAAATATAACCTACTCCACCACTCCCAATACGGTGGCATTCCGAATCACCGCACCACAGACCACATATTCACCATGATCTCCAACATCTCCCTCCACCCCGACATCTACCACCTCTACCTTGACCTCAACAAGGCCTTCAACTCCATCCCCCACCAAGCCCTATGGCAAATCCTACACAACTACAACTTCCTCAAACACATTATTTCTCTCATCCAAAACCTATACTCTCATCCCGCTGACTATCCCACCGTCAACGGCTTCCCTCTCTTTGCCGCCATGACTATCAGAGGACTCGGCCAGGGATGCCCAATGTCTCCGATTCTTTTCAATCTCTTCATTGACCCCATAATCCGCAAACTCTCTTCCTTGCTCCCTTCTCACACCTTCTCCGCGCTGTTTTCCTTTATTGACGACATTGCCCTTCAAACTGCCTGCCCCAAAATTCTGCACACTACACTCTCCTTTCTCTTCAACGTAGGCCCAAAATACGGCCTCTCCTTCAAAGCCACCAAATCCGAACTCCACGCCCTCAACAATGCTCCTCACCTCACCATCCGCATCTCCTCTACCACCCACTTCAGCATCTTCGATCAACATGGCAAACCACGCCAATATTACAAATACTTAGGGGTCTTCTTCTTCACTCCTCAACAAAATCAACAAATGTTCCTCCTCCTAAAAAACCTCGTCAACTCCTTCTTCACCAACCTCCTTCCTCTATCCCTATCACACACCGAACTCATCAAACTCTCCAACATTCAACTTATTCCTATCCTTGCCCACCACCTCATCTACAATCCGCTCCCGAACAAACTTCGTGACACACTTGACCACTCCATTTGGGTCAACATAGCATCCCAAGGCAAAATCTCACTCTGCACTCCCAACAAAACCAAATATTCTCCTCGCCACACTCTTGGTCTTGGCATCACCAAAATATCTCACGTTACCCACAATCAAGCCATGAGCCACTTCCTTCGTTACACATCAAACGAAGTTCCCCCCACATCCAATCACTCTATCCAACACATCCTTTTTCACCGCGGCCCAGCTTCTAACCTCCTGCAAGACATGCTCATCACTTCAGCCCACCACTTCTCCATCCAAACACACAGCATTCCACACCACAACCCCTGCCAAGTCCGATCGCTTCCACTCAACTCAGCCACCCGAGTCGCCTTCCTCGACCACAACAACGGAAATTCAAGTCTCTGGTACCCAGGCAGAACCATCCAGCACAATCTCCACTCGACATCAGTCCAATTCTCCGACAACATCTTCCACCTTCACGACATTCACCACTTCTCCTTCATCACTCAAAAGGGCAACGAACTCTCTTCCTTTATTACTACCCCCACACATCCAATATGCCCAACCACACTACACGTCTTCCCCATCCCACATACCACCACCCTATCAACCACATATTATTTCAAGCTCAAATCCAACCATAATATTCCCCTTCCCAACTTTTCACATCTGGATTTTTGGGGCTGTCACAACTTACTCAACGCTCTCCAATCCAACACCACCTACTCCATCATCTCTACTGACGAATCGGACGACTTCAACTCTTCCAACCCCTCTGGATCAGCCGCAATTATCTCCCTTCAACCCAACAACCACACTATCATTACCTCTCCCTCTCCCCTCAAAGGATCATACCCAGCAGAAATCTATGCCATCATCATCTCCCTCCTCCACCCTCAACTCACCACCCTCCCCCAACCAATCATCTTCGCCATCGACAACTTGAGCACATGCCTCACCCTAAACACCCTCCTTCACTTTCACTCTCCCCCCTTCACCACTAGCAACAACTCCTTTGCCCTTTGGTACAACCTCATATGGCATTCTCCCCAACATCTAAAACACGTCACCATCCTATTCACTTGGATCAAGAGACATGCCGATTTCCCCGGCAATGACGCGGCAGACAGTGTCTCCAAATGGAGCACCACCCATTTCGATTACCTTCTCTCTCCCACAACGTCCACGCAATTGGCCATTAACCAAACTCCACTCCCCGGCAAAATAACCTCTAAACTCACGAAACATCAATTTCCAACCCATCAACACAACAACATTCACCTTCCCCTTAGTAATCACTTCTTTCTCAAATCCTCGTGGTTCTCCACTTTCACCTTTAAGTGGGTGAATGGCCTCTTCTTATGCAAGGGCTACCAACCCCACTTCATCCTCAACACCTACCTTTGCCCTCTTTGTAACCATCACCACCCCTTGGACCCCATTACCTTCATCACCGAATGCCACACCACTAACGCAATACGGAAAAAGTTCTTCAACACTTGGAGTGGGCACTTCCACAACACCATCATCACTTGGTGGGCCACCGCTTCCAGAGGCGACCGCCGCAACTTCATTCGCACCCCCATACTCAACACACTCAGCAATCAATTACGCACACCCCCAACAAACACAACGTACTACTCCAACATCAAATCTCTTCCTCAAGCCCTAAAAAATCGACAAAAGCCTCTCACCACCCTCCTCAACGAAACCAAACAATGGCTCATCGACAACCCCATCTCTAACCTTCATCAGTTATCTCCGATGGCCACCTCCAACCCCTGGAACGAATCCCTTTCCATTTACAGTACATCATCCACCGCTCCCCACCCACTGCACTTTCCATCCCCTATCAACAAGGAAGCAACCAACAAACAACCTCACTCGAAACGCCCTACCACAAAACCGAAACCCCAAACCAAAACTTCAGCCATACAACTTCAACACTTTCCGCCTCAACCACTACATCCTCACATCATCAATCGCATACCTCCTCCAAATGACACTTAACCTCAAGTCCCATCTCTCACCTCAAGCGCATACACTCGCTTCACCAGCGGCACTCTCGTCTTGCCAGCCAACAGCAAACAATCAGCAACCAACAGCCAGCAGCCAGCAGCCAGCAACCAACAGCAAACAACAAGCAGCAGCAGCAGTCAACGGCCAGCAGCCCGCGACCAACAACCAGTAGCCAGCGGCCAGCAGGCAACAGCCAGCACATTAACCACCATCCGCCTCCCTTCCACAGTAGGACACTTCCAACAACAACAGCCAGCAAACACCCCTCCCCCAACCACACACCCCAAACACCCCAAACATTATCCCCCCCCCCCGATTTCCTGTTCCCTTCTTCCGACACTCCTTCGACCTGTCTCGACAGCACCGTCCCACCCCGCATCAGCAAGCAAGTAGCACCCAGCAACCAGCCAGCAGCAAACATCCAGCAACCAGCAGCCAGCGACCAGCAGCCAGCAATCAACAGCCAGCGACAAGCAGCAGCAACAGTCAACATCCAGCACCCAGCAGCCCAGAGCAAACAGCCAGCAAACAGCAGCCGCCAACATCCACCAGCACGCAGCCAGCAACCAACAGCCATCTGACACATCAGCCTTCACCCGTCACCCACCTACACCGTAGGACACAACACCGTCACCACACTGCACCACACTGCACCACTGCATGCACAGCTCTGCGCACCAGGAAACCTTAGCGATCCATTGAGTCTTTTTTGTTTGAGCCATCAATTGGAATTTTTCTTTTCTTTTTTTTCAGGACCATTAAGGCAAGAGCACAAGACTCGAGCAGAATGAAAGGGCTTTGTACTTTAGTAATTCTCAGATCAGCTACAGGGCTCCAGACTGATTTCATTGTTCCAGTCTGTTTTTCGTTTTGCCCCTGTACTTGCTCACTTCTCTTCGCTCAATCCACTGGTCAATTTTTAATTATATCATCTTTTTGGTATTCTTCATGTTGCCTTGGTATAGGCTATATATCCCTTTGCATCCTTCGCCGAAATGGCCTCCACTAGTATTCTAACCTTTTCAGGCCCATGGTGCAGTTCATGCAGTGTTTTCACCCTGACTAGGTTTGTGAATACCCGCAGCTGTCCTTCGGAGAACTTCGGCTCACCATGAACGCTCATTTTGCCCATGGTTAGGCCGCTTTGGTGCAATACTTTGGGCAGGGGACCGCCATGCCTCAAAAAAAAAGGAGTATTGAGATTACCCAGGTGCATACCTGTCTGGGGGTGTTTGCAGTCGGGGGGAGGGGGCACAGAGAGAGATTCTTTGCACGTCACAGGGTAGGTTGCGTAGGTGGTTCTTGTGCTACAGCTCCCATTACCGACATTCAAACAATCATCACAAGGCAGAAACAAATTAAATACAATGACCACAAGCTGGCACATTGAAATTCGCGAGGCACATTGACATTCACGAATACTTGGCACCCTGACAGAGGCCAGGCCCGGGAGACACACTAGGTTTTCTGCAGTTGAATCCCGGGTGATAAGTATCTCTCTGGAAGCCAAGAAAGCTTCGAGTAGATGGCTGACACTCCGATGCAGGTGCCAGCAGGTGTATACTAGCAGAACGTAGCTCCAGCTTGGCCTGGAAATGGCCATTTTACTGAGTGTTTAAAGTTTTTTGAAGTTTCCAATGTATTTGAAGGTTCATTGAACCTTCAAAGTAATTACAACCACGGCGCGGCAGCGGGTGCCAGGCGCCCCTGCCATTTTTATGACATTATTTTCCTGATGAGAACATGGTGAATGCCCACAAGAGCTACAGAAAAACTGTTTCCATGTCAATGTTTAATGATGGACGATGGATCTTTAGTGTAATTTACGGCCCCTTTGATGAAAATGCACTATGTTGACAATTTTCCCCTGACAGCCTGCAGCGACGACCGCTCCCTCCCCTATGGAGGATATTAAGTATATGACTGAAGGTTTCCAGGAAAAATATCATGTGGCGCCAGGTTGCTCTTGGGCCTCTAGGCTGGCGCATTGGCAGAGACCCATGTTTCAGGTTTTAACCTTTTTTTTAACATGTTTTTGACATTGTTTGACTGGTTTGACCTTGTTATGACCCACGACTGACTTAGACCTGTTAACCATAGGACAGTGCTTGTCAACGAATCTCAGGTCACAGGGCCCGTGGTGCCCTGATTTAGTGTGATGTTTCCTAAAAATCTGACCTTAGCACATGGTTGGTACTTAGGTATGTTCACATGTCTATTAACCTAGTGTATTGCCTTGTTTGCCCTCTCTTCCTTTCTTAGCACACCAGATTGTGCCACCGAGCAAGCGAAGGTCCTAGAACGATTGGGCAAAGCGTGGTATTACGGGTTCTCTTGTGCATGCTTGCCATCTCATTGCCTCCACAAAGAATACAAAAAAGAATTTAAAAGACAATTTTTGTGGACCAAAATGGAGTCCAAAAACAAGCTCTTCAGCCACCTACTTAGGCGGCTCAAGTTGCATGGTCAAAAACGAAGGAGAAGGTAGGAAAATGACAGGTTTCCAAAGGCATCAAGAAAATAGTTGTTTCGATGGATATTTTGAAACCGTCGCAAACAAGTATGGCGGAATAAATATTTTTATAAGAATGACGTGTCCCATGGGCGAGACAGGGAAAAGTATTGTTTGGTGACCATTCTGTGCGCGAGGCCTCGCACAAAGACCTTCATTTGTGTCAGATTAATGTGCTACAGCACGACGCATTAGGCAGGTTGTCGAAAAATGGAACCCTGTCGTATTTATACACGTAACCTAGTACCATTATCAGGATTGCGTGATAGAGATGGATCTTTTAACGAAAAAACTGCAGCAATGGTGTACCCAAGAATCTTGAAAAGTATGAATATTCCGGAACAAACTGCAGTTTCAAGCGCGAGGCCTCGCGCATGGAACGGCGCATGAGAAACGTTAAAGTTTCGGTGATCATTGCGCGAGGCCTCGCGCAATGGATCTCATAAGCGCTCATAGAACCCAAAAATAGAACAGATCCACCAACTACACAGCATGTGCATTCCCTTGACGCGGCGCTGCTGCATGGGCGCCCATACAGGTCCCGCCGGCATCTCCAGTCTTCATACTGTGGTCACCGCTGGCTTCACCGCCGAACAGCGATGGTAGCGCGCCGCAACTGGCTAGCGCAATTGGATTAATTAGTCAAATGTGGGACCACCAGACAGTTACAGTTACCCGAAAATGGTGCATGCGACAAGCGAATCACAGAATAATTGCTCGCGCGAAAACTGTGTGACAGGTTGATGTTTCAAATCAAGAAAGTTTTTCAAACAGCGATCTTTACGTAGATACAGGTACGCAATTATTCTTCACAGCAACAATGCCCCTGCGAAAAGAGGTGGACCTTGAGCAGACAGTGGCCACAGCATCTGGAGTTTTCCGCGATGTCTGCTCAGAGAAACCGCCGTACCCCACGGCAGATAAACTGTGCGAAGGGCTAAAACAGGGGGACGAAAGCGCGCGATTGTTGTTTGTGTTTTTTCAGCGTCTGCGCAAAAAGTTGAAAAGGCTATTGCGGCAGAAGGCAAGAGATTGGTTGGTGCTTTGATAGAGGAGGCCTGGCGACTTTATTTGCTGATGCGCCACTGCGCAGTTCCATACCAGGGAAAACCAAAGTCAGTTGTTGCGGTAGAGGAGAGTAGGGCGCAGCGTCGCATTTTAGCAAGGTCAGGTCTGGCGCGATACAGCGCACCTTTGCTGAAGGAGATGGCCGCAGTCAGGTTACAGACTACATGGAACAAAATACACCAACAGTGGGTTGTGTTGTGGATGGACAACTGGTACAACAAACAGTTTACCACAAATCCTGACAAGAACGACAAAAGCCTGAACGCAACAGCGTTGGCTGTGTTGGTACTGAAGGATGCACCGCGCTACTGGCATGGTCATCCTAGCCCGGAAGAGCTTGAACGGCGTGTTCCTGTTGTTGCACGCATGCTGGGGAACACCGAGGGAGCATTTGCACGTATCCTGCGTGATCTAGGATTTGCCAGCACGCGACCTGTTTTTCGAAACATTAGGGCGCTGCTTGACATTATTCGCCCTGTACCTGCCAAGAGACCACATTGGCGACCCCTTTGTCTAGGTAAGGAAAAAGTGAGCGGCAACGTCTCGCTGCTTAATCTATTGCAATTCACTAGGGACTTGGCGCAGCACACCCGACCAGTCGTGCCTGTTTTATGTGATGAGAACATCCATTACCGCATTTGTAAGATGATGTACGGTGAAAAAACAATGGGTTGGAATGTCCGGCTTTTCTTGCGGTCACACCCTATATTGTATGGTTTCTGGCACGCGTACAAGTTTTGCGTTACACAAACATTTCGCTCATTTTGGCCGATTGTGACTTTCTTCCCTACAGGTTTGTTGCGCAGCGGTGACACAGTCCCCTGTTTTCCCAAGCTGATCACAATAGAGATAACTGTTGGCGCACTGCTGTTGGGTATGGGTCCCCACATATGGCGCCTTAACAGAAAATTTCATTCTCTTGGGCTGGCACGTCCTGTAAATCGGCGAGGACGCCTCCGTTACGCTGTGTGTAAGGCCATACAGGTTCTGTTAACACAATACTGTCCTATGCTTCTATACCTAGGTCACCTCGGTAGACAGTGCAATTGAGCCGGGGAGACGGCCAACACGGGTGTTTTTGCTTCGGATCGAGGGATTGCAGATTGTTATGTGTCTGTCAGACCGTTTGAACATGGGGGACACACTTTTAAAATACGAACGCACTGTTGCAACTGCGCTATTGTGCCACACTGCATGGCACACAGCGGTGCCTGGACAGTGAAAGTCTGCTTTCCAGCCTTGTGACAAAGAAGGGCCAAAACAGAGGTGCAGTAACCATTGAAGATGTTGACGATCTGTATCATCTCATCACTATCCGCAAAGAAGGTCACGAGGTGAACGTCTGCAAAATCCCCCATTCCTTTGGCAATTCCGTGCGTCAGTGGTTAACTGCTTACTTGAACGCAGAGCGTGTATATGTGCCTTGAGTTAGGTGTTGTGCTGAGCCTACTTGTACAATTCAGCCGCATTGGCTGCGCAGGGGTGTACCTAACTTTCCACCGTCTCTTCTAATTCCAAAGGGTTCTAACCACTATAAACAAGTCCTTGTGTCTGTGTTGTTGGTGCTAACGCAGCAGGGGCCGCTTAAGGCTTGTTTTAAGCGAAAACTGTCGGAGCTGATCCCCCAACGCAGTGTGTTGGAGGAACAGAGAGAGGCCGACACGCTGCAAAATGTTCGAAGAAGATTGGAGAACATGCAGTGATGCGCGAAACCTCGCGCAAACAGCGTGAAACAACAGGTTAGTAACCCCCCCACTCTTGCGCCAGGTCTCGCGCAAGGTTGACAGTCAAAAAAAGTGCCGAGCCCCTTCAGTTTTGCATTCTCAACCATACTGCACTCGTATTCGCTAAAAGCGCCTCACATATGCATTATCGACGACGATTTTAACCCTTTTCAATGTTATCTTTCCTTCAATACAGGCTTTCTCCTTATTGCAGAATGGCAAGCCCCGCCAAAAAAACAGCCGGGGAACGAGAAGATACGGACTATGACCCTCGGACCTCAGGATCGGAGGCTGGAACACCAAAGAAGGGGCGTAAGAAGAAGGAAAAACCAGATCCTGGCTTAACCTTCGGTACTGACATCGAGGACCACCTGAAACCGGATTGGAGGCAGGTGGCGGTTGAGCTGGACAACGTGGAAATTGACCAGGAGAAGACAAAGGGGCAGATTAGACGGAAAGATATGAAGTTACTGCAGAAGCGGATTGAGTCACTCGAAGCAGCACCGCCAACAGGCCCATTACACGTCGTTCTCTGGGAACATAATAGTATGTTGCCAACCGACTTTTCGCTCTTCTCCTTGCGCGATCCCTCGCGCATAGACGTGTCTCATATTTGCAGATGGCGATTATTGGTGTGTATCTGGACAGCACAGCGTGGAAGCGATTGCGAAGATTCGGGAGAAGAGACGCACAGCGTGTCTGGATCCGCAGCAGTGGCATACTACATGTATTGCCCTGGGCCTTCCGTGCAAAGCTGGCGGGACAAGCACAAGGAAGCGCACAAGACGTTGAGGCAATACCGCTGTATGAGGCAGCAGATAACCTCATTCCATGTGTTGAAGATCAGCGGCGGCGAGGCCTGGCTGGCACGTACAGCAATCTCAAGATCGCCATTGTGGATGCACTGCAGATGAGTGCCCTGGTTCCAACCGCTGAACTGAGGCAGCCTGGTCAATTTGTATGTTCATTAATCGTTGTTTCGATGCTGTTCGTTGCGCGAGGCCTCGCGCATAACGTTGTCACTCTCAGGACAAAACGTATAAATTGTGGAAAGATTTTATGACTACTACTATGCTGGTCCGGAAGCCGTGAAAGGTCTGCAGAAGGTCCACGACAAAGGGGAGAAGGTCACGAAGAACGCGCTGAAGAAACTGGACGGGATCCTGTTGCCGGAGTTCTACAAGAAAGTGGCAGAAGTGATGCAGGAAGAAAAAACAACCCTTAAATCCTTGCCGAATTCGATTGACGACATCATCCTTGACCAGTGGGTCTCAATGCATCTGGACCACTCGCACAACGGCCAGTACGTTTGACCTGAGAAAGGTGTGTACCATCGACGCGACGTGGGTTCCGCTTCTGCATTGGTGCGCCGCACTTTTTCCATTTCTGTTCTTTAGCCAAAGACATGCGGACCCGCAAAGAGGTTGCTGCACTTGGAAGGCCTGCCCTGAAGGTGACTCCTGGTACATTAGGCTATTGGCGGGAACCTGAAGGCAAAAGTCGCGGTCCATGGCCGGCATGGAAATCCATGATTCGCGCACCACTGTGGCAGGTGGCAGAGAAAGGCAAACCCGCCTCCCTGAAATTCCTCAACATCCAAAACCTCCTGGGTCAGGGGCCTACCGAGAGCCGTGTGGTCCCCCCAGCTGCTGGCATTACTGGTGACTTCAAGACAGTGGAACAGCAGGATCCATTACTGTCAAGTCAAACTATCACAATTAAGGCGACCCGAATTGCAGCGTTCGCCCACGATACTCCGAGGCGGTTTATTGAGATTGACAAGAACCTGATTGTCATCAACGGCGACATATTTGAACATCTTGCTCCTGAGATTATGTGCCCAGCCTGGCTGTATGAAGAGATGGAGCGTGCCGATACCCTTATCTGCGGCTCTCAAACTGTTGTTGACAACATGTTCGACGTGCTGGAGACGGAAACAGATAGGTGTCTAAACGATGATTTCAACGCGCCGCGCATGGCTCACATGTTGCGTGTTCCCATCTTCAGTTGGCCAGTCAAACCGAAGCCTGCAGGGGATCCTACAACGTTTGACGTTCGCTGGTTGCTGTTTTCGTCAGCGGATAGCTGGTCGAGAAAGGTATACTTCCCTCATTACGTCCGCTCTTTGCACAAGGCCTCGCACAATAACTTCTCCCTCATTGCAGATTTCAAATTATCTGACGTTTGGACCTACTCAAGTAGAGGAGATGGATCGTGTTGAATTTGACGGTCACCTTCCGATAACGACGGTTATGTGGTATTTCGACACTCACCTCTTTCACCTGAAGCAAGATAAGAGCTTCAAGCCTGCGTTTGTGTTCATTGATCATCAGCCGGATCTGGTGTGCAAGATCGCGTCCATCGAGCTGGATTCTCGCATGTACCTTCTTGCTGTTACCTCCAACAATCTCTCTGATTGGGTCAACAGAGTGCAGACTCAGTTGGACCACGTATTGACGCAAGGGTCAAAACTGGACGCGTCTGGTGATTGGGACCAGCAGGCCAACTGGTCAAACCGTGGTATTCCCCTTTGGGCTCGCGATTACAAGGTGAGTTCTGATGCGTTGTCGCTGAAGGAGGAGGAGACTGTTGAGAAGGGTCAAGCTGCAGAAGCACTGGCCCCTGCAAAGCGGAAGTCTACTGGTCGGGAACCAGGCCCCAAGAAGAAGGAGACTGCCTCCAAGCCTCAGGGAGCGAAGTCGGTTACCGGTGCAGAATTCGACGAGAGCGATGGGGATGAAGAGGAGGAGAGCGAGGAAGAAGAGGAGGAGGAAGCGCAGGTCTCCCAGGGAGAGGCAGCGAAGAAAGAGGCAGCGAAGCCGAGGTCTGAGGAAACCGGGGCCCGAGCTCCATTCAAGCAGCCAGCCTGTCAGTCCCAACCAGGAAGCGAGCCCGCAAAGCCACCGCCTAAGGGTAAGACGTCCATTGCTAAGGCATTGGGTTCTAAGAGGCAAACTGTTCCGAAGAAAAGGTAATTTCTTCGCTTGTTCTGATATATCATGCGCGAGGGCTCACGCTATGCATTCCTCTTCGACGACTTTAATGCTGTCACCATTTGCGGCAGATTTTTCTCTGTGATGCATTTTATTGCGCTGTTGTGTTGGTGTTTGCGCGAGGCCTCGCGCAAAGAAGGGGTGCCGAAAAATGCTTCTTGTCGTGCAGCGTCCAACATGGTTTTCGAGAACTGGTTTTCCGAAAGATTGAAAGCTCATGGGTGTTTTTATTGCCAAGCATACGTGTTATAGGAAACAAAAAGTCGTGGTTTTCCCAAAAAAAGAACTTCATTTTGGTGGAAATAAATCATTTTCCCGGGCAGTCGGTTTTGTTCAAAATAAAGGAAAATGGACCAGTTAGTTGCTTTTCACAGGACTTTTGGTTCTTGTGTTTTAGTTCCCCCCCAAAAGGACTATTTTTTCGCAGTGCCGTGGAGAGGCAGTTTTGGGCGCATTTTGACCATGCAACTTGAGCCGCCTAAGACCTATAGAGGCAGGTTAGACATCCAAGATCCAAGGGCGTACCAACACGCGTCAAAATTGTTCTAGAGGTGATGCAGCTCTGAAGGAGGACTTGGAGTTCTTTGTGTTTTTCAAGGTATGTGGAGCCTTGGCACAAGCCATTAGAAGGAGCCAATCTGAGGAGCTCAAATCCTTCACCAAGCCGAAGATTGGACTGCAGATCAACCAGTTGACGGCCTGGCGTGGCCTGGGAACGCCCTGGAGCAACATTACTACCAGGTATGTCCTCCACATCCTCCACCTCCTCCTCAAATACTTTGACTTAGGAGCATCATCAACTGCAGGGAGAAAATTATCCTTACCAAGAAAATGAGGCCTGGTGGGCCTCCTACTCAGTCTCAGAAGCGGCAGAGATCTCCAAATATCTTGCGACAAGTTCATCAGCAACGACAAAAATTGTCAGAGGCGACAACCCTGGGCCAGAAATCAGCCCAGTCAAATGGTGGGAGCATGCCCCCAAATGAGTTTCAACACGCAATTGATATTTACAAAGCCCAACAACCAGCACACCAAGAATTTGACATGTTGGACAGCTCCAGCGAAGGAAGCTTTCAAAAAACCACGACGTCGCGTGGAGAACACCGTCGTAGACTCCAAGCTAAGGAGCGGGAGACGTTTCACAAGGAGATGAGGGAGTACTTCAATAGTTATAAGGGCCCCATTTGCCTCTGAGAGTGACTGAACCTCTCTAATTATATTTTGTCTAATGTTTCCAAGCTCTTTCTCAGTCCTGCGAGCCCTGCCAGAGTCCGAGTGATATATATTCAGGAGTATATGTTATAACTACTTCTGTTTGCTGGCGATTCTTGCCATTGTTTGGTTGCATTTTACTTATTCTTAAGGTTGTTTGAACTACACATTTTACTTACACAAAAGTGTTTTATACTTGTTCTTTTTGTTTACGTCTTCTTGCGCAGGGACTCTGTGTTTTCAGGATGGGTGTTATTCGAAACACTGAAGCAGGAAAAGCAAATCGTGAAGCGGTATCCAGGACCCCATGGCCCATTGGGCAAATGTCTGTCCTATTCAACGTTCTCCTTGTGGGGATATGTCTTCTCCAACCCAATGGGAACCGGCATGGGACCGATCCCGTCCCTAACCTTCCCAATCGATTAATCGGTCTGAAATTGCTATAATTTCAATTTTGTCATCGAATCTTGAGGGAAATGGGTTGAGATCGATTGTTCTGACCCGATTTCTAGCCGCCGGGACAATGCCGCCTGTCGTCGACTGCGCGCGCTTTGGCGTCCCCTTTCCGTGGCGAGTTTTGTTTTGACTTTTTCTCCTGCACCTTTGAGGTTGGAAAGGAAGATAAGAGCTTGATCTGTAGGGCTTTTCATGTACTATCATCTGGTGTATTCACCAGATTGTTTGGACCTCGCGGCTGAGAGAAAATTGACGTGCACGCCTTTCCATCAAGCGACGGAACTCAACGTTCTCGTAGACCATGAATTCTTAGGGAACTCCACATCCCCCCCCTTTGCCTTTCTTTCATGCCCCTTTCACATGGGCACATTGCTTCCCTTAAGGAGGCAGCTTAGAGGGTGTTCTGAGACGCACATGGGTGCGAAAAACCAAAGTGGAAATCCTGCGCAAACGCCAACTTTGTGTACTTGTGAGCATGAATGTAAATAACTTAACATAATGCTCACAAGACCAAAAGCCCGAGGCAATTTTCCATTTTGCAGGTAGTTCAGGAATCGCTTCAAGCAATTGAATGCGTCCCAAAACATGGTTGTTTGTAACCATGACTTTTCCTCTAACATTTAGCCAAAATGGCCGTGGCGCCGAGGCTTGTTGTTGAAGCCAACGGCAATATGAGCCTCAAATCAAGGTAATATGACAGAGTAGAGAGCAGGAGGAACAGCGTGCATAGCTCGTCTGATTCTTCCAAGCCTATCTACTATTTAATATAATATTGCCTTTTGAGCACGCGCGCCATTTCTGCCTTTTGCACATGCGCCCACATGCATGCATGATTGACTTGGGATCGAAAGGAGGACTTGGCCCAAAGTAAGTATGTTTGTAAGCACTTACTATGGGTCCTCCAATTTGGTTATATGCCATACTATATGGGCTTTGGTGTCCCATGGGTATATATGTCACAATATGGGCATTTTGGCCATTTTTCCTCACTTTTCGTGTGCTCCAACGGTGGAAGGACTAAAAATCGTTTTCCTGTGCTTCGGACCGGAACCAATGGTGATAAAGGGACTTAAGGCTTTGGGTTGCTTCCAAGCAAAAGCCTAAGGTCCATCTCCCTTGAGAACCTGAGATACAATTTTCCGAGCAAAGACGTTTGGGACAACTAACCCTCTTTTCGGCCACAATGGGACCAAACTCCCCTAATGTTCGCCCCGGGGTTGTGTGCGCCCGTTATCTAAGTTGAAGGGCAATTTCGAAAGGGGATATAATTTGCCTCGAATAGGGTACGTCCCATGTGTCCTCAACTTGGAAGGGCAGGACCATGGGTGACCCAATATGGGGTATGTTGGTGTTTGCCATTTTTCGTGTACTGTTTTCTGACTGAGAGGAGAAATGGTTAGAGGCGACCTCGAGGGTGCACATGGGGCATATATTGGGACCTACGTCCCATGTGTCTCCAGCAAATTTGATTGCATTATTGCTCGCCATGGCCATGGAGATATGGGATCGTCAGTGTGGGGGATTTCGGCCAAATTTTCGTTGTTTTTGCCGTTTCAGGCCAGGTTGGGAACACCATATCTCCATGGGGCAGAGGATCTAGCCAGCAAGGAAGGGCGATCCTTGTAGCATAGCGCAGCTGCAGCCAAGAGAAAGAGGCAGTGGCCTGCATCATCTGGAGCACAACACGAAGCAGCGGCAAAATCACAAGGACAGCAACATCCGGAGAAAAGTGTCCAGACGCCCCGGACTGGATAAAGCAGCAGGACCCGCTGCAACCCGGACTGGGTCATCAGGGGACAGGTGGCGGCCTGACACCCGCCCCGTACTGGATCATCCGGGGCCGAGCAAGAAGGAGCAGCCACCACCTCCAGGACAGGATCATCCGGGGAAATGTGGACTGGAGGGTCCAGGGGAAAGTGGCGGCCAGAAGCGAAGGAGACATCAGGCTGAGGCTGATGTGGTGCAGCGAAGGAGTCATGTCTGGATGCTGCGCCATGCACTACGCCATGGAGATGCAGTCATATAGTGATGAGGACGAGGCCGAGGAGATGCAGTGCAGCATTGATGAGGACGAGGCTGTGGTGAAGCAGAGACAAAGTCCTGAGAATGAAGCGGCGGTGATGCAGAGATGCAGCCATGAGGACAAGGCCGTGGTGATGCAGACAAGCCGTGATGAGGAAGAGGCCGAGGTTATGCAGGGACACAATGACGTGGACAAAGCCATAGTGAGGCAGTAATGCAGACAAGTCGACGAGGCAGTGGTTATGCGGAGCAGCAGCAAAGAGAACGAGGCCGTGGTAAAGCAGGGAAGCAGCGAAGAGGAGGAGCTCGTGGTGATGCAGTGATGCAGAGACCAGGACGATGATGTGGTGATGCGCCGATGCCGAGATGAGGCCAAGGAGAGTTCTGGACTGAATCATCTGGGGCAAAACAAGAAGGAGCGGCCAAAACACTACGGCAGCATCAGCCAATGAAATGACACCAGACGCCCCGGACTGGATCAGCCAGGGCAGATCAAGCGGCAAGAACTGCCGCTCCCCTCACTGGATCATCCAGTGACAAGTGGCGGCCTGACAGCCCGGACTGGATCATGGGGGCACAACAAGAAGGAGTTGCCACAACCCGGAGGACGGGATCAACCGACGAAAGGAGGCTGACGCCTTGCGCAGGATCGTCCGGGCCGGATCAAGCAGGAGGAGCCCCGACCCCCCGGACTGGATCTTCCGGGGGAAAGTGAAGGCCAGAATCGAAGGAGAAAAGAACCGATGAGGTCGAGTCCGGATGCAGCGCAAAGGACAACGCCAAGGAGAAGCAGTGATGCAGTGATCCGGACGAGGCCGAGGAGATGCAGTGCAGCATGGATGATCACGGGGCCATTGTGAAGCAGAGAGGCAGTCATGTGGATGAGGCCCTGGTGATGCAGACAAGCGGTGAAAAGGCCGAGGGCGAGGAGAAGGAGAACAGTGAAGAGGAAAAGGACGTGGTGATGCAGTGATGCAGACAACTGGAAGAGGCCAGGGAGATGCGGAGCAGCAGCCAAGAGGACGGGACCGTGGTGATGCAGCGAACCGGAGACGAGGCCATGGAGTGCCCTGTACTGGATCATCCGGAGCACAACAGGAAGGAGCGGCCAAAACCAAACAACAACAGCAATATCCCGAGAAAAGAGTCCAGACGCCCCAGACTGGATCATCTGGGGCGGATCAAGCAGCAGGAGCCGCCACAGGCCGGACCAGATCATCCAGGGATAAGTGGCGGCCTGACGCCGGGAACTGGATCATCCAGGGCAGAACGAGAAGGAGCGCCCACGACCCCCAGGACAAGATCATCCGGGCAGGATCGCCTGGGGCGGATCAAGCAGGAGGAGCCCCCACCCCCCGGATTGGACTGTCCGGGGGAAAGCGGCGGCCAGAAGCCAAGGAGACATCAGGCCAAGGCCGAGGTGGTGCAGCGAGGGAGTCATGTTTGGATGCAGCGCAAAGGTCTATGCCATGGAGATGCAGTGATATAGTGATGAGGACGAGGCGGAGGACATGCAGTGCAGCATTGATGAGGACGGGGCCGTGGTGAAGCAGAGACGGAGTCCTGAGAATGATTCCGCGGTGATGCAGAGATGCAGGCATGGGAATAAGGCTGTGGTGATGCAGAGAAGCGGTGATGAGGCCCAGGCCGAGGAGATGCAGGGACACAGTGACAAGGACAAAGCCGTAGTGAGACAGTGATGCAGAAAAGTGAACGAGGCCGTGTTAATGCGGAGCAGCAGCAAAAGATCACGAGGCCGTGGTGAAGCAGGGAAGCAGGGAAGAGGAGGAGCCTGTGGCGATGCACTGATGCTGAGAAGAGGACGAGGCCGTGGTAATGCAGCGATGTGGAGACGAGGCCAAGGAGAGCCCTTGACTCAGGGTCCTACGTGGGAAATTTCTAATTTCAGGTTGACAGACTACAATAAAATCCTTTTCTGAATTTTTCCGATATCACTGATTTCTGCCCACATATTAGGTATCACTCGATCCGCAATTTCCTGGCGCACACGCTGATCATAATTTCAACAACAGCTGCTCAAGAAATACATCATGGGCAAAGATCGCACCGTGCCAAAAGCCGCAGATCCGAGCAAGTCTGTCGCAAATCGCGTGGCGCAATTCGAGAAAAGCGACCAACAGCTGAGGGATCACAGACGCAACGCAGCTCTTCAGGAAAGCAGAACAGATGAAAAAGGAAAGGAGAATGATCAACAACCCTGAACTCCCAAGTAAAATCAGAAAACAAACGCCGAGAAAAACACTCCAGACGCAATTCCAAGCCAGAATGCAAGTTCAAGCCCAAACGGCAAATCCAAGCGCCACAAGACAGAATGGATTCAAAAAACCACCCCGCAACCAAACCGTGAAACGGAAGAGGCTGTCATCGACGACATTGTCATCAACACCCAACTTCATTACAATGAAAGGCCAAGAGTGGATTATGCCAAACTTTCAGATAAACGCAACAAGAGTATCACCTTCATCCCTATGGAAGACTTGGAAACCCACCAAACCACCAACGTTATTGTGGACGACCCCAACGGCGACTCTCCATCCCAACTTCACAGAGACCTTCAAGACGAAAAACATCCGGAAGTCTATCCATTCCACTCTCAAGACAACCGTGTATACTCCGGCTACATCACCATCTTACCAACCGAGGACATCATCGCCCAATTTCACAAACAACCTCATGAAATACATTTTGGGGGTACCGACTACCCACACTATTTCAACGAGAAGTACGAGTATTCCGCCCCGTATCCAACGGAAGACCATGCACGAGCCATCAAAAATGCAAAATTGGTCACTCCCCAAAATATCACGACCCTCAGCATCATGGCCAACCTCTACGAGTCCCAAACAAGACCCTTCATCTTCACTCCCACCACAAATTACGACTTCAACAAGGACGCCTCGCACAAAACATCCGCTCACGTGTCCATGTTGCCCAATGCTTTAGCGTCGCTTGCGCGTGCTAAAATACATGTAAGGGGTACGCTAATTCTTTTGGTGTCGAACCCGAGAGTGTGTGAAGCCACGACCCGGATTTGGGATTACTCTCATGCCTATGCCACAGCAAGGAGGTTTATGGTTGACCAACAAATCTCCCAAAACTTTGTTCCGTTGAATATGGTCCTCAAGAATGATCAAAAAACTTTTTGACACTTGCTCCGCCCCACACCCGGAGGAATATATTATCATTACTTTGGATAACCTTTCCGAGTTCCAATACACACCGCCCAAATTCTCTCCTATTTCGCCGGGCCATGACCTTGCACAAGCCGAGGCTTTTATCTCTCCACAACAAGAAGCCCATCAGCACACCACCAATCACCGATTATGTCAGAATTGACATTTCGCGAGACCTCGAAGTCCTCACCGAGGAAGATGCTTTTCAATTTTTCAACAAATTAATCAAACCCGACCTCCAAGATGCCTCATCCATTACCTCCAGCAATTGTGCACACTACCACGGTGAGATCAAAAAAAGGGGCTCGCCCATTGGAAGCACCCATGCTCCTCTTGACATCGAAACCAACTCAGCCCTCTCCTCCCAAATTGCCAAAACCGTTCAATCCCATTACCCACTGGACAGGAATCCACTCATTATGGCTTTCCCCTACAACCTCTCCGCCCATGAAAATACTTTCACGATCTCCACCTCAAAAAGCTCCGCTAAAAACGAAGCCAAACTCGAACCCGCGGAGCTTCTAAATCGAGTGGCCTCGCTTGAAAAAATGAATTCTATCCTGCAATTTGCACTTCTACGCACCAAATACTCAGTATTGGTGCATCTGGATGTCCACTCCATTCCAAGTAACACCGAAACACGAGTTTCAAAACTCAAATGGATGAACGAACAATGCAAGAAAGCCGGCCTCACTTTTTTCAATCACGATAACACATATGCAGTTTTGTCCGACGCTCCACTAAGCTACCGGGCTAAACCCTCCTACACACCAACCGACGCCAAATCGCTGGTCATTTGTGCTCCACGCTCCACATGTTTTAGAGACATCAACAAAGCAACTTCACGTTTTGGTACCTTCACCTCCATCCAACCGCTGGAATCCAACCCAAGTGCCAAATCACACCAAAATTTTCAAGCGCTCTTTCAAGATCAGGGATCCAGTATCCTAGCACACCAAGAAAAAGTTCAAGGCATTACTTTTACATCCGGCTGGCCCAACCTCTTGAAAAAACAAAACATCATTGGTTCAATTGTGAAAGACCATGCCACTTCTAAATGAGAAGCCACACTCTTGGCCGCCAAAGAATTTGGCTCCGAGAAACAACTGCGCTACATCAATGAGCGATTGATCGTGGCCAAGCCCAAATGACCTCCCACCCACCCACACTCTTTCTCTCATCCAGTTCTCAATGTCTTCACTATGTCACTACTCAGAGATACCGATTCCCTTTGTCCTCACTCCTCTCAATACCAACAGTATGATCTGATTATCAGGCTGCTAGTTCTCGAAGCGATTTCATCTAACCATTCGCGAAGCATCACCTCGCAAGGTATTGTGCCACGCATCGAAAAAAATGCGAACACACTGGAACGTACACTCTCCTCACAATGCTTCCCGCATGCCGTGTGGATTTCGTCCACTCATCTCCGGTGTGTCAACATTTTAATTTATCCAAGCCACGATCGGGTACTCAGTTGCACGCCCAGTGTCACTCTGCCCTCTAAGTCGCAATCACGTGGCCTGTCTGATTTCTGTCATGACCACATGAAGAGTTTATATTTTTGCAAGTGCCTCCTTCTTGACCCTTTCGATGGCCGCCTCCATTCGGGCCACGACCGCCAAAACGGCTCCACGTTAGACTCGAGGACTCGTCAAGATCAAGGAATGTCTCGGAAGTGGTCAGTATTAGACACGTGGTCCCATCTCTCTCATCATCATGACGCCGTCAATTGATATCCCCCTCCCACCAGGAGTCCCCCAACCACCAAGTTACGCTACTAACATTCACAAAGCACCTAAACCTACCACACCAACACACAACTTAATCCACTCTAAAACACGTTTAACACTCACTACTCATAACACTGCAAAAAACATTGACAACCTAGACACCATTATACTACGACACCAACAACAAGGAACCGACATACTTTGTTTACAGGAAATACCTACCGCCCCCTTCTTACATTCGCTTCTGAACCTACACACGTTCACAAACATTTCTTCTGACAAATCCAACGGCACAGCGATCATCATTCACTCTTCCCTATGCTCCTTCCTCACGCAAATCAAACACGACAAGGTCAATGGATGCCTTACTGCCATCGACCTTACTATACCAGGCTACCACACGCTCCTTATTATTAACGTGTACAAATCACATCACGCTCATCTCTGACACAGGCTAGAGAAAACAATCTCCGCCCTCCAACACGACCAGCTGTGCCACATCATGCTCGGCGACTTCAACACATATCTCCAACCTTCTCTAGAAACGGCTAATATCAAACACAAAAAATACTGGCCTTGGCTCCAGAGCCAGGTGCACCCCACCAATCCCACCACCACACCAACCCTCATTGACCTGTATCGTAAGGACCACCCAGAGACAAAACAGTGGACGCGCCCTGCAAACAAAAGGCTCCCGTCTCACACACGCATCGACCTGATACTCTCCTCTCCTTCTTTCAACACCATCTTCAAACCTTTCAACACCTTCATTGACATTCACAACGACATCTCCGACCACCGACCCGTATCCACCTCCATAGCCATCCCCACCAACCCGAATAACATATACAACATCCCGCACAATTCCATTCGATACCGCCCCCTAAGCAAAGAGGAAAAGTGACACTTTACGTCCCTCAGTAAACCTCTTAAAGACTGGCTCTCCAAGCACCAGGACACTTTCTCTTGCAACAGCCCATTGAACAACTTATCCCCCTGACTGACTTCCTTTTCACCCAACTAGTCACCACTTACAAAAAAGTCACTCATCAAGCACACCAACACAAACCAACCAGCGTGAAGAGACAGTTCCTTGACGCTGTAAATAACTTCCCTTCTACTGCCTCCAGTGCACACAAAACTAAAAAACTTCAAACACTACTCAATGACTGGACCTCAAAGAAACAAGCACAAGCGCACAAGAAACTCCACCACTCCCTCATTTCTCACAAACGCATAAAGAAGACAATCAACAACATTCTCAACCCCAGAAACACCACCCCCATCTCTCTCTATGACCAAACTCGTCAGCTCACCACCGACCCTTACAAAATGTGCAAATCCATGGGACACGCCCTCTGTTCCCTGGGAGGCCCCCCATATTTCGACACAGACCCAGCCTTCATCGAAACACTCATGACTAACTCCCCAAAAATACCCAACGACGCTCCACAACCGCACTTTACCAGAGACTTCTTCAACCTTCTTTTATCGAACGCTAAACCACACACCGCCCCTGGTTTCGATGACACATCTCTTCGCCTTTTCTCCATCTGCCCCCCCGACCGCCAAACCTACATTTACACCCTGTGTTCCCTCCTTATCGCCGACCACATTCCTTTTCACTGGCTTAAAGCAAAACATTTTCTACTTTACAAAAAAGGCGACCCTCATAATCCTACAAATTACAGACCAATAGCACTCCTTAACACACTTTACAAAATCATAGCTTCTTACGGTGCACACACCCTCACATAGTACGCCACAACGTACCTGCTCACCAACAACACACAATACGGCGGACTCCCTAACCACAGAACCACAGACCACATATACACTATGATTGCCAACCTATCATTGCACCCCGACATGTATCACTTGTATCTACACTTAAATAAAGCATTTAACTCCGTTCCTCATCGAGCCTTATGGCAAATACTCTCCAACTACAACATACCTCACTCCATCATCAACCTCATCCACAAGCTGTACGCCTGCCCCCACGACTTCCCCGTCGTCAACGGCCTCGCCCTCTTTGCAGCCCACTGCATAAGGGGACTTAGACAAGGGTGCCCCATGTCCCCCATACTCTTTAACCTCTTTGTCGACCCCATCATTAACCACATACAATCTCTCCTACCTAAACACGAATTCAACGACCTTTTATCCTTCATCGACGACATCGCCCTCCAAACAACCTCCCATGCCACTCTACACAAAGTGCTTCACTTCCTCTTTGTCGAAGGGCCTTGATACGGCCTTTCTTTTAACACTACAAAGTCCGAACTCCACGCCCTCAACAACGCTACCCACATCACCATTCGTATTAGTCCTACCCAACATTTCAGTACTTTTACCGACGACGGCAACCCCAGTGTTTGTTTCTAAATACCTGGGCACCTACTTTTTCAACAAACAACAAAACCCCAGCATGCTCCAAATTCTACTCAACACCATTCACGCCTTTTTCGCCAACATATCCACCCTCCCTCTCACACAGAACTAAATCATAAAACTATCCAACATACAACTGATACCTACCCTCACTTACCGATTAATCTACAGCTCACTCCCGCAACATGACCTTGACAAACTGGACACCAAAATTTGGAGTCATATTTCCAAATTAGGCAAACTATCCTTTCGCATCCCCAAAAAAACCAAATACTCCCCCCCACACACACTAGGTCTAAACATCACGAAAATTTCTATCGTAACCCACATCGGAGCCATCAACCATATACTACGCTACACACACGACGACGGACCTTCCCACACCAACGAAAGAGTCACGTACATCCTGCGCCACAAGTCCAATAACCCCAACACCATGCAACTCATGACTGCTCACTCTGCTAGTTTTTTAGGTTTCCACACTCACAACATACCCACAGTCAACCCATGTCTCCCTCCTCAAATCCCTACACACACAACAATCGAAGTCGCCTTTATTTACTACCAATCCAACAGCGACCCACCAACATATTCCACTACGAAAAACACCACCCACACCACAAAAACGACCCTATGGTTCCAAGGCACAGTTGACCACCCCATGCCTCAGAAAACCACAGTTACTTTCCCTGACATGTCTACAATCCTCATCCCAAACCACCAGTTTCGCTTCCTTACTCTCCCCACAACCCAAAATATTTCCAACTCTACCAAGCCTCTCTCACTACCCGACAAGACCAACTTCCCTTTTTCTTTCACTGGCACCACCACCACTCAAAATTTCATTCAATTTACCCTGAAAAACAATCTCTCTCCCCCAAACCCTCAACACCTGCACTACTGGGGATGCCACGATCTTTTAGACGCACTCGACGCCTACCCCAACGCTACAATCGCCTACACCGACGGGTCGGATGACCCCACAGTGGACACGCCATCAGGTGCCGCCATCACCTTCAACACTACACCAACAACAACCATTTGCAACACATCACTGATAAAAGGATCTTACCCAGCAGACATTTATGCCATTATACTGTTTACCTACCTCCAACACATTGACACTCTCTCCCAACCAATCATTTTTGCCATTGACAACCTGTCAGTTTGCTCCACACTCCACCAAATGGAACAATTAAA
This sequence comes from Eutreptiella sp. 'Long Island Sound 2002', assembly GCA_964036045.1. Classification (NCBI taxonomy): domain Eukaryota; phylum Euglenozoa; class Euglenophyceae; order Eutreptiales; family Eutreptiaceae; genus Eutreptiella; species Eutreptiella sp. 'Long Island Sound 2002'. The sequence continues at coordinate 133,963,734 of OZ038379.1, forward strand.
AACTAGACCCTTCGCTTCTAACGCTAATTGCTTCGCTCTTTGGTACAACTATATTTGGGAATTTCTTCACAACACCCACCTTCACACAATTTTCACCTGGATCAAAGGACACGCTGACTTCGATGGCAATGAGCACTCTGACAAAACTTCTAAATGGGTATCACTCAACCTCCACCAACACCCAGAACACCACAACCCTGACACTTCTCACTTCATATACCACAATCATACACCACTGCCAGGACGCATTACACGCAAAAATGTCAAACACCTACGTCCAAACCATAAACACGACAACATGCACCTACCTTCTAGCACTGACTTCTACGCCCACACATCGTGGTTTTCCAGACTACCTTTTAAATGGACAAACGGACTGTACTGTTGCACTGGTTTTCTTCCCCATTACAAACTTAACACATATCAATGCCCCAAGTGCCACACTCATCACCCCCTTGACCCCAAAACTACGGTGACTGAATGCGGCACAGCGAAACCTATTCGTGACCTCTTTTTTTGGGTCTGGCAACAACCCTTCAAACAAACAGTCATCGACTGGTGGCAAGATGCAACAAAAGGAGAAAGAAGAAACTACAACCCCACGCTCATTCCCGACTTACTCAGTAATGCACTAAGAGAGATCCCACCCGACACTCCCTACTTCCAACACCTACAAAACCTAAAAACAGCCTTTAAATACAGAAGAAAACGACTCAAAACAGCACTACAAGAGACACAAACCTGGCTCAGACAAAACCCAATTAACGATCTGCACTTACTCCAACCAGATTCCGCAAACAACCCATGGAACAACCAATACTCCATCTACAGCACTTCATCTCACAACCCCACCTTGTTGACCTACCCAAAAAGGACAAACACAACAGTCGCCAATAAACACCCTCACAAACACAGACACGCTCACAGCAACAACAAAAAAACCAAATACCAACTACTTAATTTACCGTAACTACCCACATAGAAACACGTTACCCTAAAAAAGCGACCGTGAAAGGAAACTAAGCTCCGCAAGCGACTGGGGGGTTTCTGCCCCGCTTTGGTCTCCGGGTGACGAGTTTCTCCCCCCCTCTTTTTCTCTTTTCTCTATGTCTTTCTCGTTTTTCACTGTCCTCCTCATCTTCACCAGCTGCGATCTGCACCCCCCCCCCTAACTTCTTGATACCATTTGACAGATCGATGAGATGGGACCACGTTCGTGTCAACGAATTTTTGATGCTCTCTTCCAGCTCCTTTTCGTACACCATTCAGGACTTTGGAGTACGGAATCCTATATACTGTGGTGACTCCATGATGATTTTGGAAGTGTGAAGATGTTTCCGTGATTTTCAGTTTCTTTCCGGACTTTCTGCAGACGTATGGAGAAGTCAGTGGTTTCCACTTAACTGGAGGTCTTTTCTGGTACCCCTGAAGATCTTTTTGGCCGGAGCTACTTGTTTGTTTCTGATTTCTATATACATATATATAAATACATATATAGTCCATTTTATTTTCGATTCGTCTCGGGTCATAACACCAACCACAAGGCCAATGGCGAAGCCAGAGCCCACAGCAACCAGGCCTTTGGTGCATTTTGGAGCAGGGTCACACCCCCTGAGCTACTGTACATATGGCTGCTGTCCTTCGATGAACTTCGGCTCGCCATGAACGCTCACTTGCCCGTGGTTAGGCCGCTTTTGTGTTATGCTCGCCGGGGGGCAACCCTCATGCACCAAAAAAGGAGAGCCCCGGACTGGATCATCCGGGGCAAAACAAGAAGGAGCGGCCAAAACACTAGGCAGCATCAGCCAGTGAAATGTGACCAGACGCCCCTGACTGGATCATCCGGGGTGGATCAAGCAGCAGGAACTGTTGCCCCCCAGACTGGATCATTCAGGGACAAGTGGCGGCCTGACGCACCGGACTGGATCATCCGAGCCAGAACCAGAAGGAGGGGCCACAACCCTCAGGACAAGATTATCCGGGGAAATGTGGCCTGCCGCCCGGGACATGCTCATCTGGGGCGGATCAAGCAGGATGAGCCCCCGGCCCCCGGACTGGAGCGTCCCGGGGAAAGTGGCGGCCAGAAGCGAAGGCGACATGAGGCTGAGGCCGAGGTGGTGCAGCGATGGAGTCATGTCCGGATGCAGCGCAAAGGACTACGCCATGGAGATGCAGCGATACAGTGATGAGGCCGAGGTCGAGGAGATGCGATGCAGCATTGATGGGGACGGGGCCGTGGTGAAGCAGAGAAGCAGACCACGGGATGAGGCTGCGGTGATGCAGAGATGCAGCCATTAGGGCAAGGCAGTGGTTATGCAGGGAAGCGGATATGACGACGAGGCCAAGGAGACGCAGTGAAACCATGGTCAGGACAGGGCCGTGGTGATGCAGAGAGGCAGACAGGTGGACAAGATCGTGGAGATGCGGAGCAGCAGCCAAGAGGACATGCCTGGGGAGATGCAGTGAAGCAGCGAAGAGGAGGAGCCGGGATCGGGACGGGGCTGTGGCGATGCAGTGATGCGGTCACGAGGCCATGGAGTGCCCTGGACTGGATCATCCGGGACAAACCAAGAAGGAGCGGCCAAAACAAAAAGACAGCAACATCTGGGAAAAGACGCCACACTCCCCGGACTGGTTCATCCGGGGCTGATCAAATAGCAGGAGCCGCCGCACCCCGGACTGGATCGTCCAGGGGCTGCTGGCGGCCTGACGCCCCGGAATAGGCCATTTGGGGGCGAACAAGAAAGAGCGGCCACAAGCCTCAGGACAAGAAAATTCAGGGAAATGTGGCCGACTCATTTGGCCGGACGGTGGTGTCGCAGTGTTTTGCCTGCTCTTTCGTCCTTTGCCCCGGATTATCCGGTCCGGGACACTCCAAGGCCTCGACAACGCATTGCTGCCTCACCAGGGCCTCCCCCTTGTTTCTGCATCGCTGCATCACCACTGGCTGCTCCTCCTCGCTGCTTCGGAACTTCCCGACGGCCTTGTCCTTCTGGCTGCTGCTCCACATCACCACGGCCTCGTCCACTTGTCTGCAGCACTGCATCACCACTGCTTTGTCCTCATCATGGTTCAACTGCATCTCCTCGGCCTCGGCCTCATCACCGCTTCTTTGCATCACCACAGTCCTGTCCACGTGGCTGCATCTCTGCATCACTGCGGCCTCATCCTCAGGACTTCACCATGGCCCCGTCCTCATCAATGCTGCACTGCATCTCCTCCTTGAGTCCTGACGCCCCGGACTGGATAATCCGGCGCGGATCCAGCAGCTGGAACCGCCGCCACCCGGACTGGATCATCCAGGGACCAGTGGCAGACAGACGCCCCGAACTGGATCATCAGGGGATGCACGCCATTCCGCGCAAGGGCCGGGCTCGACCGGCCGCGCAGAGGCGGGCCCGGTAATCTAGGTATAGCATACCAGACAAAAGGGCTTGTAGCTGCGCCTCTCCGCAACGCCACCAAGGATAAGACACTTGTCCGCAGGTGGGACACGTAGGGTGAAGTGGTGCACTCTGGGCCACACATCCTGCCATACCAAGGGCGCAGTACACACACACACACAGGACGATGCCCAGGCCACAAATGGCGGGTACATAAGAGTAAAGGACCCTCCACCAGGGATGGGGAGCAAACTACAACCGAAGGGCCCTCCTCCTGGAAACGAAGGGGTTGGACTGCTTCTTCATGGCCACCACAAACACAAGCGGGGCCCGTATACTGAGCTCTCCAACCCCCCAAGCCCTAGCCGGGGTACGTGTCATGGCGTCCCTGCTAGGCCGCAGCCGCAAAATAATGCTATGTTCTCGTGCCCAGACACAAGTAGATCACTAGGGCCGCCCTTCCTGCATAACCTAGGACGCAGATCACACACACAGCATTACGCCAGAGCCAGATATGGCGGGGACAGAAGAATGAAGGACCCTCACCCAGGAATGGCGAGGGACAAACAACAGAAGGGCGTTCCGCCTTGGATCGAGAGATTTGAACAACAACGGCTAGACCACATGCGGTGCACACCCTCCCAGCCCCAGCACGGGTATGTGTAGTGGCATCCCTGCTGGGCCACAGCCGCTTAAAGGCGCTGTGTTGTCGTGCCATTACACTTGGTAGGCCAATAGGGCCTTGACATGGGAAGTGTGTGCTGACGCCCCGGACTGGATCATCCGGCACTGGTCAGGAGAACGCAACACGTGCGCGGAAAAGAGGGGACTAGATAGGAGCGACGCATGCAAGGAGCACAAAGCGATCCCTGGATGGATGAGGATCCAGTGGGCCCGCGCCACAGGGTTGCTGGCGGCCCGGTGGGGTATAAACACGGGTTGCGGGGTGCAATGAGGTGACAGGGCCGGGAAAGGGGTGCCGCAAGGGCCGCACAATGGCCCTCTTGGGAACAGGAAACATGTGCGCAAAAAGAGGGGAAGGGATAGGAGCGACCCGTGCAAGGAGCAGAAAACAGTCCCCCGATGAATGAGGATCCAGTGGGTCCGCGACACGGGGTTACTGGCGGACTGGTGGGGTATAAACACGGGATGAGGGATCGGACGCGGGGGCTGGGCCAGTGACGGGATGTGGCAGAGGGGAATGGAAAATCATGGGGTTGCGAACTAAACAGAGCAGGGAAAATGAGGCGAAGGAAAGGGCGAAGCAACAGCCCCGTGGGATTGGGAAACCAGTCGCCATGGAGTGGTGAACCATGCGCCAACCATGGGGAGCCTGACCACGCGAAGTGGGGAAAATGCCCTGGACACCGACACGGGGACGAGGTGTCCGCAGGGTTGAGAATTGACCCTGGGGCCCCCGGGTCAATGGCCTGAGTACACTTAGGTTCAGGCGTGAGCGGAACTCATGGGAACGTGGAAACGGTTGCTCCCTGGCCTCCAGCCGCCGATTGACGAAAACTAAGTGCATCCGGGAGGCAAGTGGGTACTCCAACCCATGAGGGATTGTGAGTGGTGGAATGTGGTTGAGAGCACTGCTGCGATGTCGGCGACGGCTATCCACAGCAAAACGGCCTGCAGGCACCCTAAATGCTGTCTGGAGGGGTGGAGGCCGGAGGATCCTTCGACGGGGAACCAGATGGAGCTGAGACCGCGAGGGCGACGACCGAAGAAAACCTGGTTGAAGTTCTCGGCCGTGAGGTGAGACGCGGTTCGCCAGGGGACCTGATGGTGGAGAGCTCTCCTTCCCGCTAGAGGCGGCCACCATGTAAAACAAACAAGAGGATGTCAGATGAGGCGGCGGATGCGGCCGCCCTTACTTACTTACTTACTTGCAGCATATGACCAAGGGTCAATGGCCCTGGGTTTTTGTATTTGCTCCTCCGACCAAGCCCGAGTTATGCAATTTATGGTGGGCGCCACGTTGCCAAATTTTGCTATTCTTCCTGTTTTCTGCCCCGTTGCCTAACCATCCCCTCGGGGGACCGTAAGCAGCGAACATGACGGCAAGGCAAACCGCGTTGCACGGGACCAGGGGGGATATGAAGCCCCGTGGAACCAGGCTTGGCTCAACGACATCGCCACAAAAGCCAACCCTGGCCGGCCGCCCGAGATGGCCTATTTTGCCAATTTCGGCATCCTGACTCAACATGGCCACCCTGTTCTGCCATGATGCCAGGGAATCTGCGGAATCAAGGTGGCATAGGGCCCTCAAACAGTTTATGCTCGAAGAACACAGGGTTGGTTGCTTTGCCCCTTCCCTCGTACGACCGAACCGAGGGGTCAATTTTGGACCTTTTTGGACCAACGTCAGGATGGGCTGGTACAGGGCATTTTCAGCCCCCAACTCCTAGGGGATAGTGGCGAGGCCATATCTTCGGCTCAGACAACAGTTGGGATCTGCCATCAGAGAAACATAGGAAGCAGCTGTAGGCTGGCCTTTGAGCACATTGGCTCCAAGGAACGTGCCTGTTGCTGGTCGGGACGCCCCTCCCTTGGCAGGATTCTAGGGTCAGGTTTGGGCAGGTCCATGGGTTGTGTTGAACCCCCGTACCTACATGCCACTGAAGAGATGGGACCCAGGGATGGATTATGGTTCGGAACTGAGTATCTATTGCCCTGAGGCATCCTTATCCGAGTCCATGGCTTACACCACCTGTGTACATACGCTGACGTGGTTTTGTACATACTTTTGTTTTGTTTCAGAGTGGCAAGGATCCTAGAACGCTTTGTTCTATGAGGATGCTCCTGTGAGCGCAGTGCGTTGCCTGCCTGCTTGCTTGCGTGTCTGCCGCAGCGTCCTGTGGCCCAGCAGCCCAACGGGAACGCGTCAGAAGCCGCAACCCTAGGGGTCTTTCTGGCGGTCGCCGGAAGATTCAAGGCCAAGCCCCCCCGTCCCCTGCACCTGAAGCGCTAAGGCCCAAGCTGCGACGTGCAGTCGGCCCACAGGGGAGGTTTCGACTGGCCAGGACCCTCCGCAAGCAGCAGCAGCAGTGTGGCCCAAATCTTCGCCGCCCCTCAGCAAGGCGAAGTGGCCCACATGTGCCAGCGCCTCTACAGTGTGCCCTGCATCCTTCTGATTGCCCGAGACCGGGCCGCGCAGCACAACGCTGCTATGGACGGAGCTGTCCTGGTCGCCCAGGAGGAGACTGCCCACCGGGAGCACGGCATGGCGATGCACCCCTCGGCTGTGGTCGCAATCTGCCTCTGAGAGGCATGAGGCGGAGGCAGCCGCGCGGGAAGCCACGGCTGCTTGCGAAGCGAGCGCCGCCCGGGAGGCCATCGCCAAGAAGGAGGCGAAGGTGAAGGCATTGGAGCAAGCCCTAGCTGGAGAGGGGCAACCGAAGGAGGCAGAGATGAGGGCCCAAGCAGGCGCCGCGAAGCGAGAGGCCATCGAGACGGCGCGACAGAAGTTGCCGAGGAGAAGGCCAAGGCCGAGGCTGAGATCAGGGCCCTGGAGGCAGAGAGGGCTTGGCTCCAGCAGGAGCGTGAGCAGGAGGCCGCCGGCGCCCACAAGGAGGCCCAGAGGCGTGCGGCCTCGGCAGCCGCCGCGGCTATGGAGGAGGCGGAGAGGAAGATCCAGAGCGAGACATTGTCGAGAGGGTCCCGCATGGACACCCCTTGAAGGCTCATCGAAGGCAACTCCGCCTCCGGGATGAAGATCGACCTTGACGCGGAGGACTCTCCAAGCAGCGAGAGCAACGTCCGCGCCACCCGTCCCCGCCGCAAGGGCAAGGGGAAGACCTCCCAAAGGGCATAAAGGCCTGCCGAGAGGCACCCCCACGACTCCGACCCCTTCGTCACCTGCAGCGATTGGGATGAACGACACCGCCGGCATCGCCAGGCCCCACGGGCTGCAAGGTGGGAGTGCCCGGCGCTGGTGGCGGAGGAGGCAACAATACCCCTCGGAGTGGACATCTCCGAGAGCATCTGACGATGGATCGTGTACCTCAAGAGAAAGATCCGGAGCTTGGAGCGCGAGGCGGAGATCAACAAGATCGTGATCAGCAAGAGTGCTGCCGTCGCCACCAAGCCCCAGAAGGAGTTGAACATCGCTAAGTTCAAAGCCAGGAAGGTGCGCGGCGTGGTCAGCGAGCTGCAGAGGAGGCTGGACAGGCTTTGGGGACCTGAGGAGCGACGCTAGCGACCAGCCGCTGCCTCTGGAGTCGGGCTCCGACGACAGCTGGGGACCCGGACCTGGTCCGGGCAGGCCCACGCGGCCGCATCGAAGCCCCTTGGAGTGACTACGTGGCCCCCACCCGTGGCAGCGACAAGCGGAGCAACCTCGGGCCCCCACGGCGCAGCAGGGATGAGGAGCCGGACAAATGGCTGAGTGCGGACTACCACAGACGCCTGGACTTCAAGTGCCCGAGGCAGGCCCCAGAGCCAGCCCCACAGGCGTATGGCTGATACGGAGCGCTGCGGGATGACATCCCTGAGGAGGACGTGGAGTCCGACATCGAGGGTCCTGATGGAGACTCCATGGAGGACTTCGGGATCAGCCCACCACAGGGGTCAGTTAGCCGAAGCCGCCGGAAACGTGAGGAGGAGGAGTACATGGAAGGCGTACGCCGAGGGGTCCCTGGAGGAGCCTACATGGCGGAGCCGCGGCGCAGCCGCTTGGACATCGAGGAGGAGATGGACTTGGCAGCCGTGGGAACCCACGGGGGACGCAGATGGGAAAATTTTGTCGACCTCGCGACCGGCGCTCATGGTCTCCAGGGCCGCGGACGCCGCCCTCTGGGAAGACCTGAAGGACATTAGGCCACCCATGTACAATGGGAACCCCCTCAACCTGGACCGGTTCCTGGAGAAGCTGGAGCATTGCAGGATGACCTTCGCTGAAGAGATCGACCCCGTCGCAGCAGAGAAATATGTCTTCAAGCGGTTCCGATGGCGCCTGCCGGGGGTGCTCCAAAAGCTGAACTTCGTGGCAGCCAAGGAGGGGAAGATCACGACCCTCAAGGAGGCCACGAAGTTGCTCCACGAGCGAGAGCGCGTGGACGCTCCGCAGGTCGCCGCCAAGACGTGGAGAGCCATCAAGCTTCAGCATGATGGCCAGGAGATCCCCCCAGTGGGACTGGCGAGACTTCCGAGGACAATACGTCCTGTTCCGCTGGAGGTAGGTAGGTAGGTATCTTCGGGAGCTCGGGATGCCTCCTTTGACAATGCAGGAAGAAGGTCTTACCAAGGGGACGTCCTGTCCCTCCCACTGCCCTATGTTAGGTGCCTCTTGAGCCGCTCCCGCATGTGCTTGGGAAGGCATTGTCGCGGCCACCCGGTCCATGTGTCCCAGGTGGGAGGGTGTCCCCACATGTGTCCATGAGTAGGGCCACATGCCCCCTCCTTTGGGCGACAGCTCTGGGGGCTGCCCAGCCGTGTGGAGTATCTCTCACCACAAGGGGTATTGCCCCCGCTTGTCTACGGTACGAACGCCTCACCCTTGTGGCTTGAGTTGCGGGGCCGCTCCGCTTGGCAGGCGACCCCCTCCTGGACTGTGTACCGGCTCGCCTGTCACCGGTTGCTTCCATGGCTCTGGGTGACGTTTGCCATGGTCCCCGATGCAGCCTGGCCGGGCTCGGACCAGTGGCGGTCGAGTACCGCTCCTGCCACTGGCCCGGTGGGTCAGCTGGGTCGCCCCAGTGTGTCCAACCCATGGGGTGTTGTTTCCTTCCTGTTCCTCGGCCGCCCTACGTGTGTGCAGTGTCCTGGGCCACTTGGCTCCTGTTCACCGGTGTGCCCGCTCGGTGTGTTGTTTTGCGTGTGCGGTGTCTTGGGCCTCCTGGCTCCTGTTCACTGATGTGCCTGCTCGCTGTGTTGTGTTGTGTGTGCGGTGTCCTGGGCCACTTGGCTCCTGTTCAACAGTGTACCCGCGCGGTGTGTTGTGTTGCGTGTGCGGTGTCCTGGGCCACCTGGCTCCTGTTCACCGGTGTGCCCGCTCGGTGTGTTGTTTCGCATGTGCGGTGTCCTGGGCCACCTGGCTCCTGTTCACCGGTGTGCCCGCTCGGTGTGTTCTGTTGCGTGTACGGTGTCCTGGGCCTCCCGGCTCCTGTTCACCGGTGTGCCCGCTCGGTGGGTTGTGTTGCGTGTGCGGTGTCCTGGGCCACTTGGCTCCTGTTCACCGGTGTGCCCGCTCTGTGTATTGTTTTGCGTGTGCGGTGCCCTGGGCCTCCTGGCTCCTGTTCACCGGTGTGCCCGCTCGGTGTGTTGTGTTGCGTGTGCGGTGTCCTGGGCCACTTGGCTCCTGTTCACCGGTGTGCCCGCTCGGTGTGTTGTTTCGTGTGTGCGGTGTCCTGGGCCTCCTGGCCCCTGTCCACCGGTGTGCCCGCTCGGTGGGTTGTGTTGCGTGAACGGTGTCCTGGGCCACTTGGCTCCCGTTCACCGGTGTGCCCGCTCGGTGTGTTGTTTTGCTTGTGCGGTGTCCTGGGCCACTTGGCTCCTGTTCACCGGTGTGCCCGCGCGGTGTGTTGTGTTGCGTGTGCGGTGTCCTCGGCCTCCTGGCTCCTGTTCACCGGTGTGCCCGCTCGGTGTGTTGTTTCGTGTGTGCGGTGTCCTGGGCCTCCTGGCTCCTGTTCACCGGTGTGCCCGCTCGGTGTGTTCTGTTGCGTGTACGGTGTCGTGGGCCTCCTGGCTCCTGTTCACCGGTGTGCCCTCCCGGTGTGTTCTGTTGCGTGTACGGTGTCGTGGGCCCCCTGGCTCCTGTTCACCGGTGTGCCCGCTCGGTGTGTTCTGTTGCGTGTACGGTGTCCTGGGCCTCCTGGCTCCTGTTCACCGGTGTGCCCACTCGGTGGGTTGTGTTGCGTGTACGGTGTCCTGGGCCACTGGGCTCCCGTTCACCGGTGTGCCCGCTCGGTGTGTTGTTTTGCGTGTGCGGTGTCCTGGGCCTCCTGGCTCCTGTTCACCGGTGTGCCCGCTCGGTGTGTTGTGTTGCGTGTGCGGTGTCCTGGGCCACTTGGCTCCTGTTCACCGGTGTGCCCAAGCGGTGTGTTGTGTTGCGTGTGCGGTGTCCTCGGCCTCCTGGCTCCTGTTCACCGGTGTGCCCGCTCGGTGTGTTGTTTCGTGTGTGCGGTGTCCTGGGCCTCCTGGCTCCTGTTCACCGGTGTGTCCGCTCGGTGTGTTCTGTTGCGTGTACGGTGTCGTGGGCCTCCTGGCTCCTGTTCACCGGTGTGCCCGCTCGATGGGTTGTGTTGCGTGTACGGTGTCCTGGGCCACTTGGTCCCCGTTCACCGGTGTGCCCGCTCGGTGTGTTGTTTTGCGTGTGCGGTGTCCTGGGCCTCCTGGCTCCTGTTCACCGGTGTGCCCGCTCGGTGTGTTGTTTTGCGTGTGCGGTGTCCTGGGCCACTTGGCTCCTGTTCACCGGTGTGGCCGCGCGGTGTGTTGTGTTGCGTGTGCGGTGTCCTGGGCCACTTGGCTTCTGTTCACCGGTGTGCCCGCTCGGTGTGTTGTTTTGCGTGTGCGGTGTCCTTGGCCTCCTGGCCCCTGTTCACCCGTGTGCCCGCTCGGTGTGTTGTGTTGCGTGTGCGGTGTCCTGGGCCACTTGGCTCCTGTTCCCCGGTGTGCCCGCTCGGTGTGTTGTGTTGTTTGCGCGGTGTCCTGGGCCTCCTGGCTCCTCTTCTCCGGTGTGCCCGCTCGGTGTGTTGTGTTGGGTGTGCGGTGTCCTGGGCCACTTGGCTCCTGTTCACCGGTGTGCCCGCTCGGTGTGTTGTTTCGTGTGTGCGGTGTCCTGGGCCTCCTGGCCCCTGTTCACCGGTGTGCCCGCTCGGTGGGTTGTGTTGCGTGAACGGTGTCCTGGGCCACTTGGCTCCCGTTCACCGGTGTGCCCGCTCGGTGTGTTGTTTTGCTTGTGCGGTGTCCTGGGCCACTTGGCTCCTGTTCACCGGTGTGCCCGCGCGGTGTGTTGTGTTGCGTGTGCGGTGTCCTCGGCCTCCTGGCTCCTGTTCACCGGTGTGCCCGCTCGGTGTGTTGTTTCGTGTGTGCGGTGTCCTGGGCCTCCTGGCTCCTGTTCACCGGTGTGCCCGCTCGGTGTGTTCTGTTGCGTGTACGGTGTCGTGGGCCTCCTGGCTCCTGTTCACCGGTGTGCCCTCCCGGTGTGTTCTGTTGCGTGTACGGTGTCGTGGGCCCCCTGGCTCCTGTTCACCGGTGTGCCCGCTCGGTGTGTTCTGTTGCGTGTACGGTGTCCTGGGCCTCCTGGCTCCTGTTCACCGGTGTGCCCGCTCGGTGGGTTGTGTTGCGTGTACGGTGTCCTGGGCCACTGGGCTCCCGTTCACCGGTGTGCCCGCTCGGTGTGTTGTTTTGCGTGTGCGGTGTCCTGGGCCTCCTGGCTCCTGTTCACCCGTGTGCCCGCTCGGTGTGTTGTGTTGCGTGTGCGGTGTCCTGGGCCACTTGGCTCCTGTTCACCGGTGTGCCCAAGCGGTGTGTTGTGTTGCGTGTGCGGTGTCCTCGGCCTCCTGGCTCCTGTTCACCGGTGTGCCCGCTCGGTGTGTTGTTTCGTGTGTGCGGTGTCCTGGGCCTCCTGGCTCCTGTTCACCGGTGTGTCCGCTCGGTGTGTTCTGTTGCGTGTACGGTGTCGTGGGCCTCCTGGCTCCTGTTCACCGGTGTGCCCGCTCGATGGGTTGTGTTGCGTGTACGGTGTCCTGGGCCACTTGGTCCCCGTTCACCGGTGTGCCCGCTCGGTGTGTTGTTTTGCGTGTGCGGTGTCCTGGGCCTCCTGGCTCCTGTTCACCGGTGTGCCCGCTCGGTGTGTTGTTTTGCGTGTGCGGTGTCCTGGGCCACTTGGCTCCTGTTCACCGGTGTGGCCGCGCGGTGTGTTGTGTTGCGTGTGCGGTGTCCTGGGCCACTTGGCTTCTGTTCACCGGTGTGCCCGCTCGGTGTGTTGTTTTGCGTGTGCGGTGTCCTTGGCCTCCTGGCTCCTGTTCACCCGTGTGCCCGCTCGGTGTGTTGTGTTGCGTGTGCGGTGTCGTGGGCCACTTGGCTCCTGTTCCCCGGTGTGCCCGCTCGGTGTGTTGTTTTGCGTGCGCGGTGTCCTGGGCCTCCTGGCTCCTCTTCTCCGGTGTGCCCGCTCGGTGTGTTGTGTTGGGTGTGCGGTGTCCCGGGGGCCACTTGGCTCCTGTTCACCGGTGTGCCCGCTCGGTGTGTTGTTTTGCGTGTGCGGTGTCTTGGGCCTCCTTCCGAGGACAATACGTCCTGTTCCGCTGGAACATCGAGGACTGGAACGGGGGTCCGGCCTGCTCAGTCTCCTCTCGGACGCCTGGGTGAAGTGGGTCACGTGGGAGGAAGCAAAGAGGACCAAGAGCAAACACACCGTCAAGATGATGCTCAACAAGGAGCACCAGAAGAAGGTGGTGAACTGGACGAGAGCCGAAGTGGCCTGGAACGTCAAGATGTCGTCCCTGCGGAAAGCCCTCCTCATCGACGCCTCAGGTGATCGCAAGAAGGCAGCAATCTGGCGCCTGGACGAGTGTGAGGTGTGCTGCGGGACAAACTGTCTGCTGGCCGTCGTGGTGCGAATGAGCTGCGACTATGTGCTGGACTGGGTCGGAGAGGAGGTGCTCAAGGAGTAAAAGAACCAGGCCGGGAACCAGGGGCTGCAGGGGGGCAACCGCAGCGTGCACCAGCTGGGTGCAGCGTCTGACGGGGAAGCCGTCATGGACTAGGCAGGAGCTTAAAGCAGCAAAGGTCTCCACAATGATGACAACGAGCACGAACTGGCTGAGACAGCCGCCTGTGCCTTCGTGGCCAACAACCTGCACAAGCGAAGCAACCAGGGGAGCTGAAAGCCCCTTCAGCAGGGCTGGAAGAAGAGAGAGAAGAAGCAGCCGCGCCGAGTTCACGATCCGCCACTGTCCTTTGGGGAGTTCATCCAAGGCTACAGGCGCAGCTCCCCCTTCCAACACGACCACCGGACGTGCCCAATCCACAATGCCAACACGGTAGCGTACAAGAGGGCGCACAGGACCAAGAAGCATACGTCCGCCAGCATACGGGAAGCCAAGATGGAAGTGTCCAAGGATGAGCTCTCCAAGAAGCTGATTGTTTCGAACCGGACTCGCGAATGAGATTCAGGAGATCAAGAGAGCTTGGGGGCCTAAGCCGGACAAGGACAAGGCCAAAGACAAGAATAAGAACGGCAAGGGCCGGTGGAGAGGGAAAAAAGACGCAGTGCACGAGGATGCCGCGGGGGAGGACATCCCGACCACTGATGCCCCTTTGCAGAGCCCCTGCAGCCAAGCGCCTAAGCTAGCGGGCTCGCAGGGTGGTGCCGCGATCAATGTCGCGCCATCCACATCATTTCCCTGGATATGCACACAGCTGAATGCCGGGAACAAGACCGGAGAGGATAAATAGACACAATGGATGGGTGATCGCAAATGCAAGAGGGATAACCGCCCTAGGCGGACCCACGTGTCCGACCAAGGTCCCTGGTCATGGCAGCAACCCTTGCACCCAGTCATCATTCACCACTAAGAATGTATTTGTTAACCACCACACAGTTCTACCGGGTTAATGAAAACCTTACAGTATTCGATGTACTACAAGAGCTTTCAGAGAGTATCGGAGGTTCGCCGAGACCCCAGCTGGAAGCGGCAGATGGGCTGTCTGAGGCCATTACCTATGACCTGCACCAGTCGCTAATTGGGCTTCTGGAACGGCTAGAGATTTCCAGCCCGCACGCTGTGCGCCGTGTCTGCGCCAGTGGCAGCTTCACTTGAAGATCCGTGCCCTAGGCGGGGAAGTGGAAAGAGTCTTCAACGTGTTGGTTGACATCGGCGCCCAGGTCAGCCTGGTCAAGGCTAGCCTACTTCCGCCAGAGTTTCTTAACACAACCTGGAGACCCGTCAGGCTGAACGTAGCTAATGGCCAGTACATGGTTGGAGTTACGAAGGAAGCCGAGATCGCGCTGCAATTCGTGAACCATCATGAATTGAGCCGTCCGGGCCTCGGCAAGGAAATTCTCCTCAAGGGAAGGTTCTACGAGGCGCAGATTGACTGGGATATGATCGTCGGGTACCATTCCACGATGGAGACGGACTCTGGCGTCCTCCAGGCTCAGGCCTCCATGACCCTTTACCAGGACGACCAACTCTCGTGGCTATCTTCAACCGAACACCACGTGGAGTGCCAATGGATCCTACCCGAGCACCATCAGCTCAAAGTAGCCGCACTGGGGACCGAGCCTGTAGAGGCAACGTACCAGGCGTATGGCGTTAAGCCGGAAGTAACGAACCCAGTGACTGCTGATGTTGGAGCATCGGATCTGGCTCTGGATACTTTCTGCTCAGGAACCGCCGCCCACCTTCGGGTGTGTGAGAAGCACTGTAGCGCCCAGGACTCTGAATGGAAGAAGCACTGGGGTCCGCATCAAGCGCTGATGTGGTTCCATTGTCCCAGAGGGGACATCCCAGCGGCGGTTGCGAAGATCTGCAAGGAGCGCTCCAAGGCATTCTATGTTGTCCCCATGGGCTGTACCGAGGAGGAAAGTACCTGAGATTGGGTGGCCTGACTGACGAACATGACCTTGAACTAGGTCGTCCTACCGGGTGGAGAGAGTGTCTGGCAGGACGCTAAGGGACAGCCCATGCCACCCCAGACACGGCCAACAGAATTCAACTATGTGGATGTGGGCCTAGAACAGGCTGATGCCGCAGACTTCGTGTGTGTCAACCGCGTGATTCCGGAGCCTTGGCGGCAATGCTGCGTGGTTTCCCCCGCTGACATTGGAGAATCGGATGACCTTCTCTCTGATGAGGAGCTGGATCTGGTTCAGGGGTACATGGATGGACCCTTTCATGACTGGGTAAGCCAGCAAGAGGGGAAGGGCCAGGGCAAAGATTGGTGGGAAGTGGACACCATCGTCTCTGGTCCCTATGATGGGAATACCTTCGTGAGGCGGGTACTGGACCACATGTCCAGACAGGACGAGCCAATTGAGTGGAGCCCCTCCACCTATGGTGAATTGTTCTGCGGCAAGGCCCAGAATGGGCCGATGAGCCACTTGAGGAGACCCGCAGAGCCGAAACTGAGTGGAATCACTACACCTGAAGTGATCTCATTGGTCGAGGTGCCCTGCAAAGCGAAGGCGGAGTCCGATGAATGCCCCAAGATCAAGGCATTGAGGGCCAGCTAAAGCAGAAGTATGGGGACACCAGCCTGTGTTCCCACCGCTGGTGCGTGGACCATACAGCGAGGCCAAGATACGACTTGAGCCAGACCCCCGTGTGTACCGGCACCGGGAGTTCGCCCTCAGGGGCGAGAGGAAAGAGGCCATGGAGAAGATTCTTAGGGAATTGATCGATCGAGGTTGGTTGGAGCCATGTCACACCGAGTGGGCCTCCCCCTGCTTCGTCGTCCCCGAGAAGGTGGCCGGGGAGTGGCGCCTGGTGGTCGACTGCCGCGGCCTAAAAGCCCAAACTCAGTATGACATCTATACGCTGCCCCTCATTAAGGACATGCTGCAAAAAAAGTTCCGCGGGAGGATCTTCACGGTGATTGACCCGAAACAGGGTTATCACCAGATCACTCTCGCCGATGAGTCCCGTGCCTGCACCGCCATGAGCACCCCACTTAGACCTCTTCGATCGAAGTTGATGCCCATGGGCGTTACCAACGGCAATGCGGCTTTCCGGGGGATGCTGGAGAACCTGCTGGAGGTGGTGTCGGACTGTGCGGAACCCTTTGTCGACGAGGTGATGATTGCATCAGGGGACCCCAGCATGAGCTACATTGAGCTGTTTGAAGCACATGAGAGGGACATCACCAGAGTGCTGGACCTGCTGCTTCGGCACAAACGTACGGGCGGTAGTGACAAGGCCACCGTTGCGGTAAGGGAAGTGGTCTTCGCACGCCAGGTAGTTGACAATGGGCAGCGGAAGCCCATACCTGGAGGGGTAGCGGCGATTGAGCACTGGGAGAAGCCCAAGAGGGTATCCGAGTTGCAGGCATACCTGGGGATCTGCAAATACTACTCGGGGTATATCAGGATGTATCCCGGGTCTACAGCCCCCATAGCAGCCATGCTCAAGGGCAACCAGGAGGAGACCAAAAAGAGGTCCAAAAAGTCCTCGGTCTGGCATCATAAGTCCGACCGTGCCTTTGAGGGATCGAAGCAGGGACTGCTGTCCGCAGTGGGTCTGCATCTCGTACATCCAGATCGAGGGTTTGTCCTGCGCACAGACACCTCCGACTACGCCATCGGCGCGGGGCTGGTGCAAGTGCTGGATGATGGGAAGCACGTGCTTGCGGCCTTCTGGAGCCGAGTCCTGGCGGAAGGCCAGAGACGGACATTGTGCAACTGTCATGGCTCTCAGGAAGTGGGCCGGGTACATAGCCCT
This sequence comes from Eutreptiella sp. 'Long Island Sound 2002', assembly GCA_964036045.1. Classification (NCBI taxonomy): domain Eukaryota; phylum Euglenozoa; class Euglenophyceae; order Eutreptiales; family Eutreptiaceae; genus Eutreptiella; species Eutreptiella sp. 'Long Island Sound 2002'. The sequence continues at coordinate 133,980,502 of OZ038379.1, forward strand.
GCATCCCGTTACGGTCTGCACAGACCTTCGGAGTCTGCAGTCGTGGCACAAGGAGCACGTGGACAAGGTTGGTAGGTAGGCCGACTCGGGACTGGGGTTGCCCCCCTGGCGGTTCTTACCAAGGGGCTTTTGCTCACCCAACCACAGCCCTACTGAACGTACCCCCACAAAGCGGCTCCCCCACATGGGGGAAGGGCACGGTCGCCGCGAGCAGTACCCTACAGCGGGTTCTGCCCAGAGGGGTAACCCATGTTCGACTGAAGTCTTACATTCCTCTCCTTCGGGCGGATGATACGTGGGGGAGGTCCCATCGCACATCCTCATCAACCTCCGGATTCTGAGGCCCAGGGGCCTGGAGCCAGGCCAAAGGCCCTGTCCTGCAGGCACCCCCACCTGGGTTGGTTTTCAGTAGGCGTGAGGCGACTTGAAGAAGCACGTGCTACGGGACTCGCATGCCGTGGCGCACACTCACGCCTCCTGACTCGGTCGAGCTTGCGCTCTCCTGGGGGGCCGGGGGTCCGAAGTAGGTGGTCGTGGTTGGTTGGTTGGTCTTTTACCGGTTCAGCGTAGTTTGTTGACGTTGGTCGGTCGGTTCCCTGGTGGTAGAGTCACGCTTTTGTTCGTGGACATGGTGGTCGGCCGGCGTGGCACACCACGGTGTTGCCTACCCGTTGGACGCTGTTCCCGCTTCGACCCGTGCACGCCTGGCTGGTTTGGTGTTGGCCGGCTTGCGTGTGGTCTGTTTACGGTCAAGTGGCAGCTGCAGCTGGGGTGTGGTTGGTGTGCGGTTGTCTTGGCTGCCTCATGGTCAGCTTGGTTTGCGTTGGTTCCGTAGCGCTGCTGCCGGTGGTCGTATCGCCGAATTTTGTTTGGGCAGCCGGGGGCTCTGTGTCGGCGCTGGCTAGTTGCGTCCTGGTTGATCCAAGTGTAGCGTAGTGCGGTTTGTCAACGGTGGTTGGCCGTGTTCGTAATGGTAGAGTTGCAGTGTTCTGTTGCGTTCGTGGGCATGGTCGTTGGCGGGCGTGGTGCACCACGGTGCTGCCATGCCGCGGAACGCCGTTCCTGTTTCGACCCATGCACGCCTGGCTGGTTTGGTGTTTGCCGGCTTGCGTGTGGTCTGTTTACGGCCATGTGGCGGCTGCAGCTGCTGTGTGGTTGGTGCGCGGTGGTGGTTGCCGCCTCATGGTCGGCTTGGTTTGTGTGGGTTGCGTCGCGCTGCTGCCCGTGGTCCTATCGTCAAATCCTGCCTGTGTAGCCGGCACATCCGTGTCGGTGCTGGTTAGTTGCGTCTTGGTTTGTCCAAGGTTTAGTGTAGTGTAGTTTGTGAAAGTTGGTTGGTCGCGTCCGTAGTGGTAGAGTTACGGTGTTCCGCTGTGTTCGTGGGCATGGAGGTCGGCAGGCGTGGCTCACCACGGTGTCGCCAGCCCATTTGACGCCGTTCCCGTACCGGCCCATGCATGTCCGGCCAGTTTGGTGTTGGCTGGCGTGTGTGCGGTCTGTCTATGGTCACGTCGTGTCCGCTGCAGTGGTTTTGATGGTGAGCGGTCGTGTTAGTCGCCTCTTGGTCGGTTGGCTCGGCGTTGGTTCCTTGGCGCTGCAGCAAGCGCTTGCGCAGTCGGATTTGTTGCGTGCATGTGTTCTGCTTGTTGCGGTGTTGGTGGGTGCCAGTTGCGTGGGGTTGGCACGGTACGTTTTTACTGTGCGCCGTCTCCCCACCGTGGGGGAGAAAAGTAATGATAAGTGGTTTGACCACTGTAAAAACCTTTTTCAAATCTGGTGCCCTTTTCCCTGCCCCGCCCTGGCAGCGTTGCATGCACAACCCATCATCTGGTACTTCGCCGTGCTCTCTCCCCGTCCTTCCAGCTTCGCCTGTGCCATTCATATGTACACCGCCCTGTCGGTGGCAAGGCCCCGTCGGTCCCCCTTGGTGCGTCCCTGTGCTCCCCATGGGAGCCCCAGCGTCCAATTCCGGCTCGGTAGTGCGGTGGTCGTGCTCGTGTCTGCCTGCCTGCCGTGCGCCATATCGTGCCGTGTTTTGCAGGTCATGTGGCTGGCGTGCCTGTGTCCCAGTGCTGAGTTGAGCGGTTAGGATGGTTAGGCTGGTTCGGCTCGTGCTGTGGTGCCGGGATGTTCCGTCCGGCGTGGTTGGCTGGCCTCTGAGTAACACATCCGTGCCCGCTGGCAGGGGGTCGGCGTGGCCCCGTGTGGCGAGCCTCTGGTCCCCTGCGTGCCCCGGGTGGGGTTTCGGAGGATAGGAATACCGGGCAGTGTTGCAGCCCCCCTCCCGCTTGTTGACGCTGTTAGCTTTCTGCGGGGAGTGTGTCCCTCGTATGATTCGCGCAGATTATATGTGCGGAAACCCCCCCGGCGTCCCAGGTGTTTAACTCTCCCGGAGGACGTGTGCGCCGGTCCCCGCGGTGCACGTATCCCTTGATTCTCGCCTTGGATGGTAACACTCTTGGATGCTCATCGCCCCTGCCGTGGGACCCGCGTGTTACGCCGGCCCCTTTGCCCGGCCCCTTGTGGATCTGGCTCGCGGGAGAGGGGAGTTAGGTGGAAGGACGGGTCCGGGTGTGGCGCCACCCCCTTTTCTGTTGCACGCGGGTTGCGGGGGTCCGGGAAGCGCGGCCCCCGCCCGGGGGATGTAGGAGGAAGTCGTTGGGTTTTTGTTCGTGTTGGACACCACGGGCTGCTAAGGCTAGCCTCTACTCTTCGGGTGTCTGTTGCATGTGTCGGGCAGGTTGACGTCCTTCCCGCCGGTGTTGCTGGAGTGTGTTGCGCGGCATCGCGTCGTTGGGTTGTACGAGGGGTTTTTTTGGGCGAGGTTGGCTCGCCCAGGGCCGTTGTGGTTTATGGCCGAGTCCGCGGCTGTTGGTGTGACGTCCATCGCCCCGCCCTCCAGTGGGAGGAGGTGATCCCGCAGCCGTCATGTCGTCTCCTCCCTTGCGCCTGGCCGATGCGGGACTCGCGTCGCGCGTGTGCGGCTGTGCGTCGTCGCTGCAAGTCCTGTGGCTGGGTGCGGCTCAGGGCCCTAGGGGGTTTCCCACGCGTCGCACAAGGGCGCTGCGGAGGGCACGGAAGATTTCGTGCACAAGGGCCGCGTGTGCTAACTGGGCTTCCGTCTCAGTGCGAATGGTGGGCTGCAGTCGCTCGCCCAGCGCCAGCGCCCGGATCTGGCGGATCGCGGTGGTCGATAACAATCCCGTGGTCATCGTCCCGGCCGTGGGCCCCGCGTGTTTGACTGGCCCCTTTGCCCGGCCCCTCGCGGATCCGGTACGCGGGAGAGGAGGGTCAGGTGGGATGACGGGACCGGGTGTGGCGCTGCCCCTTTCTCTGTTGCAGGCGGGTCGCGGGGATCCGATAAGTGCGGCCCCCGTCCGGGGGATGTGGGAGGAGGTCGTTGGGGTTTTATTCTTGTCCGACACTACGGGCTGGTAAGGCTAGCCTCCACTCTTTGGGTGTCCGGTGCACGTGCCCGGCAGGTTGACGCTTTCCCTGCTGGTGTGCCCGATCGACACGCGTTGCTGGAGTGTGTTGCGCGGCCGCGCGTTGTTGGATTGTACGAGGGGGTCTTTTTGGGCGAGGTTGGCTCGCCCTGATTCGTCCTGGTTCATGGCCGACTCCGCAGCTGTTGGTGTGACGTCCATCGCCAAGTCCTCTGGTGGGAGGAGGTGATCCCGTGGCCGCCGTGTTGTCTCTCCCCTTGCGCATGGCCGGCGCGGGGCTCGTGCCGCGCGTGTGCGGCTCCGCGTCGTCGCTGCAGGTCCTGTTGCCGGCTGCGGCTCAGGGCCCTGGGGGGTTACCCACGCGTTGCACAAGGGCGCTGCGGAGGGCACTGAAGATTTCGTGCACAAGGGCTGCGTGCGCCGCCTGGGCCTCCGTCTCAGTGCGGATGGCGGGCTGCATTTGCTCGCCCAGTGCCAGCGCCCTGATCTGGTGGATCGCGATGACGGGGCACAGGTTGGGCGCAGTGCGGGTCTCTGCCGTCCGCTCCGGGATGGCTTTCAACTGCTGCCAGCCGTCGAGGTAGAACCTCCACGTCGCTGACCACACCCTAGTGTGTGGCCAGTGGCCTTGCGCCCACCGCCAGAGGCAGTAGAGTGCATGGCCTGGGTGCCAAGTGCCGGCCGTCCCCGACACGATCGACGATGGCCGTCAGGGGGTCCGGGGGCTGCCCTGGGAGCAGGGGGGTGGGGCTGTCCGGGAGGGCCGTGGGCGCCGGGAGCATGTAGTCGACGGCCTCCAAGCTCCAGTGGCTCTCCTGCGGGTGCGGGATGATCCGCACTTGGTAGTAGTGGCCATTCTCCAACATGATCATCGCGATGGTGCTGGGGTCAAGTTCGCGCGGCGGGGGCGTTGCGCGCGCCGTCTCCAGGTAGCGTGCCGCCAGGCTCGTGAGGTTGTGCCCCCTGTTACGGGCGGTCCCGCTTTCCAAAGCCGCCAGGCCTTCGTACAGCGGGATACGGAGGGTTTTGGGCCTCGGTGGCGGGGCAGCCTGCTCCTGGCCCCCGGTGCTGGGCGCGGGCCTGGGGTTCGTCGGCGGCGCTATGAGCGTGTGTACCCAGCCCAGGTGTGGGACCCAATCGCGCCCCTAGGCTGGTTGGTGGGTGTTGAACCACCAGATCCACGCTTCAACAAGGTCGTCAGAGACCTGTGTCCCGGGGGTGACGAGCGCCCGGAGCTGCAACACAGACATTTCCGTTGTTGCGGCGTGTGGCAGGGGGACCACGGCGAAGAGCCTGTTCGGGTCGACGTCACGGAGGTGTTCCCGGAGGGTTGCCACCAGCTCGCTCGAGGGTGTGGAAGCCCGGATGCCGTAGAGCGCTCTCAGTTCCGCGTCGTCGAAGGGACCCGTGCCCCTTTGCTGCGGCGGCCGGGGGGTGGGGGGGGGCATGGTCACCTGGTCCTGGTCCAGCGCGGCGCTAGTCGGGGAGGGGTGCCGTGAGGTGGTGCCAGGGTGTCCCCGAGGCACATACTCTGGAGGGCTCCTGTTGCTGGGGCACCGAGCAGGTCGTGGCGGCGGGTAGTTGGCCAGCGGACTCCTGAGGGCCGGAGGTCCCTGTCATTTCTGCGTCCTCCCTCGGGCCGCTCGCATCGTGCCCCGGTTGTTGCAATGTGCCTTTCGTGGCTTGGCGGTTTGGGGGCTATGGGGGGGGCTGTCCCCCCGCTCCTTGCGCAGGCCTTGGGTTGGCCGCAGGCTCCCTTGGTCGCCTGTCTGTGGCGTGTGGTCCCCCCGACAGTTGGTTGGCCGCTGACCCTTTGAGGGAGATGGCGGACGGGCTGGATGCTCCCTCTGCCACCTGGCGGGGGCCCAGGTGAAGGGCTGCCTGCAGCTCGCGCTCGACTGGCGTGAGAATGGTGGGGATGTGCGTCTGTACGGTACGCGACCTCTTGGACAGGCGTAGGGGATCGGTGGTAGATGATGTCCGCTGGGCGTGGGGGTCGCAGGGGCACCCGTGGTCCCTGTTTGTACCCTCATGGAAGACGACTCGCGGCGCCGCGGGACGCGGCATGCAGCTGCGGCGACGGAATCGGCCAGGGTTCCTCGTCTCTTGGCGTTGTTTCGGCGTGCCGCCCTGCATCTCTGAGGCGTGAAGACTGCCCGGGCACCTCCGCGGGGCGAACGGTCGCAGGAGGCTTCTGTATGTGCCAGAGGGGGAACCCATCCCTTGTGGTGGCCCCCGTGGGCGTTCCGGGGAGTTACGGCGGGCCGCCTGCCTGGGAGGCTCCGGGACGTCTTGGGACCGCGGCCGCTGGTGGTCTGAGGCGTGTCCTTGGTAGCCCGGTGACCCGGGGATTTCCCAGATATCATGGTCCTGCATGGTTGCATGGATGCGCAGGGCGGCGCGCTGGTGCCACTGCCAGTGGAGTCCATTCATTTCATCCGGGCTGTAGGCCCCCAAATGCGCCATGAGCCGGTGGGCCACATAGTGCCATTGGCCGGGGTGGTCCATGGTGGCGGGGGGCGTGTGCCCCGTCCGATGGCCAAAGGTGATGTCTGCCATGGTGCGGGTTCCCTCCGCGAGGTGGCGGGACCGCGAGGTAAGCAGCCATCGGATGCTGACTACCAGGGCAAGCCGCTCCCCTGCAGTAAGCCTGAGGATCCAGAGGCCGAGGTCTCGGGCCGCCGCTTGTTCAGCTTGTTCCCCGGGGCGGTTGGCGTCGCCCTCCAAGCGTGCGTAGTCCACGTGTCCCCGCCCCCAGGGCTGGGCGGTCCGCGGTGGCAGGCCGGTAGGCTTGCTAGCGGTGTTGGTGGCCGCTTCCACGCGTGCGCCCTCTTCTGGGGCGCCGCCCTCGTCCGTGGTCCGGTCCGCCGCGCCGCTCGCGGTCGCATGCCCCTCAACCGCAGCGGCAACCTGCCCCAGGGCGGTGTAATCGCGCTGGAGCTGTGACTGGCGTGATGTTGTGAGGGGTGTGTCCTCCGCATGGTCGCGTCGTGGCTCCCAGTGGACGCGTGGCGCCGCCGGTGCTGGGATCGTGTCGAGCTCGACCTTGCAGGACTCCATGAAGGCATTGAAAGAGTCGTCGTCGCGGTTGTGTCCGCTGCGTGACATTTCCCCGCCGGCCGCACGCTGGGGCGTGTCGGGTGTGGCTTCCCGGGTCTCTGACCCCGCGCGGGTTTCGGGTGGGTCTCGCGGCGGCGCCCCCCCCGGTGTCCTTGCGTCTGCGCGAAGTGCTAGGTTCGCCAGGGAGGCGGCGCCCGCGCGATTTGTGGCTTATGGTTGGTGGAGGCCGTCCTCACACTCGGTGTCCGGAGTTGGTCCCTCAGGTTCCGCGTCAGGCTAGTCAGCGGTCAATGCCTCGCCGCCTTCCTCTGCCGCTATGTCCGGTGGGTCGGCACCCTGCATTGCCGGCCGGTCCGCTCCCCCGCCAGGTTCTCCCATTGGTGTTGGCGTTGGTGTCCGTTGCGGGGGCCCCTGCATTTCTTTTGCGCCCACCGTGGGCTCCCCGCGCTGATGTTGGCAGTGCAGGCGGTTCAGCTTCATGGTTCGTCCGTTGCGTTGCCCCTCGGGCCTGGCCTTCCGCCACGGGCGGCGGCTCGGGTCGGCTTTCCGGGCCCGCGGGCTGTGGGGTGCCTGCCGGGGCGGCGGTGCCTGCCGGGTCCAGGCCGGGGCCAAGGCCGGGGGCTGGGCGACCGGGAGATGACGGCTCTGCCGGCCGCGCCGACGGCCCGGTTGGTGGGGAGTGGTGCCGCTGGGGCGCCGGTCCGTTGTGTGTCGTGGCTGGTAGGTTCTCCGAGATGGACGTTGCCTGAGCCTGGGGGATTAGGTCCTCGGTGAGGCCGTGGGTGTGAGGTTGCACGGTGTCGGAGGGCTTGGCGGTGGTGGTGTCAGTCGGGGTAGCGGTGTGTGCCTGCGTGGGGGGACCGTGGGGCGGCGCGTATGCTGGGCCCGCTGCCGGCCGGTCAGGTGTGCCATGGTGCGGGCGGGGCTCCGGGTGGGCCTGTGTTGCTGCCGCCTGGCTGGTTGCGGGGCGTGGACTGTGCGAGGACGCGACGGGTGGTGTTAGGGGTTGCGGGCTTCCTGTGGGGCTCGGGGCGGTTTCTTGTGCGGGTGTGCGGTGCCGGGGGGTTGTTCAGGCTGGGTGCCCACCGCCCCCGTATTCGTGGGGCTGGGTATGGCTCCGCTCCCGGCAGGTGATGCCCGGTTTCCCTGGATCCCCGTGGCCGTGTGGTGTTGTGGTGGTTGTCGTTGCGCCGCCTGTTTGGACGCACGCTCTTGTCGGGGGTTCTGTGGCGTGCCGGCCCTTGATCGTGCCGGAGCGCCCGTAGTCCGCGTGGCATTGGTGGCGCGCTGTTGTTGTGGTGTGGCGACGGGTGGTGGGGGGGGCGGAGGTGGGCGGGCTGGGGGACGTGGTGGACGGTGCGGCTGATGTTTGGGCGCGTACATTCATGGCCCTAGTCGCTGTCGTGGCGCGGGACCGCGGCATGACGGTGATGATGGTTGCGGTTCTCCGGGAGGAGTTGGATGAGCCGTCTAGCCGGGTACCTCTGGCCATCATCGAATTACCACGTTGCCCTGGAACCCCAACAGCACACATTGCACCACACCACACGCCACGGTACACTGATCCACGGCACGCGCGCTCCTGGACCCGCTAGCCCCTCCCCACTGTTCAAACCTTCCTCAGGATGCCCACGGGCGAGGCCCCCCATGCGGACAGACCGGGGGAACCAAGCAACGTGTGCTTCGAGCCAGGGTTTCTCAGACATGACCTTGGCTGTGGCGGCACTGAGACGCCGCACTGGTTCTGCAGGCAATGCGTAGTCAAGGTGCACGAGTTTCCCATCTGCAGGCAACGGCACCCCCTGTGCACCGGCTGGCCCCCTAGAGAGACTGAGGACGAGGACCCCTCGATGGCCACGCTGAGGCTGCTGGCTACCCAGAATATCTGGGCCCCCCACAGCCACATTGGCGGCGGGGAGAGCCCAGATGTCGAGTGGCTGGAGACACTGGAGAGCCCGACGCCACCACTGGCCTGCCCCCTCTGGCGCCCAGCACCCCAGCAGGTACCAACAGGCGAAAACCCCACGAACTATGGCCCAGACCACCAGCCCTACGACACAGTGCCGCGGGGCAGCCTACCTCTCCCTGGCGAGCTACCGAGCACCTGGGACCTGACCACCACGAACGTTGAGAACTACAGCGCTAACACTGTCGCCCTCTCCACCCGCCTCCCCTTCGCCTTCGGGGGGCTCGTGGGGGATGGGGAATTGGCCATGGGGCTTGCCCGAAGCGCCCACGGCCACAAATGGGGAGACGTCTTCTACCGCAGTGGAGGCCTGCGCCCTGGCCACGACATCTACAGGGTCATGGCAGCCTGGTTGATGTGGAGGCAGATCCCCGTCCCCGGGTGGTTACAACCTGTGGTCCAACGGGCCCATCACCCACCCGTCCCGTGCCAAGTTCTGAGCCTGCACCGCCATGAGCACCCCACTTAGACCTCTTCAGTCGAAGTTGATGCCCATGGGCGTTACCAACGGCAATGCGGCCTTCCGGAGGATGCTGGAGAGCCTGCTCGAGCCGGTGCCGGACTGTGCGGAACCCTTCGTCGACGACGTGATGATTGCGTCAGGGGACCCCAGCATGAACTTCAATAAGCTGCTGGAGGCACATGAGAGGGATGTCACTAGAGTGCTGGACCTGCTGCTTCGGCACAAACGTACGGGCAGTAGTGACAAGGCCACTGTTGCGGTCAGGAAAGTGGTCTTCGCACGCCAGGTAGTTGGCAATGGGCAGCAGAAGCCCATACCTGGAAAGGTAGCAGCGATTGAGCACTGGGAGAGCCCCAAGAGGGTATCCGAGCACCAGGCATACATCGGGTTCTGCAACTAGTACTCGGGGTATATCAGGATGTATGCCGGGTCTACAGCCCCCATAACAGCCATGCTGAAGAGCAACCGGGAGGAGACCAAGAAGGGGTCCAAAAAGTCTCTGGTCTGGCATGATAAGTCCGACCATGCCTTTGAGGGATTGCAGCCCAACGGGAACGCGTCAGAAGCCGCCACCCTAGGGGTCTTCCTGGCGGTCGCTCGAAGATTCGAGGCCAAGGCCCCCGTCCGCTGCACCTGAAGCGCTCAGGCCCAAGCTGCGACGTGCAGTCGGCCCACAGGGGAGGTTTTGACTCGCCAGGACCCTCCGCAAGCAGCAGCAGCAGTGAGTCCCAGATCTTCGCCGCCCCTCAGCGAGGCGAAGTGGCCCACACGTGCCAGCGCGTCTACAGTGTGCCCTGCAACCTTCCGATTGCCCGAGGACGGGCCGCGCAGCACAACGCTGCTATGGACGGAGCTGTCCTGGTCGCCCAGGAGCAGACCGCCCACTGGGAGCACGGCATGGCGATGCACCCCTCGGCTGTGGTCACAATCTGCCTCTGAGAGGCATGAGGCGGAGGCAGCCGCGCGGGAAGCCACGGTTGCTTGCGAAGCGAGCGCCGCCCAGGAGGCCATCGCCAAGAAGGAGGCGAAGGTGAAGGCATTGGAGCAAGCCCTAGCTGGGAAGGGGCAACCGAAGGAGGCAGAGATGAGGGCCCAAGCGGGCGCCGCGAAGCGAGAGGCCATTGAGACAGCGCGACAGAAGTCGCGGAGGAGAAGGCCAAGGCCGAGGCTGAGGGAGAGGGGGCCCTGGAGGCAGAGAGGGCTTGGCTCCAGCAGGAGCGTGAGCAGGAGGCCGCCCGCGCCCACAAGGAGGCCCAGAGGCGTGCGGCCTCGGCAGCCGCCGCGGCTATGGAGGAGGCGGAGAGGAGGATCCAGAGCGAGACATTGTCGAGAGGGTCCCGCGTGGACACCCCTTGAAGGCTCATCGAAGGCAACTCCGCCTCCCTGATGAAGATCGACCTTGACGCGGAGGACTCTCCGAGCAGCGAGGGCAACGTCCGCGCCACCCGTCCCCGCCGCAAGGGCAGAGGGAAAACCTCCCAAAGGGCATAAAGGCCTGCCGAGAGGCACCCCGGTGACTCCGACCCCTTCGTCACCTGCAGCGATGGGGATGAACGACACCGCCGGCATCGCCAGGCCCCACGGGCTGCAAGGTGGGAGTGCCCGGAGCTGGTGGCGGAGGAGGCAACAATACCCCTCCGAGTGGACATCTCCGAGAGCATCTGACGATGGATCGTGTACCTCAAGAGAAAGATCTGGAGCTTGGAGCGCGAGGCGGAGATCAACAAGATCGTGATCAGCAAGAGTGCTGCCGTCGCCACCAAGCCCCAGAAGGAGTTGAACATCGCTAAGTTCGAAGCCAGGAAGGTGCGCGGCGTGGTCAGCGAGCTGCAGAGGAGGCTGGACAGGCTTTGGGGACCTGAGGAGCGACGCTAGCGACCAGCCGCTGCCTCTGGAGTCGGGCTCCGACGACAGCTGGAGACCCGGACTTGGTCCGGGCAGGCCCCGCGGCCGCATCGAAGCCCCTCGGAGTGACTACGTGCGCTCCACCCGTGGCAGCGACCAGCGGAGCAACCTCGGGCCCCCACGGCGCAGCAGGGATGAGGAGCGGGACAAATGGCTTAGTGCGGACTACCGCAGACGCCGGGACGTCACGTGCCCGAGGCAGGCCCCGGAGCCAGCCCCACAGGCGTATGGCTGATACGGAGCGCTGCGGGATGACCTCCCTGAGGAGGACGTGGAGTCTGACATCGAGGGTCCTGATGGAGACTCCATGGAGGACTTCGGGATCAGCCCACCACGAAAACCGCCGGAAACGTGGGGAGGAGGAATACATGGAAGGCGTACGCCGAGGAGTCCTTGGAGGAGCCTACATGGAGGAGCCGCGGCGCAGTCGCTTGGACATCGAGGAGGAGATGGACTTGGCAGCCGTGGGAACCCACAGAGGACGCAACTGGGAAATTCGGTGGGAAATTCGGTCGACCTCGCGACCGGCGCTCATGGTCTCCAAGGCCGCGGACGACGCCCTCTGGGAAGACCTGAAGGACATTAGGCCCCCCATGTACAATGGGAACCCCCCCAACCTGGACCGCTTCCTGGAGAAGCTGGAGCATTGCAGGAAGATCTTCGCTGAAGAGATCGACCCTGCCGCAGCAGAGAAATATGTCTTCAAGCGGTTCTGATGGCGCCTGCCGGGGGTGCTCCGAAAGCTGAACTTCGTGGCAGCCAAGGAGGGGAAGATCACGACCCTCAAAGAGGCCACGAAGTTGCTCCACGAGCGACAGCGCGTGGATGCTCCGCAGGTCGCCGCCAAGAGGTGGAGAGCCATCAAGCTTCAGCATGATGGCCAGGAGATCCCCTCAGCGGGACTGGCGAGACTTCTGAGGACAATACGTCCTGTTTTGCTGGAACATCGAGGACTGGAACGAGGGTGATGAGCAGTCCTGCCTGCTCACTCTCCTCTCGGACGCCTGGGTGAAGTGGGTCACGTGGGAGGAAGCGAAGAGGACCAAGAGCAACCACACCGTCAAGATGATGCTCAACAAGGAGCACCAGAAGAAGGTCGTGAACTGGACGAGAGCCGAAGTGGCCTGGAACGTCAAGATGCGGTCCCTGCGGAACGCCCTCCTCATCGACGCCTCAGGGGATCGCGAGAAGGCAGCAATCTGGCGCCTGGACGAGTGTGAGGTATGCTGCCAGACGAACTGTCTGCCGGCTGTCGTGGTGCCAATGAGCTGCGACTATGTGCTGGACTGGGTCGGAGAGGAGGTGCTCAAGGAGTAAAAGAACCAAGCCCACAACCAGGGGCTGCAGGGAGGCAACCGCAGTGTGCACCAGCCGGGCGCAGCGTCTGACGGGGAAGCCGTCATGGACCCGGCAGGAGCTGAAGGCAGCAAAGGTCTCCACAATGATGACGACGAGCACGAACTGGCTGAGACAGCCGTCTGTGCCTTCGTGGCCAACAACCTGCACAAGCGAAGCAACCAGGGGAGCTGGAAGCCCCTTCAGCAGGGCTGGAAGAAGAGAGAGAAGAAGCAGCCGCGCCGAGTTCACGATCCGCCACTGTCCTTTGGGGAGTTCATCCAAGGCTACAGGCGCAGCTCCCCCTTCCAACACGACCACCGGACGTGCCCGATCCACAATGCCAACACGGTAGCGTACAAGAAGGCGCACAGGACCAAGAAGCGTACGTCCGCCAACATCCGGGAAGCCAAGATGGAAGTGTCCAAGGATGAGCTCTCCAAGAAGCTGATTGTTTCCAACCGGACTCGCGAAGGAGATTCAGGAGATCAAGAGAGCTTGGGGGCCTAAGCCGGACAAGGACAAGGCCAAAGACAAGAATAAGAACGGCAAGGGCCGGTGGAGAAAGAAAGGAGACGCAGTGCACGAAGATGCCGCGGAGGAGGACACCCCGACCACCCATGCCCCTTTGCAGAGCCCCTGCAGCCAAGCGCCTAAGCTAGCAGGCTCGCAGGGTGGTGCCGCGATCAATGTCGCGCCATCCACATCATTTCCCCTGGATATGCACACAGCCGAATGCCGGGAACAAGATCGGAGAGGATAAATAGACGCAATGGATGGGTGATGGCAAATGCCAGAGGGATAACCGCCTTAGGCGGACCCACGTGTCCGACCAAGGTCCCTGGTCATGGCAGCAACCCTTGCACCCAGTCATCATTCACCACTAAGAATGTATTTCTTAACCACCACACAGTTCTACCGGGTTAATGAAAACCTTACAGTATTCGATGTACTACAAGAGCTTTCGGAGAGTATCGGTGGTTCGCCCAGACCGCAGCTGGAAGCGGCAGATGGGCTGTCTGAGCCCATTACCCATGACATGCACCAGTCACTTATTGAGCGTCTGGAACGGCTGGAGATTTCCAGCCTGCACGCTGTGCCCCGTGTTTGCCGTCAGTGGCAGCTTCACTTGAAGATCCGTGCCCTATGCGGGGAAGTGGAAAGGGTCTTCAACGTTTTGGTTGACATCGGCGCCCAGGTCAGCCTGGTCAAGGCTCGCCTACTTCTGCCAGAGTTTCTTACCACAACCTGGAGACCCGTCAGGCTGAACGTAGCTAATGGCCAGTACATGGTTGGAGTTACGAAGGAAGCCGAGATCGCGCGGCAATTCGTGAACCATCATGAATTGAGCCGCCCGGACCTCGGCAAGGAAATTCTCCTCAAGGGAAAGTTCTACGAGGCGCAGATTGACTGGGATATGATCATCGGGAACCACTTTATGATGGGGATGGACTCTGGCGTCCTCCCGGCTCAGGCCTCCATGACCCTTTACCAGGACGACCAACTCTCGTGGCTATCTTCAACCGAACACCACGTGGAGTGCCAATGGATCCGACCCGAGCGCCATCAGCTCAAAGTAGCCGCACTGGGGACCGAGCCTGTAGAGGCGACGTACCAGGCGTATGGCGTTAAGCCGGAAGTAACGAACCCAGTGACTGCTGATGTTGGAGCATCGGATCTGGCTCTGGACACTTTCTGCTCAGGAGCCTCCGCCCACCTTCGGGTGTGTGAGAAGCACTGTAGCACCCAGGACTCTGAATGGAAGAAGCACTGGGGTCCGCATCAAGCGCTGATGTGGTTCCATTGTCCCAGAGGGGACATCCCAGCGGCGGTTGCGAAGATCTGCAAGAAGCGCTGGAAGGCATTCTATGTTGTCCCCGTGGGCTGTACCGAGGAGGAAAGTACCTGAGATTGGGTGGCCTGACTGACCAACATGACCTTGAACTAGGTCGTCCTACCGGGTGGAGAGAGTGTCTAGCAGGACGCTAAGGGACAGCCGATGCCACCCCAGACATGGCCAACAGAATTCCACTATGTGGATATGGGCCTAGAACAGGCTGATGCCGCAGACTTCGTGTGTGTCAACCGCGTGATTGCGGAGCCTTGGCGGCAATGCTGCGTGGTTTCCCCCGCTGACATTGGAGAATCGGATGACCTTCTCTCTGATGAGGAGCTGGATCTCGTTCAGGGGTACATGGATGGACCCTTTCATGACTGGGTAAGCCAGCAAGAGGGGAAAGGCCAGGGCAAAGATTGGTGGGAAGTGGACGCCGTCGTCTCTGGTCCCTATGATGGGAATACCTTCGTGAGGCAGGTACTGGACCAGATGTCCAGACAGGACGAGCCAATTGAGTGGAGCACCCCCACCTATGGTGAATTGTCCTGCGGCAAGGCCCAAGATGGGCCGATGGGCCACTTGAGGAGACCCGCAGAGCCGAAACTGAGTGGATACACTACACCTCAAGTAAGCTCATTGGTCCAGGTGCCCTGCAAAGCCAAGGCGGAGTCAGATGAATGTCCCAAGATCAAGGCATTGAGGGCCAGGCTGAAGCAGAAGTATGGGGACACCAGCCTGTGTTCCCACCGCTGGTGCGTGGACCATACGGCGAGGCCAAGATACGACTGAAGCCAGACCCCTGTGTGTACCGGCACCGGGAGTTCGCCCTCAGGGGCGAGAGGAAAGAGGCCATGGAGAAGATTCTTAGGGAATTCATCGATCGAGGTTAGTTGGAGCCATGTCACTCCGAGTTGGCCTCCCCCTGCTTCGTCGTCCCTGAGAAGGAGGCCGGGGAGTGGCGCCTTGTGGTCGACTGCCGCGGCCTAAAAGCCCAAACTCAGTATGACATCTATACGCTGCCCGTCATTGAGGACATGCTGCAAAAATACTTCCGCGGGAGGATCTTCACGGTGATTGACCTGAAACAGGGTTATCACCAGATCTCTCTCGCCGACGAGTCCGGTGCCTGCACCGCCATGAGCACCCCACTTAGACCTCTTCGATCGAAGTTGATTGCCATGGGCGTTACCAACGGCAATGCGGCTTTCCGGGGGATGCTGGAGAACCTGCTGGAGCCGGTGCCGGACTGTGCGGAACCCTTTGTCGACGACGTGATGATTGCGTCAGGGGACCCCAGCATGAGCTACGTTGAGCTGTTTGAAGCACATGAGAGGGACATCACCAGATTGCTGGACCTGCTGCTTCGGCACAAACGTACGGGCAGTAGTGACAAGGCCACCGTTGTGGTAAGGGAAGTGGTCTTCGCACGCCAGGTAGTTGGCAATGGGCAGCGGAAGCCCATACCTGGAAAGGTAGCAGCGATTGAGCACTGGGAGAAGCCCAAGAGGGTATCCGAGTTGCGGGAATACCTGGGGATCTGCAAATGCTACTCGGGGTATATCAGAATTTATGCCGGGTCTACAGCCCCCATAACAGCCATGCTGAAGGGCAACCGGGAGGAGACCAAGAAGGGGTCCAAAAGTCTCTGGTCTGGCATGATAAGTCCGACCGTGCCTTTGAGGGATTGAAGCAGGCACTGCTGTCCGCAGTGGGTCTGCATCTCGTAGATCCAGATCGAGGGTTTGTCCTGCGCACAGACACCTCCGACTACGCCATCGGCGCGGGGCTGGTGCAAGTGCCCGATGATGGGAGGTGCGTGCTTGTGGCCTTCTGGAGCCGAGTCCTGGCGGAAGGCGAGGGACAGACATTGTGCAACTGTCATGGCTCTCAGGAAGTGGGCCGGGTACATAGCCCTGCATCCCGTTACGGTCTGCACAGACCATCGGAGTCTGCAGTCGTGGCACAAGGAGCACGTGGACAGGGTCGGTAGGTAGTCCGACTCAGGACTGGGGTTGCCCCGCTGGCGGGTCTTACCAAGGGGCCTTTGCTCACCCACCCACAGCCCTACTGCACGTACCCCCACAAAGCGGCTCCCCCACATGGGGGAAGGGCGCGGTCGCCGCAGGCAGTACCCTACAGCGGGTTCTGCCCAGAGGGGTAACCCATGTTCGACCGAAGTCTTACATTCCTCTCCTTCGGGTGGATGATACGTGGGGGAGGGTCTCATTGCACATCCTCAATAACCTCCGGATTCTGAGGCCCAGGGGCCCGGAGCCAGGCCAAAGGCCCTGTCCTGCAGGCACCCCCACCTCGGTTGGTTTTCAGTAGGCGTGAGACAACTTGAAGAAGCACGTGCTACGGGACTCTCATGCCGTGGCGCACACTCACGCCTCCTGACTTGGTCGAGCTTGCGCTCTCCTGGGGGGCCTGGGGTCCGAAGTAGGTCGTCGTGGTTGGTTGGTTGGTCGTTCAACGGTTCGGCGTAATTTGTTGACGTTGGTCGGTCGGTTGCGGGGTGGTAGAGTCACGCTTTTGTTCGTGGACATGGTGGTCGGCGGGCGTGGCGCACCACGGTGTTGCCAACCTGTTGGACGCTGTTCCCGTCTCGACCCGTGCACGCCTGGCTGGTTTGGTGTTGGCCGGCTTGCGTGTGGTCTGTTTATGGTCAAGTGGCAGCTGCAGCTGCGTTGTGGTTGGTGCGCGGTTGTCTTGGCCGCCTCACCGTCGGCTTGGTTTGCGTGGGTTCCGTAGCGCTGCTGCCGGTGGTCGTATCGCCGAATTTTGTTTGTGCAGCGGGGGGCTCCGTGTCGGCGCTGGCTAGTTGCGTCTTGGTTGATTCAAGTGTAGCGTAGTGCGGTCTGTCAACGGTGGTTGGCCGTGTTCGTAATAATAGAGTTGCGTTGTTCTGTTGCGTTCGTGGGCATGGTCGTCGGCGGGCGTGGTGCACCACGGTCCTGCCATGCCGTTGAACGCCGTTCCCGTTTCGACCCATGCACGCCTGGCTGGTTTGGTGTTTGCCGGCTTGCGCGTGGTCTGTTTACGGCCATGTGGCGGCTGCAGTTGCGGTGTGGTTGGTGCGCGGTGGTGGTTGCCGCCTCATGGTCGGCTTGGTTCGTGTGGGTTGCGTCGCGCTGCTGCCCGTGGTCTTATCGTCAAATCCTGCCTGTGTAGCCGGCACATCCCTGTCAGTGCTGGTTAGTTGGGTCTTGGTCTGTCCAAGTGTAGTGTAGTGTAGTTTGTTAACGTTGGTTGGTCGCGTTTGTAGTGGTAGAGTTACGGTGTTCCGCTGTGTTCGTGGGCATGGAGGTCGGCAGGCGTGGCTCACCACGGTGTCGCCAGCCCATTTGACGCCGTTCCCGTACCGGCCCATGCATGTCCGGCCAGTTTGGTGTTGGCCGGCGTGTGTGCGGTCTGTTTATGGTCACGTCTCGTCCGCTGCAGTGGTTTTGTTGGTGCACGGTCGTGTTAGTCGCCTCTTGGTCGGTTGGTTCGGCGTTGGTTCCTTGGCGCTGCAGCAGGCGCTTGCGCAGTTGGATTTGTTGCGTGCACGTGTCCTGCTTGTTGCGGTTTTGGTGGGTGCCAGTTGTGTGGGGTCGGCACGGTACGTTTTTACTGTGCGCCGTTCCTCACCGTGGGAGGGAAAAGTAATGATAAGTGGTTTGACCGCTGTAAAAACCTTTTTCAAATTCTGTGCCCTTTTCCCTGCCCCGCCCTGGCAACGTTGCATGCGAAACCCATCATCTGGTACTTCGCGGTGCTCTCTGGCCGTCCTTCCAGCTTCGCCTGTGCCATTCATATGTACACCCCCCTGTCGGTGGCAAGGCCCCGTCGGTCCCCCTTGGTGCGTCCCCGTGCTCCCCATGGGAGCCCCAGTGTCCCGTTCCGGCTCGGTGGTGCGGTGCTCGTGCTCGTGTCTGCCTGCCTGCCGTGCGCCATATCGTGCCGTGTTTTGCGGGTCATGTGGCTGGCGTGCCTGTGTCCCAGTGCTGAGTTTGGCGGTTAGGATGGTTAGGCTGGTTCGGCTCGTGCTGTGGTGCCGGGATGTTCCGTCCGGCGTGGCTGGCTGGCCTCTGCGTAACACATCCGTGCCCGCTGGCAGGGGGTCGACGTGGCCCCGTGTGGCGAGCCTCTGGTCCCCTGCCCGCCCCAGGTGGGGTTTCAGAGGATAGGAATACCGGGCAGTGTTGCAGCCCCCCTCCCGCTTGTTGACGCTGTTAGCTTTCTGCGGGGAGTGTGTCCCTCGTATGATTCGCGCAGGTTATATGTGCCGAAACCCCCCCGGCGTCCCGGGTTTTTCACTTTCCCGGAGGAGGTGTGCGCCGGTCTCTGCGGTGCACGTATCCCTTGATTCTCGCCTTGGATCGTAACACTCTGGACGATTGTTTGGTAACATTCTCGTGGTCATCGCCCCTGCCGTGGGACCCGTGTGTTTGGCCGGCCCCTTTGCCCGGCCCCTTGTGGATCCGGCTCGCGGGAGAGGAGGGTTAGGTGGAAGGACGGGTCTCGGTGTGGCGCCACCCCTTTTCCTGTTGCACGCGGGTTGCGGGGGTCCGGGAAGCGCGGCCCCCGCCCGGGGGATGTAGGAGGAAGTCGTTTTGTTTTTGTTCGTTTTCGACACCAAGGGCTGCTAAGGCTAGCCTCTACTCTTCGGGTATCTGTTGCATGTGTCGGGCAGGTTGACGTCTTTCCCGCCGATGTGCCTGACCGACAGGCGTTGCTGGAGTGTGTTGCGCTGCATCGCGTCGTTGGGTTGTACGAGGGGTTTCTTTGGGCGAGGTTGGCTCGCCCAGGGTCGTCGTGGTTTATGGCCGAGTCCGCGGCCGTTGGTGTGACGTCGATCGCCCGGCCCTCTGGTGGGAGAAGGTGATCCCGCAGCCGTCGTGTTGTCTCCTCCCTTGCGCATGGCCGATGCGGGACTCGCGTCGCGCGTGTGCGGCTGTGCATCGTCGCTGCAAGTCCTGTGGCCGGGTGCGGCTCAGGGCCCTAGGGGGTTTCCCACGCGTCGCACAAGGGCGCTGCGGAGTGCACGGAAGATTTCGTGCACAAGGGCCGCGTGTGCTAACTGGGCTTCTGTCTCAGTGCAAATGGTGGGCTGCAGTCGCTCGCCCAGCAGCAGCGCCCGGATCTGGCGGATCGCGGTGGTTGATAACACCCCCGTGGTCATCGGCCCGGCCGTGGGCCCCGCGTGTTTGGCTGGCCCCTTTGCCCGGCCCCTCGCGGATCCGGTACGCGGGAGAGGAGGGTCAGGTGGGATGACGGGACCGGGTGTGGCGCTGCCCCTTTCTCTGTTGCAGGCGGGTCGCGGGGATCTGAAAAGTGCGGCCCCTGCCCGGGGGATGTGGGAGGAGGTCGTTGGGGTTCTATTCTTGTACGACACCACGGGCTGCTAAGGCTAGCCTCTACTCCTTTGGTGTCCGTTGCACGTGCCGCGCAGGTTGACGCCTTCCCTGCTGGTGTGCTTGATCGACAGGCGTTGCTGGAGTGTGTTGCGCGGCCGCGCGATGTTGGGTTGTACGAGGGGGTCTTTTTGGGCGAGGTTGGCTCGCCCTGGGTCATCGTGGTTCATAGCCGACTCCGCAGCTGTTGGTGTGACGTCCATCGCCAAGTCCTCTGGTGGGATGAGGTGATCCCGTGGCCGCAATGTCGTCTCTCCCCTTGCGCATGGCCGGCGCGAGGCTCGTGCTGGGCGTGTGCGGCTCCGCGTCGTCGCTGCAGGTCCTGTGGCCGGCTGCGGCTCAGGGCCCTGGGGGGTTACCCACGCGTCGCACAAGGCGCTGCGGAGGGCACTGAAGGTTTCGTGCACAAGGGCTGCGTGCGCCGCCTGGGCCTCCGTCTCAGTGCGGATGGCGGGCTGCAGTTGCTCGCCCAGTGCCAGGGCCTGGATCTGGTGGATCGCGAAGACGGGGAACAGGTTTGGCGCAGTGGGGGTCTCTGCTGTCCGCTCCGGGATGGCTTTCAACTGCTGCCAGCCGTCGAGGTAGAACCTCCACGTCGCTGACCACACCCTAGTGTGTGGCCAGCGGCGTTGCGCCCACCGCCAGAGGCAGTAGAGTGCATGGCCTGGGTGCCAAGTGCCGGCCGTCCCCGACACGATCGACGATGGCCGACAGGGGTCCGGGGGCTGGCCTGGGAGCAGGGGGGTGTGGCTGTCCGGGAGGGCCGTGGTCGCCGGGAGCATGTAGTCGACGGCCTCCAAGCTCCAGTGGCTCTCCTGCGGGTGCGGGATGATCCGCACTTGGTAGTAGTGGCCATTCTCCAACATGATCATGGCGATGGTGCTGGGGTCAAGTTTGTGCGGCGGGGGCGTTGCGTGTGCCGTCTCCGGGTAGCGTGCCGCCAGGGTCGTGAGGTTGTGCCCCCTGTTACGGGCGGTCCCGCTTTCCCATGCCAGCAGGCCTTCGTACAGCGGGATACGGAGGGTTTTGGGACTCGGTGGGGGGCCGGCCTGCTCCCGGCCCCCGGTGCTGGGCGCGGGCCTGGGGTCAGTCGGCGGCGCTATGAGCGTGTGTACTTAGCCCGCGTGTGGGACCCACTCGCCCCCCTGGGCTGGTTGGTGGGTGTTGAACCACCAGATCCACGCTTCAACAAGGTCGTCAGAGACCTGTGTCCCGGGGGTGACGAGCGCCCGGAGCTGCAAGACAAACATTTCGATTGTTGCGGCGTGTGGCAGGGGGACCACGGCGAAGAGCCTGTTCGGGTCGACGTCACGGAGGTGTTCCCGGAGGGTTGCCACCAGCTCGCTCGAGGGTGTGGAAGCCCGGATGCTGTAGAGCGCTCTCAGTTCCGCTTCGTCGAAGGGACCCGTGCCCCTTTGCTGCGGCGGCCGGGGGGGTGGGGGGGGCATAGTCACCTGGTCCTGGTCCAGCGCGGCGCTAGGCGGGGAGGGGTGCCGTGAGGTGGTGCCAGGGTGTCCCCCAGGCACATACTCCGTGGAGGGCTCCTGTTGCTGGGGCACCGAGCAGGTCGTGGCGGCGGGCAGTGGGCCAGCGGACTCCTGAGGGCCGGAGGTCCCTGTCATTTCTGAGTCCGCCCTCGGGCCGCTCGCGTCGTGCCCCGGTTGTTGCGATGTGCCTTCCGTGGCTTGGCGGTTTGGGGGCTGTGGGGGGGGGCGTCCCCCCGCTCCTTGCGCAGGCCTTGGGTTGGCCGCAGGCTCCCTTGGTCGCGTGTCTGTGGCGTGTGGTCCCCCCGACAGTGGGTTGGCCGCTGACCCTGGGAGGGAGATGGCGGACGGGCTGGATGCTCCCTCCGCCGCCCGGCAGGGGCCCGGGTGAAGTACTGCCTGCCGCTCGCGCTGGACTGGCGTGAGAATGGTGGGGATGTGCGTCCGTTCGGTGCGGGACCTCTTGGACCAGCCTAGGGGATCGGTGGTAGATGATGTCCGCTGCGCGTGGGGGTCGCAGGGGCACCCGTGGTCCCTGTTCGTACCCTCATGGAAGACGACTCGCGGCGCCACGGGAGGCGGCGTGCAGCTGCGGCGACGGGATCGGCCAGGGTTTCTCGTCTCTTGGCGTTGTTCCGGCGTGCCGCCTTGCATCCTTGAGGCGTGAAGACTGCCCGGGCCCCTCCGCGGGGCGAACGGTCGCAGGGGGCTTCTGTATGTGCCAGAGGGGGAACCCATCCCTTGTGGTGGCCCCCGTGGGCGTTCCGGGGAGTTACGGCGTGCCGCCTGCCTGGGAGGCTCCGGGACGTCTTGGGACCGCGGCCGCTGGTGGCCTGAGGCGTGTCCTTAGTAGCCCGCTGACCCGAGGATCTCCCAGATATCATGGTCCTGCATGGTCGCATGGATGCGCAGGCAGCGCGCTGGTGCCACTGCCAGTGGAGTCCATTCATTTCATCCGAGCTGTAGGCCCCCAAATGCGCCGTGAGCCGGGTGGCCACATAGTGCCATTGGCCGGGTTGGTCCATGGTGGCGGGGGGCGTGTGCCCCGTCCGATGGCCAAAGGTCATGTCTGCCATGGTGCGGATTCCCTCCGCGAGGTGGCGGGACCGCGAGGTAAGCAGCCATCGGATGCTGACTGCCAGGGCGAGCTGCTCCCCTGCAGTAAGCCTGAGGATCCAGAGGCCCAGGTCTCGGGCCGCCGCTTGTTCCGCTTGTTCGCCGGGGTGGTTGGCGTCGCCCTCCAAGCGTGTGTAGTCCACGTGTTCCCGCCCCCAGGGCGGGGCGGTCCCCGGTGGCGGGCCGGTAGGCATGCTAGCGGTGTTGGTGGCCCCTTCCACATGCGCGCCCTCTTCTGGGGCGCCGCCCTCGTCCGTGGTCCGGTCCGCCGCGCCGCTCGCGGTCGCATGCCCCTCAACCGCAGCGGCAACCTGCCCCAGGGCGGTGTACTCGCGCTCGAGGTGTGCCTGGCGTGACGTCGTGAGGGGTGTGTCCTCCGCATGGTCGCGTCGTGGCTCCGAATGGACGCGTGGCGCCGCCGGTGCTGGGATCGTGTGGGGGTCACCCTTGCAGGACTCCATGAAGGCATTGAAAGAGTCGTCGCCGGGGTTGTGTCCGCTGGGTGACGTTTCCCCGCCGGACGCGCGCTGGGGCCTGTTTGGTGTGGCTTCCTGGGTCTCTGACCCCGCGCGGGTTTCCGGTGGGTCTCGCGGCTGCGCCCTCCCCGGCGTCCTTGCGTCTGCGCAAAGCCCAAGGTTCGCCAGGGGGGCGGCGCCCGCGCGATTTGTGGCTTTTGGTGGGTGGAGGCCGTCCTCACACTCGCTGTCCGGAGTTGGTTCCTCAGGTTCTGCGTCAGGCTGGTCAGCGGTCAATGCCTCGCCGCCTCCCTGTGCCGCTATGTCCGGTGGGTCGGCACTCTGCATTGCCGGCCAGTCCGCTCCCCCGCCAGGTTCTCCCATTGGTGTTGGCGTTGGTGTCCGTTGCAGGGGGGCCCTGCATTTCTTTCGCGCCCACAGTGGGCTCCCCGCGCTGCGGTTGGCAGTGCAGGCGGTTCGGCTTCATGGTTCGTCCGTTGCGTTGCTCCTCGGCCGTAGCCTTCCGCCACGGGCGGCGGCTGGGATCGGCTTTCCGGGCCCGCGGGCTGTGGGGCGCCCGCCGGGACGGCCGTGCCTGCCGGGTCCGGGCCGGGGCCCGGGCTGGGGGCTGGGCGACCGGGAGATGATGGCTCTGCCGGCCGCGCCGTCGGCCTGGTTGGTGAGGAGTGGTGCCGCTCGGGCGCCGGTCCGTTGTTTGTCGTGGCTGGTAGGTCCTCCGCGATGGAAGTTGCCTGAGCCTGGGGGATTAGGTCCTCGGTGGGGCCGTGGGTGTCAGGTTGCACGGTGTCGGAGGGCTTGGCGGTGGTGGTGTCGGTCGGGGTAGCGGTGTGTGCCTGCGTGGGGGGACCGTCGGGCGGCGCTTTTGCTGGACCCGCTGCCGGCCGGTCAGGTGTGCCATGGTGCGGGCGGTACTCCAGGTGGGCCTGTGTTGCTGCCGCCTGGCTGGTTGCTGGGCTTGGACTGTGCGCGGACGCGACGGGTGGTGTTAGGGGTTGCGGGCTTCCTGTGGGGCTCGGGCCCCGTTCCTTGTGCGGGTGTGCGGTGCCGGGGGGTTGTTCGGGCTGGGTGCCCACCGCCCCCGTATTCGTGGGGCCGGGTATGGCTCCGCTCCCGGCAGGTGATGCCCGGTGTCCCTGGATCCCTGTGGCCGTGTGGTGTTGTGGTGGTTGTCGTTGCGCCGCCTGTTTGGACGCACGCTCTTGTCGGGGGTTCTGTGGCGTGCCGGCCCCTGATTGTGCCAGAGCGCCCGTAGTCCGCTGTTGTTGTGGCGTGGCGACGGGTGTGGGGGGGGCGGAGGTGGGCAGGCTGGGGGACGTGGGGGACGTTGCGGCTGATGGTCGGGCGCGTACATTCGTGGTCCCAGTTGCTGTCGCGGCGCGGGACCGCGGCATGGCAGTGGTGATGGTCGAGGTTCTCCAGGAGGAGTAGAATGAGCCGTCTAGCCGGGTACCTCTGGCCATCATCGAATTACCACGTTGCCCTGGAACCCCCACGGGGCCGTAGCATCAGCACACATCGCACCACACCACACGCCACGGTACACAGATCCACGGCACGCGCGCCCCTGGACGCGCTGGCCCCTCCCCACTATTCACACTTTCCTCAGGATGCCCACGGACGAGGCCCCCCATGCGGACAGACCGGGGGAACCAAGCAACGTGTGCTTCGAGCAAGGGTTTCTCAGACATGACCTTGGCTGTGGCGGCACCGAGACGCCGCACTGGTTCTGCAGGCAATGCGTAGTCAAGGTGCACGAGTTTCCCATCTGCAGGCAACGGCACCCCCTGTGCACTGGCTGGACCCCTAGAGAGACTGAGGACGTGGACCTCTCGATGGCCACGCTGAGGCTGCTGGCTACCCAGAATATCTGGGCCCCCCACAACCACATTGGCGGCAGGGAGAGCCCAGATGTCGAGTGGCTGGAGACACTGGAGAGCCCGACGCCACCACTGGCCTGCCCCCTCTGGCGCCCAGCACGCCAGCAGGTACCAGCAGGCGAAAACCCCACGAACTACGCCCCAGACCACCAGCCCTACGACACAGTGCCGCGGGGCAGCCTACCCCCTCCCTGGCAGGCTACCGAGCACCTCGGACCTGACCACCATGAACGTTGAGAACTACAGCGCTAACACTGTTGCCCTCCCCACCGGCCTCCCCTTCGCCTTCAGGGGGCTCGTGGGGGATGGGGAATTGGCCATGGGGCTTGCCCGAAGCGCCCACGGCCACAAATGGGGTGACCTCTTCTACCGCAGTGGAGGCCTGCACCCTGGCCACGACATCTACAGGGTCGTGGCCGCCTGGTTGACGTGGAGGCAGATCCCCGTCCAGATCCTGCACCGCCATGAGCACCCCACTTAGACCTCTTCAGTCGAAGTTGATGCCCATGGGCGTTACCAACGGCAATGCGGCTTTCCGGAGGATGCTGGAGAACCTGCTCGAGCCGGTGCCGGACTGTGCGGAACCCTTCGTCGACGACGTGATGATTGCGTCAGGGGACCCCAGCATGAGCTACAATGAGCTGCTGGAGGCACATGAGAGTGACATCACCAGAGTGCCGGACCTGCTGCTTCGGCACAAACGTACGGGCAGTGGTAATAAGGCCACCGTTGCGGTAAGGGAAGCAGTCTTTGCACGCCAGGTAATTGGCAATGGGCAGCGGAAGCCCATACCTGGAAAGGTAGCAGCGATCGAGCACTGAGAGAGCCCCAAGAGGGTATCCGAGCCGCGGGCATACATGGGGTTCTGCAACTAGTACTCGGGGTATATCAGGATGTATGCCGGGTCTACAGCCCCCATAACAGCCATGCTGAAGGGCAACCGGGAGGAGACCAAGAAGGGGTCCAAAAAGTCTCTGGTCTGGCATGATAAGTCCGACCGTGCCTTTGAGGGATTGAAACAGGCACTGCTATCCGCAGTGGGTCTGCATCTCGTAGAACCAGATCCAGGGTTTGTCCTGCGCACAGACACCTCCGACTACGCCATCAGCGCAGGGCTGGTGCAAGTGCTGGATGATGGGAGGCACGTGCTTGTGGCCTTCTGGAGCCCAGTGCTGGCGGAAGGCCAGAGACGGACATTTTGCAACTGTCATGGCTCTCAGGAAGTGGGCCGGGTACATAGCCCTGCATCCCGTTACGGTCTGCACCAACCATCGGAGTCTGCAGTCGTGGCACAAGGAGCACGTGGACAAGCCCTCAGGACCAGCCTCGGGAAGAGCCAGGTGGCACGAGAACCTTGGCCAAGTTTGACCTCACAGTGGTCTAGGTTCCGGGAAAGGACAACATTCTGGCGGACTGTCTCAGCAGGTGGGCCCATCCTGCCAGCAAGGGCATGACAGACATGGCAATGAGGCTGAGACCGCTCAGGCCAAGAAGATCATTGATACGGAGTGCATGATGGAGGAGGATGATGTCAATTGCTTCATCGTCATGGCGGCTGATGCTCCCCTTGGAAGAAGGGTGAGCAGAGCGGCCCGGGTACTCGCCCAAGAGGGTGCTGAGTCTGACAAGCACCTCTTCCCTGCGTTGTGCCTCCAAGATGACTGGACCGACAACTATGCCAAGTCTGAGGCTTTTGAGTCCGAGTACCGGGCTCTGACTTACCCTGATGACGGGCAGAAGTGGCCAAAAAGCTCACCGAGGAAGATGGCAAGCCCTACCGGAACGGTATGGGCCATGCGCCCTTGGAAGGACCCGTAGGGACTTTCCCCCAGTCTGCGTCCTTGGGAAGCCTGGGCCGTCCTGTCGAATCTCTGTGGTTGCTCTCGACCCATAAATCCACCTCGGTCGTCACTTGACGCCTATGATGGCCGTGTGTGCCACTGCCACTGTGGTAGTGACCATCGCAGCCGGCGCCGGGTGTGCCTGGTATGGGTTAACGCGTCCTCTGGATGCCGATCAATCGCCTCCAGGACCCAGGACTTGATACGTCATACTGTACCAGCGTCTAGGTCCTTTTACAGTCGCACGTGTTGCTGGACAGCGTGAAAGGAATGAAGGAAAACGAAGAAAAAGACGCAACGAAAAGCAAAATAAAGGCAGAAACCGTTTCTTCGGACCTCACTCTCCCCCCATGAATTTTTGCGCCCCTTTTTGGCGAGGTCAGCAGAAACCTCCACCAATACAGCCCACCAAGAAAACAATGAGAGGCTCGAACAAGACAGAGTGAAACGCATGCGTGCCCGAAAACATCTGGCAAAGTGCGTGCTGTGGCGATAGATCAAGGTTGGCTGACGAACACCAAGGAAGAGGTGAAGATCGCATGAAAACACGTATGTTACGACGCGACGAGGTATGAAGCCGCCTCGAGAACAATGCGCTCACAAAGGCACAAGCACAACTACATTCAACTACGTGGCCATCACGGAGATTTCAAGACACATGGGTACAAAGCACGCAAGGAGAGAAACGGTACCCACACAAAGCACCACACGAAGCATAAACTTGGGCGCCGACAAAACCATCGGGTACAAACAAGGGGCAAAAACACGAAGGAACAACGATAAGGCGAGCAAAACGTATAAGAATTGCTGGCCCTTGGGCGCCGCCAAATCCAAAGAGTAAGGGCAAGAGGCCCCGGGGAGAAAACGCCATAAGCAACTAGGGCACCGGCATGCATGCGGCCGTACTTTGTCCATTGTCCACAAGAACAATGATCACCGCCGCGAAGAAAAGGAGCAAGGCGGCAACCGAGGAGACCCTGCCAACAACCAAACCGCCAACCGTTAAGGGAACGTTACCACACCCCACAACATGACGCACCATGGGACAACGCAACCCAATACTACACACCACGACACGACACAATACCACACAAAACAACACAATATACCAACACAAGACGACACAACACGACCCACCGCCACACGGCACGACGGCACACAGCACAACGGAACCCAACACCATGTAGAACACCACACCACACCACACAACACCACACAAAACACTCAAACGCAACAGAACAGGAAACAACATAACACGACACAACACAACACATCACGCCACAACATGACAGGACACACCACAACACACCTCAACACAACACAACACAACACGACACCACGCAACACAACGCGCCGCGACACGACATAACACAACACGGCACAACACAACGTACCACAGGTAGGTAGGTAGGTAGATAGGTGGGTAGGTATCTTCGGGAGCTCGGGATGCCTCCCTGGAGAATGCAGGAAGAAGGTCTTACCAAGGGGACGTCCTGTCCCTCCCACTGCCCTATGTCAGGTGCCTCTTAAGCCGCTCCCGCAGGTGCTTCGGAAGGCAGTTTTGCGGCCACCTGGTCCAGGTGTCCCAGGTGGGAGGCCGTCCCCACATGTGTCCATGGGTAGGGCCACATGCCCCCTCCTTTGAGCGGCAGCTCTGGGGGCTGCCGAGCCATGTGGAGTATCTCTCACCACGAGGGGTATTGCTCCCGCTAGTCTACGGTACGACCGCCTCACTCTTGTGGCTTGAGTTGCGGGGCCTCTCTGCTTGGAAGGGGACCCCCTCCTGGACTGTGTACCGTCTCACCTGTAAACGGTTGCTTCCATGGCTCAGGGTGACGTTTGCCATGGTCCCCGATGCAGCCTGGCCGGGCTGGGACCAGCAGCCTTGGGGTACCGCCCCTGCTGCTGGCCCGGTGGGTCGGCTGGGTCGCCTCAGTGCGTCCGACCCATGGGGTGTTTGTTCTTTCCTGTCCCTCGGCCACCCTACGTGTGCACGTGTGTGCGCTGTCCTGGGCCACTTGGCTCCTGTTCACCGGTTTGCCCGCTTGGTGCGTTGCTTTGCTTGTGCCGTGTCCTTGGCGATATGGCTCCTGTTCACCAGTGTGCCCGCTCGGTGTGTTGTTTTGCTTGTGCGGTGTGCTGGGCCATTTGGCTCCTGTTCAACGGTGTGCCCGCTTGGTGCGTTGCTTTGCTTGTGCGGTGTCCTGGGCCATTTGGCTTCTGTGCACCGGTGTGCCCGCTCGGTGCGTTGCTTTGCGTGTGCGGTGTCCTCGGCCACTTGGCTCCTGTTCACCGCTGTGCCCGCTGTATGTGCTGTGTGGCGTGTGCGGTGTCCTGGGCCACCTGGCTCCTGTTCACCGGTGTGCCCGCTCGCTGCGTTGCTTTGCTATTGCGGTGTCCTGGGCCACTTGGCTCCTGTTCACCGGTGTGCCCGCTCGGTGTGTTGGTTTGCTTGTCCGGTGTCCTGGGCCACTTGGCTCCTGTTCACCGGTGTGCCCGCTCGGTTCGTTGCTGACGCGGAATGGGCTGTCCCCCATCCGCCACTGATGTTGCCAGAGAATTGCGTCAACCAGCGTCGTCGCCGCAACTGTCGCGACGGCCTCCAAGCGCAGCAAAAGACGCAAATCCACGTGGATCAAGGATAATTTAATCGAGTGAAGGGTGATTCCTGTTGTGGATTTTTTATAATAAAAGGAGCTGTTAAGCAGGTAAAGGTAGGGATACCAATGCGTTGATAGTGCTTCGACTGCAGGTTCGACGAGATCCATCGCATTGGTATTAGGCGATGTCAGCGCTGCACGCCTTTGGCGCTGCGTACCGTGTAGAGTAACAGTTCGTCTGTGGTCTGCTTTGCAGGCTTGTTGTTTGCTCCAGGCGGGCATGCAAAGCTCGCAGATTTATTTGTAAGCCAACGCGAGCCCTGCGCCAAGCAGCGGGCATCAGTGGCCCTCACTGCAGTTACAAGCTGCAGTATCGCGGCTGCCAAGGCCATGAAGAAGGCCCTTCCTCGTAGCCGGCTCCCGCTAGGCGCTGGCTGCATCGTGAAGGGATAAGAAAAGAGCCCTGCTCCAAAATGACTCCGTTGGATGTGAACACGATGAATCACATTGACGAGGTCTACGCCTTTTGTGCTGACGCTGCTACTGTTGGTGTGTTGCTGCTGCTGGTGCGGGTCTTCAAGCAGGTCGTGCGAAACCAAGCAAGGAGTTTCGAGAAACCAAGCTGGAGTTTTGAGAAACCAAGCCGGAGTGCAAGGTACCGAGCAGAGAGCCGGACCACACGTAAGCAAAGGCGTTCAAAATCAAGCGGCAAAAGCAAAAAAGGCACAAGCAGGATAAAAAGCTCGGTGGTGTGGCGCTGTAGAAGGCAACGTGTTCATAGCTTTTACCTGCGCTGCTACAAGAAGGATTTCGGGGGAAAATGGTCGCGTACCCGGTACCGCTTCATTGCTTTGCTTTTGCGTTGTCCTGGCCACTTGGCTCCTGTTCACCGGTGTGTCTGCTTGGTGCGTTGCTTTGCGTGTGCGGTGTCCTGGGCCACTTGGCTCCTGTTCAGCGGTGTGCCCCCTGTGTGTGCTGTGTGGCGTGTGCGGTGTCCTGGGCCACCTGGCTCCTGTTCACCGGTGTGCCCGCTCGGTGCGTTGCTTTGCTTGTGCGCTGACCTGGGCAACTTGGCTCCTGTTCACCGGTGTGCCGGCTCGGTGTGTTGCCTGTGTGTGCGGTGTCCTGGGCCACTTGGCTCCTGTTCACCAGTGTGCCTGCTCGGTGTGTTGTTTTGCTTGTGTGGCGTCCTGGGCCACTTGGCTCCTGTTCACCGATGTGCCTGCTCGGTGTGTTGTTTTTCTTGTGCGGTGTCCTGGGCCACTGCGCTTCTGTTCACCGGTGCCCCCGTTCGGTGCGTCGCCTGTGTGTGCGGTGTCGTCGGCAACTTGGCTCCTGTTCACCGCTGTGCCCGCTCGGTGTGTTATTTTTCTTGTGCGGTGTCCTGGGCCACTTGGCTCGTGTTCATCAGTGCGCCCGCTCGGTGCGTTGCGTGTGTGTGCGGTGTCCTGGGCAACTTGGCTCCTGTTCACCGGTGTGCCCGCTTGATGCGTTGTTTTGCTTGTGCGGTGTCCTGTGCCACTTGGCTCCTGTTCACTGGTGCGCCCGCTCGGTGTGTAGTGTTGCGTGTGCGGTGTCCTGGGCCACTTGGCTCCTGTTAACCGGTGTGCTTGCTCGGTGTGTTGTTTTTCTTGTGCGGTGTCCTGGGCCACTTGGCTCCTGTTCACCGATGCGCCCGCTCGGTGCGTTGCTTGTGTGTGCGGTGTCCTTGGCCACTTGGCTCCTGTTCACCGATGTGCCTGCTCGGTGTGTTGTTCTTCTTGTGCGGTGTCCTGGGCCACTGCGCTTCTGTTCACCGGTGCGCCCGTTCGGTGCGTCGCCTGTGTGTGCGGTGTCGTGGGCCACTTGGCTCCTGTTCACCGCTGTGCCCGCTCGGTGTGTTTTTTTTCTTGTGCGGTGTCCTGGGCCACTTGGCTCGTGTTCACCGGTGCGCCCGCTCGGTGCGTTGCGTGTGTGTGCGGTGTCCTGGGCAACTTGGCTCCTGTTCACCGGTGTGCCCGCTTGATGCGTTGTTTTGCTTGTGCGGTGTCCTGGGCCAGTTGGCTCCTGTTCACTGTTGCGCCCGCTCGGTGTGTTGTGTTGCGTGTGCGGTGTCCTGGGCCACTTGGCTCCTGTTAACCGGTGTGCTTGCTCGGTGTGTTGTTTTTCTTGTGCGGTGTCCTGGGCCACTTGGCTCCTGTTCACCGGTGTGCCCGCTCGGTGCGTTGCCTGTGTGTGCGGTGTCCTGGGCCACTTGGCTCCTGTTCATCGGTGTGCCGCTCAGGGTGTTGTTCTTCTTGTGCGGTGTCCTGGGTCACTTGGCTTCTGTTCACCGATGTGCCCGCTCGGTGCGTTGCCTGTGTGTGCGGTGTCCTGGGCCACTTGGCTCCTGTTCACCGTTGTGCCCGCTTGGTGCGTTGCTTTGCTTGTCCGGTGTCCTGGGCCAGCTGGCTCCTGTTCACCGGTGTGCCCGCTCGGTGTGTTGTGTTGCGTGTGCGGTCTCCTGGGCCACTTGGCTCCTGTTCACCGGTGTGCCCGCTCGGTGCGTTCCTTTGCTTGTGCGGTGTCCTGGGCCACTTGGCTTCTGTTCACCGGTGTGCCCGATCGGTGCGTTGCCTGTGTGTGCGGTGTCCCGGGGCACTTGGCTCTTGTTCACCAGCATGCCTGCTTTGTGTGTTGTTTTGCTTGTGCGGTGTCCTGGGCAACTTGGCTCCTGTTCACCGGTGCGCCCTCTCAGTGTGTTGTGTTGCGTGTGCGGTGTCCTGGGCCACTCCGCTGCTGTTCACCGGTGTGCCTGCTCGGTGTGTTTGGTTGCGTGTGCGGTGTCCTGGACCCCTTGGCTCCTGTTCACCGGTGTGCCCGCTCCGTGGGTTGTGTTGCGTGTACGGTGTCCTGGGCCGCTTGGCTCTTGTTCACCGTTGCGCTCGCCTGGTGTGCTGTGCGGTGTCCTTGGCCACTTGCCTCCTGTTCATCGGCGTGTGCGCTCTTTGTGTTGTGCTGTGGGTTGCGTGTGCGTGGCGCCGCTGCGGGGCGCTCACTCGTCCGTCCGGACGGTGGCTATTCTTAGCCGGCAGGGGCTGGGTACCCTCCGGGCGCGCATTCGTTCAGACGGAAGGCGGCTGTTCGTAGCCGGCAGGGGCTGGGTACCCCCCGGGCACTCACGCATCAATCCGGACGGCGGCTGTTCTGTAGCCGGCAGGGGCTGGGTTCGCTGCCGGGCGCACACACGTCTGCCCGGACGGCGGCTGGTGTTGCTTGGCACCGGTCCTCGTGCCGTGGTTCGTTGCGTGTTGTGCACGCTCTGCGGGTTTGCGGCACCCGGCGGCCGTCGCTGCTTGGCACCTGTCCGTGTGCCTTGGTTGTGGCTGGCAGCGTGCCTCTCTGGCGTGCCTCGTGGCCCCGCATGGTGCGCCGCGCGTCGTCCGTTCCGGTCGCTGTCGGTGCTCCAGCCTTTTTTCTGGACACCGTGGTGCCTTTCCCCACCCCGGGGGCTTGTGCCCTCGGCTTTACTCGGTTGCTACGCGGGGCACGCAGAGGCCGGCCGAGAACCGGGCTCATTGTGCCTGCCGCTGGCCCCCGCCGAGGCGGGGGCGCTGTGCTCGCTCCGCGTCCTACCCGTTCGGGGCCCCGCGATGGGGTTGTCCCTGGCGGGTCCCTCCGGCGTCGGTCTCCGGCTGCGTGCGCTGCGGTGGTTGGCGTGTGTGGACTCGGTCACTGACGCGTCCAGTTTCCCGTACTGTCCGTAGTTCCACGGGGGACTCGGCCGGTGCACCGGGGCTGTTTCGTGTGGACGCCGACACCTCCCCCTGCGGGTCGGAGGACGCCGGGCCCGGGTCCCGTGTGTGTGTGCGTGTGCTTGCTCTTCTTGGCCGGGTCGGGCGGGCCGGCCTCCCGGGCGCGTTCTGGTGCGCCTCACCTTTTTCTTTTGGCCGCTTTGTCTTCCTGCCTTGCTTGGCCCCCTCTGGGCTGCGGTTGCCCCTGTCCTTGTCCTTTGTTTGCCCTCTCCTCCCCCCTTTTGCCTTTTTTTTCGTTTTTTTTCCGTTTCTCTGTTGCCGTCTTCTTCGCGCCCCCTTTGTCTCTTGCTTTCTTTGGTTTCCGGCCCCCGGTGCCCTCGGCCTTGGCGCTGTGTGTTGTTTGTATTGTTGGCCTCGCGCTTCTTGGCTCTCCGTGCGCTCTCGCTTCTTTGGTGCTGCCTGGTCGTTGACTGCTCTTTGTTGTTGCCCACCCCCCCCTTTTGTGTCTCGCCGGTGTTGCCGCCGCTCGGTGCCTTGCGTCCGTTTTTCTTTCCCTTCCTGTGTGCGCCCCTGTTGTCTCCGGCTTTCCCTGGTTTCCGGCCCGGGGTGCCCTGGGCCTTGGCGCTGCGTTTTGTTTGTTTTGTGGGCCTCCCGCTGCCCGGCTCTCCGTGCGCTCTCGCCTCGTTTGTGTGTCCTGCCTGGCCGTTGGCTGCTCCCTGGTGTTTGCTGCCTGCCTCACTTTTGTGTCTCGCGGTTTTCGTCACTACCGCTCGGTGCTCCTTTTTTTTTCTTTTTTTTTCCTGCGTTGTGCGCCCCTGTTGTCTCTGGCTTTCTCTGGTTTCCGGCGGCGGGAGCCCTGGGCCTTGGCGCTGTGCGTTGTTTGCTTTGTTGGCCTCCCGCTTCTTGGCTCTCCGTGCACTCTCGCCTCTTTCGTGCTTTCCGCCTGGCCGTTGGCTGCTCCCTGGTGGTTGCTCCCCCCCCCCCCCCCTTTGTGTCTCGCGGTTTTTGTCGCTGCCGCTTGGTGCTGTGTGCCTTGTGCTGTGCTGTGCTGCGTGTCGCTGGGTGCGGTGCTGCGCCGCGTTGCTGCGCGTTGTGCCGCCCGGTGTTGTGCTGTTGTGTGCTCTGTTGCTTTGTTGCACTCGTTTGTTGCCGCTGCCTGTTGTGCCGTGCCCTCTGGCGCTGCCCGTCGCCCTGGGGCCCTGTCCCCTGCGGCGCTGTGTTTTGCGGTGTTCCCCCGCGCTGTGTGCTCTGTGCTGTGTGTGTTTTGTCGTGGTGTCGTGGTGCGCGCTGTGGTTCGCCGCTCTGCTTCCTACTGTGTGTGTTCTGGGATGCTGTGCTGTACGTTCCCTGTCCTCTCCGCCCCGTGCGGTGCTGTTCTTTGCTGTGCTGGTGCCCTTGTGTTGCGCTGTTCGTGTGGTGCCTGCTGTTGCTGGCGCCTGGTGCTGTGGTGCGCTGCTGTGTGTTGTGCTGTTTCCTTTGGTGTGCCGTGGTGCGGTGCTGGGTCTGGTGGCCCGTGGTTGTCTGCTGGTGGCGTGTTTCGGTGTCGGTGTCCCCGTCTGGACGCGTGGTCTGCTTCCCTGTGGTTGATGTGGTTTGCTGTGGTGCCCTGCTTCCCTGTGTCGTGTTCTGTGGTGCTGTGCTGTTGCGTGGTGCTGTGCTGTTGTGCTCTGCTGTCGTGTTGTGGTGCTGTTGGTGCTTGCTTTGCCCTCCTCTGGCCTGTCGTGCTGTGCTGTGTTGTGCTGTTGGTTGGCTGTGCTGTTTCCTGCCCGGTGGTGGTGTCCACGTGCTGTGGTGCTCTTTCCCTCGTGCTGTGCGTTCCCTGTCTTCTCCGCTCTGTGCGTTGCTGTGCCTTGTTGTGCTGGCTCTGGTGCCCTGCTTCCCTGTGTCGTGTGCTGTGGCGCTGTTCTGTTGCGTGGTGCTGTGCTGTCGTGCTCTGCTGTCATTTTGCGGTGCTGTTTGTGCTTGCTTTGCCCTCCTGTGGCCTGTCGTGCGGCGCTGTGCTGTGCTGTGTTGTGCTGTTGGTTGTCTGTGCTGTTCTTTGTCTGGTGGTGGCGTTTGGGTGCTGTGGTGCCCTTCCCCTCCCTGCCGGCACGCATGCAACAACACCACACACTGAAAAAAACCAGCCTGCTTTACTTATTTAATTCTTTGCCTCGCTGCTCCTGTGTTTTGCACGCCTGTTGACACCTCTTGACAACTGCAGCAAAGAGGGGGGCAAACACAACGAGGGTGGGGCAGAGGCGGGAGGAGAAGGTACGTGGAGGGTAAAAAAGGGCGAGAGGGAGCGAGAGCAGGGACGTAACGTGTTAGCCTTTTTTTGTTACGTGTTTTACGCGCTGCTCGCGACGTCCTTTTCGCTAACTGTGGGGCACACGACCATCCAGGGACACGTCATTTTGTCCGTTTGTTTGTTACGGCGCTTACGGCGCTTTAGGTTTACCTACTCAAGCCATAAACAATTTTCGTTCGTGTTTTAACGCGTTGCGTCGCGCACTTTTTGCCTATCTGTTTTCTATGCCGCCTAGTCTGCAGTAACGGGCACAAACGTGGGAGGGAAGGTATATGGAGAAGGAGAAAGGAATGCGAGACGGAGGACGTGGCGTGTTAGAAAAAGATTTTTCGGTTTTTACGCGCTGTCTGCGAAGCGTTTTTCTTTACCTATACGGCGTGTTAGAGGGCGGGAGGCACGGCGCTGTACTGCTTAGCTCGATACAGTGCTTACGGTGTTAACTATTCACCTATTTAAGCTCAGAAAATTTTCAGTCGCGTTTTCACGCGTTTCGCAGCGCGCACTTTTGCCTAGCTGTTTTTTATGCTAATTACCCTTATTTTCAGCCATTTAAAATTTCTTTTCGTTGTGTTTTACTTATCTTTTTATTTTCTTCTGGCACAACGTACCACAACACCACAAAATTACGACACAACATGACACAACACAACACAACGCCCCTCAACACAACACAACACAACACGACATCACGCATCACAACGCGGCGCAACACGACACAACACAACACGGCACGACACAATGTACCACAACATGACACAGGTTGACACAATGCAATACCACACAACGCGACGCCACACAACACAACACAACGCAACGGACCACACCGTAACACAGCACAACACAGCACAACACAATTGTGACTTGACACAACGCGACGTGACGCAACACAAAACGACGGAACACAACATCACACACTCTCACACAACACATCGCAACACAACACGACACCATACAACACACTGCAACACAACATATCACAATACACCACAGAGCACCACGGCTCATGGCAGCACAACAAAACAAAGCACCACGAAGCAAACCACTACGCAACACAACACAACACGACAAGACAAATCACAACACAACACAACACAACGCAACACCTCACAATGCAACAGAACACAACAAGACGCAACGCGGCACAACGCAACGCAGCACAACACAACACAGCACAACGAATCACAACGAAACGCAACACAAGACGACACGCTACGACACGACACAACGCAACCCACCACGACACGATGCAACACAACACGACGCAACACAACACCATACAAGACAACGCAGCGCAACAAGACGCGACACAACACAACGCGACGCAACACCACGGAACACGACACAACAAAACATATTACAACGCCACAAACCGCAACGCCACACAACACGACACAAAGCAACACACCGCACCACAACACAACGCAAGATAGCATAACACGACACAACACAATACACCACCACACCCCACGACGCAACGCAACAAAACACAACGCGGCCCAACACAACACAACACAACACAATAGAACTCACCACAACACAACACAACATGACAAAAGACGGACCCCACAGGACCCCAGCGCCGCAGGATGATAGCACCAGACACGGTGCACCCTGCAGAGGCGCACTACGACACAGCAAAACGCCACCCCACATAGCACGGCTCTGCAGCACACAACACAAGCCGAACAAACCACGACATACCAAAGCACCCACCAAGCGCAAGACAGGGCAACACAAACAACACAACACACGTTGTAACACGACCAGGCACAATGCAGCATGACACAAAACCACACAACGCAGCGCAACATGCCACAGCACAAAAACGACAGAACGTAACACACAACAGCGCAACGAGGCGCGACACAAAGCCACACTACACAGCAACGACTCCCACCATACTTCCAGGAATGCCAACATGCCTCATGTGTCACAGCTCTTCCACATGGGACAAGACGGCGCACTGTAGGCCAGCCACCACACGGCAGAGCGGCCGTTAGGCTTGGCGTACCTGAACAGGGGCCCAGGCCCAGCCTAAGCGCCTAAGTGGCGTATACGAGCAAAGCAACACCGCAACAAACAGGTATGCCATGCGCGCATGCACGACACACACAGGTCAGCCTACACAGTGCAAAACGCGCCCACGGTTTACAACGTGCAGGGCACAGTCAGTCCCACAAACACGCAACACGCCACACAAACACAGGGTGCGATGAAACGAAATCAAGTCAACAGCAGCCATGCCCAACAGAGGGCCGCTTCGCCTGAGCCAAGCACGCCAACACAGAATGGGCCCGGCCATCCAGTCCAAAAGACCAAGGCACGCCGGAAGTGGATACAAACGTAAGGTACTGCCAACACCAGCTATACGTTCCACAAACCACGGACCCGTGCGCGCGGAGTGCAGCACGCGCACGAGCAAGTCTACTGCCACGACCCACGACCATGAAGGACAGATGCGAAGGACAGCAGTACCGCAACGTCCAACGGGGGAACCAGAGCAAACCCAAAATCCTTTGCAACACAGCGACTATAGTGACCGCACAACTGAGTACAGTGCCAGCGCGACATCATCCCGTAGCCACACGCCGAGCCCGGAGCGCACCGAGTACAGCGCTCAAAACACAGTCTACAGCACCAAGCCGCTACCGCCAGCACCGTGCCACGACCAGACAAGCGACCCACAGCGTAAACAACAAGTGATGGCACTGACCATAGAGGCGACCACGCATATGACGAAAAACGACAAACCGACTCTTGCAGCACGTCAGAAACACCGTGCGATGGACCAATGGCGCCATCCCAGATGTCACCCCACAGCAGCATCATGGATGTTGACGCCACCAGCGACCCACCCCAGCTACGACGAGCCCACCGACACTGCCCAGCGGCCTGGACGTCCGGGATGACACCATGGGGTTGGACGAGGACCCGTTTGCGGGACAGCATACAACGCGTCCTGCAGTGGGCGACGGATGCCCCGTCTCCCCAACGACCCACATGGAGTCTGTATGGACCGCGCGATGCGGTGCGAAGGCAGATAACGGCAGCAGCGGATAGGCGCCCAGACCCATGGGCGTACGCCCAACAAATACGGCGATGCATGCAAGAGGCCCACCAAAAACCACCAACAGGAGTGGTGATACAAGGACGAGTATCCAAGACCGGGATTTGGATAGAACCTACGGAAGCACGACACGCGCAAGACGCCTTGGACCACATCCAGGAATCAGACGGCCCATCGCCGACGGAATGCGAAGAAGCAGCGCCTATCCTCATTCTGACGCTACATAGCTGGACGTGGAACCACACCATTACCCTCCACGACAAAAGGGGCCCACCTCATGCACGCACTGCAACCTGCAGACCCACCACGGCATCCGCAGGTGTGGTCCACTTGGACTGCACGCCCGGACGGGGCAACGGAGAATACACCGTGGTACGCACGGTACGCCACAGAAACGCACCAACGGGGGAGGAGGACCCGGAACAAACCGTAACCCAGGTTCCTAAACCAACACCCCAACAGTGGACGTTGTACAAACTTCTAGCTCATGCCCGCACCCTAGCGGAACACGGCATCCAGCCGCACACGGACGTCACATATGTGGGACGTATGTTGCAGGACTGGCCGAAGTACGAGACTGACGTCCCAGATTAGCGCACAGGACCACCGGAGACCACACCCCGCACAACGTGAGACGACTTGGTGCCCAACGGGGACATCAGCGCGCTGGTCAAGCTCATTCAGGCCACGGCGCCAAAGCACCCATTCGACGACAGCTGCCACCCCACCATCGTGAATGTCATCCTGGCCTACCACAGCTGAACAACCCAGCAACGTCTCCACCTCCATTCAGCATCCAACTACCCACGCCAGTGGCAACCCATCCGGGCCCCCGCATCGGAGGTTTACCTCCACAGAGATGCAGCCAAAGGGGCGCATACGATCACAGAGCTCAGACCGGTAACACCCCAACCGATACCGGAGCCGTACATTCCCCTCAGCCCACCACGACCCCATGCCCAAGCCAGGGACGTCTCCCCGCTGAGGGATCACGACCCAACCCGTCCAGAAAGACGCCGAACATACCACCACAGTCCAACACATGCCTGAACCGCTCACCACGCACCACCTCCCGGACAGCTACCAACTGCCACGTGAAGGAAACCACACCTGCCGCATAGCACCTATGTGGAGGCTACCGGCTGGCACCATAGACTAGAAAGAGATTCTGCCTGGGGTAACCTCGCTAGACGCAATCCACCTCATCGCAACAAAACAGATAAAACCGCCGCCAGCTGAGCATCTCTTGCTCACCATCAAAGGCACCGCCACCATCGATGGTGCCCCCCTCGGAGACGACGACCAAATGCCCCAAGCGAGACCAACACAGGCCCTCTGGGTGACAACAGCCACGGACACCGACATTGTCATCGACCCAGACTTGGAATGGGCGGCCATCCACTATACCGTAGAGGGTGCTGAGGGCGACCCAAGGAGGAGCAACTGTGAACTGCAATGGACCACAGAATTGAGCCACCTGAGCGGTGTCAGCCTCGACGACACAATCACCCCACAAACGATGGAACCCGCGAAGCGAGCCCCCAAAACGTACCACAGCACCGCCAAGCATACAGTCTGGCACTATTCAACCACCATACACCCGGAAGCGGTGTCCCAAATCAAGGAGGCACTCTCCCTAGATCTCCCAGACATCCACAACGCCCACCAGCCGGGGGCATTCACCACATACTGGAGTTTCCCAACAGCCGCCGGCATGGTGTCCGAGGTGGCCGAACCCGCCTCGCCGCCCCCCATCACGGCGCTCGCTAAAGCAGTCCAGGCCATGGCAGCAGGTGAAGGAAGCCCACTGGAGTGGACGCCGATCACGCTGGTGGAGCAACGAGTCCACCACACCACCAACAGGGCGCAGCAAACGGGACGCCAAATACACCCGCCGCTTTGGGAGAACGACGACAACCTTCAACCCCACAGCACGTGCATGGTGCACTTCATCCTCAAGGATCACAGGGCAAACTGGAAAGGCACAGAAGTACAGCTCACCCACAATCTGGCGCACACGCACCTCCAGTACACCGTCCCCACCTCCAATGCCCTCATCCCCTGCGGCACAGCTCAGCAGTCGACATACCGACTACGCCCAGACGCCGAGGGCACAGCCTACACAGTATATACCTGGGCACAGTACAACGACCTGCCCGGACCCACATGGCAATAAAACCCAAACTGGCAGCAGCCCCTTCACGGAAAACGCGTGTCCAAGCAAGACGGAGCCAAGCCCACGCAAAACACCACTCAGGCTGGTGGAACCGCGCCCACAAACATCGTAAACTCAACCCTCGCGAATGCCAGTATGCCCCTCATCCACACAGGGCACCCAACCCCTGACAACACGGGCAACCGCCGAATGTGGGGTACTGGTAGGGTGGCCATGAACCATGACATCGACCGCGACCAAGGCACCTGGCTCGATCACGGCACCGTTACCATACGAGCGGGAGGTTGGCTGAACAGTCCGAGCCCCAAGAAGCTCCGCAGGGTAGCGGGACCCTAAATTCTGTACCACACGGCATGGATGGCCCCTATCAAGGACTCCGGACTGGGGACCCCCCATGCGGACACCCGTGCCTCCACGCTTTGTTCCAGCCACTGCCCCTACAGCCCGCATCGCTCCCAGGTATCTACCTCAACACGGTACGGGGAGACAAAGGAGTATGCCTGACGGCAGGAAACACTCGGCCAAAGCCATTCCCCTGCACCAGGTCCAGCACATGGCGATGGGGCCGCAAGTAACCAACACCAACAAGCCACGACACCCACTGGCCAGACACGGAGCACGGGAACCCCGGCCCACGAAGCCCAATGCCCCAGGCCCCGACAGGGCGCTGATGCACCTCACCATGAAATCCACGGCCCAGCTCCCGACGGCCCTGGAAGGGGAAAAACACTTTATTGTGGAAGGTGTCATGGACGACGTCCTCAACCTGGTGACCCACACCTTGGCAGCAGTACCAAACACATGGGATGACGCCGTGGGGTACCCGACCGAAGGCAAAGACAGGATTCAGGAGAAAGAGGACATACTGACGCCGGAGATTGTGGACGAACTGGTCCAACGCACCAGCCCACCACAGCAACATGTACAACGAATTGTGCTGAAGGTCACGGACTGCACAGTCCTGGGACACCCCTCGGACACCCCTACGATTACCCTGATGTGCCACCAGCACACCTTGTGGGCCGCAGAGTGGGATGGGAAGGGTACCGCGACCAGAGTACAGACGTACACACCCAAGACGCCGACGGCAACCACACTGGCACTAGAAGACCGTTTCAGACAATCCGCCCACCACACCAACCACCCCCTGGCACACTGGCTGGCACTCAAAACGGCTATGCACTGGACAGTGGATGCCCCGGCCACCGACACCACACTCCCCACCACGTGGCTCACACTGGCCCACAACGTGGCCGCTTACGTGCGCAGACATTGGACGACGCAGACACAACGCTGGATGTCATGGCCCACGGACACGGAACAGAATCCCAAGCTCCGCACCGCTAGCCGGCAGACCCAAACCAACAAGATGCGCGGCGTGCACGGGCCCAGGGAAGGTCGCGGACCATCATACAGCATCTTCCAAGGTACGAACGCTCCAAAGCCAGCCCCCCATCCAGCACCAGAACCAGTGTGACCCAAACCACGACCCCGACCGGGGGGGGGCGGGTGCACTGGCCCGGATGGCGAGGCGGCCTAAGCCGGCATCCAAGATAGCACCACTCCCGCCCGAGCCCCAACCAAAGCCCCAGACCTGCCCGTACTCCTCTCCAGATGAACGCAAGGCAATGCACGCCGAGTACCCTGATGGAGCGGAAGTACAAGGGGTCTACGTCTGTTCGCTGACAGGGCAGCCCAAGCAATGGGTCTGGTTCCGGGGCACGGTGAAGTGCACACTGGCCACACCGGGCAATCACGGCGACCTACAGCCAAAAGTCGCGTGGCAACCCTTACCAGAATGGGGCGAGAAAGCAACCACATCCAACTTTGAGCTCCGGGACTACAGACTGTTCTTCGAGTGCCCGCTGCAGCTACGCACACCAGAGAATGGGGTAGCACCATGGATGGTCTGGACAGGGCACCTACCGGAGGCCTGGCTGGAGGAGCCTGACATCCCCGAGGAACGAAGAGTGGCGACAGCCCTCGCCCACAAACTACGCCTGGGGCAATGACTCCCGGCCCAACAGACGCACCAGGAGACAACCGCCGCAAAAGTGCAAGCCGACAAGGTCACAGCCACACTTGTCACCCTGATGTCCGTGAACAAACCGGGAGTCGTGTACAACGCGGCCAAAGCCTCTGACCTTCAGAAGATCCTTTTCATGGCCGGATGTGACCCTGGCGCCATGTTATGGCGGGAACAAGAGGTCAAGACCCGCACAGACACCCCAAGACCTCACTGCTATCCTCACCAGAACAGGGTATCAGTACCAGACGACCTGGGTTAATGGCGTACTTATATCCCACAAGTGCGAGGTTCAAGTCCACATCCACCGACACCTAGGCATTGAGGGCCGCCTGGCGGCATATGAACTCTTGGGCCCAACCTGGCAACTGAATATTATCAACGTGCACGTCCCATTTGATGACACCACGGACACATTCCTCGAGCCCCTCATGGAGGCCTACCGGCAGCTGGCCGTGATGGGGCCGGCAGTCATCATAGGAGACTTCAATGCCGCCCCTGCAATGGACGACCACGGCAAAAGACCTACATCGGAGGATACAGCAGTAAAAATGGCCATGCAGCACCTGGACTTGCAAGACATCACAGCCTCCCTACAGAGCCAGTCCTCGCACCGACCCCCGCAGCTGGGCTCGACGGATTCACGCATCGACTTATGCTATGCGGACCCGACACACGTGGAGGTTACACGGACGCAGTACGAGGACCTGCCATCCAAGGCCACTGGGCACCGCCCACTAGAGGTACAGCTCAAGGTGCTGCAGGTCCCCCCGACCCCTTTGGACGATGTGGACCAGGATGCACAACCCCCCATCAGCCCCCCAGAGGAACACAACACACCCAAGTGGATGGCATACTACCACACGGTGGACCCCATCCGCGGCCGCAAGATCAACCCGGACCTGAACCTCGCCATGAAGCAAGCGGCAACGGCATGTGGCCTCCGCGGGGGGGTCCACCACGAACAGGAGACTGCGACTCCGCACTGGGACCTACGCTCCATGGTCAATGCCGTCTGGTGTTATACACGGGACCTACATACGGCGATCCACTCCCAAGACACACACAGCCTACGACACGCGCATCGCATTGCCGCGCGGCTAGGAACCACACGATGGCACCTCAGAGAGTGGCACGAGCGTGGAGCAAAGGACCTAGCACAGGAACGACAAAGGTACCTCCAAATCCCCAAGCCATACAAATCCCCGAAGCACGTGGACAAGATCTTGGGAGAGACGGGCAACCGAGGCATCAGAGCGGTACGCCTTGAGGACGGCACGGTAACCAACGACCCCAGGGTGGCCGTCAGGGAGGTGTTACACAGCTTCAAGCGCGAACACAATGCAGAGGACGGAGAATTATCCGACTACACCAAGAACCTGATATCACACTTGGCAAAAACTATACAACCGGACGCAACGAGGCGACATA
This sequence comes from Eutreptiella sp. 'Long Island Sound 2002', assembly GCA_964036045.1. Lineage (NCBI taxonomy): Eukaryota > Euglenozoa > Euglenophyceae > Eutreptiales > Eutreptiaceae > Eutreptiella > Eutreptiella sp. 'Long Island Sound 2002'. The sequence continues at coordinate 134,024,007 of OZ038379.1, forward strand.
CAGCGCACCCCGTCCACCATGCGGGAACTGGATGAGGTGTTGCATAAAATGAAGCCGGGGAAAACCCGAGGCGTGGACGGCCTACCTGCCGAACTCTACCGTAGACTCCCACTCAACCTGAAGCGGCACCTTACAGCACGCCTCTGGGACATAGCCATAGGGAGGAAGGACACACTGCCGGACTGGGCAACCTTGGTGCACCCATTGTACAACAAAGGCGACTGGGCAAACCCGGACAATTGGAGACCCATCGTGTGCGCCCCCACGGAGGGGAAGCTCATCTGGATGCTCATCCTGAAGCGGGTGGCCCCAGTGGTGTACCGGGCCATGCCACCCACAATGTGGGGAGCAATACCAGGACGCTCATCACTGGAAGCCATCTTTATGCAGGACACGGTGGTGGATATGCACACCCATCAGCCTGATCATCACATCCCCGGACGTCGGGGGAGCATTTCCCAACACCCCACAACGCCTTCTGCTCGCCATCTGGGAGCACATGTGGCTTTCTTTTCAAGGTTTTCTGCAAGCGTACCTCGCCACCCGCCTATACGCGGTGCAAGCCGATGTAGGCACAACCCTGTGGACCCACCCCACAAGTGGGCTCCCACAGGGAGGCGCGGAGGGCCCATTCTTATTCCTGTTCGTGATCCTCCAGCTGGCCTTCTACTCACGACGCACCTACCCCAACGTGGCACCATACCCCCTACGGATCACCCTACTGGCGTTTCCAGATGACATGGCCGTACTTACCGCCACCGCCCGCCAACCCCTGCCGGACGCTCCAGACAACACCAGGGCGAACCAGGTGCTGGACAATGTTACCAGCTACCTGGAAAACAACTGTCTCCTGGTACACAACCTCAAGTCGGCCACCATGGTAGAAAATGCGCCAGCCCTGCCTGTCCGCCCCAGTGACACACCCATGAACCCATTGGACACTGCCACCTATCTGACGATTCCACAGGCGGCCACACCGCAGGGGGTCACCCTGCCAACCAACCCGGAACAAACGAATAAACGCGCTTGCTCTTGGGCGCCCACAACACCAACTAGTGCAAACGAGGGGCAGAGACAGGAGCGAAAAACCATAAGGCAAGCCAAAATGTATAAGAAGCACTTACTCTTGAGCGCCGCCAAAACCAAGAGTAAGGGCACGAGACCCCGGGGAAAAAAACGTAATAAGCAAATATCGCGCCGACATGCATGCACCTACACGCTCAATTAACACGCACCGTCGTCATCGCCCGCATAGCCGCAGTATTCACCCAGGCCAGGTGACGGCACCGACCACCTGGTCCACAGTGAATACACTGCGCACACCACGACCCACCTACACCGCCTCATGCACAACCAAGAACCGGAAGCGGAAGAAGTCTTCACGCTAACACTACTGGAAGCCCAACACCACTGCAACACGTGTCCCCAGTACAGATTCCACAACAGGGGCCTCCCCACCACGGTAGAAACACGAATATGGAACCACCTACAGCTCCTGCTACCGCACCACAGACATGTCATTCAAACGAACCACAGGTGCAAGGAGGCGGGCCCCATAGCCATCCTGCACACCGACAAGGGCGGCGGACGAACAGGGGAAGCCACCGTCCTCGACCAAGTGGGCACCACTCTACACTTCGTGAGAGTAGCGCACAACCCAATGCGAGCCCTCCAGCGGGCGGGCATCTAGCACATCCCCTTCCTGTAAAACCCTGATTGGCTTCTGGAAAGCCACCTACAAACGGCAGCGGCCACAGCCCGTCACCCAAAACCCTCCGATGCAGAGGTCCGTGACACATACAATCTGTTCTGCAACACTCACAAGCAGCCCCTACCACAGAGGCCCCCGAAGAGAAACCAGGCCCCCCACCGACCGCCGGATCAGGTGGGATACGTTCCGCAGGCCACAATACCGGCAGCCCTCCTATTGGCAACCAACAGCCTCAAAGTGACCCTGCGGCGCGGCGGAACACAGGGCAATTCATGGATGCTGCCCGGGCCCACGTCACGCAAGTTCAGCCCATCGCCGTTACCACCGAACCCGCTGACAGGCATACCCACCACGTGCTGGCGATGCGGGCCCCAGGCACTGGCCACACCATGGCCCATCCTCCAACTGTTGGCACGCCACCACCACACACCGAGGGCCCATGCTACTCAAGAGCAACATCAGTGGCTACACTCGCACTTTGAGCGAGCCCCGGCGGAAATGCTAGCCCCGGTGACATGGAAGCCCAATACCTTGGCAGAGTGGCATCTCCACCGAGGGGCATTCTGCACCAAGCACCCCGCCCTCACCTACCTGGTACTGGCTAAACACCGTAGCACAACACCAGAGGCACCTGCGTACCCCGCGAAACACCGTTGCTCACACGGAGTTCCAGAGACACAAACAATTGATTGGACCACATAACCCGAAACGGGCGTCTCCAGTAGATACACAACTACCTCATACAAGTACACGAAAGGAACCGGGAGTACGTACAGATGAATGCGGCGGTGATGGAGGTCATGCACCAGGGAATCGCGATTTATGCCGTCCCCCCATTCGGGCCAGCCACCACCACTTTCTGGGCCAGTACGGCGGGGAGAGCCCGCGTCCACGCATATCAACTGACGTCTCCGTGCCGCCTGCCCCTGCCGGACGACCAGAACAACATCATATTTGCGGACGCCTCCGGCACGATGAACCTCACACCGGCAGCCGGTGGGACAGCTCTGGAACTACTGTCAGACGCAGCAGGCGAACTGTGGCAACACCACCTGATGAGGACCACCATCTTCAGGGCCTCCTTGCACAGTGACCTGGAGACGCTAGCGATCATTGTGGACGCCGTTACCACCGTCTTCGAGGCACCGCAGGACCAACCACACCACGTATGGGTCGTAATTGACGCGGCAGTGGACTTCCAGATCGTACAGCGCCGCGCCAGACAGCCACTACACAAGGCGACCAACTCCTGCCTGGGCACGCAGGCACTACACCTGTGGGAAGCACTACGGAACCTGCCAGGGCACATTGTCCTGCACTGCATAAAACAAGACCCTCATCGCTACAACTTAGGCAACAGACACATAGACTTACATGCACACAACCAAATCGCGGAGCACGTACCAACCCCGACAAGCCCCCGGTACACGACAACATGGACACACACCTCCAGCACCTACCCCCGATCCCGCATCCCGGGGAGCTGCCGCCCTGGGTGCCCGATGACGTGATCTACAATGACACGGGGCGGGCATACCACAACCTGAAGCCTCTCAGAACCATGGCCCACATCCGGGGCAGCCACGCCGACAACACCCTTATGACTCGCCTCCAACAGGAGGTACAAACGACGCTGTACTACTCGGCCCTGGAGCCATCCCTGCTAGCAGTACATCTGCCCAAGCGCTGGGCTCAGCTCCTGCCTCAGCAGCTCCCCCTACCCGATAGAGTGGCAAGGTGGTACGGCAGGAAGGGTTTTGACATACCGCCCGAGTACATCGTATGCCAGTGCCACCTGCAAACACCAGAGACATTGGACCACTTCAGAAAATGCCGACTAGCCCAAGACGGCGTCCACCTGGCCACGTGGAAACCAGGGGACACGATCACGCAACATGCCGGATGGGGCCCGGCGACTCTGCTGGCCAACGAGGTACGACGCCTGATGCGGAAGCCGGAGATCAAGGGAGCCGTGTTATGGGGGGCGGTCCCCCTGGAGCTCTACCGAGTCCTCGCTGACAATGCACCCGATACAAGGGCCACAGTGAGCCACATGCTGCTCAAGGCCATCAAACCAGCGGATGCACAGCTGCAATATAGCGTCCAATTATACACACAAGGGGTACAGCACGCCCTGGACGACCAACGTACCTACTATAACGTGCTCATACACTACCAATCGGTTCAGCCAATGGATTAGCACGTTGCTCTGGAACCTTCACGGGGCCGTAGCAACAGCACACATTGCACCACACCACAAGCCACAGTACACAGAACCACGGCACACGCGCCCCTGGACCCGCTGGCCCCTCTCCACTATTCACACTTTTCTCAGGATGCACACGGGCGAAGCCCCCCACCCGGACAGACCGGGGGAACCAAACAGCGTGTGCTTCGAGCCAGGGTCTCTCGGACATGACCTTGGGTGTGGCTGCACCGAGACGCCGCACTGGTTGTGCACCCAATGCGTAGTCAAGGTAGGTAGATAGGTCGACTTGGGACTGGGGTTGCCCCGCTGGGGGGTCTTACCAAGGGGCTTTTGCTCACCCACCCACGACCCTACTGCACGTGCCCCCACAAAGCGGCTCCCCCACATGGGGGAAGGGCGCGGTCGCCGCGAGCGGTACCCTACAGCGGGTTCTGCCCAGAGAGGTAACCCATGTTCGACGGAAGTCTTACATTCCTCTCCTTCTGGCGGATGATACGTGGGGGAGGGTCCCATCGCACATCCTCATCAACCTCCGGATTCTGGGGCCCAGGGGCCCGGGGCTAGGCCAAAGGCCCTGTCCTGCAGGCACCCCCACCTGGGTTGGTTTTTAGTAGGCGTGAGGCGACTTGAAGAAGCACGTGCTACGGGACTCTCATGCCCTGGCGCACACCCACGCATCCTGACTCGGTCGAGCTTGCGCTCTCCTGGGGGGCCGAGGGTCCAAAGTAGGTCGTTGTGGTTGGTTGGTTGGTCGTTTAATGGTTCGGCGTAGTTTGTTGACGTTGGTCCGTCGGTTGCCTGGTGGTAGAGTCACCGTTTTGTTCGTGGACATGGTCGTCGGCTGGCGTGGCGCACCACGGTGTCGCCAACCGATTGAACGCCGTTCCTGTTTCGACCCGTGCACGCCTGGCTGGTTTGGTGTTGGCCGGCTTGCGTGTCGTCTGTTTACGGTCAAGTGGCGGCTGCAGCTGCGGTGTGGTCGGTGTGCGGTTGTCTTGGCCGCCTCACGGTCACCTTGGTTTGCGTGGGTTCCGTAGCGCTGCTGCCGGTAGTCGTATCGCCGAATGTTGTTTGTGCAGCCGGCACGTCCGTGTCGGCGCTGGCTAATTGCGTCCTGGTTCGTCCAAGTGTAGCGTAGTGCGGTTTGTCAACGGTGGTTGGCCGTGTTTGTAATGGTAGAGTTGCGGTGTTCTGTTGCGTTCGTGGGCATGGTCGTCAGCGGGCGTGGCGCACCACTTTGCCGCCATGCCGTTGGACGTCGTTCCCGTTTCGGCCTGTGCACGCCTGGCTGATTTGGTGTTGGCCGGCTTGCGTGTGGTCTGTTTACGGTCATGTGGCAGCTGCAGTTGCGGTATGGTTGGTGCGCGGTTGTCGTGGCCGCCTCATGGTCGGCTCGGTTTGTGTGGGTTCTGTCGCGCTGCTGCCGGTGGTCTTATCGTCAAATCCTGCCTGTGTAGCCGGCACATCCGTGTCGGTGCTGGTTAGTTGCGTCTTGGTTTGTCCATATGTAGTGTAGTGTAGTTTGGTAACGCTGGTTGGTCGCATCCGTAGTGGTAGAGTTACGGTGTTCCGCTCTGTTCGTGGGCATGGTGGACGGCAGGCGTGGCTCACCATGGTGTCGCCAGCCCGTTGGACGCCGTTCCCGTACCGGCACATGTATGTCCGGCCAGTTTGGTGTTGGCCGGCGTGCGTGCGGTCTGTTTATGGTCACGTCAAGTCCGCTGCAGTGGTTTTGTTGGTGCGCGGTCATGTTAGTCGCCTCTTGGTTGGTTTGTTCGGCGTTGGTTCCTTGGCGCTGCAGCGGGCGCTTGCGCAGTCGGATTTGTTGCATGCAGCTGTTCTGCTTGTTGCGGTGTTGGTTGGTGCCAGTTGCGTGGGGCCGGCACGGTACGTTTTTACTGTGCGCCATCTCCCCAACTTGGGGGAGAAAAGTAATGATAAGTGGTTTGACCGCTGTAAAAACATTTATCAAATTCGGTGCCCTTTTCCCTGCCCCGCCCTGGCAGCGTTGCATGCACGACCCATCATCTGGTACTTCGCGGTGCTATGTGGCCGTCCTTCCAGCTTCGCCTGTGCCATTCATACGTACACCCCCTGTCGGTGGCAAGGCCCAGTCGGTCCCCCTTGGTGCGTCCCCGTGCTCCCCATTAGAGCCCCAGGTTGCCGTTCCCGCTCGGTGGTGCGGTGCTCGTGCTCGTGTCTGCCTGCCTGCCGTGCGCCATATCGTGCCGTGCTTTGCAGGGTCATGTGGCGGGCGTGCCTGTGTGGCAGTGCGGAGTTTGGCGGTTAGGATGGTTAGGGCGGTTCGGCTCGTGCTGTGGTGCCGGGACGCTCCGTCCGGCGTGGTGGGCTGGGCTCGGCGTAACACATCCGTGCTTGCTGGCAGGGGGTCGGCGTGGCCCCGTGTGGCGAGCCTGTGGTCCCTTGCGTGCCTCGGGTGGGATTCCGGAGGATAGGAATACCGGGCAGTGTTGCAGCCCCCCTCCCGCTTATTGACGCTGTTAGTTTTTTGCGGGGAGTGTGTCCCTTGTAGAACTCGCGCAGGTTATATGTGCCGAAACCCCCCCGGCGTCCCAGGGGTTTAAGTTTCCCGGAGGAGGTGTGCGCCGGTCCCCGCGGTGCACGTATCCCTTGATTCTCGCCTTGGAAGGTAACACTCTGGACGATTGTTCGATAATATTCTCGTGGTCATCGGCCCGGCGATGGGTCCCGCGTGTCTGGCCGGCCCCTTTCCCGGCCCCTTTTGGATCCGGCTCGCGGAGAGGAGGGTTACGTGGAAGGACGGGTCCGGGTGTGGCGCCGCCCCTTTCTCTGTTGCAGGCGGGTTGCGGGGGTCCGGGAAGCGCGGCCCCCGCCCGGGGGATGTAGGAGGAAGTCGTTGGGTTTTGTTCGTATTCGACACCACGGGCTGCTAAGGCTAGCCTCTACTCTTCGGGTATCCGTTGCATGTGTCGGGCAGGTTGACGTCTTTCCCGCCGATGTGCCCTACCGACAGGCGTTGCTTGAGTGTGTTGTGCGGCCGACGTTGTTCGGTTGTACAGGGGGTCTTGTTTGGCGAGGTTGGCTTGCCTGGGGTCGTCGTGGTTTATGGCAGAGTCAGCAGCCGTTAATGTGATGTCCATCGCCCGGCCCTCCGGTAGAATGAGGTGATCCCGTGGCCGTCGTGTTGTCTCCTCCCTTGCGCATGGCCGGTGCAGGACTCGCGTCGCGCGTGTGCGGCTGTGCGTCGTCGCTGCAAGTGCTGTGGCCGGGTGCGGCTCAGGGCCCAGGGGGGTTTCCCACTCTTCGCACAAGAGCTGCGGAGGGCACTGAAGATTTCGTGCACAAGGCCCGCGTATGCCGCCTGGGCCTTCGTCTCAGTGCGAATGGTGGGCTGCAGTTGCTCGCCCAGCGCCAGTGCCCGGATCTGGCGGATCGCAGTGCTCGATAACACTCCCGTGGTCATCAGCCCAGCCGTGGGCCCCGCGTGTTTGGCTCGCCCCTTTGCCCCGCCTCTCGCGGATCCGGTACGCGGGAGAGGATGGTCAGGTGGGATGACGGGTCCGGGTCTGGCGCTGCCCCTTTCTCTGTTGCAGGCGGGTTGCGGGGGTCCGGGAAGTGCGGCCCCCGCCCGGGGGATGTGGGAGGAGGTCGATGGGGTTTTATTCGCGTCCAACACCACGGGCGGCTAAGGCTAGCCTCTACTCCTTGGGTGTCCGTTGCACGTGCCGGGCAGGTTGACGCCTTCCCCGCTGGTGTGCCCGATCGACAGGCGTTGCTGGAGTGTGTTGCGCGGCGACGCGTTGTTGGGTTGTACGAGGGGGTCTTTTTAGGCGGGGTCGGCTCACCCGGGGTCGTCGTGGTTCATGGCCGACTGCGCAGCTGTTGGTGTGACGTCCATCGCCAGGTCCTCCGGTGGGAGGAGGTGATCCCGTGGCCGCCGTGTCGTCTCCTCCCTTGCGCGTGGCCGGTGCGGGACTCGTGTTGCGCGTGTGCTGCTGCGCGTCGTCGCTGCAGGTTCTGTGGCAGGCTGCAGCTCAGGGCCCTGGGGGGTTACCCACGCTTCGCACAAGGGCGCTGCGGAGGGGGCTGGAAATTTCGTGCACAAGGGCCGCGTGTGCCGCTTGGGCCTCGGTCTCAGTGCGGATGGCGGGCTGCAGTTGCTCGCCCGGTGCCAGCGCCCGGATCTGGTGGATCGCAAAGACGGGGCACAGGTTGGGCGCAGTGGGGGTCACTGCCATCCGTTCCGGGATGGCTTCCAACTGCTGCCGGCCGTCGAGGTAGAAACTCCACGTCGCTGACCACACCCTGGTGTGTGGCCAGCGGCGTTGCGCCCACCGCCAGAGGCAGTAGCGGGCATGGCCTGGGTGGCAAGTGCCGGCCGTCCCCGACACGATGGCCGTCAGGGGGTCCGGGGGCTGGCCTGCCTGCAGGGGGGTGGGGCTGTTCGGCAGGGCCGTGGTCGCCAGGAGCATGGAGTCAACGGCCTTCAAGCTCCAGTGGCTCTTCCACGGGTGCGGGATGATCCACACTTGGTAGTAGTGGTCATTCTCCAACACGATCATGGCGATGGTGCTGGGGTCACGTTCGCGCGGCGGGGGCGCTACGCGCGCCGTCTCCAGGTAGCGTGCCGCCAGGCTAGTGAGGTTGTGTGTTACGGGTGGTCATGCTTTCCCATGCCGCCAGGCCCTCGTACGGCGGAACACGGAGGGTTTCGGGCCTTAGTGGCGGGGGGGCCCGCTCCCAGCTCCCGGTGCCGGGCGCGGGCCTGGGGTCTGTCGGCGGCGCTATGAGCGTGTGTACCCAGTCCAGGTGTGGCACCTACTCGCCCCCCTGGGCTGGTTGGTGGGTGTTGAACCACCAGATCCACGCTTCAACAAGGTCGTCGGAGACCTGTGTCCCGGGGGTGACGAGAGCCTGGAGCTGCCGCACAAAGCTTTTGGTTTTTGCGGCGTGTGGCAGGGGGACCTCGGCGAAGAGCCTGTTCGGGTCAACGTCACGGAGGTGTTCCCGGAGGGTTGCCACCAGCTTGCTCGAGGGTGTGGAAGCGTGGATGCCGTAGAGCGCTCTCAGTTCCGCGTCGTCGAAAGGACCCGTACCCCTTTGCTGCAGCGGCCGGGGGGGTGGGGGGGGCATGGTCACCCGGTCCTGGTCCAGCACGGTGCTAGTCCGAGAGGGGTGCCGTGAGGTGGTGCCAGGGTGTCCCCCAGGCACCTACTCCGTGGAGGGCTCCTGTTGCTGGGGCACCGAGCAGATTGTGGCGGCGGGCAGTTGGCCAGCGGACTCCTGAGGGACAGAGGTGCCTGTCATTTCTGCGTCTGCCACTGGGCCGCTCGCGACCTGCACCGGTTGTTGCGATGTGCCCTCAGTGGCTTGGCGGTTTGGGGGCTGTGGGGGGGGCTGTCCCCCCGCTCCTTGCGCAGGCCTTCGGTCGGCCGCAGTCTCCCTGTCGCGTGTCCGTGGCGTGTGGTCCCCCCGACAGTGGGTTGGCCGCTGACCCTGGGAGGGAGGCGGCAGACGAGCTGGATGCTCCGTCCGCCGCCCGGCAGGGGCCCGCGTGAAGCGCTGCCTGCCGCTCCCGCTCGGCTGGCGTGAGAATGGTGGGGATGTGGAGCTGTTCGCTGCGGGGCCTCTTGGACCGGCGTAGGGGATCGGTGGTAGATGATGTCCGCAGGGCGTGCAGGTCGCAGGGGCCTCCGTGGCCCCTGTCCATACCCTCATGGCAGACGACTCGCCACGCCGCGAAAGGCAGCGTGCGGCTGCGGCGACGGGATCGGCCAGGGTTCCTTGTCTCTTGGCGTTGTTTCGGCGTGCCGCCTTGCATCCCCGAGGGGAGGGGACTGCCCGGGCCCCTCCGCGGGGCGAACGGTTGCAGGGGGCTTCTGTATGTGCCAGAGGGGGAACCCATCCCATGGTGGTGGCCCTCGTGGGCGTTCCGGGGAGTTACGGCGTGCCGCCTGCCTGGGAGGCTCCAGGACGTCTTTGGACCGCGGCCGCCGGTGGCCTGAGGCGTGTCCTTGGTAGCCCGCTGATCCGGGGATTTCCCAGATATCATGGTCCTGCATGGTCGCACGGATGCGCAGGGCGGCGCGCTGGTGCCACTGCCAGTGGAGTCCATTCATTTCATCTGGGCTGTAGGCCCCCAAATGCGCCATGAGCCGGGTGGCCACATATTGCCATTGGCCGGGGTGGTCCAGGCTGGCGGGGGGCACGTGCCCCGTCCGATGGCCAAAGGTGATGTCTGCCATAGTGCGGGTTCCCTCCACTAGGTGGCAAGACCGCGATGTAAGCAGCCATCGGATGCTGACTGCCAGGGCGAGCTGCTCCCCTGCGGTAAGCCTGGGGATCCAGAGGCCAAGGTCTCGGGCCGCCGCTTGTTCCGCTTGTTCGCCGGGGCGGTTGGCGTCGCCCTCCAGGCGTGTGTAGTCCACCCCCCGCCCCCAGGGCGGAGCGGTCCCCGGCAGCGGGCCGGTAGGGTCGCTAGTGGTGTTGGTGGCCGCTTCCACGCGCGCGCCCTCTCCTGGGGAGCCGTGTTCGTCCGTGGTCCGGTCCGCCGCGCCGCTCGCGGTCGTATGCCCCTCAGTTGCAGCGGCAACCTGCCCTAGGGCGGTGTAATCGCGCAGGAGGTGTGCCTGGCGTGATGTCCTGAGGGGTGTGTCCTCCGCATGGTCGCGTCACGGCTCCGGGTGGACGCGTGGCACCGCCGGTGCTGGGACCGTGTGGGGGTCACCCTTGCAGGACTCCATGAAGGCATCGAAAGAGTCGTCGTCGCGGTTGTGTCCGCTGGGTGACGTTTTGCCGTTGGCCGCGCGCTGGGGCGTGTCGGGTGTGGCTTCCCGGGTCTCTGACCCCGCGCGGGTTTCTGTTGGGTCTCGCGGCGGCGCCCTCTTCGGCGTCCTTGCGTCTGCGCGAAGTGCTAGGTTCGCCAGGGGGGCGGCGCCCGCGCGATCTGTACCTGATGATGGGTTGAGGCCGTCCTCACATTCTCTGTCCGGAGTTGGTCCCTCAGGTTCCGTGTCAGGCTCGTCAGTGGTCAGTGCCTCGCCGCCTCCCTGTGCTGCTATGTCCGGTGGGTCGGCACTCTGCATTGCCGGCCGGTCCGCTCCCCTGCCAGGTTCTCCCATTGGTGTTGGCGTTGGTGTCCGTTGCGGGGGCCCCTGCGTTTCTTCCGCGCCCACAGTGGGCTCCCCGCGCTGCGGTTGGCAGTGCAGGCGGTTCGGCTTCATGGTTCGTCCGTTGCGTTGCCCGTCAGGCGTGGCCTTCCGCCACGGGCGGCGGCTCGGGTCGGCTTTCCGGGCCCGCGGGCTGTGGGGCGCCCGCCCAGGCGGCAGTGCCTGCCGGGTCCGGGCCGGGGCCCGGGCCGGGGGCTGGGCAACCGGGAGATGACGGCCCTGCTGGCCGCGCTGTCGGCCCGGTTGGTGGGGCGTGGTGCCGCTGGGGAGCCGGTCCGACGTGTGTCGTGGCCGGTAGGTCCTCCGGCCCGGACGTTGCCTAAGCCTGGGGAATTAGGCCCTCGGTGGGGCTGTGGGTGTGCAGGTGCACGGTGTCGGAGGGCCAGGCGGTGGTGGTGTCGGTCGGGGTAGCGGTGTGTGCCTGCGTGGGGGGGCCGTCGGGCGGTGCGTACGCTGGGCCCGCTGCCAGCCGGTCAGGTGTGCCATGGTGCGGGCGGGGCTCCAGGTGGGCCTTTGTTGCTGCCGCCTGGCTGGCTGCCGGGCGTGGACCGTGCGCGGACGCAACGGGTGGTGTTGGGTGTTGCAGGCTTCCTGTGGGGCTCCGGGCCGGTTCCCTGTGCAGCTGTGAGGTGCCGGGGGGTTGTTCGGGCTGGGTGCCCACCGCCCCCATATTCGTGGGGCTGGGTATGGCTCCGCTCCTGGCAGGTGATGCCCGGTGTCCCTGGATCCCTGTTGGCGTGTGGACTTGTGGTGGTTGTAGTTGCGCCGCCCGTTTGGACGCACGCTCTTGTCGGCGGCTCTGTGGCGTGCCGGCACTCGATGGTGCAGGAGCGCCCGTAGTCTGCGTGGCGTTGGTGGCGCGCTGTTGGTGTGGTGTGGCGACGGGTGTGGGGGGGGCGGAGGTCGACGGGCTGGGGGATGTGGAAGACGTTGCGGCCCATGTTCGGGCGCGTACATTCGTGGCCCTAGTTGCTGTCGTGGCGCGGGATCGGGGCGGGGGGCTGGTGATGGTGGCTGTTCTCAGGGAGGAGTAGGATGAGCTGGCCATCATCAGATTACCACGTTGCGCTGGAACCCCCACGGGGCCGTAGCAACAGCACACATCGCCCCACACGACACGCCACGGTACACAGACCCACGGCACGCGCGCCCCTGGACCCGCTGGCCCCTCCCCAGTATTCACACTTTCCTCAGGTTGCCCACGGGCGAGGCCCCCCATCCGGACAGACCGGGGGAACCAAGCAACGTGTGCTTCGAGCCAGGGTTTCTGGGGAATGACCTTGGCTGTGGCGGCACTGTGACGCTGCACTGGTTCTGCAGGCAATGCGTAGTCAAGCTGCACGAGTCCCCATTTGTGGGCAACGACAGCCCCTGTGCACCGTCTGGCAGCCTAGAGAGACTGAGGACGTGGAACTCTCGATGGCCACGATCAGGATGCTGGCTACCGAGAATATCTGGGCCCCCCACAACCACATTGGCGGCGGGGAGAGCCCAGATGTTGAGTGGCTGGACAGACTGGAGAGCCCAACGCCACCAGTGGTTGGCCCCCTCTGGCGCCCGGCACGCCAGCAGGTACTAGCAGGCGAAACCCACACAAACTACGCCCCAGACAACCAGCCCTACGACACAGTGCCGCGGGGCAGCCTACCCCTCCCTGGCGAGCTACCGAGCACCTGGGACCTGACCACCATGAACGTTGAGAACTACAGCGCTAACACTGTTGCCCTCTCCACCCGCCTCCCCTTCGCCCTCGGGGGGCTCGTGGGGGATGGGGAGTGGGCCATGGGGCTTGCCCGAAGCGCCCACGGCCACGAATGGGGAGGCCTCTTCTACCACAGTGGTGGCCTGCGCCCTGGCCACAACATCTACAGGGTCAAGGCGGCCTGGTTGACGTGGAGGCAGATCCCCGTCCCCGGGTGGTTACAACCTGTGGTCCAACGGGCCCATCACCCACCCGTCCCCCACCACAGCCGGGCACCTATGGAAACGCGGCCGTGGCCCAGGCAGCCCACAGCGTTGAGGCCCCGGCGCACTACTGGTCCAGGTCCGACGAACCCAGCCGGCCAGCTGAATTCAACCCCAGCACACTCCCTTGGCGGGACCGGCAACCCCGGTGACCCGGCTCGTGCAGTGCGTCCATCCGGACCCAGCCAAGGCCGCAAAACACATTTAAGGCAACGGGGGCTCTGGTACCATCACTGTCCGACCCACTGAGCCCCCGGCAAGATTGTGCGCCCAAGCGAGCGGCACGACGCTACTCACCAGCAGCACAGCATCGCCCGAACTCCACCAGCGCACAACCACAGGGCGCAGCCGCCGGGGATCGGGGCGATCCCGCGCCTTCCGCTAAGAGGGGGAGCACTCACCACCACATGACGGCGGCGACACAGTCTGATGCCGGCGCACGGCCTGAGGAACCCCCTGACAGCCCCCACCTGCAATCAACGGCCATCGGAAGCGCCACGAGACACTGAGCTGCTCGCAACCCAACATCGGCCCACAGGCGGCATCATCCCGTGACCCCAGCGCGGGCTGACCCTGAACGCTGCCCACACCGTCAGTCCTCCAGCGCCGAGCCCGACCTCGACCCCGGCGCTGGCGCAAGCCACTGGCCCCTGCGCCGATGCACCAACGGGGACGCAGCGCCACGGCCCCCAACCTATGGTGCCACAGCCGCAGGGACCAACACTGGCCCAAACCTTGGGCGGGGCCCGCCACCAGGCGTCCACGGCTGGGCCGAGTGACGTGCTGATTGCAGACAGGACGCAGGCAGTCACTGACACCGCGAGCTGTACGCCACCTGGACCACGTGACCCGGAGACTCGCCCGGAGGCAGGGACCACGGGCAAGACAGGTGCGCTACCCACACCAGCAGCCAGACCGCCACGGGGTAACCCCACGGAATACGTTTCAGCCGGGCCCCGGGAGACAGCGCGCCGAGCAACTGGCCGTCGCGGCCGCGGAGGAGGCAACGGTCCCGGCAAGGCACCTTGCCGTCCAGGCACTACCCAGGACCCCCCCGGCACCGACCAGCACCTCCCACGCACGGGTTGCCCACCACTTGGGAACAGAACCAATAACGGTCTATGAGACACCGGGGCCCCCAGCAGCCAACTTCCGGGGCACACGCAGGGGAACCCACTGGCAATGCTGACCCGCCACTGTCCACAACCGTGGGTGACAGCGCCCACCACAGCACTGCTGCGGACCCAGGCCCAGACGCCCGGGCACCGCCCGGGGCCTCCCCGGGAGCGGTGGACCCCGCAGGGGGGCGCCCTGCCCGCAGGCCACCGGCCAACCAGAGGGGACGATATGTACCGTCCGGACAACAGGGGGCACCAGGCACACGGAGGACGGAGGATGGAGGACAAAGGACAACGCACACAGCCGAAGATCTTCCGGTTGTGTCGCATGAGGAACGGACAGAGGGGGCCGCTTGCGATGCTAACCCACCGCAACCCGCAACCGCGGAAGAACGTGCCCATTCCGGTGCTACCGCGAGCTCGGCACAAGAGGGGATGCACGGCAATCCACCACCCGGAGTCCCAGAGACGGAGGACATCCTGGTGTCGATCTTCAACGACGGCAGGCCGGGAGACCGCCAACGGACCTGCACCTCCACGACGATGAGTCCTTTGACGCCTTCATGGCATCATGTTGGGACGAGGTCCCCACCACAAGACCGGCAACAACATCCGCACCAAGGCATACGGCGCCACACAGGGAGCTCGCTGGCCCTACGCGGGACCTTGGGTCCGCAATCCACCAGGCACATCTTCGCCGCAAGTATGCCACCTTGGGGCCGTCGGCCGCCATCCAAACAACCGTCACGGGAAACGATCATGCAGGAGGGCGCCCCGTCGAGGTGGCCTGTCAACATCCAGGCGCACAGCACACGCCGACTCATGGGGTCCAGAAACCAGCTCTGCCGGCACCATCAGCGGCCTGAGGGAGCGGATGCCCCCACGGGTAGCCCAACCTTGGGGACAGGAGAGCCCGAACTACGCACAATCCGAAGGGGACGCCCAGCGCCCCAGCGCAGAGACGGACCGCCTGGCGGCCCTTGACCTGGACCTGTGGCTCCCCCGGACCTCCAACGTGCAACAGCTCACCCTCCAGGTCCAGAGCCGATGGATCCTCATAGACATACACCACATCATGAACGGCACCCGCACCATGGCGGACGTCATCTTTGACCAACGCGAGGGGCAACCCGCACAGCCACCGTCCATGCAACACCTAAGCCAGTGGCGGTATGTGGCCACCCGCCTTCTGGCGGACATGGGGGCCTATACCCCAGGCGACCCAGACCTGATACATTGGCGGGTGCACAACAAGGCTGCCCTCCGCATCCGAGAGGCCCTGCTCCAACACAACATCTGAACCATCCGGACCTCCCATCCCTGGTGGCAACCCGCGCCGTACAGGGCCACGGGGCACCAGCGCCAACGGTCCCCGACAAAGCAGGGACCCGCGGGGCAGATGGGACGCACCAGCTACTCGCAGAGCCTGCACAGACCACCCCCCGACTTGGCGCCCCCATGCAGTCCACAGCGGAGCCCACTCCGGCCGTTCACCCACCCCCGGCCGTACCACGGCAATCACTGCACCCCGAAAACGGAAACTGGCCCACGCTCCCCTCGGGCACCGCCGCAGGGGTCCAGCAGACCGGCGGACATCCGAAGCCAAACTGGCACACCGCCCTCAGCAGCGTGGCGAATGACCTTCCGTGATGACGCCCACAAAGGCTAAGACGGACCCGGCAAGAGACAACGCCGGTGATTGTCAAACACGGCCGAGCCCCAGCGATGCCCCAGAAGGCCCCGGACGGACAGAACACAAATCGCCACCATTCTTGCACCCACCGGGCAGCGCTCAGCATGCACACCTACTGGCCGGAGGCCGCTTTGTCCAGCTCTTCTGCCGCACCCTCCCACACGCGGACAAGCAGAACTACACCAAGGCCACGCGAACCATTGGCGGCCCCACACGCGGCGACCCCGGCCTCAACGCCGTCGGTGCACCCCCCACGTGACCGCGGCCCCAAAACAGCCGGAAAACACCGACCAGAGCACCCACACGGGCCACCACGAACACCAATGTACACAGCACGGGAGGCACAAGACTGCGAGATGGGGGCCACGGCAGCCAGCGTGACTGCAACATCACCGGCCATGGCTGCGCAGGTCCCGCCGAGCGAACCCGACGCCGCAGGAACTGAGTGCCCCACCCTGGTTGCGATGCAAGCGCAATACGCGAACTCAGTGCTGCGCCAGCAAGACGGGCCCAGCGACAAGACACCAGGCACTGATGAAGCGATGACGGAAAGCCAGGAATCAGAGAAGCCTGAGGCCACCTCAACTCCTACCGCACGCCGAAGCCCGGCACCCTCACGGCCCGGGCCAGCCGCGGAAGACATGCAGACAGAATCCGACAACAACACGTCAGGGGACACTCCCTCGCCCGACACCCCTGCGGCCCGGGACAGGGAAATCATGCCCCCCCCACCCCACTAGCCGCCACACTCTGGAGACCTCATTGGCCTGGAGGGACTACCGAGGGCATATGCATCTACCACAGCACGCCCTCGCACAACCTGGTACACGCCCTCAGGGCGCACTTCCACGATGTCCGCCCCGACCGGCGCTCCGCAGCGCCCCTCCACCCACATGAAGCTACCAACATCTGCGTGCGGCAACTTCAGGCGCTCCTCAGCCAGGGACAACGTACCCAAGACGAACTCATCAACATGTGGATCTGGTGGTTCAACTACCACCAGCCGGACCAGGGGGGGATATGGGTCCCGCACCTCGCCTGGGCACACACGCTCATCACCTCTCCAACCAAGCCTCGGCCTGCACCAAGCCCCGGAGGCCAGACGCGAGCCGCGCCGCAAATGAGCGCCGACGCCCTCAACATCCCCGCGTACGATGGCCTCGCGTACTGGGAAAGCAGGACAGCCCCAGAGAGGGGGCACAACCCCCGGCTGATGATGGAGCAATGCGCGCAAACAATGGACCCAGAGGCACACGCCGGGCCTCCGGCGCGCAGCACCCCCACCACAGTCGCCATCGGGGTGTTAGATAACGGCCACAACTACCAGGTGTGGCCTTAGCCACGAGCGCTGACACACCGCTGGGCCCGGGGGGCCGTTGACTCTATGCTCCCCAGGGACATGGACCTGCCGGATGGCCCCACTCTCCTGCTCCCCGGCCAGCCCCGAGACCTCCTGACGGCCATCGTGTCAGCATGGCCGGCAAATGGCACCCAGGACACGCCCTCTGCTGCCTGTGGCGCCGGGCCCAACGGAGGTGGCAGCACACCAAGGAATGGTCACCGACATGGAGGTTCCACCTGGATGCCCGGCAACAGGCGGAGTCATCCCGCCACACGACTGGGCGGCCGGACGGCCCGCCACAGAGAACTTGCGCCCAGTCTTCGCGATCCACCAGATCGGAGCATTAGCGGAGGGACTGGTGTCACCCGCCATCCTCTGGTAGGAGGAAGCACGAGCAGCACATACGGCTCTCGTGACCTAGATCTTCCCCGCCCTCCGCAAGGCCTCGACAGGCATCCGGGTAACCCCGCGATGCCTTGACTGACGACAGGCCACGATCTAGGACCCCCCGGAACACGCGGATCACCAAGACCGCTACCGTACTACACCGGCCACCACACGGCCACGTGGCCCTACGCACGAGACCACCACCCCGCCCGCCCACCAGGGTGACGCACCGATGTGGCACCATTGGAACCACTTCCACACAACCCCACCATCTGCGCACCCAAGCCTCGGAGGTTCCAGATGCGGTGCGTGCCCATGAGATGCCGGTGATGACCAATCCCCCATGATGTGTACCACAAGGTCCCGAGGAAGCCCATGACGCATCAAGCGCACCCGTCACATACGCTGATCAGACAGATTACGGCCAGGGGGCGCCAAGAACGCTACACGGTACTGCACAAGCCAAACTGTGCGCCCTCGACCCGCGAAACCCGCCGCAGCGTGACCAAGAACCAGATGGTGCAAGGGACCCGCAAGCCACGGCACAGTTTCCCTCCAGCAGGCCCTTCGGATAAGGCACTCCCTTAAAGGGCACGAATGTTAATGGCACAGCGAGGCGAAACCCGACGGATCGATACGCTCCCCGACGCTAGGACGTGGGGCCCAAGGCGCGAGTACGCCTGGAACACCGCCAAGGCGGGCCAGCGCATTGCGCCGCGGGGCGTGCAACTCCCCACAGGCCAGCCGCCAGGCATTCCCCTTGTCCGGACGAGGTCAGACGCGGAGTCCATAAAGGGGGCCGCCGGGAACTCGGCGAGCCACACACCCACTAACCCACCAACCCCGCCGGCGACGCTCAAAAAAGCTACACCGAACGACCGTCCGCACGCGTAACATTCAGGAACGTTATCCACTGGGACGCAGTAACCAAGTAAGCCAGGGACATGAGAGCCACATGCTTCACAGGGCCGCTGACCAGAGCAATGCCGGCCCAACGTACCCTAAGGCCCTGAGGCCCTAAGAAGCCGGCACGATCCGGCACACACGCACGGACACCAGGGGGGCCCAAGGCGGTATTGGGGGTCCAAGAACCAAGGACTCCGGGGGACGGGAGGAAAACGCCAGGGGGCGCAAAGCACCACTTGTACCAAGTGCCCTGAGACTCCCCTGGGGGGCATCGGGGGACATCGACCGGGGGGGCATTGTCACCAACGGTGTTGTACATACACCCCAAACGCATGCAGACAAGGGAGCGAAGACACCAACAGAGACCAAGTGCAGCAGGATGAGAAATTGTGCATGCGGCGAGGGCATGAGGGCAGGGGCAGGCCGATCCGTGCTTTCTTGGCAGGGGCCGGCCGCAGCACGAAGCGCCCCGGTCACCGTACACGGACCGCCACGTACGACGGGAAAACCACCATCGCACCTGGGGCCAGCCGACGCAGCCACACTGGCAACTGCTGGCTGCAACGTGGGGGGCCCATCGAGGAAAACACAGACCGCTGGACAACTGCCACAACCATACGCGAACCACACCGCTACGGGAACCCGACCGCTAGCAGACCGCACACGAACTAACTACCAACGCGAAAGACTCACCGAAACAGACACGCCAACGCCAGCGGCAGCAGAACAGACCCAAAGGCAAACAGGCCGACCATACGGCGACTGGCAGCACCACACACCAATTAAACTGCTACAGAAACAGCACCCCGACCACAAACAGACCACACGAAAACCAGCCAACACCAAACGGGCCGTGCATGCACAATGCAAGGGTCAAAGAGGGAACGGCATCCCCAAGGTTGGCGACACCATGGTGCGTCACTCCCGCCGACGACAACACCCATGTACGCAATGACACACCGCAGCTCTGCCATTATACAACTGACCAACTAACGGCAAAGAACTACTTCGAACCCCCGGCCCCCCGGAGGAGGGCAAGCTCGACCGAGTCAGGAGGCGTGAGTACGCGTCACGGCATGCATGTCCCGTAGCACGTGCTTCTTCAGATCATCTCACGCCTACTGAAAACCAACTCAGGTAGGGGTGCCTGCAGGACAAGGCCTCTGGCCAAGCTGCTGGCCCCTGGGCCCCGGACACTGGAGGGTCATGAGGAGGTGCGATGGGACCCACCCCCCCCGTATCATAGGCCCAAAGGATGGAATGTGAGACCTCGGTCGAAAGTGGGTTACCCCTCTGGGCAGAACCCAATGGAGGGTACTGCTCGAGGCGACCGAGCCCTTCTCCCACATGGGGGAGCCGCTTTGTGGGGGCACGTGACGTAGGGGCGTGGGCGGGTCAGCAAAAGCTTCTTCGTAAGACCCCCTTCGAGAGCAACCCCAGTCCCGACATGGACTACCTACCTAGGTCCTTTTACAGATCATATTTGTCAGTTACTGCGGAATTCAATCCGTTTTGGGGGAGTTTTTACCATTTCTGTGTGTTTTTGGAGTAATGTGGAGATCCCCACCTAAGTGTGTGCCTGAGGACGGAGACCTGCCCCTCAGCGGCCATCCTCGGTACCCGCTGCCATCCTTTGGTGTGCTTCAGCCCCCCCATGGTTTGTTCTAAGGAAGGGGGTGAAGCGGTACCTAGGACCCCATGGCCCGAAGGGCAAATGTCTGTCCTTCCCCGTCACCCAGGCCTATTCCCCATCCTGCTTGTGGGGATATGTCTTCTCCAACCCAATGGGAACCGGCATGCAACCGCTCCCGTCCCTAACCTTCCCCATCTATCAAATCGATCCCAAATTTTCATAATTTGAATGTGATGATCGAATCTTGCGGGAAATTGATGAAAATCAATTGTTCTGACCCAATTTGTAGCCGCCCGGAAAATGCCGCCTGTCAGCGCCTGCGCGCACTTCGGCGTCGTCTATCCGTGGCGAGTTTTGTTTTGACTTCTTCTGCTGTACCTTTGAGGTTACAAAGGACGTTTAGGGCTGGATCTGTAGGGTCTTTTATGTACCTTCATCTGGTGCAATCACTAGACTTTTTTTCAGTCGCGTCTGGGAGAAAATCGACGCGCAAGCCTTTCCAGCAAGCGACCGAACTCATAATTCTCATAGACCATGAGTTTATAGGGAACTCCATATGTCCCCCCTTTGCCCTCCCTTCATGCCCCTTTCACGACGGCATATCGCTTCGTTTGGGGAAGCGGCTTACAGGGGTGTTCTGAAACACACATAGGTGCGAAACAGCCAAGTGAATATGGTGCGCAAACGCTAACTTTGTGTACTTGTGAGCATGAACATAAATACCTCAACATAATGCTCAAAAGACCAAAAGCCGGAGGTCATCTTCGATTTTTTGGAGCCAACTCAACGATGGCTCCACGCAATTGAATGCATACCAAAACATGGTCGTTTGAAAAGATGACTTTTCCTCTAAAAGTTCCGCCACGATGGCCGTGGCGCCAATGCTCGTTCTCAAAGCCAATGGCAATATGAGCCTCCAATCAAGACAATATGGAGAACATAGAGAGCACGAAGGGGATCGTGTATAGCCTGTTTGATTTTTCCAAGCCCATCTACTATTTTATATAATATTGCCTTGTGAGGACGCGCTCCATTTCTGCCTTTTGCACACGTGCCCCTATGCATGCATGATTGACTTGGGATCCAAGGGAGGACTTGGCCCATAGTCAGCACTGACTGTGGGTCCTTCAATTTGGGTACATGCCATATTATATATATATATATATATATATATATGGGTATATATATGGGTATATATGTCCCAATATGGGCATTTTGGCCATTTTCCCCACTTTTCGTGTGCTCAAAGGGCCGAAGTGTTAAAAATGGCTTTGCTCTGCTTCGGACCCGAACCAATGTTGATAACGGGACTTAAGGCTTTGGGCTGCTTGCATGCAAAAGCCTAAAGTCCATCCACCTTGGGACCTGGTGGTACAATTTTTAGAGCAAACACTTTTGAGACAACTAACCCTTTTTTTCGCCACAATGGCACCAAACTCCATCTCCCCCTTAATGTTCGCCCAGGGGTTGTGTGAGCCCGTTATTCAAGCTTAAGGGTGATTTGGAGAGGGGACATAAACCGGCCTCAAATAGGGTATGTCCCGATGTGTCCTCATCCTGGGATGGGAGAACCAAAGGTGACCCAATATGGCGTATGTTGCCGTTTGCCATTTTTCGTGTACCCTTTTTCGGCTAAGGGGAAAAATGGTTAGAGGCGACCTCGAGGGATTGCGACCTGGGTCCCATGTGACCATAGCAATTTCGGTTGGATTATTGCTCGCCATGGCCATGGAGATATGGGATCGTGAGTGTGGGCCATTTCGGCGAAATTTCGCTGTTTTTGCCGTTTGAGGCCACGTTGGGAACACCATGTCTCCATGGGCCAAGGGACCTTGCCGGGAAGAAAGAGAGATTCTTCCAGCAAATGACCAAGGGTCATTTGCCCTATGTAGTTGTATTTGCTCCTCCAACCTAGCCAGAGTTTTGCAACTTACGGTGCGCCCCACGTTGTCAAATTTGCCTTTCTTGCTGTTTTCTGCCCCGTCCTGTGACCATCCCCTCGGGGAACAGTAAGCAGCCAACGTGACAGCAAGCCAAGCCGCAATGAACGGGACCAGAAGGGGTTATCAATACCCGTGGAACAAGGCTTGGCTTGACGAGATCGCCACAAAAGCCAACCCTGGCTGGCGGCCCGAGACGGCTGATTTTGGGAATTTTGGCATCCTGACCCCACGTGGCAACCCCGTGGCGCCATGATGCCAGGGAATGTGGGGGAACTAAGTGGCATAGGGCCGTTAGGGTGTTTGTAATTGAAGGACACAGGGTTGGGTGCCTTGCCCCTGCCCTCGTACGGCCCCACGGAGGGGTCAATGTTTGACGTTTTTGAGCAAAAGTCAGGACGGGCTGAAACAGCCCATTTTAAACCCCTAACTCCTAGGGGATAATGGCAGGGCCACATCTTCAGCTCAGACAGAAGTTGGGACCTTCCATCACAGGAGCAGGGGGAGTCACTGTGGGTCAGCCCGGGAGCTTATTGGCTCCCAGGAACGCGCCTGCAGCTGGTCGGGACGCCCCTTCCTTGGCAGGCTTCCCGGGTCGAGTTTAGGCTGGTCCGTTGGTCATGTTTGAACCCCCGTACCATTGCCACTGAGAAGATGGGACCCAGGGATGGGATATGGTAGGGGACTGAGTGTGTATTGCCGTGAGGCGCCCTTATCCCAGTCCATGGCTTAACCCACCTGTGTACATATGTACGTATGTATGTATATACATATGTCGTTTTGTACATACTCTGGTTTTTTTTTAGAGTTGCAAGGATCCCAGAACGCTTTGTTCTATGAGGATGCCCCTGTGAGCGCAGCTCTTTGCTTGCCTACTTGCTTGCTTGTCTGCCGCAGCATCCTGTGGCCAGGCCCCCCAACGGGAACACGTCCATTGGGCAAAGCATGAGTTACTTTTAACCCTTATAGGTTTCGCTAAACAAACCTAAAAGAAACCTTGTAAGGAGGGCGGTGATGCATATGGGAATTTTCCTTCTTATGCAGGTTCATTTTCGTACGTAAACGTATGTCCCTGGAAGCCACAAAAGCTCCAGGAGATCGATGACAATCCAGTGCAGGTGCCAGCTGGTGTATAGTAGCACGTTATAGCTCCAGGTTGGCCTGACAATAGCCATTTTCTTGAGTTTTTTAAGGTTTTTGAGGTTCCCAATATTTTTGAAGGTTCCTTGAACCTTCGACGTAATTAGAACCAACGGCGCGGCAGCTGGCGCCAGTTGCCGCCATCATTTTTACCATATTATCTTCTTGATGAAAAATGTCCTGAATGTCCAGAAAAGCTACAGAAAAGCTGTTTTTATATCAATTTTCAATGAATTATGATGAAAGTTTAGTACATTTTATGGCATTTTTCATGAGAATGCACTATGTTGACACTTTTCTCCAGACGGTCTGCAGCGACGGCCGCTCCGTCCCGTATGGGGGATATTAAGGATATGTCCGTAGGCTTTCAAGAAAATTATCATATGGCGCCAGAGTGCTCTAAGACCTGTAGGCTGGCGCATGGGGGTGGACCCATGTTTCAGGTTTTAACCTTGTTTTTAACATGTTTTTGACATTGTTTGACTGGTTTGACCTTGTTATGACCCAGAAATGACTTAGACCTGTTGACCAAACGACAGTTCTTGTCGATGACACTCGTCGACGACCTGAATCTCAGGTCACAGGGCCTGTGGTGCCCTCATTTAGTGTGACGTTTCCTAAAAATCTAACGTTAGGACATGGTTAGGCACTTAGGTATGTTTACATGTCTATTAACCTGGTCTCATGCCTTGAGCAAGAAAAAGGCACTGCCATGTCTTTCTTGGAGGTCTTGATCCAGGCCAAGCCACCCCTAAAACCCTTTTGTTGATGCTGAGACTTACTTAAGTATTTTTATCTCTCTTTGAAAGCTTAAAGTACACTTTCTCAAACTAACTAGGGTTATAACCCTAGCCCCCCATGAAGTTCACCCCTACCACTCAACTGAGCGGAGGTATCTTCCTTCATGGAGGTCATACCGAAAGAAAGTAGGCATTTCATGCCTAAGGCCTCGTAGGTGAACCCTAGTGGTCCCCCACGTCAAGACCCCTATACTCAACTGATTCTACCACTTATTGCCCTTCTACTTTTTAACTGTTTCTGATTTCAGTTGCTTGGCCAGGTAATATTCTGTGTCTGGCCTAACTTCTTTGGCCCACATTCCTAACCAACTCCATTTTATCCAAAAGGGTGCACATGAAGTGCTTGATGCCAACCTGGAGCCAAAAGTCATGCCAGTTTTATCCATTGGTGATTGAACCCTTGTACTTACGCCTGCTTTGTCTATCTGCAGCCCTTCTGTGATACACTGGATTTCAGAACTATTCATTGATTCGATCCACATCCTGTTCTTGCTCTACTTGCTGCTTTGGTTCTGTTTTCCAACACCAAAAATTGCAGGAACTTATCAAACCTATCAGGGCATTAAGCAAGGACATCTTTCTGGTAGCAGAGGCAACCCTTGACAACCTTTCGAACCAACTCTGAGAAGTACACAAGCCAAAGCCAGCAAACAATATGTCCACACCATCAGTACAACTGTCCGCCAGGACTTGGCCAATTCGGAGTGTACAAGTACAACTGGGCAGCAGTAGGCCCATCTCAATGAGTGACCCCAAGGTCAGAGTTGCATCTGGGTCTCAAGAAGGTGCAGTTCACAGAAGGGCGGAACAAGAAGCGCCCAGAGAAATACCAATACCCTCAACCAGTGAGGCCTTAGCGGCCCGTAATGACAGCCTGCAGCAATCTTCGCCGAAGAGTTACTGTCTTCATCTGACGTTCAGCCTGCCCTTCATCTTTGTCTGCGGCAGTTGGAGGCTCTGAGGAACAAGACGAACTGAGAAGGAGAATGGACGAGTGCCTGCTCCTAGAAGACTACTACAAGTCCGTCCGAATAGAAGATGGAGAGTAACCACTCGAAGCCTTGGGATCCCCACCACATACGGACAAGGGTCCCTACCTTTACTCAGTCCCACCTACGGACCTGGCTGACACGGTGTCTCTACCCAGGCGACCGAGAGGGCCAGCATGGCACCCAGAGCTGACAACCACTAGCAGGAATCCTGAAGTGTGTTTTTCCGCTTATGTGAAGGGTTCCCATCTACCAGAGTCAACTTATGTTGCCCTGGACCGTGCAACCGAACTACTGGCCAAACTACTGTCTGGGTCCGAAGATCCAGATGTGACAGCCCTGTCGGAGGCTGTCAAGGCAAAATTGGGTATCACTGAACCCTTATGCAAGCAAGCGCCGGCCTCACCCTCTCCCGGATTGAGCACGCTTGCTGAGGATCTCAAACGATCAAGGGTGTCCAGGTTGCTACCCAAGGTCACTTGCCCCAGCCCTTTTCATCCCCGTGCCAGGACAGTCCCCATCGCTGAGCTACAGGACGTGCCCTTGAAAGAGACTGAGAAAAAGGAGCTAACAGCTCTGACACCCCTCGCTGGCACACCTCCCCCCCCTTCAGGCCTAGCCCCAGGGGGTGGGAAGAGTGGCAAACCAATTGCCCAGGCGAACATCGAGCTGGAATTGCCGGAGTTCGACCCGAAAAGTCTGCCCGAATGGGCAGAGGAATTTGCCGAGTTTCGTTTGCTTACCGGCCAATCTCCTGTGGATGTGGCCACTAAATGTTGTCTTTTAAAACGCTCATGCAAAAGGAAATTTTGGTAAAAACAGGTGAAACAGATTGTGAAAACCTGTTCAAATGGGCCGAGGGTCTCCAAAGACTAGAGCAAACTTTCCCGGTCTATGAAACTGACCTCAGTGTACGCACACAGATTGAGGAGCTCCCTATGCTCCCTGAATTTCCTTGCACTGCGCGAGTCTCTGAATATGTGTGCAACCTGGAGTATCTGTTCTCAGGAATCAACGTGGGTTCCTATGGAGCCACAGAACCCCACCTGTGGCTCATGAATAAATTCCCTACACGTACGTGGGACGATTGCCGCACCACCTCAGAGGGGAGGAGTCGGACCCACACGTACGATGACCTTGTGGACCTGCTGATCGAGCTGGCCCTTGAGAGGGAGATTGACTCCCATATGGAGAATATCCTCAAGAGACACCTGGGTCGAGGTGGCGCCCCCAGCCCTGAACGTGGCGAAGGGGAGGGAGGTAAAAATCCCACTAACACCAACAACGGTGGTGGTAAAGGGGAGGGTAAACTGCGTGCCATGAATGAGGTTAAACCTGAAACAGGTACACCCCCACTCTTCTACTATAAGCCTGTCAATGACAAGGGAGGTCCTGGTCATGCCTCTGACTGCGACCACCGCAGTGGTTGTATGCTGCAACTGAAATGACAGCAGCACACTAAGGATGGGAAAACAGTGACCCATCAGGAACGTTTCAGGTGTACCATCACCTGTGGTTACTGTGGCAAACCTCGTCACTACGAGGACAAATGTCACATGAAAAAACGTGAGAGTGACAAACACAAACGGCAGGAGGCTGAACGCCAGAAAGCCCAAACAACCTCCAGAATTCCTGAGAATGGGGATAAGGGTGGTGAAGGAGGAGGCAAGGGAGTCGGCAAGGGTAGAAACCCCAACCCCCAGAGGCGGCCATTGGCGCCCGCTATTTCTCTCTCTCCTGCCGATGTTTACCCCAAGAAGCGCCCTCAGGGGGATAACTCCTCCCCTGAGGGGTCTACCTCCAAGAAGAGGCAGCTGGCCTGGATGGCCAAGTCCCTCAGGGCTGCAGAGCCGGATGTGAAATTCCCTGCTGAGGACTAGGGGGGCGGCTCTGAAGAGGAGGACTTGGTTTTCTGGATCCTCGAGAAAATCGGGGATCACGTTTTTCGAGAAGTGCTTGACACCGGCGCAACTCTCTCTATAGTGGCCCGGCGCCTGCTAAAGACTCTCAAGAAACCTAAGACAGTGGCCATAAGAGTAGGGGATGGGCGTACCATCCATTCCTCGGGGGGTGTGGATGTGACTATTTGTCTTGGCGAAGAAACTGTGACCCAACACTGCAGAGTGTTGGACACTGACGCCTTTGACATCATCATTGGCACCGACTTCCTACGAAGAAACCCTCAGGTAAAAATGTTGTCTCTCCAACGCCCCTATTCTCTACACTGCGACTTTGGCAGTGGGCTCTTATCCGTACCTTTGGAGCTGTCAGGATGAAGAGAGTCTGGGCTGCGCTACGCAGCCTGGACTAACTATCGTACTAAAAACTACCAACTGGCCCGTTACGTTCTTGAAAATGAACTGGCGGCCCTTCATGTATCCCTCGATGAGATCCAGGTGGAATTGTTCGCGAGCCAACAACAGGAAATCATGCACTTGTATTGCTCGAAACATTTGAATCACCCTTCTGGTTTCTTCTGGAAAGCAACGGGCCCAGCGTATACTAGCCCTCCCTTCTCCCTGCTCGCGAAGGTTCTAACCAAAATTGCTTATGAGGGAGGAAGTGTTGTCATGTGCACCCCTGACTGGGGTTGTTCAGGTGAACACGCTTATTGGCGCCGACTGCTGGACCGAATGACTGTGGGAAGAGTGCAACTCCCCGACGGTCCCATTTATGTGCCTGAGGACTCAGACACAGCTATGCAGGCCCCTGAATGGGCCAGTTTCTTATCCGTTGTGGATGGATCCCTCAGCCCTGTACCCCTGTGTGATCTGGATCAGGTGCTACTGAAACAGGTCATGGCCGGAAATCGTGGCTTGACCCTTTCTGATTTCAAAAAACGATCTCCTGAGCACCTATCTGCCATACTTAGAAGGTGTGAATCACCCAATGGCAATCTGGAACCTGCTGCTGTGAAGGAGGTTGCTGACCACCAACTGTCTGAAATCGCCAGCTCTATTCTACCTGTTGATCCCAGCTGTGTTGAACTCAAACACAGTGCCTTCCTGGCCCAGCTGTTGCTGGAGGAGGTAGACCTAGAGTCAAGCTCAGAACCTACTTCCCCCGTTGGGAAACCTGTGCTGCACATGCAGCATACTCGCTCAGGTGAACCCGTGGCTCAGAGTCCTGATGCTCCAGCGCGGCCTGCTTCTAATAACATGCCACTGTCGGAGCACGACAGTCATGAACTCCGACAGCTGTCTTACCTGATGGCCGAAGGTATTGAGCGCCAAGAAGGGCTGCAATACCTCAGACAGCCCTGGAAATCCTCCATCTCGTCTGAGGAGAACGATGTTTCCTACCCGCTAACTGAACCTGAGATACCCCTAGTGTATTGTCTGCACTATGGGCAGCAATGTCCCTCTGAGTGGATTGACGGCTCAGTACCTCCCGAAACGGCTAATGGGCAGAAAAAGAAAGTGCATGGTAAGAGCAACCTCAATGCTGAGGAGGATTTCCTGCACAAAATCGAGAGTCTGAACCTTGACCCGCGACTGAAGAAGCTGCTCCTAACCTATAAGGAGGTGTTCGGCGCCCTACCGCGTCTCCTGTCTTGTAAAAAACTGGTCGAGATGGACCTGAAACTGAAACCTGAATTTGAGAAACACGAGTGAGACGTCCTCCCTATCCCGCTCTCAGGAACAGGTTGAAGAAATCGAGCGCCAGATCCAGGAATGTATTGATGCTTGCCGCGTTGAAGAATATAAGAAGGGGGACTACCCCCACCACTGCAGTCCCTGCTTCCTGGTTGCTAAACCAGGGTCAACTGCCCTGCGACTGGTTGTTGACTATGGTGAGGTCAACAAGAAAGCCCAAAACCAGTCAGGGAGTATTCCCAACATGGAAAACACCCTGGAGCGTATTCCCAAATGCCGGTACAAAACCAATATGGACAAACGCAGTGGTTTCTGGCAGGTTGACCTAACTGCCGCGGCTCAAGAACTGCTGGCCTTTATAACCCCTAAGGGTTGTGTGTTTAAGTGGAAGGTGATGCCGTTTGGGGTTGCTAATGCCCCGGCACTCTTTCAGGAACTGATGAACAAAAACGTTTACATACTGAGGCGCAGACCTCTAGTACAGGAGTTGATTTGCCGAGAGGCAGAAATGGAGGCCCAGATCGATGACGTGAGTTTGGGTACCAATACCCAAGAAGACCATGTTCTTCTCGTCCATGGGTTTTTCATTGTGAAGCCGGTCCGGTGTACGATGAACCGTCTTCGCCATCCAGGCCCCACAGTTAGAAAACCAATGTCAGGGTTATTTCATTATTTTAGGGCGAGTCGCAGGAGATCAGCGCGCGCCGCAGAAGCAAGGCGCCTGGGCATTGATTACGTGTTAAGAACTGTAGACTAGATTCTGATTTTGCATGTTTTAGAGTTCTGGTTATCGATTTTAGTATAAATTTTTATTGCGGTCACATCTGCATTGCCTTAGGAATGTGATGGCAGGACTGCAGACCAGGCAAGGGTCCATGAACTTCTCGTCGCTGCCGACGACAGCAAGAACATGGTACAACAGCAAGCAACAATGGACTTCGATGTTCGGATGTTGATTGCGTCCACTGTGGTCTGGGTATCATGCTACGCTGCAGGGAGGGTATCGAACTTTGGATTTTGAGATCACAGTTTTGTTTGCGAAAGTCCTCGTGAGAAACATGGAACCAAGGAACAAGAACCAAGGAATGAAAGCTGGAATCCAGGATCTGTAGTCAAAAAGCAAGAAGACCCGAAGGTAGAGTAGGGCAAGCATTGAAGATTGAGCGGCCAAAACTACCACCTGGATCCCAAGGCAGCGTCAGAACCCAATCCTGCTACAGAAAAGTTCATCCCGGCTGTGATAAGCATGCAGCCCACCTTGCTGCATACGAGCGTGACGACATGGTGCTGGAAATCGAGCGGTGAACACCATGGTTAATGGAAGGCGTGAAAGAGGAACGGCAATCGTGCCGTCTGTTTGTGCGTGGGGAATGCAGTCCTACCTTTGTGCTCACAGGCACGATGAGTGTCAGCAGCAGCGACGTTGGGACAAGAAGGAGCGCCAGTGCAAGGACGCCAAGTGCAAGCGTGTCCAGCAACGCAGACGGCAGCATTCCATCCTACCTGTATGACCTGGACGCCGCGGAGGCAGCCGAGCTGTTCGCTGCCTGCATTCCGCAGGACACGGATAAGGAAAGAAGTGTAGTAGAAACCGCTGAACAAGGCAACAGGGCCAGAGCCGGCATCCCGTCCTACCTGTACCACCTGGTTGCGAAGAAGCGGCCAACTACTCGGGTCCGGCACGGCGCGGGGTATTGATGGAGAGGGATTTGGCAAATGTGGTGGACCAAGGAGGGTGCCAGCAACGCCGCCGCCGAGGCAGTACTGGGACGCTGAAGGTACGGAGGAGTTCCCTGAGGCGAGCACATGTTCGAGCGACAACAGTCGGTGCTATGAGAGAGCAAAGCGATCCTTTTCGAGCGCTGGAGCACCGAGAAGACCCATTTTCATGGGTGAGGAGCCGTTGACATCGCGCTTGTAGCGCATGAAGCTGAGAGAAAGCTGGTACCTCATGGAGACCAGCGATTCGGATTAATTTTAATTGCCAGCTTTGCATTGTTTTGTTATTGTTGTGACAACGTGGCACTGTAAGCACGCCACGCTCCTGTTTGTACAGCCTTCCACGCCAGGCATGCACTGCCAAGTGTCGTGAGCGAAAGGAGGGTGTGATATGTGAGTGGAGCAGTGGGGCAGAGTGTGGTGCATATGGTCTGTCGCAGCGATCTCACTTTGTGAGATCCCTTCTGAGGGGGAGATGAAGTCGGTCCGGTGTACAATGAACCGTCTTCGCCATCCAGACTGCACAGTTAGAAAAACAATGTCGGGATTATTTCATTATTTTAACGCGAGTCGCAGGTGATCAGCGCGCGCCGCAGAAGCAAGGCGCCTGGGCATTGATTACGTGTTAAGAACTGTAGATTAGATTCTGATGTTGCAAGTTTTAGAGTTCTGGTTATCGATTATAGTCTAAATTTTTATTGCGGTCACATCTGCAATGCCTTAGGAATGTGACGGCAGGACTGCAGACCCGGTAAGGGTCCATGAACTTTTCGTCGCTGTGGACGACAGCAAGAACATGCTACAACAGCAAGCAACAATGGACTTCGATGTTCGGATGTTGATTGCGTCCACTAGGTCTGGGTATCATGCTACGCTGCAGGGAGGGTATCGAATTTTGGATTTTGAGATCACAGTTTTGTTTGCGAAAATCCTCGTGAGAAACATGGAACCAAGGAACCAGAATCAAGGAATGAAAGCTGGAATCAAGGATCCGTACTCAAAAACCAAGAAGACACGAAGGTAGAGTAGGGCAAGCATTGAAGAGTGAGCGGCCACACTACCACGTGGATCCCAAGGCAGCATCAGAACCTAATCCTGCTACAAATGTTTGTCGGGAAAACCATCTCCGAATCGAACTCAAAAAATGTGACTTCATGAAGGAGGAGATGGAGTATTTGGGTCTCGACCTGGGGTATGGCTGGTGGAAACCAGCCGCGTCTAACATGCAGCCCCTACAGGACATGCAGATTCGCGATGACCCTAAGAAAGGTCTACACGATATGAGGAGTTTTGTGGGCGCCTGTAACTTCTATAGGGGACACATCCACAGTTTCGCCTACTCTTTTGCCCCTCTCACTGACCTAATGAAGAAAACTACTCCCTGGAGGTGGACCGCCAGAGAGGAGGAGTGTTTCCAGGAGTTGAAGAAGAAAATTGCCCCCTCCAACTGCCTGGGCGTACCCCGCCCTAAGGGCGAGATAGTCCTGGTCACTGATGCCAGTGATGTAGGGGGGGGTGGAACGATATACCAATGGCAGGAGCTTAACCCAGCTGCACTAACCCACTGCCAAAATCGTACCAGTGGACTGAACCGTGATGGCTCCCTGAAGCACGACTATCCTTCCACTGAGTGGCGCCTTGTACCACTGGCACACCGGAACTGGAAATGGAACCAGGCGCGTTCCAATTACAGCACCTACAACCAGGAGCTCCTGGCCGGTATTTTGGTGCTCTCATCACAGTCCTGACTATTGGGATCTAACCCTATTGTCTGGCTCTGTGACCTGGAACCGGTGAAGTCCTTTCAGAAGGGCCCACTGCCGGAGAAAGCGAAACTAAAACGGTGGTGGACCTACGTGAGCCAGTTCAGGCTGACAATCCATCGTACCCCTGGCATAAAAAATGAACTGTCTGACTACATATCGCGCAACAACTTCGATGCGCTTATTGGTGAGACCTCTGAGGCACTCGCCAAAGAGGCTTTCCAACGTATGGATGTCCAGCTTGACCTGTCTATGCTGATTGCTGGAATCCTCGAGGGTTGGAGCCTAACTGACTATCAGTCAGAATATAAAGAAGTTCTCCAAAAACCTCAGCACTGGTCTCAAACCCCGTGTCATTGACGGGCACCAGTGGTATGAAAATAACCAGTACCTCTTCTACGAGTACCGTATAGTCTTGCCTGAGGCTCGACTTGATGGGTGTCTACAGTGGTCCCATCTCAGCTCAGGTCACACTGGCGCTAATCGCTCAGTGGACTTCTTCCATGAGTGTTTCTACTCTGGTCTAACCCTGACTGAACTGAGGTCCCGTATGCACACCACTGTTGATGCTTGTGGCTGTCTTGCCAGCAAGCAGAGTGACAGTAGGGATAGGGGTTTGATTTCCAGCTTACCCATACCCTATTGTACTAACTCTCTTCTCTACGTGGACTTCATCATGGTGTACCTCGCTTCGGCGGCTATGATAGTTGCCTAGTGGTCACCTGTGGTCTGTCCCGCTTCAGCCATGTGTTCACTTGCAACAAGAAAATAACAGGTGAGCAGACTGTGAAAATGTTGGTCGAGCAATGGTTCGAACCATACGGAGCACCTAAGCAGGTGCACTCTGATGAGGATGTACGCATCAGCAGTGATACAGGATGGTACAAAGGAGTGCTGAATGCCCTCAACGTTGAGGTAACCACAGGTGTGCCCTATATCCACACGTCTAATCCTCTTTGGGAGAGACAAAACCGTGTGGTGGAACAGAACTTGAGAATCCTGATGAAACAGGAATGTACCAAAGATTGGGTACGCCTAGTGCCCAGGGCAGTGCTGACCATGAACTCTCAGAGGAGCTGTTCTACGGCTTTCACCCCTGAAGAGCTGTTTCATGGAGGACGACCTGCTTGGTTCTTCAAATCCCCCTTTCCTGAGGACTTCAAGAGCCCCTCCGGGGCCCCGCAACTGCCTACAGGACCCTTATTTTGGGCCCTATCCTATCATCAGGATAGATGGATCTAGAATCCATGTCAGGTGCAGTCCAGTTCTAGGTGGTGAACTGCTTTGTGCGCCTAAGCAGTTGAGGCACTATCACTCCCCTCACGATTTGTCCTGAGATGAGTGGCGCCTCAGCGACAGTGAGGTCCAGCATATCGATCTAGAGAACGCTGCCAGCCCAGAGGAGGCAGACGAACTCGAAGAGATGACTGCCGATGAGATGGCAGTCGATGGCTACTACGTGGTTGCAGGTATTGCCCCGCCCGGGTATAAACAGGGCTGGAAATTTCTAACCCTGTGGGATGGCTATGGGCTATCTGAGGCGACCTGGGAACCCACGTCCGCCTTTATACAGCCAGATGGGAGTATCAACCCCATCTTTCGCTCCTACATCCTTGAGAACAACGAGGGACAGCTACTAACCCGTGCTGAGACTCTATCCTAGCGCAAAAGGAAAAACTAATCTCCTGGTGTCTACCTATTAACTGTTTTCTAACTTTCTAGGTCTTCTAACCTCCCAGGGGCGGTGAGCACTCTTGTGCAGATATATCTGCATAGGTGTGTGAGAGCAGTTGTCACAGTTGCCCCGCATTGCATCGCGGGCCAGGACCGGTAGCCCCCCTCGACAACCACTCCCTGGCCGAAGGCCATCTGTTTTTCCCAGATCACTGCTTTCTGAGCGCTGCACCAGCCTTGGCTGTGCCCTGCAGTCCCATGCCTATGGTTACAAGCGTGAGTCAGGTGGCCGCTTATCAGGTTTGCAGCCACCCAGCGAGTTTGTGCCTTGTTGACCATCTGTTGCATGGGAACTGCCCTGATGTAATGACCTTGAGGAGCCAACGAAGAGCGGTGGCTTTCTACTCGAGGGAGGAAGGACAAGCAAGGTGTTATGAGGCAAGGTGTGTCCACCCTCCTCGAGGACAAGCGTGCCCAAAGTTAGGACCCCTGACTGGTCCAGACCCATGGGGTTCTACCCTTCCTAACCAGGATACCATACCCCTAAGTGTGCTACGTATGTCTGTTTGTGTCTCACTTCACTCCCCGGCGTGGCTCCTGGAGACCGGGCTTCGCTGACGTCGGACCGAAAGTCCTAATCAGGTACTATTACCACTCCTATGGCGCCCAACTTCTGTGCTGGCGCCTATCCTTTGGGGAAGACGGCAAAAGCCCTACCTACTAGAGGGGAGGGGTGGCCAACCGTGCTAAGGGCATACAAAACGCCCATTTTTGCTAAGGGCCAAAAGGTAACACACTCCCCTGCCCACGAGAAAAAGCACGCGGGACAGGAGACACCACTACACTACACTCACTTATGCCAGCAGCAGCCTTCGAAGGTAGGGTGAGCACAGTTGCTACCAGGCTTGCTGACCCTAACCCCTACACACACTGCTGGGTGTTCATAACGAAGTGGTCACGGGCCCTACTGGCCACCCTGTGAAATTACAAGAGAACACAACGCTACTAAGCGACTGTGGCCTAACAGGGGACGTCACAACACGTTTCCCTGTCAGGGCTTGGAGGGAAGGAGTGCTCAGTTTACGTGAACAGCGTGTCTCTTGAAGAGGTCGGACTGTCCTCACCACTCACGGCTGAGGTACAGTTTGTTGATTGTGTGATCAGAGCCCTTTTTACCATGGGCAGAACAATTCAAAAGTCGCCAAAGGCAACCGCACCTGCACCAATCACCCTGCCCTCTCCCACCTGTAAAGCCAAGGCAGATGAGACCTGGTTAGCGGCTGAGGACCCAAGCCAGCCTCCACGTATTATACGCTTCTCAGGCTGACCTATAATACGCTGTCCTCTAACCAGGGCAAAGCAAGCAAGCTTAAGGACTCCGCCCGTTCTCTTATAGAACGTAGGGCGGAGCCCTGGATAGCCTAAGGAAGAGTTATAGTGTGTGCACTGCGCATGGCCTATATCCCTTTAATGCATCGTGTGTATGAAGGGAAAAGAGACGATTGACTAAACATTTTACCACCATTTTCCATAAATAACCAATCAGTGTGCCCCATCGAAGGGACATCATACACGGTACATTATACTGTTTTTCAAGGGTACCTACAGTCTGATAGGCTTCTATGAACTGATGAGAATGTCCTTGGCGGGTTGAATGCATTTTCTGAGGTAGTTTTGCGGAGATTTGAGCCTTTTTCCTTGGTCCTACTAGCTTGATCCACTAGTCCTCCAAGAGGGAGTAAGAAAAAGGCACTGCCATGTCCTTCTTGGAGGTCTTGATCCAGGCCAAGCCCCCCCTAAAACCCTTTTGTTGATGCTGAGACTTACTTAAGTATCTTTACTTTATCTCTCTTTTAAAGCTTAAAGTACAATTTCTCAAAGTAACTAGGGTTATAACCCTAGCCCCCCATGAAGTTCACTCCATTTTTGTGATCAAAAATTGTCCTTTAAACCCATTTTGGTACTTTTTTTGGAGTCAATGAGATGGCAAGCATGCACAAGAGAACCCCTAAAACCAGGCTTTCACAAATTCTTCCAGGAGCTTTGCTCGTCCCATGACACAACCTGGTGTCCTAAGAAAGGAAGAGAGGGCAAACAAGGAGAAAGATGTCCTTGATTAACGCCCTAATAGT
The DNA here is from genome assembly GCA_964036045.1 of Eutreptiella sp. 'Long Island Sound 2002'. Lineage (NCBI taxonomy): Eukaryota > Euglenozoa > Euglenophyceae > Eutreptiales > Eutreptiaceae > Eutreptiella > Eutreptiella sp. 'Long Island Sound 2002'. The sequence continues at coordinate 134,059,875 of OZ038379.1, forward strand.
TTTGATGAAATCCTGCAACTCCTGGTGTTGGAAAACAGGACCAAAGCAGCAAGTAGAATAAGAACAGGATGTGGATCGAATCAATGGATAGTTTTGAAATCCAGTGTATCACAGAAGGGCTGCAGATAGACAAAGCAGGCGTAAGTACAAAGATTCAATCAGAAATGGATAAAACTGGCATGACTCTAGCCTCCAAGTTAGCATCAAGCACTTCATGTGCACTCTTGTGGATAAAATGGAGTTGGTGAGGAATGTGGGGCAAAGGAGTCAGGGCAGACACAGAATATGACTTGGCCAAGCAACTGAATTCAGAAATAGTGAAAAAGTAGAAGGGCAATAAGTAGTAGAATCAGTTGAGTATAGGGGTCTTGAGGTGGGGGACCACTAGGGTTAACCTACGAGGCCTTAGGCATGAAATGCCTACTTTATTCGGTATAACCTCCATTAAGGAAGATACCTCCGCTCAGTTGAGTGGTAGGGTCCAAAAACTTGCTCTTCACCCACCTAGAGAGGCAAGTTTGACATCCAAGATCCAAGGGCGTCCCAATACGCATAAATACAAGTCGGAGCACAGTGATCAAAACTACATCGCAAGTTGTAGTTCACCATCGGCCATCGCTTCTTGCTACCAAAGCCTGTGCTTTGTGCAAAAATTAGACCAAATGTACTGCTGAAAAGAATCCAAAAAATTTGGAACCATTCGGATGAATTGGTTTAAATCAGTTTTCAAAATAACCGTTTGTGCCAATTGTTTTGGAAATAATCTTGCATTATTGCCCATAACCGGTTTTTCCGATTATTTGGTAAAACCGGTTCCGAACCCTAACGGGTAATAAATCTCTGGTCGCTGCATTTTGCAGATGCACAGACGTCGCCAGGCTACGGTCCGCGGTGCCGTGGTTTTCTGCTTTTCCTACTGACAAGCCATCTGCCACGCCATTGGAGAAACAAGTCCGAATTAGAAGTTATTCGCTCCCAACCGTATTTTCACAGCTGTTATTATCAGTGCGCTTTTTCAGATACTCTCCGTTGCTTTTCTTGTATGCAATGCAACCAGCTGGTTCTTCTCATCCTTCAGCCTTTTACCTGCTTCGGTGGCACCTTGGGATGCTTGCAGGCGGGCAGTTGCTGCTGCATCTTCCGGTTTCAAATTTGGCTCATCCTGTCTACTGTCACATCTGCTACCACATACTGAGCTGTGGACTGCTCGAAGTCCTGATTCGGAGAATTCTCTTGATTCCTGTTTCGTGTGAGGGTTTTGCCTGCTTACCAAGTTGTGACCCCCCCCAGCCAAAAACTTAGGGAGCTATGGTGGTTGGAAGGTGTCTGGGCCCCCTCCGCAGCTTGACGCGGACCCACGCTGGTGGTGTCTGTAGCTATGGTCGCACCCAAGCGTGCGGCAGGTGGGCCCATGTCTGTGCAGAGAGGTTTTCTCCAGCACCATGCACCAAGCATGGCCTCAAAAGACGCGGTCACCAAGCTTTGTGACTCACACACCCCTGCATTAAACTAACATCGTGCACCAAACATCACCCCTCATTGTCCTGGTCCCAGTGCCATAGTCAAGAGTGACCAACTAGGGCTGAAAGTGGTCTCCCTATCCGTCTCTGGGGGCGCACCATGCGCGGTGCGCGTACTATGCCTGGACTGTGCGCGTGCTGTGCGAAAAGTTGGCGATTTTTCACCACCTGTGACCACGGGTCCCGGCGTTCTCAATTCTGCACCCTACAGCACCTGGTGCTACACCAGGGAGTTTTGTTCTAGTCTGATGCTTGCCAGGAGTCCCAAGGTCCTGAATTCTGCAGCTCCAATGCTGTTTTGAATGGATCATGCACGCTTATGTAGGTTGGTGGTTTTCAGTGGTCTTTTCAAGATAAACAACATAAAGATTCGCGCTGTGCGCGCACTGTGCCTGCACTGTGTGTGCCCTATGCGAAAATGCCCCGCCTGATGCTTTTATCCCCATCACTTCATAGAAGCCTATCACACTGTAGGTACCCTTGAAAAACAGTGTAATGTACCGTGAATGATGTCCCTTCGATGGGGCATTCCTCAAAAGTCGCCGGCGTGCGACGAAAACTTTTGGAAAAAGTTTTGGGGGTAGTGGGGTTTGAACCCAGGACTCCCTCCCTAGAGCACATATGCTTGCCCACTAGGGTATAGTGGAACGCTCTAATGCGGAGGGCTATCGCTGTATAAACAGCGTTTTAGTAAACGTCCTGACCAAGGGCCAGGGCGGAGCAATACTCCCAATCGAGGACACAAATCTCCAGGAGCTGGAAAAAATAGAAAATGTAACCAAAAGGGAGTGATTCCTGCGGTTTAGCGGAAGGGGTTGCGATTTAGCAAGTGAAATCGTTAAAAATCGACAAAACCACGCGGAAAATCGTCATTTCTACACATAACTCAAAGTCGGAGACAAGCGCAAAGGAAGCGGACTTCGAAAACAGGGTTGCGCAAGCGTAAATGGCTTTTGAAAAAGAAGGTATGAGCCGTAGTTTTTAAAGTTCTAAAGGGAATTTTTGCACAGTTGCATCAAAATTTTTATAAACTTCAGAGAAAAGTATTCAAATTCAACCCACACCACAGAGCAGGTCAACAACCCACCTCTCAGGTATGTCAGTGTCATCCCACACGCACGCATTGTAGCGTTAAAGTAGGGTTGCTTAAAACGCTTAGGCTTGTTTTGTGTTCGTTTCACTTCGGCATTCACACGATGCATGGTGAGTAAGGTAGGTTAGCCCAGGAGGAGCTCACCTCCTGGTTGAGTCAGTGAGGAAATGGTTCTGCCTCCCTTCCCTGCGTGCACATGATGCATTAAAGGATAGGCCACGCAAATTGCGCACGGTAAACATTGTTTAGGTTACCCAGGGGCTCCTCGGTACGTTCTTTAAGAGAACCTGAGGAGTCTCTTAGCGTTTGCTTGCTTGACAGGGGAGCTGATCACAAATCAGCCTGTTTGCGGACAGTGTAATATAGGTCACACTGAGAAGCGTATAATACGTGGAGTGTGGCTTGGTTCCTCCGCCGCAAACACCCCTTCATCTGCCTCTGTTGTACAGGTGGGAGAGGTTCAGGGTGATTGGTGCACGCAGCAGCTGCCTTCGGCGGCTATCCCATTTTTCTGCTTCAGCAAAACAGGAGCGCTGATCACAAATCAATTGACTGTGCCTCAGCCAGGAGTGGCGAGGGCAGTTCGACTTCATCGACATCCGCGCTGTGCACACAACAAGAGCACCCCTTCCCTCTAAGCCCTAGCAGGGGAAACGTGTTGTGGCGTCCCCTGTTAGGCCACAGTTGCTTAGCAGCGCTGTGTTCTCTTGTCTTCTTCACAGGAGGGTCATTAGGACCCGAGACATCTTTGACAGCAGCACCCAGTAGCGTGTGTAGGGGTTAGGGTCAGCAGGCCTGGCAGGAGTTGTGTGCAAGTGATGAGTGCTCACCCTGCCTTCGAAGGCCGGTGCTGGCGTTAGTGAGTGTAGTGTAGTGGTGTCTCCTGTCCCGCGTGCTTTTCCTCGTGGGCAGGGGAGTGCGTTAGCTTTTGGCCTGTAGCAAAAATGGGCGTTTTGTATGCCCTTAGCACACTTGGCCACCCCTCCCCTCTAGTAGGTAGGGCTTTTGCCGTCTTCCCCCAAGGATAGGCGCCAGCACAGAAATTGGGCGCCATAGGAGTGGTAATAGTACCTGATTAGGACCTTCGGTCCGACGTCAGCGAAGCCCGGTCTCCGGGTGCCACGCCGGGGAGAGAAGTGAGACACACACAGACATACGTAGCACACATAGGGGTATGGTAAACCCTGTAAGGAAGGGTAGAACCCCATGGGTCTGGACCAGTCAGGGGTCCTTACTGTGGGCTCGCTTGTCCCCAAGGAGGGAAGACACACCTTGCCTCATAACACCTTGCTTGTCATTCCCCCCTGGTGTAGTAAGCCACCATTCTTCGTTGGCTCCCCAAGGTCATTGCATCAGGGCAGTCCCCATGCAACACATGGTCAACAAGGCATACACTCGCTGGGTGGCTGCAATCCTGATAAGCGGCCACCTGGCCCACGCTGGAAACCATTGGCATGGGTCTGCAGGGCACGGACAGGGTCAGTGCAGTGCTCAGTAAGCAGTAGTCTGTCAAAAAACCAATGGCCTTTGGCCAGGGACTGGTTGTCACGGGGGGCTAACGGTCCTGTCCTGCGATGCAATGCGGGGCAACTGTGACAACTGCTCTTACACCCATACACAGGCACGTCTGCAGAAGAGTGCTCACTGCACCTGTCAGTAGACTGACACAGGGAAATTAGTTTCGCTTCTTACGCTGGGACATAGTCTCAGCACGGGTTAGGAGCTGCCCCTCGTTGTTCTCAACGAGGTAAGTGCGGAGGATGGGGTTGATACTCCCATCTGGTTGTATGAAGGCTGACATAGGTTCCCAGGTCGCCTCAGATAACCCATAGCCATCCCACAGGGTTAGGAATTTCCAGCCCTGTTTATACTCGTGGCGAGCAATACCTGCAACCACGTAGTAGCCATCGACTCCATCTCATCGGCAGTGATCTCTTCGAGTTCGTCTGCCTCCTCTGGACTGGCAGCGTTCTCTAGGTCTATAGGCTCAACCTCACTGTCGCTGAGGCGCCACTCATCCCAAGACAAGTCGTCAGGGGAGTGATAGTGCCTCAACTGCTTAGGTGCACACAGCAGTTCACCACCTAGACGTGGACTGCACCTGACATGGATCCTGGATCCATCTATCCTGATGATACGATAGGGTCCAAAGTGAGGGTCCTGTAGGCAGTTACGTGGCCAGGAGGGTAGGCGTGAATGGTGTACCAAAACAAGGTCACCAACCTTGAAGCTGGCAGGTCGCCGTAGGCGGTTCCGTCTGCTCTGTTCACGGTCACGAATGTGTCTCAGGTTAGTACCAGCCTGGTTAGCCAGAGACTGCTTGTGTTCCAGCCAATCTCCCACAGGGCTCTTGAAGTCCTCAGGAAAGGGGGTTTTGAAGAACCAAGCAGGTCGTCCTCCATGGAACAGTTCGTGGGGGGTGAAACCCGTAGAAGAGCTCCGCTGTGAGTTCATGGTCAGCACGGCCCAGGGCACTAGGCGTACCCAGTCCTTGATGCGCTCCTGTTTCATCAGGATTCTTAAGTTTTGCTCCACCACACGGTTCTGTCTCTCACAGAGAGGGTTAGACGTGTGGGTATAGGGCACACCTGTGGTTACCTCCACGTTGAGGGCATTTAGCACTCGTTTGTACCACCCAGTGTCACTGCAGATGCGTACATCCTCATCAGAGTGCACCTGGTTAGGTGCTCCATAGGGTTCGAAACATTGTTCGACCAACATTTTCACAGTCTGCTCACCTGTGATTTTCTTACTGCAAGGGAACACACGGGTGAAGCGAGATAGACCACAGGTGACAACGAGGCAACTATCATAGCCGCCAAAGCGTGGTAGGCCGTCCACCTAGAGAAGAGAGTTAGCAAAATAGGGTATGGGTAAGCTGGAGATCAGGCCCCTATCCCTACTGTCGCTCTGCTTGCTGGCATGACAGCCACAAGCATCCACAATGGTCTGCATACGCGACCTCAGTTCAGTCAGGGTTAGACTAGAGTAGAAACATTCACGGAAGAAGTCCACTGAGCGATTAGCGCCAGTGTGACCAGAACTGAGATGGGACCACTGTAGGCACCCATCCAGTCGTGCCCCAGGCACCACGATTCGGTACTCGTAGAAGAGGTACTGATTGTTTTTATACCACTGGTGCCTGTCAATGACACGGGGTTCGAGACCAGTGCTGAGGGTTCGGAGAATTTCTTCATACTCTGACTGATAGTCGGTTAGACTCCAACCCTCCAGGATTCCAGCAGTGCGCATGGACAGGTCAAGCTGGACATCCATACGCTGGAATGCCTCTCTGGCGAGCGCCTCAGAGCTCTCAGTAATAAGCGCATCGAAGTTGTTGCACGATATATAGTCAGACAGTTCATTCTTTATCGCGGGGATATAATGCACTGTCAGCCTGAACTGGCTCAGGTAAGTCCACCACCGTTTTAGCTTTGCTTTCTCTGGTGGTGGGCCCTTCTGAAAAGACTTCACAGGCTCCTGGTCACACAGCCAGACAATAGGGTTAGATCCCAGGTGTCGGGATTGTGACGATAGCACCAACATACCGGCCAGGAGTTCCTGGTCATAGGTGCTGTAATTGGAACGCGCTTGGTTCCAGTTCCAATTCCAGTGTCCCAGTGGCACCAGTCGCCACTCACTGGTAGGATAGTCATGTTTCAACGAACCATCACGGTTCAGTCCAGTAGTACGATAATGGCAGTGGGTTAGTTCAGCGGGGTTAAGCTCCTGCCATCGGTAGATCATACCATCCCCCCCTACATCACTGGCATCAGTGATCAGGACTATCTCGCCCTCAGGGCGGGGTACTCCCAGGCAGTTGGAGGAGGCAATCTTCTTCTTCAACTCCTGGAAACACTCTTCCTCTCTGGCGGTCCACCTCCAGGGAGTAGTTTTCTTGACTAAGTCAGTGAGGGGGGCAGAAGAGTACGTAAAATTGTGGATGTGACGCCGATAGAAATTACAGGCGCCCACAAAACTCCTCACATCGTGTAGACCCTTCTTAGGTTCATCGCGAATCTGCATGTCCTGTAGCGGCTGCATCTTAGACGCGGCTGGTTTCCACCAGCCATACCCCACGTCGAAACCCAAATACTCCATCTCCTCTTTCATAAACTCACATTTTTCAATTTTGATTCGGAGATGGTTTTCTTGACAGACAATGAAAAATTCACGGAGGAGAAGGACATGGTCCTCTTTGGTATTAGTACCCAAACTCACGTCGTCGATGTGAGCCTCCATTTCTGCACCCCGAGAGATCAACTCTTGTACTAGAGGCCTGCGCCTCAGTATGTACAAAGTTTTGTTCATAAGCTCTTGGAAGAGCGCTGGGGCATTAGCCACCCCGAAAGGCATAACCTTCCACTGGAAGACACGACCCTTAGGGGTTATAAAGGCCAACAGCTCCTGAGCTGCGGCGGTTAGGTCCACCTGCCAGAAACCAGAGCGTTTGTCCATTTCGGTCTTGTACCTGCATTTGGCAATACGCTCCAGGGTGTTTTCCATGTTAGGAATACTCCCTGAGTGGTTCTGAGTTTTTTTGTCGACCTCACCATAGTCTACAACCAGACGTAGGGCAGTCGACCCTGGTTTGGCAACAAGGAAACAGGGACTGCAGTGATGGGGATAGTCCCCGTGCTTATACTCTTCAACGAGGCCAGCATCAATGCATTCCTGGATCTGGCGCTCGATTTCTTCAACCTGTTCCTGTGGAGCGGGATAGGGAGGACGCCTCACTCGCGTCTTTTCAAATTCTGGTTTCAATTTCAGGTCCATCTGGACCAGTTTTTTACAAGAAAGGGGAGGCGGCAAGGCGCCGAACACCTCCTCATAGGTTATCAGCAGTTTCTTCAGGCGGGGGTCAAGGTTAAGACTCTCGAGTTTCTGAAGGAAATCCTCCTCAGCATGGAGGTTGCTTTTTCCATGTTCTTTCTTTTTCTGCCGATCAGCAGTTTCGGCAGGCACAGAACCATCATCCCAGTCAGGGGGACATTGCTGCCCATAGTGCAGAGAATACACTAGAGGTACCTCAGGATCAGGCAGCGTATAGGACTCATCGTCCTCCTCAGACCAGATGGAGGATTTCCAGGTCTGTCTGAGGTATTGCAGCCGCTCTTGGGGCTCAATACCTTCGGCCTTCAGGTACAACAGCCGCCGGAGTTCTTGAGTGTCATGCTCAGACAATGGCATGTTATTAGCAGCAGGCCGCGCCAGAGCATCAGCACTCCGGGCCACGGGTTCACCTGTGTGCATAGGCTGCATGTGTAGCACTGGCTTCCCAACAGGGGAAGCGGGTTCAGAGGTTGACACTAGATCTACCTCCTCTAGCAACAGCTGGGCTAGGAAGGCACTATGTTTTAGGTCAACACAGCTGGGATCAACAGAAGGAATAGTGCTGACGATCTCAGACAGTTCGTCGTCAGCATCCTCTTTTACAGCTGCAGGTTCCAGATAGTCATCGGGAGACTCACACCCTGTAAGTGTGGCAGATAGGTGCTCAGGAGATCGATTTTTGAGATCATAAAGGGTCAGGCCACGATTTTCGGCCATGACCTCTTTCAGTAGCACCTGGTCTAGGTCACACAGGGGTACAGGATTGAGAGATCGATCGACGATGGACAGGAAACTGGCGCACTCAGGGGCCTGCATAGCTGTGTCTGAGTCCTCAGGCACATAGATGGGGCCGTCAGGGAGTTGCACTCTTCCCACGGTCCTTCGATCTAGCATACGGCGCCAGTAAGCATGTTCACCAGAGCAGCCCCAATCAGGGGTGCACATAACAACCCTTCCTCCCTCATAAGCGATTTTGGTTAGAACCTTCGCGAGCAGGGAGAAGGGAGGGTTAGCATACGCTAGGCCCATTGCTTTCCAGAAGAAACGGAAAGCATTGTTCAGTTGTTTCGAGCAGTACAACTGCACGATGTGCTGTTGTTGGCTCGCAAACAATTCCACCTGGATCTCATCCAGGTTTACCTGAAGGGCCGCCAGTCCATTTTCAAGAACGTGACGGGCCAATTGGTAGTTTTCAGTACGACAGTTAGTCTTGGATGCGTAGCGCAGCCCAGACTCTTTTCGTCCTGACAGCTCCAAAGGTACGGAGTATAGCCCACTGCCAAAGTCGCAGTGCAAAGAATAGGGGCGCTGGAGAGACAGCATTTTTCCCTGGGGGTTTCTTCGTAGGAAGTCGGTGCCAATGACGATGTCAAAGGCGTCAGTGTCCAGCACTCTGCAGTGTTGGGTCACGGTTTCGTCGCCCAGACATATAGTCACATCCACCCCCCCCAAGGAATGGATGGTACGCCCATCCCCTACTCTTATGGCCACGGTCTTACTTTTCTTGAAAGTCTTTAGCAGGCGCCGGGCCACTATGGAAAGTGTTGCACCGGTGTCAAGCACCGCTCGAAAAACCTGATCCCCGATTTTCACGAGGATCCAGAAAACCAAGTCCTCCTCTTCGGAGCCGCCCCCCTACTCCTCATCAGGGAAATTGACATCCACCCCTGCAGCAATGAGGGACTTGGCCATCCAGGCCAAGCGCCTCTTCTTGGAATTATTCCCCTCAGGGGTAGCGTTATCCCCTTGGGGGCGCTTCTTGGGGTCACCTGTGGCAGGAGGGGGTGTAGCAGCAGGAGTGGGTGTAGCAACGGGCGCTGATGAGCGCCTCTGGGGGTTAGGGGGTCCATTTTTGCCACCCCCCTTGCCACCTCCTTAACCAGCTTTATCCCCATTCGGGGGATTTCTGGCGGGCGTTTGGGTCTTCTGGCGTTCCGCCTCCTGACGCTTGAGTTTGTCACTGTCGCGTTTCTTGATGTGGCATTCGTCCTCGTCGTGAGGACGTTTGCCACAGTAACCACAGGTGATGGTACACCTGAAATCGTCCTGATGGGTAACAGGTTTCCCATCTTTGGTATGCTGCTGACGTTTCATCTGCAGCATACAGCCACTGCGGAGATCGCAGTCAGAGGCATGACAAGGTCCCCCCTTGTCATTGACAGGTTTGCAATAGAACAGGGGGGGTGTACCTGCATCAAGTTTAGCCTCATTCATGGCACGTAGGTTACCCCTCCCTTTACCACCTCCCTGGTTGGTGTTAGTGGGATTTTTAGGCCCCTTCCCTTCGCCACGTTCGGGGGTAGGGGTACCACCTCGACCCAAATGCTTCTTGAGGAATTTCTCCATGTGGGAGTCATTCTCTCTCTCAAGAGCTAGCTCAATCAAGAGGTCCAGAATTTCATCCTATGAGTGGGTCCTGCTCTACCTCTCAGAGGTGGAGCGGCAATCATCCCACGTACGTTGGGGGATCTTACTCATGAGCCACAGGTGGGGCTCAGTGGCTCCGTAGGAGCCCACGTTCATCCTCGAAAACAAGTACTCCAAGTCGCACACATATTCAGAAATTCGCGCAGCGGATGGGAACTCAGGGAGCATAGGTAGCTCCTCGATCTGTGTGCGTACGCTGAGGTCAGTCTCATAGACTCGGAATGTTTTCTCCAACCTCAGGAGTACCTCTGCCCAGGTAGAACAGGTTTTCACAATCTGTTTCACCTGTTTTTGCAAAAAAAAATTTTTGCATGAGCGTTTCAACAGTGAGCATTTGGTGGCCACATCCACATGGGATTGGCCAGTCAGCAAAAGGAACTCTGCAAATTCTTCTGCCCATTCGGGCAGATTTTTGGGGTCGAACTCCGGCAGTTCCAGCTGGATGTTCGCCTGGGCAATAGGTCTGCCCGTCCTCCCACCCCCCGGAGTTAGGCCTGAAGGCGACACGCCGGCACGAGGTGCCAGGGCTGACAGCCCTCTTTTCTCAATCTCTGTGACAGGCACGTCCTGTAGTTCAGCCATAGGCACTGTCCTGGCACGGGGGTGAAAGGGGCTGGGGCAAGTGACCTTAGGCAACGGCGTTGAGACCCTTGATCTCTTAAGATCTTCGGCCAGGGTACTCAGTCCGGGAGAGGGGGAGGACAACTCTGGCTTGGGTAAAGGTTCTGCAATACCCAGTTTTGCCTGAATGGCCTCCGATAGGGCCGTCACATCTGGATCCTCTGATGCAGACAGGAGTTTGGCCTGCAGCTCGGCCGTATGATCCAGGGCACCGTAGGTTGGCCTTGGATGATGTTGTTCCTCAACTCGAGTCGGGCCCACTTCGGGAGCCCTTGGGGTTGGACAACATGCTCTTGGATACTCGGGTCTCGGTCGTCTTGGCAGGGATGCTGTCTCGGCTCTGTCGGACGGTGGGCGGAAGTGCGCGTAGGACCCTAGGTCTGTACGTGGTCTGGATCCATGTACTGCCAATGGCTCCTCTCCATCTTCTCTACGAATGGATTTGTAGTACTCCTCATGGAGGATGTATTCATCCATTTTCTTCCTCAGTTCCTCATACTCCTCAGGGCCTTCAATCGCTGTGGAGGATGAAGCCGGACAGTTGGATCTGGATACTAAGGCTGCTACACATCTGTGGAGATGACTGAAGCTGTCTCCACCGTGGGCCGCTAAGGCCTCGGTGGTAAGGGCTTTATTTTCTTCCGCCCTTCTGCGTTCTGGATCTCCTTGGGACCCAGATGCGCCACTGAGATGTTGTGGAGCTCGGTAAGGTGGTTCACTCATAGGGTGGGCCATGCTGCCCATTTGCACTTGGACAGTTCTGATGGGCCAGGTCCTGACGCTTGGCGTGGACATGATGAACTTGTTGTTGAGCTTTGTGTGCTGCACTTCTTCTCAGGGTCGGTTCAAAAGGTCACAAGGGACTGTCTCTGCTACCGCAAAGATGTCCTTGATTTATACCCTAGATATTTTGATGAAATCCTGCAGGTTTTGTAGTTGAAAACCCAAACCAAAGCAGCAAGTAGAGCAAGAAGAGGATGTGGATCGAGTCAATGATTGGTTTTGGAATCCAGTGTAACACAGAAGGGCTGCAGATAGACAAAGCAGGTTTATACACAAAAGGATAATACAAAAGCTTTTATATGAAAATTGGTCTGACTCTTGCCTCAGAGATAGCATTAGGCACTTCATGTGCACTCTTTTGGGTGAAATGGTGCTGGTTAGGAATGTGGGGCATAGATGTCAGGACCACACAGAAAATGACTTGGCCAAGCAACTGAATTGGGAAACAGTTACAAAGTAGGACCACAATAAGTGGTAGAAACAATTGAGTATAGGGGTCTTGGGGTGGGAGACCACTAGGCTTAACCTCCAAGGCCTAAAGCATGCAATGCCTATTTCATTTCGGTATATCCTCCATGAAGGAAGGTACCTCCGCTCAGTTGAGTGGTAGGGGTTAACTTCATGGGGGGCTAGGGTCACAACCCTAGTTACTTTGAGAAAGTGTACTTTAGGCAACAAAAGAGAGATAAAAACACTTAAGTTTGTCTTAGCATCAACAAAAGGGTTTTAAGGGGGGCTTGGCCTTGATCAAGCCCTCCAAGAAAGACATGGCAGTGACTTTTTCTTACTGTATGCAATGCGACCAGGTGGTTCTTCTCAACCTTCGGCTTTTTATGAGCTTCAGTAGCACCTTGGAATGCCTGTAGGCATGGCAGTTCCTGCTGCATGTTCTAGCTTCAGATTTGGCTCATCCTACCTACTCTCGTGTTTACTACCACACCACCACATACTGAGCTGTAGACGGCTCTGATTCTTGATTCCGAAAATTCCCTTGAGTCCTGTCTGGTGTGAGGGTTTTGCCAGCTTACCAAGGTGTGACCCCCCTGTGCCCCGCTCCCTCTTGAAAAAAAAATCAAGGAGCTATGCTCGTTTGAGGATATCTAGACCCTCAATGGTTGAGGTGGCAAAATTGAAATGAACATCAGCGCCCATTGCTAGGAGCGTGTGCGATCTTCGGTGGGTGCGGTAGTTTGGCAATCTGGTAGAAGGTTCAATGCACAACGAATAAGCAGTGTATGAATAAGACAATGATGTAGAAGCGAATAGAAGGATGGGTTATGGGTAGGTGCCCGAGGAAGACAGGTGACTGGCTCATTGTTCGCCTCTGATGTGTGCAAGGTAGAAGGGTGCATTCGGCGATGGATATTTTGCGATGAAAATATTGGGGGAATTTTGACATGCTGTTTTGAGAGCACGAGCCACATTTTTGTAAAGAGAGAACGAAATTTCTGAGCTAATGCATGAATGAACATCAAAGAGGAAATAACAAAAAGATCTCTACATTGTGATATACATGTAGTCACAAATTTGCATGCTTCACATGATTACCCAAATTCTGTACCGCCACGAATGATATTTTTTTCTGTTTTGTTGGCCATTGCTTTCTCATCTTGTGGTGCACCACTAGAATTGTTGGTACGGGTGCTGTGTTGTCGCTGCGTTCATATTGAAATCATTTGTTTTTGGGGTCTTTTACCCCAATATGTTTCATTTTCGCTTCCCAATCTCGTGTCGCACAGGCATTGTTTTCTCAGCTTGGGCTCCGCTGTGTGACATACACCTAATTCAAAAGGTTATGCATCTTGGAACAAGTGTTCCAGTTGGTCAAATATTCATGATTCACCATTTTTGAAAGTGAAAGTCAAAGGAATTGGTTGCAATGAATTAGCGGAATTTTTTACAACTCTTTGTGACAATTGTGATTGCGATTATCCAATTAGAAAACCCCTTTTTTCGACATCCTTTCAAATTGTGTCTTATTTGCTTAAAATGCAATACAAGGTTGTTGATAAACTAGTAATTTCCTGTTTCATAAATCTTTTGTACATTTGTTTTGAAAATGATGTGCCTCAAATGTTTCTTTTGCTTTTGGTGATTTCGAGAATGTAGTTTTGCTAGATCCATGCTTTCTTTTGCCTTCCATGAATGGTCATCTACCCGTTGGTAGCCATCAAACCACTTGCTGACCAAACATCGAAGCAGTGTATCATTTTTTTCCCCTCTGTTGCATTCACCGTCCATCAACAAATACGTCACAAAAATATGTCACTAAATGTGCACATGGATGCATTAGGGCAAGTAACACCAACAATCTAAAAATTTGTTCGCGAAAAGTGGCACATTTTCTCCCTAAATGGAATTATTGTGTTGTTGTGGTCCACCCTTTCTTGGATTTGTGAGTGATCCGAAGAAGCATTAGGGCAAAGAAGACTTTAAGATAATCATTTGAGAAGAGGTGTCTTCCCAATCCAAGATGAAAAATATGGATAATGCGCTTCGCATATGCGCATTGTTTGTCGAAGAGCTTCACAATATTTGTTAACGACATTCAAACTTCACTGTTCCATGTGTGTTGTGATGGCAAAAATCAAGGTAGATTTTGGTGTTTTTTGACAAGGCACCTAAAAAAAAGCATAGGATGACTCGAATGCCACATTTGGATTTATTGGGTAATTTAGGGGGTATGCTATCCTTAGGTCTAGCGACATGAAGAAACATCTAATGTTGGAGTTTAATGAAACAATAGGATGGTGTAGATACTTACATCTACTGGAACAACCAGCTCTGTTACTTTTGTCTAATGGCCCTTATAATGTTCTAGTAGACGTACAAAATTCTACTTACATCTAGCGGAATAAGTGTTACGTCTAGCGGAATATTATAACCAGACCAAATTTAACATCATAATGTTCCGCTAGAAGTATCGCGATGTACATCCAGCCGGAGCCCATGTGCACAATTTGATCTGCTCAGAGAATAGGGATCTTCCTTCGATGGGGCACCTATGCAAACAGTTCATCACATAGGCTCATACGTACTATCGAATTTCGTGAAGTAGGGTACTCTGCCGCCTTGGCTACAGCCCATGTGCACTCTGTCATCTCCTTGGGGAACAACGGTGTTCCTTTGCCCGGGGACCTGTGCGAAGAGGTCGGCGGTTTGATCTGCTTAGTGAATAGGGGTCTCCCTATTATGGAGCACCTATGCACAGAGTTCATCACAGAGGCTCCTACGTACTATCCGAATTTCGTGAAGTAAGGTACTATGCCGCCTTGGCTAGAGCACATGTGCACTGTGTCATCTCCTTAGAGAGCAGGGGTGTTCCTTTGCCCGGAGACATGTGCGAAGAGGTCATTTGAACGGATCATGCATAATGCCTAAATTTTGATAAGCAGGATATTGGGCAACCTTGGTAAAACCCCAAGGGTACCATTTAAACATTTATTTGCATTGGGGTAAAGTGCTCGCATTGGATGGCTCTGGGTGCACGATGAGGTGGCAAACAGAACAGAAACCCACTTCCCATTCGATTATATATGTGTTTCTTGCTTCGTTTCACAGCATTCCTATTTCGGATAGTGCATCAGGAGCCCCTTTGTATCCGCAGTCTGACCACAAAACCAAAATCAAAAACGTCGCAGCAGAATACCCATACGCATAGTGATCCAATGGAGAGTTTTGTGCTCATGTCTCTAGCAGTACAATGTGCCACGCACGTGCATGTGTTGCACTATCTAACAGCAATAGTGATCAACTCCTTAGAACCCTGCATCCTAACACATCAGTTCATGCATCCAATGCTTATTTTGTGCAGCTTTCTCCCTCTGCCTAGTCCCAAGTTCTAGATTCCTTGCTCAGACTTTGTTTAGAGGCACTCTTCGGTGCACAAAGATGGGTGGTTTTGCCTTTGAGAGGTTGTTTTCAAGCACTACTCACTGGGTGCACAATTTTGCCCATAATTTCATGCTCAAGTGTTGCTCTTTCCAAATGTCTTCTGATGTAGGTCAACATAAGCCACCAGGGTGCACACACGGTGGGATGCTCGTTTTGTATTTGCTTGGGTCGTGTCCAAAAATACATCGCACTCCAGCCCTTGTCCATAACGAAGCCGTCTTGTGCATCACTTGCACAGCGACAAGTTCCTACGCCATCAAGTAGGTAGCATTATCCATCATCCTCACGTAATGCAAAATATGCTGCACGTTCGGAAAATGCATCTAGCATCAGGCAATCTTGTTGGCAGTAGTGTCATGCTGAGCGTTAGGTTGTCCCTAGATGCAACGAACAATGTGAATGAGTGGTTTCTATTGCTTGTTTTCTGTACGGGCAGGGCGGGGGCATGTGAATAGTGTTAGCCGTTATTTTTTTTTCTTCGGGTGCCGATTGTTTTTAGTTGTTGTATGTCTGTTGGATTCCGAAGTCTGTCGCTGAACCATTTTTTTTTCTTCCTAGATTTGCAGTGGACTAATTTTTAAACACCCATGTAAAATGTTAGTCACTTTCCACATTGCTTTAGATAGTTTGTGTTAAATTTACATATTTTGTTTTAGGAATTCTATTACTTTTTAGCGCATCTAAGAAATAATTTTTGCATCTTAAGAAATTATTTCCCCCATAAAACCCCCCAAAATGCGCAAAATTAAATCCCCAAAAATGTACCAAAAATACTCCGGCCTATTACCAAAAAAAACCCAAAATGTACCACAACACCCCGTACAACCCCCAAAAATGTGCCAAAAAAAACCCCGCGGGTTTTTCTGGTATATTTTGGGGGTGTCTCTGGTAAATTTTAGCCCTGGGGGTTTTTGGTACATTTTGTGCCAGAACGGAGGTTTTTTTTTTAGTGGAAACTGGGGGGGGCTTTGGTATTCACCACAAACCTTCCTAAACCACACAGATAACGAGGCGCAATGGGATGCCCTGTATTCACTCAATGTGTACCACGCCTTCGACAGCCCCCCCTAGGTGGTCATCCGGTAGGCCCTAGATAGATTTAGATTGGACACCCCCTTCAAGTTGATGCATGTAATTACCACAGTACTTGAAAAAAGCGCAACCATCAGGGGCCATCCAAATGAGGTCTTTGGCACGACACATGGGGTAAAATAGGGTTGCCCCCTCTCGTGTCTCCTTTTCATTGTCGTTTTCCAAATACCCCTCCGTCACCTGCAAACCAAGGTATCCTCTTTCCTGCGTACGTGGATGATGTATCCACCCCCGCACCCCCACACCAAGGCCCCCGTATCGCTGCCACAGTCCAGCAGGCCCTCAGCCTCATTGCATGTAAGCTAAATGTTAGAAAGTGAAGCTCTCCCCCTGCTACCCCACTGCCCAAGGCCCCCCTCCCTGCCCAAATACCTCCAACCCCCACTACCCCTGCACGCCGGACCATCCTTTTGGGCCCCTGTGCCCTGCCATGCGCCACCATAGTGGGCTGATAACGCTGCTTCGCCGCTGAAACATGTCCCACACCTCATGCACTCAGGGCGCCCCATCCCGGCACTCTTCTGTGTGCAGGACGCCTTTCGCTTAGTGTCCGACGAGCTGCAATCCCAATTAGCTGAGCTCAATGCCCACCCCCACGCAATCCCTCGACCGCATACTGCTGATCAATAATACCCCAGCTCTTGTATTTGCTCAAATGCCTACTAGTGTCCAACACAGAGCTACAGAACCTCTCCCGCTCCCTTGGGCGCTTTGTACTGTGCATTGCTGGCTTGCCATCCCTTATAGCCCGGAAAACACTGTATGCCCATCACACGCACGGACTGGGGCTTCACAACCTACAGCCCACTAGGGTCCTGAACTCACTCCATCGCAACCCATACCTCCATGACCTGCGCACCCGCTCTGAATTCCCCCTCTCCCCGTACAAAAAATTCCTACACGCACTACAGTTAACCAGACGCCCCTTACCGCGTCGACTGTGCCGTTACCAGTATCGTGGGGAGCCCAACGTGCTTTCCAGGGTGCCATAGAGAGTCCGTTGCGGGTCTCGTGGCTTACCTACTGCCGGACCTGCCAGCCGACCCCCACTACACCTTCACAGACGGCAGTCGCCTAGGCAACCCCCCCGCGTCTGGTGCTGAGGGCGTCCTCCAGAACGGCCACATAGCCGTCTGTCGAGTCCCCGGCCACCCAAACTCCTACAAAGCCGAAGTCACTGGCATTCTGCTTGGCTCCACCCTCTCCCCACCCAACAGCACACTGCGGGTGGACTGCAAAGGTGCCATAGCATCCACCACAGGTTCCCAACGACCCGTTAGGCATGCCAAATGGGTGCTCCAGGCGCGCGAGTCTCTACTGTGCAAAAATCAGTCCCTTGAATGGATTGAAGGGCACACAGGGCACATCATCCAGGAACGCTCAGATGAGCACGTCAAATACGCTTCCACCCTCCCGTTACCCCGACCCGCAAAGGCCTCCTCCCCTTGGGACGTAGTCAGACATGGAGAGGTGCTGAGCCCCCCCCATAAGTCGTGGACACACAATCTCATCCCGTCCCACTCCCAAGAAAACTTCCACCCATCCTCATGGAAACCCCTCAGGCACCATAGACTTGCCTGGCACAAGTGGCTGTTCGGCCTTCAGTCCAGGGTGGGCTTCTCCCACTATGCTTCCTTCTGGCGTGACGACCCTCCCGTGCCCGGTGCCCACACTGCAGTACACCACATGACCTCAGCGTGCACGGGTACCTGTCCTTCTGCACCCTGTCCCACCCGCTTGTCCATGCGTGGATGTCCTCTTGGCCCCTACCCTCTGTGGTTGCACACTGGCGTGCTACAGCAGATCGAAACGACCTACGCATTGCTGGTCGCCTGGCAGTACTGAGGTCCCTCTACAGATCACTGTTTGGGTCCCATGGCAGCCCCCTGGCAGCCCGTAAAGCCATCGGTCTTTTCCAGCGATCTGTCCTTGACGCAGTCACGTCTGTTCTGTCCACTGCCGTACCTCCCCCCATCAGGAAACCCAACCCCTTCTCCCCAAGTGATTGGACAGCCTCGTCTCGCCCTGTGTAGTCCCCCCCTGTGCTTACACTCGCCCCGCTCCCCCTGCAGGTTGTGAAGCTCGATGAAGCCGCAGACGCCAACATAAACTAACCGCATTCCCGGTCATCAGGACCCTGTTCATATTCAGGCCATTGTTCACTTGGCACTGTGGGATGCACTCCAGCACTCCTTTTTGCTGCATTTTGCACCTGCTCAGTGTAATTCCCCCGGCACTGCCTTCGCTTTTTGCCCAAAAGGATTCTCGGTGTCCCACGGTGGGCCATAGAAATTGACTCTGTGTATCCTGTGTCCTGGGCCAAAACGCCAAGCAACCCCGGCCACTTAACGGCACTTTGATTGTTACCCCGGCGAATTCCCTCCCCCCAACGTATGGCTGATTTCTGCACGTCGATCAGCGACGCCCGTGCCCCCCGTGACTCTATCCTCGCAGGGGGATAGACAGGGGGCGACCTCGCACGCGTCAGTGCCCATGTAAACATTTTCTGCTTTTTGCAACTATCCCAGCCGCCCAGCTTCAGATGCAGGCCGCCTTGACCACTTGGGATGTGGAAACCAATGTTTG
Source organism: Eutreptiella sp. 'Long Island Sound 2002' (assembly GCA_964036045.1). Classification (NCBI taxonomy): domain Eukaryota; phylum Euglenozoa; class Euglenophyceae; order Eutreptiales; family Eutreptiaceae; genus Eutreptiella; species Eutreptiella sp. 'Long Island Sound 2002'. The sequence continues at coordinate 134,078,724 of OZ038379.1, forward strand.
ATGGGCTGACCTGATTTGAATGCTGACGTGGCACTATGGACTTGTATCTCAGAAAAAAATAGATTTCTTCCCACAGGACAGCTGTTACTGACATAGCTTGAAAAAGGACCAGGAGAACTGTCAACGAGCCTCTGTCACTGGCCCAACCATTGTTGTGGGCTTCAAAAGGGTGTAAAATGCAGCAACGGCTGCATCTAATCTCAATGGTTCAAACAAATCACAGATGGGCAGATGAGGGCTGCACATTGATCCTTACAATGGTCTGTAGCATAAATTAACACCTCCCGTGATCAATTCAAAATTGCGGGCCAGTGCGCCAAGCTTCATCGTCCTCGCTGCACACACTGATGCACCGACCTGCTGCAAGCATGGCTTGCTTGCTGCGGCAAGTGCTACCGGGCATCCCAGAAAGACTGGTACTTCTTTGTGAACTTCACAGCAATGGAGGCATTGGCCTCAATTCGTGTGAATTCCGTACGCTGTGTAGCCATCTGATCACGTAACGTCTGGTCCAATTGGATGGGGTCCTGGTTCAACTGTTCACTGTGCACATGTATCATCAGACTTTTGTCCAGGCTGTCAAATAAAGCATCAAATTGGGATTTAAGAGCTGCCTGATCTCCTGCAAATGTCAGTGCAGCATTCGAAGTCGTTGCAGTTTTCTCTATATTCCGGAGCAACAAATCACAATCCTTTGCAAACTGTTCCATGCCATCCGTATTCATGACTGAGCATCGAATAATAGATGCTCTGAAAACATGGGAACCACAAAGGGCATGTGGTAAGCCACTGATTTCCTCAGTGACAAAGATGTTGTGAGCAATGTCCTGTTGGGGGGCTGAAGCAAGAAAGGCTGCGGCAATTGAGTCACATTAGGTCATTCTCTCCCTGCACCACCACTACACCAATGACATCTGGCTCTTTCATGACCACCTGTTGTCTTCTGCCAGTTCCGGTGATGGCGCCTGTGTGTACTTCTCTGCACACCCCAAAATGAGGGATTGTACGTCCAAATAGCAGAATTCCTCGTCTGGCAACCTCAACCAATTGAAACACGAGGCTCTGGTCAGGTACAGAAAAGAAGCCTGCATGACGTGCAGTCCCACATGTTGTCTTCTTTTTTCATTCGCTACAGGGACAAGGTCGCATGATTGGTATTATTGGGGGAGGAAGAAGAGGAGGAGGAGGAGGTAATGCAAAAGGACAGCAACACCAACAGATGAGACAAGCAAGAGTGTGTCCACATTTGGAATTCCCGGAACTTGTTCGCTGCCTCCATGCGTTGATTCATTGAAGGAAGGATATAGACCCTTCAAACACTCAGCACAGACCTGTTACAGTGGAGTAGACCCCATGCGTTGATTCATCGAAAGGTCTAGTCCCTTCAAAAAAATCAACACAGCCCTTGTACAGTGGAGTAGAACCCGTGCGTTGATTCATTGATCGGTCTGTACCATTCAAATAATCACCGCAGCCTTTGTACATGGGAGCAGACCCCATGTGTTGATGCATTGAAGGGTCCAGTCCCTTCAAATAATCAACGCAGCCCTTGTCCATGGGAGAAGACCCCACGTGGCGATGCATTGAAGGGTCTAGTCCCTTCAAATAATCAAGACACCCCTTGTACAGTGGAGTAGACCCCATGTGTTGATTCATTGAACGGTCTAGTCCCTTCAAAAAAATCAACACAGCCCTTGTACAGTGGAGTAGATCCTGTGCGTTGATTCATTGAAGCGTCCAGTCCCTTCAAATAGTCAACACAGCCCTTGTACACCGGAGTAGACCCCATGCGTTGGTTCATTGAACGGTCTAGTCCCTTCAAATAATCAACGCAGCCCTTGTACACTAGCCCCGAAAGGTCACAGAACGGATTTCATGGGAGTGCCCAAGGACCATAGATCCCCGGTTCGACACGCGGGAGATGATACCGGAGAAGGAATAGGCAGGTTCCAAGTGGGAGGTCGTCGGAGTCAAGGATCGCCCAGCATCAAAATTCTCGGGAATCATGAGAGCGTGAGCTACAGGGGCAAGACGCCTCATGCAACCTGTCAAGCTCAATCCCAAGGACATGGCCTCAAGGTCAGTCACGTGGCCCGCAGCACCTCTGGACTTCTCTTGACCCCGGTAGCAGGCGATGGAGTGGCTGCTAGATTGTCCAAGGGGACAACTCTGGATAAGTAATGCCATGGTCGGCCCACGACTTCTTGAATCTCTGCGCCCGCTACTAAGCGGCCGTGTCCACTTACGTCTCATGCGGGGGGGGGGGGGGTTGCCCGTGATTTATCCATTTCATTGCTTGATGACAAGGTGCGTTAGGCACCGGACTCTGTTCACAGCGGAAGTATGGATTTGTGTCTTGAAACATACTACCTCACCTGTCATGCTTTTGATTGGTTGATAGGCCAGTTTGGAATTGCGCCATAGGTCGCGTCGGGTCCACTGCTATTCCCAATTTCATATAGGACATCCCTTGAGGACTTCACAGCGGTGGCCACTAGAGATTTGGGTCCCATGCATGAGATTTCAGGCAAGGGATTGGCAATGGCGCGGCCTCTGGTGCGTGAGAGTATCTTGAGTTCTTGGAAGGGGGCGGGGTCCCGACTAGAAATTTGCTCCATGTCTCCAAAAGCTCAACAAAAGCCTCTATGATTGTGCATCTAGTAATTTTCAATTCAACGTACCGCTTCAAACCTACGAGTTTCAACGTCCCGTCGGTGGAAGACCTGGCTTTCTGAATTCAGATGCACAGTATGAGTTTGCCACCGTTGGCTTTTGGGGAGGATTATGTGTGTTTCCTGTTGGACCCCTTCCTATGATCTCTGGAGAATTTGCAGGTTTGGTCCGCCCCTAGCGACCGTTTGGTGGCTTGTCATGTAGATCTCCGTAATACTTTTTGGTCTCTGCGCCTTCCGGATCACGTGTGTAGCACTTTTTGGGTCCCCATAGACCGCTGCATACATGCATTGAATTGCTTGCCCTTTGGCTGGCAATACTCACCATCCATGTATATTTTGGATTCCTTGGGGTTTTCGGACATTTTGGTTTTACACTATCTGGATGACTTCCTGATAGTTGGCTATGGCCAGAAAAAACTTATTTCAGCGGCCTCCTCTTTGGGCAACACCTTTGCACAGCTGGCGCTGATATTGGCATACAGAGTGTCTTGGAGCCGGTCAGTCGGATTGTTTGGCTGGGCGAACGACTGTCTTTTGAAGGTCCAAACTCGGGCGTGCAGACTAAAAAACAGGGCTAGACTTGCTTGGTTTGGCTTCATATCGTAGTGCTACCTCTCACATGAAAGTGGGCACAAAAAGACTTGGGTCGTTTCGCCTGGGCCCTGCGACCTTCGGTGGGGGGTATGTGTTTCTTGTCCGGATGGTGGAGTTATTGTCAGTGGGGCTCCAACTGGCTTCGAAATTTGCCCCTTGAACCTCCTGCTAAGTCTCACACATTGCCTGGTGTTATCACTTGAAGGTTGGACGCCCCGCCCTAGCTATTGCCTTTCAGCCTTTCTGAGCGAAAACACCCACTCCTGTTGTCTTTAGGGATTTGGACCTTTTCAGCAATCTCACCACCATCCTTGGCACCACCTCTTTTGCACCCACGGGGGTGCGACCCCTCGGTTCTGGACGCCAACTGCCCCCCCAACTAACTGTTGGCCGGAGGCCCCTTGAGGGGGGGGGGGGGGGGGGGGGGGCATCTGAGGGGGGGGTTCAGGGAAGGCGAATGGGGGGGGGGTATAGGAGGGGCTGGGGGGGGGGGCTCCGGGAGGGTCGGTTGGGGGAGGGGTCCAAGTGGGGCAATTTGGGGTGGTGGTGGGGGGGGGGGTCCAGGCGGGGCGATTTGGGATGTTGGGGGGGGGGGAGGGGGGCACAGGCTCCCCTTACCTCCCCTTGTCCTCCCTCTAACCATACCATCACCATAAACCTAACCCTAACCTTTGCAGCTAGTTGGTTTGGCCATGCCAGCAATGTTGATTGGGCTGAACAAGATCCCCCCAATTTCGTTCATGGCTGCTTTTGCCACATCATTGCTCTCCATTTTGGACCCCAACACTCACTCTGACCCTAGCCTAGGGTGAGAGCCAGGGCTAGGGTTAGGGCTAGGGTTAGGGTCACCGAGCTGGTGGAACCAGTCTTGGTTTTATAACCCTTTTTAGTGTCTAGGGTGGACCTAACAAGTTTAGCAAGCAAGCAAGCAGCAAGCAGCAAGCAAGCAGCACGCGCGAAATGGGCCAAAATCAGAACTCCGTCGTGGTGCTTTGGATTTGAGTGAAATTTTGGTGGATGATACCTATGGGTGTGAAGTACAATCACACAAAGTTTGAGCAGGAAACTTGACAGTGGTGGCCGGGAACGGGATTCGCAAGTGGCGTACCTCAGTTTCAAAAACTGCAGTTTAGGGCCAAAACAGCCATTTTTCGGCCAAAAAAGCCCTAAAACCCATTCAAAACGGCCAAACGAAGGGAAACGGTGGGTACACTCCATGTGCGGCTTGACTTCCCCGTGTCAACGAGCTCTTTGCCGCCCTCTAACTCCATGCTATGTCCAGGAAACGGCCCAAAAAGGCCCCCAGAAGCTCCAAATGCCGACAGCCACAAACCAAGAATAGGCCATATCTTTGGCTACATCGCTCAAAATGCGATTCCGAGGGCACCTATTCCACCCCTCAGAATTGCCCAAAGGGACGCCTAGACCCCAATGCCTAGGCCCACTAGGCTGCGGCAAGCTGCAAGCTGAAGCCCAAACAGGTGGGTGCCCAAATGGGTCAACAGGGTCCAGTAGGGGCAAAAAGATGACTTTTCTCAAAAATGATCCTAGACCATGTGCGACGCTAAAACAAGTGTTTTTGGACCGTTTTGAGCTTGTGGTGGCCCATTTTGGTACTCCGAAAATCCCAAAATGCCTTGAAACTGGGCTGTTTTGGGACCAAAAATGGGTCAAAAATGGGTCAAAAACGCATTTTTCCAAACCTCATCCTAGACCATTTGGGGTGCACAAACGGGTGAAATGGGCCCATTTTGAGCCCATTTTGGGGGCATTTTGGCCCCTCAGAAGTCCAAAAAGCTTTGAAAGTGGGCCTCGTGGCACCCCGTAATGCGTGAAACAAGGAACATGCAACACTTGACAGGCACACAATAGCCGGATAGAGTGAAGCGAAAGCCATTTGCAAACACATAAAAGGGGAGGGGGATACAAACCAAACAGTGCAATTCGTGCAATAATGGGATCGCGGTGAAGCGAAAGCCATTTGCAAACTCAAAAGGAGGGAGGGGAAGACAAAACATTCAGTGACATTCATGCAATAATGGGATCGCGGTGAAGCAAAATCCAATTGCCAAGGCAAAAAGAGGGGAGGGATTACGAAACACACAACCACATGCATGCAACCCTCAATCGCCATCATTAACCTACAGTCAATCAATGACATACATGCAACATCATTAACCTACCTGACGCACGGGAGCAGATATCTAGTGGTTAGGGGAACACTGAACACACAATGACACAAGGCGGACTTTTTAACTTCTCTATCTACCTATCACGCACAAGAGCAAATGTTGGAACTCATGCAGTCGAAAATGAATGGGATCGCGGTGAAGCGAAAGCCATTTGCAAACACATAAAAGGGGAGGGGAATACAAAACAGACAGTGCAATTCGTGCAATAATGGGATCGCGGTGAAGCGAAAGCCATTTGCAAACTCAAAAGGAGGGAGGGGAAAACAAAACATGCAGTGACATTCATGCGTTAATGGCATCACGATGAAGCGAAAACCAGTTGCCAATGCAAAATGAGGGGAGAGGAATACGAAACACACAACAACATGCATGCAACCCTCAATCGCCATCCCCCAACCAATTGACTTTCCTCCACCCTAGTACGCACAGAAGCATAGGCACTACCCCACCAGCTCGGTCCCAATATTCAGTCTTGATTAGGGTTAGGTGCAGGGATAGGAGTAGGCTGAGGGTTGGGGGTGGGTGTTAGAGTCAAAGTTGGGTTTAAGGATAGTGTTGGGGTGCAAATTGGACAAAATTTTCCTTAGGGCACCTTTGGTGTTCCTGTAGCATCGGGCGCCTTAGGCGCCCGTGGACGCCTGAGGGCGACACCTTTGGCAACTAAGTGTTGGCCGAAGGCCCCTAGGGGGGGGGGGGGGGAAGGGTAGTTGGCGTCCCAGGACCCGCGGAGTCGCCCCCCCCCCCTTGTTTGCACCCCTCAATATTGTCACAATTGCCCTCACTTCGCCCACCCCCTCCACAGCTAGATACCACATTGCCACCCTCTCCCTCTCTTGGGGCTCGTCACCACTCACTTGCAGCTCCACTATCCCACAGCCACGTCCGACCATATATATTGCTCAGCCACAAAGTCTTTGTGTTATGACCAGGCCGACCAAGAGCCCCTCCCTCTCCATCAACACTTTGATGTCTGACGCTAACCACTGCACACCAAAACTGGCATGCTAATGGCTTTATGGTCTTGAGGGCACGTTCTAACAAAAATTATTTGGACGGCCTTGTGTATGTGCTTGTTTCTTATGCAGAGGGAAACAGTATGTGACCACCCTCCTACTCATGCACCACAAGCATCATGTGCTGAGCCATTTTCTGAAGCAAACCACCACCCCTTTCATAAGACATCCACAGACCTAAGACACCTCGGACCGCCTCCCTCGCTGCCAACATGACCATATGAGAGCCACCGTGTTCTAGGCAGTGTGTGTTGGCAGGGGTCATGTCACCATTTTGATTCTTCCGTGCTTTCGGGGTCCCAGATGGCAGGGCTTGTGTAGCCCTTGAAATTTGTAGGGGTATGTAACTTCTCCTTATTGAGACAACAAGGGTTCATGTGTTCCTGCTTTAGGAACCCTGCTATGGTTGCGTCCAATAGCCATTTAGATGCCCCCATCCCTTCCTTGGGAACTATGGGATTGGGGGTTGTGTAGCAGATTAAGTTCCCATTTTCATGCCTTTACTAGGGTGACCATACTATTTTTCAAATCTAGATGTCCAACAATATGTGTAGGGGAAAGTGATTCAGACAATGGATGCGCCAAAGGCTTTTGCAGGAGCACAAATAAGAGTGAATGTACTGAATTTGAAACAACAATGAGAGACTCAGTCATTTAGAGTGGTGTGTACACAATGCAAGAGCAAAACGAGCAAGAGGCTCAACAGTGACTTCACAAGAACATAACCTGTAAACCACAGTCAGAGGTGTATACGAGCATGCATCCCACCAAAGTCTCATGGTTACACAACAACGGTTTTCGCCTATACTCTTAACAAAGCAAATGCATCTGGTCAGTTTCACTGTTCATGGTGTCCCTCCCTGCCCTGCCCAGTCACGTCCCTGCTGGTACCAGTGTTTGACTCTGGTCAGTGGTAGTACATGGAGCAGATTCAAGTGCTGAAAACGGACCCGGATGTGTATCCACCACCAAGCCCATTTATAGTTCTTGTACCCACAGCCTTGTACAATACACTGCACATTAGCTTGCAGGGCCCCAGTCGAGCCATGTATCTGTACTGTCTTGTGCACCAGCCCTGGAATCATTGACTTCGGTACAGGCGGGCAATTCGGCAACCATGGATCAGGCCAGCGTCGCCAGAGGCTCACCGCAGGCCCTGATCCCTCACCAATCGGTACACCCTTTACAAGTAAGGTTGTCTAGATTATCAATTTCATTCAAGGTGCAAAGGTGATGAACGGGCTTGTGGTGGTGGGGAATAATGTGAAGGGGAGAGAAAGAAGAGAAAGTAACCATGGGTCCATTTAAAAATTGTGGGGCAATGGAACTCCTACTTACAATCCGTATAGATTTTTGTTAATGTGTGGGACAAACACCCCACAGAGATGTTCGCCCTGTGCTGTGTCGCGCAGGCCCGACACATGTTTGAAGGCACGGCACTCAATCCATCCTTTTCCCTTGTAGGTGTACAAACACTCAAGGGAGGGGCAAACACGAATACCGGCAGCGCTGCACCAGTCTTCACTGGGATCATGGCACCTTAGATATGGCACGAGACCACTGTTTCCGGGAAATTCGTTCTTAGCCAGTGCAAAATGGCAATTGCACTTGCTGCAAAAACAAGATGCTCCATGTTCCGGTTTGTGTGCTCTAACGGCGTTCCAGCTGCTGAAATGGAAATCAGCGGAAGAGCAAATTTTGTTACATTTTGGTTTGGTCATCTCACATGCTAAAGACTTTCTCCGGAAATTTACGCATCCTATTGCACGGTCCCTGGCCCTCCTCCTGCGCAGGTTACACATTGCGCACCCTGTGTGGGGTACCCCTAGTTTGTTGGGCGTGTGCGATTTCATGGGTTTGAAGGGAAAGTGGTTCAAGGGGTACACGGTGCTGGCAGAGCAAGACATTGATAACGTGTACTGGGAGCTGCCAAAAAAAGGCGTGTAGGAGGCGGTCGAGGAAGCAACAAGACTAGTGCGTAAACACCGAGGTATGAGAGGGGACTTCTTTTTCAGCATAGCATGGGGCCGAGAACTTTTGCTAGACCGTGTCGGAAAGGCATTAGATCGAGGTATTAGGGTTATTTCTCTGCCTGAAGTGCCGAAGTTAGTCGGCTAGGACATAAACCACAATACTCTTTTTGAGTAGAACGGCTCGGTCATGAACCAGAACATTAAAGGTGTCCCAATTGCGGGCTTTTTGTCAGCTCAATTGAAATCCGGACGGGTGCAAGATGGCTTTGCGCGCCAAGGCCGTCTGCGCCTCACACCCTCAATGCTGCCTAGGGCACATTATCCAATCGGCCCTACAACAATAGCAATTTATGTTGAGGAACTATTTTTTGAACAAACCCCCTTGAACTGCATGGTTGACGAGACACCATGTGCCCCCGCCCTGCAGGATGATTCAATTGCTATTTTGTTAACCAGGTACATGGATATTACATATTTGGGCTTTTGCAACGTGCCTGCCCCCTTGCATGGTGCTGTGCACCGGGGGAGCCCACCGCCTGCGACCGCTTGCGACCGCCTGCGACCCTTGAGAAAATTTTCGTACACGTCTAGCGCTAGGATGACCCATACACTCCCTCCCTCACTCCCTCGGGCCCGCCTTCCCTCCCTCTTCCCTCGCTCCCTCCTTCCCCACAAGGCTGCAACACATGAACCCATTGATGGAAAGACATATCACAAATGCTTGTTGCACTAAACAATAGCATTGGCAATGTCTTGTTGCCTCCTTGTCAGCACAAGTGGTTGGAGGCAAGGAGCCTTGGCCCTTCGCCGCTTGGCGCCCTCAACGTGCACCTTGTTAGCTTCCACCGGATTTGAGGTATAGTCACTATCAACACTTACCTCACCATCCGATACAACAATCTCTGAATCCTGCACATTATTGTTGTGAGGTGCACTTGAGCCCCCATTGCACCTGTGGCAGATTCGAGCCTAGGAAAGGTTAGTGTGACCTCCTCGCAACCATCAGCTTGCTCGGTGGACTTGCTTGCTGATTGTAAGAGTGCGTCTTCTCACTCGGAATGGGATTATGACGAGCGACCCTTGACCTAGGGTTGCTAGAGGGCCAAGAGGGGCAGGACGAGTGCAAACACCAAGACTGGTCACATGTACATGAGCTGTAGACACTGATGAGCGTTTCCCTCAAGCACACTTTGGACCAAGGGCGCGAAGAGTTTAAGGCTGCTGCTTATGCGGCTCCCCCAAGTGACCACGACCCAGACATTAAGGAGAAACCAAGGGCATCTAAGCCCGCGGCTTCCCCCTTCAACGCAAGCTCTAGTCCAAGCTCTACCCGTTTGGGCACATGCAAACCCCCGGTGCTAAAAACAGGTCACAACCCGTTTTTTTTGGTAACAAAACGGTTTGTCAAGGGATAACCCGTTTTTTTTGGTAAAAAAACGGGTTGTGGCTCGGGACGGACAACCCGTTTTTTTCGCCAAAAAAAGGGGGCCTATTACCCCATTTTTAGGCAGGAAAACAGTGTTTTCGGTTAAAAATAAAATGGTGCCAAAAGTACTTTCATGTCAAAGAGCACAAGAAAATATGTACGTAGAGAGGTCACAACCCATAGTCCCCTCAAAAGGGGGTTTTTGGTATAAAAAAAAAGGCATCTCAAGCGCCTGTGACCGCCTGCGACCGCTTGCGACCGCCTGCGACCCCTAGCTCCCCCTGTTGTGCACCACGTCGGGTGAGTGTACAACACATACCCTGTCCATAGCCATGAAGGGGATACCCCCTATGCCCCCATTCCGTGACACCTGTTTATGGGACCGCTGGCCTAAACGGTAATCCGTGAATTGCGCACTAGTGCTGCAATTTATGGTGCCAACACTTGTACATAAGTACATTTCCTTCTACGATGCCAAGCAGTGCCGCGAGTGGAAAATCCGGGGTCTTGTCTTGGGTTTCGGGTACAAAAAGTATAAGTTGGACATTTGGTACCTGCCACTCAGGTGTAGACTTAGTGCACTAGGGCTAAATAACGTTTGTGCCTTTTAGCAAGTCAGGCAAGTCAAGCAATGAGCCATTGAAGGGGCAATGCTGGCGGAATCTTTGGGCATGGAAGGTGGGTGCACACACCGACAAGAGTTCTCAACTTGTTTTACCATTCGTTCTCCAGAAGTAAAACTGAAAATCACGAGAGACAGAACACATGCAAGCATTTACCTTTATGTTGTGTGTGCCATTGGTGTGCAAATTACGTCTTGTTGCCACCGTAGAGTTTTTTGCTCGTTGCCCGTTGCATGGTGTTTCACACAACCTTCCCACACCTCACACCAACATGCACACACACACACACACACAGTGCAGCAATGTGCAGCAATGTAAGCAAGAAAAAGCCGATTCTCAACAGAGCATGAATCTTTGACAGTAAGAGGAAAATGTTGCTCTCATGTATGTCCGGAAGATGAATGACGTCACAAACAGTTCACAAGGTTAGACAGGTCACTGCAACGTTGACTAGCAATTAGCATTGTGACGTACACATGAAACGCTTGGACGTGGCGACTCCACAAGTTCAGATATGTGATCGCTCTGCACTATGGCGAAGAACATTTTCATGTGGTCGGCGATAAAAATGATAGTCAATCGTCTTACCTACAGCAAAGTCATTCTTGTAAACCACAGAACCAGACAAAGCAAGGGAGGAACTATTCCTATGACCGTCAAGCAGGATTTCTCGTAACCTTTTCATAAAGCGCTTACATCTGGAATTGCAGTCCGTACAACCGTTCACTCCAGGCATGGGAAGGTTCAGGATATATTCACACACACACACACACACACACAAAATCCCCTGCATTACCGCTGGCGACAACGTCGTTTGGGTAGGGGATGGTCTGCCATATACTCAAGCAATTGCAATCTGGAGTCTGGCATGGAGGTGTGTGTAGGTGAATCGGGGACAGATGTAACATCCAGGAACCGGCAGCGTTTGGCTGCCTGTTGACGTCCTTTGCCTCCTATAGGTGGATTGGGGAGTTGTGGTACCTTGTGTTCAGTAATGAGGGGAGAGATTGCATAATGGGCAATAAGTTTCATCAGGAATGTCAGTCCCTTACAAAGCTTTTTTGACCAAGTGCGCAGGAGACACATATAGAATATTGCCAAATTTCTGCTGGGTACTGCAAGGCACAGTTTGGTGGCAACACGACACAGAGGAAGGAAGACTGGCCATCGCTGGGTGACAAGAGACAGTGGCAGGTGAAACCAAAAATGGACGAAGATGTATTTTGCAATAGTACAGAGCTCGTAGATGGTAGAGTATGGTGTGTACGAGAAAATAGTAGAGTACCATAATACACGGGGAAGGTATGTAACTGGCGCTGTTTTTTCAACAAGTAACTCCATGTGTTTCAGGGACAGCACCGGTGGTAATATGCTGGTGGCCAGAGAAAAGGTGGGAATGGACTTCAGAGAAGTGGTTGTCAACAAACTTGCAGATTGCAACAAACTGTATTTTGGAGGACAGGGCACCACCCAGGGCAATTCATCGAGAAATTGATTCCATGTCAATGGCAAATCGGAATAAGAGGAATATGCTCAACGCACCACTGGCATCCACCAAGACAGTGGATATGTTTTTTGCAGGAATTCCCACACAATATGGGCACAATTAGAGATAAATAGCGCAGGGTGGGTGTGTAGAATGGAAGCTAAGTTGACCAAATTCACTGCCATGCCATGTACAATACGTGCTGCATGTAGAGAATGCACATCAGGGTACCGAGACACTGGGATACGCGGGGTAAGGCAGGACAGGAGCACCTTGTTTTTCATACCCCAACTACTTCAGCAAAGTACAACAGGCACCAACTCCTCAGCCAAAAATCAATTGAACATGGTAGGGTCTGAAATAGGGTGCATGCGTGCGCAGAAATTTGTCATGACATGCTCTGGTGTACACAAGCAGCAAATTTTGTGTGCTTCACTCCTCCTATTTCTACCCATCCCTTTCGCGGTGCTGTCACAAAAGCCTGCTTATATCATTTGTACTTAGGTGCATGCATGGTGCTTTGTGTGTCACCGTAAACGGGCTTCGGGAGCTTAAAAAGTTAGCCCACAGGGTCACGGTCTCTGCCTATCACCCTCTCCCTCCCACTGGCCCCCACACTTTCCCTCCCGTAGAAGGTGGTGCTGTTGGGTCCTGCCTGCCTGTCGCCGGTCACGCCACACGCCACTGCATGTCCTACGACACGACACGACCCCACACATCATGTATCCTCTCCAACTCTGGTCTTGAATTCTTTCCCTTCTAGAAACCATCGGTCCACATCCGCAAAGTTTATAGTACTGGTCAGTGCCAGTTCACTCAGGAAGCCCTTCACTGATTTCTTCCACCAGTCGCCGGGGTAGCAGTGCCATCCCGCACCCCAGACCAGGGATCTAACATTTGCAATCAGGCCCTGGGTGCTGCAACAGTACAGAAGACTCTTGTGCAGGAGGGAGGGGAAGGTCGGCCGCAGCACCTCTCTGGCATTTGGTGACGTCACAGGCAGCCAGCGCTACCACTCAAAATCAGGCCTGACAGCTGACTGCAGGCTACGTACTACGCCTTTGCGCAGCAAGAAATAAGGTCCTCAGCTGTCAAACTCGCACTCACATAGCTGGGCCACGCTGTCATGCGGTTCCCACTTCAGCTTTATATTGTACAGCGAATGCAGGAATGTAGAAAGAACAGTTTTCAGAGTTTCAAACATACCTGCTGGCACATGTACAAACGCCATGGGCACGTTGTCTTTGAAGCGGGCTACAAGGACACATGGGATGGGGCAGGCTGTATGACGGGGTGGAGAGAAGACTTCATGGATCACAAAATCTGCCAGGGTGAACTGGCTGAAAAAATCCCTGAGTAGCCTCTGGTCCCGCTTAGGAGAGAAACGTAAAATGGACTCGGTCCTGCCCAGCGCTGCTCCGTCCCAAGCCGTGGTGTATAGTATAGGCACTTCGAGCCCTGCAATGGACACCCACGCAATTAGTTGCTCACCTGGCGCCCAGAACCCTGCCGCCGGACATGTGTTGACGTGTTCTGTCGCCTTATCCGGGGCAAACGCCCTGTCCGAATGCGCCCAAATCCCTTCAAACCTGACGAAGTCACCCTGCCCCATCAGTGGCGTGAATGGACTAGGACCTGGCACCACCACTTGTATGTCTGGAAAACCCTGGTCGTTAACCTCTGCTTGCCAGGCCTCTTGAAAACTGGACGTGTCCTCATGCAGGTTTGTGTGCTCTTTCCAGATTGCCCACATCTCTGACTTTGGGGCCGACAGGCATCCACCGATGGGAACCCCTGCCTTCCCCTGCTCTAGGATGAGGGGCCCTAGTGTAAAGACTGCGTTCATGAAAAGTTCCCACTTCACATATTGCAATACAAAGGAAACAGGTATATTCAAGAAAATATCTTCAGCACCCTTCCCTAGTCTGTCAAGTATCTGGTCACCTCCCCTGTGTACAGCAAAGAACGTGATGGGGGGCTTGCGCTGGTTACCCAGATGGGAGACAGCCCATGTAAAAGACTGCAGGACTTCCTCTTTGGGAATTTCCCAATACATGTCCTGCATGTCTTGCTCACATACTTTCACACAGGAGGTGTCAGAGGATAGGCGTATGCATGCCTGACCAAAATCTCTGGTGCCCAACATGAGGGGAAACCCGATGGTTGTACTGTCCAGGTACAGAAGTTTTACCAAAACCTGCAGGCATCTGCCAATTACTCTGGCATACCGGTTCGGTGGTACTTTGCAGAACGCAATGACCTCTCTCCATTTCAACAGGGCCTCAGCCCCATGTTCTACAGACTTCCATTTAAGCATAGAGAACAGCGTGGGGGGGCACAGGGAAGGGGCCAAGTGTACAGATACATCTTCAGTGCACAGGAGTGACTGAAAAAACCGCTCAGCCTGGGAGGGTTCCAGCAGGTCTTGATGTCCCAGATGCAGGGAACATGCTTGTGCCAGGACACCCCCATCCCTCGCCCTCCGCACAATTTCCTTGACAGCAAGCACCTTGGCATGTCGTACAGTGGAACCCCATCCCCATATACTGAACTTGTCTCCAAAAATCACGTCCATAAGCAGATGGGTGTCCAGCAGTTTTCTGCACACTCCACTGGCCACGTGCAATTTTTTATCAAAGACTCCCCCCACCATGCCCGTCTCATGGACCTGCCTGGATATGTTCAGCACTGAGTTACCCAACAAGTCAGGAAACTGCACACTCAGGAGAGCTGTGTCCTGGGCACACAGCTTCGCAATGTCAGCCATGAGGTCACTGACATTAACACCGATGAGGGGTTCAGTGGGGTCTGGTTGCAGACAAGACAGTGGGAGCTTCATGGTATCAAGGCGTGCCTGCAAACTACTCAGTTGAGACTGGACCTCGTCATCTGTCGGGAGGCATGCTGTCCGTACGTGACCTCCCAGGACAGTGCCTGCTGAAACTCCGAAAACTGTCGCCCACTGCTCTGGGAATCGAAAAATAACATGCCCAATGTCGTTGCTCAGGCAGGGATATTGCCTCATCCATGCCATACACAGACACTTCGTCCGATTGATGCAGGTAAGGGCCGTTCGCTTGGCCAGTTCCCAGACATCATCGGGCACATGGTCAACTTTCCCACCTACTGATTTTCCCTGAATTAGGAGTTGGGTGCACTTCAATTGTCCAAAGAGTCGTCGCGACGAGAGACAGTTCCGGACAACGGTGGGTGAGGCTGGCCGTGGACCTCGTTTCAGGATGTCACACACCCGCACAGGGGCCCGTTTTGACGTAGACACAACAGACTTGCAAAGGTCTTGGAGGGGGGCATGCATAGGTGACTTGGAGAAATGGGCTTGCACCGTGACTTTTATAGCGCGCTGCGTCGTTGCGCACAGCGTAGGGGTTCGCAGCACCACGCGTCGAGGCATGGAAAAGCGGCACTTTTCCTTGAGTACACGTTGCAATAACCTAAACAATGCTTCATAGACCTTTGGTTTCACATAGTGTTTGCATTCCACAGTCAGTGCAATCAGTTCATTGAGGGTAGACTTTGAGCTTTTTTGCTGAACGACAGAATTCACTTGTCTAGCCAAGGCCTTACAAGTGGTAGGTGCGAGTTTGTGGTTGAAGACATTCATCCATAACGCATCATTCAGCGACCCTCTAGGTTGGATTTGATTCGCGGTGGGGGCAAACAAAGATTCATAAAATCTGTCTCTAGAATCAATAGTAGTGGATGTCGCACGCTCAATGGGAAGCATGATTCCTGACACAGGTCCTCGCGCAGCTAAAATGCGTGCCAGGGAAGGCGTCTTGCCGAATCCTGCATTGGCTCGCAGAATTCTGTGTCGGGTGCCAATGAAATGGCGAATCAAAGACTTCGCTCGCTGAGCGTGCTCTGCATACCTCAGGATGGGCGCTCTTGGTTGCCGACCACCACATTGGCCAACATACATACCTACACAAGAAATCTGGAGTTGCAATGTGTTGAAACTAGTGCCTAGTTGCTCAACAGTCAAGGGAACACGATAGATTTCCGTAAGAAGCCGTTTGACCCGCTGGACTGTCGCCAGAAGATTGTGTTTAGGGCAAAGTCCTACGACATTATCAACATAGCGACACAGTTTTGTATGTTCACGTAAACGGGCATCCCAATTGATGGTGCTTTCAGCATGCATGAGGATGACATTTGCAGTCTGCGAGGCCATCTGAGCACCAATGGCCACTCCAGTGTATTGTTCAAAGACATCAGAACCAATTTGGAACAAGTCCTTCAAGTAGGCATCCAAGGTGATGCGATCGACCAATTCCCGACTGGAGAACACAGAATAATATTTGGGGGACTTTTTTCCAATGCAATCTAACTGTGAGTCAGAACCATGGGCTATAGAAATGTATACATCCTTTTCTGTACGGCGGTAACAATACATTTTGGTACAGCGGTCGAAAAGGTTGGTGTAAGCAGGCCGGAGCATGGACCTGTCCAAGCTGGGGAACATTCGTTTGAGGTCCAGTTCAAAACCGGCAACGTCGATATTCCATGCTGAAAAGTATTGTTGAGCGGGACGCAGAAATTGGGTAACTAGCTGTTGCTGTGTAAGGATTTGTAAAGAAAAGAAAGAACTTTGAAAAAGACGGCATGCAACCGAAGCCGCACAACTAACAATGCGGGAATGGCGTTTCCAGGGATGGGCACCATTACTAAAAATTTCCCTGGTGGCAACATTAGCAATGGGCTGGGTCGGTTGGTACGAAGACTTTTGCCTTTTATTGAAAGAATGACAGAGGGGGGAAACACCTGTTTCGTATGTCGATGCCCATATGGGTACATCGGAGGCGCATACAGTATGTTATCCGTAAGGTGCATCTGCTGTTGGGCATCGTGTAGTAGTATGTTTTTAACTGTACATAACGTGTGTGGTGTGATGGGATGGGATGGAACAGGCAACAGGGGTGTTTTGATGGAGATACCTTTGAGCGTTGGCACCTGAAGGGACAATGTGTTCCGCAGGCGGAGGGGTGACAAATGATTGAGAATTTCAGGATACACTCGGACACACAAGTTATAATACAAAAGCAGGACATTGCGTGCCCGGGTGGGAGAAAGGCAGGTAAACAAATGACGGTAATTAACTGCCTGTGTAAACACATATAAGATCAATCGGTAAAAGGTAACAATTGTGGCCACAGCGTACAGTAAGGGGTATTTATCAACACGTACGGGCAGGAGTTCTGGGAATGTGTGTTGAAAAGACTTGAGTGTTGCTGTGCGAATACAGGACTGAGCGACTGAAGAGGATAGGAGAGTAGATGTCAGGAGTGTATGCACTTTAGCAGCAAACTGTGTAAAGGGAAAGGGGGCAGCCTTGGGTAATTGTGATTTCAGGGACTCCAGGTGCTCTGCAAGACGTCGATGAGCAGTCACAGACGCCGGAATAATTGTATGGTTGAGGGGTAAACTGGCACCCGCACTTCTCACCGAGGCGCACTCGTTCTTGAAGGCCATTGCCCCCGCGTCGGTCGCGTTGATGAAGCTCGGTGGGTCCTTGTTGAAGTAGAAGTGGTGGACGGTCTTTGCGGTGGCACCCGGAGGCGTGTGGGTCCGAACATGACCCCACCCATAACTTGCCCAGCACGAGAACAGCAGCTCGTACTCCTCCACCTTGCACTTTCCACAGGCAGCTTGTCCTTCTTGGGTTGGCACGGAGGGGTTCAACAGGTTCGCCAGACCGCACCAGTGGCCAGTAATGCTCTCGTCATGCCAGCAGGGTTTCACGGCTCCGTCTGGGATCTTGGCGACCCACCGGGGAACAGCATGGGAGGCAGCTGCTGTGAGGCAGCTCGTAACGGGGACTGCGGCGCGGGCCACAGAGGCTGAGTTGGGGAGAACTGGGTCAGCTGCTGGGACAGCGTCTGCGGAAAACAGGACAAAGCACGCGCATCGAGGACGTGCGTAGTGCGCACAACGAGACAGCTAGCACGCACAACAAGAGCGTAGCACGCGCAACGGAAACAGTAGTGCGCATGGCAAGTACCTGTGGCTGCATGCTCCACGGCGTCGTGGACGGCTGCTGCAGTCCCGGTTGTACAGCTGCATGTGGCGGTGGTTGCGGTGTCGCACCTGCTCCTGTGGCCCCGGCAGCAGTTGTTGGCGGTGCTGCAGGAGGCGGATACCCCCAGCCCACGGGCTGCATGGGCAAGAGGGTTACATTAAAGTACCCCTGTTCCAGCAGTAATACAAAAAGGAAAATGCAGTAACAAAAAAATCGAAATCACCAAAAAAAACGGACGAAAAGGAACAAATCAATGCATTCCAAATTGGAGGCACATTTGAAGTGCGGCGCGACACCAGGGATCCTGCCCCCCCACCTCTATCACAAAAGGAGGACCAAATGTCCTTCAGCACCCTGTTGCTCCCTTCCAAAAGATCCCCCGAAAACTGTAACTGAACAGACTACCTGCCATCCAATGTGTAGTGACACCCGACAACCGACGCAGCCAAGGGCTATCCCCACCGCAGAAAATCCTGCAGCGTCTGGATGCACCCCGGATGGGAACCACACCACTGTCAAGGGCACTCTGCAGAAAAGCAAGATTGTTAGCCCAGACCTGGGACAACACAGAGGTGGACTTCTCACCACAAAGGGCGACGTTAACAGTCCAATGGTAGGACAACGTCCTTGCCAAGGTTGGCAAAGGAAATGGACATCTGGCACCACGATTCCCCCCCACAAGGCAACCCATCCCCCCTCACAATGATCCACAGCTCTCCTTGGCACTCCCTGGGGTATTGGAGGTTAGAAACAATGGAATCAAAGGAAAATATATAGTCAAAAAAGTGCTGCAGGGGCCACTGCGAAAAGACTGTGACCCCATCTGTGTGCACGGCAACCTGTAAATGCTGCCTACTTGCAAGCTGGTTCCATTCTGTGGCGAAACTAGCATAGGAGGGGAGAGAAAAAAGGTGTGTGGGGACCTTACTTCTCGTCCAAGTAATCAAATCTTTGTACCTGAGGAAAATAGCGCGCGCAACATAAGAACGTAGCGCGCGCAGAAGTCAACGAAGCGCGTGCTATGAGCGGAAGTGCGCGCAATGTCACATGCAAAGCGCGCGCAATAATACCTTCTTCTTGGAATCTTCACGAGCAGGACCAAGTCCACCACCGACACGGGTGTGACGGCGTTGGCAGCCTCGGTCCTGCGACGCTTCTTCTCTGCTTCAGACACGGGGACCCTTTTTTCCAACCTGGCCCACAAAGACCGTTGGACGGCAGACCCTGAGCAAAAAAACTCAACTAGGTCCGCAAAAGGTCCTCGTTCTTCCAAAGGGACCACCCATAGTGGGGGCCCAAAATGTTTGCAATCTTCCCTGACATTGACAGCGTCAGATGCGGTGCCGGAAGCATCTGAAACTTTAGAAAAATAGGCGTTTTTGCCCTGCTTATTAGGACATGGGGTTACAAACCCAAGACCCCGAGCCATAGCGCGCGCTATGGGATGCAGCGTTCTAGGGCGTGGTGCGGAACCCCTAGTTAGAACGCAATTTCTGGAACACCCACCTACCCTTAATTTTGGGGCAAACCACCTAAAAAAATGGATTCAGCACCCTCAAAAACCCCCCATCCCCTTTCTTTCCCCACATAACCCTCATTGTAGGGGTGGTTTTTGGGGGGGGGGTCAAAGAGTTAGAGCACAGTTAGAACAGAGTTAGAACGCAGTTAGAGCACCCTGCTCTAACTAGTTATCGCGCTAGTTATCGCGCGATAACTCAGTTATCGCGTAGTTATCGCGGGTAGTTATCGCGCACCCCTCCTCCATCCCTCACTAGGACAAACAACAGAAAACACTTGGCACAAAGCATGTATGGTCTTTTTTCATACAAAGTCATCAATGTCTGAGGCCTTGGCTGCCTCAAGCCCCAAAAGCCCTTGCTCCAGGGCGTTCATGGACATGCAATGGTGCATGTGGCGGAGGGACATACTTGGCCTCACCAAGGACCAACCCTTAAAACAATTTTTGAGCCTCCTCTTGTAAGGCCCATGCCGATACTCCGTTGGGATGGAGGAAAACTGAAAAATGTTCCTCCATTTCTCGGCAAAAAAGGTGGAATGTGCCAAGCACCAATGGATCCACCTGGTGGGGGACCAACCTGAGTCTCCCCACGCTTTTGAAAATTTTGTGGCCAACGCACGGTGGCGTTCCACTTGGGTTAGAGTGTACAACTCCCTCACCCTCCAAAGCTCATACAAACCCTCAATGCATTTCACCATGACATGCACAACAACCCATAACATAGGTCCCCCAGGGGTCCTCACTGTGGGGACATGCTCTTTGAGGCATTCCACAAATTGCCTTTGGAAGGGGGGGGAGGTTAGGAAAACTTTGGTGCTGGTTAGATCGAAATCTTTTTCTGTGGCCCTCGAGGCCGAAGGGAGGCGTTCCCTAAGAGGGATGCCTGCGGTCTCATCCTTGAGGGCTTGTTTGAAGGCCTGCAAAGCTGCAAGAGCTTGGGCCTTACCAGGGGTACCAGGGGGGAGGGCCTGAAGGGTGGTCTCAATGCGCTTTGCAATGCCGTTTAGGATGCGGCATGCTGCATGTTGGTAGTCCCCCGGCCGCCTATCAGGGGTCACACTTCTCAAGAATGACCCCCATCTTGAGGTGGACTCCACCCCCCTTTGCTCAACAATCCCATTGGGGTCTTTGCACAACCAACACTTAGACCCAGCCCCCCCCATTGCTTGCATCCCCTTCCCATCCCCACATAGAGGGTCGTCTTCGTCCCCGCACCCTTCTCGGCATGGGCGGTGACGGACTCCACCACCGCGTCCACATCGTCCGGATGAAGCTGGATCAAAAATCCAGCAACCCCTGGATTTACCTCTAGCAACTCGAAGATGTAGTTGCTGAGAACCAGGGGGTCCTTGTCGTCCGCCATGAAGGGGGACTTATGGACAAGGAGTCCAAAGTCCACACCATGTTCAAAGCGGGTCGCCACAGGGCGCCTCACATTGGCATCACCCATCGTAAACCCCTCAGGACCGCCAAGGCGACGGACCCCAAGGAGCTTTTGATGGTGCTCGCACCAAGCGTGGGCAGCAGCAAGGGCCATTATCAAAGAATATGAAAGCTTTGAGAGCTAAAGCGAAAAGGGGAAACATAAAATGAAGCGCGATAACCCACGCGATAACCCACGCGATAACTAGGTTATCGCGCGATAACCCCCGCGATAACCCCCGCGATAACTAGGTTATCGCGCGATAACCCACGCGATAACTAGTGCTCTAACCCCGTTCTAACCCCGCGATAACTAGTTAGAGCACACAAAGATCAAATCGCAAAAAGTGCAAAACGGGCAATATCGAGCAAACGAAACATGGAAGGCACATTGTTGCATCATAGTGCACCCATGTAACATGTGAAATTCCGGGTTCCAACCATATTAACAACACCCAAAATTGGGGGGGTTCCGCACCACGCCCTAGAACGCTGCATCCCATATGCTGCGCGCTATAGTTTTGTAGTGCGCACTGAGCCATCGCGCGGCAATACCCTGTAGCGCGCACGCAGGGTCATGCAAACACGGTTCTTCCCATTGATCAATAGACATTTCCACATCGACATGCCATATTTTCTGCTCTTACGTATCCCCTGCATTACTGCCCTGGATGTGGTGCACATCAAGAAGTGGTTTGCTGATTTCATTCATGCTACTACTTTGCCCCGAATTCTCAAACAATACCTCCACAAAATCCTGATTGTACCCCTGTGTCACCCACACAAATTGTCACAGACCTTCACCCAGGATCGTTTGCAATTGTCCATTGCTGATTATCAGAATTATGTGACTGCTCATTCTAACGAAAATAATTTAATTGCAACAGGACCGGAAATTGTGACGCCCCAACACCCCACACCCCTTACCCAATTGTTGCACGCACGGGGGTCGCACGGGGGTCAGCCAAGAAAGGAGCCAGTGCCGCAAGGGCACTTGCAACCGGCGCCAAAGTCAAAACCACGGCGGTCAAGGACGAGGAGCAGCCGCAGCAGCAGCAAGTGCAGCAGCAGCAGCTCCAACAGCAGGCAGCCGTGCAGCAGGCAACACTGCAGCTGCTCCAGCAGCAGCAGCGGGTGCAGATGGCCCAGCAACAACAGCAACAACAACAACAACTGGCACAGGCACAGGTACGCGCTATGTTTGCCATTGCGCGCACTTTCGACATTGTTGCGCGCGCTTCATTGGATGTAGCGCGCGCGATTTGATTGTTTGCGCGCGCTACGGCCCTACCCTCTATCCCATTGTCACGTAGGTGGGCAGCTTCGAGCAGCTCCTGAGCCTGGGATCCCGCAGAGGGCTGTTGATGATCAGCGTGCCCGCGGACATTGCCGGGCAGTCCAAGCATGCGGCCGACTGGCTTGACGGACGGAAGGAGCAAGGCCCCTCCCCGGTGCTGGCCCGGGCTAAGCGGCAGCTGGAGGAGCTGGAGGTGGACTGGGCCGACGCCTTTGCCGTGCCGGAGACGGAATCCGTGACAGTCCCAAGGCCCAAGAAGAAGCGTACCGAGGAGCCAGCAGCCACCAGCCACCTACCACCAGCCATCTCCGCCTCCCAAACCGCTATAATATATAAGCCCCCCCACCCGCCTGGAAAGGTCCTTGCCCAGAAGACTGCCAACCAGCAGCTGCTGGCACAGGCGGCACAGAGAGTCCAACGTCAGGCGGAACAGGCCAAGAAGAAGGAGGACGAAGCAAAGAAGAAGAAGAAGGAAGAGGAGGAAAAGAGGAAGAAGAAGGAGAAGGAAGAGGAGGAAAAGAGGAAGAAGAAGGAGAAGGAAGAGGAAGAGAGGAGGAAGAAGAAGGAGAAGGAAGAGGAGGAGAAGAGACGGAAGAAAGCAGAGGAGGAGAAAGCAGAAAAGGTAATGCAGCGCGCGCTATCGTTGTCATTGCACGTGCTATGCATTTCGTCGCGCGTGCTATGCTCCGTATTGCGCGTGCTATGCCTGTGCTATGCCTCTGCGCTACTCTTTCCAGGCAAGCAAGACGGCACCGCAGCAGGCACCCCAGCCGCAGCTCGCATCAAAGCCAGCACCGAAGCAGCCTGTCCCAGTCCCAGACCAGCCACAAGAACAAGGAGGTCCGTGCGGTTCCACCCCACCCAGTACGGCTCCCAAGGCCAAGCAGCAGAGCAGAGCCGACGCGGACAAAGAGGCAAGAGATGAGCTCATGCAGCGCCGAGATTGGTCCTACCAAAAAGGCTACAAGCCTCGGTGGATCATCTACTGCACCACTGCGATCGCGCCGATGATTGTGGAGGGAGCCGAAGTCAAGCCAGCGGGCGCCAGGGCCCCTCAGGACCACGTGGCCGTCATCATCCCCAACGATCAGTGGAGCCCCAGCCAACAAGGGGAGGAGGAGGAGGAAGAGGACGACTGGTCGGAGTTCATGCCCAGCTGCCAGGTGTTCTCCGCCAAAAGCAAAGCGTATGAGGAGTTGGACAAGTGGCAGTCGTGGTGGGAGACGTACGAGGCCGATGAAATTGTGGACCTCTGCCCCGACCCAAAGACCATCAGGATGTCCCCGTCCAAGCCACCAACCTCAAAGAAGAAGAAGCCCCAAGGAGACCCACCAGCCCAGCCACCAGCCCCCCCACAAGAAGACAAGGGACCTGCCGAAGCTGCAGCACCAGCAGAAGCACCAGCAGCAGCTGCACAAGAAGAAGAGGCACCAGCCCCAGCAGCAGCAGCAGCACAAGAAGACGACGCACCAGCCCCACCACAAGAAGAAGAGGCACCAGCGGCCGCGCCACAAGAAGGAGAAGGAGTAGCCCCGAAAGAAGAAGAGGCACCAGAAGGAGCAACCCCAGAAGGCGACCCAAGCCCACAAGAAGAAGGGGATGCAGCCCCAGCTGCCACTGGGGCCGAAGACCACAGACCCGAATGGGAGAAGGAGTGGGAGGCCGAAGTGGTGGTCCAAACCATTAAGGAGATCACTGAATGACAGCGCGCGCTATACCTGGTATAGCGCGCGCCGTAAGGCTCATAGCGCGCGCTGTAAATATGTTGCGCGCGCTACACTGTCTGTGCCCGTGAGGACCTGTACTGTTGCACACTTTTCAGACCTTTCAGACAGTGTTTTTGCATGTGTCTTGGGTTGGATGAGCAACAGGGAATGTTTTTGAAAAGCAAGGGGTTTTTGAGAAACACAGGACACTGGAAAAAGCATGGTTTTGAAACATTTTCCGGTTTTGAAAAATTTGAAAAACGGGACAATATAGCGCGGTAGAGGGCGCGCAATAGGCGCGCTATAAAGGTCATATTTTTGAAAATTTGTGCGCACTATGGAAAAAATGCACCATTGCGCGTACGCAGGGGACGTGGAATTTCCAAGCTGGGACCACACCTTTTGCTTGCACCAAAATCTTTAGAGCATCTGCACCAGAGATAGTAAGACGTCGCAATGAGAGTTGATGGTCCCAGAATTGAACGTTCATCAAAGCACATTGAGTGATGGTTTTGAGCATTTTGTGACGTACAAGCCATCGAATGAAACCCTTGGATCGTCGTTTTTGGGTGTTGAGTGTGGGCGGATTGTTGGCAATGGTTTGTTGTTCAATACGATCAGCTCCTGAGTGTGGCAGTATTTTGACAGGGATGGGTAGGAAGTTAAAAAACCCCAGAGTGTGCAATGTACGAAAATAGAGCGGTCCTTTATAAGGGGAGGTATGTTGAAGTTTGGCCCATGCCATGGCCTGTTGCAATTCCTCTCGCCAACGAGCAAACACCGTACGGGGTCGAGAAATGACACCCGTTTGTCCATAATATATGGCAGTAAGGAGCGGGGAGAAGGATGCATATAACCATTGTCCGGGTTGTTCCATACCTTTGAGCGCAGCCCAGTCAATGAGACACATAAGCTTTCGAATATGAGCCATAGGCGCATAAGGCAGGATAGGGATACATCGACTAACAGACCTCTAAATGTGATAGGGGTCCTAAATGTACCGGTACATTGCCTTCCAAATGTACCGCCCAATGTGACACCAATCTGATCAATCATTCAAATCAACCATTTGAACCGGTTCCATTTCAAGGATGGCAAAAGTAAGCATGGTGGAGGGAGGGATGGACCAAATCAAACCATTTGAAGGAATTCCACTTGAATGATGGCCTGCTGGAGGGAGGGAGGGACAAGTGCAATCAAATGAAACCAATTCTGACCAATTGAACCTAATCAGGGCACGTGGAGGTGGAGGCAAGGGCAGAGGGAAGGGACAACCAGCAATCTGATCATGACGTGCAAGCGCGAATAGCTTACAGGGCCGAGTGCTCACTATTTCACTATCCTTGGTTGCTAGCTACTGGTTTCTACAATTTGTTTCGGCACAGTGTTGCCGTCCATCACTACGTCTATGGACCTATGTAACCTGCGGTTCACGGTGTGTGTATGGTGTGTGTATGTGTGCACATGTACATTCGTGGTACAACGGTTATGGAAGCAGAGTCGGCAATGCATCAAATGGCTAAATCCCGATCCAGCAAGCAAGCAGCGATCCAACAAGCAATCAGCAATTGGTGGCGTATTCCATGAGTTGCGCCAATGTGATAAGCAAGACTCAGAAGCGTTCGCTTGCGTGGTGCGTTGGACGACATCAACAACTTAAAAGGTAATTTGGGCAACACTCCCTCATTCTCATTCGAGGGTGCCAGTGAGAACTTGTCCACGTTCCGGAGAGAAAAATGGACCCTAATAACTTAGGAATTCCATTTCGCATCAAAAGAGGCTAAAAGGCTTTTATTGGGAGTATCCATATTTCAACGCGAAAAATAACTTCAGTATCTTGGTTTGCGCCTTTGACATGCCACAATTTGTGGCACAAAGCCTCAAATAGCAAAACGAAAAGCGCTGTGGACTAGATTTCATTTGTGCAGTAAAACCCCTATCACATTTAGGCAATATCCGCGGCCTTTGATAGATTGCGCGCTCCAATGTGCCGGCCTATCGGCCGTCACATTGGGCGCGCAATCTACCACAGGCCGCGGATATTGGATATAGAATGGCAGTCCATGCATTGGGCCGATTAAGGTTTTCAAATGCATCTTGACGGATCAGTCGTTCAGTGTTCCATACATGCCAGAAAAACTGTTTGCCATCACATGGGGGGACATATGCTGGCACACCGGAAGCAATATGGACATATGGTACAGGAGGATGGGCTGGCATATATGTAGCAGGCACTTTGGGCATACAAATATGGGTAGGCAAAGTAACAAATTTATGTCCAATGTGTTTGAGTGGTGAAGCTGTGATGGCTGTGAATGTAGAAGTGTTGATGGGCCACAAAATGGATGCCAACGGGTTTTGAAAAAGCCACAAGGCTTCAGATGTTGACGTAGAATATGTGAGTTGGCTGGCATATCGTTCCAGACACCAGTTAGGAATATGTACACTGAGATCAGGTGTCAGCAAAAGAACAAACCGTGCAGGTGCTGACGGATACAGTAAACACTGCAACATTACAAGGAAAATATTGTATGTGGTATTATGCAGGTATGGACGGTAGCATATACAGTTAACATATCGTTTGGCCTGGAGGAAGGACCATGCAGAAACGTACCAGTCCATGGTATCCGTATCAGCCGCAAGAATATGCATGTATTACAAAACAGAATGATGGTTGAAGGGAGCATGCAGTTCCATATCCACTCCCAGTGTGATATGGAGACTTCGTGTGAGCATATGAAGGGTTGCCTTGTATTGTCGATGTGTGTATGGTGCTGTAGGTTTTTGTACATGTGGGATATAATACAGTAAATTCCAGAGGTAATTAGTAAGTTTCAAAAGCTGTGGTAAAAAGCAACGAATAGTAGAAGGTAGAATATCAATCCAACAGGCGAGTCCCCTACAACGACAGAATTGGAGCCACATGGTACGTAAGTAGGGGTAACGATATGTAGAATGAGCAAAAGGGGATGGTGGATAGGGAGAGTCCATACAAAAGGGGGCAGTGACATTAGACGGATCACAAGAGGGGCGGGACAATTTTTGCGACTGCTTTACATCATTGAGCATGCTATGTAAACAGTCCTGCATTTTATTAAGCCCCAGAAATTCTTCAAGAACATCCAGATGACCGAGACCATGTCGTATGTCAGCAAGTTGATTCACTTGATTCGGTAGAGCATCAGAATCCATAAACCGGTACTGACATGTCCAGAAACAGGATGGTATCACCCACTGCTGGGAAAAGATAGAAAGGGATGGGAAACAAGGCGGTCGACTTGAGAAGACCGGTCTCTGTGTTCGTGGGCATGAACAAGCGGAGGGGGGCTCCACGAGATGGGGAAGGGCAGTGTGCGGACTGTGATCGCCTCCGAAGGGTATCTGTCGGACGACGAATTCAGATTGCACGATATGCATGTGCATGATCACGTATTTATAACAAAGAAAGATGAGCATGTTGAGGAAATTTCAATGAAGCAATGATACATGATATGTTGCGGAGGGTGTGGAAAAGTAAGGTTAAATGAATCCTTCGTCTTTCGTGCTTGGTGTGGCTTTTCCTTTGCTGGTGCGAGGCACCATCGAAAGAAAAGCCTTATTACGTTTTTAGCCATTTTCGGGTCACTTTTCTATGTCGGAAATCGAGCCGGGCGGTGACAAACAAACGCAAAAACACTCCTTTACCTTATGTTTAAGCTAGCAGCGCAAGGACAGGGAGGATGCATTGGGCAAGATTAGCGATACAGGGTGCAAATAGCATACAATTGACATATTCATAACTCGGGCCTATTGTATCGGATTTTGACGAAATCAAGGGCAATTTTGGTCAATTTGGGGGTGTTCTTTCCATTTTTGAGCTTAAAAAGGCGGCTGAGGGCGCTGAAAACCGTCAAATCGAAAAGGGGTGCTAAAACAAAACGACGGCGGTTTCCCGATTGAACAGCAACACGAGGCTTTTAGAATCATTTATAAATCTGGTCTTAGATCGAAATTTAGTGCATTGTAGCCCGATTTCACTTTGGACAGTCAAATTGAAAGCATACTCACCGGGAGCCTGTCTTGCAGGTAACCAGGGGAGGAAGTGGTACAAAGCGAGAGCACCAAGACACAAGTGAGGACCACTCTTCTCTGCCGGCGTGTTTGTCGGTTACTCTTGATTGCGGCGGTTGGTGAGGAGCAGTTCTCGTCCTCTTCTGATTGTACATATACACTACCCTCGGAGGAGTCGCTATCATTTACCACAAAGCGTGTCGTGGAACGCCCACGGGATGACATACCTTCGACTCGCGGTAACTTCTGGCTTTGGAAATGCTCTATAGATCTCTTACGCTTAGGCGCTTTGGGTTTGGGCGGGTTGGGCTCACTTGTGTCTTGGTGCTCTCGCTTTGTACCACTTCCTCCCCTGGTTACCTGCAAGACAGGCTCCCGGTGAGTATGCGGTACTGCGCTCGAGCCCCTTGACCCAAGTGAGGAGTTGTGCACTGTTTGTTGGAAAAAATTTTTCAAGGCCTGCCTGGCCTCACCGGATGCGCCAACGCGCAAGTAATGCTTGCAAAAAGCTTCCAAATTGTCCCATTGCCCCAACGCGGCCACCACTTCGGAAGGTAGCTGCAAAAAACGAAAGAATTCTACAAAGGCGCCACGCGTGGTGTGCGGGCCGAAAACAGACGTGTCGACACCAAGGCGCTGCAACTCGCGCCGTGTCAAGGAACCAATGGTATCAGTCGTTAGCGGCAAATATGGACGGTGAAGCGCAATCAAGAGCGCTGAGCCGGGCGCCACCAAAGGCGCCGTCAACTCTACATATGTGCATAGGGCATGCCACGGCGACCATGCGTGCAAATGCAACACCAAGATCTCCTCCCATCGGTAATCTGGCTTATTTTTGCGTTGGACGACTACGAATCGGCGCTCACCAATAGAGGACACCTGCCTCTTGGTTCGGCTCAAGTCGATGGACCTAAACAAGCCCAAAAAACGCCATAGCAAAATGAGACGAATGCGTGCATGCGCAATGTACTTTACATCATATGAGGTATTGAGAAATGCAACGAAGACAGGAACGGGATCCCAGAAAGCGGCGTAGCGCGGGGAGTGCTTGTTCCATGCCTTTTTAGCCTGCTTCAAAAGCGGGTGATATTTTACATCATGAAATCCAGGCACCAACAAAAGTGCCGAATATGCATTGCAAGCTTGGGAAGGAGACACAGCATGTAATTCTAACAATAAGCCAACGAAAGCGTCCAAAGGTGAAATGATGGTAAGGCCATCACGTAGCGCCATTGCGAACAACAATGCAAATGCATTTCGATATCTATTCAATGCCCCAAGCCCCTTCAAATGCTGCTCAATCTGAATCTCGGTGAAATTCCGGGCGAGTAGGCGCTGCCGGATAACACTATGCAAAGAAGGGGCCATCTTGGTTTCTTCATGTAATGATCTTGACAGTTCAGATAAATGCCCCACCGTGGGCGAATGCGAAGCACTGGCGTTCCCTTCACGTGCAAGGAGGATAATAGGGGCCACCATAACTCGGAATCCCACCAAGGAACTAGCGTGAGACTGGTCACATGGGGGTTCGCTCTGAGCCGGTGTAGCCATTGTGCTATCAGTGACCAAGGGGGGTGCGCGAAGCAAACCTTTACGGTCTCCAGTGGGCATGCCAAAGCGTCGGTGAGGATCGCTTGGTGATGCGGCCACCTGGCACAAAAGAGGGGCAGCAAGGCGTTGCTCGGAGAAGCGAACATGTCTATGCTCGGCCTGCAAAACTTTTTGAACCTGTTTTGTATCTGTCTGAAGATGAGAGGGTTGAGAGAATATTCGCTTGGGTCGAATGACCAACGAGAGATGGGGTTGGCTAAGGACCCGTCTTTTTTTCAAATCGTGAAGCTGTAGCTTCAGAGGGGGGGGGGGGGGGTTGGGGCCGGCTTCACAGCTGGAGAAATTTGTGCAATGCCAAATTTGGACCTGATTTGGGGCCTGTGGTGGCGGCGCGCCTTCGGCGGCGCGCTCACAGCAGGCCAGCCCATCGACGGCCTTAACAACGATGCTAATAGTGTTAGTTCTATCCAATTGCCAATTAGGACACGATTCGGAAACAAGGGTGACTCCGGTGGATGATAGCAGGCCCGGAGTTAAGGATCTGGCTAAACCCTGGTGTGGTGCCTCAGCCCACACCGGCTGTCCCCCTTGGGTGCATCAATGCACTTGGGAGGGGACTGGTACACGTTAATGGGCGCATTTGCTTCGGCTTTTGCCACGCCTACGTGTATGGGGGATCACAAGTCCCTTGAAGCCGGAGGAGCCCGAGTGGAAGATGAGTGGACTAGGAGGCAACTGAGGTAGGCGCATCGTTGTTAAGGTACGAATGGGTGGATGCTCTGCAACATGACTCATGCGAGTGCCACAATTGTACGATTCTGCCTCAAATGCCTTGCTGAATTCTGAGCTGCAATAGCATTCACCATGTGAGTGCCACACAATGCACAATTGTCTCAAGTTGCAGGATTTGTCTTGATTTGTTTTGAAGTGCACTGGTGTTGATTCCGTATATGAATGCACAGCCTTGCTTTGATTTTGGTTGTAGACTTCGTAGAAGCCTTCCACTCTGCCTTGTGTTTTTGTTGGATTCCGATTTGCGTTGCATTGCTATGGCATCTAAAATCGGCGGGTTTGGAGGGTCATTTCCCTACATATTTGGAGTCCATTGATGCATGTCGCGAGCTCCCCGAGGGTATCCCACTTGCGAAAGGGGAAAGTGTGTTTGTCTGCCCTTTGTGTCCATGTTGGAAGACCCTCAAACACGCCACTTTGAAGCGACACATGCGAGTGGTGCATGGACGGTCCAAACGCAACCTCTCCCAAAAGCCCCCGCCCAAAAGGGCCAAAAGGGCCAAAGCCTACCGGGGAGTAGATAAGGTTGTCCCTCACAAGCGCCGCGGGGAAGAAGAGAGTGAAGGGGAGGACGAGGCAAAGGTAGAGGCCATTGTTGGGAAAGCGATGCGGGATGGGGTGGTGCATTATGTAGTTCGGTGGAAAGGGTATGGGGAGGGGGATGACACAGAGGAGCCCGCAGAGTCATTGCGCCATTGTCAGGAGTTGGTAGATGCATATGAGAGAGAAAATGGTGATGAGACCATGTATGAGCCTGAAAGGATCATCAAATCAGTAAAAAGGCGCGGGAAGGTGCATTATCAAGTGCGCTGGAAGGGGTTTGGGGCAGAGAGCGACACCGTCGAACCGGAGGGTAACCTGCCGCCGTGGCTTCTTGAGCAGTTCAGGTGTGATTCAGGTGTCGTTGACATTTAGATAACTCCATTGGATGTCTACTGTTGTTTCCAGTCGTTGAGGTGACTCCGACGCAAATGATCAATGAGGTCACACTTTGGTGTCCATTAATGCTTCAATTGCTTGTGTTTTGTTTGTGGGTTCCAAAAGGGAGGGCGTTTTCATGTGCAACACTGGTTAGTAAAGGAATACGCAAAGCTGGTAGGCAACCACTTGCAGATTTGGTCGGGCAGCTTCACCGGGAGGGGGGGGGGGGGGGTCTTGGCCTTCTGAAGCTACAGCTTCAGGTTTTGAAAAAAAGACGGGTCCTAACATCTGGCGTGACGGTACGAGCCGAACGCGCAATTCGATGCGATGCATTGTCAACCAAATGAGAAATGGTCTTAGAAGGTTGTTCAACCGTGGAACCTTGCCGCCTTGATTTGTTAAATAAGAATAAACGGTGGCGTTGTCAACATCCAAAGCCACTATTTCGTTGGGTTTGGCTAGCGATTGTGTGGTGTTCACCGCCGCTATTAATTCCTTGTCGCTGATGTGCCCTGTGAAACGCCAAAAATCGTGCACCATTTGTCGGCCCTGTGTGCGCGCTACAGGGTATTGCCGCGCGATGGCTCAGTGGCTATGCAGGACTCTCTCTTAATATATTTAATTGTGGTAAGGTTCGTCGTCGTTCGTCATACACGAAAAATCCTCCCAATTGTGCACGCTGCTGCTGGCGCGCGCGCGTGCCCGTCAAATGGCATCTGGCGGATTTCGATTTCGATTTCTGGCAAGAGAAATCGATCTGAAATCATGGAATCATGTGTTGTGGACATCTGTCTGTACTGTACAATCGATTATCCGGGTGTCTGCACGAATAATCCCGCCTGTTGACTTTTGGCGATTTTAGCCAACAGGCAGCAGTGGCGACAGTTCTCTCGCTTATAGAGTACGGGATATGAGGTTTGAGACATGAGTCATGAGGTACGGGATACGAGGTACGGGATATGCGGTTTGTTGTACGCACTGTGAGGTATGGGTGATGTGTTTGGAAATATGGATTATGCGAATCGAGGTGTCAAATGTGGTGTCAGAGTACAGTTTAGGAGGGATAAATTTCACTCATAGAGTACGGGATATGATGTTTGAGACATGAGTCATGTGGCACGGGATATGAGGTACGGGACATGAGGTGTGTTGTATCGGGTATGCGAAATGCGGTGCGGTGTGAGATATGGTGCTATGGTGATATGGTGATATGGGGCGATTTTAGCCAACACGCAGCACTGGCGACAGTTCTCTCGCTTATGGAGTACGGGATATGAGGTTCGAGACATGAGTCATGAGGTACGGGATACGAGGTACGGGATATGCGGTATGTTGCACACAGTGTGAGGTATGGGTGATGTGTTTGGAAATATGGATTATGCGAATCGCGGTGTCCAATGTGGTGTGAGAGTACAGTTTATGAGGGGCAAATTTCACTCATAGAGTACAGGATATGATGTTTGTGACATGAGTCATTTCGCACGGGATATGAGGTACGCGACATGAGGTGTGTTGTATTGGGTATGCGAAATGCGGTGCGGTGTGAGATATGGTGCTATGGTGCTATGGTGATATGGCCCGCGCTTTAAGCGCGGGCATTCGCACTAGTCTTTCTATTATTTTCAGACTGGTCGTCGTCGTCGTCGTCGTTGTGTCCAGGCGCAGGCCTGGCGGCGGCGCGCGTGTTCGCATCGCAGAAAACAATTTATGCTACAAGGCTGCATTTTTTTTTTTAATTACACAGATGTATGCGCATTTTTGAGGCGCATCGATCAGTTTGCAGTACGGTTGCATCCTCGCCGATTCTGGCTGTTCAGTTGCCTAATGCCAGCGCTAACCGCCTGTAACTACTGCCAGAACCACCCGTTAGCGCTATATGTCAATGTTATCGGAAGCGCCAGCGCCGGCGCTGCGCAGCAGGCATGTTTGTCAGTCAATTTTTGCACTTCCACCTGAGGCTCCCTATTGCCTTGAGCGGTATAGAGCGAACTTCCTGCCGGCTTGGAAACGTTCCTATTTGTGGAAAGAATTCTAACAATTTGTGTTAACTGAGAATGTCCGCGTACAACAAGCAATGGTGAATGAAGATGCCCGCGAACAGGCCCAATTTGCCAATTGGCTTCTACAAGTTGGTGATGGCACCACTCCCAATCCACTCCCTTTACCTACCCACATGGTACAAAATGGCGATAATTGTCGCAGTTTGGTTGATGCTATCTTTTCAGCGGGACAAGCATCCCATGACCGTTGTATCTTGACACCCAAAAACGAAACGGCGGACACAATTAATGCTCTGATTCTGGAATCATTGCCCGGTGATTTACATGTTTATGAGTCAGCTGATTATTTTGGTGAAGATTCTGAAGCCCAATCCAACATTTACCCAAACGAGTTCCTAAACACGTTACTGCCATCAGGAATGCCACAACATCGTCTCAATCTTAAGGTTGGAGCACCAATAATACTCATCCGCAACTTGAATCGTGCTGCTGGCTGATCTTCCACAGCTCACAACGTACATACCATCCAACTTCAACTTCTCATACCGTGAGTGATGGGCCGACAACAAGATCAATGCGGAGCCTCTGCCATCCCTACCCATGGGACCAGTGCGAACTCTGATAGGATCACCGCGTAGGCTGGATACCCAACTGTGAGGACGCGGCCCTATCACTCTATAAATTTTGTTTGCAACCCGCGCATTTGCGCGGGCCGATTGCTAGTTTCTATTATTTTCAGACTGGTCGTCGTCGTGTCCAGGCGCGGGCCTGGCGGCAGCGCGCGTGTGCGCATCGCAGAAAAGAATTTATGCTACAGGGCGGCATTTTTTTTTCTAATTACACAGATCTATGCGCATCCCTGAGGCGCATCGATCGGTGTGCAGTACGGTTGCATCTTCGCCGATTCTGGCTGTTCAGTTGGCCGAGCGGGCGCTAACCGCCTGTAACTACTGCCAGAACCACCTGTTAACGCTATCCGTCAATGTTATTGGGAGCTCCAGCGCCGGTGCTGCACAGCATGGCACATGTTTCAGTCATATTTTGCAAACCTCCTAAAGATCCTCTATGTCCCGAGCGGCTTAGAGCGAACTTTGCCGGCATTGCATCACTGGTGCAATATTGCCCTGTCCGGTGCACTCAGTGCTCTTTGTAGGTATTCATGTCGGCAAGTCGCTTCATGTCCTTATTGTAGCCTCTACAGTGAAGTGCAGTGTCTATGGCATCCCACGGCCTCAGTTGCCCCCCGCCACACAGTTGCCATTGTGGCATAACCGTGATTCACATGTTTATGAGTCAGCTGATTATTTTGGCGAAGATTCTGAAGCCCAATCCAACATTTACCCAAACGAGTTCGTAAACACATTACTCCCATCAGGAATGCCACAACATCGCCTCAATCTTAAGGTTGGAGCACCAATAATACTCATCCG
Organism: Eutreptiella sp. 'Long Island Sound 2002'; assembly: GCA_964036045.1. NCBI lineage: Eukaryota > Euglenozoa > Euglenophyceae > Eutreptiales > Eutreptiaceae > Eutreptiella > Eutreptiella sp. 'Long Island Sound 2002'. The sequence continues at coordinate 134,113,431 of OZ038379.1, forward strand.
CAACTTGAATCGTGCTGCTGGCCTTATGAATGGCACCCGATTGAGTGTTACTTCGTGTTTTCGCTACACAATCCAAGCAACGGTGCTAACAGGAACACAGAAGGGAAACTCCGTTTGCATACCCCGGATTAATCTCAGAGTATCTGATGATGATGATCTCCCCATCAAATTCATTCGTCGCTCATTTCCTGTAAAGTTAGCCTTCTGTATGACCATTAACAAAAGCCAAGGTCAGACGTTTTCCAAAGTGGGTCTCTTATTGGCAACCCGACCGTTTTCACATGGTCAAGTTTATGTTGCTCTATCGCGCTGCGGAAATTCAAGCGCTATCAAAGTATGGACAGCAGCGGACTTGCAGGTTGACGCAAACAACTATGGAGTCATTGAAAACATCGTTTGGCCAGAAATATTGGACTGAGATCTTCCACAGTTCACAACGTACATGCCATCCAACTTCAACGTCTCATACCCTGAGTGATGGGCCGACAACAAGATCAATGCGGAGCCTCTGCCATCCCTACCCATGGGACCAGTGCACCCTGATAGGATCACCGCGTAGGCTGGATACCCAACTGTGAGGACGCGGCCCTATCACTCTATAAATTTTGTTTGCAACCCGCGCATTTGCGCGGGCCGATTGCTAGTCTTTCTATTATTTTCAGACTGGTCGTGTCCAGGCGCGGGCCTGGCGGCGGCGCGCGTGTGCGCATCACAGAAAGGAATTTATGCTACAAGGCTGCATTTTTTTTTTAATTACACAGATGTATGCGCATTTTTGAGGCACATCGATCGGTGTGCGGTACGGTTGCATCTTCGCCGATTCTGGCTGTTCAGTGAGCCGAGCGGGCGCTAACCGCCTGTAACTACCCCCAGAACCACCTTTTAGCGCTATCCGTCCATATTATCCCCCAGCGCCAGCACTGCGCTGCACAGTTCGCCACATGTGCAAATCAATTTCCGAAAAAACCTTTTAAGATTTTCCTATCTCCCGAGTCTTTGCAGCGAACTTTTTGCTCTCATCGCATCACTGGCATTGATTCCCCTCTTGCTGTAGGCAAGCAGCTTTTCTGCCAGCAATCCCATCCGTGAGTGCAATTGTGCGGGCAGCACAGCTGCAACATCCGTGAGTGGAATTCTGCTGGCAGTGCAGCTGCGCCGCACACATCTTAAGGCAGCCGCGTAACCCAGGTATGGCATACTTCTTTGCAAGGTTGACTAATCAAGAATTGGTGCACTTCTTGCGGGGTTCTTCCTGGGCTTGGGTATGCACTTCTCCTCAGGGCCTTGGTTAAGCCTACTTTACTTGGACCCTACTCGGGTGGGAGACCCCCGGACGGAGGGTGGGCTGCAAGGGTACACTTTTTGAGTGTCTATTTTATTTCGGTATACACCCGGACTGCATTGAGTATTTTGGTGCAGCGTACATGTGTGTACTCCAGATGTATATTGAAATAAAATAGGCACTCAGAAAGTGTATGGTTTTAGCAGCGAACATGTGCGTACTCCGGGTGTATACTAAAATAAAATAGACACTCAAGAAGTGTATTCTATCGCCGGACATGTGTGTGCTGCAGGTGCATGGTGAGATGAAATATGCCGTTTACGCCCGTCTACATTTTCTGGAAATACCTCAAGGCTTGGCTCAAGTTTTGCCGCGCGTAGCGCGGGCAAGGAATCTACATGTATCAGAAAAAATTGGATGCTAGCACCAAATTTTCTACCCACGCATTTGCGCGGGCTGAAGGCTACCCGCGCATTTGCGCGGGCCGAAGGCTAGTACGGCTTAGGACTACGCGTAGGACTAAAGGATCTGCCCACATTGCGCACGCGCATCCACATCAAGTTTTGACAGAACTGAAAACCTTTTTGTTTTATCACAGTACATTTCTGACAGGGGGGACAGATGCATCGCGTGCCAGGTTAAGGGATGTGCATTTCCTGGCGCTCTGTAGCTCTTAATTTCGCCAAACTATGTCTGCCAAAGTCACTACCACTGCTGCTTGGGACCGGAAGGACCCCGAGGACGCAGACCAGGCTCCGGGTCCCCACCCAATCAGCGCACCCATGCAAGTACCCCCATCGCCGCCCCACGACCCTCATGTGCTGCCCCCCCAAGGATTTCAGCAGCCATGGAAGGGAAAAATTGGGAAGGTAGGCAAGGAAGTCGAGTTGCCGGACGAGGCGTACGAGGAAGATGCATGGACTCCGACGAAATATTGGTGGTCCCACCCGGATGGTATGTGGTTGCAAATATTTCGATTTCGTTGTGCGTTTCACGTCATTTCCATGCAAAATGCGTGCTTTCCCTATCCTACCTCCATCCTACCTATTCTTTGTGTGGCAGACGAGGATGAGGTCGCCTTTGATCGGGCCCAGCCGTGGCATGTCAATTGGTATGACAGCCTTGGCGACCGACAACGTCAACAACTTCACGCGCAACGACCCCAACCAGACGACCCACATGCGCAATGGCAAGAAGAGATTGAGATTGAGCGCTTGGCTGACATTGCTCGTACTCCAAGTCCAAGTCCAAGTCCAACTCCGCCGGGCACGCCGAAGCACTCCCCGGAACCCCGAACCGAGGCGGAACGTGGTATGCACCGCTACGCACCATTGCACCATGGCACGTGTTACATGGTTCCGTTCCTTCACCGTCAACCCTTGTTTACAGCAACAATGGAGCAAAGGAAGAAGGACTGGGAGGGGAGACGCCGTTCGCCGGAGCCACGCGCCGAGGGTGCACCCAAGACGCCAAGCGAGCGAGGTATCCCCGTGGTGGCGTCACTTGTCTGCTTGTCCTTTTTGTGTTCATTGTGCATTTTTTCTTGTTTGCCCCTTTTTTCTCCCGCATATTGTACATTTGTTGGTTGGTTTGTTTAGGGAGAAAGGGTGCGGAGGAGCTTCTTCGGAGGATGAAGGAGCGCAAGGAAGCCAAGGACCGTGAGGAGGAAGCGAAACGTAAGGAGTCAGGTATGTGCCTTTTCCATCCTCTTTGCCGTGCCGTGACAATGGCCCATTACGGGCCCATATGTGCATAGAAGCGTGTTTGGTTTTTGTTTGTGTTAGGTGACACAAGCTTGGAGTGGGGTTTGGGAGCGCGCCTCTCGTCTTTGAGGCCTTAGCAATGGCCCATTACGGGCCCATATGTGTATAGAAGCGTGTTTGGGTTTTGTTTGGGTTAGGTGACACAAGCTTGGAGTGGGGTTTGGGAGCGCGCCTCTCGTCTTTGAGGCCTTAGCAATGGCCCATTACGGGCCCATATGTGTATAGAACCGTGTTTGGGTGTGGTTTGGGTTAGGTGACACAAGCTTGGAGTGGGGTTTGGGAGCGCGCCTCTTGTCTTTGAGGCCTTAGCAATGGCCCATTACGGGCCCATATGTGTATAGAAGCGTGTTTAGGTTTTTTTTTGGGTTAGGTGACACAAGCTTGGAGTGGGGTTTGGGAGCGCGCCTCTTGTCGTTGGCACACTTTACTGGATGTATCCTTTTTGCAGCATTGGTCAGCACCATGCAGAAGGACGAGGTGCTGGCCATCGCCGACCCCAAGGACCGCGAGCTCGTGCGGTTCAGTGTGGGGGAGACCTTCGACGCCAACGTCAAGGTCTTGCAGGCCGTGGTTCCCCGGCCCCAAAGCACAGGCCCGCGCGACACGTACATCGTGCGCCGGGTCTGCAAGGGACCCCCCTTCGCGAGGTGGCACAAACCCGGGGTTGGGCCAACATTGCATGCCCATAGACAATGGGACTTGTGAGCCTTGCGTGTATAAGTATGGATGCGGGATGGGAATTTGACTACTTGGGGTGGCTTGAGAGTAGGGGAGGGTTGGGGGTTGCAATGATTGGGTGCTAGACGTAGCTTGGGAGGAGTGCACACCCTGAGACAAAAGGGCAATACCGGAGGGTGGTGGAGCCGGAAGGGAGGGTGTGAATGGGGAAGGGGGGGGCACCCTGCGAAGCATAACTACATCATCACTCCCCTCTTCATGAATCGGTTGGTTAGCAAAAGGCATTGGGGGGTAAGCGGGGACGAAGGGGGGTACAAACGGGGGGGTGACGTACACTTGTGGTGGGGGTACGGAGGGGGGTGGGACGTCGGGCTCCGCGGTGTTTTTCTTTTTCTTCTTTCCGCCGGTAGCCATCTCCGATGCCTTTCGTTTTTGTGCTTTGGTGGGTGGCTTTGCTGGATTGTCCGCTTTAAGGTCACGCAATGGTTTCCTTTGCGTGTCAATCCACGTCCGCAAAGTAAATCTAGCATCTTCAAAGCGTTCTTGCGAAACAAGCGCCACATCCACAAACTCCCTAGCCAAGGCACTCAATTGGAACCGGTTCCTTATTCTTTGGACCTCCCCTTGGCGCACCAGTAGTGCCGCCTCACCCTCCCCCTCGGGAACGATGCCTTCCACACTCGGTGCCTCCACGGGACAAGTACCGACACGCTCATGGTTGTGGTAAAGCTTCCCAACCACGTTCCGGGACATAAGCTCCATCTCCTCATGCATGGGAGGGTCCTCCAAGAAATATTGGGAATGCACAAGGCCCAAGTGGAAAGCGGCGAATGCGTCGTCTCGCAATACCCGCCAAAAATGCCTACAGGGCATCCCAAGCATGTTAGGAAATGCACAAGTGCACACCAGGTCACGGTACAAGGTGTAGGTGATAGATCCAACGGAGGTCCGGACCGGCCCCGAGAGTTGAACATAGTGAGCTACATTGGTTCCCTGTCTGGAAACTTCAAAGATGGCTGCATTAGGCGCGGGGGTCACCATTCTGGCGGGGAGATCGTACTCCAAAAGATCCTCCACCCCCTTTGTGGAGTCAGGACAGTCGTCCAAGGTGGGGGGGGGCCAGAGCCTCGTATGCGTGGTCCGGCAGCCTCTTCATGTCGTACCCAAAGGCAAGGACCATCTGATGGGCTGCCTCATCCCTTCCCCATGTGGTCAGCCGGTCCTTCATTGCCTCATACGGCATCGGAAAAATTTGCTGGGCCGTCTCATGCCGGCAGCGAAAGGAGCCCGTTGTCACGCGTGTGTCCAGATGCTCCCACTTCAAAATCAGATCCCCCACAATGACCATGAGTGCGTCAAAAACGTCATTCAGCCTTTTCCGCTTGGTTAGGCGGCCCTCCTTTGCCCACCTATGGATGCCCTCCACCCGTTGTGTGGACACGATCCCCCGTGTGAACACACCCACCTGAAAACAGCGTGCCCAGCGTCGCACCTTGTCCCCCCCCCACGTAGCACTCAAATATGTATGTCCACTTGAAAAGATTGGGTCCCCAAGAATTTCAACATTCCACATGTGCTCAAAGACAACAATGGAGACTTGGCGGTGTGCACGGGCCATGAGGCGGACCAATTTAGTGAAAGTGTCGTGGCCAAGAACGCCTTTCAGGTTCTTGGCCACGTTCTTGGCAATGTGCCAGTAACACCAGAAGTGCTTGGCGTTGGGGAAAACGGTGGCAACGGCCCCCGAAGCCTTCACACATGCATCCGTGAACATGACCACGGCCGCCAACCAGTGGGTAAACTGGTACTCGAAGTCGCGAGTTTTTTCGCCCACGACAATGGCTTGGCCTATGAGCACTGACTGCCCATAGTTGTTGACCCCCACGAAGAGGCCAATGTTCAGGTTATACCTATTACTTTGATAGGTATTATCATGGAGGATTAGAAACGGGAAGCGCCGGGCAATAGCAATTTGCTCGACGCTCATCCAGAAGACATGGGATAGTTTCCCAATGTCATCCTTCACCACATGGGTGTACCACCCATGTTCGCCCGTTTCCTCAAGGCGGTTGACCAACTCATGGGCATCCAGCGCTGAGGAGTACCCTTTGGCATCATATATATTTTGAACTTGTTTTGCGGTGATCTCGACACCGCGGTTCCGCATGAAATGTACCACATTGCGGGGGGGCATGAAGGATTGTCCCAAGTTCATGATCATATCTGCATCCTCACGGGACAAATTCACCGGACCAAGGAATTTTTTCTGCTTGGCCGTTTGCGGTGGATTGTTATGGTCTAGGCGGAGTCCTTTGTGAATCACGGACCACACCTCGCGCATGCCATCCTTCCGGCGAGATATGTACACGTTGAAGGGACAACAATCCCCCTTTGACTCCGGTGCATATGTTGGCACCGTCCTACTATACTCGGGAAGGACCCCGGATTGGGCTGCGTTGCGATTGTGTTGTTTCTGACGGCCTACTTTGGCGCAATAAAAGTATGCTTGGCCTTTCTCTTTGTCGCCACGCCGACTGAGAACATAGCCGTTCTCATCCGCCCATTCCTCCATGCGGTCACAAGCTGCTTGGTGACTTGAGCCGGCAAACGCATTTAGAACCGGCTCCCAGGTGGCACCCATCTCCGGAAACTTCATGCTGTCATCTGCATCAGCGCTATCTTCCTCATCGGAGCACGCTTCATATGGGTCTTCTTCAAGGACCTCCGATGGTGCCGGGGACAAGGGAAGGGGACTGTAGTTGATCTCAGATGATGTGTCTGACATGGTGTGACACTAATCTGTGTCTTCTGTGTCTGAAAAATAGTAGAACAGATGCGCTTGATGCTGGCATTTATAAAAATACGCTGTTCAGCCACAGCAATCAATTAAATCAGAAAATCAATTCCATTTTTTCCCCCATTTTCAGTTAATTCAAGCGCGTGCGCAATGTGGGCAGATCCTTTAGTCCTACGCGTAGTCTTAAGCCGTAGTCCTGCATAGCCATTCCCGCTCAGTGCGCACTACAAAACTATAGCGCGCAGCATAGCGCGCGCTATAGCTCGGGGTCTTGGGTTTGTAACCCCATGTCCTAATAAGCAGGGCAAAAACGCCTATTTTTCTAAAGTTTCAGATTCTTCCGGCACCGCATCTGACGCTGTTAATGTCACGGAAGATTGCAAACATTTTGGGCCCCCACTATGGGTGGTCCCTGTGGAAGAACGAGGACCTTTTGGCGGACCTAGTTGAGTTTTTTTGCTCAGGGTCTGCCGTCCAACGGTCTTTGTGGGCCAGGTTGGAAAAAAGGGTCCCCGTGTCTGAAGCAGAGAAGAAGCGTCGCAGGACCGAGGCTGCCAACGCCGTCACACCCCTGTCGGTGGTGGACTTGGTCCTGCTCCTGAAGATTCCAAGAAGAAGGTATTACTGCGCGCGCTTTGCATGTGACATTGCGCGCACTTCCGCTCATAGCACGCGCTTCGTTGACTTCTGCGCGTGCTACGTTCTTATGCTGCGCGCGCTATTTTCCTCAGGTACAAAGATTTGATTACTTGGACGAGAAGTAAGGTCCCCACACACCTTTTTTCTCTCCCCTCCTATGCTAGTTTCGCCACAGAATGGAACCAGCTTGCAAGTAGGCAGCATTTAGAGGTTGCCGTGCACACAGATGGGGTCACAGTCTTTTCGCAGTGGCCGCTGCAGCACTTTTTTGACTATATATTTTCCTTTGATTCCATTGTTTCTAACCTCCAATACCCCAGGGAGTGCCAAGGAGAGCTGTGGATCATTGTGAGGGGGGATGGGTTGCCTTGTGGGGGGGAATCGTGGTGCCAGATGTCCATTTCCTTTGCCAACCATGGTCACTTTGCAAGGACGTTGTCCTACCACTGGACTGTTAACGTCGCCCTTTGTGGTGAGAAGTCCACCTCTGTGTTGTCCCAGGTCTGGGCTAACAATCTTGCCTTTCTGCAGAGTGCTCTTGACAGTGGTGTGGTTCCCATCCGGGGTGCATCCAGACGCTGTAGGATTTTCTGCGGTGGGGATAGCCCTTGGCTGCGTCGGTTGTCGGGTGTCACTACACATTGGATGGCAGGTAGTCTGTTCACTTACATGACGTGGTGCAAGTCCAGTGCAACGTGGTTGCAAAAGGATGTGGATAGAACCACCGAGCGAGATGAGCAGTTGCTAGGGCTTATTGCACCTGGGGCCAAGTGCAGGCCCATGGATATATTTGGTGCTGTCCAGAGCAGGTTGTTGAAGGTGCCTCTGAGGCGGCGTCACCTTATACCATGTGTTTTGCACCTTCTGATTTTTGTAGGGAGGCAGGTCACTCACTGCCTTGGTACGCAGATTGGCCAAGTCTGTGCGTCCCAGTACTAGGGTCTCTGTTCAGGCTATTCTTCACAGGTCTGGTTGTCACATAGCACTACAAGGGACGGCAGAGCCAGATGGGGAAGAGACTTGGTGCCTTCTAAAGGTTTGGGAGGACCTGGCCCCCCTCCTTGGGGGTGACATGAGAATGCACACAGCAGTGGTTGCCATGTACATGCTACTGGGGGACATGTATGGCACAATGTTTGAAGAGGGTGCATTGCAGGCTCCAGAGGGTGCCCAGGCTTTCCAGAGGTGGGTTTGTCCAGCAATAAGATCACCTTATATAAACTGGATGTTGCACGATGCAACAGTAACTATTCAGGCCATAAGACCCTATGGCCTAGGAATGTTTTCGGGTGATCTTTTGGAAGGGAGCAACAGGGTGGTGAAGGACATTTGGTCCTCTTTTTGTGATAGAGGTGGGGGGGCAGGAACCCTGGTGTCGCGCCGCATGAGGATTCTCAGGCAGGTTAATGAGCGTCTGTTCCTGTACTTTGAAGTACCAAGGTGGAATGGCAACTCCAGAAGCAACCTGTGCAATGCACAAAAATTGGCTGACGAGGTTCGGGCATATTTTGCGGATGAGGAACTGTGGTAGCGCGCGCTATTTGCTTTTTAGCGCGGGCTACATGTTATCTAGTGCGCGCAATGATCACTATCGCGCGCGCTATGCTGTTTTCAAGCGCCGGAACCCTTGAAATCGCGATATATAGTCGGAAGTAGCGTGCTATGACTACGCACTTAAAGCGTTTGGAATGCATTGATTGGAATTTGGAATGCATTGATTTGTTCCTTTTCGTCCGTTTGTTTTGGTGATTTCGATTTTTTTGTTACTGCAGTTTCCTTTTTGTATTACTGCTGGATCAGGGGTACTTTAATGTAACCCTCTTGCCCATGCTGCCCGTTGGCTGGGGGTATCCGCCTCCTGCAGCACCGCCAACAACTGCTGCAGGGGCCACAGGAGCAGGTGCGACACCGCAACCACCGCCACATGCAGCTGTACAACCGGGACTGCTGCAGCCGTCGACGACGCCGTGGAGCATGCAGCCACAGGTACTTGCCGTGCGCACTACTGTTTCCGTTGCGCGCACTACTGTTTCCGTTGCGCGTGCTACGCTCTTATTGTGCGTGCTAGCTGTCTCGTTGTGCGCACTACACACGTCCTGGTTGTGCGTGCTTTGTCCTGTTTTCCGCAGACGCTGTCCCAGCAGCTGACCCAGTTCTCCCCAACTCAGCCTCTGTGGCCCGCGCCGCAGTCCCCGTTACGAGGTGCCTCACAGCAGCTGTCTCCCATGCTGTTCCCCGGTGGGTCGCCCACCTTGGGCTCCCCAGTGCGCGGCAGTCTTCCAGTGGGCCAAGTGCAACAAGTGCTCTTCGGCCCACTGCCAGTGCAGCAGCAGCAGCAAATGCAGCAGCAGCAAGGGTGGGGTGGGGTCACGTTCGGACCCACACGCCTCCGGGTGCCACCGCAGAGACGGTCCACCACTTCTACTTCAACAAGGACCCACCGAGCTTCATCAACGCGACCGACGCGGGGGCAATGGCCTTCAAGAACGAGTGCGCCTCGGTGAGAAGTGCGGGTGCCAGTTTGATGCGGGGGTCAGCCAAAAGAGGAGCCAGTGCCGCAAGGGCATTTGCAACCGGCGCCAAAGTCAAAACCACGGCGGTCAAGGACGAGGAGCAGCCGCAGCAGCAGCAAGTGCAGCAGCAGCAGCTCCAACAGCAGGCAGCCGTGCAGCAGGCAACACTGCAGCTGCTCCAGCAGCAGCAGCGGGTGCAGATGGCCCAGCAACAGCAGCAACAACAACAACAACTGGCACAGCCACAGGTACGCGCTATGTTTGCCATTCCGCGCACTTTCGACATTGTTGCGCGCGCTTCATTTGTTGTAGCACGCGCGATTTGATTGTTTGCGCGCTACGGCCCTACCTTCTGTCTCATTGTCACGTAGGTGGGCAGCTTCGAGCAGCTTCTGTGCCTGGGATCCCGCAGAGGGCCGTTGATGATCAGCGTGCCCGCGGACATTGCCGGGCAGTCCAAGCATGCGGCCGATTGGCTTGACGGACGGAAGGAGCAAGGCCCCTCCCCGGTGCTGGCCCGGGCTAAGCGGCAGCTGGAGGAGCTGGAGGTGGACTGGGCCGACGCCTTTGCCGTGCCGGAGACGGAATCCGTGACAGTCCCAAGGCCCAAGAAGAAGCGTACCGAGGAGCCAGCAGCCACCAGCCACCTACCACCAGCCATCTCCGCCTCCCACACCGCTAAGCCCCCCCACCCGCCTGGAAAGGTCCTTGCCCAGAAGACTGCCGACCAGCAGCTGATGGCACAGGCGGCACACAGAGTCCAACGTCAGGCGGAACAGGCCAAGAAGAAAGCGGACGAAGCAAAGAAGAAGAAGAAGGAAGAGGACGAAAAGAGGAAGAAGAGGGAGAAGGATGAGGAGGAAAAGAGGAAGAAGAAGGAGAGGGAGAAGAAGGAGAAGGAAGAGGAGGAGAAGAGACGGAAGAAAGCAGAGGAGGAGAAAGCAGAAAAGGTAATGCAGCGCGCGCTATCGTCGTCATTGCACGTGCTATGCATTTCGTCGCGCGTGCTATGTTCCGTATTGCGCGTGCTATGCCTGTGCTATGCCTCCGCGCTACTCTTTCCAGGCAAGCAAGACGGCACCGCAGCAGGCACCCCAGCCGCAGCTCGCATCACAGCCAGCACCGAACCAGCCACAAGAACAAGGAGGTCCGTGCGGTTCCACCCCACCCAGTACGGCTCCCAAGGCCAAGCAGCAGAGCAGAGCCGACGCGGACAAGGAGGCAACAGATGAGCTCATGCAGCGCCGAGATTGGTCCTACAAAGACGGCTACAAGCCTCGGTGGATCATCTACTGCACCACTGCGATCGCGCCGATGATTGTGGAGGGAGCCGAAATCAAGCCAGCAGGCGCCAGGAGGGCCCCTCAGGACCAGGTGGCCGTCATCATCCCCGACGATCAGTGGAGCCCCAGCCAACAAAGGGAGGAGGAGGAGGAAGAGGACGACTGGTCGGAGTTCATGCCCAGCTGCCAGGTGTTCTCCGCCAAAAGCAAAGCGTATGAGGAGTTGGGCAATTGGCAGTCGTGGTGGGAGACGTACGAGGCCGATGAGATTGGGGACCTCTGCCCCGACCCAAAGACCATGAGGATGTCCCCGTCCAAGCCACCAACCCCAAAGAAGAAGAAGCCCCAAGGAGACCCACCAGCCCAGCCACCAGCCCCCCCACAAGGAGACAAGGGACCTGCCGAAGCTGCAGCACCAGCAGAAGCACCAGCAGCAGCTGCACAACAAGAAGAGGCACCAGCCCCAGCAGCAGCAGCAGCACAAGAAGACGACGCACCAGCCCCACCACAACAAGAAGAGGCACCAGCGGCCACGCCACAAGAAGGAGAAGGAGTAGCCCCGAAAGAAGAAGAGGCACCAGAAGGAGCAACCCCAGAAGGCGACCCAAGCCCACAAGAAGAAGGGGATGCAGCCCCAGCTGCCACTGGGGCAGAAGACCACAAAGAAGGGGATGCAGCCCCAGCTGCCACTGGGGCAGAAGACCACAGACCCGAATGGGAGAAGGAGTGGGAGGCCGAAGTGGTGGTCCAAACCATTAAGGATATCACTGAATGACAGCGCGCGCTACACCTGGTATAGCGCGCGCCATAAGGCTCCTAGCGCGCGCTGTAAATATGTTGCGCGCGCTACACTGTTTTCGTCCGTGAGGACCTGTACTGTTGCACACTTTTCAGACCTTTCAGACAGTGTTTTTGCATGTGTCTTGGGTTAAATGAGCAACAAGGAATGTTTTTGAAAAGCAAGGGGTTTTTGAGAAACGCAGGACACTGGAAAAAGCATGGTTTTGAAACATTTTCCGGTTTTGAAAAATTTGAAAAACGGGACAATATAGCGCGGTAGAGCGCGCGCAATAGGCGCGCTATAAAGGCCGTATTTTTCAAAATTTGCGCGCACTATGGAAAAAATGCAACATTTCGCGCACGCAGGGGGGGGGTCTCGCACGTTGAGACCTCCCCACGCAAACAATGTGGCGTCGGAGGCCAAATGTTTTTGCGGTTGTTGGTTGCTTGTCACAAACTTGCGACCCGGCCAAGAATGTAGCAAACCTGTGATGGTGCGCACTTGATTTTTCAACTCGATTGGCACTACGCCTGGCGTGTCCCAACCGACATCGTCGACTCTTCGCACGAACTGCACGAGTAAATCGGTGAATGCGCAGAGCGCCGGCATGGCTGGGAGTAGAGACCGAAAACGGCCTAAAATGGCCGCCATCTTGCGGGGCGTCATGACGGTTGAAACCAAAACCTTTCGTGCTTCCTTCCTGTAGCCCTTGCGCTTGCAAGCGGGAACCAATAGTTCTCCTTTTGCGAAATCCACAACGAAGCCTAGGGCGTCTATAACTTGGGATGGTTCTAGCACGGATTTGGGAAAATTGATGGTCACTCCACTGGCTTCCAAGTCTCTCAATACCAGAGGGCGCACGCGGAGCAAGTAACGGCACGACGGGCCTAAGATTATGATGTCGTCTAGATATATAAAGACCACGATCCCCAACGCTCTCCACTTGCTTGAGAACGTTTTCATTAGCTGTGTCCAATAATACGGGATGTAATGGAGCCCGAAGCACGCGGACTCGCATTGGAACACGTTGGGTCCTATTTGAAAATTGAAATACCTTCTTAGCTCGGGGCTGAGCGCAAGGTGAAAAAAGGTGTGCTTTAAGTCTATCTTGAGTGCCCAGTGACCTTTTACCAAATAAGGAAAGATTTTTCCCCAATTGGGCAAACAAAAATAAGGCGGCGGACGCAACCTTGCGTTGATATCCACGCACGCACTTATGAACCGGGGTTTTGGTTTGTAGATCATGAACCATGGAACAAAATGCATCCCTGAGTGAAGGTTCGCGCGGCGAACTGCTTTGACCTCTAGATATTCTTGCATGATTGCCAACGCGTCTTGAATTTCTTCTGTAGCGTGAGCGTGAAAAAGTCGGCGAGGGCGTGGGGGTGGCAATATCCAATCGGCGGGTAACCCGTGTTTGATCAAAGAAACAACGAGCGGAGAGGCGTGTTGTTCCCACCATTGCAACCGGTTTCGTAACCGCATATATAGAGGGACTTGCGAGTCATTGAGAACTTTGGCCTCTTGGACCGGAGTGGGCGGAAGGCGTGGAGGATTGAGGGTAAGAGGAATAAGAACCTCGTTCGTAGCCTCGGCCGTAGGACTTGCCTTCGGGAAAATTGCCCCATGATTGAAATCCTTTGCCTTTTCCTCTTGATCCTTTGGAAGATCCTTTGGAAGAAAGACGGTTGATCTTAGCCGCTAGATTAGCATTTGCAAGTTCTTCCTTAGTGAAAAGTTGGTTAGAGTGTGCGACACTACCTTTAACGGATTGAGTCTTGCGAAAGTCACACAATGACTGGTCTAACTCTGCAAGTAAGTGAAAAACATGTAATAAAGAAACATATGAATCCTCGCCACCTTCGGAAATGGACAAGTGTCCTAACATACGCAATGCATGCAAAAGCTTTTGCTGCCAACTCTTAACGGATTTATCCAAGAATCCTTTACCATCGGCGTTGTGATTATTGTCGTACGCTTTTCTTGGAATTTGTGCCACGATTGGCAATTCTTCTATAAGACCTTTCGTAGGTCAAATCTCTCTCCATCGGGGTCCCGGGAACGATTCCATGCCTCTTCAAACCAAAGTGGCAACTCAATTGTAGGTGAATCATACGGCAAGGTGACAACTTCATCCTCATCGTTATTGACATCATTTAATTCATCTCCCGCCTTGGGTTGATTGACCATCTTGGTACCGCCGTTTGCGCGCGTAGCTAAATTGAACTCTGCTTCCGCCAAAGTGTCCGCCAAAGTCACCACCGAATCTACGTTCCAGACCAATGACAACGCGTACAAAAAGGTGTCTCGGTAAGGCTGACTATCACCATGAACCATAGCCTTGCCGCTAAGTTGATGCATGAGCAACGCCAATTTGTTGACCTTCAAAGACGGCTTCCAGTGTTGTAACGCGGTGTTGAGGAGCTCTCTACAACGTTCCAAACCAATAGGGGCAATGGACGCCCACAATTCAGGGCGTTCGAATAAATGGTCCGAGGCGAGCGAAAATTTGGGCCCCAATACTTCGTGAAGGTCTGAAACCAAGGAATCCACGTCGATAAATTGATGATTCTCCATAATTGTTGAAGTTGACTACAATTCAGAACAAACGGGACTGCGACCGCCAGCCGCCGGCAAAGAAAAGAGTAACCGACAAACACGCCGGCAGAGAAGAGTGGTCCTCACTTGGGTCAAGGGGCTCGAGCGCAGTACCGATCGCAAATGCCGGCGACTGCAAAATGCACGGGAATGGCTATGCAGGACTCTTTCCATTATTTTCAGACTGGTCGTCGTCGTGTCCAGGCGCGGGCCTGGCGGCGGCGCGCGTGTGCGCATCGCAGAAAAGAATTTATGCTACAAGGCGGCATTTTTTTCTCTCATTACACAGATGTATGCGCATTTTTGAGGCGCATCGATCGGTGTGAAGTACGGTTGCATCTTCGCCGATTCTGGCTGTTCAGTTGGCCGAGCGGGCGCTAACCGCCTGTAACTACTTCCAGAACCACCTGTTAGCGCTATCCGTCGATGTTATCGGAAGCGCCAGCGCCGGCGGTGCACAGCATGGCACATGTGTCAGTCAATTTTTGCACTTCCCCCCAGGGTTTCCTCTATGTCCCGAGCGGCTTAGAGCGAACTTCCTGCCGGCATTGCATCACTGGTGCAATACCCCTCTGTCCGGTTTACTCATTGCTCTTCGCAGGTACTCGTGTCTGCAAGCAGCTTCAATCCCTTGGACTGTAGCCCCTACAGTGAAGTGGAGTGTCTGTGGCATCCCACGGACTACTCTCTGTCGCCGTCCCCGGCACCTCAGTCGCCATCCCCGGCATCGCCCGCAAGGTTGCCATCCCCGGCAGCATCCTCCGCGCATGTTCTTGTGGTGGCTGATAGCCCTTCGCCACAGCGGGCGCCCTCACCGGTGCCTTCTGTGGAGGAGAGCTTGAGGCCTCCTAAGGATACCAACGGGAACTTGCGCAATTTGCTGCAGCCCCTGCGCAACCCAACCAAGGCATCACATGCCACAGCTCCTCCGGCTGTCTCCCCTGCGGCCCCACCGAACCCTTTAGAGGGGGACCCCTGGGCACCTCTTCGGGCCTGGGCGGCACTTCCCCGCAACCCCCATACCTTTCAACCGCGAAGTATTGGAAAGGGCTCGCGCATACCGCGAAGCCCTTCGTGCAGCCGAAGCCCAACACCGACCACCTCCTCCCGAGCGACGCCTCGAAAAGGTTGAACCTCGGGGACCCCGAGGCCCAAACGCAGTTCAGAGGGTTCGCAAGCTCATGAAGCCTCAACGTAAGGTACGCTAACCTTTGACCAAGAAAAAAAAAAAAAGAGGTTCTATCTCATATTGCTTTTTGTCCTCTCTTTCAGGAACAAGAACGGCGGTTCCCAACACGTCCTCCGGGAAACTTCACCACGGACTTGGAGGATGCGAGGGCCAACCTGGCCATAGCCGTGCGAGGCTTCGTCCGAGACGGAGCACGTGCGCTGCTGCAGCAACAAGCGCGGATGAAGAAGCATCAAGAGCGGCAAGCACGCAAGCGAATGGAGAAGGAAAGGAAGAAGATAGGCGAGCGTGCAAGAAAGGCGGCCGCGAAGAAATGAGAAGTTCTCCCGAGTAGCTGCAAACGGTGTTTTTCAACACCACCAGCGAAACACAATCCAATGAATTTCCTGCACCTCCTGCTTTCTAGGGAAGATATGACGGATTCCGAATCAGATTCACCAGCCATCCATCAACTGCAAGGCTTGCGCTTCTTCTATGGCTTTGAAGACAGGCATAGAAGTTCATTGTGAAAAACACATTCGTGTCTATCCGGTTTCCTTTTTGTTTTTCAGATCAATGTCATTGCGATCTGTAGCGAAAAAGCACAAAGTGGCACACTGTTGGCTACAAACCATGGACAGAATGCTTGCGAAGAGTCATAAAGAAGGAGAAGTTTTGGGAAATGGCACCCTTTGCGACCAAGGCATCACCGTGCGAAGATCTAAGAAGCTGAATTATTCCCATGGTCGGATGTATGCATGGTGTGGACACACAGAGCATGATTCCTTTGTATGGTTGGAGCCTCCGAGTCATCTACCACGCCAATGGGAAAAGTGTGCATGTGATGATGCAATGGAGTGTCGTGAAGAAAATGGCCACCCTTTGTTCAAATGTTGGCGGAGAAATGGATGTGGTGCCGTCCGACAAGTTTCTTATGACCCCTTTGTTGATCACTCCGAGTGTGTCCCATGCAAGTTGACGAGGCCAACGGCAAATTCTTACATCGGGCCGTATGATGTGACCGACACGAGTTCCCAAGCCTCCGCATGCTCAACACCAAGACATCGTCCTCATGGTGGCTTTGTTCATTCTCCTCACCGTGGTCAACGTTTGTGGGAAGATTCGGTGGATGTTGGTGAGACCTTTGAAACAAGCACTGGTGGACTTCTTCCCATCACTTCGTGCCAAGGTACCGGGGCGTATCATCTCATTACGTACAACAATGTCAAGGCCAAGGCGACGTCGGGTGCCATTATGCTTGAAAGCGTTCCAACTTTTGAACTTTTGGATGGTAAGGGCTCTGTGGAAGTCAATGACTTTGGTGTCAGATCTAAGAAGTGTCGCACAATTCGATTAGCCCAAGGGATCAATGTGCCCAAGATTACTAAATCCGCATTTGACGACCATTGTGTAGAATATCATTTGCCGTTTCTAACCGAGACCGAATAGGAACCTTGATATCAGCTTCTTTGATTTACATACGTATTGTCTTGTGGATTGTTGATTTGTTGCTCCTTGCTTTTCATTGCTTTGTTTTGTCTGATAGGTATGGGATTGGACCATGTTTACCAATGTGCCAACATTGCTATAGTGCTTGGTGCTATGTATGGCATCGGAGACTCGTGAACAACAAGTGTCACACCATGATAACCAATCAGTGATGATGGTGATGGATACAATGTGGAAGAAGTATTTGCATCATATCATGGTGTTTTTGAACACCTCTCCGCTGTTGCGGATACTCTTTGTATGCACTAATTTCACCATTTGCACATTTGTTGTTCCTTCCAATGTAAGAGGCTTGCTTTTTTGTTTAGGAAAGTACCACACAATGTCAACCACACTTCATTGCTATATCAAAGAGGCTTGACTAACTTCCTTGCATCATTGTTGCGGTACACCTGTGTTGCACACAACATGTGATATTGACCACGTCAACCTAAAGCACAAATGCAAAGTTGGGAACCCAAACCTTAAAGCGAGCATGTAAAAGCCATCATGTATCATTTAAATTTTAGTAAAGCGTATGCGGTAACTGTATCCGTAAAAGTAATTGTATTTGCAACCACTATTGCAAAATGTAGCCATGGGTGAGTGTAGCCATGAAGGTAAAATGTGGCACCGAGCGTGGCCATGAGTGTAAACTGTAGACATGGATGTAGCCGTTGGTGTGAAATGTAGCCCTACGTGTAGTCCCATGTGTAAATGCTATCCTGTAAAAGGTATCATGTAAAGGGTATGCTGTAAAAGTAATTGTTAAAGTAACTGTACCTACCACCATGAGTGCAAAATGTACCCATGGGTGATTGTAGCCATGAGTGTAATATGTAGCACTCAGTGTAGCCATGAGCGTAAAATGTAACCATGACCTAAGGCATAAGTGGGCGTAGGCATGAGTGTAAGATGTAGCCATGACTGTAGCCATGAGTGCAAAATGTAGCCATACATGTAACAAGGTGTAAAATGGAGCCATCAGCGTAAAATGTAGCCATGGGTGTAGCCATGAGTTTTGAATGTAACCTTGAGAGTAGCGGTGCGCATAAAATGTAGCCCGGAGTGTGGCCATGAGAGCAAAAGGTAGCCATGAGTATAGCCGTGAATGTAAAATGTTGCCATCAGTGTGCGATTAGTGTAGAATTAAAATTAAAATCTAAATGTAGCCATGAACTTAAACGCTGAAGCCAACAACATCTATCAGAAAAAATTGGATGCTAGCACCAAATTTTCTACCCGCGCATTTGCGCGGGCTAAAGGCTAGTACAGCTTAGGACTAAGCGTAGGACTAAAGGATCTGCCCACATTGCGCACGCGCGTCCACAGTCAAATTTTGACAGAACTGAAAACCTTTTTGTTTTTTCATAGTACATTTCTGACAGGGGCAACAGATGCATCGCGTGCCAGGTTAAGGGATGTGCATTTTCTGGCGCTCTGTGGCTCTTCATTTCGCAAAACTATGTCTGCCAAAGCCACTGCCACTGCTGCTTGGGACTGGAAGAACCCCGAGGCCGCAGACCAGGCCCCGGGTCCCCACCCAATCAGCGCACCCATCCAAGTACCCCCCTCGCCGCCCCACGACCCTCATGTGCTGCCCCCGAAAGGATTTAAGAAGCCATGGAAGGGAAAAGTTGGGAAGGGAGGCAAGGAAATCGAGTTGCCGGAGAAGGCGTACGAGAAGGATGCAGAGACTCCCACGGAATATTGGTGGGCCCACCCGGATGGTATGTGGTTGCAAACATTTTGGATTTGGTTGTTGGAAGGGGGGGGCACCCTGCGAAGCATAACTACATCATCACTCCCCTCTTCATGAATCGGTTTGTTAGCAAAAGGCATTGGGGGGTAAGCGGGGACGAAGGGGGGTACAAACGGGGGGGTGACGTACACTTGTGGTGGGGGTACGGAGGGGGGTGGGACGTCGGGCTCCGCGGTGTTCTTCTTTTTCTTCTTTCCGGCCGGAAGCCATCTCCGATGCCTTTCGTTTTTGTTCTTTGGTGGGTGGCTTTGCTGGATTGTCCGCTTTAAGGTCACCCAATGGTTTCCTTTGCGTGTCAATCCACGTCCGCAAAGTATATCTAGCATCTTCAAAGCGTTCCTGCGAAACAATCGCCACATCCACAAACTCCCTGGCCAAGGCACTTAATTGGAACCGGTTCCTTCTTCTTTGGACCTCCTCCTGGCGCACTAGTAGTGCCGCCTCAGCCTCCCCCTCGGGAACGATGCCTTCCACACTCGGTGCCTCCACGGGACAAGGACCGACACGCTCATGGTTGTGGTAAAGGTTCCCAACCACGTTCCGGGACATAAGCTCCAACTCCTCATGCATGGGAGGGTCCTCCAAGAAATATTGGGAATGCACAAGGCCCAAGTGGAAAGCGGCGAATGCGTCGTGCCGCAATACCCGCCAAAAATGCCTACAGGGCATCGCAAGCATGGTAGGAAATGCAAAAGTGCACACCAGGTCACGGTACAAGGTGTAGGTGGTAGATCCAACAGAGGTCTGGACCGGCCCCGAGAGTTGAACATAGTGAGCTACATTGGTTCCCTGTCTGGAAACTTCAAAGATGGCTGCATTAGGCGCGGGGGTCACCATTCTGGGGGGGAGATCGTACTCCAAAAGATCCTCCACCCCCTTTGTGGGGTCAGGACAGTTGTCCAAGGCGGGAGGGGCCAGAGCCTCGTATGGGTGGTCTGGCAGCCTCTTCATGTCGTACCCAAAGGAAAGGAGCATCTAATGGGCTGCCTCATCCCTTCCCCATGTGGTCAGCCAGTCCCTCATTGCCTCATACGGCATTGGAAAAATTTGCTGGGCCGTCTCATGCCGGGAGCGAAAGGAGCCCGTTGTCACGCGTGTGTCCGGACGCTCCCATTTCAAAATCAGCTCCCCCACAATGACCATGAGTGCGTCAAAAACGTCATTCAGCTTTTTCCGCTTGGTTAGGCGGCCCTCCTTTGCCCACCTATGGATGCCCTCCACCCGTTGTGTGGACACAATCCCACGTGTGAACACACCCACCTAAAAACAGCGTGCCCAGCGTCGCACCTTGTCCCCCCCCCACGTAGCACTCAAATATGTATGTCCACTTTCAGGTTCTTGGCCACGTTCTTGGCAATGTGCCAGTAACACCAGAAGTGCTTGGCGTTGCGGAAAACGGTGGCAACGGCCCCCGAAGCCTTCACACATGCATCCGTGAACATGACCACGGGCGCGATGCCCACTGCCGCCAACCAGTGGGTAAACTGGTACTCAAACTCGCGAGTTTTTTTGCCCACGACAGTGGCTTGACCCATGAGCACTGACTACCCATAGTTGTTGACCCTCACGAAGAGGCCAATGTTCAGGTTATACCTATTACTTTGATAGGTATTATCATGGAGGATTAGATACGGGAAGCGCCGGGCAATAGCAATTTGCTCGACGCTCATCCAGAAGACTTGGGATAGTTTCCCAATGTCATCCTTCACCACATGGGTGTACCACCCATGTTCGCCCTTTTCCTCAAGGCGGTTGACCAACTCATGGGCATCCAGCGCTGAGGAGTACCCTTTGGCATCATAAATATTTTTCACCTGTTTTGCGGTGATCTCGACACCGCGGTTCCGCATGAAATGTACCACATTGCGGGGGGGCATGAAGGCTTGTCCCAAGTTCATGATTAAATCGGCATCCTCACGGGACAAATTCAGACCATGGACAGGACACCATCTACCAGTTGGAGATGGAGCTGGGGAGGACGGGGATCAGCGGGGGGCAGGCGGAGCAGAGCAGTGCAGCGGTGCAGGGCAGTTGTGGGGGAGACGTAGAGGCCGGCAACGGCAAGCAGGGGAAAGGAGCGTGGCAACAAGGGCTACAGGGGAAGGGACAGGGGAGGGCGGGACTCCACGGAGTAGGCGGCAAGGGACGCGGGGCGATGTGGTGACAAGGCAAGGGGCAGGGGAAGGGGAGTGGCCTTGGGTACATGGGCTCGCCGGTGTTCCCAGGGACGGGATTGGGATTGTCGGGAGGTGTAGTCCCGCCAGCCGTCCCACCAATCGTCCCACCATTCCCGCTGCCGCCATACCTGGCGATGGGATGATGTACCCGCCCCTGCCGGCGTACCCGGGCATGCAGCCGCAGGCGCACATGCAGCAGTACCAGCGGGCCGGTCGGACAGCGTTGGGGGCGCAGGAAGGGAAGGGAGAAGAGCACAGGAGTGCATGGGAGACATTAGGGGAGGCAGAGAGGAGCCTGCGGGAGAGGGAGGCCAGGGTCAAGGGTGAGGTGGGAGCGGCGGAGGAGGGGAGGACGGAAGGGACCGACAGGCCGCAGGGAGGGGAAGCACAGGCAGTGGAGGAGCTGCAGAGGGCGTGGGCGGACCTTCGGAGAAGGCAGGAGGGGGTTGAGAGGGCGGAACGGGAGGGAGGACGACAAGAGGAGGGTAGGGGGCGGAAGGATGCCCCGCTGGTGCCGTTCCGACAGCCGGCTATCCCACCGGAGCAGGAGGGAGAGATGCAGGAGAGGGCATGGGGGCGGATCAGGGGGGAGGCGGCGAGGCTGACGGACAGGGACAGGGAGGTGGCGGCACGGGAGCGCAGGGTGCGGGAGGAGGAGGAGGCGGTGGCCCGGTGGGCCCACCGGGTCCTCCCGGATCCGGAAGGGGGTCACCCCCTCCACGTATGTGGAGGGGCGGTTGCCGTCAGGGAAAAGGGCCACGGAGGAGGACGAGGAGGCAGGGCAGGAAAGGGGGAAGCGGCGCGGGGGGGAGGAGCGAGGGGCAGGGCTAGGCGGAGGGGGCACCGCGGCCGGCCAGCCCCAGTCCAGAGCCGACGCCGATGGACTGGGACTCGGAGTCCCCGCCGCCGCGGCAGTATGCGCCGCCGCCGGTGCGAAGGGGACCCGGGAAGGTCGCGGGATGGACGGAGGGGGACGTGGCGGAGCTGGCCCGCTACGTGCAGTGGGCGGGGAAGACGAGGGGAAGGCGAGAGAAGAGGGGGCCCCGCCCCTTCAGTGACCTGGTCAGCAGGGCAGGGAGGCCCAGCGAAAGGGGGCCGGAGATGGATGAGGGGCGTCGGAGGAGGATGCTTGGAGCGGCGCTCCCCGAGGTGCGCCAGGACTGTCCCCAGGAGAAAGGGAAGAAGCCCAGGGTTCAGATGCTGCGAGAGCTATTGTAGCGGGAGGGGCGGTACGGTTGCGACGCGTAGGGCCGGGCAGGAGCAGGAACGGGAAGCGCTAGTAGCAGGGGGCCAGGGGCGTGCGGAGGGACGGGCAGATGGGATGCGGGGAGGCGGACGCGGGGGGTCGGCGGAGGTGGAGGAGGGTGAGGAGGGGATCTGACAGACACGAGGAGAGGAGGAGGAGAGCGGAGAGGAGCAGGTGCGCAGGGGAGAGCAGGGACACGGCTGAAAGTGGAGGGGGATGTGGTGATGGCGGACGCGGACGAGAACCCCACGCGGAGAGCACAGGGCCAGCGGCGGGGGAGAGGGGAGATGGGGCGGCGGAGTACGGGGGCGCAGGCGAGTGCGGAGGAAGCAACCGGGCAGTGGGACGCGAGACGTATCGTGGGTACGGCGAGCGGTGTGGGGCAGAACGAGAAGCAGACGGGAAGCAGTATCGGAATGTGGTACAGTGACTGAGCAGAGCGCAAGGTCGTGACTGGCGGGAACGGCCGGCGAAGGCGTGGAGCAGCGCTGTGCCCTTCGGGTGCAGCACGGCGCCAGGGCTCTGACTTGCAGGAGAGGCGAACGGGCAGACGCATCCAATATTCCGACAAGTTGGTGCCAGGGTCTTGGCTAATGGTGTGATCGGAGAGATTGCTGGGATGGGCAGGTGGCAGTGCAGGTGTACTCGAGTCCGCTGCAGTGGAGCCACGTCACGGTGGCGCCCTAGTCGACTGGCAGCCGGGGTGTGCGGGCTATCCGCCGACTTGGTACATGGCGGCAAAGCTCTCTGCATGACAGGATGGTGCTGCATTGAAAACATTGAGCTTACGTGCGCCCTGCTCTGAGGGGTTGACCACGCCAGGCCTTGGTGGCCACCGGCGCCATGGGACACCTGCGAGGTGCAACGGAGTGTGAACCTTTGTCTATGCGGCTGGGCTCCACAGTGCAAATGCAGCGACGGGAGTTCGACAAGCCTCTCCCAGGAGTTCTCTCTGTGTTCCTTCGGGACATGCGGTGGCTCATGGTGCGTAGGCAACCAACGGCCATGCCAGACCTCGGGCAGGGCCACGGTCCAGTCCACAGATACACCCCCCCCCGACCCCACACAGGGCGCCAGGCAACCGGGATGGGGTGAGAGGCGGGGACCGAGGGAGCACTAGGGTGGGGGAGACCCCAGGGAAAAGGGTAGGGGCGAGGGGGAGGGGCAGGGGTAGAGCACGCGGGTGGCACACATAAGTGACAGCGCGGCACAGACAGGGAGGGCAGACGTACAGGCAGGGTCGACAGCGAGAAGGAGAATGAAAGGGGAGACAGGCGAGAGAGGGGGCGCAGGGCAGCGGGACAGGGGTAGCATGGAGAAGAGCAGGGGGCACACGCAGGGCGCGCGGGAGCAGCGGTGAGCGCGAAGACGGAACACAAAAAAAAACAGCAGGACAGGCGGACACACAGGAAGGGCACAAAGAGGAGGCAGGACACGGGAGGTGGGGCAAACAGGGGGCCAACAAGGGCGCAAAGGAACACAATGTCTCTCACAGAGAAGCACCATGCCGATGACCCGCATAGAGCCGTACCGGCCGCCCCGCCCGACCATCAGGGAACTGATGGAGGGGCGGCCGGCGGGAGAGGACGACGGGGGAGTCCCCCCGAAGGGGTGTCTGGGGAGGCCGCCCAGGTCGGCTTACAGGTCGGGAGATAGGGCAGAAGCCCAGAGGCGCGTGAGGGCACGCGAGATACAACCATGGCGCGGGGACGACCAGCGGCGAGCACACGGAGCAGGAGAACAACACTAAGAGGGCGGGCAGGAGACAGCGGGGAGGGGAGGGTAGAGAGGAGGGAGAGGAGATACATGTACAACAACGCGGGCTAAAAGGCTGGGTCGCCTGGCATGACCGGGGACCGCCAAGGGCAGCGCCACAGGATGGCGGTGGGACTGGACGAGAGCACCGAACGGAACCGAGACAGATGGCGATGCAGTTGTTGTGCGTGCATGCAGGGTGGAGGGAACCAGGCAGAAAAAAGCGCGGCAAAGAAAAAAAAACGCGGACAACACCCCGCAGCACCACAAGGAGACGGGACAGAAAAGGACAAGTGGCTAGGGCCCCAGGGGACTAGGACAGCATGGGAGGCGGCACAGGAGTGAGGGGCGGGGGCGGGAGGGGAGCGACCCGTGCTAGGCGCACAAAACGGTCCCCGGATGGGTGAGGATCCAGTGGGCCCGCGCCACAGGGTTGCCCGCGGCCCGGTGGGGTATAAACACGGGATGAGGGATGGGATGGGGCCGCACAACAACCCAGGGGATTAGGCCGGGGCCGCGGCACAGGGGAAGGGGGCGGGAAGGGAGCGACCCGTGCTAGGCGCACAAAACGGTCCCCGGATGGATGAGGATCCAGTGGGCCCGCGCCACAGGGTTGCTGGCGGCCCGGTGGGGTATAAACACGGGATGAGGGATGGGATGGGGCCGCACGACACCCCAGGGGATTAGGCCGGGGCCGCAGCACAGGGGAAAGGGACGGGGGCGGGAAGGGAGCAACCCGTGCTAAGCGCACGAAGCGGTCCCCGGAAGGAAGAGGCTCCAGTGGGCCCGCGCCACAGGGTTGCAGGCAACCGGGTGGGGTATAAACACGGGATGAGGGGACAAGGGGACGGGGCGGGGAAGGGCGTGTGGCTAGAGCCACACAACGGCCCGACGGGGTAGGGAGTCCAAGGGACGCTGGGAACCGGCCGGTGCCGGGATGAGGCAAAGGGGAATGGGACATGGGATGGGCAGGGAGGCCAAAAGCGCCAAGCAACAGCCCCGTGGGATTGGGAAACCAGTCGCCATGCAGTGGTGAACCACGGGCCAACCATGGGGAACCTGACCACGGGAAGTCGGGAGAATGCCCTGAACTCCAGGACGGCCGTGAGGTGTCTGCAGGGGTGAGGGGTGACCTTGAGAACCCCGGGTCAATGGTCTGAGTACACGTAGGTTCACGCCTGAGCGGGACCAGGGGGAACGTGGAAAGGGTCGCCCCCTGGCCTCCAGCCGTGGAAGGACGACAGCCAAGTGCATCCGGGAGCCGAGTTGGTACTCCAACCCCTGAGGGATGGGGAGTGGGGGAATGTGGTTGACAGAGGGAAATGCTCCGCTGTCGGCGAGGGCTATCCACAGGAAACCCGCCTGCAGGCGCCCAATAGGCTGTGCTAGGGGGGGAAGGCCGGGAGATCCTTCAAAGGATGACCGGAAGGAGCTGAAACCGTGAGGGCAGCGACTGAAGGGAGCCTACCGCTGGTCATGCCCCAAGGGAACCTCGTTGAAGTTCTCGGCCGTGAGGTGAGACAGGGGTCGCCAGGGGAACTGATGGTGGAGAGCACTCCTTCCCGCCAGAGGGGGCCACCATGTAAAACAAACAAGGAGAAGTCAGAGGAGGCTGCGGACGCGGCCGCCCTTACTTACTTACTTACTGCACTGTGCCAATTTAAATCCGATTTAGCTCTCTGTTGCCAGCTGCTAGGAGACCTCGGGATCCCAAGACATGGTCAAACACATCGTCACTCTTCCTGTTCGTTTGTGCAAAGAGTCAGAGTTTGCTTGGAAATACTTCAAGACCAATCAGTATCCTCCCCAGCTCAGACTTCATCCATCGGGCGCTGTGGGGTAAACTTAGCAAAGAAGACAAAATACAGCCACTGACTGGGCACATCGTGGGATGTGTCATCTGTGGAGCTGATGAGGACAATTTGCACTTCGATAGGATAGGATCCGATTTCACTCCTCGCTGATTAAAGTAGCAGCTGATTGCATTGACAAGGCTTTGGGTAGTTACAGTGTCTAGCGAATTCCACTTTGTTGACTGCAATGGTGGCATTGTCGGCACTTCCGGTGAGTTGCAAAGAGACCAGGAGGTCCAAGACTCTCCTCAAGTTAGCTTCACGGGCGGCAAGCAGTTCCTCATCGGTCATACCCTCCGTGCCTGACCTAAAGATGATATCATCGACAAAAGGATTGGCGCAGTCGGCAGCGGGCTT
Organism: Eutreptiella sp. 'Long Island Sound 2002'; assembly: GCA_964036045.1. Classification (NCBI taxonomy): domain Eukaryota; phylum Euglenozoa; class Euglenophyceae; order Eutreptiales; family Eutreptiaceae; genus Eutreptiella; species Eutreptiella sp. 'Long Island Sound 2002'. Next base: position 134,139,571 of record OZ038379.1, read on the forward strand.
GAGGATGTCTTCCAAACATTTTTATATCCCATGGGCATTACCTTCCATTATACAGCCGCATCCTGCCAATGCCACGGCACGTCCTTGATGATGCGCCTTGTATTCCTTGCGCAATTCTTCCCCAACAAATTTACATACTTCGTCGGTGGTCATGCGGCGGGGCACGTGTTGCAGGTTGAGAGTGTGGCCATCTGCCGAGAATTTCTTCAAGCGCTGAACGAGTTTCCACTCACGTTCTGTGTCAACCGTCACGAGAAGTGCTTTGTGCAAGCTTTGGAACACTGTGTTAGCGGTTACATTCTTCCGGACCAACTCCTTGATTTTCCGGTGAGCCGTACTTGGTACCATCACGTTGGCAGTATACGATTTCTTCGCCCGCTTGTCTTCTTGCTTTACAATTTCTTTCCGCCACGAGGAAGGAAAGAGGCTCATGATACGACGGCATTCGTCGTTTTCATTCCAGTCTTCTGCCTTTGAGCGTTCGAAGTAGTATTCTCGCTGGAAATCCAGCTAGTCGTATAGGAAGATATGATTCCCGTTGTGTACGAGAGTGACAGCCTTCGATAGCTTGGACGCTTGTTCCGGGGCGTGGACTCTTTCTTCCCGCTCCAGCCACTTCTTGGCTCGCTTGTAGCCCTTGATCTTTCCATCGGCCAAATCTTGCAGGTATAACGTCTGCAGCGCTTTTGGGAGGCAGTAACAAAACCGATTGAAAAGATATTCCTCTCGGTCTGACCTCGCCATCCAAACACATAGTTGCAGGCCGTAAATGTCCAATGCCCGGAAGAAGTGGCCGAGAGTGAGTGGATCACCGCTGCAACGAGGAGGAACCAAATCACGGGTGTCGTCTAATTCAGCGGCTCCCCGTCGGCTGCTTGCGGATGTTCCTTTGGCTACCACGCGTAGAACGCATATCACGAAATTTTCCCCCCTTTTTGCTTTTATCATTTTTTTGTGCTTCACGGGGCTTTCGAGGGTGCCTGACGCGATGGAACTATCCGTTTAGCTCAATTCAACTTTTTTTGAGGAGAGAAGCACAATTGCCTCCTGCCTCTGCCTCTTCCTTGGTGCTACGCATGCTGCGTGTGTTGGGCGTCCTGCGCGTTCCGGTCCGGTGCCTCTGAGTCTGCCTCTGGAAGTCTTCCTACGCGTTCTACTCTTTCTGCAGGGGCTAATTGCTTCACACCTATCATCGAGCACCGGCTTTTTGTTTGTTGGTGTTTTTTTGCCATGCTTCCAACAGTGTACTCTGCCACACAGTTGCACTGGTTCCCAATGGAACTCAAATGTGCGCATTCGAATGACGATTGCCTCATGTCTATGCCTTTGCCTTGGTGCTACACTGCCCACGTGTGTTGGGTGTTTTGCGTGTTGTCATTTTTCGCTTCTGACGTTGCCTCTGGAGCCGTTGTACGCGTGCTACGTGCTCTGCAGCATGTTTTCTGCACACGATTGTTGGGCGGCTCTGCTTTTATGGTGCAGGAGCCATGCCTGAACCCTTGTACCCGTCCAGACATTCTCAATGGTTGCAGAAGGGAGGGAAGCTGGGAGAGTGGAAACATCCGATGAGACTGAAGCACGACGCCTTCGTTGTCTTTCACATTAAACAAGCCATGAGTATGTGTTTGTGTCTTCATTCTCGTCTCGCTTCCTGCCTTGCATCGCTGACCTCCTCACCCCCTTATGTCGCAGCGGGGTGGCATGCCGGACGGGTCAATAAGAAGAAGAAAGGTGCCAAGGACCGACAGGACAAACAATTTAGGTCGACTAACCTCAGAATGTATCAGGTGTACCACTTCTTAGGCGGCTCAAGTTGCATGGTCAAAAACGAAGGAAAAGGTAGGAAAATGACAGGTTTCCAAAGGCATCGCAAAATAGTTGTTTTGATGGATATTATAAAAGCTTCGCAAACAAGTATGGCGGATTAAGTATTTCTATAAGAATGTTGTGTCCCATGGGCGAGACAGGGAAAAGTATTGTTTGGTGACCATTTCTTGCGCGAGGCCTCGCGCAAAGACGTTCATTTATGTCAGATTAATGTGCTACAGCACGACGCATTAGGCAGGTTGTCGAAAAATGGAACCCTGTCGTTTTTATACACGTAACTTAGTACCATTATCAGGATTGCGTGATAGAGATGGATCTATTAACGAATAAACTGCAACAATGGCGTACCCAAGAATCTTGAAAAGTATAAATGTTCCGGAGCAAACTGCAGTTTCAAGCGCGAGGCCTCACGCATGGAACGGCGCATGAGAAACATTAAAGTTTCGGTGATCATTGCGCGAGGCCTCGCGCAATGGAGGTCAGACGCGCTCATAGAAACCAAAATTGGACAGATCCACCAACTACACAGCATGTGCGTTCCCTTGATGCGGCGCTGCTGCATGGGCGCCCATACAGGTCCCGGCGGCATCTCCGGTTTTCATACTGTGGTCACCGCTGACTTCACTGCCCAACAGCGATAGAAGCGCGCCGCAACTGGGTACCGCAATCAGGATTAACTAGTGAAATGTGGGATCACCACACAGTTGCAGTTAACCGAAAATGGTGCATGCGACAAGCGAATCACAGAATAATCAGTCGCGCGAAAACTGAGTGACAGGTTGATGTTTGAAATCAAGAAAGTTTTTCAAACAGCGATTTTTACGCAGATACAGTTACACAATTATTCTTTACAGCAACAATGCCCCTGCGAAAAGAGGTGGACCTTGAGAAGACAGTGGCCGCAGCATCCGGAGTTTTCCGCGATATCTGCTCAGAGGAACCGCCGTACCACACGGCAGAAGACCTGTGGGAAGGGCTAAAACAGGGGGACGAGGGCGCGCGATTGTTGTTTGTGTTTTTTCTGCGTGTGCGCAAAAATGACCAGACGCGTTGCAGCGTTGAAAAAGCGATTGTGGCAGAAGGGAAGAGATGGGTTGGGGTTTTGATAGAGGAGGCCTGGCGCCTATATTTGCTGATGCGCCACCGCGCAGTTCCATACCAGGGAAAACCAAAGTCAGTTGTTGCGGTAGAGGGAAGTAGGGCGCAGCGTCACATTTTAGCAAGGTCAGGTTTGGCGCGATACAGCGCACCTTCGCTGAAGGAGAGGGCCGCAGTCAGGTTACAGACTACATGGGACAGAATGTACCAACAAGTGGGTTGTGTTGTGGATGGACAACTGGTACAACAAACAGTTTACCACAAATCCTGACAAGAACGACAAAAGCCTGAACGCAACAGCGTTGGCTGTGTTGCTACTCAAGGATGCACCGCGCTACTGGCATGGTCATCCTAGCCTGGAAGACCTTGAACGGCGTGTTCCTGTTGTTGCACGCATGGTGGGAAACACCGAGGCAACGTTTGCACGTATCCTGCAAGATCTAGGATTTGCAAGCACGCGACCTGTCGTGCAAAACATCAGGGCACCGCTTGACATTATTCGCCCTGTACCTGCCAAGAGACCACATTGGCGACCCCTTTGTCTAAGCAAAGAAACGGTAAGCGGCAACCTGTCGCTTCTTAACCTACTGCAATTTACTAGGGACTTGGCGCAGCACAGCCCACCCGTTGTCCCTGTCCTATGTGATGAGAACATCCATTACGGCATTTGTAAGATGATGTACGGTGAAAAAACAACGGGTTGGAACGTCCGGCTTTTTTTGCGTTCACACCCTATATTATATGGTTTCTGGCACGCGTACAAATTTTGCGTCACACAAACGTTTCGCTCATTTTGGCCGATTGTGACCTTTTTCCGTAAGGGTTTGTTGCGCAGTGGTGACACAGTCCCCCGCTTTCCCAAGCTGGTCACAATGGAGATAACTGTTGGTGCACTGCTGTTGGGTATGGGCCCCCACATACGGCGCCTTAACCAAAAATGTCGTTCCCTTGAGCTGGCACGTCCTGCAAATCGGCCAAGTCGCCTCGGTTACGCTGTGTGTAAGGTCATGCAGGTTCTGTTAACACAATACTGTCCCATGTTACTGTACCTAGGACACCTCGTTAGGCAGTGCAATTGGGCTGGGGAGACGGCCAACACGGGTGTTTTTGCTTCTGAGGGATTGCAGATTGTTATGTGTCTGTTAGACAGTTTGAACATGGGGGACACACTATTAAAATACGAATGCACTGTCGGAACTGCGCTATTGTGCCACACTGCATGGCACACAGCCATGCCTGGTCAGGCTTTTGCCGAGGAATTTTGTGAAAGTCTGCTTTCCAGCCTTGTGACAAAGAAGGGCCAGAACAGAGGAGCAGTAACCATTGAAGATGTTGACGATCTGTACCAGCTCATCACTATCCGCAAAGAAGGTCACAGGGTGAACGTCTGTAAAATCCCCAATTCCTTTGTCAATTCCGTGCGTCAGCGGTTAACTGCTTACTTGAACGCAGAGCGTGTATATGTGCCTTGGGTTAGGTGGTGTGCTGAGCCTACTTGTGCAATTCAGGCGCATTGGCCGCGCAGGGGTGTACCTAACTTTCCACCGTCTCTTCTGATTCCAAAGGGTTCTAACCACTACAAACAAGTCCTTGTGTCTGTGTTGTTGGTGCTAACGCAGCAGGGGCCACTTAAGGCTGGTTTCAAGCGAAAACTGTCGGAGCTGATCCCCCAACGCAGTGTGTTGGAGGAACAGAGAGAGGCCGACACACTGCGAAACGTTCGAGGAAGATTGGAGAACATGCAGTGATGCGCGAGACCTCGCGCAAACAGCATGAAACAACAGGTTAGTACACCCCCTCTCTTGCGCGAGGCCTCGCGCAAGGTTGACAGTCAAAGACAGTGCCGAGCCCCTTCAGTTTTGCATTCTCAACCATACTGTACTCGTATTCGCTAAAAGCACCAACATATGCATTATCGCTGACGATTTTACCCATTTTTAATGTTATGTTTCCTTCAAATCAGCCTTTCTTCTTATCGCAGAATGGCAAGCCCCGCCCAAAAAACAGCCGAGGAACAAGAAGATACCGACTATGACCCTGGGACCTCGGGATCGAAGGCTGGAACACCAAAGAAGGGGCGTAAGAAGAAGGAAACACCAGATCCTGGCTTAACCTTGGGTACTGACATCGAGGACCACCTGAAGCCCGACGGGGGGCAGGTGGAGGTTGAGCTGGACAACGTGAGTGTCGACCAGGAGAAGACAAAGGGGCAGATCAGACGGAAAGATGCGAAGTTACTGCACAAGCGTATTGAGTCACTCGAAGCAGCACCGCCAACAGGCCCATTACACGTCGTTCTCTGGGAAGATAATAGTATGTTGCCAACCGACTTTTTGCTCTTCTCTTTGCGCGAGCCCTCGCGCAAAGACGTGTCTCATAATTGCAGATGGCGATTATTGGTGTGTATCTGGACAGCACAGCGTGGAAGCGGTTGCGAAGATTCGGTAGAAGCGACGCACCGCGTGTCTGGATCTGCAGCAGTGGCATACTGTATGCATCGCCGATATTCTAAAGCCTACGACACCGTGGGCCTTCCGTGCAAAGCTGGCGGGACAAGCACAAGGAAGCGCACAAGACGTTGAGCCAATTCCGCTGTATGAGGCAGCAGATAACCTCATTCGATGTGTTGAAGATCAGCGGCGGCGAGGCCTACCTGACACGTACAGCAATCTCAAGATCGCCATTGTGGATGCTGTGCAGATGAGTGCCCTGGTTCCAACCGCTGAACTGAAGCAACCTGGTCTATTCGCATGTTCATTAATCGTTGTTTCGGTGCTCTTCGTTGCGCGAGGCCTCGCGCATAACGTTGTCACTTTCAGGACAAAACGTATAAATTGTGGAAAGATTTTATGACGTTTGCCTACTATGCTGGTCTGGAAGCTGTGAAAGGTCTGCAAAAGTTCCACGACAAAGGGGAGAAAGTCACGCAGAACGCGCTGAAGAAACTAGACGGGATCCTGTTGCCGGAGTTCTACAACAAAGTGGCAGAAGTGATGCAGGAAGAAAAAACAACCCTTAAATCCTTGCAGAATTCGTTTGACGACATCATCCTTGAGCAGTGGGTCTCAATGCATCTGGACCACCCGCACAACGGCCAGTACGTTCGACCTGAGAAAGGTGTGTACCATCGACGCGCCGTGGGTTCCATTTCTGCATCAGTGCGCCACACTTTCTCCCTTTCTGTTCTTTAGCCAAAGACATGCGGACCCGCAAAGAGGTTGCTGCACTTGGAAGGCCTGCCCTGAAGGTGACTCTTGGTACATGGGGCTATTGGCGCGATCCTGAAGGCAAAAGTCGCGGTCCATGGCCGGCATGGAAATCCATGATTCGCGCACCACTGTGGCAGGTGGCAGAGAAAGGCAAACCCGCCTCCCTGAAAATCCTCAACGTCCAAAAACTCCTGGGTCAAGAGCCTACCAGAAGCCGTGTGGTCCCCCCACCTGCTGGCGTTACTGGTGACTTGAAGACAGTGGAACAGCAGGATCCATCACTGTCAAGTCAAACTATCACAATTAAGGCGACCCGAATTGCAGCGTTGAACCACGAACCCCCGAAGCGGTTCACGGAGATTGACAAGAACCTGATTATCATCAACGGCGACATATTTGAACATCTTGCTCCTGACACGATGTGCCCAGCCCCGCTGTATGAAGAGATGGCGCGTGCCGATACCCTTATTTGCGGCTCCAAAACTGTTGTTGACAACATGTTCAACGTGCTGGAAACAGAAACAGAGAGGCGTATCAACGATGATTTCAACGCGCCGCGCATTGGCCACATGTTGCTTATTCCCATCTTCAGTCGGCCAGTCAAACCGAAGCCTGCAGGGGATCCTACAACGTTTGACGTTCGCTGGTTGCTGATTGCGTCACCGGATAGCTGGGTGAGAAAGGTATAATTCCCTCATTACGTCCGCTCTTTGCGCGAGGCCTCGCGCAATAACTTCTCCCTCACTGCAGATTCCGAATTATCTGACGTTTGGACCCACTCAAGTAGAGGAGATGGATCCTGTTGACTTTGGCGGTCTTCTTCTGATAACGACGGTTATGTGGTATTTCGACACTCACCTCTTTCACCTGAAGCAGGATAAGACCTTCAAGCCTGCGTTTGTGTTCATTGATCATTAGCCGGATCTGGTGTGCAAGATCGCGTCCATCGAGCCGGATTCTCGCATGTACCTTCTTGGTGTTTCCTCCGACAATCTCTCCGATTGGGTCAACAGAGTGCAGACTCAGTTGAACCATGTATTGACACAAGAGTCGAAACTGCACGCGTCTGGTGATTGGGACCAGCAAGCCAACTGGGCAAACCGTGGTATTCCCCTTTGGGTTTGCGATCACAAGGTGGGTTTCGAGGCGTTGTCGCTGAAGGAGGAAGAGACTGTTGAGAAAGGTCAAGCTGCAGAAGCACTGGCCCCTGCAAAGCGGAAGTCTACTGGTGGGGAACCAGCCCCCAATAAGAAGAAGACTGCCTCCAAGCCTCAGGCAGCGAAGTCGGTTACCGGTGCAGAATCCGATGAGAGCGATGGGGATGAAGAGGAGGAGAGCGAGGAAGAAGAGGAGGAGGAAGCGCAGGTCTCCCAATGCAAGGCAGCGAAGAAAGTGGCAGCGAAGCTGAGGTCCGAGGAAACCGGGGCCCGAGCTCCATTCAAGCAGCCAGCCCGTCAGTCCCAACCAAGAAGCGCGCCCGCAAAGCCACCGCCTAAGGGTAACACGTCCGTTGCTAAGGCTATTGGTCCTAAGATGCAAACTGTTCCGAAGAAAAAGTAATTTCTTCGCTTGTTCTGATATATTATGCGCAAGGGCTCGCGCTATGCATTCCTCTTCGACGACCTTTATGCTGTCACCTTGTGCGGCACATTTTTCTCTGTGATGCATTTTATTGCTCTGTTGTGTTGGTGTTTGCGCGAGGCCTCGCGCAAAGAAGGGGTGCCAAAACATGCTTCCTATCGTGCAGCGTGCAACATGGTTTTCGAAAACTCGTTCTCCAAAAGATTGAAAGCTCACGGGTGTTTTTATTGTAAAGCATAAGTGGTATAGGAAACAAAAAGTCGTGGTTTTCCCAAAAAAGAACTTCATTTTGGTGGAAATAAATCATTTTCCCGGGCAGTCGGTTTTGTTGAAAATAAAGGAAAATGGACCAGTTCATTGCTTTTCACGGGATTTTTTGTTCTTGCGTTTTACGTCCCCCCCAAAAGGACTATTTTTTCGCAGTGCCGTGGAGAGGCAGTTTTGGGCGCATTTTGACCATGCAACTTGACCCGCCTAAGCACTTTCACGGGTTTGCGGTTAGTTGTTTCTTGTGAGCACTATTTCGCGCTGCCTTTTCTGCTCCACCAATTACCCTTGCACCTTTTTACAGGTGAAGGCCCCGAAAGGCAAGCCACACGCGTCGGATGTGGTACAAGACGCTTGGAACAAGAAGGATGGCTTCCTGTAATACAAAAAGGTGTTCTGTGCGTTCCGCGCGTTTTATTCGTTCCCTTTTTCGTTGCCTCTGGAGCTGCCTCTGGTTGTGTGCTACGCGTTTTGCCCGTTCCGGGCATTTTGTGCATTTCGTACAGTTGCCTCCGTTGTTGCCTCTGGGGTTGCCTCCATGTGTCTCACATGTTATTCATGTTCTACAGATTCTCCGCGACCGGCTGTGGACGTGGATCCCAGATGACGCTACCAAGGAGAGTTCGGATGAGGAGGAGTCGGAAGAGGAGTCGGAAGGGGAGGCAGCCGAGGAGGACGAGGACGAGGAGGACGAAGAAGGCTGTGATGCTGCGAGTGCGATCACGGAGCAGGACGAGCCCTCCCTGGCGCTACGCGCCCCCCGCAGCACCCACTTGGAGGTTGCCCGCATGGCCGCACAAGCACAACCAAAGGGAACCCCTGTCAAGTCGAACCAAGAGGCAAAGCCAGAGCGGGAAAAGCTGTCCTAGAAGAAGAAAGAGAAGGCGAAGAGTCCACCGGAGAAGAAGAGCAAGGGCAAGGGGAAAGTGGAGGAGAAGCCAATGTATGTGCATTACGTAGTGGAAGGCAAACCGCACAGGAAGATGCCCACAGGTGCAACCCGAGGGGAGAAGTACCAGGCCGGGGCCGCCTACGACGACGATGTGCAGGTCATGCAGCGCACCTCGGAGTCGGAATACGAATTGTCACTCGGACGAGTATGCCAACACTACAAAGTGTGTTTGGCCAAGGAAACACAAGCCCGCCGCGAATTGGGCCTAGCGCTGCTTCTGGTGACTGACGTGCGGGCGTACAGTGTCCAGATGGTCCTTCGATGTGGCAGGAAGAATGCACAAAGCACGGTCGCTTCCAGAGAACTGTTTGAGGAGCGATACCGCAGCAGCACACCCCGCCAAGTCGCAACCGCGTAGATCCAGGGGCCGTCCGTGTGCACCAACTGTGTTGGGCCCCCGGACTGGCCTACGGACTATGGTGACCCCACAGCTGCAGGCCTGCCGTTGGCGAAAAGGAAGGGGTAGCCCCTTTCGTCAGGATACCGACCAGGGAGCAGCATGGACGAACTGAGTGCGTCGGTGCGGAGCACATTGTCGACATGCCCACTGACGCTTTGCAGGTGTACTGCATGTGTTGCGTGTTCCCTCTCCAACGCCTCCTGTCCAGCGTGCGGCGGGTTTTCGGCGTTCTGGACGTGCTACGTGTTCCCGATTTTGCGCCTCCCCGTTGCCTCTGGGGGTGCCTCCCCGTGTTGCAGCACTTTGCATCGTCTGTACAGGAGAAACTTTCGCGCACGGTCCGCATGGCTGGCCTCATGGCCTACACACTAACGGAGGACAGAGGTGTCGACCTGCCCGACACAGGGGCATGGACACTTGTGAGGAGGAAGGATGCAAAGGAGCAGCGGGTGTGCATTCCTGTGCTGGGCGTTGTGGCACGGGTCTTTCCACTTGCCTCTGGAGTTGCCTCCTGTCTGCTTTGCGCCGCCTATGCGTTCTACGCTGTCTGCACGTTCGATTCTGTTACTGCCTCTGGATTTGCCTTCCCATGTTTTAGCTGTTTTGCGTGCTCTACATGTTCTGCAGACAAGCTGGGAGGACTGGCCGAAGCACTATGGGTATGAGTATGAGCCGCGGTACGAGTACGAACCGCGGTACGAGTACCAGCCGATGAAGATGGATGCGGAAATGCCTTCGAGCTGCGGGAGCCTCCCGTATGGGTCCGCCCCGTACAAGTACCAGCGCCCCGCCTACCCGCCGCCACCCACGTATCCTCCACCGCAACCCACGCTGCCGCCACCTCCACCGCCACTACTCCCACCAGCGCCACTAGCGCGGGGACCACAGCGGCAGCTACCACCACCACCACCGTCAGAGTCCGGGGAGCAGCAAATCAGGCCGGAGATGTGGCCAAAGATGGGACCCCCGCATGCGGATTCGCAGTACAGTTTGTGCGTGTACAAGAGTCCAAAGGTCGGGCACAACCCCCCCCGCGTTGTGTCGATGTTGAGGAATGTGTGGTTTGCTCGAAAGGAACCACCTCATTGGCAAAGCAGGCGCGAATGGGATGCAGCGTTCTAGGGCGTGGTACCCCCCATTGTTTGGTGTTGTCAATATGGTTGGAACCCAGAATTTCACATGTTACATGGGTGCACTATGATGCACCAATGTGCCTTGCATGTTTCGTTTCCTCGGTATTGCCCGTTTTGCACTTTTTGCTATTTGATCTTTGTGTGCTCTAACTAGTTAGAACGGAGTTAGAACGGGGTTAGAGCACTAGTTATCGCGTGGGTTGTCGCGCGATAACCTAGTTATCGCGGGGGTAATTGCAGGGGTTATCGCGCGATAGCTAGTTATCGCGCGAGTTATCGCGTAGGTTATCGCGCTTCATTTTATGTTTCCCCTTTTCGCTTTAGCTCTCAAAAATTTCATATCCTTTGTAATGGCCCTTGCTGCTGCCCACGCTTGCTGCGAGAACCATCAAAAGCTCCTTGGGGTCGGTCGCCTTGGCGGTCCTGAGGGGTTTACGATGGGTGACGCAAACGTGAGGCCCCCTGTGGCGACTCGCTTTGAATATGGTGTGGACTTTGGATTCCTTGTCCATTAGTCCTCCTTCATGGCCAACAAGAGAGACCCCCTGGTTCTCAGTAACTACATCTTTGAATTGCTAGAGGTAAATCCATGTGTTGCTGGATTCTTGATCCAGCTGCATCTCGAGGATGCGGACGCGGTGTTGGAGTCCGTCGCCGCCCATGCCGAGAAGGGTGCGGGGACAAAGAGGACCCTTTATGTGGGTCAGGAGGAAGCGGAGGAAGTGGAGGATGTGGAGGAGGTGGGGGCTGGGAGGGGGAAGCCCCACAACCCCCTCATGATTAGTGCCCAGAAGGTAAGGATCCGACCTGGTAAGGGGAAGGGGAAGTCGGATGGATGGTTCCCCCAACCCTTCACCCACAACAGCCGCCGGGTCTGCACTGACGACCGCAGGTAAGAAAAAGTGCTTTTCGAATGCTTTAGGGTATACGTTAGTTGTATTAGAGGTGCTCTAAGCACACAGGCATTTCTATCTTAGTATTGGCCCAACCAAAAGTGGTGATAACACATTTTGACCTATGGAACCAAACACTAAATCAGGATGTGGTGTGGACCCCTTTATCCCCAAGCTATAGGCACTAAAACATCTTTTCCTGGGTTGCTGAGGCACTGATATACTGAAGGCAGAGCCTATGAACTTATCCATGTTTTCTCATGAATTCTTAGCTATCCTAGTGGTATGCACCCTAGGAGGCTGGGCACCTCTTTTTGAGAGGTCCTGGTTTCAATTCCCCGTCAGCCCAGCTAAGTAGGAATATCCCATGTGACATGGCAGTGACCTCATCGCCACATGCCATGCCACCTCAGCACCTATGGGACCCAAAAACAAAGAGTGCACATCTCAGGATGGCACTGTGGATGAGAGCGAGCCCTTGGGGCAGTTTTCCAATCAGTTTTTCTCAATCATATAAAATATTTCATCCTGAGTTGCAATGTATGCTAATTGCTGTGGTCTACTGTTGATAGTTTCCTTTATCTAACTCTTTGTGACTGCAGCCCTTCATGCTCTGATCCTGATTGTCTTCTCCTTGCTTATCTCTGGCTTTGGGATATCCTGGATTGGTTGTATTTCAGCAATAAAACATTTTCCTCATCAAAAACAACGAGGAGGAAACCTTACACCAGCAGCAAGCAGCAGGAGAGGCACAACAAACACACAGTGTTGAAATCACTATAAAACCTTCTGGTAGCAAGAGGCAGACTCTCTCTGCGTACCGGCAGCAACCCCGTGCCGTACATCCAGTGCGCCGAGATCAGTCATATATAACCAAGAAAGGCGAACGAATATGGACACCAAGAAAGAGGACACCGACGTGAAGACGGCGCCTGAGGCACCAGCAATGCCAGCACCTGGTGAACCTGGACCTGGACCTAGCGCTGTACCTTCGGAGCCCTTACATGGGCCAGTGGACGTGGCGGAGGATTTGTTGGAAGGACTTCAGTCGGCCTTCCGGGCCCTCTCAGTCGAGGACGTGGACACCCATCCTGTGAAGAGAAAGAGAGAGAGCGAGAAGGATGCTGGAGAAAGCATAGCAGACGAAGGAGCAGACCAAGGGCACGACCCGACGAATGATCCTACCTTCGAAGGCGCACCAAGCGCTTCTGGCCTCCACGCATCACCCTCTCCTATAACCACCACACTTCCAACTCCAGACCCAGCTGCAGCAACATCCACACCCATAACCAACCCGCCTATGGCTGAGGGCATAGGCTTTACTGGTATGCCTACCTACCCTGCCTATGGTGTGAACCCACCTACCACTGCGTTTCCAGAGGCAACTACTACCAGTGAGCTGGTGACCTCCAGTTCTGCGCCGCGATGGTATGCGGCTGATTATCACCATCCTCTACCCGCTACGGGAGCCTATGTGGATGTTCCTGGGTATGCAACCCTGAGTGGGTTGAGGAGAGGACCTGACTCATGCGGGAGCAGGAGTAGAGGATCGCAGAGATCCTCCAACAGGTCCCTGACGTGGTCGGAGATCAACGAGGTGCTCCGAGGAGCCACCTCTAAAATTGTTGGCGACCTCACTCAAGAGATTCGAGATAAACTGGAGCTCCTGATACCGCCCCAGGCGTCACCTACAACGGTGGGAATGTCACCCCATCGAGTACAGGCCAACCACCTGGTGGCAGGGCTGACAAACACCCTGGGGCGCCTGAGGAGCCGACCGATGCCGACTGCTGCTGTGATACCTAGAAGCCCTTTTGTGCCGAGGACGGCCGAGCCACCCTACAGTAACGTGGGGAATTCTACGAGAGCCGAGCTGGACCGGCTGGGGCTGACAGCCCTGAGGGCAATGGTGGATGTGGAGCCCTACGGCTCCAGTGACCTAGGCGGAGATCCCTCCGATGATGAACCGCCGTCGATGACTTCTGCTTCGCCCTCGGAGGACGACGACCTGGAGGACCCGGAGAACCAAAGTGGGAAGAAGAAGAAGAAGAAGAAGAAGACCTGACGCCCTGGGGGACGCAGGTCTCAGAAGGCTAAGGCTATTGCCACCTCCAAGATCGTGGTGAACCTGCCTGAGTTCACAGGCAAGGACCTTAGCGAGTTCGGTGAGAATTTTAGCCGGTTTCTCCGATTGACCGGCCAAACCTACGCTAGTGGACGGGTCAAGTGCGATCTGCTCTTGCAGTGTTGCAAGACCAAGTACCTGGAGAAGCAGGTCAAGCAGATCGTGACTAAGTCCGCCACCTTTGCCGATGTGTTGGTTGCCTTGGAGAGGCAGTACCCGACCTATGAAACCGACCTCTCCATCAGGGCCGAGATCCAGAACCTGCCCATGCTGCCCAACAACCCCAAACCTGGCAGGGTCTCTGACCTATTGGCTGACCTGGATCACTGGGCTGGACGATTGACGGCCGGATCCTACAGCAGCGACGACCTGCCTTTCTGGTTGATGGCCAAGCTCCCTCAAGAGCTGTGGGACGAGTGCCGTCCAACGGCAGAGCGCAAGGCTAGAGCCCTCCACTACGAGGATCTATGTGTACTACTCCTGGAGCTGGCGCTGGAGAAAGAAAGCGACCAGCACCTGAACAACTACCGTCCTGGAGGTGGAGGCTCTGGAAGCCATGGCAAAGGGTACCAAGGATCCAGACCTGGGCAGGAGACTACCCCAAAACACGCACGTATCATGGAAAACGTCAAGGAGCTCTTCTGGTGTGATGCCACAGACGAGCAGGGCCACCTGCAGCACACCCCTGACTGCGAGCAGCGAGACTGCTTCGTAGTCCAAGGGAAGAAGCAGGAGACCAACACCAGCGCCAAGAAGCAGCTGCCGGATGACTACAGGTGTACCATCACCTGTGCCTTCTGTGGGAAGAGGAAGCACTACGAGGATGAGTGCTACCACAAGCAACGCCTGTCGGCGAAGCTGAAGGGGGTAGATCCTGGCAAAGGCTCTGGCAAAGGTCGAGGCAAAGGCAAAGGCAACGACTCCGGCAAGGGCAAGTCGAAAGGACGTGGACAAGGGCTAGACAAGAGTCAAGGTCGAAGAGGAGGAGGCGCTACCCGCCAGCCAGACAAGGACAACAAGAACACGGACAAGAACGGAGGCAACCCCAACCCTAATCCAGGGGGGAACTCCGAGCCCTCTGGAGGCCAGTCTGGTCCTACCACACGCTCACAAACACAGGCCCAGCGAGAACAAGGGGCCAAGCGGGAGCACGAAGGTGGTGATGACGGCAACGCTAAGAAGAGAAGCCGTTTCATGAGGATGGCCCGCAAATTGCGGAACAAGAGGTTCGAGGTGACCTGTCCCGCGGAGTTCTGACAGGGGCGCTCCGGTGGCGCCCAGAACCTGGTGTTTTGGCTACGTATCCGACTAGGGGGACGTGAATACCTGGGGGTATTGGATACTGGCACCACCATATCTATAGTGGCTTAGAAAACTTTACCTTGTGGGAGCCTGAAGAACACCATGACCACCGCGGCTATACGAATGGCAGATGGACATGTGGTGCACAGCTGCGGGGACTGTGAAGTGGAGGTACCTATGGGCTCCTCGACTATTGCCCATCGGTTCTATGTGATGGACACTGAGGCCTTCCACTTTGTATTGGGGACTGACCTTTTCCTGCAGCACTCCTAGATACAATCCCTGACGCTGCAAGCGCCCTACCTCCTCTACGTGGACCACGGCAGTGGCAGAGAGTCTATGCCACTGGAGCAGTCGGAACATACCGCGAGCTACCTGAGGATATCAAAGGATGAGCCCTCGAACATGATGGCGGCCTTCAAAACTGAGGACTATCAACTATTGGGGGAAGTCCTAGACCAACGTCTGAAGGAGTTGGCTTACTCTAGAGAAGACCTGAGGGTGGAGTTGTTTGCCAGTGACAAGTAGCATGTCCTGGACCTTTACTGCAGCAAGGGGAAGAACTGCAGCTACAAATTTTACTGGCCCTCTTTCGGGATGGCCTACGGGAACCCCAGGTTCAGTGAACTGGGGACGGTCTTGACCAAGGTGGCCTTGGAACGTTCCCGTATGGTCCTGTGTTCCCCCGATTGGGGAGCCCATGGGGGCAACGAGTACTGGGGAAACCTCCTGGACAGGCTGACTATCAGCTCTGCTCGGTTACCTGATGAGGCCATCTACGTGCCTCTGGGGCGTAAGACGCCTATTCGGAAACCAGGATGGGGGGGTATGCTCAGCGTGGTGGACGGAGGTCTTACCTCCATCCCCTGGGAGGATCTGGACCCGACGCTGGTCCAGGCTATACAACGAGAAGGCGATGGACTCGCCTTGGGTGACTTGAAGGATCGACTACGACCTCAAGATGCTATTGAGACTACAGCCGGAGGAGATGAATACGTCGTGACTAACACCAACGCCCCCAACTCTCCCTGCCATGTACCTGTTCCTGATGGAGTCTCTGAGTGTGGACTATCCGAGTTACCTAGCTCTATCCACCCAGATGACGAAACTGAGCACGACGCCTTCTTCGTGCAGACCTGTGTGGAGGAAGTGGAGAACGCCGAGTACGTCGCCCCACTGAAACCCCTACTCTCCATGAGGGTGGAAGACCCCGTGGACGAAGAGCTGGACCCTCGATCCAGCCTAAGGGATTATGTGGACTCCAAGAGGAAGTTGGTGGCGAAAAAGCTATGCTACGCTAAGTCTACCCGCAGCTCATGGCCACTGAAGCAAGGACGTATGGGAGATCTATCCCAATTGAAGGAGGCCCTCGAACAGAAGATCACCACCTGGCAAAGGGAGGTAGATCTTGAGCTCATGAAGAGCGTGTGGGGCGCCCATGTGAGGACCCCAGAGGAGGACGACCTCTCGGAGGAATGTGTATGTGAACCCCCTCGAGCGTGCCTATGTTGCCATCGTCCATCGGAGATGGTTGAACAAGACCTACTATATGCCTACCAAAAGCCCCCACACCCACACACCCGCGCCCACGGCATGTGGGTGACAGACCCCAACAGCACGCCCAGTGGACGGGCAGTCGGGGGAGGGGGAGCGCCTGACCACAGACGCCCCTCACAACGGCAGAAAGCACACCTCCGGGGACGCCCTTCCGCCACCCCCACAGCGAGCAACGCCGGCCCGCAAGGGCGCACGCTGTGGGGCCGGTGCTGGGTCCCCACGCCCGCACCAACCGCACCGGGGACACACGGGTCGCGGAGCCCCGGCTGCCCGCTCCAGAGGACGGGCGGCCGGGGGAGGGACAGCGTCTGACACCAGACGCCCCTTGCAACGGTGGCAGGCCACCCCCCCTGGGGACGGCCCCCCACCATCCCCGCGGCACGCAGCCCCCACAGGGCATGCAGGCCGAGGGGACAGTGTTGGGCCCCCACAGGCACACACCCGCGCCCACAGCACGTGGGTGGCCGACCCCAACAGCCTGCCTAGTGCGCGGGCAGTCGGGGGAGGGACAGCGCCTGACACCAGACGCCCCTCACATTGGTGGAAGGCACCCCCCCCGGGGACGCCCTTCCGCCATGCCCCACAGCGAGCAACGCCGGCCCGCAAGGGCGCACGCTGTGGGGCCGGTGCTGGGTCCCCACGCCCGCTCCGACCGCACCCGGGACACACGGGTCGCGGAACCCCGGCTGCCCGCCCCAGAGGACGGGCGGCCGGGAGAGGGACAGTGCCTGACACCGGATGCCCCTCACCACGGTGGCAGGCCACCCCCCCCGGGGACGGCCCCCCACCACCCCCGCGGCACGCAGCCCCCACAGGGCATGCAGGCCAAGGGGACAGTGTTGAGCCCCCACAGCCACACACCCGCGCCCACAGCACGTGGGTGGCGGACCCCAACAGCCCGCCTAGTGGCGGGGCAGTCGGGGGAGGGACACCGCCTGACCTCAGACGCCCCTCACAATGGTGGAAGGCACCCCTCCGGGGACGCCCTTCCGCCACCCCCACAGCGAGCAACGCCGGCCCGCAAGGGCGCACGCTGTGGGGCCGGTGCTGGGTCCCCACGCCCGCACCGACCGCACCCGGGACACACGGGTCGCGGAACCCCGGCTGCCCGCCCCAGGGCACGGGCGGCTGGGAGAGGGACAGTGCCTGACACCAGACGCGCCTCACAACAGTGGCAGGCCAGCCCCCCCGGGGACGGCCCCCGACCACCACCCCGGCACGCAGCCCCCACAGGGCATGCAGGCCAAGGGGATAGTGTTGGGCCCCCACACCCACACACCCGCGCCCACAGCACGTGGGTGGCGGACCCCAACAGCCCGCCCAGTGGGCGGGCAGTCAGGGGAGGGACAGCGCATGACCTCAGACGCCCCTCAAAATGGTGGAAGGCACCCCCCCCGGGGACGCCTTTCCGCCACCCCCACAGCGAGCAACGCTGGCCCGCAAGGGCGCACGCTGTGGGGCCGGTGCTGGGTCCCCACGCCCGCACCGACCGCACCCGGGACACACGGGTCGCGGAACCCTGGCTGCCCGCTCCAGAGGACGGGCGGCCGGGGGAGGGACAGCGCCTGACACCAGACGCCCCTCACAACCGTGGCAGGCCACCCCCCCCGGGGACGGCCCCCCATCACCCCCGCGGCACGCAGCCCCCACGGGGCATGCAGGCCAAGGGGACAGTGTTGGGCCCCCACACCCCCACACCCGCGCCCACAGCACGTGGGTGGCGGACCCAAACAGCCCGCCCAGTGGGCGGGCAGTCGGGGGAGGGACAGCGCCTGACCTCAGACGCCCCTCACATTGGTGGAACGCACCCCCCCAGGGGACGCCCTTCCGCCACCCCCACAGCGAGCAACGCCGGCCCGCAAGGGCGCACGCTGTGGGGCCGGTGCTGGGTCCCCACGCCCGCACCGACCGCACCCAGAACACACGGGTCGCGGAACCCTGGCTGCCCGCTCCAGAGGACAGGCGGCCGGGGGAGGGACAGCGCCTGACACCAGGCGCCCCTCACAACGGTTGCAGGCCACCCCCCCCGGGGACGGCCACCCCACCACAGGGCATGCAGGCCACGGGGACAGTGTTAAGCCCCCACACCCACACACCCGCGCCCACAGCACGTGGGTGGCGGACCCCAACAGCCCGCCCAGTCGGCGGGCAGTCGGGGGAGGGACAGCGCCTGACCTCAGACGCCCCTCACAATGGTGGAAGGCACCCCCCCCGGGGACGCCCTTCTGACACCCCCACAGCGAGCAACGCCGGCCGGTAAGGGCGCACACTGTGGGGCCGGCGCTGGGTCCCCACGCCCGCACCGACGGCGACCGGGCTACACAGGTCGCGCAACCCTGGCTGCCCGCTCCAGGGGACGGGCGGCTGGGGGAGGGACAGCGCCTGACACCAGACGCCCTCTCACAATGGCGGAAGGCGGCCCTCCCGGGGACGCCCTTCCGCCATGCCTACAGCGAGCAACGCCGGCCCGCAAGGGCGCACGCTGTGGGGCCGGTGCTGAGTCCCCACGCCCGCACCGACCGCACCCGGGACACACGGGTCGCGGAGCCCGGGCTGCCCGCTCCAGAGGACGGGCGGCCGGGGGAGGGACAGCGCCTGACACCAGGCGCCCCTCACAATGATGGCAGGCCGACCCCCCCGGGGACGGCCCCCCACCACCCCCGCGGCACGCAGCCCCAACAGGGCATGCAGGCCAAGGGGACAGTGTTGGGCCCCCACACCCACACACCCGCGCCCACAGCATGTGGGTGGCGGACCCCAACAGCCCAGCCAGTGGGCGGGCAGTCGGGGGAGGGACAGCGCCTGACCTCAGACACCCCTCGCAATGGTGGAAGGCACCCCCCCCGGGGACGCCCCTCCGCCATGCCCCACAGCGAGCAACGCCGGCCTGCAGGGGCGCACGCTGTGGGGCCGGTGCTGGGTCCCCACGCCCGCACCGACCGCACCCGGGACCCGTGTTTCCGGAACCCCGGCTGCCCGCTCCAGAGGACAGGCGGCCGGGGGAGGGACAGCGCCTGACACCAGACGCCCCTTCACAACAGTGGCAGGCCAGCCCCCCCGGGGACGGCTCCCCCTCCACCCCTGCGGCACGCAGCCCCCACAGGGCATTCAAGCCAAGGGGACAGTGTTGGGCCCCCACACCCACACACCCGCGCCCACAGCACGTGGCCGGCGGACCCCAACAGCCCGCCCAGTGGGCGGGCAGTCGGGGGAGGGACAGCGCCTGACCTCAGACGCCCCTCGCAATGGTGGAAGGCACCCCCCCCGGGGACGCCCTTCCGCCACCCCAACAGTGAGCAACGCTGGCCCGCAAGGGCGCACGCTGTGGGGCGGGTGCTGGGTCCCCACGCCCGCACCGACCGCACCCGGGACATACGGGTCGCGGAACCCTGGCTGCCCGCTCCAGAGGACGGGCGGCCGGGGGAGGGACAGCGCCTGACACCAGACGCCCCTCACAATGGTGGAAGGCAACTCCCTGGGGACCCCCTTCTGCCAGTGCCACAGCGAGCAATGCCGACCCGCAAGGGCGCACGCTGTTGTGCCGCCGCTCCGTCCCCACGCCCGCACCGACCGCACCCGGGACACACGGGTCGCATAACCCCGGCAGCCCGCCCCAGAGGGCGGGCGGCTGGGAGAGGGACAGCGCCAGACACCAGACGCCTGTCACAACGGTGGCAGGCCACCCCCCCGGGGACGGCCCCCCACCATCCCCGCGGCACGCAGCCCCCACAGGGCATGCAG
This sequence comes from Eutreptiella sp. 'Long Island Sound 2002', assembly GCA_964036045.1. Taxonomy (NCBI): domain Eukaryota; phylum Euglenozoa; class Euglenophyceae; order Eutreptiales; family Eutreptiaceae; genus Eutreptiella; species Eutreptiella sp. 'Long Island Sound 2002'. Next base: position 134,159,656 of record OZ038379.1, read on the forward strand.
GCCACGGGGACAGTGTTGGGCCCCCACACCCTGACGCCCGTGACCACAGCATGTGGGTGGCGGACCCCAACAGCCCGCCCAGTGGGCGGGCAGTTCGGGAAGGGGGAGCGCCTGACCACAGACGCCCCTCACAACGGTGGAAGGCCCCCCCCTTCTGGGATGCCCTTCCGCCAGGGCCAGCGTTGCTCGCTGTGGGGCCGGTGCTGGGTCCCCACGCCCGCACCGACCGCACCCAAGACACACGGGTCGCGGAACCCCGGCTGCCCGCCCCAGAGGACGGGCGGCCGGGGGGGGGAAAGAGCCTGACACCAGACGCCCCTCACAACGGTGGCAGGCCATCCCCCCCGGGGATGGCCCCCCACCACCCCCGCGGCACGCAGCCCCCACAGGGCATGCAGGCCAAGGGGACAGTGTTGGGCCCCCACACCCACACGCCCGCGCCCACAGCATGTGGGTGGCGAACCCCAACAGCCCGCCCAGTGGGCGGGAAGTTCGGGGAGGGGGAGCGCCTGACCACAGTCGCCCCTCACAACGGTGGGAAGCCCCCCCCTCGGGGATGCCCTTCCGCCACCCCCACAGCGAGCAACGCCGGCCCGGAAGGGCGCCCGCTTGGGCCGGTGCTGGGTCCCCACGCCCGCACCGACCGCACCTGGGACACACGGGCCGCAGAACCCCGTCTACCCGCCCCAGAGGACGGACGGCCGGGGGAGGGACAGCGCCTGACACCAGACGCCACTCACAACGGTGGCAGGCCACCCCCCCCCGGGGACGGCCCCCCACCAACCCCACGGCACGCAGCCCCCACAGGGCAAGCAGGCCAAGGAGACAGTGTTGGGCCCCCACACCCACACACCCGCGCCCACAGCACGTGGGTGGCAGACCTCAACAGCCCGCCCAGTGGGCGGGCAGTCGGGGGAGGGGGAGCCCCTGACCTCAGACGCCCCTCACAACAGTCGAAGGCACCCCCCCCGGGGACGCCCTTCTGCCACCCCCACAGCGAGCAACGCCGGCCCGCAAAGCCGCACGCTATGGAACCGGTGCTAGGTCCCCACGCCCGCACTGACCGCACCCGGAACACTCGGGTCGCGGTACCCCGGCTGCCCGCCCCAGAGGACGGGCGGCCGGGGGAGGGACAGCGCCTGACACCAGACGCCCCTCGCAACGGTGGCAGGCCACCCCCCCCCCCGGGGACGGCCCCCCACCACCCCCGCGGCACGCAGCCCCCACAGGGCGTGCAGGCCAAGGGGACAGTGTAGGGCCCCAAAACCCACACACCCGCGCCCACAGCACGTGGGTAGTGGACCCCAACATCCCGCCTAGTAGGCGGGCAGTCGGGGGAGGGGGAGCGCCTGGCCTCGAAAGCCCCTCGCAACGGTGGAAGGCACCCCCCCCGGGGACGTCCTTCCGCTAAGCCCACAGCGAGCAACGCCGGCCCGCAAGGGCGCACGCTGTGGGGCCGGTGCTGGGTCCCAACGCCCGCACGGACCGCACCCGGGACACACGGGTCACGGGACCCCGGCAGCCCGCCCCAGAGGACGGGCGGCAGGGGTAGGGACAGCGCCTGACACCAGACGTTCCTCGCAACGGTGGCAGGCCACCCCCCCGGGGGCCGCCCCCCGCCACCCCCGCGCCACGCAGCCCCCACAGGGCATGCAGGCCAAAGGGGCAGTGATGGGCCCCCACACCCACACGCCCGCGCCCACAGCATGCGGTTGACAGACCCCAACAGCCCGCTCAGTGGGTGGGCAGTCGGGGGAGGGGGAGCGCCTGACCTCAGACGCTCCTCACAACGGTGGAAGGCACCCCCCCCGGGGACGCCCTTCTGCCATCCCCACAGCAAGCAACGCCAGCCCGCAAGGGCGCACACTGTGGAAGCGGTACTGGGTCCCCACGCCCGCACCGACCACACCCGGAACACACGGGTCGCGGTACCCCGGCTGCCCGCTCCAGAGGACAGGCGGCCAGGGGAGGGACAGCGCCTGACACCAGACGCCCCTCACCACAGTGGCAGGCCAGCCCCCCCGGGGGACGGCCCCTCACCACCCCCGCGGCACGCAGCCCCCACAGGGCGTGCAGGCGAAGCGAGGTAAGGAGGAACCGGGACCGGACCGCCCCCCCCTTGAGCACTCCAGACAGAGCAAGGGACCGGGGCAGGACAAGCGGAGGGGCACTGACCACGTGGAACGGCCCTACCAGTGCCCAGTGCCAGGACCGTGCGAGGTGCGCACGCCACACCAGCCGGGCGGGGGGGAGCGGAGGCGGCGGGAGCGCGAGCGCACACACAGGCAAAGGGCACGCGGGGACTAGCAGAAGGGCAACCGGACCGAGCTCGCGGAACGCACAGACCGCGTGGAATGGCGTACCAGCGAGCGAGGGTCAGGGACACCCGGACGGGACGGCCCGTCACACGCAGCCCGGGACAAGCAGGGCGGGAAGGGGGAACTTGGAGAGACACAACACCGGGTACCTACCCGAGCTCCCCGAACCAGCCGCGAGCGCCGCGCACACACGGACGGGGCACTGCACCTGCCAAGGCAGTAGTGGCGCACTGCGCCACGCCCCAACCCCTAGGCAAGGCAGCCTCCGCGCCAGCCCAAGGGGGTCTGACTGGCGACAAGCCAGTAGCACGGGCCCGGCGGCGCCGGCGCCCCGGGCGACCACGCATTAGGGGGGCGACTCGGTGGGTAAGCGCCCGCAGCCACGGCTGCGAATTGATGCACTGACCGGGGCTTGGCGAAACGGGGAAGCCGGGGAGGGACGGGGCTCCGAGCCCTGTGAACCCGGGGGACTCCGCCACCAGGCAGGAGGTGCGTCTTGGAGGGCCCCCCACTGGGACCTGGTGAGGAGGATATCACCTGGCTTAACCAGGTGGCCCCCCTGGGGCTGAATGGCGTCTAGTACCCGCAAAATCAAATCTCGAACCTCAAACCTCAGACCTGTGTGGAGGAAGTGGAGAACGCCAAGTACGTCGCCCCACTGAGACCCCTACTCTCCATGAGGGTGGAAGACCCCGTGGACGAAGAGCCGGACCCTCCATCCAGGCTAAGGGAGTATGTGGACTCCAAGAGGAAGTTGGTGGCGAAAAAGCTATGCTACGCTGAGCCTACCCGCAGCTCATGGCCACTGAAGCAAGGACGTATGGGAGATCTATCCCAATTGAAGGAGGATCTCGAACAGAAGATCACCACCTGGCAAAGGGAGGTAGATCTTAAGCCCATGAAGAGCGTGTGGGGCGCCCATGTGAGGACCCCAGAGGAGGACGACCTCTCGGAGGAATGTGTATGTGAACCCCCTCGAGCGTGCCTATGTTGCCATCCTCCATCGGAGACGGTTGAACAAGACCTACTATATGCCTACCAAGGGTTGAAGGACACTACCAAGGGCGGAGAGTCGGTGGAGGATCACCTCCCGACGTCTATTACTCAGGGGGCAAGCAACTTACACTCTTAAGAGGACATGGAGGACAAGATCAAGCTATTGGACCCGCGGGTGCAGAAGCTTATAAGGACCTATCTGGAGGTGTTCCGAGAACTACCCCCTCCTGCTTCATGTGACAAGCTGGTACAGATGGACCTCAAGCTGGAACCCGAGTTCGTGGGTCACAAGATCCCGAGGAGACCCTATCCAGCTCCTAAAGAGCAGGCCGACGAGATTGAGCGACAGATACAAGAATGTATCGACGCGGGCCTAGTCCTGGAGTACAAGGACGGGGACTACCCTCAACACTGCAGCCCCTGTCTCCTGGTGGCTAAACCTGGGTCTACAGCCAAACGGCTGGTAGTGGACTACGGAGAGCTGAACAAGAAAACGTTGAACCACTCAGGGTCCATTCCTAATATGGAGTCTACCCTTGAGAAGATAGCCTCCTGTCGCTACAAGACCAAGATGGACAAGAGGAGCAGGTTCTGGCAAGTGGACCTGCGCCCAACGCTCAGGAGCTACTAGCCTTCATCACCCCTCAGGGGAGGGTGTTCAAGTGGAAGGTCATGCCATTTGGCGTGGCCGACGCACCCGCTCCATTCCAAGAGCTGATGAACAAGATCCCGTCCATCCTACGAAGGAGACCTAAGGTGCAGGAACTTATATCCCGTGGGGCCCAGATGGAAGCACACATCGACGATGTATGCCTCGGGACCAATACCCAGGAGGATCACCTAATCCTCTTTGGTGAGTTCTTTGCGGTCTGCCAGGATAACCACACACGACTCAAGCTGGAGAATTGTGAGTTCATGCAGGAGACCATGCAGTACCTGGGGTTTGACGTTGGCTATGGGTGGTGGACCCCAGCGTCCTCTAAGGCCAAACCCCTGATGGATGCTAAGGTACGACACCAAGACCGCAAGAAAGGACTTCATGATGTACGCAGTTTCATTGGGGCGTGCAACTTCTATCACCGCCATATCAAAAACTTCACCGACACCAGCGCCATTCTGACGGACTTGATCAAGAAGAGTAATACTTGGCGCTGGGGCCCACAAGAGCAACAAGCGTTTGACGAGCTCAAAGACAAGGTGGCCAACGCTAAGTGCTTGGGCGTGCCTAGGGCACAGGGGAGGTTATCCTGGTGACCGACGCCAGCAATGTGGGCGCCGGTGGAACGTTGTTCCAATCGCAAGCACTAGAGGAGGAGGAGTTCGACTCGGCCATTTCCCAACGGGGGACGGAAGGTCTCAACCGAGATGGATCTCTCAAGCACAGCTACCCTGACGACAAGTGGGTCCTAGTACTTCTGGGCCACTGGAACTAGAAATGGAACCAGGCCAGGGGGAACTACTCCACCTATGAGCAGGAATTGCTCGCCGGTATGCTAGTGCTATCCTCACAAGCACGACTGTTGGGGAGTAACCCTGTGGTCTGGCTGTGCGACCCAGAGCCGGTGCGCACTTTCCAGAAGGGCCCCCCGCCTGAGAAGGCCAAGCTACGGCGCTGGTGGACCTACCTCAGTCAACTACGGCTCACGGTACACCATATCCAGGGTGTGAAGAACGAGTGTGCAGACTACATCAGCCGCAACAACTTCGACGACCTGATTGGTGCCCGGTCTGAAGCGCTGGCTAAGGAGGGGTTCAGCCGTATGGACGTCCACTTGGACCTCAACATGACTATGATATGCCCCCTGGATGGACTCCAACAATCGGAGTACCTGAAGGAGTTTGGGGATATCTACAAGCGGCTGGAGAAACGCCTTGAACCCCTCCTGGTCAACCAAGATCAGTTGAAGACGGACAAGAGCTACCTCTGGCACGAGGACCGCATCGTGGTACCTAGTGACAGAGTCCCAGCGCTGCTGAAGTGGACCCATGAGTCCAGCGGTCATGTGGGTGCTGACCGTACCCTGAGGCTATTGAGGTTTGAGGTTTGAGGTTTGATTTTGCGGGTACTAGACGCCTTTCGGCCCCGGGGGGCCACCTGGTCGGGCCAGGTGATATCCCCCCCACCGGGTCCTAGTGGGGGGCCCTCCAAGACGCACCTCCTGCCTGGTGGCGGAGTCCCCCGGGTTCACAGAGCTCGGAGCCCCGTCCTTCCCCAGCTTCCCCGTTTCGCCACTCCCCGGTCAGTGCATCAATTCGCAGCCGTGGCCGCGGGCGCTTACCCACTGCGTCGCCCCCCTAATGCGTGGTCGCCCGGGGCGCTGGCGCCGCCGGGCCCGTGCTACTGGCTTGTCGCCAGTGGGACCCCCTTGGGCTGGCGCGGAGGCTGCCTAGCCTAGGGGTTGGGGCGTGGCGCAGTGCGCCACTACTGCCTTGGCGTTGCAGTGCCCCGTCTGTGTGTGCGCGGCGCTCGCGGCCGGTTCGGGGGGTTCGGGCCGGTACCTGGTGTTGTGTCTCTCCAAGTTCCCCCTCCCCGCCCTGCGTGTTCGGCGCTGCGTGTGGCGGGTCGTCCCGTCCGGGTGTCCCTTACCCTCGCTCGCTGGTACGCCATTCCACGTGGTCTGTGCGTTCCGCGCGCTTGGTCCGATTGCCCTTCTGGTAGTCCCCGCGTGTCCCTTTCGTGTGTGTGCGCTCGCGCTCTCGCGGTGTCCGCCCCCCCCCCCCCCCCTGGGTGGTGTGGCGTGCGCACCTCGCGTGGTCCCGGCACTGGGCGCTGGTAGGGCCGTTCCACGTGGTCCGTGCCCCTCCGCGTGTCCTGTTCCGGTCCCTTGCTCCGTCTGGCGTGCCTGGGGGGGGGCGGTCCGGTCCCGGTTCCCCCCTACTTGGCTTGGGGTCGTGGGGGTGGCGGCTGGGCGTCTCCGGGGGGGGTGCCTTCTACCGTTGCGAGGGGTCTGGGGTCATGCGCTCCCCCTCCCCCGACTGCCCGCCCACTGGGTGGGCTGCCGGGGCCCGCGCTCCACGTGTTGTTGGCGCGGGCGTGCGGGTGTGGGGGCCCTGCTCTGTCCCCTCGGCCGGCACGCCCTGTGGGGGCTGCGCGCCGCGGGGCGGGTCCGTGGCGTTCATGTGCTGGGGGGCCGACTGGGGGGGGGGGGGGGCGTGCGCCGTACCCCCTGTTTGTGCGGCCGGGGGGGGGCCCGTAGGGCGGGGGGTCGCTCTGCCTCCTTCCGTCCCTTAGCCTTCCCTGGGCAGGCAACAAAGCGGGTGTCACTGGCGTTGTGCTGTCCATGGGGGGCGTGGCCCCCCATACCACTCCGGTTCGTGCTCACCAGGCTTCTCTGGGTACGATCTGTGCGGCGTCCTGGCGCGCCGGCGCGGGCTCGCTTGTTCTTCGCGGCCCCCATGGGGGCCGGCGGCTGGGGCGGGGGGGCGGGTCTGAAGCGCTGGCTAAGGAGGGGTTCAGCCGTATGGACGTCCACTTGGACCTCAACATGACTATGATATGCCCCCTGGATGGACTCCAACAATCGGAGTACCTGAAGGAGTTTGGGGATATCTACAAGCGGCTGGAGAAACGCCTTGAACCCCTCCTGGTGAACCAAGATCAGTGGAAGAGGGACAAGAGCTACCTCTGGCACGAGGACCGCATCGTGGTACCTAGTGACAGAGTCCCAGCGCTGCTGAAGTGGACCCATGAGTCCAGCGGTCATGTGGGTGCTGACCGTACCCTGAGGCTATTGAAGCAGTGGTTCCACACTACGTGGACTGACGACCAACTGAGGAAAACCCTCCATCCTATCGTGGACAAGTGCCCGTGCAGGTCCTGCAAACCAGGGGAAATCAGGGACAGAGGTCTCTACTCGACCCTGCCCATCCCTCACTGCGCTAACAGTGTTCTATACGTGGACTACACTGAGATGCCGAAGTTCGGGGGCTATGACTTGGCCCTCGTGGTAACCTGTGGGTTGATCAGGTTTACCAGGGTGTTCCCATGTATCAAACACATTACCGGGGAGGACACTATCAAGATACTCCTGGAGGAGTGGTTTTGTGTCTATGGGGCGCCCAAGGAGATCAACTCCGATGAGGACGTACGAGTACGCTCAGATACCGGCTGGTACAAGAGGGTCCTGAGATCCCTCAATGTCCAGGTGTCTACGGGGATCCCCTACTCACACACGAGCAACCCCCTATGTGAGCAACAGATCCGTGTCCTCAAGGAGAATGTAAGAATATGGTGCAAAACTGAACGCACCAGAGACTGGGTGATACTACTCCCCGTCATATCCGTGATGATGAACTCCCAAGAGAGTTCAGCTACTGGCTACTCACCCCATGAGCTATTCCTAGGGCGCCCGGCGTGGTTCCTACATGCCCCCTATCCAGAGGACACCCATTCTTCTGTAGCTGAATGGGTCCAAGAGCAACAAGCGAAGGTGGACAAGGCCAAGGCTATGCTCCAGAGAGTGAGGGAGCGTCAGTGGAACAAGAAGAACAAGCACCGAGTACCGGCCACCTACCAAGAGGGGGACTGGGTGCTGGTGCATCTCAGCCGACTACCCGCCTGGCCACGCTCTACCAGCGACGACCCATACTTCGGGCCCTACAAGTTTCTATCTGTGGATGGACACCGTATCACCGTGCGGTGCTCTCCCCGTCTATGGGGGACCCTGGTGTGCGCTGCTCAACATCTGAAGCGCTACTATGACCCTGAAGACCTCTGTGGGGGAGAGTGGGAGCTTAACGACGAGGAGATCGCCGCCCTAGACTTACAAGGGGCTGCCAGCCCTATGGAAGTTGAAGGGGAACTCCTCGACATGAAGGCCAAGAAGATGGCTAAGGAGGGCTTCTACCTGGTGAAGTCTGTCCTATGCCACCGCTACCGCCAGGGTTGGCGCTTCCTCACCCTCTGGGAAGGGTTTGGAGTCGAAGAGGCCACCTGGGAGCTCTTCTCTGCGTTTGTTCTACCTGAGGGACGCCTAAACTCAGTTCTGGTTGACTACTTGTCCAAGAACAACCTCCGTGAGTTGCTGAGGCTTGCTGAGACACTTGACTCCAAGACTAAAGCCACGGACTGAACCTTACCCTTACCTGCCTAAGCGTATGTGTGAGTCTGCTATTCCTAAGGTCCTGAGAGCAAGCCGCAGAAGTGGTGTCCTAATTATACCCAAGTCTGCACGCTTGCTAAACCTGGAGGGTTGTCTTATTGATGCCACGGGGTACGCCCCGGGTCTCCCCTCCCCTAAGCGCCCAATTTCTGTGCTGGCGCGAAACCTTGGGGGAATACCCAGCGTACTAATCCAGGTATTCTTTTCCCTACCCATCTGTCTACTACAGGGAGCGGTGGCCAAAAGCTATGATGGCATGAAAACGCCATTTTGCTAAGTGGCCAAAACGCTGACCTAACCACTGCCACAGCCCAACAACCCTGCTAAAATTGCAGGAAATGTGTGGGACAGTGACACACGCACTACAGATCCTACACACCCTACAGTGGCACCATCCTGGTAGGCGAGCGCTACTGCAACTGGCTCAAGCCCCCACTCAGGATTACCACTCCTACACTCACGCTCTACTGGGCGGTGTTGAAGAACAAAGTCGTGGGTCCTAATGACTCTCCTGTGAAGACGACAAGAGAACACAGCGCTGCTAAGCAACTGTGGCCTCACAGGGACGTCACAACACGTTTCCCTGCTAGGGCTTGGAGTGGAGAGGCGCCCAGGTGGCGTGCACAGCGTGGATGTCGATGGAGTCGAACTGCCCTCACCACTCCTGGCTGAGGCGCAGTTAATTATTTGTGTGATCAGCGCTGTATGTTTTAGCACCAATCACCCTACCTGCCCACCTGTAAAGCTAAGGCCAATGAAGGGGTGTTTGCGGCTGAGGAACCAAGCCACACACCACGTATTATACGCTTCCCAGTGTGACCTATGATACGCTGTCCTCAAACACCCCTGTCAAGCAAGCGAGCGTTAAGAGACTCCTCAGGTTCTCTTAAAAAACGTACCGAGGAGCCCCTGGGTAATCTAATCAAGGTTTACCGTGCGCATTTCGCGAGGCCTACCCTTTAATGCGTGTCTGAATGCACAAGCATGCACGAGGGTACTGTCAATCTTTCACTTTTCCCACAATCCATACCACGATCACGAACTCCACCAGGGGGTGGCCCCTCCTGGGCTTACTCACCTTACCTACCGCTGGAGAGCAAAGCAAGGGAGAGCAGAAAGGAGACACAAGCAAAGCAAGCATTTATGCACCCGTGTGTATGTTCTAATCAGTGCTACAAAAAAGGGAGGTCGGGGTGTACGAGCAGTTGTCATGGTTGCCCCGCATTGCATCGCAGGACAGGACCGTTAGCCCCCCATGACAACCACAGGCTGGCCGAAGGCCATCGTTTTTGCCCTGATCTTACCTCTAATCATCCTTCTCATCTATCCCTCTATCGTGTTCTATCGTGCTACCAGGCTTGAAAACAACGACACATGGCGAGCACTGTGCGTCAGGCAAACGGAACGAGCACACCTGCAGTTTATACCTGATTCATTGAAGTCATATTCTTACTTTTCGAATTCTTCATTTTTGGTTGATTCTGGCAATGTGGGTGGATTCTATAATCACATCTTTTTATGTGTGTCTCGTCATTTTCCTGTCTACGTGAGACATACGTTTATAACCTCATTGTTTCCGTATTTTCCGGCGCTTCGCTAGGAGCCGTTCCTGCGCGCCGCCTTTTTCTGCGTAGGAATTTCTTGATTTAAAAAATCAAGGGAGATCTATAACTTTTATAAAAATGTGCATTTAATGCACAATGGGATTCTGCTCAGGTGTGTTGTCTTAGAAAAATTCTGGGCCGTCATTTGACGGATTTAGGTGTTGTCGCTTTGCGCTTGCGTGGATTCGTGCATAATTCTCCCATTCTTGTCTGTACAGATACCCACGCGCCTGAAACGCAGCAGCCTGGAGACACTGAGCAGAACCCAAGACCCCACCAAGGGGCAATTTAATTTTTTTTAACGACCCCCTCCGCCCTAAGACAGGTCACAGGTTGCCTGCAGGTTTACGAGAACCCATGCGAGTGTGTATATTGCGTCTTGCGTTGGGTTTATGTCGCGCTGCGTCGTGGAGGGAGGGATGCACATGCACATGTTTTTGGCAAGCTCCCATGCTATCCCAACCAAGCCACAGAAATTCCGGCAGAACCAGGAGCGCTGAGCTTTCTGTAGGGTAGTCATGAACACAGCAGCAAAAAGGCGCTAGCCATGGTGAGCGCCCATTTTTCTGTGTGAAGGAAGCCATAAGTATTTTAAAGGAGATGTGGAAACCAAGGAAAGGCCAAGAAAAAATCACTTTTTCCTGAAAGTGCGACAGTGGTGGCCACCACAGCACAAGGGGGGAGTAAGAAAAAGTTTTTTTCCAATGCTTTAGGGTATACTTTAGTTGTATTAGAGGTGCTCTAAGCACACAGGCATTTCTATCTTAGTATTGGCCCAACCAAAAGTGGTGATAACACATTTTGACCTACGGAACCAAACACTAAATCAGGATGTGGTGTGGACCCCTTTATTCCCAAGCTATAGGCACTAAAATATCTTTTCCTGGGTTGCTGAGGCACTGATATACCGAAGGCAGAGCCTATGACTTTATCAATGTTTTCTCATGAATTCTTAGCTATCCTAGTTGTATGCACCCTAGGGGGCTGGGCACCTCTTTTTGAGAGGTCCTGGGTTCAATTCCTGGTCAGCCTAGCTAAGTAGGAATATCCCATGTGACATGGCAGTGACCTCATCGCCACATGCCATGCCACCTCAGCACCTATGGGCCCCAAAAAAAAAGAGTGCACATCTCAGGAAGCCACTGTGGATAAGAGTGAGCCCTTTGGGCAGTTTTCCAATCAGTTTTTCTCAATCATGTAAAATATTTCATCCTGAGTTGCAATGTATGCTAATTGCTGTGGTCTATTGTTGATAGTTTTCTTTTTCTAACTCTTTGTGACTGCAGCCCTTCATGCTTTGGTCCTGATTGTCTTCTACTTGCTTATCTCTGGCTTTGGGATATCCTGGATTGGTTGTATTTCAGCAATAAAACATTTTCCTCATCAACAACAAGCAGCAGGAAACCTTACACCAGCAGCAAGCAGCAGGCACAACAAACACACAGTGTTGAAATCACTATAAAACTTTCTCCCCAAAAATAAGCTCCCCATGCACTCCCCTTGCCCGACAAGGGAGTGGGCGCGTGAGCGGTATGGGGTCACCAGTCCCAACATGATACCGGGGCAGGGGGTGATTTTTTTTCCATTTGGGGCAACACCCCCCCTTATTGGGGAGGCGGAGGAGGTGGCTGCCGCCGAGCCCTTGCGGGCCTTTAAAAGGGACCCCAATGACCTTGTGCTCACTGTGGGGGGAATGCTGGTGGTCAAACACCTCCTGGAGCACGGTTTTTTGAGTTATGTGCAGCTGCAAAGTCTTTTAGATGATCTGGATAGGGTGCCTCTCCCAGGGAAGGCACCCATTTTCAATGGGAACCCCCCCATTGTCGGCAGGCCCCAATATTCTGGGACCCGCGGCACATTGTATGGCAACTATCGGGGTGCCAACCACCACAAGCACAGCCCCCACAAGCTCCATGATCTGCCAGTCCTCAAACGGGTGGCAGATCGTGTGCTGGAGACGGCGAAGAAGACTGTGGAGGAGGGTGTTGGAGGGAGCTGCACCATGCTTGACACCGCCGAAATTTCGAGCTATGACCACACCCCCCAGCACCTCCATCGCGACGCCCCACCCTAGACCAATCCTGAAGTGACATTGATTGTCAATTGCCTTATCATGCTAACCCATAATCATGAGGAGGAGGATTCGTCACATTTTTGTTTTGTGCCCTATAGTAGTTCGGGGTTCCCTCACCCTTGGGTGTAGTTCGAGGTTCCTTGACCCTTGGGTGGAGAGGGCTGTGCCATTCAAGAGGGGCAGTGCCTTTTTTTTTAATGCCCTTGATGTCCACCGGGGGTCGGGCATTCCAAAGGCCTCCCCCACGGGGGTGACCCACCCCCGCCTCATGGCATTTTTTGCCATTGAGCTAACCCAAGGGGGGAATCTTCAATTCCTCAACCTGCACGTGACCCAGTCCATCCAGCGGCCCGAGCTGGGGGCACCTGGTGGCCGGCTGGCGAGGACAGTCCAGTGTGAGGGGGCGGTTAGGTGTAGGGGGAAGGTCGTAGCCAACTGCCACGGCCCCAACCGGGCGGTTTTGTGCGCCGCCCACAAAGATGGCCTTTGTGTGCCATGCCAGGAGGGGGAGGAGGTGGAGGGGGGGGAGGAGGTGGTGCTGGTGGAGGACCCAATGGGGTCAGGATTGAGCTATCTGCTCAGTGCCTCCTCCCGGTGGAAACAACAACCGGGCATTTTTTGTTGTCGGGGTGGGGGAATGGGAGGGAGGTGATTTCCCTTCTCACAAATGAGGAGATGGGGGGGGTCGCAGGCCACCCCGATCAGTGCCCCTTGGCAAAGGTGTGCCATGGTGAGGCACTGCCCTGGCCCTCCCTGCAGCCGGTGCCCCATCTTCACTGGGACTAATATCTAATAATAGGCAATGGCATGTTGGGATCAGTGTGCCGCCAGGGTGCATATTGGTGGTGAGGAGGGGATTGTATGGAGGAGTGGCAAGGGTGGCCCCTGAGGTGGAGGGGTGGACCAGGTGGTGGAGTGCAGGCAAGTGGCGGAGTATGCCGCTGTCACGGACTTTGTGTGGCTGCGGAGGATAAACCTGGTGCTGGACGACGCCAAGAAGGAGGGCCAAGGCATATGGCCATGTCACCAGGTGTAAAAACGTCCCACAACCCCCTGCACTAACCCCTGCTCTAACCAGTTATCGCGCTAGGTTATCGCGTTCAAACCAGGTGCTCCAACTAGTTATCGCGCTAGGTTATCGCGTTCTATCTAGTTATCGCGGGGTTATCGCGGGGTTATCGCGGAAGGTTATCGCGGGAGCTATCGCGTTCTAGCAAGGTTATCGCGTGAATTATCGCGGTAGTTATCGCGTGTTTTTTTGGTTTCTTTTGTTTTTCTCAGGCTACCATCCTGCAGCTGCCGCGTATCCCCGTCAAGGACGAAGCCCAGCCAGCCGGAGCAGCAGGAGGAGCAGCAAAAGCAGCAGAAGCACGGCCCGCCAAGCCGGTGGCGGCCGGTGTGGAGCTGCAGGGGGAGGGGAGGCTGCCGGAGGGGGCGTCGTGGCGGTGGGGGGAGCCTGGAGATGAGGCCTGCCAGAGCGGGGGGACGGGGTGGTACCGGCAAGTCGCCATCACGGAGAAGGAGGGGGGTGTGGAGAGGAAGTCCAAACTCAGCCTCCCCTCCTATGTCTGGGTTGGGAGGGAAACCGCCAAATGGCCGGATGCCGCTGAGGGGGAGACGGTTGCGGCTTTTTTGTGTCTGTTTGGGATGATTTGAACCCCCAAAAGGAAATTTTTTTTTTGTTGAGGGTGTGTTTTTTTTTTGGGAGGGGGAGTACACTGGGAGGAAGGTTTCGCAGAAGCTGCACAGGGGGGGGGGTATCCTCCAGGTTGGAGGGTATGACCCCCCCCCCATCTGTGTTGGATGCGACTGCCGAATGGGTTCGGCAGTATGCACCCAAGGGGGGAATGCCCAGAAAGCAGACAAAGCGGGGGCCTGAGGTGGTGGTTGTTCAGGCAGATGCCCCCCCCCACCATAGGGGTAAGGGCCCCACCCCCTCCCCCAAGCCGTCCCCCAAGCTGTCGAAGGTGGCGAAGGTGGCGGCCCAGCCCCCCCCTGAGGCCCTGGATGTGGAGGCCTTGGGGGCCAGTGTGGCCAACCTCGTGACGGACAGGTTTCAGTGTAGCAAGCGGCCGCCACGCGGGTTGAGGCCGCACTGGCCAAGGGTCGGTCCGCCGACCACAAGTCCGCCTTCGCGAAAGCCAAAAAGGTCCAGGGCAACACCCAGCGTGCCCTGGACCAGGCCCTCAACTTGGCCGCCAAGAGGGGGGAGCAGGTGGAGGCGATGAGGGGGGCCCTGAGGGAGGCCGACGATGGGAGGCGGAAGGCGGAGGTGGAGGCGACTCAGCTGATGGTGGTGGTGGAGGCGCAGCGGAGGTGGGGGGATGACCCCCAGCAGCGCCTGGGGATAGCTGAGGCGCAGGTGCACAGCCTCACCTCCACCCTCCGTTGCACCTTCACCGCCCAGCAGGGGCTGGGGACGCCAGGGGTGCAGAGTCAGGGTAGCGGGAGTGGGAGTGGGAGTCAATGACTCGTGGGTTTCTTAAGGGGGTTGCCTAAGGGCATTTTTCGTGGGGAGGAGCGATATGGGGTCCAAGTGGACATGTGCCACTCCGGCCTAGGGGGAAGCAGAAAACCGAGCCCCTCTAATTTTAGGGCGACCCACATGGCTGCTGCTACCCTGAGGCCTGCCCTCACCCACTTGGTTGTAGACCTGAATGCGTATTGCATCTCCAATGCTCCACCATGGTTCACGTCGTGTAGCATCAAAGTTGTTCCCCCCCAAAGGACGGACACCACGGGCCTTCACGCCCATTTGCGTGATGGGGCGCATATGGCGCTTATTGTGTGTGTGGGGTCTTTCACGGGGGGTGATTTTTTGAGTGGAGAGAGGTGGCCTGCTGAATTCCTCCCTGAGGGAAAAAAAGCGGCACACTCGTGTGTGCAAGCGTAGGGCGGTGGAGGGTTGGGCATGCACGGCCACCCCCCAAAGCCCCGGTGTTGTTCAACACCAGGGCACTGCACGCTCCATTGCCATGGGAGGGCGAGGGATGGAGCGTGATTTTTTAGAGTGCGGGGGGGGGGTGCTGCACTGCACGCCTCTGTTTTGGGGGTTGGTCCTTGGTGGGGCCAAGTATGTCCCTCCGCCACATGCACCATTGCATGTCCATGAATGCCCTGGAGCAAGGGCTTTTGGGACTGGAGGCAGCAAAGGCCTCAGACATTGATGACGTTGTATGAAAAAGGACCATACATGCTTTGTGCCAAGTGTTTTGGGTTGTTTGTCCTAGGGAGGGATGGAGGAGGGGTGCGCAATAACTACCCGAGATAACTACGTGACAACTGCGGATTTTTGAATGTGCTGGTGGGTAGGGGTTGCATGTGCGAGAAGGGGTTGAGTGCCTACTGTGTTGTACACCCACCGGCGCAAACAAATGGAACATACACCATGTGGGTGATATCTCCTTCCTGTGGGTGGGTGGTGTGCGGGTTGGGTGATTTTTTTGATAGCCGAAACGACCATTAATCTTCGAGTGGTTCTTGCTTTTGGTCCCCAATGGGCGTCTAGTTACACGGAATGGGTCAGTTGCCTGCCTCAACGTGGTGGGCGACGTTTGTGGTCCGTGATTGGCGCCCAGTCACCGGTGATACCCATTAAACATTTTTAGCCGGTTTGGTCGTATCCACGTCCGTGAACTGCGCCCTGAAGGCCGGTGAGACCCTCCGTTTTTTCAGGCATTTCTGGTATTCGTCGGGGTCGCGCGACCGGAGGTACTGGCAGTCACCGTGTTCCATGCGTGTTCATTTGTGCACGTGGTGTTTTTCGTTTTGACTTCTTCTCATTTCATGACACCACGCACCGGGCACGCGACAGCAGTTGTTGCGGCAGTGTCGCTGTCGATGGCGAGCTTGACGGAGTTGGACGAGTGTGGCATTGGCTGCATGCGCCCCCCGCTGGTGGGCAGGCCCAGATCCAACAGAGACCCGTCATCGTCGGTGATCTCCACGTCGGGCAGCTGCGGCGCCGACCCTCCCCGCGGGGAACTGAGGTCGCACACCACCCGCGACGCCCGATCCCCGGGGATGGACAGGAATATGGGAAACCGGGCGGAGGCCATGCTGGCGCGGGACGTCCGGACCACAAACTGTACGGCGGCGGAACCCCCACACCACTCCAGCAGGTCCCTGGTCCTGATGCCGCGGACGTTGTTGCCGTAGGTGGTCTGGTTGGCGTGTGTGCACCCCGGTATGCGGATGAAGACCCACAGGTAGGGCAAGTGGAACACAGAGATGTACCGGGGCATCAACCTGGCGACGGGGATGGGTACATCGATCTGCATGAGATCGACACCGCACGGGTTCCCCTCAAAACGCGGGAGCCTGCACGGTCTGGCGGTCGGTGGCGTGTAGGGGCGACGGACCTGCAGATACGGCAGCCGTGTCCCCGCGGGTATGCCGTGTGGTGCCTGTAGCCTCAAATGCACGACGGGTCGCCCGCTTGTGGCATCTGCGCCCCGTATTGCCCCTGTGATGCGCTGGATAACGACGGCACCGTCGCCACCGACGGCGCCGGCGAGGGTGCCGCACACGACGAGGTACTGCAGGGCAGGATTGCTCATGGCGGCGTCCTCCGCGTGAAATGCCCCCAGGGTGTTGTCGATGGAGACGGTGACAGTGGTTTCGTCGCTGGCCTTCAGAATCGGGGCCGGGTTGCCACCGTCCGGGGTCAGGTAGGGGTACTCACCGTACGCCACCAGCGAGCAGCGTTCGGCGGCAGGGGACGACAGCATTGCGGCGGGGCGGGTCACGTCCAGCATCCTGCGTAAGAGGCGGTCCTCGTTGGTGACCGGTGTATCCCCGGTTACGATCGCGCGGTGTGTGCTCTGGTGGATGGTGACATCGATGGGCAGAAACGCCACCGGCACCGCCTGGTCAAGCATAAGTGTGTACTCGCCCGGTGTACCACTCGCGCTGCGTGTCATGGTCCCCACCGCGGTGAAGATCGGGTGCTGCTTCGTCCTCGATTGTCCCTTGAGGCGGGATGTGTTCATGTCCATCACAGCCACGGGGTCCACATACGGGTCGTACGCGGTTGTCAGGTTCAAAAACACGGTGTTGTTCATGCCATGCCGTCTGTCTTTTTATTTTCTTTCCCCTCCCCTTCCCTCGCTTACACCCCAATGGTGGCGATTGGCGATGAAGGCAGGGCGCTGTGTCATGTTGCACCAAAAGCCGCTACACGGGTCTTCAGTTTAGACGCCCACGGCGTCCACGAAGCGCTACAGGACGTCGGGGTAAACAACAATGTTCAACACTTACATCAACAGCAATCTCCAAATTTCGACATTGCCTGAACAGTTTTCGCAGCAGCAGACGTTTTGGCTGGGATAATATATTTTCACAGGCGCCGAGGTGGGATTCGTACACTTAAGGCCGCTCGCATGGTACAGACGCGATGCACAGCGCGACAAACTGCTGTCACTCTATCCCCGCCTTCACACACAGGCGCCACATAGCAGTTATATCATTCGCAGACGGGACCTTTTGGATGTACAAATGGCATCGCTTGTATATACCATTGAGTGCCTGGATTGTGTCGCGTTCGATATTGGCATGTTGTACGAGCACCCAGTGCTGCCGTTCAATCACACGGAAGAAAACGTCTGGTGTCATGGTGCCGGTTTCCCCTGGTCCTGCCGTCGGGTCGGGTAGCCCTGCCTTGCAGATCTGGATTTCGGCGACGCACAGCGTCTCGATAGTCCGCATGATCGCCTCGACAACCTTCAGTTGCTGCAGCAACCCGACCATGTTACGCTGTGCCAGCATCGAATCGACGACGCGTGTGCATACCTTGATGTTATAGCGTTCCGCGGCACACCCAACGGGCGATCCCACGACCGTGGTTATGTACCCGAGTGAGTCGAGGATCGCGTCCCGCAACACATCTTGCATCCTCTCGTTCTCGGCGTCGACGGGGCCGCGACGCCGTTGTCCCTCGTCGTGATGATCATCGATGCGATTCCAGTAGTCCCTTGCGAAGATATCATCGGCAATGATTAGAGTGCTGTAGGCGGAGGTGCGAAAAGGCCTCCCAGCAACGCGGCCACGTGTGTATCCGAGTCGTAGAGGCGCAGTGGGACGGCAGACCGCTGGTCAGCACAACCCGCGTTCGACGGAACCACCAGATACAGTATTCTGTGGGTGAATACGTGGGGGTCGTGCTCCTCGGTCTGCTTGCCCTCGTCCGCTCGGTAGCAGCAGCAGCCGAAAATCCGATTTGGTAGGGATACACAGAGTCGCGGCATCAACACGAAAACAATTCAAAATCACCAAACCCGTGTGTGTGTGTTTTGTTTTTATTTTTGGTTCACATTGATTGCATCGCGTCGTTCCGTTCTTTTGGTTTCTGATTCTAATTTTATATCACCAGCGCACGCGCGACACGCGCATTGTTGTTATCACTGCGCGCGCGCGATACGCGCAAATCCCGTTAGGAATACCGGCGATCGCATCACTGGGTAGCATCACCCAAGTATGACGCAATGACGTGACAACACAGGAAATCAAGAGATTAGTAGCAACAAACGATACCGTTGCACACAAAACAAGCCCATTTCCTCTATCTTTAATCCCGTGTTGTTTTTTTTTGTTTCTCTGTAATATTGATCGATTATCCCTTGTTGTTTATTGGGTTTTCGCTTTCCAGGCCGTGTCTGCTACACACGAACGGTGTACGAGTTTGCGCGGGTCAGAACAAACAATCAGTACAGCGAGGAGGCCACAAGAAGACGCACCAAAAAAAGGTAACACACGAGTCTACAAGACGACGCGCGGTGGAGTTTGCGCAAAAGAAGAATTGAGGAGAACAGTACATTTCACCGAAAGACACGTGGTGGAGTTTGCGCAAAAGGACAGCAGTGGAATGGACGTACACGCACGCGCCGCGCTCTGCTGTGTGTTTCTCTCTCTTCTTCCGTACGTCGCTCTCGGAGAAGAACTCCAGTGAGCAGTGTAGTTCACAGCAAGACACGCAGTGGAGTTTGCACGAAAGGACAGCAGTGGAATTGACGTACAAGCACGCGCCGCACTGCGCTGTGTGTTTCTGTCTTTCCATTCGTCGCTCTGTGTATCTCTCAGAGAAGAACTCGCGCGAGCAGCGCAGTTCACAGGAAGACGCGCGGTGTAGTTTGCACGAAAGGTCAGCAGTTGAATGGACGTACACACACGCATCGCACTGCGCTGTGTGTTTCTCTCTTTCCGTTCGTCACTCTGTGTATCACTCAGAGAAGAACTCGCGCGAGCAGCGCAGTTCACAGGAAGACGCGCGGTGGAGAACAAGAAGGCGCAGTGGAGTCTGTGTAGGTCAAGAAAACAAACAAGCGCAGCACCCAAAACCCACAGAGAGGCGGGTACGGACACGGACACGGAGTGCGCGCGTGACACGCGCATCGCGGTGTGGTGACACTGCGCGCGCGCGTATCACGCGCGCGCGATACGCGCAAACCCTGTTAGGAATACCGGAAATCGCATCACGGGGTAGGATCGCCCCGGTATGACGCAATCGTTTTACAATACAAGAAGTCAAGAGAGTATTTGCAACAAACGATGCTACTACACACAAAACAAGCCGATTTAGTCTATTTTACTTTCATGTTTTTTTATATTTCTTCTGTAATATTCACTGATTGTCTCTCCTATTGTTCATTGGATTTTTGCTTCGCGATCGCCGCGCTGTGTGCGCAGTTCACAGGAAGACGCGCGGTGGGGAAAGAGAAGGCGCAGTGGAGTCTGTGTAGGTCAAGAAAACAAACAAGCGCAGCACCCAAAATGCACAGAGAGGCGGGTTCGGACACGGACACGGAGTGTGCGCGCGACACGCGCATCGCGGTTTGCCGACACTGCGCGCGCGCGTATCACGCGCGCGCGATAGGCGCAAATCCCGTTAGGAATACCGGGAATCGCATCACTGGGTAGGATCGCCCCGGTATGACGCAATCGTGTTACAATGCAAGAAGTTAAGAGAGTATTTGCAACAAACAATGCTACTACACACAAAACAAGCCGATTTCGTCTATTTTACTTTCATGTTTTTTTTTATTTCTTCTGTAATATTCACTGATTGTCTCTCCTATTGTTGATTGGATTTTCGCTTCGCGATCGCCGCGCTGTGTAGGCAGTTCACAGGATTACGCGCGGTGGAGAACGAGAAGGCACAGTGGAGTCTGTGTAGATCAGGAAAAAAAACAAGCGCAGCACCCAAAACCCACAGAGAGGCGGGTACGGACACGGACACGGAGTCCGCGCGTGACACGCGCATCGCGGTGTGGTGACACTGCGCGCACGCGTATCAGGCACGCGCGATACGCGCAAATCCCGTTAGGAATACCGGAAATTGCATCCCTGGGTAGAATCGCCCCGGTATGACGCAATCGTGTTACAATGCAAGAAGTCAAGAGAGTATTTGCAACAAACGATGCTACCACACACAAAACAAGCCGATTTTGTCTATTTTACTTTCAAGTTTTTTTTCATTTCTTCTGTAATATTCATTGATTGTCTCTCCTATTGTTCATTTGATTTTCGCTTCGCGATCGCCGCGCTGTGTGCGCAGTTCACAGTAAGACGCGTGGTGGAGAACGAGAAGGCGCAGTGGAGTCTGTGTAGGTCAAGAAAACAAACAAGCGCAGCACCCAAAACCCACAGAGAGGCGGGTACGGACACGGACACAGAGTGCGCGCGCGACACGCGCATCGCGGTGTGGTGACACTGCGCGCGCGCGTATCACGCGCGCGCGACACGCGCATCGCCGTTTGTTGACACTGCGCGTGCGCGTATCACGCACGCCTGATACGCGCAAATCCCGTTAGGAATACCAGGATTTGCACCACTGGGTAGGATCGCCCCGGTATCACGCATTCGTGTTACAATGCAAGAAGTCAAGAGAGTATTTGCAACAAACGATGCTACTACACACAAAACAAGCCAATTTCGTCTATTTTACTTTCATGTTTTTTTTTATTTCTTCTGCAATATTCATTGATTGTCTCTCCTATTGTTCATTTGATTTTCGCTTCGCGATCGCCGCGCTGTGTGCGCAGTTCACAGGAAGACGCGCGGTGGAGAACAAGAAGGCACAGTGGAGTCTGTGTAGGTCAAGAAAACTGACAATCGCAGCACCCAAAACCCACAGAGAGGCGGGTACGGACACGGACACAGAGTGCGCGCGCGACACGCGCATCGCGGTGTGGTGACACTGCGCGCGCGCGTATCACGCGCGCGCGATACGCGCAAATCCCGTTAGGAATACCGGAAATTGCATCCCTGGGTAGAATCGCCCCGGCACGACGCAATCGTGTTACAATGCAAGAAGTCAAAAGAGTATTTGCAACAAACAATGCTTAAACACAAAACAAGCCGATTTTGTCTATTTTACTTTCATGTTTTTTTTTATTTCTTCTGTAATATTCATTGATTGTCTCTCCTATTCTTCATTGGATTTTCGCTTCGCGATCGCCACGCTGTGTATGCCACTGTACACCCAGCGCTTGTTTCCTATTTTCTATTATCCCTCCTTTCCAGGTCGACTACATGTACTATGTCTGCTACTGTGGCAGTGGATCGGCTTCCGTCCGATGTCCTTCTGCTAGTGTGCGACGCGCTCGGGTCTGCATGCACAGCCTTTGTATGGGTATGCAGACGCATGAATCGCCTATTTCTCGGTTGGTATACCACTGATGCGCGTTTTTTCTCTACGGGGCTGAACGTCTCGTTGCGTCTGGTGACCCACCTGTCTGTCGACCGCTTGTCGCAACTCCAGTCGGTCGTGCGGCTTCTGGCAATGACCGCAAGCTGCGTGGAGTCACTCTCAATAACCAGTGTAACGGCACCGGTCGACTCGGAACTCTTGATGGACCTCTCCTGTGCCACGCGGTATCGAATGCCGCGACTCACCAGCCTCTCGCTGGATCTGTGGGTGCCCGATTGTGACACGGGGAAGGACGCGTTCTCGTCCATCGTGGCGGGCAACCTGCAGCTGGTGAACCGCCTGCGTCTCGGCTGCGGTGGCAGGTCCCTCAAGGCAGTCACATCCGCGCTCCGCGCTGCGTCAGCGACGGTCTGCAGAGGGACAACGTTAACCATCGCGCTTCGGCATCTGTGTGTGGACGCATCATTCTCACCAGTGGCGGTGGTAGCGGCCGCGTCTGCGTTGATAGATGCCATGGCGCGCCTACTCTCGGTGATCCGGAATCGATTGTCAACCTTGATTCTCGGCCTGGATGGCCAATTTGTCACCGATCGTGACATCAAGCGCCTGGCGGACGCGCCAACGCGGACCATTGGGCACCTGGAGATGTCACTGGATGGAAACTGTATCTTGACCGTCGGCTTGGTGCACATATCTAGGATCGTGGCCAGCACCAGGCGCCGGTACTGTGTCTTCTCTCTGCACGGGAATGCGGTGTCCACATACGGGCGAGACGCCCTGCGCAGCGTCGGAATGTGGGATACCGGGGACGACAGATGGGTCTTGCTCGATCAGTCGCCGAAGGTTGGCACAGTAACCAATGTCAAGGGGTTCCTCTGTGCGTAACAGGGACAAGAGTGCCACACCGCCGAGACAAAGGAGCACGCCGTGGTCAGTCTGCCAGTCACCCACGACACCGCGAGGAAGGTGCACAGGGACGCCACTTTGGTGTAGTACAGCGACCTGAACCGGATGTCCGTCGGAACCAGATTCGGGCAGGTACCGACCCCGTACAGTGGGTCCTAGTGCCTCTTCTCCATCGCCGTCAGGGTGCACTTCCCGGCGATCATCCACTGCACCGTGATCGCTGCAAATGTCAGTAAGTACAACACCGCCGCGCCGCGTATCCGTGGTAGGGGGATGTGCGGGGTGGTCGTGGTAACAAGTGCCAGGACGCAGACGCCACAGCAGAGCAGTGATAGGATCACGGCGATGTGGACGCGCATCCACAGAGTACCGGTTTGGTGGTGAGCACTAACCATCACCCCACCCCACCCCCTCTCTGTGTGTAGCTTGTGTGTCGTCTTTGTTTTCTATTGGTGTTACACACGTGGACGTGTTACAGAAAGCACAGCTGTGTATATCTATCCCCTTTGGGCAGTCACCCGCCGCGTTCCTGGTATTCCCCCCCCCAACCCCCCACTCTCTCTCTCTCACTGCTTACTGGGTTGTGGTGGTCGTCATGACTGTGCTGCTATTGGTGTGTTGCTGGTGGTGTTGGCTGTTGGACGCGGCGATCGCCACGCCGCCCACTGTTGTCACAACTGCCGCCGCAAATACGACCCATATCAACACTGTGCATATTAGTACTATCATGGGCAGCGGCAGTATTTTGACGACACCGATGACCAGGTTGCAGTTTTTCCAGTGTTTGTACAAAAACCACATCCAGAACATCTCGAAGAGTGTCCTGTATATCGCCCCCTTGATCGTGGGCAGGGTGGACCCGTCGTCGTCTGCGGGCTTGTTTTTCCACGCCTTGTAGTACCAGTACAGCTGCGCGCCCACCATGGCCGTATTCAGTAGGACCAGCACCCCCAGAAAAACGGCACGGACGATACTCGGTCCCGATTCCTCTTTACATTTATAGTGACCCGTTAGAACTCCCATTGAATTGTGGTGCTTTGTTTTGGTTATTTATTCTTAACTCATCACGTGTCGTTTCCCCGTTGCTATGGATGGGTGGGTGATGTACAATAAAAAAAACCTAACCCTAACCCTAACCACCATGCAGGTCGGACGTGTGATCCGCAGTTGCCGAAACTCCGGGCGTGGGATTTCACTGTTGGTACTAGGAGAGAGAGAACACTCCATTCGTGTGCTTCTGGCTGTTTTTGTGCCCCTGTGTGCGCCCGTGTGTCTCGCACCCGGTTGTAGCGGGGACTACTGCCTCGCCGCCACCTTCTCTCTGTTGCTGGTATTCGCAACCGAATGCACAAACTCTGTCATCGAGTTGGTGTGCAACCGCGTCACAAGGAACCAGGATGACCAGATACGCGACATCCAGGACATGATGGGTGCCATTAGCATGGTGGTGTCCGTCCGACCCCTCTTGGTCCTGGTAGGCCTTCTCGCGATGACGCGACTGCGCGCGGCCTCCTGAAAAAAAATATCTACACACACGCACACAGAGAAAGAAATGCATCGGGCATCGCTGTTTCATGGCGTCGGCGAACGCGGTTGCTTCTCTGTGGGAGACGTACAAACGGTGGATGGGCTCCATCCTGTCCACGACCGACCAGGAATTGGCCTATACCAGGGCGGTTTCATCGTTCCTGGCGTCGGGGTGCGTGCCCCTGTCATCCAAGGCCGCTGTGCGCGAGATATCCGGCTTTCTTGACGCGAAAGTGCACACGTGGTCTGGTTTTCGTGTGACACCGCGTACGCGCATGGACCGCATGGTGGCGTACATGCAGCTCCTGGAGCTGGCGTGTATGCATCTGATGTACAACTCGGTGCAACCACAGACGATCCAGGACACACACCGGGACTATGGCGTGTGGCGGTGGGGTGCGTTGATGCGTACGACCCTCCAGAAGTCGCCGCCGTACCACGCTCTCCTGGGGGTTGGGTGTATCGGCGCCGGGTTGCACAGAGCGTTGTACGGACCGGTCGGTGTGCCGTGGGGGGTTTTTTTCCTCACCCCACGGCGGTCCACCGCCAGCAACACCGGTGTCGGCGGCGCCGTCGGCGTGTACCAGCACCATGAGCTCGTCAACGCCGGGGAAATAGGGGTTGCGCTGTGCGTGTTCATCCCGTCATACCAGTGTAACACAAGAGAATGTACGGGTCACGCGGGTGGGAGCACAGACACTGGTTTACCGATACCATCCACCGAATAGTACCCAGCCAAAATCGGATACTGGTGGTTGTGACGACACAGGGCGTCCCGGTTACTGTCTGTGTGGTCGAGGATGGGCTGTCGGGTGGCTACGTCGTACTGTTGTGTGGCGTGACCAACACCTCTTGCTCCGGTGTAACACTCGACGTTCTGAAGTCGCAGTGCGGAAGGACAATACTTGCGCCATCCAACCACGCTATCCGGTTCTAGGAAAAAAAAGGGTTCGTCCTCGTAAACCATGGCCAAAGATACACGCTGATGCAGTGGTCGGACCACCGCACCCCCCCCGCCGCTCGCCTCCGCCCTTAGGTCAATGATGGAAGAAGATGGCCACTGCATTGTTGTTGTCAGTATGTGCATGCCCCTGTGGGTGTACAGGCAGCTGCGGTAGTGGATTTGGTAGCCAAACATCCGGGAAATCAAGACGAGCCCGTTGCCATCTGTGGGGCGTCGGCGACGTACGAGATCGAGGAGACCCAGTTTGTGTGCACCACCACCGAGATGTTCCTGATGCCGTGTCTACCCGGATTCAAGTTCCACTTGGAGGACCCCATGCTGCGGGGAGTGTACGGACACGTGCCGAACACGGATAGGGTGAGGCGGTGCACCGACAACGACACACCACCCCGCCCCCCTTACTGTCACAATCGATAACGCTCACCATCTGGTCTTCGTGTCGGATGTGGATTTTTGCAATGCCGTAGACCGGAACGCCACCCGCAACTAGACAACGAAGAAGCACGGGCTCGTCCTGTTCGACGAGACGCTGCGCTCGTTGTGCAAGGGGTACACACTGTACAGGCCGTTCCACGACATGTGCGTTGTCGGGTTGGCAGATCTACTTCCGGGCACCACCCACAGTGGCGATATAGGGGGCATGGACGTTGTGTGCTTCCGGCTTCACGCCGCGCCCCCCCCGACCGAGAATGCGCTTCTCTCACACTGACGTGGGGTCTATCCGCTGTTTGATGCACAGTGTCGTGAACTGGATCAGCGGGGAGAGCACCAACATCACGATTGTCATGTACCATATTTGCTGTATTATCACAATGACACCCTTGAAATGCCTACCGAATAGCACCAGGTGTGCGAATTCGAGTGTCGCGTCCGAGTAGGGTGTGGCGATGTACACTGTTGTGCCTCCGCCACCAGAGGCGTCGTCGCTGTCGGTTGTTGTATCCACCCGCCGTTGCTCCTTGTGCTTGATTGCCCCCATGCGGTAGGGATAGACCATGACGACCGTGTATGCGACCAGTGCGCCTGTCACGATCGTTTTGACCGTGTTGAGCCCCATAAGCGTGGCCCCGCTCCGGTTCTGTAAGCTCAAAACGGTGTGGCGATCCATAGTTAGTTTTCTGTGTCTTGAAACACGATGGATTTTTTGAAACTATCCGACGGGGATCATGGGTTTCGGATGTTTGACATGGAACGCAAACTCGCCAAACCTGGGTGGATCCCAAGGCTATTCGGCAGATCACCGATGGATCAGACAATACGGTAGCTGAAACTCCTCGCATTGCTGTTCGCCCCCTGGGACCACCCAGCAATCTATGCATCAAATGATCCGTTAGTTATACTGCCCTTTAGCATCGCGTGGCCTGGAATGGATGTATTTTTGCACGCACGTATTCGACACCGAAATAAAATCCCCGGATGTATTGCAGCACGTGAGGTCGGCTGCCAAAAACATGGCACCGTTAAAAGTCTTTGAGACGGTTAGGACGTTACGGCAAACCGTGGGACGGTGCGACCCTGACCAAGTCACGAAGACGGCGGCTGACACGGTCATGGAAGCTGTGAGGAAGGAGTCCGAAAGGTTGGACAAACGGATCGAGTCTCAGAACGCAAGACTGGCAGTCGTACAGACAAAGAAGCAGGAGGTACTGGAACGGTTTCTCCCACTGAAGGAATGCTGATGGGATGTTGGGTGACCCTAGTCAGTGTCACCACCGAGTGCCTTTATTGATTTTTCGGTGGCACTGATGGATTTCTCGTTCTTCTCTACCGTGGCCCTCTTTTCTTTCAGCTGTGCACTTTCCAACAGCGACCACATGTATGCGTCTTACTGTCGCATCACTTTGGTATCGAAAAATTTCTCGGGGTCCGATTTGTTGTAATATGACTTGTCGAAGTGGTTACTTATAAAACCCTCCAATTCATCTGCGTGCTGCTTCATCGTCCCCGCTCCACCAAGGTCCCCCTCATCCATTCTGCGTATTCCCCACTCCTCGGATAACACGTTGACGAATTTCTGGAACAGCTCATTGTCTTGTGTGTTGTTCGTCATACGATTCACCGCGCACCAACGGTTGCACGGAGGATGGTCGGGGTGACGACACGGTAGACCCCCTTTTTATATCTAAATGCACCAAGGTGGCCACAAAACCCTCGTTCCGTTGCATCCGGATCAGGCTCTCGTTGCGTTCTTGATACAGGTACGCGTCAAACTTGAAGCCGAGTGCTGACAGGTTGCTGCAGTACACGGACACCAGCAGTAGGACACATTGGTCCGACATTCTGTATACGATGGATACGACCAGTGCCACCATCATGAGTGTGTAGCATATGGATCGTATCACCTTCGACAGCACCGTCAGGGCGCGCACCTTGAATTGGACAGAGGCGGTGTCATCGCACACCAGGAACGCAATTTCGTCCAGCTCGGCGATACCCACTGACACGACAAGGGAGGAGTGCATCACACAACCTTCCTCGCCCGCCCCCCCGTCGGCGCCGACGGTGCTCCTGTTGTCGTCGGCGTCGTTGTCACCCTTCCTGCTGTAGATCGCGTTGGTGTGTGGCACCCGGGGTATGCCACCACCGAACCTATGTGCGATACACTTGTTCAGTTGCGTGTTGTGTCTGTTGGCTTCCTGAGCCAGCCTGTTGAACGACAAGAGAGTAAGCGTGGTGATGGTGTTCACCACCACCACAAACCGGTCCAGCGCGGAAGCCATGTCGCCCCCAGTATACAGCGCCGAGGCCGACAGGATTAATCGTGCGATCAGCAGGACATTGAACAGGCACTCCAGGGCGTTGCAAATTTCCGCACGCCCACACAGTGTCGGTGATGGTGCAATCGGGATAGCCGCGTCATCGTCGTCCTCACAACACCCTGATTTGTTTTCCTCTTTTCTTTTTTGTGAGCTCGGCAATGGCAATGGCAGGTGATCCGACGAACAACACCGACAACGACAACGCCACCACAGTGGTGGTGAACGGCATCACCGCGAAGGGGATGATACACTTCGCCCGGTGCATGGATATCGTTGACGCGGTCCTGCAGATCACGCCCAGGAGGGAAGGGTGTCACATCCTGTCGAGTATAGCGTGCGACCTGTACACCACCGAGTGCACGCGTGTCCACCAGATGCAGAGGTTGTACGTCAGCCAGTTCGTCCGACTCGTGGACAAACTGTTCGCCGATTGTGTGATCGACTCCTGTGACTGCAACAGACTGATTCACCGCGTGGCGCTATATTTTCTGTCGGATATCTACACGGGATCGATAACTGCTCTGAAGATGCACACGTGGGTCGCGATCAGGAACTGTGTGGACGGAAAGGTTCACGGAACCAGTGTCAGTCGGCACGTCGCCTCCATGTTTAAGTTAATACCGGATCCTGTACTGGAGGATCTGTCAGAGGACAGGATGTACCATCTACTCTCGTCCGGTGGCGGTGTTCTTCTCGTGGACGGAGTCTGACTGACTGATTGACACCGGGCAGCGGAACGAGGGGGCAAACACACACCACACCACATAACACCACACACGAACGACCTAACCATTGCCTCACGCTCGACACCCTGACCCACACGACACGACACGTTTCGAACCCGTTACACGCACTGTTATGGTGATCCTATCTTCTTTTCGTTCATTCGGTGGAGGTGGGGGTGTGGTTGTGAGTGGTGTTCTTCTCGTAGATGGATAAGGTGAAGTCCAGTAGCTGTTTGTCGTCAACGTACGACCATCGAAGTGCCATCCGATAGAAAAACAGCTGCAACGCGATCAGATCGGTCACAACTGTTAGCACGTGTATACAGACCTCCTTGATTTTGGCGGAGGTCGGTCTCCTCTGCGTGACCACCCCCACCGCGATCAACAGGGGCACCAACACCACGAATATACCACAGAACAGAACCGACTGGTTTCGCTCTTCTACCTGTCTCCTCTCGGATTCGTGGAGGACATGCAGCAACAGTAGCCAGGGCGAAGAAACACCAAAAACCACGTGCTTCCTGGTCGCATCGTCCCATTGATCCAAAAGCCCCTTGACCCTATCCCCGACCCTGCTTCCGACCGCGTCGCGCAGTTTCCGTTTCAGGGTATCTGTCTGTGCCTTGATGTCAGGGAGGATCACAAGATACAGAAAAATGGTCTCGAACACCGCCATTATACATGTTATACCCAGCATTGTGAGCAATGGGGTGTACATGTCACCCCCCTGGTGGTTGCCGTGGTGTTGCCAGGTGAGCATCGCAAAATCCTCGCCCCTTTCTTGAGTAGGCGGTTTGTTTGTGTTGCCATCTACCCGTCGATGTCACCCGTCACCAGTGCGTGTAGGACGTTTACGTCTGATGTATGCCGGTGTTGGTTGAGAACCAGAAAGAAAAACATCAACTCTGTGCTGTAACTGAATACCAGCAGTACCAACGAGAGCTTCGCGGCTCGGGTGAGGCTGACCGACCCCTTCTTGAAAAAAATAGCCATTATCACACCGATCAGTATCAGTACGACGGGTGTCACGTACCACGAAACGAGCTTGATGTTGTGCCTGAATTGCTCCTTGTCGTGCCGATCGATGTCGCCCTGTGTCTGCAGACGGGTCCTGCTTATCTGTGCGTCCAGTTGGTTGGCCAGCAGCCACCCGTTGTTGACCCGCAGCCACTTGCTCACATCGACCAACACGTGCACATGGGTTACTATGACCCGGTAGATCTGTTTTGACGCGACAAACCAGAAGAATAGGCACTGCACCGGTACAAAAACGAGTATCGTGCATGTGTCTACAAGGAATGCGTCGGTGACCCGATGTGCTGCCTGATCCATTATCGTGTTGCGGTTTTTGTCCATCTTATACACAGTGACACACACATGATGTCCATGAACAAATCGTCTAGTGCGCGCAGTGGCGGTGGTGCTGGCAGCGGGTCATACCACTACTGTCGAAACATCGTGGACTCGCAAGACGCTGCTACGTCCTCACAGCCGCCCTTGCTGCCACATCCTTCCATGGGCCGACCACATCACCGATACACCGACAGAGGAGCCGCAGACCAGCGAGTTGCTCACCACCACCACCACCCGCCACCACCATCCTATCACCTCTACGCCCACGCCTCGGACGAACAACGAGCAGCACCCAGTGGAGGAGGAAACGAGCAGGAACGGGAACGGGAATGAGATCGCGAACGGGAACGGGGTCGCGAACGAATTGCCGGGCGAAGGGAGCGGGTAGTACGAGAACGAAGGGGAGGCAAAGACCTGACGACGGTGGCCCTATCACGGTCGACGCGCGTCGACGCGCGGAGATTGAATGTCACCGACGAGGACATCATGAATTTCTGTAAGACGCCCGCGGATGCCGGGGACGAGGCCCTTATTTTCCCCATGGTCTCTCGGTACGAAGACGCGGCCAATACGCTTGTCGATGCGTGGTTGTGTAATGAATGACTGCAACCAGGTCAGTTGGTCGTCATTGAGTGACCAACGAGGTACGATGTTGTTGTTGTTACGTGTATATATTGTACACAGAATGCCCTACCCCACCCTCGCTGTTTTTGATCCTTACGGCGGAGTTCCTGATCCTACCCAACTGACCCACATTCCGTCTCGGATTGTTATCATGATAAACAACACACGATGATGATTCACCACCTGTGGTGTTTTGCCTGTTTGTGCTAGTGGTGGCGTATCGTGTGGACTGCTGTGTGCATCGTCTCCCCATCTCACCACCGGCCCCATGCAACCCCGGCACCCCTGAACGGGCATACCCAAGGCAGACAGGTGGGTGTAACACAGAAAGAAAAAATCTAGGGCGTGTCATCACGGCGGGTAAGAAACGACATGTTACCGGCGAACGCATAGAATGGGATTCCCAGTGTGTGTGTCACAGAGTGGTAGATCTGATCCCGTATCACCACTCCGTCGATGAAAAAGAGGGAACAAAAAAATGCATACACGCGCGACCGTGGTATCCACGGCACTCACACGCGACCACACCCATGCACACACGACACGCGCATCCCGTCACTGAGGTCAACGTGACGAGGCAAAAATAAAGGAACAAGAAAACCAACGAAACAAACAGCGGTTTGGATTTTCAGGATGTGTGATTTTTTGTGACTTTTATTGTGTTCCATTTTTAGAAGAGGGTGTCCGATCATGATGCGGTTTTGTGGCTGGGCACCCGCGCAATACATTGCGCAACACCCTGTAGGCAAGGAGAGACGAAACCGTGGCTGCACTGGCCCACCGAATTGATGAAAGCGTGCTGGCGTTTCGCGTGTTAATCGGGAAGGGTTCATTCACAGTAGGTGATGACACCCTCCGATCAAACATTGCCGAGTCGAAACAGGACCATCTGTGTAGGGGTCAATCTCTCCACGGACGGTAAGTAGGACTCATCGCAATTGCCTGATGGTTGTTACGGGCCTGTTGTTCAATATGGGTCTCAGATCCTGGTGGGACACAAAAAAAAACGCCGCGTTGCTCCATTCGCATCTCCAGAAACATGTCGCTGAATTTGATTGACCAAATCAACACAATCATCGAAAATCTACGCGATTTGGGTGACAAAGAGAGTCAAAAGGTGTTGATGGGGATGATAGGCAAGATTCAGTCGGAAATTCTGACAGGAAAAATGACGGTTATGACCGACATGGCTGAATGCACGACCAACATCGAGACGTCGACTTGCACTACCGAGGAGGACGCCACCGCGGGTAGCACCGATAACGCCAAAGGGGATGATAATACCGTACTGCCCCCGGTCGTCACTGAGGACGTTCTACCACCCACAGATGAGACACTCGGGGTCGCCGGTCCTCCGCCTGCTGCCACCACAGAGGAGGAGGAGGATGAGAAGATAGTCGAGATGATACCGGATGTTGCCATTCTGCCGCCTGCCGCCACCCCAGAGGAGGCGGACCAGATAGCCGAGGTGTCACCGCCGCCCACGGGGGAGGAGCCGTCGTCGCTGCCACCGACGCCCGCGGAGGAAGACGAGATGGTCAAGGTACCACCGCAACCACCGCCCAACACAGAGGAGGAGATGGAGGGGGACAGGACGATCGAGGGGTCGTCGCCGCCACCGGCGCCCGCGGAGGACGACGAGATGGTCGAGGTACCACCGCCACCACCGCCCAGAACAGAGGGGGAGGTGGAGGGGACAAGACAATCGAGGGATCGTCGCCGCCACCGACGCCCGCGGAGGACGACGAGATGGTCGAGGTACCACCGCCACCACCGCCCACCACAGAGGAGTAGGTGGAGGGGGACAAGATGATCGAGGGGTGGTCGCCGCCACCGACGCCCACGGAGGACAACGAGATGGTCGAGGTACCACCGCTACCACCGCCCACCACAGAGGAGGAGGTGGAGGGGGACGACGAGATGGTGGTTGATGTGCCACCGCCGCCCACAGAGCAGGTGGTTGGGGACGAGGCGGTCGCCGCCATTTTGCTGCCTCCCACAGTGGGGATGCCGATGACGATATGCACGAACACCGAGGCGGTCCTGTGCGGCGACGAGGAAGGGGCAACGGAGGGGGTGACGACGATACCCGAAGCTGGTGTGGCAGAGAAGGAGGTGGCGGTATGTGCGGGCGTCAGCAACGAGGATGACACCCCGACACTCGCTGTCCCAGAGACACCCGAGCCTCACCACCGTCCGGACGACGACGACACGGCCGTGTGTGCCACACCTGATACGCCGTCACCACGACACCTAACCCGCCACACAGGTGACAAGGTGGAGCGGGCCGAAGAAGAATCAGTCGACAAGATCATGAGAGAGGGGGCCGTGTACACCAACGACGATGAACGAGTCACGACCGGCATACTGCGGGAGGAGGAGGATGACGACGACCTGCTGTCGATCTTTGGTATCGACCCGTATTCCACGGATGTTTCGCGTGCGACAAGTGTGTACACGGCCACCACCCCGTGTGGTGGTGGCCGTGGTCGTAACTGGCAACCGCGATCCAGGAAGAGGCGTCCACACAGCCATCATTCGCCATCGCCGATGTCATCATCATCGGATGAAGATGTGTCACCGGGAAGGAGGATGCCAAAGCGACAGTGCCGTGACAGTTCCCCGCCCCCCAGCGATGACCCGCCAATGCAGGACCCCGTCGCGGAGATAGTAGGGGACATATCACACCGCGTGGCCCCTCTCTTGAACGCAGCGTTGGAAACGCATCAGCTCACCCAGAAGCACGTCCGGTACTTCAAGACCAATGGTGCAAAGCACGTCCACGACACATGTGCAAAGTCACAGGCTGTCGTGACCACCCCGTATCAGTACGACCCCGTGGTCATCTTCAACGAGATACGGACCATGACCATCAGAATGAAGCGACCATGCGAAAAATCCCGGCGTGACCAGTGTGTGCAGAGCTACAAGAAGCTGTACGATGAGCTGGAGTCACTGACGATCAAGTTGTGTCACTCCAATAACATACACGTGGGCATCCCGCTTCGTTTCTGTCTGTGTGGCGAGGAATGCAACGCATTTCTTGTGTACCGACTGATCGGGTTCGTCGACAAGCTATGTTACATACTGTGCACGTACAACCAGCAGCTGGCGTACCAAGAAAGCCTCATCTTCCTGAGAGAAACCACTAGGGGGATACACGACAAATGCAACGACGCGGCGATGAGGGTGGAGATGATGGACACCAACAAGCTACTCGTGAACATGTACCTGGTGGACACCCAGCTCAGGTACGTGACCAATAACGCGTACAGGCTGGCCACCAGGACCAAGTCGCGGGTGCGCTTCATTGACCAGCAGTTCTACCACACGATGGTGTCCTACAACGAGGGTATACTGGAAACCATGGAAGCCGCGAAAAGGAAGGTCAAGATGTCTATGTGCAACAAGTGCAACCAGTCACAGTTTATGGATCGGGGTGTGATGCACGGCCAACAGTGCCCTATGTGTGCACCCCCCCGTACACCAATTACCCACCCTTCTCTGTCATGCACCAGCAGTGGTAACAAACCCTCTGTCATGCATGTCATTCTTTCTGTTCTGCGATTGCTTGCGTCATCATGCACCCAACCATATGTACAACAGGTAGGTCTGCGTGTGAGAAGGGGGTGTGATACACGATCAACAACAGCGTTGTTTCTGTTTGCATCTGCATCGTATAAGTATACACACTGCTAATGCGATAGTATGGCATAAGTAGTAGTTAAAGTCCAGGATTGTGTGCATATGCACGCAGTCTCATGGCACATAAACGATTTGCCGCCATCTGATAACAGCTGCATCTATGTCCATCTGTGATGGCCACACACTTACGGGACATGGATGACTGGATGTTGTTCGGTGTCAACGACAACGATGCCATCTACGATAGCAACCATGCGGAAGCGCCATTGTTGCTATCGGGATGTGTGATTCGACTCGTTTCTCGGTTCCTTTGTGTATCAGGGATACGGAGACTTGCACTGACATGGAAACGCACGCGCAACGCGATCAGGACCCTATTCGGGTTTGGGCTCCAGTTGCACCGACTTTGTGTGAAACGGCTTTTCCAGCACTGGTCATCGTTGCGCATCCACTCTTCCTTTTTGGCCACCGCCATTGGCTACCCGGTCTGGGTATGTATATACCGCTGTTTTGACAACCAGGTGGTACACACAAGCAGAAGTGACACGCGGTCGCTGTACTGTGTGTACGACACATCCGGTGTGATAAGGCGTGTCACGGGTAGCGGGGGTGCTGCTGTGACCAGGCTACCACCAAGCATCACGCAAATCGAAAAGGAGTCCGGCATGGCGGCCAATAGCGGCTGTGGGATTGTGCGGATCTCATACCAATGTGTGCACACACGGAGCGAATGGTTTCTGTGTAGATTGACGACCGCCAGATACAACAAGAAACAGTTGTGCGCGGACACGGGGTGCACTGTCACTGACGCCATCCCATTACCATGGATACCATCGACATGTCTGTTTTTGCCATGCTGATGCAAAATTGGAGAAGACGGATCCATCTCCTATGTATAGCGTTCGACGAGGCACCGGGTCTGTGGCGTATGCTATGTTTACCGTGGTTCGCCCTGGTCAAACGACCATCCCCTCTATGTGATGGTTATATACACAACGAACTGGACCACGACACCGCGCAGGGTGTGTATTTCATTCGTTCGGTTGTGGATTACCACCGTCACCGCTGACTGGATGACTGGATACCGATTTGATTCGGTTCTCTCTGCTGCTGTGCTCTGCCCTGTGTGTGTGCTCATTTAGGATGTGATGATAACAAATGAAAATAAAACACATCGACAATGCCAAACAAAACCCACTACTGCAGGCGCACGGGGCGCCATTTTTCACTCACCAAGGACCCGAGTCCCCTGCTGGAACACCTCAGGGACACAAAGGAAAAACGCGTGTTGGTGGGGGCGCACCAGTCGTGGCTCTTGGATGACGCGTGGTTCCTGGGTGAGATCGTCGTCTTCGCGGCACGAAACTGGAGGGGCTGCATAGTCGCTGTCACCGCGAATGAGGCACACACGCACACCAACACTTGGGTGGTGTCCGGAACCCAGATGGAACCCGGGGAGCTTGACCCCCTCTGCGCGACGGCATTCGATTGTTTTGTGGCTTGTATGCGCAACTCACCAATGGAACGACCAGGGGCGTTGGCGCGCGAGTACAGGGTCAGTCCACTTGCGCGGTACATCGGATTTGATGAAAAATTCTCAAAGACGGACGCACTACCGCCGTTCGGGCACGAGGGCTACACGAAAGTATTCGACCTAATGACACCATTCGGACCAAAGGCAATCAAACGCCAGCAGCACCATGGTTTGCGGAAGGGGTCCTCCATTGCGCGACCCCTACTGGCTGTGTGCCTGTTGCTATCTAGAAAATGCCCACATGTGGTACAGCACCTGGCTGGTGGGGGTGTGCCACTGGGGATCGTAAAGAAGGAGTACCCGAACGGCACACTGCGAACGTGCCATCAAGACGAGATACTGATAGGTCACCGTGACACCAATGTGATGCTCGGTATATACGAGGCCCTGCGATTTGGCGACGGGAACGGGTTGGTACACCGCAAGGTGGGGTTTGGCACGACTCTTATAGACTCGGATTGGTCGGGTGTGCTTGGTTCACTGGACCTGGTGACGGTCGTTGAGACATCCAAGTACATAAACAAGACCGAACCCCCGCAGCAGTGCAGCGGGTCGGGGTGTAACTACGTGTACGATAGGTTTTGTCTGGCGAGGACCATCAGAGCGTACCTAGGTTGGTTACGGGACACACTGGAGTCGGGGTTGGCTTTCGACTCCCTTGTTTTCGGGCACAACACCGCCCGTAACCCTCTGGTAGAACCCGCAGTGGGGCGTATCGAGTGCAACAGAAAGAACGACCAAGCCGGTTTCGATAGGCACTACACGGGACTACGACCAAAAATTGATGGCTATGTGTCCTGAATGTGGTAGAAGACGCGGCTCTGGTTGTCGCGCAGCAGTAGCACGGGTGGGGTCTCGTCCATCTCGCCGACGATGGGCACAAACCACCGACACTGGCAGTTCTGGGTGTCCGATAGTATTATGCACGTCTGGCCTGCCTCGCATACCAGCTCCAGTACCCCCCCAGAGCGGACCGGGTGGCGTGTTCTAGGAACTCCATCACGTCACTGGGTACGTAGCCGATCACAGATTTGAAGTGCTCGTAGATATCCGCGTTTGAGTTGTACGCGCATGAGATGTGATCCTTCAGTTCGGTGACGGAGTTTAACCACGAGACACCCTGCACCACGGCTTCCAGTATCCCGTGAATCGTGTCCTCAAACTTGGTCACGAATGCACCAATCTCCGAGGCCTTGTCGAGTACACCCTGTGTGCATGTCACGGACGATTTGCTTAGTACTCTGCACAATCTGCATGTGTGCATGATGCGATTTATCGCGTATTGGAGGAAAAACAGTTTCCTGCGTCGCATGGTTGACTTCTGAACATCCACTTGCAGTTCTTCGTGGGTGGAGTTGTGCTCATTGTGACCATCTAGTTCGTACCACACCCAGTCGGTTAGTATCACGCATCTGTCGTCGCATGTGGATATGTCAACCAGTTGCGCCACAGGCGGCGTCTTGAACATCATGGTGTTCTAATAATTGTCCTGTCGTGGTGTGTGTGGTGTAACCAGATAAACGCCGGATTAGGGTTACGGTCGTCGGTGTCGCAGTGTCCTTTGGGTGCCAGTGTTGTGCACTAGGCCCGAGGCACAAAATACGCCCCATGTCTTCTTCTTTTGTACTGGCACGCGTATAAATAAAAAGGCCATGTCCAGACCCATAAAACGCAGCAAATCCGTCGCCGTTGATTACTTTGTACAGTATAAAGGTGGGTCGATTCCCCGGGACCCCGTGTTCAACTATGCCGGAGTAGGCCTGACTCGCTCCCATCTCCTGACGGAGTTCGACGCAATTGTCAACAACCGTGTACTGTTGCCCACGGATCCCGTGGATGCGACGAGGATAATGTCGGGCACGGTACTGCAGAGTAATCTGACCAACGTCAATCGCCTGTATTACAGCCAGGATGGTGGGAGGAACTGGAACCAAGTGTCACCGACCACGCATCCCGCCTTGGTATCACCCGGTAAGCTTTTGTTCTCTGTGACCGACCAGAAAATGGTGACATGCCTCCCGAATGGCCAGGTGTACATCCAGTGCGCCAAGGGTGTCGTCCGGAGCCAGAGAGACACGAGCACGGAGTCGACGGTGTCCCTGACCCCCGATCCAGCGAACGACCCCGATCGAAACTTCCGCGTGGAGGGGGATGCGGATGACGAGACGATCCAGGACACACTCGATGGGATCACCAAGGCGACACTCGACGTGAAAACGACCAACACGCCCACCGGCTTGGCGCTGGTGTACACCAAAGAAGGCAAGTGCGCGTGAACGACAAGCCTACGGTGTCATGGCTGACGGATAACGCAAACAACAGGAATGACGCGACCATGCACAGTAAACCCGAAATGAACGGGGCAACGACCCTGAACAACGAGCTGACGGTGGCCGCGGACAAGGCCTCCACGCTGGGCGGCACCCTCACGGTAGGCAAGTCGACAACCCTCAACGGCGCGCTAGCAGTGGCTGCAGACAAGGCCACCACGCTGGGCAGCAGCCTCACGGTGGGCAAGTCGACGACCCTCAACGACGGGCTGACGGTGGCCGCGGACAAGGCCACCCCCCTGGGCGGTACCCTCACGGTGTAAAAGTCGACGACCCCCAACGACGAGCTGACGGTGGCCGCAGACAAGGCCTCCACGCTGGGCGGCAGCCTCACGGTGGGCAAGTCGACGGCCCTCAACGACGGGCTGACGGCAGCCGCGGACAAGGCAACCACGCTGAGCGGTACCCTCAAGGTGGAAAAGTCGACGACCCTCAACGACGAGCTGACGGTGGCCGCGGACAAGGCCACCACGCTGGGCGGCACCCTCATGGTGGGCAAGTCGACGACCCTCAACGGCGCGCTGGTGGTGGCCGCGGACAAGGCCACCACGCTGGGCGGCACCCTCATGGTGGGCAATTCGACGACCCCCAACACCGAGCTGACGGTAGCCGCGGACAAGGCCACCACGCTGGGCGGTCTCCTCACGGTCGAAAAGTCGACGACCCTCAACAGCGCGCTGGCCGTGGCCGCGGACAAGGCCACCACGCTGGGCGGTGGCCTCACGGTGGGCAAGATGACAACCCTCAACAACGAGCTGACGCTGGCCGCGGACAAGGCCACCACGCTGGGCGGTACCCTCACAGTGAAAAAGTCGACGACCCTCGACGCGAGCTGACAGTGGCCGCGGACAAGGCCACCACGCTGGACCGAACCCTCACGGTGGGCAAGTTGACAACCCTCAACAACGAGCTGACGGTGGCCGCGGACAAGGCCACCACGCTGGGTGGTACCCTCGCGGCCGGCAAATCGGCGACCCTCAACAGCGCGCTGTTGGTGGCCGGGGACAAGGCCACCACGCTGGGCGGTACCCTCACTGTGGGCAAGTCGGCGACCCTCAATGACGCGCTGACGGTGGCCAACGGCAAGGCCAGGGTACTGCGCAGTACAGTCCAGGCAAACAGGTTTGTGTCCATGGAGGCAGGACTGGCAATGGCCAACACAAACATCACCGGGGCTGCCACCGTCACCTTTCACACACTGTCGGGCGCCAAGGATGCCAACAACAACCCCGTCCCAGTGACGCTGGCTCGTATCACCCTTCTTGTTTGAATGGTTTTTGCACTCGGACCGGGTTTTCAATAACATTAAACCATACGGAACCCTTCAACCCATTGAAAAGTACGGATGTGCAGTTTTTTGCCTCGTCTCATTGTATCCTTATGCGCAAAATCTGATATGGGTATGACACCAAAGAGTGCTGTGCCATCTCGCCAATAGGCATTCAAAATGTCTGATTCGGAACGGGAAGAGGAGGACGAAATTCGGCATATAGAGCGCATCATTTGCTCTAAGCCATGTCCGTACAGAACGGTGACGCTTCCAGAAATTCGATCACGTGTATACCCACACATACAATATACAACCACCTTGAAGGACTACATTCAGGAGAGGCATGCATCCAAGCTCTGTTGGGTGGGAGATCTGCATGACGGAGTACAAACACCGATATGCCTCCATAAGGATGCGCATCGTTTCAACGTTGCCGACCTGGCCAATTACCATATCGAGGTGTACGCTGAAATGGTCATAATGGGGGTTGCGGTGCTGGCTGCATCCGAAGGTATCGGTTCATCCATAAGGATATCTGAACTTGTTGTAACGTGGGAATACTGGTTTGACAGGTACATGCGCGATTTAGACGAGAGCGAACGAAATCTCGGCATGGAGCATCTTATCATGACAAAAAATTCTCAAAAGCGGTGATATTGGCATCTGTATCGGGGCGACATGCTGCGTGGCATCCGCCGGCGGCTACCTGCATCAGAGACTGCCCAAACACTGGTGGAACTAACGGACACCAGTGACGATGATGTGACAATCCAATTAACAGAATGACCGATCTACGCAGAACTGACACATATCACACCATCCCGTTCATTGTTACGGTAATAGTGTGTTCCCTTGGTTGGTACCCTCACGGTGGGCAAGTCCACGACCCGGTGAGACCCTGGCCCGGCTGTGCCAGCTGGACACATTCACCTTCAACTTCTCGGCTGACTCACAGGCACGCCTGGGGATGTCCAGTTCGACCATGTACGGCATGTCCGCCCAACAGGCGGCGTCAGTGTTCCCACACCTGGTCAACACCAAGCAACTACCGGTGATCGACAGCAGTGCGGCGGAAACGGAAGAGATCCTGGTGTTGAAGTCCATACAGCTTCCGGCGCTTCTGACGAGCGCGCTGAAGCGCGTCTGTCTGCAGCAACCCCGCATTGGTCGGGTGCACCTCTTCGCCGGGCTGGTGACCGTCCACATCCGGGAACGGCAGGGGGGATGTGTACGCGGCGTGTGTGGCAGACACGATGAAGTTCCATTGCTCTGTTGTCACGCAAAACGAGAGTGGGTGGGACGCCACGCGGGGGTGGTGGTGACGGGGGACGATGATGTGGTGCGTGTGCGTATCGCGTGCCAGAATCCGTCATCCGACGACCTAGTGTCGTACAAGATGGTCTGCAGAGGTCAATCGCTTAACCCTTCTTGACGCTTTTTAGACAAAAAAAGGAACGATGGCGATATTGTTTTCGAGACCTCTACGACGCAGGCGTGCGACCAGCAAACCAACGCCAAAGCCGACCACCACGACATCAACCATCGCTGCCAAAAAACCGTCATCCGTCTCAAAAAGCACGGGAATGTACGCAGCCCTTGCAGCTGGGAGCTTCGGCCTGGGACTCGGTGGGGGCGAAGAAATCCGGGAGTCCATCAAGGGTATGACGAGCGGCCCGTGGCTATGGGCCTTCCTCGGTGGGGTGGTCCTTCTGTGGTTCATGATGCGGGGTTGACCCCGCTGCTGCGCCGCTGCTCACACGCCGCGAGCAAGCACTGGCCGAGCCACAGACAGAGTGTCGTCCATGTGGGTGGTTGCAGTTTTTTGACACCTGTCTGTAAAAATCGGGTTGTTATTTTCCCCTGCTCCCTTTCCACTCGGCGAGTTCTGGTCGTTGAATACAGCCACGGTCAGCGGGGTTTCTTCTGCAATGATCATCATAGCCTCTCCCCCTCTCGCGTACCTCACATTCCTAATACCCACTTCTCACGACACATCGTTCTCCTTTTCCTATCCAGTACCTATGCCATTCGCAATCAGAATCTTGGTCACATGGCGACTGCTTGTTGTGCTTTTTGCATTTTCCTCTCTCCTCTTTAGCCATTTTCCTTAGATGCTTGCACTTTTCTCTTGCTTCTCTGAGGATGACATCGTTGGGGTTATTTTTCCCATCCCTTTTTTTTACTTTGATATGGGCAAATGCGAACCGACCTCATCATGTGTATGACCACATGTAGACATGGTCCAGCGACGAAGTAATCGGTAGTAGCCCATGCGTGCCGTGTCACAGGTCCTCTTTACATACAATATGGTGCGGGGCCTGCACACGATTCGGAATGATGCGCTCCAAGAAGAGGTCATGCAGTATATACATCGACACAGGCACCAAAGTGTAAGAGGGCTGGTTCGTAAAGCCATTGCGGATAAGGTACAGATCCGTTGTGGCACCAGCTCTTTTTGTTTCTCGAGAGACACCGAGCACACCATCTGTCTCGAAAAGCACGGGAACGTACGCAGCCCTTGCAGCCGGGAGCTTTGGCCTGGGACACGGTGGGGGCGAAGAAATTGGGAGGTCCATCAAGGGTATGACGAGCGGCCTGTGGCTATGGGCCTTTCTCGCTGGGGTGGTCCTTCAGTGGTTCATGATGCGGGGTTGACCCCGCTGCCGCGCCGCTGCTCACACGCCGCGAGCAAGCACTGGAAGAGCCACAGAGTGTCGTCTTGATGGTCTGGTCGAGAACCCGGTTGCACGCGCTGACCTCCTTGAGTGCCCGGAAGCACTTGCTGATGTTTGCCTGTGTCATGCCCGACCGATTCTGCAGCGAAACAAGTATGTCATTGAATTTTGCCACGTGCTGTTGCTGCTGTTAGTCATGTCTGAACCCGCGTTGTAAGCGACCGAGTTTGATGAGGATGTGCACCACGTTCGGGACAACCGCGTCCACCTAGTCGAGCGAGTCCAGTCCGACGTACATGGTGTACACCCCGTTGCACGCCTGCCGCTTCACGTCACACCAGCCATGCCCGGGTATGTTCCTGCTGCACAGTGAAAGGAACACGCAACCAAGGACCACTGTCGCATCCATGTTCCCAGCGTGTTGCACGAATTTCGTGACGTCCTCGGTGGTCACACTGGATTGCTTGTTCTTCACCTCGAACGCGATCACCTCATTTACGTCCAACGTGAGGTGGATGTCACACTCGTGCGGATAGCCGGCCGTGCTGGTGATTTCCTTGTCCGGGAACACGAGCCGCATGCACTCGGATAGGA
Organism: Eutreptiella sp. 'Long Island Sound 2002'; assembly: GCA_964036045.1. Classification (NCBI taxonomy): domain Eukaryota; phylum Euglenozoa; class Euglenophyceae; order Eutreptiales; family Eutreptiaceae; genus Eutreptiella; species Eutreptiella sp. 'Long Island Sound 2002'. The sequence continues at coordinate 134,202,302 of OZ038379.1, forward strand.
CGTTCTCACCGTGCATCCACTTGCCGCTATTTGTCGACAGAATAGCTGCGATCTCGTCGTTCTTCTGGGCCACCACGCCCTCCAGCGCCTGGATCCGAGACTGGTAGTTCTGGGCGACCGAATTGCGTGACAGGCGGTCGACCTGTCTCTGCGGGAAATCCAGCTGAAACGCGTGTCGCTCCTTCGCCTCGTGGCTCTCCGCTCGATGCGTGTCACTTATTGCTAGTATCTCGTCCCGCAGGCGCCGGATCTCGTCCTTGTCGAACTGCATCTGCTGTGCCAGCAGGTCGCGCTCAAGTGCGATCGCTTCCTGGTCGCTCAGCTCGGTGCACCAGAGCTTCTGGCGCAGGACGCGCACAACGTCGTCCCCGGTGGTGTGCGCGTGTGTGGCCGTGGACTGGTTTTCCCGTGGCATCAACACCCGCCTGTTTGACCAAAAAACAAAACCCATGCGCGCGATGTCTCGTATGGTCATCTCGCCCCTTTGCAGCGACGTCGATATCCTCAGGTCGAAGTCGTCCTCGATTTCGTACAGGGTGTGGAAATGGTCGCCTATGCACCTAGTACCACTACCCATCATGCTTTTTGCCGTGCTGTGTCGTCGTTGTCGTTCTCGCTGGATTTTGCGTTGACTCTTTGTAGTATCTGTTTGCGCTCGATCGACTCGTCCAACTCCTTCCTCAGGTTTTGCTCCCCCAGGAGTAACAGGTTGATTATCTGAATGTAATCGACCGTGCCATCCGCCGTGGATAAACCCACTTGGGTTGAAATTGCGTTTTCGACCTCGTTCGCAATGAGACCAACACGCACGCGCCTGTTTCTATCCTTTGTGTAGGGGAAGGTGCAGAGGCGCAACCCGCAGATGGCCTGGCTGACGTCCCAGGGGTTGGAGTTCCACGTGGTGATTTCTGTCATCTTTGACGCATCGGAGACGACGTCTATCGACGTACAGACAATGTCCTGGAAGGTGTTTTTACCGTGTAAAGTGTTGTCGGGTGTCAATCTGGCAAGACGTTTTGCATCAGCCGTTATGCTGTCGCGTATGGGGTCAATCTTCAGGTACTCGCTGTTGACGTTGACATTGAAAACGCTATTTGTTTCGTATAGTCCACCCCCCGAAACAGGGTTCATATTCTTTTTTTTCATGTTATAATCTAGTTATATTGAACGCGTGTATATACCACAAACAGACCCACACCCTACCCTTGATCAGGTCATCGAATGGCATCGGTCGAGGCTTCCAGGATACTCCGAAAGCTGCTGCATGGCGGCAGTGGCAGGTGCGCGCGTTTCTCGTATTCCGCCAGCACGATTGGAACATACAGGGCCACAATACGTAAAATACAAGGACACACAGGCTGCACCCTCGAAATCCCGCCATCCGATGGCGAACTTGTCTCTCTCATAGACCGGATCCTCAATGATGGCGGGAGATCGGCCGTGCGCCAGTGTCTGAGGATACTCATGGTCTGCCATCGGGTGTGGGGGGACGGGCACCACATCAAGCGGGTCCACATCCCGCGCGCCCCGGTGCACGCGACCAGGAGTCGGCAGACACGCGGTATATGCAAGGCGCAGATAGAGGCCCTCTGGCGCGGGTGCCGGTGTACCCTGGACAGGCTGCTGCTGGAGCTGACAACAACGACCGCCGCCCGTATAAACGCACTGAGGAAGCTGCAGGTGTCGGACGTCACCGAGATGGGTGACACCCAGTGTCGCATCTGGGTTGTGGCGTTGACCGAAAAGGGCGGGAAGGTGCACGTGGAACCACTGACGACCAGCGCCGTGACAAGGATTAGGCAGCTGGAGGCGACGTATGGTGACGACGGGTACGTATTCCGGTCACCGCGTTCCCCGTACAACGGGGCCCCCGTGGGTGTCAGCTCCATGCGAGAGAGATTCCATCGACTGGCCGACTGTTCCAGTATTCAACAGATACCACCCCACGCGGCACGCCACATGGTCGCCCACAACCTACTCCTGGAATCCAACCCGGTCAAACAAATATCAAAATTTCTGGGACACCCGAGTACACAAACGTCCCCGCGTACGAACTCGTCAAAACAATGAAAATACCCTGGTTGGCGGCGTCGTCTTCAGTCGTCTGACGGTGGTGGTGGCGGCGATGGTTGAGTTTGCTGGAGAGCGTCGGTCGCCATCAGCGTTTTCATGCGCTTCGTGACACTTCGGCGACAGATGCGCTGCACGGACTTGTACGAGAGATGCCCTCCGTTTATGGACGGGAACAAATAGAAGGACCCAGTGGGTATGTGGTCGACGTAGGGGCGCCCATCTGATCGGTTAATGTACTCAAGGAGGGACGCGGGTATCCCATCACCCTCCTCCAGCGCCCAGCGCCGGGTCAGCTTGCATATACTGGTGTAGGACATACCCACGACCTCCTGCAGGTACAAGATCATGTGGTCCCGTTTCGAGACCAGGCCACCGCCCTGTTCACCGGTGAAGTGGTTCGATGTCATCGTGGTCAGATCAGGTGCGCTTTCATCGACAGGGATTCCCAGATGTTTTCGCAGTGTGAGATCCTTGAACCGTGTATACCACAGCTCGTTGGTAGGGAATGCGCCACTAAAGGGGTGTATGAGGGAACCCTGGTCGCTACCACTGTCACCCCCCCTGGAAGCGACTTGCTCCTTGAACTGTTTGAACATACGGATGACGATTTCCTCACTCCGAGACAACTCGCCGCATTAATTGGTCGTCCTCCTTTTAACCATGCCATTCCCGCTGTGCGCAATGTGCTGAGCTATTTTTGTCTGATACTTTATTTTTGAAGCCCACCACGACGGCTTAATTCGGCGTGTGGCCAATCTATTCCTCGTTTCGGAGCGCGCTTGCAATGTTACCCTGTTGCAACATTCCGATGGAGAGAACGTTGTAGATTGTGTACAGGTCGCTCGCACTCATTGTAGGGGTGTGTATACAGTCGCGGATGACCTCGCGTACCTTGTACCGCACGGAAAAGTTTTCGGATTGGTAGAGGTTTTTGCATACCACGTAGAAACACGGGCACCTCTGCAGCGCCGCGTACACCATCATCTGTGTCGCGATGATATCGATGATGCGGAGCTTCGACCTCCAGGGGACATCGGGGGCCGGTATGTACAAGGTGTAATCACCACCATCCTTCGTGCACATCACATGCATGACCACGTGCAGTAGATACGGGTTTATGACAGCGCTGGTTAGTTCAGAACTGGTACCCGACAATGTGTCTGGGATGGTGTAGTCGTTCGAGTTAGCGTTGGTGATGGCATTGTTTGTAGCAATTTTGTCCCTGTTCACGGTCACGACGTTGTCACCCGTTCGGGTGTTGAGCGGGGTCACACACAGCTTCAAGAGCCCATCGGTCGTTTTGTCCCCACCCAGTATGATATTGCGCACGAACGCGGTTGGTATGGGTGTGTTGAACAGCCTCATGACCAGTTCCTACCGCGGTTCATCCTTTTTCCACTCGGGGTTAGTGTACTTGCCGTTGTTGCCGGTCAAACTGAAAGTCGCAGTGTAGTCACATTGGTCGTCGATGTTCATGCACACGGTGCGCGTGTCGTACATCAGATCAGTCTGGAACATCATCCTGCTACAATACCTGATGTCCTTTTATTTCATATGCGCAAACCGGGATATACCAGTCTAAACACGGCGGCGAGAACACCCCGGGTCTCGGCTAGTTCCTTGATAGCATTGTGCAGTTTGACCTTTTGATCGTCGTACCTCTGTGAGGCGGTTTTCAGTTCGGCCTCCGTTTCTTCCCGCAGATGTTACAGTGCCCGCTGGTCCACCTCTTCGGCGTAAAACATCGCATCCATTGTGACAGCACCGTGGTGTTTTCTATTATATTGGTCGGGGTCTCCTTCATTGCGCGTTCTATGATCTCTCTGACGCTTTTCACGCTTAGCCCATGCAAACTGCACCCTAATTTTCACCTCAAGGGCGGCATTTGTGTGCAAAGAAAAGACGCGCAGTTTCCGCGTGTTTCCACCTGAAAACTGAGAATTGAAAGACAGAGGAATCTCAAATACATTTCTGTAGGCTATCAGCGGAAGTTGCAAGTAGTCAAAGTTATGAAATATTTCTTTTTTGGCATGTTGAGTGCGCGGGGCCTTGCGCACTCGATTATGCAGAATGTGTATTTCCCAATGGTCCTGAAGAAACAGTATTCCATGCCAAATGAGGCTCTGATGTCTTAATGGGTGCCTCATGGTGTACCGTTCGGGTCATGTCAGCAGCAAGAGTGGTCAATCAACGGACGTCTTGTACACGCCATGCACTATGTAAGGTGTAATAGATCTAAGTGGCGGGTTGCCCTCAGTCCTTGCTAACCACCCGTTTTCCAGTGTGTTTACCTACAAATGAGGTGCCCAGCCTCCCATCTTTTCGGGCTGTACAACAGTTTGTCAGAAGCGCTAGGTCACGGGACATATGAAGCAAGTGCTCTAGAGGAGGATAGTCTAATCGCTACTCTTGAGCTCACTGTTGTCACAGGATTCCAAAAGGGAGGAATCTCAAAAAGCCTTTCGGAGGCTATCGGCAGAATACAAGCAGTCAGGGGTATTCAAAAATCCATATTTGTAGCATGTTGATTGCGCGAGCCCTCGCACACTGAGTGTTCCGCTGCGGAAGTCTTTAACCCATATTGAATCTTTGGTGCAGCATCAGGACCTCTTGGTCGCGCGCGCTGGCCTTCTGTGCCAGAATGAAATAAAGAGATAAGTAAAACCCGACGAAAAAACTTTCTAAATAGCTGAAAATAAAGCTAATTAGCAAAATAACGCCTAGGCAAAAAAGCGCGCTGCGAAACGCGTAAAGACGCGACTCAACATTTTCCGGCCTCAGATGGGTGAAAAGTAAACGCCGTAAGCACAGCAAGGAATGTACAAGTAGAACGCCGTGTCCATTGTCCTCTAACACGCCGTAGACGTAGAGAAAAACGCTCGGCGAGCAGCGCGTAAAAACTGAAAAATATTTTTCTAAGACGCTACGCCTCTAAACTCGCGCTCTCTCGCTTTGTTTTCTTCTCCATGTACCTCCCCTTCTGGGCCCGACGCTCGCCGTGTTCGCCCCCTGTTTCGCTGCAGGCAGGCCAGGTCGACGGCGAACAAGACGACTTCATCAGAAACAACGCTGCCTGAATCAGCAATCAAGCGACGAACGACGAATCCAGATTCTCCGACTACCTGCACCACCGACTCAGAGACGGGCGCGGGCTAACACAGGAGAATAGACGGTGTTTTCCGTGCGTGCTGGCAGGGAGGGAAAGGGCACCACAGCACGCAGATACCACCACCGGGCAAAGAACAGCACAGACAACCAACAGCGCAACACAGCACAGCACGACAGGCCACAGGAGGACAAAGCAAGCACCAACAGCACCGCAAAACGACAGCAGAGCACAACAGCACAGCACCAGGCGACAGCACAGCACCACAGAACACGACACAGGGAGGCAGGGGGCCACAGCAAACCACACCAACCACTAAGAAGCAGACCACACAGCAAGACAGGGACACCGACACCGAAACACACCACCAGCAGACAACCACGGGCCACCAGACCCAGCACCGCACCACAGACAACCACAGGAAACAATGCAACACACAGCAACGCACCACAGCACCAGGCGCCAACAACAGCAGGCACCACACGAACAGCAAAACGCAAGCGCACCAGCACAGCGAAGCACAGCACTGCACAGAGCAGGGAGGACAGGGAACGCACAACACAACACCCCAGGACACACAGAGCACAGCGCAAAGCAGCGAACAACAGCGCGCACCAACACGGCATGACAAAACACACACAGCACAGAGCAAACAGCGCGGGGGAACACCGCAAAACAAAGCGCCGCAAAGCACAGGGCCCAAGGGTGACGGGCAGCACCACAGGGCACGGCACAACAAGCAGCAGCACCAAAACGAGCGCAACAAAACAACACAGCACACAACAGCACAAGACCGGACGGCACAACGCGCCGCAGCACGGTGCAGCACCACACCCAGGGACACACAACACAGCACAGCACACGACACACAGAACCGAGCGGCGGCGACGAAAACCGCGAGACACGGAAGGGGGGGGGGGGGAAGCAGCCACCAGGTAACAGCCAACGGCCAGGCGGGAAACACAAAAGAAGCGAGAGCTCACAGAGAGCGGAGAAGCGGGAGGCCAACAAAGCAAACAACACACAGCGCCGAGGCCGAAGACACCCGGGGCCGGAAGCCAGAGAAAGCCAGAGACAACGGGGGCGCACAATGAGAGGGAAAAAAAAACAGAGCACCAAGCGGCAGCAACAAAAACCGCGAGACACAAAGGGGGGGGGGGGGCAGCAACCACCAGAGAGCAGCCAACGGCCAGGCGGGAAACACAAACGAGGCGAGGGTGCACGGAGAGCCGAGAAGCGGGAGGCCAACAAAACAAACAACACACAGCGCCAAGGCCTGCGGCACCCGGGGCCGGAAACCAGAGAAAGCCGGAGCCAACGGGGGCGCAGAAGGGAAAAGGAAGAAGAAAAAAAGGAGAAAAAAAAACAAGGGACCCAGCGGCGGCGACAAAAACCAGGAGACACAAAAGGGGAGGGGGGGGGGCGGCACCCACCAGAGAGCAGCCAACGGCCGGGCAGGAGAGACAAACGAGGCGGGAGCGCACGGAGAGCCGAGAAGCCAGAGGCCAACAGAACAAATAACACACAGCGCCGAGGCCCAGGGCACCCGGGGCCGGAAACGAAAGAGAGCAAGAGAAAACGAGGCGCAGAAGGAAGGAGAGAAAAAGAAAACAACACAGGCCGGCGGGGAGGGGAGGAGAGGATAGCAAGGCGCCAAGGCCCAAGGCACTCGGGGCCGGAAACCAAAGAACGCAGGAGACAACGGGGGCGCCCTGAAAACAAGAAAAGAAGGAAAAGAAAAAAAACGCCCAAAAAAAGGGGCAACCCCAGCCCGGAGGGGGCCGAGCAAAGCACAAAGACAAAGCGGCCAAATGAGAAGGTGAGGCGCACCGGAACGCGCCCAGGAGGGCGGCCCGCCTGACCCGGCCAAGACAGACGAGCACACGCACATGCGCACGGGACCCGGGCGTGTCGTCCTCCGACCCACAAGGGGAGGTTTCGGCGTCCACACAAAGCAGCCCCGGTGCACCGGCCCAGTTCCCTGGTCCAAAGATCGACGGTACGGGAAACCGGACGCGTCAGTGACCGGGTCCACACACGCCAACCACTGCAGCGCCCGCAGCCCAAGACCGACGCCGGAGGGACCCGCCAGGGACGTCCCCATCGCGGGGCCCCGAACTGGTACGACGCGGAGCGAGCCCAGCGCCCCTGCCTCCGCAGGGGCCAGCGGCAGGCACAATGAGCCAGGTTCTCGGCCGGCCTCCGCGTGCCCCGCGCAGCCACCCAGTAAAGCCAGGGGCGCAAGCCCCCAGGGTGGGGAAAGGCACCACGGCATCGGGAAAGCCGACCAGAGCACCGAGAGCGACCGGACCGGACGAGGCGCGGCGCACCACACGGCGCCACGAGGCACGCCAGAGAGGCCCCCCGCCGGCCAGAACCAAGGCACACGGACAGGTGCGAAGCAACAACGGCCGCCGGGTGCCGCAAACCCGGAGAGCGCGCACAATACACAACGAACCACGACACAGGAACAGGTGCCAAGCAACACCAGCTGCCGTCCAGATGAAGGAGTGCGCGCCCGGAGGGTACCCAGCCTCTCTCGGCTACGAACAGCTGCCGTCCGGATGGACGAGTGCGCGCCAGGAGGGTACCCAGCCCCTACCGGCTACGAACAGCCGCCGTCCAGATGGACAAGTGCGCGCCCGAAGGGTACCCAGCCCCTGCCGGCTACGAACAGCCGCTGTCCGGATGGACGAGTGAGCGCCCCGCAGCGACGCCCCGCACACGCAATACCGCACGCGCAACCCAAAGCGCAGCACACAGAGCGAGCACACCGGTGAACAAGAGCCAAGCGGCCCAGGACACCGTACACGCAACACAACCCACCGAGCGGGCACACCGGTGAACGAGAGCCAAGTGGCCCAGGACATCGCACACGCAACACAACCCACTGGGCGGGCGCACCGGTGAACAGAAGCCAAGTGGCCCACGACACCGCGCACGCAAAGCAACACACCGAGCGGGCACACCGGTGAACGGGAGCCAAGTGGTCCAGGACACCGCACACGCAACACAGCCCACTGAGCAGGCACACCGGTGAACGAGAGCCAAGTGGCCCAGGACACCGGAGACGCAAAGCAACGCACCGAGCGGGCGCACCGGTGAACAGGAGCCACGTGGCCCAGGACACCGCACAAGCAAAGCAAAGGACAGACCGGGCACACCAGTGAACGAGAGCCGAGTGGCCCAGCATATCGCACACGCAAAGCAACACACCGAGGGGGCACACCGGTGAACGGGAGCCAAGTGGCCCATGACACCGCACACGCAACACAACACACCGAGCGGGCACATCGGTGAACGGGAGCCAATTGGCCCAGGACACCGGAGACGCAAAGCAACGCACCGAGCGGGCGCACCGGTGAACAGGAGCCACGTGGCCCAGGACACCGCACAAGCAAAGCAAAGGACAGACCGGGCACACCGGTGAACTTGAGCCAAGTGGCCCAGGACGCCGCACACGCAACACAACACACCCAGTGGGCACACCGGTGAACGGGAGCCAAGTGGCCCAGGACACCGCAGACACAACACAACAAACCACGCGGGCACACTGGTGAACAGGAGCCAAGTGGCCCACGACACTGCAAATGCAACACAACACACCGAGCGGGCACACTGCTGAACGGGAGCCAAGTGGCCGAGGACACCGCACACGCAAAACAACACACCGAGCGGGCACACCGGTGAACAGGAGCCAAGTCGCCCAGGACACCGCACACGCAAAGCAACACACCGAGCGGGCGCACTGGTGAACAGGAGCCAAGTGGCCTAGGACACCAGACAGGCAACACAACGCACCGAGCGGGCACAGCGGTGAACAGGAGCCAAGTGGCCCAGGACACCGCACGCACGACACGACACACAGAGCGGGCACACCGGTGAACGGGAGCCAAGTGGGCCAGGACACCGCAGACGCAAAGCAACGCACCGAGCGGGCGCACCGGTGAACAGGAGCCACGTGGCCCAGGACACCGCACAAGCAAAGCAAAGGACAGACCGGGCCCACCGGTGAACAGGAGCCAAGTGGCCCAGGACGCCGCACACGCAACACAACACACCCAGCTGGCACACCGGTGAACCGGAGCCAAGTGGCCCAGGACACCGCAGACACAACACAACAAACCATGCGGGCACACCGGTGAACAGGAGCCAAGTGGACCAGGACACTGCAAATGCAACACAACACACCGAGCGGGCACACCGGTGAACGGGAGCCAGGTGGCCCAGGACACTGCACACACAAAGCAACACACCGAGCGGCTGCACCGGTGAACAGGAGCCAAGTGGCCCTGGACACCGCACACACAACACAACACACCGAGCAGGCACAGCGGTGAACGGGAGCCAAGTGGCCCAGGATGCCACAGACGCAACACAACAAACCATGCGGGCACACCGGTGAACAGGAGCCAAGTGGCCCAGGACACTGCACACACGTGGGGCGCCTGAGGGACAGGGGAGAACCAACACCCCATGGGTCGGACGCACTGGGGCGACCCAGCCGACCCCCCAGGCCAGTGGCAGGAGCGGTACTCCAAGGCCACTGGTCCGAGCCGGGCCAGGCTGCATCGGGGACCGTGGCAAACGTCACCCGAAGCCATGGAAGCAACCGGTGACAGGCGAGCCGGTACACAGTCCAGGAGGGGATCGCCTGCCGAGCAGAGTGGCCCCGCAACTCAAGCCACAAGAGTGAGGCGGTCGTACCGTAGACAAGCGGGAGCAATACCCCTTGTGGTGAGGAATACACGGCTGGGCAGCCCCCAGAGCTGCCGCCCAAAGGAGGGGGCATGTGGCCCTACCCATGGACACATATGGGGACACCCTCCCACCTGGGACACATGGACCGGGTGGTCGCGACAATACCTTCCCAAGCACATGCGGCAGCGGCTCAAGAGGCACCTGACATAGGGCAGTGGGAGGGACAGGACGTCCCCTTGGTAAGATCTTCTTCCTGCATTGTCAAAGGAGGCATTTCGAGCTCCCGAAGATACCTACCTATCTACCTACCTTTTCACGCAGTCACGAATTGGCATATTTCGTTCCTTGCTTTTTCCATCGCAGTGGCGCCCGTGTTCAGTTGCAAGATTGCATCCTTCATCACGCGCATGCTACCGGCCCCGTACATCTGCGCTTTATCAGTGTTTCGGTGTATGGGAACCCACATGGGGGCGCCGCCACCCCCGGGACCACAGGCGTCGGGCATGTGTATGTATTCCTCTTCTTATTGTTGTGTGCGTGCCTTACAGAAGTCTCGTACGGCAACCGGATCCGTCCACGCGAGCTCGGATGTCATCAGTCTCTCGAGCCTCACATAGCACGCCCCCAACGCGGCGTCGTGGTTCCTCGAATCCCTGGCCACGAAATGGGTCAGCTCGTGTAGGACAATCCTGGACACTTGGCACACAGTTAAGGAAACAGGGTCAGACCGGTAAGGGCAGATGTAGATCCTTTATTTGTCTACTGTAAAAGAGCACCCACTGTGTGCAGAAATGGGAGCGGATTGCAGTATCTTGCGTAAGGGTGGTAGGGATAGTGAGTACACGAGCCCGTAGGCACGTGAGACGATGTGATTCTCCTCATCCGTGCATTCTGCGTTGTTAACCACCGGCATATCGTGTGGATTTTTGTTTATTGTATTCAATCAAGGAGATGACAATCAACGCATGCACGATACTCCACAGATTCTTGGAGCAGCTACGACGAGATGCGGGTGAACCCGATGTGATCGGTGACTTTTACAAGGGCGTCGTACCGCTGGGCTCGAGCATCTACTGCGAATTGCATGCCAACAACTGCGACGTCGTGGTCCTGGTCAAACCCGGTGTCGAGCCACTCGGGGGTCATCAACAGGTCGCAGGTGGCGTTCATAGATACCGCGAGGGTTCCCGTCCTGAAGCTGTACATGAACAGGCAGCAGTAGGAACTGAGTTGCATGACAGTCCATTCACACAGCGGGCTGTTGGCCGGGCCCCTGTGTACCAGATCGCTGTCGGGTCGACGCGTTGTTTGTCACAACAGGTGCGTACCGGACTGGATGAGCATACTGTTCGCCAGGTGGATCATCGCGGAGATGAACGCGAACCGGGCGCTGCACAGAGTCATCACGTTCTTCAAGATATGGACCCTCAACAGGGGTGTGTACGGGACAATCAGGGGGTTCCCCGCTGGTGTCTCCTGGGTCATCATGGTCACAACGGCGTGCCTGAAACATCCACACAGGACACCGCTACACCACGCGATCTCGGTGATCGTGCGGAATATCCGCACCCATGACTGGGGTAACGTGGATTTCACGACCGGTTTCACGACACACTGCACAAACACGGACGTGATGACAGTGTCCATGCCGCTGGGAGTGTGGGACTTCAACATCACAACGGACCACGACCCGACAGCGCAGCCAGGGAGGGAGATGAACACCTTCTCGGCGGTCAGGTGGTACAAGCTCATGGCCTTGTTGAAGGAGCTCGACGTGCTGCTACACAAGCTCATCGTGTACACGGATACGTCGCGCATGTGGCAGAACGTATGCCACAACTGTATACGCACCGTTCACGCGCTGGCGCTATCAGATGTGGCAGCCGATAGCGTCGTGTACGAGTGTTGCATGAACGCGTCGCACCCCCTCTTCGTCATGGTTCCCGTGAAGGAGCCCGTGAACTACCAATACGAGACATTCGTCTCTGCCAGGGTCCTCCTGAGAATTGTGCAAGACCTGTGTGTCATGGGGTGCCACGCGAGAACCATCTCCTCCGCGTACAGCATGACCCGCGTACAGGAAACCACGAACGCCAAATACGAGTCCACGGAGTGTTTCCTGTTATTGACACACGCAAGTGGCGTCATCGACAAGAAAGGGGTTATCGGGTGTATCAGCAGCTCGGTCAGGGGCAGCCAGCCGTACGGGGCTGTTCCAAATTGCATGGCGCTGATCACAAGAGATGTCAGCCTCATGGTCCTACCATCCACTTGTAACGATATTACCACCACCCTCGACAACCAGTCGCCGCGCTAGCTGCCTGGCGGAGACCTTTTTGTTGAAACCATGGACGTCGTCACCGCGGCAGACGCGCTTGTGGAAGACTGCCACCGCACCCTTGCTGCTTGCATCGGGCTCGCGTGTCCGCCAGTCACCATACGCTGAGGTTGTATGACAGCATTTGATCAATTCGCCACCCTCTGCCTCCCTCTGCTTCCGCTGCGCCGCCGGAGTCCATTCGCTCCCCCTGTAGGTCACCCTTCTTGTGTACGTCGTGGTACATTTCCGAGACCGTCGCCCTGCCCTCCCTTGTAAACTGAGGGTCCATACTGTGTTCCCCATACATCGGACAAAACACGGCGATACTTTCTAATATTGTCGGCACTCCTCATGGTGGATACACAGAAGAGGACAGATGTTGCGACTACACAGAACCAGACCCACGCATCGCGCGCGTGCTCCCTGGTTAGTATAATGCCGTATACAATAAGAATAAGCAATATGAGGTCACTTAAAGGGGTTTGTGGCAGGACCCATGGTCCGTGTTGTAACCCCATGTGTGGTATGTGGCCTTTTTTTTTTTAGACACTGGAATGATCAACGAAGACATCAACGACAAGGAACCCATCGTCGCCGCGCTCATCATAGACGACCTTGATCGCACACAGTTCGACACCCTGCTGTACGACACCGCGTTCGATCTAAAACACGTCGTGTCCGGGAATGACGGCGTGGAGCCACCGGACTACCCCGTCTATCCTCACAGGATAACAGCGGCGGCCTTCACTAAAGACCTACACGACATCGCGGCAAAGTACAAGGTTGCCAGTACCATGGTCCAACCGTACACGCATCGTTTGATGTCGCCCATGCAACTGGAGGTCAGCATCACGGACACCAAGGCGCTGGTCAGGACGTACGCACTGTCGGCGTGCACGAAGTGTCACTTCGAGCAAGAAGAGACAGCCAGGGCCGATCACATACTGGGACTCGGGTTGCACGTAACATCAAAGAGCAAACGAGACCAGGCGGCCGACATCCTCGATGTGATAGTACACGAGGTCATCGACCTGTTTGTTTCCGATTACATCATCTGAGTACTCCCCAGCTCTACCCACGGGCTGGGTGCCGGGTGCGAAGCCCCGGACGACAGGGCCCGGGCACCGCCAGTAGGCGGTGTACTAACAGTGTCGAGTGCGCGCACATGCCAGTGCCAAGCACCATCCCCAGGGACCCCGCGGCCCCTAGTACCGGCCGCCTCGGCCTTGGGAACGGTCAGCGACCCTCAGTAGAGGACGGCTGACCTAGCCTCCCCCTCCTCTCCTCTTCTACGCGCCCGCCAACACACCGGGCCCACACTGAAGCCCAGACATGCGCCCCCCCCTCGCTTCAGCCTCAGCCCCACCCGCTGCCGCCCCTGCGGCGGCCCGGTGACCCCCCCATGTGCCCCCCCCTATGAGCGCTCGCTGCTGCCTCCCCTGCCCCACCACGTTCCCTGACCCTGCCCATCTCTCAGGCTGGCAGCGCCCGTGCGGCGCGCGTCCAGGGCCCCGCATCGGCGGCCGGCCGCGAGACATCCGGACCAGTGGAGGCCCCCGGACGGAGGCTTCAACGGAACGGCGGGACCGGGACGGGTGTTCCAGGTGTGTGCGTGGGTGAGGGAGGGGTGAGAGACTTGAGCCCCAGTGGGACGGCCTGCGCCGAGGCCTGAAAGGCCCGTGGCCCGGACATGCGCGGGGGGCCTCGACAACGACCCCCCGCCCTGCAATATGTGGAAGAATATGTGGAAGAATGTCTGGAAGAAACAGTCGCTGTCTCTGTCCGGCTGGACGCCCCGGTATCGGTATCCAACATCTTTTAGGTACGGTATAAGGCCCCCCGGCCACCACGCCGGCGCCAACACCAGGGAGGGCGTCCGGGAGGGGTAACAGCCCCCAATCCCCCAAAGGCAGCCCGAAAGGTGAGCGCACCACTGGCGGGGCATGTCTGCGGGGTAAACAAATGCGCTGAGTAAAACCCTAATGTAATAGTTAGTGCCTACGGCCATAAGTATTGCTTAACCGGGTAAAACGGCCCTCTCTCCTGGTGCCGGTTTAGTGCGCAGCCCCCAGAGCCGGACCCGACCGGCCGTACTGAGGCGAGCCCAGCAATGGGTATTGCAGGCCAGACTTCAAGTGCTGGTAGCCACGCCTCCGTACACTCCGTGGGCTCATAAGGCTCACGGGGGCCCCAAACACCGTTACGTTCGGGAGTTAAGCCCCGGCAGTGTTTGGGGGTGTTCCTGGTTAGGAGGACTCACGTTGAGTCCCAGATACTGTTACCCCGGGGTTATGACCCCCGGTACTGCCTGCTTACTTGCCTGCTGCTGCTAAGAGGTAGGAGGGAGTACCGACGGGTCCTGCCAGAGGCTCCGAACACCCCCTGGGCTGGGCTCCCCGTCCCTTCCAGGCCGGTGCGCCCGGTTCTCTGAAGATACTGGCCCCCCACTGGCCTGGCAGGAGGCTCCGAACACCCCCTGGGCGGGACTCCCTGTTCCCCCCGGGCCGGTGCGCCCGGTTCTCTGAAGAAGGTGGCCCCCCCTTGGCCTTGCAGTAGACTCCGAACACCCCCTGGGCAGGACTCCCCGTCCCCCCCGGGCCGGTGCGCCCGGTTCTCTAAAGAAGATGGCCCCCCATTGGCCTGGCAAAAGGCTCCAAACCCCCCCTGGGCAGGACTCCCCGTTCCCCCCTGGGCCGGTGCGCCCGGTTCTCTGAAGAAGATGGCCCCCCATTTGCCTGGCAGGAGACTCTGAACACCCCCTGGGCAGGACTCCCCTTCCCCCGGGCCGGTGCGCCCGGTTCTATGAAGAAGATGGCCCCCCACTGGCCTTGCAGGAGACTCCGAACACCCCCTGGGCAGGACTCCCCTTCCCCCCTAGGCCGGTGCGCCCGGTTCTCTGAAGAAGATGGCCCCCCATTGGCCCTGGCAGGAGGCTCCGAACACCCCCTTGGCAGGACTCCCTGTCCCCCCCGGGCCGGTGCGCCCGGTTCTCTGAAGAAGATGGCCCCCCACCGGCCTTGCAGGAGACTCCGAACAGCCCCTGGGCAGGACTCCCCGTCCCCCCCGGGCCGGTGCGCCCGGTTCTCTGAAGACGATGGCCCCCCATTTACGTGGCAGGAGACTCCGAACACCCCCTGGGCAGGACTCCCCGTCCCCCCCGGGCCGGTGCGCCCGGTTCTCTGAAGAAGATGGCCCCCCACTGGCCTTGCAGGAGACTCCGAACAGCCCCTGGGCAGGACTCCCCGTCCCCCCCAGGCCAGTGCGCCCGGTTCTCTGAAGAGGATGGCCCCCCATTGCCCTGGCAGGAGGCTCCGAACACCCCCTGGGCAGGACTCCCTGTCCCCCCCGGGCCGGTGCGCCTGGTTCTCTGAAGAAGATGGCCCCCCACTGGCCTTGCAGGAGGCTCCGAACGCCCCCTGGGCTGGGATCCCCGTCCCCCCCAGGGCCGGTGCGCCCGGTTCTCCGAAGATAATGGCCCCCCATTGGCCTGGCAGGGGGCTCCGAACACCCCCTGGGCTGGACTCCCCGTCCCCCCCAGGCCAGTGCGCCCGGTTGTCTGAAGGAAATGGCCCCCCATAGGCCTTGCAGGAGGCTCCGACCACCCCCCGGGCTGGACTCCCCGTCCCCCCCAGGCCGGTGCGCCCGGTTATTGGAAGATGATGGCTCCCCATGGGCCTTGCAGGAGGCTCCGACCACCCCCTGGGCTGGGCTCCCCGTCCCCCCCAGGCCGGTGCGCCCAGTTATTAGCAGATGACGCCTCCCCATGGGCCCTGCAGGAGGCTCCGACCACCCCGTGGCCTGGACTCCCCGTCCCCCCAAGGCCGGTGCGCCCGGCAGTACATCCCCACAGGCCCTGCACTACAGTCCAACCACCCATTGCAGGAGTTGCACTGCCCACTGCCCCCAGGCAGTGAGGCAGTGCATTGCAGGAGTTGCACTGCCCACTGCTCCCAGGCAGTGAGGCAGTGCATTGCAGGACTTCCGCTGCCCACTGCCCCAGGGCAGTGAGGCAGTGCATTGCAGGAGATGCGCTGCCCACTGCCCCCAGGCAGTGCGGCAGTGTATTGCAGGAGTTGCACTGTCCACTGCCCCCAGGCAGTGGGGCAGTGCATTGCAGGAGTTGCACTGTCCACTGCCCCCAGGCAGTGAGGCAGTGCATTGCAGGAGTTCCACTGGCCACTGCCCCGAGGCAGTGAGGCACTGCGTTGCAGGAGTTCCGCTGCCGACTGCCCCAAGGCAGTGAGGCAGTGCATTGCAGGAGTTGCACTGTCCACTGCCCCCAGGCAAGGGGGCAGAGTAATGCAGGAGCTGCACTGCCCACTGCCCCCAGGCAGCCAGGCAGTGTATTGCCGGAGGTCCACTGCCCACTGCCCCCAGGGCAGTGCGGCGGTGCATTGCAGGAGTTGCGCTGCCCATTGCCCCCAGGCAGTGCGGCGGTGTATTGCAGGAGTTGCACTGCCCACTGCCCCCAGGGCAGTGAGGGAGTGCATTGCAGGAGTTCCACTGCCCACTGCTCTGGGACAGTGAGGCAGTGCATTGCAGAAATTGCACTGTCCACTGCCCGCAAGCAGTGAGGCAGTGCATTGCAGGAGTTCCACTGCCCACTGCCCCCAGGCAGTGAGGCAGTGCATGGCAGGAGGTCCACTGCCCACTGCCCCAGGGCAGTGAGGCAGTGCATTGCAAGAGTTGCACTGCCCACTGCCCCCGGGCAGTGAGGTAGTGCATTGCAGGAGTTCCACTGCCCACTGCCCTGGGGCAGTGAGGCAGTGCATTGCAGGAGTTGCACTGTCCACTGCCCAGGGGCAGTGAGGCGGTGCATTGCAGGAGTTGCACTGCCCACTGCCCCAGGGCAGTGAGGCAATGCGTTGCAGGAGTTGCACTGCCCACTGCCCCCAGGCAGTGCGGCGGTGTGTTGCAGGAGGTCCACTGCCCACTGCCCCCAGGCAGTGGAGCAGTGCCTTGCAGAAGTTGCACTGTCCACTGCCCCCAGGCAGTGAGGCAGTGCATTGCAGGAGTTCCACTGCCCACTGCCCCAGGGCAGTGAGGCAGTGTGTTGCAAGAGTTGCACTGCCCACTGCCCCCAGGCAGTGGGGCAGTGCATTGCAGGAGTTCCACCGCCCACTGCCCCGAGGCAGTGCGGCGGTGTGTTGCAGGAGGTCCACTGCCCAGGGCCCCCAGGCAGTGAGGTAGTGCAGTGCAGGAGTTGCACTGCCCACTGCCCCCAGGCAGTGAGGCAGTGCATTGCAGGAGTTGCACTGCCCACTGCTCCCAGGCAGTGAGGCAGTGCATTGCAGGACTTCCGCTGCCCACTGCCCCAGGGCAGTGAGGCAGTGCATTGCAGGAGATGCGCTGCCCACTGCCCCCAGGCAGTGCGGCAGTGTATTGCAGGAGTTGCACTGTCCACTGCCCCCAGGCAGTGGGGCAGTGCATTGCAGGAGTTGCACTGTCCACTGCCCCCAGGCAGTGAGGCAGTGCATTGCAGGAGTTCCACTGGCCACTGCCCCGAGGCAGTGAGGCACTGCGTTGCAGGAGTTCCGCCGCCGACTGCCCCAAGGCAGTGAGGCAGTGCATTGCAGGAGTTGCACTGTCCACTGCCCCCAGGCAAGGGGGCAGAGTAATGCAGGAGCTGCACTGCCCACTGCCCCCAGGCAGCCAGGCAGTGTATTGCCGGAGGTCCACTGCCCACTGCCCCCAGGGCAGTGCGGCGGTGCATTGCAGGAGTTGCGCTGCCCACTGCCCCCAGGCAGTGCGGTGGTGTATTGCAGGAGTTGCACTACCCACTGCCCCCAGGGCAGTGAGGTAGTGCATTGCAGGAGTTCCACTGCCCACTGCTCTGGGACAGTGAGGCAGTGCATTGCAGAAATTGCACTGTCCACTGCCCGCAAGCAGTGAGGCAGTGCATTGCAGGAGTTCCACTGCCCACTGCCCCCAGGCAGTGAGGCAGTGCATTGCAGGAGGTCCACTGCCCACTGCCCCAGGGCAGTGAGGCAGTGCATTGCAAGAGTTGCACTGCCCACTGCCCCCGGGCAGTGAGGTAGTGCATTGCAGGAGTTCCACTGCCCACTGCCCTGGGGCAGTGAGGCAGTGCATTGCAGGAGTTGCACTGTCCACTGCCCAGGGGCAGTGAGGCGGTGCATTGCAGGAGTTGCACTGCCCACTGCCCCAGGGCAGTGAGGCAATGCGTTGCAGGAGTTGCACTGCCCACTGCCCCCAGGCAGTGCGGCGGTGTGTTGCAGGAGGTCCACTGCCCACTGCCCCCAGGCAGTGGAGCAGTGCATTGCAGAAGTTGCACTGTCCACTGCCCCCAGGGCAGTGAGGCAGTGCATTGCAGGAGTTCCACTGCCCACTGCCCCAGGGCAGTGAGGCAGTGCGTTGCAAGAGTTGCACTGCCCACTGCTCCAGGCAGTGGGGCAGTGCATTGCAGGAGTTCCACCGCCCACTGCCCCGAGGCAGTGCGGCGGTGTGTTGCAGGAGGTCCACTGCCCAGGGCCCCCAGGCAGTGAGGTAGTGCAGTGCAGCAGTTGCACTGCCCACTGCTGCCAGGCAGTGAGGCAGTGCATTGCAGGAGTTCCACTCCCCACTGCCCCAGGGCAGTGAGGCAGTCCATTGCAGAAGTTGCACTGCCCACTGCCCCCAGGGCAGCAAGGCAGTGCATTGCAAGAGGTGCACTGCCCACTGCCCCCAAGCAGTGCGGCAGTGTATTACGGGAGTTGCACTGCACACTGCCCCAGGCAGTGAGGCAGTGCATTGCAGGAGGTCCACTGCCCACTGCCCCCAGGCAGTGAGGCAGTGCATTGCAGGAGTTCCACTGCCCACTGCCCCCACGCAGTGCGGCAGAGTGTTGCAGGAGGTCCACTCCCCACTGCCCCCCGGCAGTGAGGTAGTGCATTGCAGGAGTTGCACTGCCCAGTGCCCCCAGGCAGTGAGGCAGTGCATTGCAGTAGTTCCACTGCCCACTGCCCCATGGCAGTGAGGCAGTGCATTGGAGGAGTTGCACTGCCCACTGCCCCAAGGCAGCGAGGCAGTGTATTGCAGGAGTTGCACTGCCCACTGCCCCCAGGCAGTGAGGCAGTGAATTGCAGGAGTTGCACTGCCCACTGCCCCCAGGGCAGTGAGGTAGTGCATTGCAGGAGTTCCACTGCCCACTGCTCTGGGACAGTCAGGCAGTGCATTGCAGGAGTTGCACTGTCCACTGCCCCCAGGCAGTGGGGCAGGGCATTGCAGGAGTTCCACTGCCCACTGCCCCCAGGCCGTGAGGCAGTGCATTGCAGGAGGTCCACTGCCCACTGCCCCAGGGCAGTGAGGCAGTGCATTGCAAGAGATGCACTGCCCACTGCCCCCAGGGGGTGGGGCAGTGCATTGCAGGATTTTCACTGCCCACTGCCCCCGGGCAGTGAGTTGGTGCATTGCAGGAGTTCCACTGCCCACTGCCCTGGGGCAGTGAGGCAGTGCATTGCAGGAGTTGCACTGTCCACTGCCCCCAGGCAGTGGGGCGGTGCATTGCAGGAGTTCCACTGCCCACTGCCCCAGGGCAGTGAGGCAATGGGTTGCAAACGTTGCACTGCCCACTGCCCCACGCAGTGAGGCAGTGCATTGCAGGAGGTCTGCTGCCCACTGCCCCCAGGCAGTGAGGCAGTGCATCGCAGGAGTTCCACTGCGCATTGCCCCCACGCAGTGCGGCAGTGTGTTGCAGGAGGTCCACTGCCCACTGCCCCCAGGGCAGTGAGGTAGTGCATTGCAGGAGTTGCACTGCCCACTGCCCCCAGGCAGTGAGGCAGTGCATTGCAGTAGTTCCACTGCCTACTGCCCCAAGGCAGTGAGGCAGTGCATTGCAGGAGTTGCACTGCCCACTGCCCCCAGGCAATGCGGCCGTGTATTGCAGGAGTTGCACTGCCCACTGCCCCCAGGCAGTGAGGCAGTGCATTGCAAGAGGCGCACTGCCCACTGCCCCCAAGCATTGCGGCAGTGTATTACAGGAGTTGCACTGCCCACTGCCCCAGGCAGTGAGGCAGTGCATTGCAGGAGTTGCACTGCCCACTGCCCCCAGGCAGTGAGGCAGTGCATTCCAGGAGGTCCACTGGCCACTGCCCCCACGCAGTGCGGCAGTGTGTTGCAGGAGGTCCACTGCCCACTGCCCCCAGGCAGTGAGGTAGTGCATTGCAGGAGTTGCACTGCCCACTGCCCCCAGGCAGTGAGGTGGTGCATTGCAGTAGTTCCACTGCCTACTGCCCCAAGGCAGTGAGGCAGTGCATTGCAGGAGTTGCCCTGCCCACTGCCCCCAGGCAATACGGCCGTGTATTGCAGGAGTTGCACTGCCCAGTGCCCCCAGGCAGTGAGGCAGTGCATTGCAAGAGGCGCACTGCCCACTGCCCCCAAGCATTGCGGCAGTGTATTACAGGAGTTGCACTGCCCACTGCCCCAGGCAGTGAGGCAGTGCATTGCAGGAGTTGCACCGCCCAACTGCCCGCAGGCAGTGAGGCAGTGCATTCCAGGAGGTCCACTGCCCACTGCCCCCACGCAGTGCGGCAGTGTGTTGCAGGAGGTCCACTGCCCACTGCCCCGAGGCGGTGAGGTAGTGCATTGCAGGAGTTGCACTGCCCACTGCCCCCAGGCAGTGAGGTGGTGCATTGCAGTAGTTCCACTGCCTACTGCCCCAAGGCAGTGAGGCAGTGCATTGCAGGTGTTGCACTGCCCACTGCCCCCAGGGCAATGCGGCCGTGTATTGCAGGAGTCGCACTGCCCATTGCCCCCAGGGCAGTGAGGTAGTGCATTGCAGGAGTTCCACTGCGCACTGCTCTGGGACACTGAGGCAGTGCATTGCAGAAGTTGCACTGTCCACTGCCCCCAGACAGTGGGGCAGTGCATTGCAGGAGTTGCACTGCCCACTGCCTCAGGGCAGTGAGGCAGTGCATTGCAGAAGCTGCACTGTCCACTGCCCCCAGGCAGTGAGGCAGTGAATTGCAGGGGTCGCACTGCCAACTGCCCCAGGACAGTGAGGCAGTGCATTGCAGAAGTTGCACTGCCCACTGCCCCCAGGCTCTGGGGTAGTGCATTGCAAGGGTTCCACTGCCCACTGCCCCAGGGCAGTGAGGCCATGCATTGCAGGAGTTGCGCTGCCGACTGCCCCCAGGCAGTGAGGAAGTGCATTGCGGGAGTTCCACTACCCACTGCCCCAGGGCAGTGAGGCAGTGCATTGCAGGAGTTGTGCTGCCGACTGCCCCCAGGCAGTGAGGAAGTGCATTGCGGGAGTTCCACTACCCACTGCCCCAGGGCAGTGAGGCAGTGCATTGCAGGAGTTGTGCTGCCCACTGCCCCCAGGTAGTGAGGCAGTGCATTGCAGGAGTTGCACCGCCCACTGCCCCGAGGCAGTGAGGCAGTGCATTGCAGGAGTTGCACTGTCCAGGGCCCCCAGGCAGTGAGGCTGTGCATTGCAGCAGTTACACTGCCCACTGCCCCCAGGCAGTGAGGCAGTGCATTGCAGAATGTGCACTGCCCCCTGCCCCCAGGCAGTGGGGTAGTGCTTTGCAGGAGTTGCACTGCCCACTGCCCCCAGGCAGTGAGGCAGTGCGTTGCAGGAATTGCACTGTCCCATGCCCCCAGGCGGTGAGGCAGTGCGTTGCCGGAGTTGCACCGCCCACTGCCCCCAGGCAGTGGGGCGGTGCATTGCAGCGGTTCCACTGCCCAATGCCCCCAGGCAGCGAGGCAATGCATTGCAGGAGGTCCACTGCACACTGCCCCCAGGCAGTGGGGCAGTGCATTGAACGAGGTCCACTGCCCACTGCCCCCAGGCAGTGAGGCAGTGTGTTGCAGGAGGTCAACTGCCCACTGCCCCCAGGCAGTGGAGCAGTGCATTGATGGAGGTTCACTGCCCACTGCCCCCAGGCAGTGCGGCAGTGTATTGCAGGAGGTCTACTGCCCACTGCCCCCAGGCAGTGAGGCGGTGTATTGCAGGAGGTCCACTGCCCACTGCCCCAAGGCAGTGGGGCAGTGTATTGCAGGAGTTGCGCTGCCCACTGCCCCCGGGTAAACTTCATGCCAGGGGGGGCCCTCCCCCTGGACTGGTTCGACCACAACCAGCAGCGCCACATCACGGGGCATCGCATGGACAACGTCCCGACCATGGCCGTCCTAGCCCACCGTTCCTCCCACCGGGGCACGGTGCTGGATACAACGGGCCTCCTGTGTCGGACACAGCCCGAGACGGCGCCCCACCTGTGGGCCTGCTCGGCTCAATCGCACGAGTGGGGGCCAGCCCGCCGGCGCCGCGCAGCATGGCTCGACCAGAAGGTGGGGCCACGGGCGGCCCCAGTGCGTCACCAGCTGTGGGAACGGACTGTGCTGGAGCAGTGGGCGGCAGCCCTGCGGACCCCCTCCATGCAGCTGTCCCACCTGGAGTGTACGGGGCCCCACTCGCTGGGCACGGAGTTCCTCCGCCACGTTGTGGAGGAGTCCATACGGATCTGGTACGCCCACGCCAAGGCGCGTGCCACACTGCTGAAGGCCCGCCTGGGCCCGGGCAGCATGATGGCGTGCACGTTGCAGGAGCTGCGCCTGCACCAGCAAGCAGAAAGGGAAGGGGTGCAGCGGGAGCTCCTGGAATAAGCCCGGTCGCCAGAGGCAAACTCACCAGGTCTCCCTGACTCCCCCTCCCCCTGCCGAGGCCTACACACTTACCCACGGCGCGCACACAACACACACAGCCCAGCCCGTTTACCTTTACCCGTGGGTAGACATCCCGGCCTTTTGCCTTTTGGTAACAGCGCCTTCGGCACACAGAACCAGACCCACGCATCGCGCGCGTGCTCCCTGGTTAGTATAATGCCGTATACAATAAGAATAAGCAATATGAGGTCACTTAAGGGGGTGTGTGGCAGCACCCATGGTCCGTGTCGCAACCTCATGTGTGGTATGTGGCCTGTTTTTTTTAGACACTGGGATGATCAACGAAGACATCAACGACAAGGAACCCATCGTCGCCGTGCCCATCATAGACGACCTGGATCGCACACAGTTCGACACCCTGCTGTACGACACCGCGTTCGATCTAAAACACGTCGTGTCTGGGAATGACGGCGTGGAGCCACCGGACTACCCCGTCGATCCCGACAGGATAACCACGGCGGCCTTCACTAAAAACCTACACGACATCGCGGCAAAGTACAAGGTTGCCAGTACCATGTTCCAACCGTACACGCATCGTTTGATGTTGCCCATGCAACTGGAGGTCAGCATCAAGGACACCAAGGCGCTGGTCAGGACGTACGCACTGTCGGCATGCACGAAGTGTCACTTCGAGCAAGAGGAGACAGCCAGGGCCGATCACATACTGAGACTCAGGTTGCACGTAACATCAAAGAGAAAACGAGACCAGGCGACCGACATCATCGATGTAATAGTACACGAGGTCATCGACCTGTTTGTTTCCGGTTACATCAAACACACCGACAACCGAAAACCAAGTGCGGATGCAACGGTTCACAAACTGGTGGCAGTCCTCGCGTACCACGACATCGGCAAGAACGAGAGATCAATGAAGCGCGGGTTCATCTTGCATTCGCCGTTCGTCGGTATGTTCGTGGAGCAGATCGAGGGGATAAGCCGGTACATCGGCGAACGGTACAGGGACAAGAACCGGGACACCAGCGTCGGGATCATGCCGATGTACAGGCACCATACGATGTTCAATTCGTGGTACAGCCTCTCCAGCAACAAGAGGACGGGGAAACGCGTGGTGTTCTCGCGTTGGGTGCAGAGTGACGACGTGCCACACCCATCCGACTCTGTGCCCTGCATGGCGCACCTGAATCTGTTCGAGTGGGGTGTACTCAGGGTGGACAAAGGTACCCTACACCCGGTCTATCTGTTTCTGATGACACAGTTCCCGATGTTCTGTGATACGTTCCTGTATGCGCTGACGCCCACGTGCAAGACGCTGATGAGGCACAATGGCACGTGTGGTGTCAAAGCCAACGCCGTGCACACAGAAACACAGAACCTCCTGAAGTCTTAGCCCACGCAAACTTCACCCTGTTTTTCACTTCAAGGGTGGCATTTGTGTGCAAAGAAAAGACTCGCAGTTTCCGCATGTTTCCACCTGAAAACTGAGAATTAAAAGACGGAGGAATCTCAAATATATATCTTTAGGCTATCAGCGGAATGCAAGTAGTCAGAGGTATGAAAGAAACGTTCTTTTTGGCATGTTGGGTGCCCGAGGCCTCGCGCAAACAATTATGCAGAATGTGTATTTCCCAATGGTCCTGAATAAACAGTATTCCATGCGAAATCAGGCTCTGATGTCTTAATGGGTGCCTCATGGTGTACCGTTCGGGTCATGTCAGCAGCAAGAGTGGTCAATCAATGGACATTTTGTAGACGCCATGCACTATGTAAGGTGTAATAGATCTAAAAGGGCAGGTTGCCCTCAGTCCTTGCTAAACACACGATTTTCAATTAGTTTACCTACAAATGAGGTGCCCAGCCTCCCATCTTTTGGGGCTGTACAACAATTTGTCAGAAGCGCTAGGTCACAGGACGTATGAAGCAAGTGCTCTAGAGGGGGATAGTCTAATCGCTACTCTCGAGCTCACTGTTTTTTACAGGATTCCAAAAGGGAGGAATCTCAATGAGCCTTTTGGAGGCTATCGGCAGAAGGCAAGTAGTCAGGGGTATTCAAAAACACATGCTTCTAGCATGTTGAGTGCGCGAGCCCTCGCGCACTGAGTGTTCCGCTGTGCAAGTCTTTAACCCATATTGAATCTTGCAGTTTTGCTTTTGCTCCATCCTTGCTTCATGCCACTTCCGATGTCAAAAAGTGATCTCAAAATAGCCTGAAAATCTCACTCCAGCCGGCTGAGTGCGCGAGGCCTCGAGCACTCAGCCTGCCATAATAAGTATTTTTTCATGTGGACATGTACAGGACGTGTGAACAGCGCCCATCTTTAATAGTTTTCCAGACGATCCCAAAATTGGTATTCTTCAAATTGGCCAACAAAATTTTTTTTCTGGTAAAGTAACCGGTAAGCCCTCTGATTTTGGACCAAGGAATGGTTATTTAACCCCCCTAAGAACAGCAACAAATGGGCAAACCTGATGGAAATTGCATTTTTTGGGAGGGTTTGAAAAACGGTATTTTCAAGATGGCAAAAAAACTATTTATTTTTGGTGACAAAATCTAGGTGCTTAGATGAAAAAAAGGGGGTGCAGTTTGCGTGGGCTAAGGAAGTGCATAGAGATCGCTGGGCGCCACACCGAGGTGCGGTACCAGCACGAGTTGGGGACGCACGTCCACGTTGTCACGTTGGGTTCAACCCAGGGCTTCATGCTATGGCACAACTGGCTGCACGTCAGGCCCCTGGATGGCCAGGAGTGCTGTGGGAGCAACAGCTCGATCATGATGCTCCGGGAACAGTGTATGTCGAGGATTCCCCAGCGGGGCAAGGACCGGCAATCGATCAACGAGCTACACGCCATGGCAAGGGAACAGAAGCCAGTGAACTACACGGTCCTGATGGGCAGTGGCGGTGAGAATAAGAAGGGGGGTGGCGACGACGACGATGACCAGATCATGTACACCGAGGAGAGGTCGCGGGAGATGTACCGGATGTACGGCACACTGACGCACCTGGACATCGCCAACTACATTTACATCCACATACGGAGCAAGGCTGTGTCGACCGGTAACCAGCGTTACTCGACATGGTACGTGTCCGACGAGAGGCAGCACCGGTGGGTCTAAGACCCATCTGGTTCCCTAGTGGTGCAGATGATCCGGCGCGAGCTTACCGTGCTGTCAGACCGGTGCCACCGACTGAGTATGCAGCAGGAGGACCGGGGGTACCACAAGCCCAAGGACAAGCTGTCTGTGATGCTGATGTACCCCAAGAACGGCAGCTACAATGACATAATGAAGGAGATCACCCTGCACCTGAAGTACTCTCGGGGTGTTATACACCAGAACACCGCGCTGGCGAAGGCACTCTCGTCGTACGCGTTCGATCAGTTTTTCCACGAGAAACTGGACACCACGGTGGACAACCTCATCCCGTTCAACAACGGAGTGCTCGATGTCAGCACTGGTGTGCTCGACAAGGGCAAGGCGATGCAGTACCTGTGCAAGGGACCCGAGTACGACTACAGGGAATACGACCCAACCGTCCGATGTGTGCGCCAGATGGAGATGATACTGACCAAGATATTCCCCAACCACGAGATCCGGCTGTTCGCCCTGGATGTACTAGCATCAGTCCTGCAGAAGGAGAGCCGTCTCAAGCACTTCTACATCATATCGGCTGGCACGAACGCCGGGAAGTCGCTGCTGTTGGCCATACTCCGGGACGCGCTGGGGGAGCTGTTCTGCACCATCCCTGTGACGGCCCTCACGTGCAGGGAGAGCGACCCTTCCAATCGCACGGACTACCTGGCCAGGACCCGCGGGTGCAACATGGTCCTCTGCAACGAGCCAGACGCCACGTCCCAGACCCTGCTGCCGGACCAGATCAACAGGTTCACGAGCGACACGGACAAGATACCCGTGCGCGAGATATACGGCAGCACGCACCAGATGGTCATCACGTGGAAGCTGTTCATGGCGTGCAATGCAATCGCGCAGATCAGCGCAATAGACGCCGCCGCGTACGACCGCACGAAGGTCATACCGTGTATATCCACGTTCACGGACGAGACCCGCACAGACGAAGAGGAGTTCAGGGTGCACATCTTCAAGGCCAACCGCAATATCGACCCGTCAAACCAGAAGGAGCGCGGAAGAGCCCTGATGTCGATTCTCGTGAAGCACTTCGTCAGCTGCCAGATGAACGATGGTCATTTTCGGATGCAGGTGCCCACAGTCATGCGCCTGCACACAGACAACACATGGCAGACCTCCAGAAGTTCCAGGTGTTCGTGAAGTCCTTTGTGTTCCTCGTGCACCCCATCCACCACGAGGTGTACGTGGCCCACGACGTGCACAGCATCTGGGCCGAGCGAGGGAAGGCGATACGCGGGATAATACCGACCGATAACGTGTTCCTCGTCGACAAGCAGGAGCACGCAGGGGACATCAAGCGGATCAGGGAGGCGGCCGAGGAGTTCTGGCTGGAGGTTGCGATTCGGCTACAGGGTGACAACCACAGCCACGAGGTTGCACACAAGATGGTGACGATCTCCACCGAGGAAAGCGTGAACACCTTCAGTCAGTTTCTGAACAACGAGATGAACACCGGCGATTACTCGACCATGCCCGGGAACGAGGGCAGCACAGAGGCGGGGGGGGGGGGCGCCGAGACCGACGGCGGGTCACACAAAAAGAGCACCCCGAGGTACAACAAGTTCATATGGAACAAGAAGAAGAGGTGGACCAATGTCCGACTCGATTGAGCCTTGATACTGTCCGAGCTCAGGCGCACACCGTGCGTCACGGATATCAATAGATTCTGGTGTGGGTTCAGTTTTGCCAGTTGCACGAAGAGGGCCGCGGATCAGCACATGATGCCGGAGGATAACATTTGCCAGTTCCTGAACGCTGTTTTCGTGGAGTGGAATGACAAAATCAGTGTCTATCCACCGTACATCACATGTGTCAACCAGATCGACGTAAACTTCGTCATTCGGCGGTATATCAACAACAGGGAGTCGATCGAAAACGTACAGAGCGGAGTCAACGGCTATGCCACGCAGTTGCTCAATGACAACAACGACATGCTGCCTGCGGCGAGAACGTGTCTCATCAACAGATCAGCGGGGGTACACGGGGTGGATGATCACCTGCACATCACTTACAACGACACCGATGACGCCTTTGTGGTGCACAGCACGGTCGCACATCACGCGGAAGACACGAGAAGAGGAATGGTATGTGCATGTACAAGAGCAACATCATGTCCGCGGATAATGACATCGACCAATGTCGCACACAGGGCAGCATCACATCGTACGACCCTTCTTCGTTCAGCAGTATGTGCAATATGAACTGTAACACGGCAAAGGGGCGGCGCAAACGCAAACGGGGCACCGACACGGTGAACCAACCTAGCATCAGCAGCAGCAGCAGGAGCAGCAGGGTGCACGACGGAGGGGGGGGTGGTACCACTACCGACAGTTACGACAAGCCCGACCCAGAAGAATCCCCGCGAGCCACGGTTGGTCACAATCCATGGCTGTACTGTCACGCCTGTTCGTCCCAGGTCGTCAAACCAGTCAAAGCCATGAGAACCATGGCTGACATCGAGATGATCACCGAAACTGTCGGTGTTGCACATACGGATAAGGGTGGTAACAGACGCACCGGGAAGAGCAGGGTCGGGCACTGATAAAACAACGGATACACAAGTAAATCCACCAATTGTATCGTCCCCTTCGCGTGTTGTGTGGTCTATATGCATCCATACCCCCACCCACCTGTTGTGTGCCTTCGTGTGGTGTGTGTGTGTGTGTGTGTGTACACTGCGACACCACAGTATTTTTTGGCAAATGATGAGCGATCGTTACTACAGTGATCGTCATCGGAGAGCAAGATCGATCGTGATCGCCGCAGCGCAGTCCCAGTGTGGCGTTGCCGCGGGATCTAGGGTGTTGATGAAACCATTCGGGGTGGGGGTCGACGCGGCGTTGAACAACCGGAACGGTGACATCGAGGAATACTGCATCACTGTTGACGAGAGACGACATCCAGGCAATGTGCAACCCCCCATACGCGCTATCGGCGAGATAGTGCACCTTTTGATGCCGATTCACAAAGGATGACCGGTGAACCCCAGCGACAGTACATCCAATGGAAGTAGAGATGACAGTCTTGTGGCGATTGGATGATGCTGGTAGCAGACGTTTACGCCCACACTGTAGTTTTGTCTTGCTTGTCTTGCAAGCCCTGTCCTGTGTACGCAACCACCACCGATATACACACATCGTCACCCGATATAAGTGGTCATATAGACTACACGCATCTATCTACAGAAAATGGCATTCGGCGAAATGAACAACGGAACCGACGTCAGGACGGTAGGAGTGCAGACATCACTGTTCAAATTGCACCTGAACAGGAACGATGGCGACATCCACTCCGCTGTCGTAGACTACCTACGCCCGCCGCACATAATTTGATACGAGTCAATCCTCAACATGATTGGTATGATCATAGAGTACAAGACGGACAGTATCACATCAGCATCGATAGACGACGAGACCAAGTTTCTCATGTGTCTGTGTGCCACCTCGAGGCTGCAAGGGAGTGACACGATGTCCATAATCAACCACCTGGCCACATACATCGAGTCAAAGGACAGCCATGAACCAGGGTCGACACTATCCAAGTTGAGGGATATCATCGGCGCGGTGTGTAACCGTCGACAGGGTGGTGGTGCCATCGACGCCGTCGCCGTGACACCGGCACCGGTACCAGGAGGAGACACGGAACGCGTTTCAGAGCCAGTAACGGATTCCTGTTACAATTCCTCATTCTGTGAGGACATGCTGTCGACAGCCACGGTCACACAGCGGGTTATGATGACACACTGATGCAGATCGAACGGAGTACCCCCCGTCGTCACAGAAGAGCTGTCGTCTGTCAAACCCGAGAAACAACAACCACCAGCACCAGCCGGAGTGGGCGACAATATAATGGCCCAAACAAAGGCTCAGAAGAATTGCCACGCATGGCAAATTCATATTTTCTCTGCACATTTTACTTTGATCTATAGTTAACAACGGAAGGATCAATTTTTCTTCAGCCAAAGCTACAAGGGGGGTCCCTGTCCAGCTCAGCGTCATCTGTTGAGTGGACATGCTTCATGTGTTACCAGTGATACTCTTTTTTATGCTTGACACTCCCCATAAGTTGTGGCAGGTGTGCATCATGAGTAATGCTGAAGGATGCACCCTGAGCAACACCTCCACCGTATGTGCTCTTTTTGTTAGGAAGGCAACAACATTTGAACTCATTTCTTGAGTCATCAATTAGATTTGCAAGGCTTGTTTAGAGCATTGAATGTCCGCCCGGGTAAACATATTGTACAATGTGATCAAGTCAAGGGTGCCTGTAAGGTCACTCCAGTGTAGGCACCTGCTTAATTACTCAATTCTACCATCATTACCTGACTTTGGAGGGGCAATGGACTGCTCATTGTGCCAGGCCTCGCACAAAGAACAGTCCATTGCCCCAAAAAAAGCAATTTTTGGACCCATCAGGACCAACAAACGGCCAAAATTCCTGACATAAGAGTTCTTTTGGTGTTCAGAAAAACCGCTTGATTTTTTGCAAGCCAAAGAATGGTTCTTTTGACGTTTTTCAGGCCGTTTTTTTTTGGCACTTTCTGTCGTTTTGTACCATGCAACTTGAGCCGCCTAAGATATTAGTCCCAGTGACGATGGGGCACCAGTCGCCGATCCGGTTGCCAAGCCCACCGCTGATGGCGACAATAACAGCCCCCCCCCCCGCCAAGACGGATAATGGTGACAGTGACAGGGCACCAATCGGTGCTGGGTTGACACCCGAAGTGGCAGCAGGGGACAGTGATGGTGACAGCAACAAACGAAAAGAAGATGAATGACAGCAACAACAAGCAAGAACCAGCTGCCAAGAAAAAGAAGACGAAGGTCCCAAGGGAATACATGAAAATGCCAGAGATCAAGATACCCAACAACTGTGATGTCGAACAGTTGCTGCACAACATCATCTACAACTACACCAAAGACTTCACGTGTGTTGACTATCAATCCCTCAACGAAAACAAAAAATGGAACAACAAATTCAAGGGCATGCTGGACCGCATGTGGGACATCAAATCCAACCTCCCCGGGCAGACACACGAGAATCTCAAGAACTACATAAACGCAAGGACTACCGTGCAGCAGTTCGTGGACTACATGGACGTTGTGTTCAAGTCACAGACCGTTTCCAAAAAAAAGGGTACATTGTACACATATCACTGTTTCGTGGTCGTCTTTGTTTTTTTTCGTTTTGTTTGCCAGGTTGTCAATGCGTGCGTGTTGCGTGACCTCGGCTTGCTGGTGTGTGTTGTTGTTGCATTTTCGTTGCGCACACATGCTCTGTAAAGCGAATGTCAAATGTTACTATGGCCGAACAGCAGCATTCGTCGGCATTGGTTGGGTCGTTCTACACACTGATGACCTGAATCCTGGGTGAACGAGATTACCACCACCAACACGACATCGCGTTAGAGATCCAGTGTCGCCTGCGTGAGATGGAGTTTGAACACGGTGATGTGGGTGTCATGTCTTCCCTCATGAGGCTATTGGTTGTGACGTCCAGGTTCTACACCGAGACGAGACACGATATCATGGACTGCCTGGGGTGGTACACGGGAAACGTCGACCCAGTAGACATGTCACACGCGATTGTCAGTGGCACAATTCCACTGTACACAATCGAATCGGCAATCGACTACTACGAGGGGGACCCGGACCAGACGGCATACTTCTTGCGGGCGCTGTGGTTGTGTGACGCCACGAGTATTCTCACCGGGACGACCCACAAAAACTGGTGTGCCATTGTCACGTCCGTGCTGGTATCCTCTGCGAAGGCAATACATACACTCTATCGAAACAACCAAGTCGCTGCACACGCGCTCAATTCTGTGTTGTTTGATATAATTATCCGGGTCACCAAGGCAATCCCGTGCTTCGCGCAGTGTATCATATCGGCTCTTGACTCGGTCCTGTGTGCGACCGACCGTGGCACCCTGACCATAAAGGACGGAATTCACGCGATGAAAACACTGATTGTGCAATGACAAACCCACTTGCGCCTTATTGTGTACATATGTGACAGTTAGTAGATGACGCTACACACGCGTGCACACGGAGATCCCGTGTCGTCACTCTGGCCGATTGTGTGCGTAGATGTACACACTGTGCTGTAGTATACACGTGACATGTCGCCGCTCCTCTACATCGGGATCGATGTGCTCCACAACATCAACGACATGATCGGCGATGGTACGCTGTCGATGGTGTGTGTGTTACTGAACGAAGCGACACGCCTGAAAAATATCCGGGTCCAGGGCGCGGAAGCGCTGCAGCGACTGAGGGACGCCAGATTGTTACACATTCTCCAGTGTGTCACCGTGCTCGAATCCATCGACCAACATGACACGAACCTGGTGGACCTGGCACGCTCCGCGCGAATCATGGCCGTTAACATCAAGTACACACAACCCACCGTCGTCGGCATCAAGTCCCCGCTCACGCAGACGATGAAGATCAAAATCTGATGTGAGTCACTGTCCATGCTTGACTTGTGCACGTGCTCCTCGCTGAAAAAATTGGAAGCTACTTGTATCTGTCTCAAATTCGTTGACATGTGTGACGTGGTCGCATTGGCCCCGGTCCACACGAAAGGTTGGACATTGAACTCGATCCGCTTGTCGATAAATCCGGATGTTGGTTCGACGGGTGTGTCGTGTCTGAGCAGGCTGCACATCAACGCATCCGTGATGGAGAAGGATGTCGGTAGTCTCATCTGCACCCTCGACGCGTTACTCCCGGTTCTGACACACATCAGCCTGTCGCAGACCAATAGCCACCAAGAGTCGGGTAACCCCCTGCGGTACGTGTCACGGAAGATACAGTCCATCAAACTCGTGTTACCCATCAACCACTTCAGCGCGTACGCACAAGGAGAGCTCGTGTCGGACATCGTTAGACTCTGATACAGTCTCAGATTGCTCGGTCTGTGCTACAAACCACCAGTCGGCACCGGTACGGACATGCACCAGGTGCACCGCCCCCCCGACTGCGCGGTAACCCTCTCGGTGTGCGAATTGACGTGGACGGGGAAGGGCACCGACATTGCACTCGTAGTGGCCATAGCAACGACCACGAGGATGCTGCTGACGTACTACCCGGTACAACCCGGTTGCCTGCCAGAAACCCTGATGGTAATCAACTGTCGGCCGGTGACCGCGCTGATGTGCAGTGTCGTGAACACACGCGACGCTGACCGCCTATCGGCCTTCGTCGACGACAACCACCAGGTCGAGCGCGTGCACCTGATCATGCGCCCGAGGCAAGTGTTGGACACCGACAGACTCATTCGATTGATGTGGTGGAGTACATCCATCAAAGAGACCAACATCAAGATCGAGTTTCTGCATGAGACACAGAACAGCTCGATCTCCTGTATGGTACAGGGGATGTACAGGATACCGTCGGTGGCGGATTTCCGAATGCTCTTCGGGTACACATACACGAAGTATCTGTGTGAGTTCCTTGGCTTCCTGCACATGTCATACACTGTAAAGTACATCGAAGTAAGCACACTGGGGCACGTATGCAACCAGGTAGTGTCGGATCTGATCAGGGAGTGCAGGGGCCAAGTGTCACTGAAACGGCTGTGTATCATGGCCCCTCCCAGTATATGCAACGAGGACTGCAACGAAAGAATCAAAGGGGTATTGGAGCAACTATACGGTCGGCGTGCCGTGTCTACCCCGGACGAATGTGAGTCAGTCTCGCTCCGAATATGCATGTAGGTATGAATATGAAAATGACGGAAATGCAGACGGAGATAGGAGATCTGGACATCACCAGGAAATCCGAGTACAACACATCGATTTCGGTGTGCCTGGAAACACTCCCACCCCCTCAGCCGGGACAAGGTGGTGGCATCGAGGCGATGGTATGGGACACGGACGAGGCCGACCTGTTGGGCTGTATATGTAAATCAACAACCATGCGGTCCCCATGCAGTCAGTATATACACAGGATTGCACACACTGACACCGCGTACTCGGTGATCAACGAATCCCTATGTGGCTGTGCATCCGCCTATCTCCCCTATCCACATGACCCACACCGCATACTGGGTACCTCGAACTGCGAGGACAACCCCTGCATATGTTGCTACGCCGTGTGTGATAGCTGTGGTCTCTTGGACAGTTACGACAACGCGATGCAGTTGTTGTATGTCACGGCGTCAACCGATGCACTGTTCAGGGAAGGGATGTACGAACTGCCGACGACCTACATCAAGACCACCCCAGCGAACAGTCTCTGGTCGGTCATATTCGATGAACCATCCGCATATTCCACGCGGAATCCGTGTCCATGTACAAGGAGTATATCGCATTCACTGACCCCGTCCTATTCTGGAGGCAGGCCTGCAGCCAACAAACGGTGCATCGGTCCATCCAAGAGAGGAACACCGTGCTGAATCTGATACTACTGAATAGCAGCGAGAAGTTCCGCGACATGTGGATACAGTAGGTTTAATCGAATTCGAAAATGTGGCTTCAGAAAGTGATGCTTTCGATGTGGCTGAACAAGACCGCCCACTTCGCGGACACCGCCACTAGGATCGCGATGCACCAGTTCTCCATCAACCCCAGGGTGGACACAACAGAGAGCTACAAGTACGTGTGTGCGTTTCTGGTGATGTACTGTCACGCCATGGATCTTCCTGAGTCGACACTGGTGTGCGACAACATCCCGATGATGCGATGTATGATACACAACAACAGAAATCCCTCGTGCGGGAAACAGGGGTACGGGTCCGTCTTCTGCTGGGCGATATGGGTTAACATGGACGGGAACAACTCGGTGGGTCTGGGCGGATCAGATCTCTCCACACAGGATGACCTGTTACTGGTCGTCGCGCCGTACAGCATGTCCCGTCAGTACAAGCTGTACCCTTTCCGTGCGGCGTCGACCACGCAATTGTTCGTTCCACGCTCGAGCACATACGAGATTATCAAGTTTAATAGAAAGTGTGCGAACCAAAACACGGATCCGCATAATGGTTCGCGGCCCCAAGAAATATTT
Organism: Eutreptiella sp. 'Long Island Sound 2002'; assembly: GCA_964036045.1. Taxonomy (NCBI): domain Eukaryota; phylum Euglenozoa; class Euglenophyceae; order Eutreptiales; family Eutreptiaceae; genus Eutreptiella; species Eutreptiella sp. 'Long Island Sound 2002'. The sequence continues at coordinate 134,237,275 of OZ038379.1, forward strand.
CAATCAGAATTTCGTGTGTGACAATGAGATCAACCAACGCGGCGCGAACAATGCCTGTGTGTGCATAGGGCACATGAAGAACGCCAAAAAGACCAAATCGGTTGTAAGGCGGCTGTGCCGGGGTGATGCCGCATACGACCTGAACCTTCTTCAGAATGTACACAAGCACTGCAAGGGTAAAAAAGACACACCGTGTCGCAACATCCTGTTTTTGATAGAACACGAGAAATACAAACCGGAGAACCGAGTCATCTACATACACCCACACTACAACAAAGGTTCGCTAGAGGACTGGATCAGAAAGGGGGGGCACAGCCAGTACATCAGAAAATGTGCCGAAGATATGTGGGCGGGTCTGAGCTTTTTACACAAGAAATTCCGCGTTGTTCACTGTGACATGAAACCCAACAATGTGTTCGTGGACACGTCGAATGGTCGTAGGGCGACGTGCGTGATAGGCCATCTGGGACTGGCGACCGCTATCGGTCATACACAGAATGCGTGGACGTCGACCCAGGGTATAATTCGAGGTACCTACACGGATAGGCGGTACCTATCACAGGGCTACGTGGATGTCCCCGTGAAAGTCAACGGAGACACGTTCGCCTTTTTCATGTCGGTGTACGAAATGGTGGCGGGTAAGTGTCCGATGATACAAACGGTGACGGGCCCTGGTATACCATTCCAAAAAAGCTAGGAACACGATGCCAAATACAGCAAAAGGGCGTCCTAGGCGATAGGGCGCAAGCTGTCGCTTATGGCGGTTGCCCGGTGATGAGATCGACACACGCACACCACTCACGCACCCTCTCTCTCTCTCCCCCTCTGGCCAGGGACACATGAATTCGCGTGATCGCAACAGCGTACCAATGGTCATCATCCATGCCATCAAGTTCGGTGACATCAAGTGGAGACGCGCCTGTGCACTGGTGTGCAAACACAGGAGGTGCGTCATCGTCCGCGGTTGGCTCGTTCTGGTTGAACGCAGGCACCTGGACCCCGACGAGGTCCGGGTGATCACCGACAGAATAATGAGTGCGATGTACACAAAAGGCGGCCCCCCAAGCATCAGAAACCTCACAGCAAAGGCGCTGCAGCAGTGCATGGTCCCCGTTTCGCGTGACACGCAGTGCTTCATCGAGTGTCTGAAACAGAGAACCGCGAACAAAATCAACACCGGGTTGCTGTTCACGAAGACCAACGTCGGCGCGCTTGACACCATGTGCACAATGGAGAAGATGACACAGAGGAAGCTGAGCAAGTTCCACCACACCGGGACCCACAGCGAAACCGACCAGAGCTCTCTGGGTATGTTGATAACGTCACAGAGCTCCTTACCCGTTTACGGGGGTAACGTGTGTATATACCTCAAGAAGGGGTGCTTCGCGTCTTCCAGGGATATACTGCAAAACTGAGTGGGAAGGTCATCAAGACAAAGGTAGGGGACTTCTTCAACTGCATGAAGTACCCCAACTTTTTTTTTTGGTTACAACCACCAGGTGGTCCCTGCCATTGCCAGGGCCGCCCTGTGGCATTACCAGGACGTGCACCCGATGTTCACGCCCTGCGTGGACGTTGCCACCGTCATTGTGTATATCAACGGCGACAACATGTTCCACAACCGATTTACCGCGTGTAATCTGGCCGCCGCCATAGACAGCAACACGAAGAATTGCAACTACACCGTTCCAGTGTACGACGACTCTCCCGGGTTCATCCTGGTGGTGACGTGGCGAAAGCCGCTACTCTGCACATACCGCACGACAGGTGTGTGTAAGGGTAGCCACCTCAACCTGGGCACCGAATCAATCTCAGCGGCGTACAAAACGTGGGGTAAGTGTGACTTTGATATCTCGGACGTGACAGACAGGAAGATGGATATACTGTACAGGGTCACCATACACAAATGCTCACAGATCGTCGCGTACCACTCCATGCTGGGAACCGAGTGCAAAGAGTACACCGACATGCAGCAGTGGATCAGCTGGTCGCGTGAAACGCTGCAGACCGAGCTCCGTGAAATCATCCGTCGGAATCCGGCCCCGGTAAGCTCCCACATGGATGCACCAAGTCCCCATGCACACTGGCCGATGTGGTGTTACACCACACGTTTCCCTACATGTCTCTCCCGTTCTACGTTGCCACCGTGCTGTACCCACCTACCCGGAACTATCACGCGACGGGTATCAGGGGTATCACGAGGGCATCCGTGTACTGGAACGCGAGCGCACAGGAGTACGTGATACAGACAACGAGGTCCAATATGCACTCCATCATCGAAAAGGCGCTGCTCACGAAGGAGCTAGAATGCGTGGATATCAACCGCTGCAGCACCAACAACCTGTCGGATATAACACAGACGCTGGGTATCGAGACCCTCTATCGCATATACTCGAAATCCAGGGTCGGTGGCGTGAACCAGTCCTGTATCAAGAGCATTGTCGATCACATACTGCGTGACGGGGTCATCAATACACACCGGCACAACCCCGTCCTGAACAAGATAGCGGTCGAGAACCCACAGAAGCATGTCGAATGCATCGGTGCATCGCAATACGGACCACATGACCGGCGTGAGTGCCCAGGTCCTGTGCGGCAAGACAATCGAATCCGGTACCCTCGGTCACAGTATCATATTCCACGTAAACGCACTCGTATGCGACCCAACCGTATCACCATAAAAATATCACACCACAAAAAAAATGAAGGACGAGGCGTGCAAGCATATTTCCACCAGCCAACTCGATCCGAAGATCGACATGGGACTCATTGCGGGCGTCATGAAGACGGCCGCGATCCTGAAAAACCGGAAAGAAGATACATGGACCCGCTCGAACGATATGTGCCTGTGTATTCCCGCCTGGTTTTGGGCGTCGGGGAAGATGATGCAAATGTACCCCGCTCTGTTGTACCACAGGAAGGACGGTGACACATTCGAGAGGTACACGTCGAGCGAAAATGACACGCTCTACGCCATTACTGTGAGGATGGATGATTTGTTGCAGTCGATAGAACGGGCCGTGAACACTGCGACAGTGTATCTCATGTTTCTGGACACACATCGGAGTGGGATGCTGGTGCCTGTTGTGTTCATGACACGTGGGACGCCAGCGGTTCGCGAACAGACGTTTCTTCTGTGCTTCACCAACCACGAGATCACCAGAGGTATAAGCGACAGCCTGACGGCTAAAAGCGAGAGAAAATACAAGTCGTGTCACATCGACAAGACATCCACTGCATCCGACTGAGATGATAACCACCAGTGGTTGCGGTTTGTGTGGCAGAGTGCGGTGTTATACGGGCTGTTTCTCGGTATGCCTCGTAACAGGACACACCACAGTATCGGCGGGGTCCGTGAAACCACTGCGTATTTCATGCGGCTCAAAACACTCGGTGGGAGGGGTGTATCCGAAACGATGGCATCCCTAAATGAAATCTCGGGCAAACTCAGTGACAAGGATCACAAATACAGGACGATTGGCCCCTGCAGTGTACAGCATTTGATGCGACAGGTTTTTTTGCTCTGACCAGCTGTACCTGTACAACCGGAACACGCGTGAAATCTCACCGAACTGGTCAGTGGGTCAGGTGAAAGTCTCAACAGCGAAGAAGAGAACTGGGCGATAGGCCATCAGGTGTACAGCATGTTTCTGGTGAACCCATTTTATCAGAGCTAGCGTGCGTTGATCGCGCCACAATAAACCGCCACACATCCGGCCCAGGTGTGTGTGTGTGTGCTAGGGAAGGAAGACACCACCACCCAACCATCAACCTACCCAGGGGCCACCACAACCATGTCGAAGAACGAAGACGGGGATAGGAGGGTTTCGCAGTCCAAGCGAAGGAAACTCAACACCACTGCTCTGCCCTGCTCCTCGTGAAAACGGGGATGGAAGACATCATCAGACAGTCGTGTGACCAGCTAAAGTTGGCGCACCAATGTATCATAGAAGACAACGAGAAGAGACTGAAGAACGCGGCAGCGGATGGCGAGAGCACGAAGTTTGGCATACTGCTTCTCAAGTCACTGCGCGACATCGACTACAGGTGGTCCACATTCAATGAAACGTGCATCCCAGACACCATGCGGAAGTGTAACACCGAACTGGAGACCATCCATCGGTCACTGAAGAAAATAGCAGCATGCAGCGAGAACATATCGAACGCCATCCTCAACGCGGGAACGGACGATGGTAGTATGGCCATCAAACAGTCACTCGAGACCCTGCAGGGGCGCATCATTGGCATACGTGACAGCAGCCAGGTATGCCCGGCGCCTGTATCCACTGGGATTGCATCGTCATGTGGCACACACGGCGGCGCGGGCGGCGAGGCCGCGTGCCATGGTTGCCATACACTGCCAATGAAGAGGCTGCAGCAACTGGACTCCGTCCAACACCCACGCGTTCCACTGTACGCCACGGAGTGCAACAAGGTGTGGTGTTTCGACGACATATAATGGTCACACACACCGTTTCTGCATTCTAGCATCGACGGGGAGCTGAGTTCGTGTATGGATAGATTCAGGAGCATCACAAACTTCACCGCGCTGCACGTGCTGCACAACATGGGGTTCGTGGACGAGGACATCGCGGTTGTACTGCCGTACATAGACAACAGCTTCTACTACAGGGTGTCACAGGACAGTAGCGCGTTCGCGCTCATCAAGAATTCACTGTACAAATGCAGTCTGTGGAGGGACACACAGACAAAGAATATGTTTCGCGACTTCATCGCGGATAACATCATACAGATTTTGGACCCATCGGTCAACCTGTCGTTCGACTGGACCCGCAAATACGCAAGTCCATCGACCCTGGCAGATGACAACAACGACGACAGCACATCCGTGTACTCCAGGATCATAATGAATCTCTAGGAGTGGTACTCGGCACATCGCAAACTGAAGCGTGTGCCCCTGCCGGGTATATGACGGGCGTACAGACTGGAAGAGCAGTTCACGCAGCAACGGATGGAACTCGGTATGTCACCCGCCTTCATCAAGATATGGTGCTGGCCGGTTGTCATGCGACGCTCCTACATCTTGCACGTGAAGACGCTCCTGTGCCAGGGCAGCATCATACCACCAACCCCGTCCTTCCTGCTCGACGCGAAGGACGCCGGCGTTGAGCCCATCCATCGGAAGGGGGAGAAATGGGACATCCTACAGGTGATCAACCGGTCGATCGCATGCAGGAGCATAAACACCGGTGAGACCACGCGTCTGTCAGATAAGTGGGGGACACAGGTGCGAGAGTGGATTGTCGAAGACAACATCACCGACCCGGTGGACCAACGCACCCGCCTATGCGAGCACGACCAGATTGACATGGAGTCCGTCTTCAGATCAATTGATATGCGCCCCTGTGTGTGGGATGAGGTGAGGGAGGCGGACTGGCGCGTCATGCACGAGTGTATACGCGACCTAATCGACACGTTGAAGAATAACGGGGAACTTGACGCAAACGGGATGGCGCACACTGATACCACCATTGGATACAGGGTCGTCTCGAGGCCGGGAGAACCTATGGCAGACTATACAACAGGGGTGCAAAAACCAGTCTCACTTTGAAGCCAGAACAACGCACTCAGGTGTATACATACAACAAACATCGCGGTATCGAAATGTCCATCACCGTCGACACGCTATTCCTGTGCCAGTCGAAACTAGACAACGCAATATTCGTGAAGATATGCGGTGTCGCGGGGACATAGAGAGAGGCGTCGGACATCGCGCAGGGTGTGATCCACACAGACGAGACGGCCGACGCCATCGTGATCCGGGGAATCGGGACCTGCGTACCATGCACCACAAGCGCGCGCGTGATAGGCGACAGCAAGACGGTGGCGTGAAGGACGAACGACGAACCAGAGCGTGGTAGGTGCGGTAGTGTATGCGATATCAAAAACGGAAAGTCCAACAACAGCGTCGTCGGCGACAACAACGCGGCGGCGGTGGGGAACACAAACAGCAGCACGTTTCTAGATGGTGGGACAAAGCCGCCACCGCAACACGCGGCGGCAGTGTACGACGAGGAAGAGGACGAGGACAAAAGGGATCACCGGACACAGCTCCTGTTGCGCGGGGGGGAGGACGACGTGCTGGCGGAATATAACAAACTACAGGAGAACCTCCGTGTGTCACTTGAAAAGGCCCGGATCATACGCGACTCACTGGATAAAATGGAAGAAGAAAACGAATCATTCTCAGATGACTACAGGGATCTGTATTTCCAGTCGCTGCGTGAGTCTGGTATGCTGGACAAACTCCGTCACGACAACCCGGATACAATCGTATACCACGTCATTCATAGTGAATTGCCCGCTCACCACACTTGTTACTGATTGCGCCAGGACTCCATGATGCCCCTCATTATGGGAAGCGCAGAATGACTCGGGTCAGTACAGACGACCTTCGCGTTGTCAGGAATGGCAAAGGTATAGCCCCGTCCTTTGGCCAGTGCACCACTCTCGGGTAGAGGGTCTGAATGCATGGTGAACACGTCGAAGATGCAGGCCGCTGTGAGGGTGAGTGGGGGGGGGCTGGTTGCTGGTAGCGACGGTGTCACACTCGAAAGAGAAAATACCCGACAGTACACACCCGCCCACGTCCATGCAGAGTACCAGACCCAGATCAGTGCTTCCCCCCGCGCGTCGCATCAAACCGCTTCTTTATATACCCGCACATACCGGAGTCCCCATTCAGTAACACGAGAATCCAGTCTAGTTTCACCTGTATATTGACGTGCAGAAAAATCGTGCCAGGGGGCCACGCCATCCCTCCCCGTGTCTGTTTTCATCTGTAGACAGAGATGATCAACTTCCCAGTCGACGAATTTATACGGGACCGGGCAGATGAGATGGAAAACTACATCAACAAGGCGTACAAGTGCACCAACCACAAGGAACTAGAGGATACCACCGACGACCACATCAGGGCTTACAGGGATCTCGTGTACATAGCAATCGCGACATTGGATGGCGTGATGCTCGACTGCGAATACCCCTCCCGACACCAGACAGACGTGCAAAAATTCACGCATCACACAAGGGGGGGGAAAGTCGTGACCGGAACAAAAAATGGATCACGGCTCGGATGTTCGTGGGTTCGATATCGGCGATGCCCACTGTTACGGTGAAAAACAAACTGTGTCTCTCGGAGGTGCAGAAGATGTGCAATGGTAACCACCCGTGCATGGTAACCATACTCGCCGCGTACACCGCCCACACAATCCGCGTGTTCAGTGTTGATGGCGTGTTCTACCCGGCGAACTCGAACACCGTCTACATCGTGGATCTGCACCGACAGTATGACACCGTCTCGACGACCACACTCGAAATGGTCCACTACAGGAGCACGGACCTCCTGGCTGAGAAATTTTTGATGTTTGCCATGAACCCCACGAACGGACTGATCACGTACATCGGCCACAGCGTCATCGGCAGGGTCAACCAACACGTGTCCCACTGTGGGCACAGGATGTCCATGTATCCCAGGTACCACTACAACTGGATACCGGAGTGCATACTCCTGCCAAGTATGGACGTGACAGAGTGTGTCAACGTCAACCGCCGTACAATGGCGGCCCTGTTGGTGTGCACACCTGATGGCCTATACAACGTACCACTCTCGATGGGGATCCTGCATTCGCCCCGCGACAACACCACCGCCTGGGCGACGGTGTTATGGATCAGCCGCGATAAGAGGCGCCTCAAGAAGCTCCTGTCCATGGGAACCGAAGTCGGTGGGGTCACTCCAGATTCCCGTCTTCGTGTGCTCTTAACAGCTTTAGGGTGCCGAGTATCAAGGAAAAGTATACAACGATCGCGATCAACAGCCTTGTGTAATCCTGCATTGTAGATGACGCGCGACCCGCTTTCTTTTTGGTTGTTGTTCTTGTTGTATTCGTGGGTCCCAAACATGCGTACACAAGCAAAAAAAAAAAGACACACAATGGTGCACACAAAAATGAAGCAACGGACCAACAGATTCGCGATGGATATGAGGTACAACCTCACGGCCGCGTGCGATCGGACGCCTAAGGTCAGGTTGGGCCCGACCTCGGACAAACGGACATACCACACGGACGATGCACAGGATATGGGTTTGACACTACACAGCATCAGCGATTCTGAGCGACCCGTAATATCGGAACTCCTGGCGCCACACAACTGGAACCCGAACGTGAAACGGGGGGCGTCGGCTGGTCGCACCCGAATTTTGACCCGGGGTAGCAACACGGACGACCGTGAACCGCGCCCGCGCACGGTGTTGACGGCCGTCATCCAGAATCAGATGGTGCGACGCGAGTACGACATCGAGGAACGCAGCAACCGCAAGCAAAGGGCCCACGTGGAGGAGGGGTGGAAGGAGGGTCGAGTGAGACACGGGTTAGACACCGCCACCCATCTGGTACCGGGGCTTTCATCAGACACCAATGTGACAACGTCACAGAAACTGGCCACACGCTCCGACGAGGAGACCCGTGGTAAGTTCGGTGTCGTGATCGCGTCCCAAGCCGTGACATACGGTATTTCGCGTGTTGCTAGCGATGTAGTATCGACTGTGATGGACGCCTCCAACACAAGAGGGGGAGAGGCCGTCCAGTCCAAGACGAATTCCACGGTGCATCACCACCACCACCAACCCGCCACCCCTGTGAGCGCAAGGACGGAGGGCACGTTGAGGGTAGCCACCATGGCAAAACCGAATGCCACCGACCACGGTCAGCGACAGTCTCGCACGACCGGTAACAAACGCACCCACAGCGACATGCTGTCTCTGCAGAATACCACCAAACCCCTTGTCACACCAACAATGATCAAGGTTGACCACCACACAGCAAAAAGAAAGGCGACACCCGACACCACTTCTGCTGTGAGTAACCGGTCATCTGGTGTCAGTGGAGGGTGGTGGAGGGGGGTGGCACAGGCCGCGCCCGCGTCTGCGACTGCGCCCGCGTCTGCGGCTGTCAGTAACGGGTCCTCTGGTGTCAGTGGAGGGTGGTGGAGGGGGGTGGCAGAGGCCGGGCCCGCGTCTGCGACCGCCCCCGCGTCTGCGGCTGCGCCCGCGTCTGCGGCCGTGGGCCAGGGTAGAGTGGTGGTAGGGGGTGTGCGAGGGCGGGCCACCGCCGCCACCGCCGCGACAGTGGGGCTGTCACCCTCACAGGGGCTGCGTACCCGGGTGGTGAACCGAATTCTGTCGGATGTGTTGTCGCTGAGCAGGACACGGGTGTCCGCGGTGTTGACGCACATCCTGTCGCACCAACAGCCAAGTTCGCGAGTGGCGGCGGTGACGAGCCACCGGGGCAAGGGGGGTGACTCAGCATCCCCAATGCCTATCGGGGCCACCGCCACTGGTGGGACAACACCCCCTGGGTATTGCAGTATGACGGCACGACCACCCTTGTCACGGCAAAGGCAGCGACGAGTATCCACAACAACAACAGCAACACGACCAGGTGCAAGACGATGTCACCCTTTTCGCAGCAGAAGAAGTACACCACGGTACCACCACTGAGCGTACTGTCAGACACCACGGTGACAGGTGGCGGCGGTCGTAACCTCGGAAGCACGCTGAGAGAAGAGGGTTACCACAACCTTGTGTCATTCCACGGCGACAGCACCGTGCCACCACCGGGGGGACGGCGGGTGGCGTCGGTCATCGGTCAGCAACAACACCCCACCACCCGGTTGTACGTGTCGGGCCACTCGAGTATATCGAAGCAGCAGCACCCCCAAGACACACGGCATCAACAGCAACGGTTGACTGCCCCTTCCCTCTCCGCGGGGTCGATGTGGCTACAGGTGGCGATCACCCCGAGGGCACAACCACCACTGCTCCTTGGACCTAGCGGTAGGAAGCCAGTGGTGACACTGAGTGTGCAGCACACCACCCCCAACGACGGATACGGGCCACGCGCCATCCCCCCACACAAGGGCGATGCACCCCTCAACACCGAGCCGCACGCAGATACCGCTCACCACCACACACACACACACACTACACCATGCGCACACACGATGAACCGATGAGGGGTGAGAAGAAGACACCCCAGCCAACAGCGATGTTTGTGGCACCCTTTACGCAGCCGTTGCATTTGGGTTCGGTGGACCGCGTCGCGTCCCCACTCCGTGTCAGGGGGGCGGCTTCTGGGAAAACGCATGTGCCACATTCCAGGTACCCCGGTAACCTCCCCATGGCGGCCATCTGGGAAACCAACGAGAGTCACCCCTCACAGAATGCCGTACGTTCTGGTGCATCGGGTGCTTCTTTTTCGTAGATCTTCCATCATCAGTTCGTTGACACGATTCTCCTCCTCGTTGCACATGCCGTTGAGATTCACGGCACACGTGGTGTTTGACCGGATGATCTTATTTTGCAAAAATTCATGGTAGTCCGTCTTGTCCGGCCTCTCCATTGCCTGTGGTTGTGGTGTCGCCGTGGTGGAAGCCAACGCTACCTGGGTACGCGCAGCGGCGGTGGACATGTCGACAGAAACTTTGATACATTCACGACCGACTAAAACACAAAAGAACCATTGTCGACTCCACGTATACACTGTTGGTACCATGCGGGTCACGCGATGTCGTTTGTCATACTGCCCCGGCTGGGCACGTTGGCGTCACTGCCGCTACTCCAACTGATGCGACATCTATTCGTCTTATCATACGGGCGCTGCATAACTGACCAGAGCAACCCATCCCGCACCCCAACGCGCAACGTCATAGTCATGGCAGTGTCCTCTGTGGTCGTCCTGTTGATCATCAATGACATCGCAATTGTGAAAAAAAATGATTGTGCGCACGCCGTCGTGTGTGTGTGTGCGCACCCCGTGGGGTGTTGTGATGAACGAATGCGTGGTCGTACTGGTGCGCCGTAAGATTGAGGTGCAGTTGGCTGTAATCGGCATTGACCCGGGTATGGGTGGCAAAGACAGTGACGAATCGCACTGTGTTCTCCTCGCCGGCAGTGATGGTGTGGTTTACGTGCTGTATGGGCGGACGATCAAGAACGACGAGCACGTTGTGCGCCCACTAACTCACGTGAAACGCCTGGTGGAATTCATAAAGCTCACGGACAATGTCGTCCGGTACCACAATGGCGACGCGACCGTGATGATATTCGTGGCGATCGAGGCCAACCTCGCCCGTATGGCCAATGTGTACTTCCAGTACGTACACCTCCTTTACGGCGGAACCTTTCCCATACACAACAGGTGCGTCTTCGTCGGCAGTATGCTGAAAACGGACAGGGACGAGGAGGAGAACGAGGACCCAGAGGCCCAGAAAACGGCACCGGCCAGGTAGGGTTGGTTTTCCACTAGGCAGCAACCGGATCCACTGGACCTGTTACACCACGACGAGATAGCACAGTACCTCCAAAACCGATCCACCAGATTCAACCGCGAAAACCTGGCGTGGGACACGAAGCTGGGCGTGTCCACCTGTTGCTCAACGGCGCGTTGGGGTTGGAGGTGCGCAATTCGCCCGTCACCAACCTGACAATCGGCCAGGTGCAGTGTATAAGGGGCCTACACGAAGAGGCAGTGGCCACCAGTATCGGTGGTCTCCAGGATGGCACTTTCTTAATGCGCGGCGTGTTGCAGCAGATGAGGTCACTCGAGGTGGGCACCAAGGCCCACCGGGTGTGGAACAAATCCAAGCTCAATCACAAGGATGACCAGTACATGTGTATGACGAACACGCTACTGTGGGTTGCCAAGTACCAGCGAATGCGTGAACGGGAGCGCGAACTATACCACAAGTTCATCGCGAACATCAACAACACGCTCCGGAGACGCGTGTTGCTGAGGGAGTCACAGCAGCAGCAGGTCACGCCGATCGCGGCAGACGCAAGGCCGCCGCTGCCACCGCCACCACCCCTTATGATGCTGCAGAGACTGGCCAAGGCCCTGGACACCGACACCGTGTGGTGTGTGGTGCACTACCTGGGGGTGGCGTCAGCGTCGATGAGGGCCATCGCCGTTGCGAAGTCCATGGTGTACAGAACGATCCTGACACTATGGGACGAGGGAGAGGTCCTCCACGACCAACGGGCTCGGTGCTACAGCGTGCGCAAGGGCAACAGGGTCCGGGCGGTCAAGCAGTGCGAGAAGGAGGAACTCATTCGCAAAGTACTGCTGCCGATGGCCAACGATGGCGATGAGAGGGATAAACTGCTGTCGCGACTCAAGTCGGACTTCTCGACACCGGTCCGCGTCATTTGGGTCACGAACTCGGACAGGAAGCAGTGGATACCGACAAAGTGCAGCAACCCATCGGACGTAGACGAGATATCACTGATGATGAGGCGGGTGTTGCACGTTGTCACTAGCGTGCAATTGTTCTACGGGACCAATCACCCCGCGTGGGCCGAGACCGGTAACAGTGCCTGCATGGGCGTGGTGCTGCAGCAGTGCATCAACCAATTGGAGGGTGTCTACCAGGGTGGACTGGTCCCCCGTGACGTGTACACGTGTGTGCCAAAGACATCCCGGTCCGCGTTCGAATATGACACACACCCGGCCTGGAGGGGTGTGCTGTGCGACGAGCTGTTCCAGGTGTACTTCGTGCTGTGTGGTTACCACTGTTCTTTGACATCTGTGTACCAGACGCACCGGGAACACGTGATACTCGCTATACAGGCCACCGAAGCAACGGAAACGGGACCCGGTGGACTGTACCGGATACTGTGTCGCGTCCGTTTGTACAAGCGGGTCAGCCACAACGCAATTCTGCGCCACCTCCTGGAAGACGGGGCCGTGTTCGAAGCGGCCATCGAGCGGATGCCGCCACCGGGGACGACCGATTCATACCTTATATGCATGGACACGTAGCAGCTGTAGCTGTAAAGGCACCATGCAGCTGCAGCAAACACACGCGTGGCTGTACCACACGCTGGTGTGCGGGGTCAAGAGTGGCAAGACGAGAAAGAGATACCACAGCAGCATACCGCACATCCTCCGAGTTCTGCACGCAAACGGCATCCGAACCGAGACACAGGACGCACTCAGGTGTCACCTAGCCGTTGAGTCGCTGTACAGTGTGATCAAACGGGAGAACAGCCAACTGATCGCACACCGGGCAACAATCAAGAGGCTCGTGTCCACCCTGGCCGCGACGCGACAGGCGGGCGCGGCAATCATACAGGCCTACCTGAACGCGGCGACGACGACGAAGGGTGCCAAACGCAGGTACTGTGTGCCCCTCATGTGCGAGCAGAAGATCGTGTGTGATACACTACCCGCTGGCCGTCACGCCACTGCGGTGGGCCCCAAATACATACGCACGGCCGTGTCCACCTCCCCCGTACACCAGGCCCACATTGACATCGAGACGGAGGTCCGGCTCAACCACAGGCGGTTGCAGGCGTGGATCCACCACTGGCTCTCTGGTTGGTGCGACAACGACCGAAAGCGCGCCGCGATCGTTGAGGCCGCCAGCTACATGGCTAATGTACCGATAGTCATACACGAGCCGGAGTCGCCGTCGTTGGGTCACGACTGGGACTCGCGGTACCAGCACCACCCAGTGGACATACCTACGGACACCGTGCTGTTTCTCTGGTTGGGCTTCACCGAGAGAGTGGAGGATGATATCACCAATCGGTTCTGCGTGTACCTAGATGATAATGGCATAACCGGTCAACATCGCCATCAGATGTGGGACACGGTGTGCTCCGTCCACCGTCACGCTCGCGGAACGTTCCAGTCCACGCCTTCGCACGACCATTGTGCACGCGTGATAACGCGCCCGTTCGTGACCGGCATTATACGCGGTACCCTTGTAAAGGCGATGGGGACACAAGCCGCGTTTGGACCAGACGGCTCCCCACAGACGACTGTTGTCCGGTACATAGTAGCCGTCAACCACGCCAGAAACGCGGGGATCCTCCCTGCGTTCACCGGACCACCCCTGTCCCTGAAGTCAACCATGTACGCCCTGCTGAGTCGGATGGAGTTGTTTGCTGCATCGACAAGAACCGTTCGCACACACGTCGGACCTACACGGACGAGGAGATTGCCAGACTGTACGGGGTATGCGGGAGGGAGCATGACAGGGACATACTGCTGATCCTGAGTAGGACGGGTATCCGCAATGCGGCCCTTCGCACACTGCTTATCCGGAACTGCACATCGTCTGAGGGTATGGCGCTGGAGAAGGGGAGAAGAATACACAGGTTTGTTATCCACGACGACACGCGAACGGCGATCGACTCGTACCTGCGCACGAAACCCCCCGACTACACGGCGACGCAAGGTGACGCGGGGAACTACCTCTTCCCCAACTCCGGGACACTCAGGGGTTTCATGACCGCCCGCCAGCTCAACACCTGGATACACAACCTGGCAGACCGGGCGGGTCTCAAGGGGAACACACAACCATACACTCCTTCCGTAGGTACGTGGTAACGAAGCTCATGGAATCCAAAAAACACAATCACCGATGTTGCCAGGTACGTGGAACACACGAACCCCATCACAACAGAGCGGTACTGGATAACCAATCCGGAAAGCCTGGTCGCCGGTATGACACTCCCATGGGCGGACGCATGTATGTAAAAGTAAAACACACTCCTTCATCCACAGCATGGTGTTTTACAATCATCACCGGTCGACGTGGTACGTTGTGTTTTTTGTGTTGTGTGTCACACAGCTGCTGTTTCTGGTGTACACCGGATGCAAGCAAGGATGGTTGTCGCGCACCCGCGCTTACCGCGTTTTGGTAATCATCTAAGGTGGTGACGACGACAAATACCGGATTTCGTACTTCACTGTGGATGAAAACCGGGAACGGTACGCAACGGTACCAGCTGGTTCGATTTTCATGATCGATTCTGTGTACGGCCCGGTTACGAAGGGCCCAGGTGAAATGCTGCCGGGTGACCCCTTCACTGCCATACACCCCCCTCTTATTGTACAGAAACAACAGTAAAAATGCAGGGAGTCTCCGGAGTCTCCTACTTCCAGTTCACCGAGGAGCAGCTGCGGCGACTGGTGTCCGTGCTCCAGGTCGAGGTCCAGGCCACGTCCACATCCACTGCCACCAAGCAGGAGGAGGAGGAGGAAGAGGGGGCCGCCACACAGGAGACGGTAGTGGTCGAGGCACCGGCACCGACGACAATCGACGTGCCGTTAGACCAAATAGAGGATATAGACGAGGACATGGAGTGGGAGTATTACATCGAGGCCACGAAGAAGCGAGCTGCCGCCGCCGCTGCTGTACATAGCTAGGGATGCGCCAGGAAGGGGAACGAACGATGAACAATGTACACCACATACGTCTGTGTGGTCGACCGGCCTCAGTGTTCGTAGGTACGTGCGTCTTCTACGTGTGTGTGTTGTGTGTGTGTTGTTTCGTGGCCCCTCACCCCCTTCTTTTTTTTGTTGTGTGCAGTTACAAAAATGGACGACATCAACAAAAACGACAACCACCATCAAATTCGGACCAAGCGTGTCATGCGGAGCATATGCTCCCCAAAGAATTGGGTGGATATACAGATCAAGTCGTTCCACTACTTCGTGACATATGGCATCCAGACCGTAATGTCCGATATCCGAGACGTGGTTTTCCTGGATCGCAGGATGAACTCCACCGGTATAAAGCTAGTCGGGTCGTGGAACAGGCGGAACGTATACCCACCGAGAGACGTGTCCGGTAACCTTGTCAAGCAACAATCGGTATACCAGACAATGGACTCCTACATGGGGACCCACTGTTGTGACATCACGGTGTCACTCTTTGTGACCAATGGCGGCGACGAGGACGAGGGTGAAAGGATGTTCACGCATACGTCAACCGAATTTGTCATCGGCTGCTTACCCGTGATGGTGGGCAGTATTATATGTTCCGACCCACCTCGCGACGACGGTACGCAGATCGTCAGGGTTTTAATAATCAATGGACAGGACAGGGTCATAGTCGCACAGGAGAGGGTCGTGAACAACTTTCCGCTGCTGTACACCCTCGACAGCAACGCGGACACCGACGTGCATGTGTGTGAGGTGTGTAGTACCACATGCAACGCCACGCGCGTGCCACTCATCTTCTCCATCAAACTATCGACGAAGAACGGCACACACGGCATCGCCATGTGTGACATACCCTTTTTCAGGTCCGAGGTACTATTATTGTACATATTCATGGCGTTCGGTTGCCTCAATGTGTGCGAGGTAGTGCAGTGCGTCGAGGACATGCTCCCCAGGATAGGGATGGTGGGGCAGGTGGACACCAAGCGCCTGCTCATGTACAGCGTAGTGGAGGGGGGTGCCACCTCGAAGGAATCGAACGAGAATGCCCTCAACGAGGTGCTGCTCCATCTGATGAATGGGGGAAACGGAACGGGGTACAGCAGTCCCGCGGTGGACCAGATTCTGGCCAACGTCCTGCCGCACATCAGCAACCAGCAGTCCAAGCGGCTACAGTACGTCTCCTACATGACGGCGCTCCTACTGTGTCGCGCAAGCGGGAAGATACAGGGTATCAGCCGCGACAGCTACATCAATAAGCGCATAGAGCTACCACACGCACTGTTGATGCAGCAGCTGCGGTCGAGCCTCCTCAGGCTGCGCCACATATCCGAACGCAACATCGTCAGGGACATGAGCAACGGCACACAGGTCTTGCACAAGAGCGTGAAGGGGTGGATAACAACGGACAGCAAACAGGCCACCGACAAAATCCAGCACATCATACTCAACCTGATGCAACCAAGGAACCTCACCCCCGGGATCATGTACGCGATGCTCACTGGCAACTGAGTGACACACAGCTCGGCGAGTGTGATCAACGGAAATGCCAGGACTGGTGTGGTCCAGTTGTGCCAGCGGTACAACATGATATTGATGGTGAGCCACCTCCGGACGATCAAGACATCACAGGAAAAGATGCGAAAGAACCCCCCTCCGCGCTACGTGCAGCCGTCGACGATCGGATTCATATGTCCAGTGGAGACACCAGAGGGCCTGGTTTGCGGCTTGCTGAAGACACTCAGCCTGGGCACGTGGGTGTCACTGGACCCCTCGGCACAGGCTGTGGCAGACTACACCGAGCAGGTAAAGCAGGCACTGGGGCTGGGTGACGACACCGGTAACAGAAACGATGGCGACAGCTCGGTCGTGTTTTTCAACGGGGTGGTGATCGGGTACTTGACGAAGATGACCACCAGCGAGGCTTACGACGTGCTGGTCAAGGACCACCGCCACAGCGGAATCACCGGGCCGATGCACGGGAACGAGTGTTACCACCTGTCGTGCATCAAGGGCGTTGAAAACTGTCTGCATATATTCACGGACGGGGGGAGGCCGCTCCGGCTCCTCCACGCCATAGACCCCGCCACGTGCCCCCTGGCGTTGACGCGGTGCCCAAGTGACGCATTTGACAACCACAAGCGTATACTCACCAAATACGACGCAGGCGATGGGCATGAACATCGCCACGAGACCGAACAAACTATTCAACGCGGACGCGTGTGAGATATACATGCAGTGCATGCTCGGCATTGCCGCCAGTCTTATACCCAGGATCTAGTGCAACCAGTCACCCAGGAACACCTACCAGACCGCAATGACCAAGCAGGCGATCGGTGCACCCGACAAGAGCAGCCACTCGATGAACCACAACAGCCAGTTCCTGGCAAACACGGAGACGCCGATGTTCTCCACGAATGACTCGTGTGGCAAGCTGTGTACGATCGGGCAGAACGTCATCGTCACAGTGTGCTCTTACTCGGGATGCAACCAGAACGACGCGGTGGTAATGAACAAGGGCGCCCTACAGAGTGGCTTGTTCAACTCTTACCACGAGGCCGTGATCAAAATCGAGCTGAATTCACACAACCACTCGTTCTGTGACAGGGGGACGATGGCGATGACCAACAACAAGGGTAGCATCCTCAAAGTGCACACGGGTGTCGCACAGTGTGGGAAATTCGTCAACCAGGGCAACTGTGTCATGGTGTTCAAGAAGGATAACGTACCACAGACGCGCACGCTGCGTCAGGAGGACTGCATCAGTGTGATAGAGCGCGTTGATATCCTCGTCAATGGGTACATCATCACGCAGAAGTCACGTCGGACCACAAACGACGATTACCACGCCAATGGCATGCGCATACCGAATGAGATCCTCAACGAGGTCTTGTTCCACATGTCCACGGATATGTCCGAACACAACAACAACAGCCCCGGGAAGACCGAATGCATGGTGATCCGTCTCAGGGTTGGCAGTCTCTGGGTGCCACAAATAGGTGAGAAATTTGCCTCTCGTCACAGACAAGAGGGAACTATAGGCCTCCTACTCGAGGAGTCGCATATGCCGTACATGCCCGATCGCACAAAGCCGGACATCCTATTCAACGCACACGGGATTTCACGGATGACCATCGGCCAGCAGTGGGAGAAGGCCCTGTCGATGCTCAAACTGAGAGGTGACATACTGTACGATTCGGAGGCAATCTACAGCGGGATAACAGGCGAAAACCTGGGCATGTGCTGCACGGGTGTCGCTTACTACCAGAGACTGAAGAGCATGCCCAGGGACAAGGTACACGCGCGTGCCATGCGGCCTGTCACACAGCTCGTGCGACAGCCCACCGACGGCCGGTCCAAAGCAGGTGGTCTCAGGATGGGGGAAATGGAAAGGGGCGCCGTCATCGCGCACGGGTGCATGTCGCTGATATCCGAGCGACTCATGTGGGCGTGGGATGCCTACATGATAACCATATGCAGTATATGCGGGCCGCTCGCGAACGTCACGTGGGTACCGGTTGGGGAGCGGCTGGAGACGATGTGCAAGGGGTGCAAGGGTACCGGCAACATCACCAATACCCCGATCCCCTACAGCTTCAAGTTGCTGCTACAGGAGACCACGGCGTGTGGCATCAAGGTGCACACAACGATGTCGGACGGGGTAAACGACAAAGCAATAAGAGGCAGCGATGCTCGTAGGGGGACCCCAACCATCACGAGTAATTCCGGATGAGCGACTTGAGCACCGGGTTGGTTGACGCGCAGCCGTCGAGGAACGACGACAGTGTACCTGCTGTTATCGTGTACGGCACGCAGACCAGTTTCACGCCGTTGTCTCTGCACGCCACGTCCTTCAGTTTGTCGAGCAAACCGCGGTATTCGAAGTACAATTTGCTATTCCTGTGGAGATGCGGCGTGTATTGCTCGTGCTGTGCCCCATCGTATTCGAATGCAAGAGAGAGCGCCTTGTTGTACATATCCAGCTCGAAACACCTCCCAGTGGCCGGGTTCCGGAGCCAAGGAATGCGCACCTTCACAAACGGCACCCGAAATATTTCACGCAATTTCTGTCGCACGCCATCCTGCTTTTGCAGCCTTCTTTCGACCGAACGCCGCGGTGGATGCCCGCAGGTGTCACATAAGAGCTTGTCCCCCGTCACACCACTGTGCCCGAACAGCGACAGGATCAACAGAGCGGACATCACCACCGCCAACGGGGCGATTGTGCGCGTTAAAAACGGCACCAGATCACCACACCACCGGACTGTCATTTTTTACATTCTACATACCCTGTCCGTTGGAGAACGCGAGGTTGGCCGCCGAGATGTTGTTAGTGTTGTACATGGCGTTGCCAGAATCGGGGCAGTGGGGGTTGTACACGCAACCGATGCTGTTATGGGTGACAATCAGGTTGACCTTCGGGGCGGGTATATGTGGCGATTTTCTCTGTGAATCCAGCTCCTTCATGGTCTGATTTGTACTGCGCATGCTGTCGCCGATTAGCGTGTACATTGTCTCGTTGACAGTGGGGTGGAAACGCAGGATCATGTTGTACGTGTTCCGCGGCTTGGACGTCTCCTGCAGTATCTGCATGTTGGACGCAGGGGCGTGACACCCCACCGCGTTCATCATGCTCATCATGTTCATCTTCATACCTGCCTACTTGGTCGTTCGTAGCTTTTCCTTTACCTGAAAGAAATCGAATAAAGAGGCATCCCGAAATGTTGTACCTCGATCAGCAAATGGGGTCAGATATTCCACCCCTGAAGCACACAAAGGCTTCAAAACCAGAAGAAATCACAATCGATGATATCAAATCCGAGCACCCGACCCTGTTCGGTTCGATGGGTTCAACGATTCCATTTGTTATATCGTCCGGAAAGCAGCCAATCGGTTCCGGTACGTGGATGATGCTCAACAACTGGAAAACGAACTGTCGGACCCGGGACGAGGTGTTCCCCCCTCCAACCGGGCGGTGCTTTGGGGACGCGTACTGGAAGGAGGCAGGGGTCCTCCTCCAGCGGTTCCGCAACGAGGACCGGGCGGACGAGGCGTATACCCGTGTTGCGATGTACACGTTCCTGGAGGCGTGCATGGATGTCCCGTGGCACGAATGGATGTGCCAAATCGGCCCCGTTCTGCACGGGGTTGGTTACAAGAGCAGCAACCTGTACATGCAGTTTTCGGTCTGCTGGGGCGACATACTCGGTGCCATAAACGTCCCCCAGTACATGGATGGGTATCTCGTCTTTTACAAATTCCTCGTTGACGTACACAAACTCCGTGTGCCAATAATGGCGTGTTGCGATGTGCACATGATGGTAATGAGGTGGATCCACGTCATCGCGTCCATCGGTATCCACATACAGGTACTCGAGAAGACAAACAAGTGCATTGGGGGCAATTGAGACAGCATAATGGACATAGCCCATCGGATCAACGGCACACTCGCCTGCATTCTTGGCGTCAACCACGGTATCACGACCACCATCACAGACCAACTTTCGATGAAAAGCATCGATCCAGCCCCCGTCGCCGCGTGTGGCAACGTCAGGTTCACAAACGCATACAAAATCAGCGACAGCCATTGCAGGTAGTGGTAGTGTGTACGTGTAGTGCATGCCGCCGAACACTAACTAAAAAATTCAGACCACATGAGGGTCGAGGACAGGGCCGTGCGGCACGCAAAATGCGCCACGCTGTACCTACCAAACAAAAAGAATGGTATACTCGACTACGACGAGTGCACGCGGTATATACGGGATAACGAACAGCAACTATCCGGTAAGCTGTGTGTACCTTTTTCTGTGATACTCGGAAACAGCGAGATAGGGACCATCCAGTCGCACGAGACCCTGTCGGCCATACACCGGAGTCCGATGGCGGTCGTCGGCGACGGTGGCTTCATGAGCGTGCACATCGACGCGGTCCAGGTGATCGGTAAGTGCAGGTTCAATCTGCGCGACCCGAAGTTGTCGTATATAGGATACGTCAGCATTACCGCGCACCAATTCCACTGTCCCCGCGGGATTGGGTTGTTGGTTTGCCGGGGCAACGGGGGGGCGACACACCTGCTGCAGCCCATAATGTACGGGGGTGCACAGCAAAACGTAATGCGCCCGGGCACACAACATTTGATACCGATTTGCAAATGGAACTCGCCCTGCGCGAGTGCACCCCCGACATAGAGGAGATCCGCCTGAAGATGCGCCGGCATACCATGGCGGTACGCGTACTCGTTTCGCAGTACCGCGATGTGGCGATGTACACGGGCCACCCTATGAACAGACTACCAAACCACATCTCGCTGTGCATCCGCAACCTGAACACGGAGTACATTATTAACGAAATGAACAAAAACGGTATATCGGTCAGTGGTAGTAGTGCCTGCTCGTCTGATTTCAAAACACCCTCGACCATACTCGTCGCGTGCTCGGTGCCACTGTCGCACATAATGGGAGCAGTGGGAATAACCACAAGCAAGAAGACATCGGACAGGGAAATTCAGTACTTTTGCTTCCACTTCCGCGGGGTACTGCAGCGCGCACGGCAGTTGACCACTGCTAATCCCGGGGCGTTGCACGCTGGTGACCAAGAGTCGTGATGACCCTCTGCGCCTTTGCCCGGTTACGGGGTTCCTGGTAGGAGTGTCTTCTGGTGGTTGTGCGCCTTGACACTGTTCGCTGTAGTATAACACCATCCACTTGACTGTTGGTGGATAGGTTATGGACAAAAGGCGCAAAATGGTCCACTCCTACGCAAAAACAACAGAAGCGTCCCCCTCCCCCGCCTCCTTGTTACCCTCCTTGTTTTCGGTGCGGTCGTTGTCCGGTTCGTATGGCTCGAACGAAACGTGTTTTGTGCATCCCCGAACGCCCCGATCACCACCTCTCCCTGCACCAGAAGAAATGCGATAGGATAACAGACAGAGACACATGGCAACACCCAGTGACACAGCAACCAGTGTCACGGAAAGCCTACGGTGTGTGTCCCCCAGTAAAACCGCAACCGCCATAACAACGGTGACGGATAGCTGTGTTTGTATCAACACCAACTGCGTGTCAACCGCCGAGTGCATCGTCCAAATTCTGTTCCTTTTTTTCTTCTAGTTGGACACCAACCAATATGCACAAACATCGCAGCTGGTACCGGTACTGTGTGTGTGACACACAAGAGTCTCTGCTACCGTGCGATTACACCTCTTCGTATTTCGCAGACGACAAGTACACAAAGGAAACACCCAACCCCCCAAAACCGCCATTCAAGCTCACGATCACCAACTCGGGTCATCAGGTTGTCAAACGGCACATCTCGATGGACTGTGGCGACGGATACAACCGGTTCACCATCAAACGCCGGTGCACCGAGAACAGGGTTCACGAAGCGGCAAACGATCGATCCATCGATCTGTTTTTCGACGCGAACAGCGCAAATTCGGATACACCACTATAGTGGTTCACGTCACCCGCATCGTCGACGCGCTCTTCGTGGGCGTGTATGACAGCGGGTTCAGACTGGGTTCCCCATTCGAACGCCACCGCCGAGGACTCGCCACCTGGACCCCCCCCTCCTCGTACAACTGGTCGACCCGGGTAGACTCGGAGCAGAGTGGTGGCGGTTTTGCGTCGCCGTCCGCAGCAACCGACCGCTTCTCAACCGCCATGTTAAGACTGCGGGCGTCCTTGCCAGCGATGACGTCATCGACACCGAGGCTGTAGACAGACAGTACATCGTCTCCTTTTGTAATCTTGCTAACGAGGAGTCCAGTGAGTGTATCGGAGGGATCTGTTTGGACGGCGCGTGTCACGCAGCACGGACTGGGGTCGCGGTTTGATGCCGCCGTCTGTGTGCACACAATTCGCACCAACACCACACCTCCCGATGACGACAACCGGTTACTTGCGACCGGTACACCCGCCATACCGGTCGCAAGCGGCTTGGTGTTGCTCGTGTCCGTCGTCCTGTTGTACATATTTCGGTAGGCCTCGCATCTCACGACGAACATGCGACCACGGGGCTCGTATTTCCAGTCCTTCTGTCCTTGGCCTGGCAGTAGGTGGACAAGGCTTGTCCCATACACAACCTCTCCTGGCGAGTTTCAACTGAGGTCTCGTAGAACTCCTGGTCGGGTGTGCGTATGATTTTCATGACGTGGCGTTTCTTCGTTCCAGTTCGCTTTAATGCAACACCTGGCTTGCGCGCGAGATACATTAAAAGAAGGATACTGTTGGTTCAAGACGATACACAGATGCGGATATCCAATATGATCGGAGTAGACCCGCACGTACGAATCTCGTCACAGGACGCGAAGGAGGCACTGGCGCCGTTCCAGCAAACCGCTTCGGTGTATATGACACACAACCCCGGTAGACCACCGACTTGGGTTGACGCATGCTACGCCGTGCTCCGGATATCAAACAAGAACGAGGAACTGGTGTACTTCATGCGGCTGCACGAAGACAGGTACACCCATCATACTGGTGCCATCGACACCGACGACGACGACGAAATACTGAAATGGATCAGGCATCGGTGCAAAATCATACAGAATACCCCACAGGAACAGAACACATGGTTCAAATTGACGGGGCCGATGAACAAAGAAAGGGGGCCCAAATCAGCGCACAACTACAAGGTTGTCGGAGACCACAATCGCACGGAACAGAAGATCGCAACCGAGGTACAGTCTCGCTGCAAATTGATCAATCAGGAGGAAAATGACCTTGAAATATACACGCGGCGGAGAGTTGCACTGGCCATGCACCTACTGAACATACACAACACAGACAAAAGAATCGCGGAGATCCGGTCCCTTAGATCCGATATAGATTTTAGTGAGGCAGTGTCGATGCCCACGCCACCACTCATTTACGCCATTGTCCCATGAGGTACAGGTTTATTCACCATCAACCATCCATGTTGTTCGCGGCCAGGTTGGTGTCAACCGAAGACGCGGCATCCTACAGGCGCTCGATGTCGACGAAGTACCAGCCGCCCCCTGCGAGGGCAAGGGGTGACAACGGGTGCCAGCACGTCGTCACCGGGATGGGATACACATCGACGGGGTTGATATGCATGAAATGCGGCATATTGATGTGCCTGTCGGACATCGACACTCTTCCGTCCAACAACCAGATGAACATGATAATCAAGGGAGGGTGGGTGGTGAAGGGGAGGACGTCGTACAACCGCAAGCGGATCCTCAGGGCGATGATACACGCAACAAAGGACGACAAACTGGGTGCGGCAACCAGCGAATCGCGGAAACCGTCCCCGATACACCGCACGGGTGGGAATGACGAGGAAAGGGGGTCGCGGATGATACCCACACCACGGCGACCTAAGAAGACCACTGCCACCAAACGGCACCCTGTCTACCCCACCCAGAAGGAACAACAACAAACGCAGTCGGCGCCCCCCGCCGTCACACACCCCTTAGCGATACCAAAGCGAAGAAAGGTGGTGGACACGTACGGCGAGACGCTGAGGGTACAGACCATGAACATGCATCCCATAATACAGAAGCACTTCATATACATACACCCCAGCATCATAACACAAATGGACCGATTGCTACAGGACGTGCTGTGCGATACGCGGCTTTCTGGTTGGATGAAGGCCCCAACCAAGACGATAGTCTATGGCGCCAAAGGTGTATCACTGGCGTTTGCCTGCGCGGAGTCTGTGGCAAAGACGGTCACAGCGGACCACGGCCAGGAAGCCATGAAGGGCATCGAGACGTTCACGGAAAGCGTCCCTCATATGAGCTCCCGGCTGCAGAAGGCGTGTTTTTTTGTTCTCATGTACAAGAAGACCTCCACACAACAGCAACACGACAACAGCTGCTGGGCTGTTCACCCACTCACGTTACTCACTGTGTCCTGGTGTCGACGATTGTGGTGAAGTCGGATAGTGGCGGTGGTCGTATGGCAACCGCCTCTCCGTTCTGTATGAACTTCTGCAGGGACGAAAATGATATAACGCTCCCTCTTCCACCCGTGTGCTTACTTACGATGTGCTCATCACTTGCGAAGATGTCCATTAGTGCTCTCCTCCTCTGCTCGATGCCCATGACATCTTCCTCCATGGCCACAACAGCTGGTGCCGTGTCCTGCTGTGGTGCCCGTGACTTCTGTGACGATCGCGTGGCAGTGAAATTGTCAGGTACAACAGGATCAATTGGCAGGGACGGTACCTGATGCTATGCAGTTTCAACATGGATCGCGTCACGACGTGGCGTATTCGATGTATGGTAACCAAAATCAAAAACACGAGTATCACAGTCAGGGCGACGTTTATGATAAAAAAAAAGATACCATACCACGAATATGCGACACAGCAATGCCGCATCGGCACGTCATCATCCTCGTTTCCGCGCTCCTTCCTCTGCTGCCGGGTCATCACTGTCACCTTTTTTTTGTCGAGTGGTAGTAGCAGTTGCACGCGTGTACGGTTTCACGCGAACCGGGTTAAACGTACCGCATACCACCCGGGTGTGTATATACACAAAAGGGTACCGAAAGGGACGCCTATATGGCCCACGGGGGGTACCTGTATTTTGTGTGCGGGGTGGTCACGACCGCAGTTCTCGTGTTTGTGGGGACGTCGTTCGCGCTGGAGGTGGTGGCGTACTTGGTGACCATCGTGAGCAACAGAGGGACTCTACGCAGTGTGCTGTACACCTCGGTACTCGGTATACCGTGCATCGACAAGGCCATCCTGGTCGTACTCCAGTTGTGCAGTAGTGACACGAGCAGCCTGAGAAACCACGAGACACCTCATGGTGATGACAAATACCAGGGTAGCATTGGTTGTCGGGATCTGCTCGGTGGTCACGCAAACCGTCACCGAGACACTGGATGACTGCAACACCACCGGCTCTTCGCGCCATATACTGTCCACGTGCTTCTGTGTCACGGTGGCGTGCTGTGCCTGGGTCTTCATCTATGCGATCATTGGCGTGACCATGATCTACACACAGTCACTGTTGTGTCAACACATCACGTACATCCGTGTCATATCGAGGTACAAGGAGGTCAACAAGACCATCGACCACGTGATAGCACCCATCATGTCCATGGTGATGACGACTGTCTACCTAATGGCGTGACGCGGGATGGGTTAACTGACCCATCCCCACCTGTGTGCTTATACGTATTTATGAACACACGGCGATCATGTCGTCATCGTCTTTCATCACGCATTACCCCTACGCCGCGGTAGACGACGAGGTACTGGGTGGAGTCGGTGACGCCGAGTTCGTCCAGTGGATCAGGGTTGGTAGGTTTACGACCATTCGCCACCGGCGGTCACCGCCCCCCGTCAGCGTCGATGATGAGCCATGGAATTCGCTGAGTGTCAGGTCGGCCACCCACGCGCACAATCAGATGCTCTCTATCCCGGACCCCGTGTAAAACGTGCCCAAGGACTCCACGAAATGCTACTGCGCGGGAAACTGCCAATTCTGCACCAGCAGATCGGTCGCCAACCCGGGTCGACACTATTTCCCATGCAAAAAGCAGAAATGCAACTTTTTTTGGTCGGTCGACAACATCCGAAACTGGGCATACGGCCATCTGCAGTTCTACGACCCGTCAAGCGAGACACAAGCAGCCGCCATCCGGGAGTCGATGACGGAGGATATGCGACAGGACGCCTGGAATGTGACACAGGGGACCCCAGAGTGGCTGAGACTGCGCAAGTCCCGGGTCACAACTGAACCAACCCCTTCAACACACCCGAGCAGTACATGGAATCGTTCAGTAAACCGTACACCATGCGGGGTATGCCACTGTTGTACGGCAGCAAGAACGAGGACATCACGTACAAGAAATTCGAAAAAATTCATATCCGCGCGCATGCGACCAGGTGACTACTTCATCCAAAAAAAAGGAATCCGGGTACCACCCGAGCCCTACAACTGGATGGGGTGCTCCCCGGAGGGCATCCTGTACATGGTCAGGGGTGCGTGCGATTGCGGGGATGGGATGGAGTTAGTGTGTATGAATGGGTTCCTGCTCGAGATAAAGACCCCCTGGAAAGAGAGGGATGAGAGGCGTGTGCGCAGGAAGTTCTACGACGAAGAGGAGCTCCCAGACAGCAGCGGCATCTTCACACCATGCCGGCCGTACTACTCGGACCAGTGTCAGGGTTGTTGCAACAGCATTGGCTGTGTTGGCGTCTTTTTCTGTGTATTGAGACCAGATGCCATGCAGGTGACATTCGTACCGTCGAACTCGGCCTACTGGCACAACACGCTGCTGCCCAATCTCTGTAAGTTCTGGAAGGAACTGACCAACAGGGAAATCGAACAGGGGAAAGGATGAGCGGTGTGTGACCCTTTTTTTTGCCTGGTTTTCCATCGCGGCACACGCGACACATGCACGCGCGCGGGCGACGGGACGCGACGCGCGCGCGTGGTGCCAGGTACTTGTTAGGATTGAATTGGGGTGACACATGACATCATCATCATCATCACCGCGATGACAAAACACCAAAACACCATGAAAAAAAAAGGACAAGTAAAGTACGTTAAATTACTGTGGTATTATTATGCGTGTTCTTCTTTCCAGTTTTCTTTGTAATCCATGCAGCGGTTGATATACCGCGATCTCACAGAATGCAAAGAGGCGGTGCTCCTGCAAACAGGTGAACCACACGGTGCGACAAGGGTGCCATTCTTCTACAGGTGGAACGCCCATGGACTCACGCGGCACGACTCAACAACATGGTTCGTCTTAGGTGACCCGTACGTGGCACATGTTATCAGCGCGTGGAATTACGGGGAACTACCGAGGCGGCCCATTCGGTATTACGCGGTGCAGAAGAACACCGAGAATCCGGCGAGGTTCAAGGTACTGGAGTAAACGGAATTCAGCGACCCCGTGGCGCACATTAGGCACGACAACTACGGCACACGCCAGCCTGATGAGTACGCGCCAAACCCAAGGTGTCGCATACGCTTCTGCGTCTCCATGTCCAAATCCATGCACGCCTTGACAGTGGAGGTGTCCGTCGGCTTGTTTCTGCTCATATCGGAATATGCGTGTTCGCATGTGGACATCACGGTCAACACCAGGAAACTGGACGCAGTGTGCTTCGTGTCTGACAAAAGCGACGGTGGTGCGCTGCCGACGTGGATGTACAAGTCTCCGGTGTGGTGTAGAAGGGCGATCAAGCGCAAGGGGGTCACGAGAACCACAGACCCAGTGCTGTCACCCACAGAGAACAAGAGTGGTAGTGGTGATGGTGGTGGCAAAATGGTGGTCGCGTCGTCGTCGGTGAAGTATGGTGACAGCAACGTGTGCGTCATCACGATCGCGGACGAGGCATCGATGGCGTGTATGTCACAGGAGGATTGCGCCCTGCAGAACATGTTCATATGGTACAATCTGTCGCAGCGGGTGGCAACAGAGGAGAGTTCGATGACACGTCTGGCGTCGTCGCAACAGGAGAGGGGGGACGAGGAGGACCACCGCACGAGGAGGCCAAAGAGAAGGGTGAGCAAGGGGGGCGAGGAAGAGGAGGACGAGCAGCAAGACAAATGCGTAGATTACACGCAATACATGTGCACCATGAAGGAGTTGTGCTCACAAGTTGGTAGCGAGCGCACACACCGGCCGATCACAGAGGTCGTCCGATTCATGGCCAACAACCAGCATGCGACCAACTCCCCCAACCGCGACATCCGGGAAACGAGACACACTATAGACGACCTGTTCATCCTGTTCATGCGTGACACCTTCCCAGGTTGCGTCAAAAAAATAACAACCGGCGGCAGGGGGATCATTATAACCAACCCCGGTGTGGCGGAAGACACTGGAGCGACACCTTCTTTTGGGGTAGGAACCGAACCTCCGGAGGATTGTCTGCCATACAGTCTCGATCGGTTTGTGGGAGCAGGGCTGTCCCGGTATCCGCGGGGAGGAGAATACATAGACGAACGTGTGCGCACAGCCGGGTGAGAGGCGTTCCCTGCCACCACCCGATGCCAACCATTCCAGCAGGAGACGCCGCACGAGGTCCGACAACACGACGCATCGCAGGACGCCCCCCTTCTCCTCTGCGTGCAGAATGGCCGTGAACGGACCGAAGGTGGTGTACCCCTCCTACAACTGGAGACACCTCAGGCCACAAGGACGCGACCCCGTGCTCATGTACATTGCAACCATCAGCCTCTCCTCGTCAGACCGGGCGAAGCCGATCACACCGAGAACCTCGTGTGGGTACAGTGCCTTGGAGTCGCTGTGGTCGTTGGCAATACCGTAACCCAAGTTGCACGGCAGTCTCACCATGTGTCGGACTTGCTTTGGCAGCACCAGCCTTCTTCCGTACGGGCCACCCCCCGTGTTGTCTCCGCGGAGCACCACGGTATATAGGAACCTCAGCCATTTGAGCGAGGAGAGTATGTTGCTGCGACACCGCTTCCTGTCTTCGCTGCCATATCTAGTGTACAGGTCACCCAACAAGTGACACGGACCGGATACGAGCATGCATATGCAGGCATCCACTGGACCCGACACCCTGAGCGGTGGTGTCTTGTACAGGTCATCGCGTAACAGGAACCGTGCGATGAACAACGAGGCGGGTTCGATGTACAGGACCGACCTAAGAGAGCGATGTGACGCTATTGTCTGGATGAATCCCTCCGTCAGCACACGCCCGGCGTCCCCGTGTGGGAGACGACGCACACACAGCGGCAGGAAACAGCGACAATCACCGGCTTCCTGGTCCAGTCCCGTTGTACCGTGTTTTGCTAATATGCCTGCACGGGGATGACATTGCGTTAAAAAAACATCCACATGGCCGAAGAGTGCACCACTACTCCCGCACAGCTGCTATCCACCTCACGGGTACTCGCAGCGCGCATATAGGGTGACCTGGGCTGTGGAAAGCTGTCGGTCACGTGCATAAAGTGTATCAATGCGATGGTCAGTGCGAACGATGATCTTTGGGACGGTCTGGTACCCGACGACGACGACGGCACACGTCGAGTTGAGTGGTTCTACGCTACAGCAGCACGATTCAGGACAAGCCGTGTAATAGCACGGTGGTGCGGCTGTGCAGCAACCGAGGCGTATGAACGCTACCACACAATGTCGGACGAGGGCGCGGTCGAGTGGCTGCAGTGGGTGGTGGAAACGGCGTCCCCCCACTGCAGCCAGCACAGACACTGGTCGTCGAAGATACGACCGGCCGAGCGCAAGGCACTGTATCTGATACACCAGAACAATGGTCTGGTGGAGGTCATGGGGGGAGACGGCCCGCGGGTCAACGACTTTCTAGTGTGCTGTCGGGACAGGTTTGACCTGTGATGCCACACCGTACACAAAACCCGCAGTCTGCTGTTCGCCATGCGTAGGGTCGAGTGCGTCGAGGGCAGCGACTGGTTTCGCAGCCATTTGTGCGAGAAACTGGCGTCGTTCATGGCAAGAAACGGAGGGTTGTGGCGCCTACCGCTGCGACTGGTCAGGGTCCTCACGAGAAGCACAATCGACGTGGACGACGTGGTCCCCCTGGTCGACCTGATGACAATAAACGCCCATGGACACCCCAGTGACTCCACGGTCGAAACCAGGACACGGACCGTGTGCATACGTCTCACGGAGATCCTCCACAGTGCGACCAATCGCCACCTATCACCACTGTTCCCTGCGAGGGACGCACCCATGTTCGAATCGCTTGTGGAATACGTGGTTCCGGTGTGCAGGGAGGCGGACTGGGGTACGGCAGACGCCTGCAACAGAAAGCTACACAGGGTGGTGATACCCTTCCTGGTACGGGCCACCCATTGCTCCTACTTCACCAACATCGAGCACACCCCGACCGACGAGAGGATCCACCTTCTCGTTGCCAGATACAGGGCCCAATTCTACACGACAGCGCGTGGGGGTGGGGAGGACACGGGTACCAGCAGAAAGAGGAAGCGTGACACCGCGATACCACGGTGCAACAAAACGGAGAAAGACGAGGGGTTCATCCAGCGCATGCTCGACCACTGCGTCAACAGCGAAGAGCGGTGCTTCGTGATACTCAGTTCCACGACCGGGCTGAGGTCGCGGGCTCTGTCGATGATTCGCATCCAGGACATAGTTTCACCGGAAAACCCGGCTAGGGTGCGAACGTGTCTCGATGTACGCGAGAAGGGGGATACGCGAGGGCGCATATGGCCAACCAAGGAGGCCACCGAGGCGATAGAATTGCTCCTTCGGGACCTCAGAAACCTGCAATCAGGTTACCTCTTTGAAAACCAGCGATGCAGGAACAAACCATCGAGATACTTTGCCTCCAACTGCATGCGCCGCATAACAAAACGCGTAAACGCACCCATCACACACCATGCGTTTCGTCGCTACTTTGTCAAACGGTGTGTGGACATGGGGTCTGATATACACATCGTAAGCAGGTGGTTGAGGCACAAGAGCACAAATACCACGGGTTACGCACTACCTGAGCAGGTCATCAGGACCAGTTGCACTGAACACGTCCATGGACAGGGAAAACATGGACGTCCTGTGCAAAGCATTCGGTTTTGCAAAGCCGATCGTGGTGACGACAGCAAAAAAATAACGACGCATCTTTGTTTTTTTTTCCTTTACTTTTTCCAGAATAACCCGTGCCACCCTGTCCACACCGATACGATGCTACACCTGCAAAAAAATGATCGGGTACATGCACGAAATTTTTCGGTACTACAAGACGGAGCAACAGCTGACCGACGACACGGTGTACACGATACTTGGCATCAAACGATCGTGCTGCAGACTGCACATATCCTGGGCATGCGACATATACGACGACGGCAGTGACAATGACGAAACCGAGGCACAGCATCACGACACAGCGACGACGACCATTCACCAAGTGATCGAACACCTCGCAAACACCAGCATTTGCAACGACACCTTCATCGGGGGCATCCGCGTAAGTGAATCCGGGACAAACGAGGATTAGAAGTAGAGGTATGCGCCGGATGCTATGCGCGTGCACTTGGGGACCGGATATACCCCT
Source organism: Eutreptiella sp. 'Long Island Sound 2002' (assembly GCA_964036045.1). NCBI lineage: Eukaryota > Euglenozoa > Euglenophyceae > Eutreptiales > Eutreptiaceae > Eutreptiella > Eutreptiella sp. 'Long Island Sound 2002'. The sequence continues at coordinate 134,269,536 of OZ038379.1, forward strand.
CATCAGAGAGACATTCCGGACAATGTCGTTTACCACCCTGCCGCCTATGTGCATGGACGCATTCTTGCGGGACAGGAAGATCCACTGGTTCACCCCACATCCGATTGGTTTGACCACGTCCGTGATGTACCGAGTGAGAACAACCTTCGTCAGCACCCCGAGCGAAAATGACCTGGTGACACCATTTTTCTCCTTGACGGCACAGACATCATTGACGGCAATCCGGTCGCCGTCCAGAACGCCGGATAGTGTCATCCTGGAAACCGCCCTCCGACAGAGGCCCGTGTCCACGGTCACGCGTATCACACACAGGTCGCGCAGCTTCACCCGCGGGTCGTCGCATCGAATCAGCTGTGCAATGGTGGAGTCGCTGAAGCAGTGCTGGAAGGCCATGTCCTGTAACATAACACCCTGGTGCAACTCTGCGTCCCCTCGCTCTATTATGGCGTCTACACCTCCGGCATAACTCGTATGGATCAGAGAGAGGATATCGGGGCCTTCGGCGCCGACACCTGTGTAACCGAAGACCTTTCGCCACACGGACCCCAGCACGCGCACAATATGGAGGCACTTCGAAACCCGGGTGTTGCTGTCGCCACCAAGCCAAGCAGTCATGTCCCAGACTCTCTTCGCCACCTCCTCTGCCGTGAAGGTACGCGGGTCCCTGTACCCCCCGATGCCACGGAAGAACACCTTGTACACGACACTGATGTAATACCGTATGTTGTTCATCTTGTCACTGTGCGTGTTGCATTCCAGGAGATACTTCTTCCATACATCCCTGTAGTGCAATTAACTGGTAGTCCGGGTGCTGGCGCGCGTACACCGGCACAAACTCACACGCATTCCGCACACGAGTGCTGACCATACTGTCATGGTTCTCGCGCACCCTTCCCTTCGGATTACTGAACGACACGGTCATCAAAACCGTCTTCCTGCATCCACCCACCCACTTCCAGTAGCGATTGAAAACACACCGGATGATGCGGATGTTCATGCGATTCGTAGACATGCGACTGGCGTCAAACGAGGCCTCGTCCAGCCCACGCAGCACATCGGCGGGTGTTATCGACTGCATCGCGTCCACGTCATCGAGAGAGTCGATACCGAATCTGTGACGCAGGAACCACGCTGTGACCCGCATGTACTGCTTGAATGTCCGCTCCTCAAACGAGGACCAACATGATTCGACGTCGAGCATGTGTGTGCTTCTTTGTATCGTGTATCTTAATTCGTAGTGTGTTCTCACATCACATTCGTATTCAGGGGATAACACGCACAATGCCATTCGGGATCAAGACTGACACAAGTGGGTACACGCTGATGTCACTGACAGCGGGGAAGAGGGCGCAAAACGATGCAACTGGTCGCACAACTGTGACGACGAATCATCAGCGAAGGTCTGTATCTACCAAATCACCACGGGGTGTACGTTCAGTGAAGACTGCACGTACGTCCACATCGACGACGATGACATCAAGGCTAAAATGAAGCGCTTACTCTCGTCTATCCCCTGCACATACGGGACACGGTGCCCATTTGAGTCAACCGGTCGGTGTCTCGTCAAGCACCCCAAACCGGCGAAGGGACAGATCGTGATCGACACTATAAGCAGACAACAGCAGTGTACAGCGGAGACCGGACACAAAGCATGACACACAAATTAGACGGTACACATAAAGACACCAAACATAAACGGGGCGTACATACACAACACCATGCAGTGGGCGGCCTCCCTCTTCTCACAGTCACTCGACAATACTACCGCGACAACCAGTGACGGTGACGATGATCGTGTCGTGTGCAGTGACAGCGAAATGAGGACACCATCACACACCACAGAACCTGAAACAGAACCCGTGCAAGACAAAGGGAAAACAGAGACACTGGAGTCGGAGCTCGAGCACATCCTGGGGACGGCGCGCAAAAACAAAAGAAATACGACAACCCGGGGATTCGTGGACTGGGGCGAGGAGGCGGTCGAATGGGTGACCAACAGGGTAGGTAGGTAGGTAGGTATCTTCGGGAGCTCGGGATGCCTCCTTTGACGGTGCAGGAAGAAGGTCTTACCAAGGGGACGTCCTGTCCCTCCCACTGCCCTATGTTAGGTGCCTCTTGAGCCGCTCCCGCATGTGCTTGGGAAGGCATTGTCGCGGCCACCCGGTCCATGTGTCCCAGGTGGGAGGGTGTCCCCACATGTGTCCATGAGTAGGGCCACATGCCCCCTACTTCGGGCGGCAGCTCTGGGGGCTGCCCAGCCGTGTGGAGTATCTCTCACCACAAGGGGTATTGCTCCCGCTTGTCTACGGTACGACCGCCTCACCCTTGTGGCTTGAGTTGCGGGGCCGCTCCGCTTGGCAGGCGACCCCCTCCTTGGCTGTGTACCGGCTCGCCTGTCACCGGTTGCATCCATGGCTCCGGGTTACGTTTGCCATGGTCCCCGATGCAGCCTGGCCGGGCTCGGACCAGCAGCCTTGGAGTACCGCTCCTGCCACTGGCCCGGTGGGTCGGCTGGGTCGCCCCAGTGTGTCCGACCCATGGGGTGTTGATGCTTTCCTGTCCCCCGGCCGCCCTACGTGTGTGCGGTGTCCTGGGCCTCCCGGCTCCTGTTCACCGGTGTGCCCGCTCGGTGTGTTGTGTTGGGTGTGCGGTGTCCTGGGCCTCCCGGCTCCTGTTCACCGGTGTGCCCGCTCGGTGTGGTGTGTTGCGTGTGCGGTGTCCTGGGCCTCCCGGCTCCTGTTCACCGGTGTGCCCGCTCGGTGTGTTGTGTTGCGTGTGCGGTGTCCTGGGCCTCCCGGCTCCTGTTCACCGGTGTGCCCGCTCGGTGTGTTGTGTTGCGTGTGCGGTGTCCTGGGCCTCCCGGCTCCTGTTCACCGGTGTGCCTGCTCGGTGTGTTGTGTTGGGTGTGCGGTGTCCCGGGCCCCCCGGCTCCTGTTCACCGGTGCGCCCGCTCGGTGTGTTGTGTTGCGTGTGCGGTGTCCTGGGCCTCCCGGCTCCTGTTCACCGGTGTGCCCGCTCGGTGTGTTGTGTTGGGTGTGCGGTGTCCTGCGCCTCCTGGCTCCTGTTCACCGGTGTGCCCGCTCGGTGTGGTGTGTTGCGTGTGCGGTGTCCTGGCCCTCCCGGCTCCTGTTCACCGGTGTGCCCGCTCGGTGTGTTGTGTTGCGTGTGCGGTGTCCTGGGCCTCCCGGCTCCTGTTCACCGGTGTGCCCGCTCGGTGTGTTGTGTTGCGTTTGCGGTGTCCTGGGCCTCCCGGCTCCTGTTCTCCGGTGTGCCCGCTTGCTGTGTTGTGTTGTGTGCGCGGTGTCCTGGGCCTGGTTCACCGGTGTGCCCGCTCGGTGTGTTGTTTCGCGTGTGCGGCGTCCTGGGCCACCTGGCTCCTGTTCTCCGGTGTGCCCGCTCGGTGTTTTGTGTTGCGTGTGCGGTGTCCTGGGCCTTCTGGCGCCTGTTCACGGGTGTGCCCGCTCGGTGTGTTGTTTTGTGTGCGCGGTGTCCTGGGCCTCCCGGCTCCTGTTCACCGGTGTGCCCGCTCGGTGTGTTGTGTTGCGTGTGCGGTGTCCTGGGCCTGCCGGCTCCTGTTCGCCGGTGTGCCCGCTCGGTGTGTTGTGTTGCGTGTGCGGTGTCCTGGGCCTCCCGGCTCCTGTTCACCTGTGTGCCTACTCGGTGTGTTGTTTTGCGTGTGCGGTGTCCTGGACCACCTGGCTCCTGTTCACCGGTGTGCCCGCTCGGTGTGTTGTGTTGCGTGTGCGGTGTCCTGGGCCTCCCGGCTCCTGTTCACCGGTGTGCCCGCTCGGTGTGTTGTGTTGCGTGTGCGGTGTCCTGGGCCTCCCGGCTCCTGTTCTCCGGTGTGCCCGCTCGATGTGTTGTGTTGCGTGTGCGGTGTCCTGGGCTTCCCGGCTCCTGTTCACCGGTGTGCCCGCTCGGTGTGTTGTGTTGGGTGTGCGGTGTCCTGGGCCTCCTGCCTCCTGTTCACCGGTGTGCCCGATCGGTGTGTTGTGTTGCGTGTGCGGTGTCCTGTGCCGCCCGGCTCCTGTTCACCGGTGTGCCCGCTCGGTGTGTTGTGTTGCGTGTGCGGTGTCCTGGGCATCCCAGCTCCTGTTCACCGGTGTGCCCGCTCGGTGTGTTGTGTTGCGTGTGCGGTGTCCTGTGCCTCCCGGCTCCTGTTCACCGGTGTGCCCGCTCGGTGTGTCGTTTTGCGTGTGCGGTGTCCTGGGCCTCCCGGCTCCTGTTCACCGGTGTGCCCGCTCGGTGTGTTGTGTTGCGTGTGCGGTGTGCTGGGCATCCTGGCTCCAGTTCACCGGTGTGCCCGCTCGGTGTGTTCTGTTGCGTGTGCGGTGTCCTGGGCCTCCCGGCTCCTGTTCACCGGTGTGCCCGCTCGGTGTGTTGTGTTGCGTGTGCGGTGTCCTGGGCCTCCCGGCTCCTGTTCACCAGTGCGCCCGCTCGGTGTGTTGTGTTGCGTGTGCGGTGTCCTGGGCCACCTGGCTCCTGTTCACCAGTGTGCCTGCTCGGTGTGTTGTTTCGTGTGTGCGGTGTCCTGGGCCTTCCTGGCTCCTGTTCCCCGATGCGCCCGCCCGGTGTGTTGTGTTGCGTGTGCGGTGTCCTGGGCCACCTGGCTCCTGTTCACCGGTGTGCCCGCTCGGTGTGTTGTTTTGCGTGTGCGGTGTCCTGGGCCTCCTAGCTCCTGTTCACCGGTGTGCCCGCTCGGTGTGTTGTGTTGCTGTGCGGGGCGTCGCTGTGGGGCGCTCACTCGTCCATCCGGACGGCGGCTATCGTGGCCGGCACAGGCTGGGTACCCTCCGGGCGCACACACGTCCATCCGGACGGCGGCTGTTAGTAGCCGGCAGGGGCTGGGTACCCTCGGGGCGCGCACTCGTCCATCCGGACGGCGGCTGTTCGTAGCCGGCAGGGGCTGGGTACCCTCCGGGCGCGCACTGGTCCATCCGGACGGCGGCTGGCGTGCGTGTGCTTGCACTTTGTGGCCACATCGGGCGGGCCGGCCTCCCGGGTGCGTTGTGGTGCGCCTCACCTTTTCCTTTGTCCGCTTTGTCTCTCTGCTTTGCTTGGCCCCCTCCGGGCTGGGGTTGCCCCCCTCTCCCTCGCTGCCCTTGCCGTTCGTCGTTGCCTTGGCGCTGTGCTTTGGTTGTTTTTCTCGGCCTCTCGCTGCCTGGCTCTTCGTGCCCTCGCGCCTCCTTTGTGTCTCCCGCTTGGCCGTTGGCTGCTCCTTGGTTGTTTCTCCCCCCCCCTCTCCCTTTTTGTGTCTCGCGATTTTCGTCGCTCCTTTATGGTGCCTTGGTGTTGTTTTTTTTCTTTTTTCTTCCCCTTCTTCCCCTGTGCGCCCCAGTTGTCTCCGGCTTTCTCTGGTTTCCGGCCCCGGGTGCCCTGGGCCTCGGCGCTGTGCGTTGTTTGCTTTGTTGGCCTTCCGCCTCTCAGCTCTTTGTGCGCTTGTCCCTCTTTCGTGCTTTCCGCCTGGCTGGTGGTTGCTCCCCGGTGGTTGCTGCCCCCCCCCCCCCCTTTTGTCTCGCGGTTTTTGTCGCTGCCGCTCGGTGCTCTGTGCCGTGTGCTGTGTTGTGCTGTGCGTCCCTGGGTGCGGTGCTGCGCCGCGCTGCTGCGCGTTGTGTCCTCCGGTGTTGTGGTGTCCTGTGCTGTGTTGTGCTCGTTGGGTGCCGCTGCTTGTTGCGCCGTGCCCTCTGGCGCTGCCCGTTGCCCTGGGGCCCTGTGCTCTGCGGTGCTGCGTTTTGCGGTGTTCCCCCGTGCTGTGTGTGTTTTGTCGTGGCGCGGTGGTGCGTGCTGTTGTTCGCCGCTCTGCTTTGTGCTGTATGTGTCCCGGGGTGCTCTGCTGTGCGTTCCCTGTCCTCTCCGCTCTGTGCGGTGCTCTGCTTCGCTGTGCTGGTGCGCTCGTGTTGTGCTGTTTGTGTGGTGCGTGCTGTTGCTGGCACGCTGATGTCACTGACAGCAGGGAGGAGGGCGGAGTGTAAGAAGATCCGGTGCCTGTTTGGTAAGCATTGCCACTTTGGCGCAAAACGATGCAACTGGTCGCACAACTGTGACGACGAATCATCGGCGAAAGTCTGTATCTACCAAATCACCACGGGGTGTACGTTCAGTGAAGACTGCATGTACGTCCACATCGACGACGATGACATCAAGGCTAAAATGAAGCGCTTACTCTCGTCTATCCCCTGCACATACGGGACACGGTGCCCATTTGAGTCAACCGGTCAGTGTCTCGTCAAGCACCCCAAACCGGCGAAGGGACAGATCGTGATCGACAGTATAAGCGGACAACAGCAGTGTACAGCGGGGACCGGACACAAAGCATGACACACAAATTAGACAGTACATATAAAGACACCAAACATAAACGGGGCGTACATACACAACACCATGCAGTGGGCGGCCTCCCTCTTCTCACAGTCACTCGACAATACTACCGCGACAACCAGTGACGGTGACGATGATCGTGTCGTGTGCAGTGACAGCGAAATGAGGACACCATCACACACCACAGAACCTGAAACAGAACCCGTGCAAGACAAAGGGGGAGCAGAGACACTGGAGTCGGAGCTGGAGCACATCCTGGGGACGGCGCGCAAAAACAAAAGAAATACGACAACCCGGGGATTCGTGGACTGGGGCGAGGAGGCGGTCGAATGGGTGACCAACAAGCTGAGAGACTGCGCGGCTATCACGTCAAGCAAGGAAAATCTGGTGATGCTCGAGAGGATAATCGTGACAAGCGAGGTGCCACCCAGTAAGAGTGTCAAGTGTTTCATCGTGGAATTGCTCATCCCGGTTTCCGTATTGGGGTGATTCGACAACGCGGAGTGCGCGGATATCGCCACCTGTCTCATTCAGAGGTTTGTGAGGGCCTGTGTCGTCTAACCCTGAAGAGGTCACGGCACCAACACATCGTATACGCTGTCACCGGAATTCAGTTCGCACTGCAGGTTGATGAACACCTCGATGCACCCATGGCCGCCGTCCACGTCGAGGCGTACCTGGATCAGCAGCGTGACATTGACGAAGCTCCCTAGGTTGGCGATGTTGGATATCCTACCGAGCAGGGACATCGGGACGCCGTATTGTAGTACATTGCTTGTCGATATGTGCTTGTCGTCCATTGCCAAGAATAGGTTATCCGATAGGCACCCACACCACGCGCGCGTGTATATCAATCACCATGTCAGTTCTGATATTGTAAACGCCCAGCCACATCAAGCAAAGACGCCACTCCACGCTGTTCCCATAAAGCAAAACTTCCAACGTGAATAATTAGCGTTACCGACTTTCCTGGCTTTTTCAATGTCACTGAATTTGATTAAACAGAACACAAAAGTGGCAGTGAGAAGGAGACTCAGTAGGAGCTTCCAGAAAAACGCGAATGCATTGTGTGCTGGCCAGAACTTTTCATTGATATTTTGTGTATGCTTATTCAATATGTATGCGTCTGGAAACTTGTGCTGACTCCCACCCCTACCACAGACCTGACTCGTATACTGGTGGTTGCTCAGGCACAATGGTGATTGCTCAGGCAGACTGGTGGTTGCTCGGGTACACTGGTGGTTGCTCAGGCACAATGGTGGTTGGCACCCAGGGAGGGGGGAGGAGGAGGAGGAGGTCTTTTCTGGTCGGTGTAAACCGCAAAGCAAACCGATTGGCTTGACTGACTGACTGTAGTAGTAAGGTTAGCATGGCACAGACGGACCGTGCAGACACGGGATCCGACTACCTGATCGTTCACCATTTTGATCGATTGAGGAACCACCAGCCCGCCGCCTGTTGCCAGAGGCGGGGGGCGGCGGGCGCTTTGGGGGTAAAAAATGAATTATATGATGCTGGAGTTTCTGATTGGGGTGAAATTTTGGTTGATGATACCCCCCATCCCATGGGGTGGGTATGAAATGGGGGCGACTCCATGCCACACGTCCTGATGTATTGGTCATATCGATTCTTTGCGAATTCGTAGCAGGTAGGGTTATTGTCAGGGTCGATCATATACCCCAACTCACCCCTGTCGTACTTGCAGTTGTTCGCGTGCAGCCACCGATGCGACGCGTCGATGTCGTCCATGTCATTGTCACCAAGCAAACCACCCACAAATTCGCGCACGTTGCACCGCCACTCCAAATCCTTGTCGCCAAGGAAAGGGAGTCACTTGGACCTCCATGATAGCGCATGCTTGATGTCACCCCGTTTACAGTGCTCTTTCAGCAGACCCCTAAGCAGAGCGACGTCCGGATGCTGGATGAAGCTACTGACGTCCCTCTGCACATTGTGCTTCTGCAAGACCCCATGAAAACCCATAGCCACCGATTCGATAAAGTCCGGTACGGGTACAAGCAACGCGATCAGCGCCTCCATGATCCGTTTGGTGTACCTATAAGCGTTTCTGCTTGAAATGTGGGTGGTTTCGTCATCCTTGTACACCGAGAGTACGTTCCATTTCCACACACCACCCTGCCCGTACCTATACATGAAGAAGGCCATGCCACTCTCCTCACTTGTCCTGGTACACCCGACGAATATCACGACCTCCCCGAACCCCGGATGTAGATATTCTAAATCACGCGGGTCGAACGTCGCGTGTTTCTGCACCACACGTTCGAGTACACGCTGTACCCGGTGAAGGACAAATCGGTGGAATCCGTCGTTGTTGTTTGTGCAATTGAACACCTGCTGTCTCCAGTTGCGAATATCTACCTGGTCGGCCAGGACTGACCCGGATATGACCCAGCGTGTAATGTACATGTATGTTTCTTGTTGAACCACAACTTTTATCGTTTGTCATTTGCACCCATATTCTCACAGCGCTCCTCAAGTTGCTGCGTTCTCAGCCCAGGAACGAACCCCGTATAACGGGCTTCGAGCGGTAGGCAGTGCCATTGTCGATGCTCCCAACCTGGCCCCAATAGCACCCGGGTGGCGCGCACAAGGGGCGTAACAACTCGTAATGTGACCCGGTGAATAGCACCAATATGCACCTCGGTGCGGTGACATCGTCGAACCAAAAAGAGGGACCCGCGTGTATCCACGGCTGGCTCACGTCGGTGTCCTTGCTGGTGTCACCGTACCCCCTGTCGAGGACAGACACCGACGGGCATCCCGCGCACACGTGCCAGCACATATTCTTGCCTTTTCGGACACCGGGGTCGTCTCTGAACATGCAGATGATTGTGTCGAATGCACATGCCACATGTCTCCAAACACAGTCATCGACCCACGCACCACAGCCACCGTTCTTGGTCCCCGCCGCGGTCTTGACATCTCACTGTTCCAGATTTAGCTTCATCCCGGGTTGCTGCTTCCCCAGTGCCTCCACAACACAAGAATTGATATTCAAGGCGGTTTCACGGGGCGTGGTTGTATTTTTTCTACCCGGGTTGTTGCCTCTATCCAACCACTGTGCGATTGTGTACTGGAAGCATGCACCACCACCCGGGTTGGGAACCACAGTCCACAGATGGGCATCCCGTGCATTCGTGATTCGGTGTATGTACAGCGGTAGCGACACGTCAGTTGGCGATGCTGGGTAGCCGGTATCCTCATCGGCATCCTGCCCTTCTTCCTGTAGCTCGTCAAATGACCTCTTCAAGCCAACACCCACCCTTGTCATGTCCTGTAAGTTGCTTTCTTGTTTACTGACCCACCTGTCACGCGACCGTATCGGTACAGCTCAGCAGGCCTATATCCTTTGTTTTGCGGGATCAATGCGCGACGCGGAATATTCGTGTGAAATAGGATGTCCTGTGGTGAAGACCTTTGGAACATGCGACGCCAGGGTCCGATAAAAAAAAACGGCCTCCGTGACCGGTAGGTTCTCAAGACCGGCACCATGACCGTGTACTTTAAGGACGATGTGCTCGCGTCATACGCCCTCTCCCAGTCGTTGTACGTCGGGAAAAGGGTGCCATAGTTCTCGTATAAGCGCTTGCGTGCCTGTCAGGTGACGTTTGCGAATAGAAACACCGCAGATGTGGTCGCAAGCACAAAGGGTCTCACGTCCATGCTATACTGTTGGTATATGACTGGTGCAGAAGTCGCATCTTAGCAAGACTTTTTGCCATCTGAACCTGTCCCAGGGTAGCACCACAGAGGGATCCAGGAAGCGGCACCCCGTGAATTCACTGCCACTACCCAATCTGTAATCCGAGTCTACCGAACCTAAGTGGACTGGAATTTTCTGTGGCTATCTCTCCTGTCCGACCATGCCAGCAAACCTGTCATGAAACACATACCAGGTACTATGATAACAGAACAAAGCATCCCTAAAAGGTAAGGGGTGTTCGACGATGTGTCCCTATCGACAGAAAAGGGACCGTCATTCGATATCGACGGTTTGTTCGGTTTGAAGTAGATTTTCATGCCAGAGCCTATGAGATAATTGGTGCGATCTAGTCTCTTCCATGATGTTCTATGGTACACTGTACCACCCTCTGTCGGGCTCTTTTGCCACTTTATCTTGCACAAGTGCCCATCGGTACAGTCCTGGTGTGAAACCCCCTTTCTGATGGTTTTGGGGGACGTGCGTTCCTTGACCAAGTTTCGATTTTTAAGAAAACAGATGACACCCACAACAGTAAATACAACACCCATGACACTCGTAAACTGATATTGATGAGCAGAACTTCTCATTCCGTTCTATTTATTTTTTATACCGAGTATACTTGTTAGCCACATGCGCTCTGGCAGCATCTGCTTGCGTGGTGGTCATGTATTTATCCATATAGGTGAAGACATACTCCCCAACCCAAACGCCTGTTTCATTTCCCTCTCTAGCTGCCTTAACCAGCCTTCATCTACCCAAGAAATTTCCTGTACTTGCTCTCTTTGTCCGACCCGTTGCAATGTCGCCTGTGTTTCTGGTCTCTGTCCGCCTTGGGTGGTGGCACCTTCTCCATCGGGTAAAACTCATACGGGTCTATGATGCGTGCCCGGACGCGCTTCCACTTCTCCTTCACCGTCTCCGTGCTTGTGTCACAGAATCCCATGATCACGGCAACCTCGTTGTTGACGTCGGCGGCCATCAGCTTGCCATACACCCGTGATGTGATATCCGGGCTGGCGTTACCGATCCACTTGGTTATCACCTCGACTGCTCTGCCGATGTGGGACATCATATGCACCACCATGTGCCGGGATATGTGGGTGTGGCACTTGCTTTCGGGTATGCCCGCTTACTTCAGCAGGTTGTTGACGTACCGGGACATGGTCTCGTAGTTGACCGGTTTTGCGCTGTCGTGTGTCTGGAGGACGAGGTAAACCGAGTCCCTCTGTGGACGGGATGTCGGGAACCACTGTGCGATCAGTGCCTTCGCCTGGTTACTCAACGGCCCGATGTCCCTCCGTTTGTTACCCTTCTGCTTGGTGACCAGGTTGCTGGGTATCTGGTCCTGGAGTACCATATTGGTTTGTAGCATTTCTTTGGTTGGGTTCAGCTGCAATCTGCACAAGCCACCGACACGCAGCCCATTAAGAAGCAACAGCAAGACGATCGGAAACGTTTATAGTGATTTCAACACTGTGTTTGTGCCTCTCCTGCTGCTTGCTGCTGGTGTAGGGTTTCCTGATGCTTGTTTTTGAAGATGGAAAGCTTTTGTTTGCTGAAATACAATCAATCCAGGATAGCCCAAACCAGAGATATGCAAGTAGAAGAGAATCAGGATCAAAGCATGAAGGGGTGCAGTGTAAACCGTAAAAGATGGCAGGATATTCACAGTAACTGCAACTCGGGTCAAATCGGATTGCATATTCACAAAGATAGCTGAAGTGGTTTGGAAAAGAGTTGGAAAACTGCCCCATGGTCACTCCATCTCCATAGTGCCATCTCAGGAGATGTGCACTCTTTGTTTTTGGTCCCATATGTGCTGAGGTGGCAGGGCATGTGGCGATGAGGTCACTGCGATGTCACATGGGTTACTACTACATAGCTAGGCTGACCGGGAATTGAACCCAGGACCTCTCAAAAAGAGGTGCCCAGCCCCCTAGGGTGCATACCACTAGGAGAGCTAAGAATTCTTGAGAAAACATAGAAAAATTCATAGGCTCTGCCCTGGATATGTCAGTTCTCAGTCGACTCAGGAAAAGATGATTTGCCTCACATTGATAGGGGATTAAGGGGTCCACTCCATATCCTGATTGGGTGTTTGGTTCCATAGGTCAAAATGTGTTATCACCACTTTTGGTGGGGCCAATACTAAGATAGAAATGCCTGGATGCTCAGTGCATCTCTAATACAACTAGAGTATGCCTCAAAGCATTGGAAGAGCACTTTTTCTTACTCCCCCCTTGTGCTGTTGTGGCCACCACTGTCGCATTTTCAGGAAAAAGGGATTTTTTCTTGGGGTTTCCTTGGTTTCCCCATCTACTTTAAAATACCTATAGTTTCCCTCACACAGAAAAGTGGACGCTCTCCATGGCTGGCGTCTTTTTGCTGCTTTGTTCGTGACACTTCCTACAGAAAGCTCAGCGCTCATGGCGCTGCAGGGGTTCCTGTGGTTTGGCTGGGTTAGTTTGGGAGCATGCCATAAACATGTGCATGTGCATCCCTCCCTCCTAGCGCGACATAAACCCAACGCAAGACACAATATACACACTCGCATGGGTTCTCGTAAACCTGCTGGCGACCTGTGACCTGTCTTAGGGCGAACGGAGTCGTTAAAAAAAATAAATTGCCCCTTGGTGGGGTCTTGGGTTCTGCTCAGTCTCCTGGCTGCTGCTTTTCGGCCCGAACACGGCCTACTCAGCGACGCTTTCGCGAGGATATCTACAGAGGCAGGAATCGGAGAATTACTGACGAATCCACGCAAACGCGAAGCGACAACACCTAAATCCATCAAATGACGGCCTGGAATGTTTCTAAGACAACACAACTGAGCAGAATCCAATTGTGCATCAGAAGCACATTTTTATAAAAATTATAGTCATCTCTAGATTTTTTTAATCAAGAAATTCCTACGCATAAAAAGGCGGCGCGCAGGAGCGGCTCCTAGCGAAGCGCCGGAAAATGCAGAAATAATGGAATTATAAACGTATGTCTCACGTAGACTGGAAAATGACGAGACACACATTAATAGGTAAACATACAGATTCCCCCCAAACTGACAGTAAGAGTCGAAATTCAAGAATTCGAAATCAACGAACAGACTTCAATGAATCAGGTATAAACTACAGGTGTGCTCGTCTCGTATGCGGCATGCACATCGCTCGTCTCGTGTCTCCGTGAACGAGTCTTGTAGCTGCGCTAACAAACGATAGAGGGCTAGATTAGAAAGATTGCAGATGATTAGAGGTGAGATTAGGGAAAAAACAGATGGCCCTCGGCCAGGGAGTGGTTGTCACGGGGGGCTACCGGTCCTGCCCTGCGGTGCAATGCGGGGCAACTGTGACAACTGCTCTTACAGCACCAACCTCCATTTTTGTTGCACTGATTAGAACATACACACCGATGCATAGCGACGATTTCGCTTGCGCTTCGTTTTCCGCCTCACCCTGCTTCACTCTCCAGCCGTAGGTAAGGTGAGTAAGCCCAGGAGGAACCACCCCCTGGTGGAGTTCGTGATCGTGAGGTAAGATTGGCAGGTTTGCCAAAAACAGATTACCCGCTCGTGCATGCTCGTGCATTCACACACGCATTAAAGGGTAGGCCACGCGAAATGCGCACGGTAAACGTTGTTTAGGTTACCCAGGGGCTCTTTGGTACGTTCTTCATGAGAACCTGAGGAGTCTCTTAACGTTTGCTTGCTTGACAGGGCGTGTTTGCGGACGGTGTATTATAGGTCACACTGAGAAGCGTATAATACGTGGAGTGTGGCTTGGTTCCTCCGCCTCAAACACCGCTTCATTGGCCTCTCTTTACAGGTTGGCAGGTAGGGTGATTGGTGCAGCAGCATACCATTTTTTTCAAGCCCTGCTAAACAGGGGCGCTGATCACACAAACAAGTGACTGCACCTCCGCCAGGAGTGGCGAGGGCAGTTCGACTCCATCAACATCCCCGCTGTGCACGCAACAAGAGCACCTCTTCCCTCCAAGCCCTAGCAGGGGAAACGCGTTGTGGCGTCCCCTGTTAGGCCACAGTTGCTTAGCAGCGCTGTGTTCTCTTGTCTTCTTCACAGGAGGGTCATTAGGACCCACGACGTGTTCTTCAACCACACCCAGTAGAGTGTGCGTGTAGGAGTGGTAGTCCTGAGTGGGGGCTTGAGCCAGTTGCAGAAGTGCTCGCCCACCAGGATGGTGCCACTGTAGGTAGGGTGTGTAGTGTAGTGGTGTCTCCTGTCCCGCGTGCTTTTCCTCATGGGCAGGGGAGTGCGTTAGCCTTTGGCCCTTAGCAAAAATTGGCGTTTTGTATGCCCATAGCACACTTGGCCACCCCTCCCCTGTAGTAGGGAGGGCTTTTGCCGTCTTCCCCAAGGATAGGCGCCAGCACAGAAATTAGGCGCCATAGGTATGGTAACAGTACCTGACTAGGACCTTCGGTCGGACATCAGCGAAGCCCGGTCTCCGGGAGCCACGCCCAGGGAAAAGGTTTGATACACACAAACATACGTAGCACAATTAGGGGTAAGGTAAGGTTCAGTCCCTAGCTTTAGTCTTGGAGGCAAGCGTCTCAGAGAGCCTCAGCAACTAACCAAGGTTGTTCTGGGACAAGTAGTCAACCAGAACTGAGTTTAGGCGTCCCTCAGGTAGAACAAACGCAGAAAAGGGCTCCCAGGTGGCCTCTTCGACTCCAAACCCTTCCCAGAGGGTGAGGAAGCGCCAACCCTGGCGATAGCGCCTGCGTAAGACAGACTTCATCAGGTAGAAGCCCTCCTTAGCCATCTCCTCGGCGTTCATGTCGGGAAGTTCACCTTCAACTTCCATAGGGCTGGGTGCCCCTTGTAGGTCCAGAGCGGCGATTTCCTCGTCGTTCAGCTCCCACTCCTCCCCACAGAGGTCTTCAGGATCATAGTAGCGCTTCAGGTGTTGAGCAGCGCACACCAGGGTCCCCCCTAGAGGGGGAGAACACCGCACGGTGATACGGTGTCCATCCACTGATAGAATCTTGTACGGCCCGAAGTATGGGTCATAGCTGGTAGAGCGTGGCCAGGCGGGTAGTCGACTGTGGAGCACCAGCACCCAGTCCCCCTCTTGGTAGGTGGCCGGTACTCGGTGCTTATTCTTCTTGTTCCACTGACGCTCCCTCACTCTTTGGAGCATAGCCTTGCCCTTGTACACCTTCGCTTGTTGCTCTTGGACCCATTCACCCACAGAAGAATGGGTGTCCTCTGGATAGGGGGCATGTAGGAACCATGCCGGGCGCCCTAGGAATAGCTCATGGGGCACGTAGCCAGTAGCTGAACTCTCTTGGGAGTTGATTATCAAGGATATGACGGGGAGTAGTCTCACCCAGTCTCTTATTCTAACCGCGGGCTCTGTCAGTGCGGGGAGTTGCCATTGGTACCTCATTTTTACCACACCCCTGCGTGGCGGGTCCGTGGACGACAGAGGACCTCCCCCCCCCCCCCCCAGTACCAGGCGGCACCACGCGAGGCCCTGCAGGACCCACCGACGCCTCCTGACTGGCCCGACTCGAGCGAGGAGGCCCAGTCCCGCAAACGGCGGCCCTCCCGCCCCCCCCCCCCGCACGGCACACTCGCCCCTGACGCCCACACTCCCCACACCGCCACCGCGCCTCAACCACCAACTCGCGCCGCTCCCGCTCCCCCAGGTGCCACCACCACCCCCCAGGACCCCGCTCCCGCTTCTCCCACTCCCCTGGGCGCCACCACGAGCGCCACCGCCGCCCCATGTCCACCTCCCCCTCCCCCCTCCGGCCTTACACAACCCCCACCCCCAGCCCCTGCCACCACCGCTCCCGCTCCCCCCGGCGCCGCTAGTGTACGCCACCGCCGCCCCACGTCCACCTCCCCCTCCCCCCACAGGACCCGCCAGGCTCCCCGTTCCCCCCGCCGCACATACCCATCCACCACCCCCAGCCCCCGCCACCACCACTCCAGCTCCCCCAGACGCAACCAAGCGCGCCACCGCCGCCCCATGTCCACCTACCCCCCCCGTTCCCCCCTCCACCCGTACCCGTCCTCCACCCCCAGCCCCCGCCACCGCCGTGCCCGCTCCCCCAGGCACCGCCAGCCCCACCACCACCACAGGTCCACATCCTCCCCACGCCGCTCCAGGACCCCGGCCACGGACCCCTCCCCCCCCCAGGCCCCCGCCCACCTCGCCTGATGGTCTGCCCCTGCTTTGCAGGAGCTCTGCCGCTGGGTGAAGTTGGCCGGGGGAGCGGGAAGGCAAGATGGGGTGCGCATGGTGCATACCTTCGAGGAGATGCGCAACCGCAACCCCGCCGACCCCAACCAGGCCGCCCAGGAGGCCATCATGCCGCAAGCGGCATGGGAGGCCCTCCTCTGTGATGCGGTCCAGGGCCTCCGCCCCCCCTACACCCCCCAGGCCCTCCGCCAATGGCTCCAGGCCACCCACCCCCCGGCCTGGGCCATCGGCGCCCCCTCCCCACCCCGCCACCACCACAACAGGAAGGGGAAGGACAAGGGCAAGGAGAGGGCAAGGGACACCAAGGGGCACTGAGGCAAGAGGGCACGGAGGGGTGCCAAGTGAGGGCAGGCACCCATAGGGACAGGGCGCCGGGAGAGACACCACATGGGGGCGGGAAACCACCCAAGAACCAGGAAGGGGCAGGAGCGGGGACTGAGGCACGGAGGAAAAGGGCACCACGGCAATTGCCGCGACCCACACCCAGGAAGGGCATACCACGACGGGGGGACCAGCGCCGCCCCACCCCCACCGAACGCCGCACGACTCCCAGGGGCGCACCCCCCAACACGCACCGCCCAAGCAAGCATCGGACGCCGTACAGATCACACCAGCGCACACCCACCGGCAACCGGAAACCACACGGGGGATTGAGGGCACACCTACAAGGGGAGAACCGGCCACACCCACAGAGGGAGCCACAGGAAACGCCGCCGCACAGAGCACCACCACGCCCTCATCGCCAGGCGACGACCCCGGCCGCCACAAAGGCCACCTCACAGGCACCGGAAGAGGACGAAGGCACGGCCACAGCGACCAGGGCTAGGGACCGGGACCCCCAGAGGACACGGGACCAAGGCACAGGCCCCCAGGGAGGGCAACCCCACGGACGCCTACCCGACCCACCAGCCCGAGCGGCACGCCCAGGCCCCGTCAGCACGCACCAAGCGAGACACCCACACCTAACCGCACCCCCCAGCAACCAGCAAGCCACACTCCGGCCCGCACCCCGCACCACAACACAGGCCAGGCTGACCTCCACTGACCCACCACAGCACAAAGCGAGACCACGGCACACTGCACCACAGCGCGCCACAGTGCAACGCGCCACAGCACGACGCGACCCGACGCGGCACAGAGCGGGACAACACGGCACGACTGACCGTAACCTGAAGGACAAACCGAAGCAAGCCACCGCACACCCCGGAAGGCGCCGCATCAGCACGCCACACACCGGCACCGCAGGCTACACACAGGGCCACCGCGCACCCGGCATCAACGGTGGCGGACCACCAAGAAAGGTTAAAACCCGCACCGCAGAGGAGAAAGGACACGAACAACCCCAGTCCCCTAACCCAGAGCCACACGCAGCCGCCTTGCGCAGCCGCCCAGCTGGCAGAGCCAGGAGCTAACCCGGCAGGAAGGGGCGCCGAGCCCAACGTGTACATAGCCCACCCGACACATGGGGCCGGAACACGGCCAAACAGAACGCTACCGCCAACAACAGCCCAGAAGACCACACTGAATGCTGGCCAGTGCGTGCGCCAGCCCAGGGAAGGCAGATGGAGGAACAGGCAGGCCCCCCCCCCAAAAAAAAGGGGGGGGAAGGAGGGGGGGCGCGGAAACAGCCCACAGCCACGAAATCGCCCGCCAACACCACAAGAGGCGGCCAAACCCCCCCGGCGCCACCACGAGCGCCACCGCCGCCCCATGTCCACCCCCCCCTCCCCCCTCCGGCCGTACACAACCCCCACCCCCAGCCCCTGCCACCACCGCTCCCGCTCCCCCCGGCGCCGCCAGTGTACGCCACCGCCGCCGAACGTCCACCTCCCCCTCCCCCACACAGGACCCGCCAGGCTCCCCGTTCCCCCCGCCGCACGTACCCATCCACCACCCAAAGCCCCCGCCACCACCACTCCAGCTCCCCCAGACGCAACCAAGCGCGCCACCGCCGCCCCATGTCCACCGCTGGCTCACCTAGCACTACACAATCCCCATATATGGGCCAACTCCTTAAAACCGGTTTGTCTTCTCTGTTTTCTGCTCTTTTGGTGCCCTTTGCTACCTTTCATTGAAACGGGCACCCTCAAAATATACACAAAAATGGTATTATACATGCAAAATGAATTTTTGACCTCAAATACCCCCCATGGGGTTTGAACCCACACTCTACCAACCTTAGAGTTGTGTTTTTCCTCTAAGCTACGACCTGTCGTCGACGATCTCAGAGAAAACCGTAGTATAATAAAAAATTTGGAAAATCAGTACTCCTTACATGCTCTTAAAACCGGTCACGCGCTCACTGAGTTGTTCAACTAGTGATTTGCTGTACCCAGAGCTTTGATTTCTGATGCAATCCAAAATGTTTTAAGGATATAAATTTTAACAAAATGACAGAAGAAAATGAGACACTGGATTTTCACGAGTTCGTGCTGAAGCTGCCGGATTCGGCGTGGAACCTGAGTTCTGAGTCGTTGGAACATGCAGCACAGTTGGCAAAGGAAGGCGCAATGAGTGGTCTCAGTCCTTGGCAGGCAGCGTCACTGTATTCCAAACTTACAGGAAAGAAAACACTGGCCACTGTCAAAGACACGATGGCCTTGATTCGTGATGCCTTACTCACCTTAAAGGGCGACGACATTGGCTGAACAGGCACGTCGTCGCATCGCGAAGACGTCTTAATGGCATGCGAAACTTTGAGCGGTCCCAAGGACCACGCTGGCCCCGCGTCGGACAAGGAGTCCACGTTCGTGTGGCGCGATGAGGTTCTGTCGCTTCCTTCACGCTCGTCTGCACTCCTGGAAGAGCGAAAGGTTTTGCAAGACGAGTTTCGCAGAAAGAAGATGTTGAAGCACCTTCCAGTGTTCGACGAGTTCCATAGGGCAGCTGTTAATAACGCGCCAACGCACAAACATCCAGCGGACGCAGAGAAGCGTCGTTGGGAACAACAGGTAAAAGACGCCGTGCGAGTCCTGGGAGTAGTCTTAACACGCGAAGATGACACAACGGTAGCTCCGGAAGCACCTGTTTCATTGGTACTATGTGAACATTTGTTTGCAATGTTGGGTGCGTTGGACTACAGCATCCAAGGCTCCCGGCGAGTGGCAGTAGATAAACGGTTTGAACAACCTGCGATTGCACCAGAGTTACTCTCGAAGGATGACATGTCACTACTTCAGTCGCGCAACAAATTACAAAAAGACCTGAGAGGCACGCGTTTCTCCCCTTACTCGCATCGTAGTTCTTTCCGTTCGTTTTCAACACGAGGTCGTTTTGATCCACGGAGATCTGGCAAAGGAGGCAAAGGCAAAGGTAAGGGTTTCACCCAAAGATTTGTGCCACGTAACGACAGGTTAGATGAACGACCACAGCAGTAGCTTGACTGTAGAGGATTTATTGGCACCAGCCGTGTGCGTGCCACCGCCGATCCATCCCCACATGCCACTCTATTTGCGCTGTCGTGCACAATTGCATGAATGGGAAACGTTGAAGGACACATACGCGGCGTCAGTGATTCGCAATGGGCTGCAGCTTGATTGGGTTGACGGTTTTGATCCGGATCGGCCAACCGACGACTTCCGTCCTCGTTCTTCCCACGCAGAGGTAACCGACCCTGAATTGGTAAAACACGTGTTGGATGCAGTGCAACAGGGTTGCATGGAACGCGTCGAGCGCAAAGACATTAAGTGTTGTGCAAGTATGTTCGCAGTGGACAAAGCGTCAGACGAGGCACATCCTGAGGGAGGCCGTCGACCTATCACCAATTTGAAGAACGTGAACCAGTTTGTACAGACCACCTATTTTCGTTTGGTCACTCTGTGGGGCATTTTACCGTTCTTGAGACCCGGTCAGTATGCTTGCAAAATTGACCTGAAAAGTGCTTATTTTCACATGGGTATCCATCCGCGGGATCGACCTTATTTGGGGGTCTACGTCGACGGTGAATTTTACAGGTGGTGCGTGTTGCCGTTTGGATTAAACGTTGCACCACGGGAATGGCAACGCCTCATGCAACCAATTTTAAATGCCGTGCGCGAACGCGGAGCACTCGTTTGGGTCTACTTGGACGATTGGCTCATCATTGGCAATACTTACCGTGAATGTCTGGAACACACACGTTTTTTGGTACAACTTTTGCATCGGTTGGGTATATTGGTCAATGTCCCAAAATCATGTTTGGAGCCGTCTCAAGAAATTATAATGCTTGGTTTTATGCTGAACTTCAGGGAAGGATTCGTCGCGGTACCTCCAAAGCGCCTACAAGCTATTTTTCGGGACGTGAACAGACTGGCACACAGTCACACACCATCAGTGAGGCGATGCGCCTCCGTTCTTGGAAGAATCCGTTCCTTGTTGTTCGCCATGCCCCATATCCGACTCCTCAGCGACGCCCTGGCGGTGCACGTGGCGGTGGCAGCCCAGGCTGGCTGGGAGGCAGACGTGGCGCTCCCGGAGCGCGTGTCACGTCAGTTGATGGATCTGGCGGACGAGTTACACCAGTGGAAGGGACGCACCTTCGTAGTTTCCATGGGTCACGTCAGGGACATGTACTCGGACGCGTCGGATCTGGAGTGGGGCGGAGTCTTTCAAGGGAATGCCCAAGCAGCGTTCGGTTGGTTCCTGAATCGAGAGGAACACATAAACGTCAAAGAGTTCAGGGGAGCCCTACTGACGATTCAAGCGTATGCGCTGAGGGACACCACGCTGCGATTTTTCACCGACTCAATGGTCCTTTACTGGTATCTCCGCAAGTGGGGAGGTCGCAAGCCGCGGTTCAACGCATTGATTCTCCAACTGTGGAATTTTACACAAGCCAACCGCATCGAGATTCAACCGTTTTACGTGCACACCTCGGTGAATCCGGCGGACATTTGGTCTCGGCTTCGTTGGACACCGTCGGAGGCTACCTTCCCGTCGGACGTGTTGACTTGGATCCTGGAGGAGTTCAAAAGTTGGATTCAGCCGGAAATCGATTGGATGTCAAGGAGTTCCAATGCGGTGTGCAGCAAGTTCGTCAGTCCGTGTCCTCAGCCGGGGGCTTACGCCATCGATGTCTTCTCCCAGAATCTAACTTTACTTTCACCGGGGTGGGTCTTCCCGCCGTTCAAGCACATACCTCAGTTGGTCAACAAAGTGTTGGAGTCACCAGGGGTGAAGGTTCTCATGGCTCTGCCGTACAGGCCGCGCGAAGTTTGGTGGAACCTATTGATGAAACACGTGAAGTTCGCAATGAACACGTCGGAGTTCCGGTTGCAAATGCCAGACGGCACAGAGACACAACCACGTTTCGTGTTGACCTTGGCGTATGTTTGCGTGAATACTATCAATTGCGAGGAGCTACCAACGAAGAGGCGACGCTTATCATCAATGAAATCGGGAAGGACACCTTGAAACGTTACAATTCTGCGTGGCACATGTTTGGTACGTTCTTGTTACAAGACGCGGCGCTTGCTCCACTGTTAAAGGTGGAGCGCTTTGGTCAAATCCCACTGATGACGGTGGCGGTGCAACTTTTAAAGTTTTCACGCACGCATTCTTTAAGTGCTGGGCGTATGGCGTATTCAGCAGTGTGTTTATTCCCGTGCTTTTCGCAACTACGTTTCGAGGGTATGCTACACAACTTGAAACGTGACTGGTTCGTCAGTGTTCCTCATTATCATCGTTTCTATGATGTACGGCGTCTTATACAAGTCATGCATCAGCAACCTGTGGAGACGGAAGCTCAGCTGCGCTTGCAAGCCATTTTGTCCTTGAGGTTCTTTGCCTTGTTCCGAGGCGTTGATCTGGCGCGATCACGTAGGGATATCCAACGCGCTGCTCAGCCTTGGTTCATTTCTGCTAAGCGCAAAGGGAGGAGATACTATGCACGTTATCCTATTCACAATGTTACGCCACCGTCAATTGATCCGCAGCGCTGCTTAGCGCGTTATTTGGAGGCTACTGGTGATTACGAGGGTTCTGAGATTTTTGTGTCCCTACGAAAGCCACGGAAGCCTTTATCGTCTGATACCATCAACGGTCTCACTACTCGCTGGTTAAGGAAACACCTGCTGGAATTGGGGGAACTGGAGACGGATTCGTTTTCCGCGCATTCTACACGAGGAGCAGCAGCAACTGCACTAATCTATCTTGGCGTGGATCCGCATGTGGTGGCAGCATTGGGTGATTGGTCCTGTTACGATACATTCAGGAAGTTTTACGACAGGACCAGAGCTCTGTTGCGCATCACGCAAGTACTGGTCCCTCCTGATCTGGCGACTGGAGAAGCGGCGCGCGCTTCGCGCCTGGCGATTAATTAATTCTTATATAAGGGTTCAGTTCACGGGAGCTCAGTTCTTCCGTTCTGTTGCCCATATCTGGGGATTGTGTAGTGCTAGCTGAGCCAGCTCGGATTTACCCGAATAGGTGAGGAGGAAAGAAGAGATGGCGAAGCAATAGCACTACACAAGACACATATATGCCCACCCTGTCCCTCCCTTAAGTTCTTCGCTCACCGTGAAAAGCAGTTGACACTTGGGTCGTCGGTTGCCACGGTTTGAAGAGCATGGGAGGTTAATAGTGGTTGGAGCATGTAAGGAGTACTGATTTTCCAAATTTTTTATTATACTACGGTTTTCTCTGAGATCGTCGACGACAGGTTGTAGCTTAGAGGAAAAACACAACTCTAAGGTTGGTAGAGTGTGGGTCCAAACCCCATGGGGGGTATTTGAGGTCAAAAATTCATTTTGCATGTATAATACCATTTTTGTGTATATTTTGAGGGTGCCCGTTTCAATGTAAGGTAGCAAAGGGCACCAAAAGAGCAGAAAACAGAGAAAACAAACCGTTTTTAAGGAGTTGGCCCATATATGTGTCTTGTGTAGTGCCATTGCTTCGCCATCTCTTCTTTCCTCCTCACCTATTCGGGTAAATCCGATACCCCCCCCGTTCCCCCCTCCACCCGTACCCGTCCTCCACCCCCAGCCCCCGCCACCGCCGCGCCCGCTCCCCCAGGCACCGCCAGCCCCACCACCACCACAGGTCCACATCCTCCCCACGCCGCTCCAGGACCCCGGCCATGGACCCCTCCCCCCCCCAGGCCCCCGCCCACCTCGCCTGATGGTCTGCCCCTGCTTTGCAGGAGCTCTGCCGCTGGGTGAAGTTGGCCGGGGGAGCGGGAAGGCAAGATGGGGTGCACATGGTGCATACCTTCGAGGAGATGCGCAACCGCAACCCCGCCGACCCCAACCAGGCCGCCCAGGAGGCCATCATGCCGCAAGCGGCATGGGAGGCCCTCCTCTGTGATGCGGTCCAGGGCCTCCGCCCCCCCTACACCCCCCAGGCCCTCCGCCAATGGCTCCAGGCCACCCACCCCCCGGCCTGGGCCATCGGCGCCCCCTCCCCACCCCGCCACCACCACACCAGGAAGGGGAAGGACAAGGGCAAGGAGAGGGCAAGGGACACCAAGGGGCACTGAGGCAAGAGGGCACGGAGGGGTGCCAAGTGAGGGCAGGCACCCATAGGGACAGGGCGCCGGAAGAGACACCACATGGGGGCAGGAAACCACCCAAGAACCAGGAAGGGGCAGGAGCGGGGACTGAGGCACGGAGGAAAAGGGCACCACGGCAATTGCCACGACCCACACCCAGGAAGGGCATACCACGACGGGGGGACCAGCGCCGCCCCACCCCCACCGAACGCCGCACGACTCCCAGGGGCGCACCCCCCAACACGCACCGCCGAAGCAAGCATCGGACGCCGTACAGATCACACCAGCGCACACCCACCAGCAACCGGAAACCACACGGGCGATGGAGGGCACACCTACACGGGGAGAACCGGCCACACCCACAGAGGGAGCCACAGGAAACGCCGCCGCACAGAGCACCACCACGCCCTCATCGCCAGGCGACGACCCCGGCCGCCACAAAGGCCACCTCACAGGCACCGGAAGAGGACGAAGGCACTGCCACAGCGACCAGGGCTAGGGACCGGGACCCCCAGAGGACACGGGACCAAGGCACAGGCCCCCAGGGAGGGCAACCCCACGGACGCCTACCCGACCCACCAGCCCGAGCAGCACGCCCAGGCCCCGTCAGCACGCACCAAGCGAGACACCCACACCTAACCGCACCCCCCAGCAACCAGCAAGCCACACTCCGGCCCGCACCCCGCACCACAACACAGGCCAGGCTGACCTCCACTGACCCACCACAGCACAAAGCGAGACCACGGCACACTGCACCACAGCGCGCCACAGTGCAACGCGCCACAGCACGACGCGACCCGACGCGGCACAGAGCGGGACAACACGGCACGACTGACCGTAACCTGAAGGACAAACCGAAGCAAGCCACCGCACACCCCGGAAGGCGCCGCACCAGCACGCCACACCCCGGCACCGCAGGCTACACACGGGGCCACCGCGCACCCGGCATCAACGGTGGCGGACCACCAAGAAAGGTTAAAACCCGCACCGCAGAGGAGAAAGGACACGAACAACCCCAGTCCCCTAACCCAGAGCCACACGCAGCCGCCTTGCGCAGCCGCCCAGCTGGCAGAGCCAGGAGCTAACCCGGCAGGAAGGGGCGCCGAGCCCAACGTGTACATAGCCCACCCGACACATGGGGCCGGAACACGGCCAAACAGAACGCTACCGCCAACAGCAGCCCAGAAGACCACACTGAATGCTGGCCAGTGCGTGCGCCAGCCCAGGGAAGGCAGATGGAGGAACAGGCAGGCCCCCCCCCCCAAAAAAAAGGGGGGGGCAGGGGGGGGGGGCGCGGAAACAGCCCACAGCCACGAAATCGCCCGCCAACACCACAAGAGGCGGCCAAACCCCCCTGGGCGCCACCACGAGCGCCACCGCCGCCCCATGTCCGCCTCCCCCTCCCCCCTCCGGCCGTACACAACCCCCACCCCCAGCCCCTGCCACCACCGCTCCCGCTCCCCCCGGCGCCGCCAGTGTACGCCACCGCCGCCCAACGTCCACCTCCTCCTCCCCCCACAGGCCCCGCCAGGCTCCCTGTTCCCCCCGCCGCACGTACCCATCCACCACCCCAAGCCCCCGCCACCACCACTCCAGCTCCCCCAGACGCAACGAAGCGCGCCACCGCCGCCCCATGTCCACCTACCCCCCCCGTTCCCCCCTCCACCCGTACCCGTCCTCCACCCCCAGCCCCCGCCACCGCCGCGCCCGCTCCCCCAGGCACCGCCAGCCCCACCACCACCACAGGTCCACATCCTCCCCACGCCGCTCCAGGACCCCGGCCACGGACCCCTCCCCCCCCCAGGCCCCCGCCCACCTCGCCTGATGGTCTGCCCCTGCTTTGCAGGAGCTCTGCCGCTGGGTGAAGTTGGCCGGGGGAGCGGGAAGGCAAGATGGGGTGCACATGGTGCATACCTTCGAGGAGATGCGCAACCGCAACCCCGCCGACCCCAACCAGGCCGCCCAGGAGGCCATCATGCCGCAAGCGGCATGGGAGGCCCTCCTCTGTGATGCAATCCAGGGCCTCCGCCCCCCCTACACCCCCCAGGCCCTCCGCCAATGGCTCCAGGCCACCCACCCCCCGGCCTGGGCCATCGGCGCCCCCTCCCCACCCCGCCACCACCACACCAGGAAGGGGAAGGACAAGGGCAAGGGGAGGGCAAGGGACACCAAGGGGCACTGAGGCAAGAGGGCACGGAGGGGTGCCAAGTGAGGGCAGGCACCCATAGGGACAGGGCGCCGGAAGAGACACCACATGGGGGCAGGAAACCTTCCAAGAACCAGGAAGGGGCAGGAGCGGGGACTGAGGCACGGAGGAAAAGGGCACCACGGCAATTGCCACGACCCACACCCAGGAAGGGCATACCACGACGGGGGGACCAGCGCCGCCCCACCCCCACCGAACGCCGCACGACTCCCAGGGGCGCACCCCCCAACACGCACCGCCGAAGCAAGCATCGGACGCCGTACAGATCACACCAGCGCACACCCACCGGCAACCGGAAACCACACGGGGGATGGAGGGCACACGTACACGGGGAGAACTGGCCACACCCACAGAGGGAGCCACAGGAAACGCCGCCGCACAGAGCACCACCACGCCCTCATCGCCAGGCGACGACCCCGGCCGCCACAAAGGCCACCTCACAGGCACCAGAAGAGGACGAAGGCACGGCCACAGCGACCAGGGCTAGGGACCGGGAACCCCAGAGGACACGGGACCAAGGCACAGGCCCCCAGGGAGGGCAATACCACGGACGCCTACCCGACCCACCAGCCCGAGCGGCACGCCCAGGCCCCGTCAGCACGCACCAAGCGAGACACCCACACCTAACCGCACCCCCCAGCAACCAGCAAGCCACACTCCGGCCCGCACCCCGCACCACAACACAGGCCAGGCTGACCTCCACTGACCCACCACAGCACAACGCGAGACCACGGCACACTGCACCACAGCGCGCCACAGTACAACGCGCCACAGCACGACGCGACCCGACGCGGCACAGAGCGGCACAACACGGCACAACTGACCGTAACCTGAAGGACAAACCGAAGCAAGCCACCGCACACCCCGGAAGGCGCCGCACCAGCACGCCACACACCGGCACTGCAGGCTACACACGGGGCCACCTCGCACCCGGCATCAACGGTGGCGGACCACCAAGAAAGGTTAAAACCCGCACCGCAGAGGAGAAACGACACGAACAACCCCAATCCCCTAACCCAGAGCCACACGCAGCCGCCTGGCGCAGCCGCCCAGCTGGCAGAGCCAGGAGCTAACCCGGCAGGAAGGGGCGCCGAGCCCAACGTGTACATAGCCCACCCGACACATGGGGCCGGAACACGGCCAAACAGAACGCTACCGCCAACAGCAGCCCAGAAGACCACACTGAATGCTGGCCAGTGCGTGCGCCAGCCCAGGGAAGGCAGAGCGAGGAACAGGCAGGCCCCCCCCCCAAAAAAAAAGGGGGGTGGGGAGGGGGGGGGGGCGCGGAAACAGCCCACAGCCACCAAATCGCCCGCCAACACCACAAGAGGCGGCCAAACCCCCCACCCAGAAGGCACCGAAGACAGGACCCCCAAAGAGGCACAGGGGGACCACCGAGCCAAAACCGGCAACACCAAGGCAGGAACAGCGGCCCAGCGGGAAAAGGGACACCGAAACATGCACACACACACCTCGAGAAGAAAAAAAAACAAAAGAGCCAGCAGCCCAGCCCGAAAGAAAGGGGATGGGGGGACGGGGGCCACATAGGCCCGGGACAGGGACACCCAGCAACCGGTACCACAAAGCCAGACCAAAAAAAAAAAGGCGCAAAAAACACACCCCGACAATTCAGCCAAGAAGGGCGGGGCACAGCCGAGACCCAGGCCCAGCACGTAGGCCCACACCGCACAGCAGAACCGGAAACGGCGGGGGGCAAGCAGAGCGCGCACACAACCACACACGTCCAATAAGGAGGCTGAAACCTAAGCCCAACCACGAACACCACAAACAGCCGGCAAGAGAGGGACAACACGACGACCCGTGCCCATACACACCCACCCAAGACCCCAGCCAGGACTGGCTGGGTTAACAAAACCAACACCCAACCGCAACCCGGACCGAAACACAAACGCCGCACAACAGTAGGATACCCAGTGCCCACAGCCCCGGCACTGTGGCAGCCCGTGCCATGCAGCTGACCTGGCCAAACGAGATCCGGAGACCGGGGGTAAGGCTGCATCCTAAGGCCTGCGCTGCTTTGGGACTCGAGGTGGAGCGTGCAACAGCCAAGCGCCCCGGAACCCTAGTACCAAGAACGTGCATGCATGCCTTGGGAATGGGAGTATGCCAGGAAGTCTGGTGAACCTCTAAGGTTCCGCCCACAGGAGAGGACGTGCGCAAGCACGGGGGCACACCCTCCTGGCGGAACAAGCACGTCACGCCGGCGGCGATCAGCCCTCCCGGTGTTGCCCGGGGCCGCTTTGTTGGGGGCCAACAGTCAGGTCTAGCGGGATGTAAGCCCCCTCCCCTCTTCACGCGCGGAGCCTCTTCCTGTTCGTCACAGGGGCGACGCCAGGGGGAACCATGGGGCGCCTCTCCACGACTGAGTGCACCTGCCTACCTACCTCCGTTGGAACCGCCACTGGAAGAATCTGGTTCCAACAAAATTGATGTTTTTTCCTTAGGCCATCTAGGAGGTCGTGGACATTCACCGCGTGTTCTTCAATTCCCATGAGGAAGCGGCCGATGCCTGGCTCGGTGGTGATTCCCCCTGGGTGCGCCGCATTATCGGGATCACACTGCCCGCACAAGTGGGGTCACTATACAATGAGGGGATTTGGGGCTCTGACGCTGCTGTGTGGCGGGGCAAAGACCCGGTCTGGACCACCGAGTCGGACCACGCACAGCGGACGTCCTTCTTGTTGTGAACACCATTGCTGAAGGCCGCAGGTTGTTCCGTGGAACCAGTTGTGGTCATGACCCGCCGCTGCGTTGTCATGTGCATTCTGCACTGTTGCATGGCGATGGGCTGGTTGCAAATGACCAACATTTAGCGGTTGGCGGCAGAACGGCTGGCCGGGGGCGATGAAGTGTCGCGTGCGGCGATTCAGGCGGTATTGCATGAGCATCTCACTGGGTGCCGCCTAGGCAAGGATTGTTCCCCGGATGGTGAGGGGGCGCCACGCCTGTTTGTGGCCTAGCCCGATGTTGCTAAGTTGCTGTCAGGTGGGCCGGAGGAGCCCCTCTATAGGGCTTAGATGGGGATGGCAAAGCTTTTGAAGGACCTGTACCACGTCCATCAGATGGGTACGCGTCTCGAACGCCGGTAGTGGCAGCTGCCTTCCGGGAGCATTGTGCTCCCAGGTCCGTGTTGCATTACCTCATGTTCCTGGATGAGGATGCGGATCGGGTATTGGACGACATTTGGCTGTTCGGAATGGCAATGTTCTCCAATGACATTATTGAAAGCCTTAACCGCTTCCTGAAGCAGGCTTTCAACAAACAC
The DNA here is from genome assembly GCA_964036045.1 of Eutreptiella sp. 'Long Island Sound 2002'. NCBI lineage: Eukaryota > Euglenozoa > Euglenophyceae > Eutreptiales > Eutreptiaceae > Eutreptiella > Eutreptiella sp. 'Long Island Sound 2002'. The sequence goes on from OZ038379.1 coordinate 134,298,757, forward strand.
AGTGCCCGAGGCGGTGGCCAGCAAACAGCTACTGGGACCGTCAGCTGCGGTCGCTACCGACGCCCTGCGGCAAGTGTTGCAATGGGTTTTCTTGTACTTTCACATTCATCTCCAGCAATATGACGCTGTTCAACATGTGCCTTGTGTGTCCAAGTCTGCACTAGAGACCACCCCCTCTGCACCACTGCCGTTCCTCAGCTCTCTTCTTTTCTCTGCTCCTAGGCATGGCCGCGCCCGTCAGCGCAGATATGATGCAAATGATGTTGGCTCTTCTGAAGGCCACAAAGAATATTCAGGGTTGCAAATGGGGTCGGGCTTGGGTGCGGGTTCGGGTTCCGGTGCGGGTTTGGGCTTGGGTGGGGGTTCCGGCTTGGGTTTTGGCTTGGGCTTGGGTGTGGGTTTGGGCTTGGGTTTGGGCTGGGGGTTTCGGTGTGGGTTTTGGTGCATGTTTTGGTTTGGCCCTAGGTTTGGGTTTGGATTTGGGTGTATGCTTTGGCGCGCTTTGCGCGCAGTGGAAATCAGTGCGTTTGGTTTGTGTGTCTCGTGTGTTTCCCTGCTCCCCCCCCTCCCCCCTGTGTCCCTTTCGCTCTTTGCCCCCCTAGGAATTAGATGAATGTGGACGGGAAGGGGAAAACCCGAGAACCCCCCGGTTATTGTGCTTGTCCCCTGCCCATAAAGGGACTAGGATCCTTTGTTGTGGATGGGAAGGGGAAAAGCCCAGAACCCCCAAAGGAGATGGTAGGCCCCAACCCCCCCCCCCCCTGGACGCCTGTGTCCTACGAGCCCCCCAGCCCACCATTTACGGCCTCAGTTGGCTACTGTAGCGCTTCCTGCACAAGCAGCTGCACTGCAAGGAGCAGCGTGTATGTCGGTGCCAGGGGGGATCCCGGTATCCTGGGTGACCGGGCCTGGGACGGGGCGCACGGCACCCCTCACCAACGACTGGCTCCCCAGCAAGGCTTAGGGGGGCAAATTTCTAACCGCGGGCTCTGTCAGTGCGGGTAGTTGCCATTGGCACCTCATTTTTTAGCATTGGGCCGACCACGGCCTTGGGGAGGTGAGGGCAATGTCCCGCAAGGACAGCGTCATCTTTCGGGCCAATTGGACCAGAATCCTCCGCGACGGCGTCTATGTGGTCGGGGACGAAGGCAAATACCATGGCTTCGTCGTTGGCCAAACGCTGTCGCGGCCTGAAGCCCTACACGTCAAATGTGAATATGACGCGCAGCAGCACCAATAATTTGCCGTTCAGGCACTGCTAGAAGAGCCTGAGCGCACGCCGACCTCGCAATTGCAGCAAGCGTTGGCGGCGATCAAGGAGGGCGTGAACACGCGCGTGCCGGTACTCCCCCCCACAACCATGTCCACTAGGCAAATAGGGCCCAAAAAATGCACATGGTTGGTGTGCCGGTGCATTGTTCCGGCGACGTTCAAAACAGCTTTTTCTGGCAACGTTGCGATCTGTCACCAAAAAACGTTTGAAAAATCTTTTGACCGTCGCTGGAACAGCTTATTGGAACATCGCTTGAACACTCTTCTTGGCTATCCTCCATGTAGGTGGAGGACATCCAGACTAACCTGTCGGACTCGCGCCCGTTCGGGTGATCCTTCGTTGGCCAGGAAGCGATCCACGGCTACCTCGGTACCTCGCTTAAGCAGTTGCACTTGCAGCTCGTCTCCGTGCTCGAGTTCCCCACGGCCATGATGGACTACCTGGCAGCCCTCGGCAGCGTTCACGCGACACGCATCGAGGCTAGGGGCAGCATTGGGGACCTGTCCCCAGCGCTGTTGCACTGCCAACAAGTGGCTGCAGAGCGCCCCCGCCCCCCGCCCGCCCGTGCACCGCCCGTGCAACCCAAACCCCCGAACCCCTGCCTAGCCCCCGAAACAGCAGCAAAACCCGGACCCAAACCCCAAAGCCCCCCCCCAAGTGGCAACCCAAGAGCGCCCCAAAACCAACGACCCAAAAAAGAAGGTCCATCACCGACTCCTTGGTGTTCGAGGAGCCACAGCCCCGCCCCCCGGCCAAGGAGCCCCCCCCCCCACACCCCCTCGCAAAGCTTGAAAAAGAGCCCCCCCCCCAACCCGAACCCAAGTCAAAGGCCAAGCCAAAGACAAGAGGGGGGGGTGCAAATACAAAGCGGGGGAGCAAGTGTTTCTCGTTTTTGGCGACAATGGGGAGTGGGGGATCGAGCAGGGCAAAGAGGCCCTTGCCGCGGGAGCCCCCCCCGGGGTTGGGGAGACTTGGATCTCTTTCGCCAAAGACCCCGAACTCTTCGCCATCCCGAGAGCGTCAGTTTGGAAAACCAAGACGCCAGCGAAGAAGTTCCTCGCCAAGATGATGGCGGCGAAGGAGGAGGACAAGCAGGTTGGCGCGGACGCGGTCAAGGCGAACGACGGGGACGAGGGCAACGACGGGGACGGGGACGGGGGAGACGAAGGGGATTGACCGGGGGCGGGTTTGGGTGCTACCGGGGCTAACCGGGATGGGGGCGTCGGGGGAGAGGTCGAAGAGGTGGAGGGGGAAAGGATGGAGGTCGAAGGGGTGGAGGGTGAAGGGGTGGTGGGAGAAGAGGGGGAGGGTGAAAGGTTGGTGGGTGAAGGGGTGGAGGGTGAAGGGGTGGTGGGTGCAGGGGTGGTGGTTGGTGAGGGAGATGCGGGGGATAGTGGGGCGGTTGACAAGAGTTCAGGCGCGCCCGCTGAGCCCCCGACCATGCAGGACCTTTAGGTGAGGGACACACAAGGAGACTAACCCGACAGGCCCCCGGGGGCACCTTACACAATCATGTATGTTGTCATTTTACCTTACTTCTGCTTTGTGCTTACTATAGATTGCTTGTTCCGGCGATGTACAAATAACTTGTTCAAGCGGTGTTCCAATGGTGTTCAAACAAAAACTGTTTTTGGAAACAAGTTTCTTTCACCCGGCAACACGCCGGGCAACAAAAGTAAGCATACCAGCGGGGACCCCCAAGGCTAGCAAACAACATATGTTGCCACACTCTACGGGTAGGCTTCGTTGGGGGCAAAAAAATTTCGAACTTTTTTCGTTCCGGCCAGATAGCCTAGAACACTGGAACAATTTGGCTGGAACAACATCAGGTTTCAAACGCGCACCAAGGGGAATGGCGCGCTCAGAAACTCAGAGACCAGAAAGGCTGAAATGAATTGCAACGCCTCACACACAAAATTCCACTATGAAAAGTCTGCTGAAACCCTAAGCCCGACCTCGCTCACCTCAGGAAAGTTTGCCAACACCCCTTGAAGGGGTACAATTAACTTCTCAAATGGGAACACAAAAGCAAGCTATCACCTCAGCAGGTCACTACAAAGCCCCGTTCAAAGCTTCAGGGCTGGCTGAGGCACTGGCCTGACCCAAATGACTTGTCGCAGTGCAAAGGGCTTAGCAGCGCGTTTCACTTGTCTTATTGCGTTCCTACAGACTGGGCAGCCAGGTACAATGACTTGGCGCGCTGTAGCAAGAAACTGGGCAGCACGCCACAGTGGCGGCAAGTGCTGCAAGGCCTGGCATTCTGCAGTCCCATTGGCAGCACTCTGCGCACTGCTGCAGTGAGCTTTGCGGCTCCACATTATCTGTATGCTGCAAGCGCACAAAGGTGGTGCGCTGCAACAAGGCAGCGCACTAAAACCAGCCTCGCCACAGGTTCGCCAACATAAAATCACGGCAAGCAGCTCACACACAATACAGCTTTAATCCCAGCGCACGACTAGCAACGGAAGGCCAAGCCTCCACAAATGCCGCAAACCCGTGCCGTGCATAAAGGCGTAGTCCACAAGGAATGGAATAAGCTCAGCGGTGAGGCTTAGGTGTTCGGCGGCATGTCAATGTAGACGTGGATCTCGGGGTTCCAGTCGTTAAACAAAGCTCAGCTGTGGCGACTCCGTACACGTTGAGGGACAATGCCAAACAGTAATGATGCATAACCACATTCAGAAAACGGATATTTTGGAGCATGAAACGTAATCAAAAGCATTAATTTTTTCTTTTCTCTGGCGTTCTTGTTTGCAGCTTCGCACGTGCCTGTCTGCGGGAACCCCCTGATATCTCCGGCATTACGCCACCTAACCATACGTACTGTATTGTATTCTCAAGATACGGTACGCGTATATATACGTTACACGTATATATACGCCGCCTTGTGCCAACCCTGCCGTTCAATCAACCACGACGACGCTGCCAAAACAGTGGCGGGACTCCAAGCGTTGCGGCCACCTGGTCTGTTGCGTGTAACCGCATGGGAGCACAGTGGTATGACTCGCTTTGCATTGGCTGTGGTACATGAATAGGTAGGGCCGTTCCAGGTGGTTCAGGCCCCTCCCTGTCTCCTGCTCGGGTCCCTTGCGCTGTTTGTTGTTGGGTAAAGGGGGGGGGGGGCAGCCCGGTCCTCGCGTCTCCCTTCCTGTGTCCTGGTGGTGTTAGGGACTGGCCGGGGCTGGGAACTTTTCCTCCCCTGACCGTCCCTCAATGGGATGTGCGGCTGGGTCTCGCTGCCCTTTTTTCCTCGGGCGCCGAGGGTGCGGGCGTTGAGGGCCGTTACTGACCCCACAGCACACGCTCATGCGATCCTGCGTTGTGCGCTGCGGAGGCAGCAGGAGGTCGCCCGGGGGGGGGTGCCTCGTGCCTTTGGCAGGGATGTCCAAGGTTGGGCACTCTCTATTCCCCGACCCTCCGTCCTTGGGGCGCGCGGCCGGCGCCCGCGGCCTGCCACCCTTTGGCTCTGGGGGTGCGGGCGTGGGGGCCTGTCACCAACCGCACAGCGCAAGCTCTTGCGAGCTGGCGTTGCGCCTGTGGGGGCGGCAGGATGGCACTCTCGGAGGGCTCCCCTTGCCTCCGTCAGAGGTGTCTCGCCACCATGCGCCCGTCCTTTGAGGCAGGCGGCCAGGGCCTGCTGTTCGTTTTCCGTGGGCGCGGGAGGAGCGTAGGGGCCCGTCACCCACTTCACTGCGCACGCTCCTGCGAGCTGGCATTGCGCGCTATGGTGGCAGCAGGAGGGCATCCAGGGGGGTGCGCCTCGTGCCTCTGTGAGGGGTGTCTGGGGGTGGACACTGTCTTGTGCCCCGTTGGGGCGGCAGGGGGGCGCCCTGGGCGGGCGCCCTGGATCTCAGTGAGGAGTGTCGGGTATTGAGCACTCTCTTCCCCCTGCCTGCTTGTCCTTGGGGCGTGCAGCCGGGGCCCGTTGCTCTTTTGTGGCAGTTGGAAGAACCAGGGCACAACGTATGTGTTGGTGCGTCACACGGTCACAGTGCCCTTGCTCTCCCTCACTCTGTGGCACGGTTTTTCGTCGTAGTACGCGACAATCAAGCACTAGGGGGACGTCTTCTCCCTGGCATACTACTGCGGCAATCACGCGGTTACTGGTATGAGGAACCTCGAAGGTAGGAGCACGAAGGAGGAGGTCACAAGGAATGCCTTCAAGAAGATGGAGGGGCTGCATCTGCGAAGTTATTTGTAGAAGGCCTGCGCGCATCTGAACCTGAAGGATGCGACCATACGCAGTACCCAGTCCTAGATTGACGCGTTGATTACTAACAAATGGGTTACTTTCCACCTTGACCACCCGGACGATAGGGAATTCGTCAACCAGACCCTAAGTATGCGTCGGTTTCGCAACTTCAGTGCGCGAGGGCTTGCGCATTCGCCCGCTTTTTTCACATCTACACAGCTGCCGATGCGAAGATCCGAGCAGAAGTCGCAGCACCGGGCACGTCGGAGCTGAAGACTGGCCTCGGAAACTGGGGTTACTGGGAAGACGCAAAACGTTCGAAGTACCGGTCGCCGTGGCGAAATTGGAAAACCTTGACCAGTGCACCTATATGGCGGACTGGGGACTAGGGGTCACCTCCGTCACCGCAGACCCTGTCCGTGCGGAAACAACTGCAAGGGTAGGCTGCGGCACCAGCATCGGCGCTGGCGACACAGACACAGTTGAGTACTGGCAAAGTGATCAATGTCTCCAAGCAGGACCACCAAGGGATCAAGTGCACTTTGACAGCATGCCGTATTGAGGAAATCGAAGATACAACCGCAGCCCAATTCTGGGACTTGCAGTACCTGCTGTGGGTGGTCAATGCTGACCTTTTCGTGGAATATGACTCTGCAGGATTCGTTCCAAAGTGGTTGTTCGATGTGATGATGTTAAATAAGGATCTCACTTTCTATGGCAACACTGATGTGGTGTGCCGTATTGGCCGAGACATTCAGAGGCTCCGGCGTATCAAGAAGGAAAAGGATCCAACTACTCTGCCTATCTATCATGCCCTGTTGCCGGTATACTGTTGGATGTCGGGTTACGTCAGAACCAACATGTATCAGTTTGAAGAGCAAACTACTGTAGCTTGGAATTGGTTTCAGGCTCTTCTTGCGCGGTATAGATGTGAGGCTTTGCAGAATTCTTTCGAGAATATCTGAGCTGTTAGCGAGATACCATTCTGGGAGAGTTAGAAATCTAAAGATAGTTCTTGAATCAGAATGCGATGTGGATTGGAACAACAAGTCGCTGGGATAAGCAGGTATCTATGCCGCTTGCGCCGTTTTTGACGCCGTTGCGTGCGCGAGGCGTCGCGCACTGCTGTCTCAGTTCTTCATCTTTATTCATCGCATCTGCAGGTGCCCAACAATCTGACATTTTCCGCTGGACATTTCGAAGGGATGCAGAACAAGAACCTCGGTGGCTTCATCCCTCTGATTCACGTGCTGCGGAACCTTGACAAGTATCTGGCTGATTCTGGGAATGCTGATGCAGTGGTTCTTGTGGATGAGACGCCGGCCATGGCCGCAAAGATTGCGATGTTGGACGGGAAGACTAAAGTGGCGTTTTTGGCTGTGTCAGCGATCAAGCAAAAGGACCTTAGCAATGCCCTTGGAGGTGCTCTGCAGCATGCCATCATCATGTGGTACATATTGGAAGACGATCAGATGGAGCAGGGGGTGACAGGCGCACCTTCGGATACCCAAGAGGAGTGCCTTTCCACTCTGGGTTTGGGATAGCAACCGAGGTCACAAAGGGCACCAGAAGGTGTATGCCGCAGAAGCTGCCCAAAAACAGATCGTATCTGAGGCCCCAGTTGACGAGGATGAGTCTACTGCGCCCAAGCCTGGACCTAGTCTGCCAAAGCTGAAGAGGACTGCCTAGGTTGTACCAACTTGGGGTACCGCAGCCGAAAAAGGAACTCCCTTGAGTAGCAAGAAGCAGGCAAAAGAAAAAGGAATGGATTCGGACAAGACAGAAGAATTCGACGATGACGATGGCGACGAGGAGGAGGAAGATGATCTCGAGCAAGTACTGGAGACACAACAGAAGCAGAAGTGGGCGCCCGCCTCTCACTTTGACGCAAGTCCCGATGATTCGGGTAAGGACCAGCCAAAGAAGAAAGCGAAGACTGCTGCAAGTGCTGGTGCAGAGTTTAAGCCGCCATCGCGTTCTGGTGCTCAGCCATCCCGTGGTATCGTTGCCTCCCTAAGTGGGGGAAGTTCACTGGCAAGGCAGCCTGAATTCCATGTTGGCTAAGGTGGCAGGACCAAACAAGAAGTAAGGCACGATTAACCCAGGTGTCTTTCTCCTTTTGCAGTCATGTGTGCGCGAGGTCTCGCGCACTCGCCTTGGACGCGAATGCATTTATATGCCCTTAAGGGCTTCCACATTTTTGCCGAGCTTTAGTTTGAGTGTTTCCATGTCTTGCAGTTTGTGTCGTGTTTTCGTTGCCTTCTTTACACAATTGTCTCCATGCCCTTGAGTGCGCGAGGCCTCGTGCACTGAGGGACAGAAAAAGCAATCTATTTCGCAAGACAAACTTTGGTACAACTGGAGTTATGCGGAATTTTGTTTTGAAAATGATCTTCTGAGAAGGCACGTGGTTGTGGGATTTTGAAATACAAAAACAACGACATTGGTAATACGCACCCATCACCGCAATCAATAGAATATTTTTTTTTGGTAAACAAACTCTTAAAAGAAGCAGCAAATTGCGTAAAAAACCTTTTTTCTGGCGATGTCTGAATCATGCGTGCTGCAAATGTCCAAAAAGAATAGTTTTTTCGGTTGTCATTTTTTCTGTCCGCCACTTCCAAAGGAAGGTGTAGTTTGCGTGGGCTAAGGGGGTGGAGGTCCCTCATCATGACATTCTAGGGGCCCCGCTCAAGCACGAGGGGAGGCTGACTTGAAGCACACCTGTGACTGTCCCAGGTGTATGGTGCACTATGAAACGTGCATCCAATCCCTGACGGCTCAGGTGCAGGACTTGCGGACTCCAAATCAAGAGCTGCAGCGGTCAAATCAAGAACTTTCTCGGGCTGTATTGGCTGCCGCTGGCATCAGTCAGTTCTCCGGGGATCATATGACCCAAGTCTTGGACACGATGGCTAAGTATGACGCCGTGATTCAGGGCTACCAGCGGGCTTCAGAAGCGCCGGCAGCCAGTGTGTTTGATCATCTTAAAATTTCCAACAGCAACACGGCCAAATGCTTTAGCGCGGTGGAAACGCTCGCTACGCTTTATGCCACCGTTGCATCTAGGATCAATGCACAGGACCAATGGTACACCACTCCTACAGAACCTGTTCTCCTGGTCGCACCCCCGCCATCGACGCCCCGACCCGTTCTTGAGCCTGAGCCGGCGGCGCCTACAGCGCCCATGGGCGCGCCATCCGGTTTCTTCGTCTGTGGTTGTGTCCTTCTTTTCTCTGACCACCCATCCCACGATTGCATCTACGATCCGAACGATTGTCCAGCCTAGGGCTGACCGAAGGGGGGGGGGGAACACCACGAACACACCCCTCACCAGGCACCCATCCCCTGGAGGGGAACCGCCGAAAAACAGAAGGAACCTGCTATCCCCGAGTGGAGGGCGGTGCCTGAGAGCAAGGAAACCCCTCTGAGCCTACGGGCCCGTGGACCGGTGTGGAGGAGAACTCCTCTTCTCTGGGGAACATCATCCCCTCACGAAAAATGTTTTCACTTCCCCCCGGAAACCCTCGCAACCGGCTTCCCATCCTACAGACACATGTACGGTTTCTCCAGTGAAGGTTGCACCAAGTGCAGCCCCAACCATTGCTCCCCCCGCGTACCACCTGTATCAAATGCCTATGGTGCAAAATAGTTACACCAAAGCGGTGGAGAATAGTGATATGCCCCCACCGCATTTCAATGGGCAACTAGAGAACTACGACGAGTGGGTGGGGAAGCTGCAACAATGGTTGGGGGGCTGTGATCCAACATACAGAGAAGCTAACGAGGCGCCCATGATTTTGAGGCCAAGAACAGCCGAGGCAGTTATGTGGTGGATTTCAGTGGCCTATGGCCTTCGCCGGGTCACTCCCCAGTTAAAGACGAACTCAGGAAGTATAGTGCTCAACCTTGCACCACGGTTCCTGAGATTGTTTCCTATTCGGGCCTGAGGGTGATAGGTGATTGCAAGGACCCATATCTACAGGAATGGGTCTTGCAACTCAACAACACACCTCACACTAACGGCTACACTCTGAAAGTGGAGCAACGAAGGCCTCGTTTGAAGCCTGAGGATATCTATGCCCTGGCCCATAAAGACGTCTCGGAGAGAGACGCTCTCGATCGTCTCAATCGAGGAGACAAGACGACGGTGTCCTAAGCCCATCGCCCTTCTCCCCATAAAAACGCGGTGAATGCGGTGAATGCGGATGCTACGGCGGTCCTGAACACTGCCGAGCCCACAGAGACTTCCGTCAAGGCCGTGGGTCAACCTAAACCCCCGGCGAAGAAAACCGCAGACCCCAGGTCTAGACTGTCACCTTCCAATCAACCCGTTTGGGTTCCGTGGTCCAAACATTGGAAACAACGCAAACAAACGGATATGGACTACCGTATTGATTGGGGTGTCACCAATAGCCCAGTTTGAAGGTGTACATCAAATTCCCCATGCAATGACTCCCATTGGGCACTTTGGGGTGGGTCTAAGGGTGGTAGACCTAAGGGCTTTGGTGGCGATAAGGGTGGTGACGACGGTAAAGGCTGTGGTGGCAATAGGGTTGGTGGTGGCCGTAAGGGCAATAAAGGGGGAAAAGGACCGCCGTACGGGCGCGGACGTTGGTAGGAGTGCCCGGAGGTACCCCCTTCGAAAGAAGGTACCCTCTGGCACCCCTGTGACACTACGGTGGCTCACGTTCCTTGGAGTCATGAAGAGGCATATTGTGCCTAGTGAGGTTCAAACCAAACTTTCCGTTCAGGTTGTTTTGTTTCCAGGCTCTCTGTGTATTGGTGGATTTCGGGTGCCAAGCGGTTGCTTTGGCTAGCCCCAATGTTTTCCGAGACTAAATCCCCGAAAAATATGAATCTCCCCAACGTAGGCGCCTACTCCAAGCCGACAAGGAGACGCTTTTGCCGGGGGCGGCACGAGCAACTAGACGTGAAAAATCAGTTTACGGGGTTGTTGGATGGTAGTTATTCACTTCCTCTTGTTGCCCAATATGGCCTGTCCCCCTACCTTGTCGGGAATGTACCTTGGGATATGGTTTTGGGGCACCCATGGGGTTATGAACATTGTGTGAGCCATTTTGCGTGTTTCAATTGATTATATTCTCACCAAACAGTGCATCCCTTTTTTTGGATTGAAGACTTCCGTGAATCTCCACAAACCGGCAAATCATTTTTCGTCAAACCCCGTATGGGGCATAACCAATCCAATCCTTGGAGCGTTCACTTGGATGCACCTGGCGCCGGCAATTGTCATTACGCCCCCTGGTGGCGAACCGCCTAACCGTGTTGAGGCCGAAGAACACATATCCTATTCCTCAACCGCTTACTCTGTTGCCCCCGTGCAGGATCGGGCTTGTGCCTTAGAGCTCGTTGAATTTGCTCCCGAAACCCTTGCCCGTGATGTTCTACCTACACAGCGTGATGGGTCCATGTGGAAGCAGTCTGACTATAGCCTCACGCCGTATTGGGCTGCGTGTGTTAAAAAACAAGTTCGCAAAAGCCCTGATGTGGATGCCTTCAATACGGTCCCAGGTATGGCTCAGGCTACCCATTGGGTTTCGCCACTCGATGATTTCTTTTCCAGTCCCAGGGACCCATGGAAATTGTATTGGATGTGCCCTCCCCATCACCGGCTTTCTGATTGTGTCCGGAAAGTTCGGCAAGAGAAACTACGAGCCATCGTCGTAGGGCCGAAGTGGACAAATAGGGAGTGGTGGAAGCCCCTTATGGAAATTACTTTGCAGGGGTACCATCTTCCTGGGCTGGAGACTAAGGCCCGTCCCTATCAAGAGGACCACCTCACACCCCTCCCTCAACGGGGTTGGTCCACGATGGCGCTATGCGTGGAAGGTGGTATTGCAGAGGAAAATTTGACAGCCACTAAATGTCATGTGGCCTCCCTTTTGGTACCAGCCTTCCCTAGCCCCGATACAGATGACGAGCCGGGCATGACCTCGGAGGAGGAGTCGAAGGATGAAAGGGTGCGAAATCATTTGGTTCTGGAGCACACCCTCAGATATCAAGCAACTCACAAAAAACTCATGCTCACGAGGAAAGGCATCCTCGTGAGCTGGGCGCCGGATGTCTCTAGTGGGGAGGTTCGTCTCCATCCGGGCTAGGAACATCCTAAGGTTCGTGGTACGGAGCGGCTGGGGTTTGCTAAGCTTGACCTATACCCGAACGCTAAATTCAAGTCCGTGAAGGCTATAAGATTGGTGGGGTACCGTGCTGCAGCGGAACAAGAGATGATGGAGGATGTTTTAGCTCCTGGTTGGATTGAGCCCTGTACTGCCTCCGAGTGGGTGTCCAACAGTTTCGTTGTGCCCAAGCAAGAAAAAGGTAAATGGTGCCTCGTTGTGGACTACCGCCAACTTAATGAGGCTACCTTGCCCGGCGCGCAGCCCCTCCCTCTCATTGAAATTATGTTGGAAAACCAATCCAAACACAGGATTTTCACTATTGTGGACTTGAGTAAAGGTTTCCATCAAATTCCCCTTCACCCTGAGCCCCGCGCTAAAACTGCCATGAACCTGGCGGGTAGGCGATACCAATGGCATGTTGTGTCTATGGGTATCAAGAATGGGCCCGCTATTTTTCAACGGGTCATGGACCACGTTTTGCAGGGTTTGGATTGTGCGGACGTATATATCGATGATAGTATTATTGGTTCCTCCGGTGATACAGAGGAGGAGCTATTGGCTTGCCACAACCGCGATGTGCGTGCAGTGTTGGATACACTACGGAGGGATGAGTCGGTTGCTTTGCTTAGTAAAACCAATTTCTTTGTACGTTCGGTTGAGTTTTGTTGCCATGTGTTAGAAAACGGCACACGTCGGCTGGCGCCAGGGAAACTGTTGGCGCTTGAGCGTTGCACGAAAACGGATAATGTCCCAGAGCACCGGGGTTCTTGGGGCTCGCCAACAATTTTTCGGGGTATGTCTTGAACTACGCCTCCATAGCTACCCCTTTGACTGAGATGTTGAAAAATTTGTCTAAGCATAAAATTTGGAAGAAAATAGCCCTAACGTGGAATGCTTCGGCGACGAGGCCTTTTTGAAGCTCAAACGTGCTATCACAGATATTGTTCCCCGCTAACTAGCCGATTCGGATAAAGACTTTGTCCTCACCCCGGACGCTAGTAATTGGGCGGTCGGAGGGGCCCTACCACAGGAAGTTACCCATGGTGCTCTTCGCCCCCTTGCCTTTTTCTCCCGTAAATTGTCAGGCAGCCAAGTGAATTGAACCCCGCGGCAAGACCAGTGCTAGGCCATAGTGGCGGCACTTCTCAAGTGGCATAGTTGGTTGGGGAACAAGCCGATGGAGGTCCGTACGGCCCACCATAGCCTTGGAAACTGAGCTACAGAGGACCTGAAAGCCATGGGGGGTCCCGCTCCATGCCAAGCACGTTGGCATGAACTGTTCTCCACATGTGACCTCCATGTGGTTTACACCCCGGGGCCCGTGAACCCCGTGTGTGATTTTTTGTCCCGTTGGGCTTACCTTGCTAACCAGGCGTTGGGCAATGTGTCCATGCGACGGCCCAAGCGGACGGGGATGTGTGGGACATGATGGAGGTTCAGAAGGAGGAACTCCTCTCCAGCCCCGCTGTATTTCGGGCGGTTGTGGCGCCCGTTGTCACTATATCTCGCTCTGACGCAGCGCCCCGGGCTCAGGGGGCGCCCGTGTGTTATCCACCCTCTCGGGCTTTGGCTGCATTGGGGGGGGGGGACGAAGCGAACGAAAAAGCTACCAACACTGGAGCAAATTGCCTAGATTAAAAAGTCTTGGAAGTTCGATAAGAAGGCATCACCTATACTTGGGGAGGATGCTCCCAATGTTTTTGGGATAGATTGGGCCAAACACTACCCAAATTGTGAACGCTACAAAAAGATGTGGAAAAATGCCTTGAATGGGAATCTCCAAGACGGAGTGAAGTTGGTGGATAATAGACTCGTCCGCAATGGACCGTTGTGTGTTCCTACCCCGCCAGTTTATCAGTTGGCCATATACCACGATGCACTGCACTTAAATACCTCCAGTGTGGAAAACCAGTGGAAGGGAATTAACCATGCCGTGGAAGGTGAGGGATTGTACAAAGCGCTAGAACTGCAATGTCAATCGTGTCCCTCATGTGCCCTTCACACGCATGACACCAAGCGCAAGCAGGGGTACATGACCCCTATGCCTATACCTATCGGGCCCATGGACTCCATAGCGCTCGATGTGTTTCACTACCCCTCCACCCCTCACGATGGAGAGGAGTATGACCGGATGCTCCCCTGTGTGTGTCGGCTTTCTGGCTACCTCATCGCGATCCCTATTCCTAACCCTCGTCATGAAAGCAGAGATGAAGGGCTAACGGGAAAGAGAGCAGCCCATTTGGTGCTCGAACGCTGGGTTGATAGGTTGGGGGCCCCTCGCGAGATATGCTCCGACCATGGGCCACAATTCGTGAGCCAATGTTTCCAAACCCTTTGTTCAAAGATTGGTGCCTGCTATGTGTCTCGCGGTGAAGCAGGTCACAACCCTACCCTGGCATTGTACCCCTAAGGGAGCATTATTTGGCCCTATATATGGGATATATGTGGGATAGGGTATATCATATTCCATTTCCTTGTTAGGAACATGGGATGTGGGATAGATAAGGCAATCTTGGATGTTTAGTAGTTATTCAATTAGTGGATGATAGGGTGGATTTCTCATATGTGCATATCAGGTATTTCATCGGCTATGTGTACCATATCTGTTTGCAGGATACTATTCAGTCAACACTATCGTTATGTCTTCGGTGCCAAGCAATGTTGCTGCCCATGCCACTGCGACCTCTGCTCCTGACCACCCGGTCTGGTTTCATGGTAGCAGAGGCGAAAATGTTTCGTCTCTGTTGGGCGCTTGGCATCGCGGAAAGCGATCGGTCCAAGATTTCGTGGACCAAATTCAAGGTAAATCTCTTCCCCGGGAGGGATAGCTGAGGGTGTCCAGGTCCCCACTCTCAGGACCTCCTCGGCCCTGACCCCATCGACCGGGCAGGGGCCGCAAAAACGGGCTAAGCCCCAAGTGGCTACAAATCCTAAGTTTCCGAAATCCCCGAATGTTCCCATCGGGGCCCCCCATCCTCGAAATCCAGCTGGTGTACCTGGGATGGTTGGGGGGGAAATAGACGGCCACCCTCAGGGAGCGATAAGAGGACCACAATCGCCTATTATGGGCTCGGGAACCGTTACTAGCGCCGAGAATCGGGCAGTAATCGACCAATCTACTGGGGTGATCGAGCGTACGAACGCTGCGCACTCACGCGCTGCCGACTGGGGTACGATGGCTTCGCCAATGGGGCCCATCGTGGTCGACTCTGGCACTCCTCTGTCGCTAGGGGGGTTGCCAGAGCCTCAGGTCAGAAAAAACCTGTTTGCGGCAGGGCCCATCAGCCCCATTGTTGACCAACTCGACGCTGAAAACCGTCGAGTCCTCGCGCTCACGCCTGATCCCCATGGCCATCTGGGTCCGGCTCGAGAGGCCGTGGCCCTGATCCAGCAAGCCCTGTCGGGGACTAGGAAGAACCCCACTGTGGTGGAATCGTCGCCCACTCCAATGAGTGGACCGCGGCGGAATCTCCTGCCTTGGGAGCGTATCCCAATCCCCCGAGCGGATCCAGGCTAAATCCTACGATCATCGAGGAATCCCCCACGCAAATCGAGGAGGATGAGTGTGACCAGTGGTTCCCCCTGGCGGTGGAGCAGTGGAACGACGATGAGGAGGAGGAGATTGGAGTGTTGGAACGTCATGAACTCTATCATTCCCCTATTTCCGTTGCCTCATCGCCTGCACCTCCTGCACCTATGTCAGGGACCAGGGATCGCCCCATGCTGGTGGAGGAATCCCCGGCCCCCCACTACATCACGGTGGAGGACTCTCCGGCCCCTCAGTTCATTGCAGTGGAAGAGTCTCCGGTGCCTATGAGCGGCGTCAAAAACTGCCCGTGTCTCGTCGTGGAATCTCCGGAGCCTACGGAGGACCGGGCCGGTACTACATCTCCAGTGCCTATGAGTGGCACGAAAGATCGTCCATCCCTAGTGGATGATTCTCCGGCAATGCCGAAGGTCAACAATCTGTGCTGGGGGGGAGGGAATCAGGTGGAGGAAGGTTCAGCAACCCTCCCAATAAATTTGGTCTCTCCCCCCACAAATACATCTCCTACGGAGGACCCCCAACTGCCCAATTGGGGGGGGGATCCAGAGGTTGCAACGGGATCGGAGCCTGTCTTTGCCTCCCATCCGAGAACTCGATCACCTATGGTGGTTCATGAGTCACCACAGTATATTGTGGTGGACGATTCCCCACCCCCACCGCCGCGACCGAATACTGTTGGTCATGTTCCCCCTCCGCCGTCACCCCGCCACCGCCAGGTGGCTTACATCGAGCACTTGCAAGGAATCCCGCACCTGGTTCGGCCATCTAGTGGTGGGGGTTCGGGGGGGGACACCCCTCTAGTGGGGGGGCGCCAGCGCCTGTTGCTGCGCGCCCCACACCCCCGTCTCGCCCTGCGGGGGGGCCCTCTGGTCCCTCCGTGGCAGGGGGGGCTGCTGGGGGGGGCGGTGGTGGGTCATCTCCTCCTCGTGGAGGGGGGGGTCCATCTTTTCGATATTCTGGGGGCCCCACTCCTACACGGGGGGAGGAAGACCTACAGCACACCTGTGGCTGTCCCCGGTGTGTGGTGCACTACGAAACGTGCATCCAATCTCTGATGGCACAGGTGAGGGACCTGCGAAATCAGAATCTAGAGTTGCAGCGATCCCATCAGGAACTTTCTCAGGCAGTAGCCTCTACCGTGGGCATCAGTCAGTCCTACGGGGACCGGATGACCCAAATCTTGTCTACATTGGCTAAATTTGACGCGGCGGTTCAGGGCTACCGCCGGGATTCTAAGGTGGTGGAGGCTAGCGTGGCAGATCATCTTAAGATGTCCAACGGCAACACGGCTAAGTGTTTTAGCGCAGTGGAGTCGCTCGCTACACGTCACGCCGCCATTGCATCTAGGATCGATGCGTGGGACCACTGGTACTCCACGCCTGCGGAACCCGTTACGGTGGTCCTACCGCCGCCATCAGCGCCTCCTACCATTCCTGATCCTACACCGGCGGCGCCTACGGCGCCCATGGGCGCGCCATCCGGTTCATCCGGTGGTGGGTGTGTCCTTCCTTTCTCCGTCCACCCATCCCACGATTGTATCTACCATCCGAACGCTTGTCCGGATTCGGGGTGGCCGAGGGGGGGGGAAGAACACCACGAACACCCCCACCCTCAAGAACCTACATCGTGGAGGGGAATCGCCGAAAAGCAGAAGGAACGTGCTGTTCCCGAGTGGAGGGCGACGCCTAAGGGCGAAGAACACCCCACGGAGCCTACGGCCCCGCGGGCCAATGAAGGAGAGAACACCTCTTCGTTGGGGAACATTAATCCCCTCACGAAAAATGTTTTCACTTCCCCTGGGAAACCTTCGTACACGCCCTCTCATCCTACGGATACGTGTACAGTCTCTCCAGTGAAGGTTGCACCAAGTGCGAGTGGAGGTGCACCCCCAACCATGGCTCCCCCTGCTTACCACCCGTACCAAATGCCTATGGTGCAAAATAGTTACACCAAAGCGGTGGAGGATAGTGATATGCCTAAACCGCAATTTAATGGGCAGCTAGAGTGCTACGACGAGTGCGTGGAGAAGCTTCAACAATGGTTGGGGGGCCGTGATACCATGTACCGAAAGGCCAACGAGGCAAAAATGATTTTGAGTACCTTGCCCCCATGGCTAAAGGCGATCATCAACGCCCGGGTTGCCGAGGCCACCCACCACACACGCACGGCCCCCACCCTCAAAGAGTTGTGGGACTTTTTGGAACAACGTTTCCACGAGTATGACCCCTCAAGGGCTGATGAAAGGTGGCGAGCCCTCACCCCCAGGGTGGTTAAAGGGCAAGTGACCCTCATCGACCTTGAAGATTTCTATGCTCGTTGGCAGCGTTTGTTGCCTCGGAGCAATGAGACTCGTCCCCACGTGATCCGGGAGCAGCTCCTAAGCAAGCTCCCGTGGATCAAGGAGAAGGTCGTCAAGCAAGAGGCTAAGAATAGCCCAGACAGCTATGTGGTGGATTTTAGTGGCCTTGACTCTTGGCCGGGTCGCGCCCCATTCGAAAAAGAACTCAGGAAATATAGCGCTCAAGCTTGCACTACGATTCCTGAGATTGTTTCCTATTCGGGGCCGGGGGTGATAGTTGACTGCAAAGACCCGGCTCTTCAGGAGTGGATCTTGAAACTCAACAACACACCTCACACACGCGGCTACACTATGAAAGTGGAGCAACGTAGGCCTCGTTTGAAGACTGCGGAAATCTACGCCCTTGCCCATAAAAGCGTATCGGAGAGGGAGGCTCTCGAACGCCTCAATAAAGGAGACAAGACGACGGTGACGTACACTCATCGTCCTTCTCACAATAAAACCGCGGTGCATGCGGTTAATGCGGAGGCTACGGCAGACCCTGACACCTCCGAACCCGCTGACACCTCCGTCAACGCCGTGGGTCACTCTAAACCTCCGGCGAAGAAACCCGTCGACCCCGGGGCTAAACCGCCACCTACCTTTTGGGTTCCGTGTTCCAAACATTGGAAGACACGTAAACAAACGGAGATGGACATGTCTTGGATTCATTGGGGTGCCACCAATACCACCCTTTGGACGTGTAAGCCTAATTCTCCGTGCAATGACACTCATTGGAACATTGCGGGTAAGTCTAAAGGTGGTAAGCCTAAGGGTGGCGATAAGGGTGGCGGTGGTGATAAGGGTGGTGGTGGTTATAAGGGTGGCGGCAGCAAGGGTGATAAAGGAGGCAAGGGAGCGCCGAACGGGCGCGGACGTTGGTAGGAGTGCCCAGAGGCGCCCCCTTCGAAAGAAGAAAACCTCGGGCACCCCTGTGACACTACCGTGGCTCTCGTTCCATCGAGAGTCATGAAGGGGCATATGGTGACTAGTGAGATTCAAACCGAACTTTCCGTTCAGGTGGTTTTGCCCAATGGAGTACGCAAGGCCCTCCGTGTTTTGGTGGATTTTGGGTGCCAAGCGGTCGCTTTGGCCAACCCCAATGTTTTTGGAGACCAACTCTCCGAAAAATATGAATCCCCTCAACGGAGGCGCCTACTCCAAGCAGATGATGAGACGCCTTTGCCAGGGGGAGACGAGCAAATAGACGTCAAAATTCAATTTACGGGGGTTGTGGATGGTAGCGTTTCACTTCCTCGTGTTGCCCAGTATGGCGTGTCCCCGTACCTTGTCCCGGATTTACCTTGGGATATGGTTTTGGGGCACCCATGGGGTTACGAACATTGTGTGAGCCATTTTGCCCGTTTCAATTGTTTGTACTCTCACCCTCCAGTGCACCCCCGTTTTTGGATTGAGGACTTCCGTGAGGCTCCACGAACCAGCAAACCATTTTTGGTGAAACCCATTCATGGTAAGGTGTCACGTCAGTCCGTGTGGGGCCTAACCGTTCCGGTCATTGGGGCGGTCGCTCCTACGCACCCTGCCCCGGCCATTGTGGTTACGCCCCCTGGTGGCGAGCCGCCTAACCGTGTTGAGGCCGAGAAACACATATCCTATGCCTTGACCGCTTCCTCCGTGGCCCCCATACAGGACCGGGCTTGTGCTTTGAAGCTCGTTGAATTTGCTCCCGAAGCCCTTGCCCGTGATGTCCTACCTACGCGGCGTGATGGGTCCATGTGGACCCAGTCTGACTATGGCCTCACGCCATATTGGGCCGCACGTGTCAAAAAACAATTTGGCAAAAACCCCGACGTGGACGCCTTCAATAGGGTCCCGGGTATGGCCCAGGCTACCCGTTGGGTTTCGCCGCTTGAAGATTTCTTTTCCACTCCCGCGGACCCCTCCAAATTGTATTGGATGTGCCCTCCCTATCATCGATTTTCCGATTGTGTTCGGAAAATTCGGCAAGAAAAACTACGAGCCATCGTCGTAGGGCCGAAGTGGACACATAGGGAGTGGTGGAAACCCCTTATGGAAATTACTTTGCAAGGGTACCACCTTCCTGGGCCAGAGACTAAAGCCTGTCTCTATCAGAATGACCACCTCACGCCCCTTCCTCAACGGGGTTGGTCCACGGTGGCGCTATACGTGGACGGTGGTATTGCGGAGGAAAATTTGGCGGCCACTAAATGTCATGTGGCCTCCGTTTTGGCACCGGCCGTCTCTAACCCCAACACGGATGGCGAGCCAGGCATGACCTCGGAGGAAGAGTCGGAGGACGAAAGGGTGCCTAACCATTTGGCTTCGGTGCGCACCCTCACGTATCAGGCGACCCATAAAAAACTCCTCGCACCCGTTACTCTTGATCCTACCCCCGAAGATTTGGAGGCACAAGAATGCGTGCGTTCACGCATTGCGAAAATTGAACGAGAGTTATTTGGTGGGAGGGCCACTACCGTTAAGCGTTACCGAAAACGTGAAGGCGCCACACGATTGTTGGCAGCTTCTCGTGTGGGTGGCGTTGTCACCACCCAAGAGCCTATTGTGTCTCCGGAGGTGGAGCTCATGAGGAAACGCATCCTCGCGGACTATGAGCGGGATGTTTTTAGCGGGGAGGTTCGTCTTCGTCCGGACCAGGAACACCCTAAGGTCCGTGGTACAGAGCGGTTGGGGTTTGCTAAACTTGACCTATACCCGAACGCCAAACCCAAGTCCGTAAAACCTATACGGTTGGTGGGGGAGCGTGCCGCGGCGGAGCAAGAAATAGTGGAGGACTTTGGCTCGTGGCTGGATTGAGCCGTGCCCTGCCTCCGAATGGGCGTCCAACGGTTTCGTTGTGCCCAAGAAAGAGAAAGGAAAGTGGCGCCTCGTGGTGGACTACCGCCAACTTAATGAGGCTACCTTGCCCGACGCACACCCCCTCCCCCTCATAGAAAACATGTTGGAAAATCAATCCAAACACAAGATTTTCACTATTGTGGACTTGAGTAAAGGGTTTCATCAAATTCCCCTTCACCCTGAATCCCGGGCTAAGACCGCCATGAATTTGGCGGTAAGCGATACCAATGGCGTGTTATGCCTATGGGTATCAAGAATGGGCCCGCTATTTTTCAACGGGTCATGGACCATGTTTTGCAGGGTTTGGATTGTGCGGACGTATATATTGATGATATTATTATTGGTTCCTCCGGTGCGACGGAGGAGGAGCTATTGGCTAACCACGACCGCGACGTGCGTGCCGTGTTGGATAGGTTACGAAAAGAGGAGTTGGTTGCTTCGGTCAGCAAAACCGATTTCTTTGTTCGTTCGGTTGAGTTTTGTGGCCATGTGTTGGAAAATGGCACACGTCGGCCGGCGCCAGGGAAAATGTTGGCGCTTGAGCGTTGGGACAAACCGGATAATGTTCGGGAGCTCCTGGGGTTCTTGGGGCTCGCCAACTATTATTCGGGCTATGTCCAACACTACGCCTCCATAGCTACCCCTTTGATTAATATGTTGAAGGATTTGCCTAAGCATAAGAATGGCAAAAAGATAGGCCTAACGTGGAATGCTTCGGCTAACGAGGCCTTTTTGAAGCTCAAGCGTGCTATTACGGATATTGTTCCCCTCCAACTAGCCGATTCGGATAAAGACTTTGTCCTCACCCCGGACGCTAGTAATTGGGCGGTGGGGGCGGCCCTACAGCAGGAAGGTCCCGATGGTGCCCTACGCCCCCTTGCCTTTTTCTCCCGCAAACTGTCAGGCAGCCAATTGAATTTGAGCCCTCGGGAGAAAGAATGCTACGCCATAGTGGCGGCGCTTTTAAAATGGCATGGTTGGGTGGGGAACAAGCGCGTGGAGGTCCGTACGGACCACCGTAGCCTTGAAAATTGGGCTACGGAGGACCTCAAAACCGTGGGGGGTCCCTCTCCACGCCAAGCACGTTGGCATGAATTGTTCTCTAAATTCGACCTCCATGTGGTTTACACTCCGGGGCCAGTAAACCCTGTGGGTGATTTCTTGTCCCGTTGGGCTTACCCTGCTAACCCGGCGTTGGGTGATGCGTCCATACATGGGACGGCCCAAGCGGCCGGGGATGTGCGGGACATGATGGCGGCCGAGAAAGAGGAACTTCTCGCCCGCCCCCTTGTATTTAGGGCGGTTGTGGCGCCCGTTGTTACTAGGTCTAAAGCGGCGCCCCGGGCTCAAGGGGCACCCGCGTGTGATCCACCCCCTCTGGCTTCGCCTCCAGTGGGGGGGGGGACGAAGCAAAAGAGAAAGCTTCGGAGACTGGAGCGAATTGTCAAGATAAAAAAATCTTGGAAGTCCCACAAGAAGGCAACTCCTATACATGGGGAGGATGCTCCCAATGTTTTTGAGATAAATTGGGCTAAACACTACCCAAATTGTCAACGCTACAAAAAAATGTGGCAAGATGCCTTGAATGGGAGCTTCCAAGATGGAGTGAGGTTGGTGGATAACAAGCTCGTCCGTAATGGACGGTGGTGTGTTCCTACGCCGCTAGTGCATCGTTTAGTGGCCGAATACCATGATGCATTTCACTTAACTACCTCCAGTGTGGAAAAACACTGGAAAGAAATTAACCATGGCGTGGAAGGTGAGGGGTTGTACAAAGCAGTGGAACTGCAATGTCAAACGTGTCCCTCATGTGCCATTCACACGCATGACACCAAGCGCAAGCAAGGGTACATGACCCCTATGCCTATACCTATGGAGCCCATGGACTCCATAGCGCTTGATGTGTTTCACTACCCTTCCACCTCCCACGATGGAGAGGTGTATGACCGAATGCTCCTATGTGTATGCCGGCTTTCCGGCTACCTCATCGCGATCCCTATTCCTAAACCCCGTCATGAAGACAAGGATGAAGGGCTAACGGGGAGAAGAGCGGCCCATTTGGTAATGGAGCGCTGGGTGGATAGGTTCGGAGCCCCTCGTGAAATATGCTCCGACCGTGGGCCACAATTTGTGAGTCAATATTTCCAAACCCTTTGTTCTAAGATTGGTGCCCGCTCGACTATGTGTCGCGCGGGTAGGCACCAAGGTAATGGCAAGGCCGAAAATACTGGCAAGCAGCTAAGGCGTGCTGTTGCTAAAGCCATTACCTTGAAGAAAGAGAAAACTAATTGGGTAAAGGTTTTGCCCGCCGTTGTACGAGCGTGGCATGAGACTACAGGTCTTTCAGGTTATACACCCAACGAGATTGTGTTTGGTAAACACAACCGTACTAAGGGGCCTCCTCTTGCTGAGCCTAAGGGGGTGGCCCAAGACGCCGCTCACTACTTCCAACGGCGTGAGGAGCTTATTGCTCTTGCACGGAGGGCTATGATTCAAGTGCCAGAGACAATGGCTCGTAAGTATAATAAGAGTAGGAGGATGTCCCCCAATTTCTCAAAAGGGGACCGCGTATGGGTCCGTCGCCAACGCAAAAATCTTGGCGATAAGACTTGTCCCTATTGGGATGGGCCCTATGAGGTTGTGGCCAAGAAGGCGCACGACCTCTATGTTATTCAAGTGGACCAACGGAGGTTAGTTGACGTCCACGTTGATTGTTTAATGAAAACGGTCAACTCCCCTCGCTCCCCCGTGCCTCTAAATTACACGGAGGAGGTTGCTAGGGTGCCCTCCCAGTTTGAGGAGGACACCTATAATGTCAAGAAAATATTAAGTCACCGTACTTACCGCAAGAGACTTCTCTTCAAGGTGCGGTGGGAGGGTTATACCAAGGATTGGGATACCGAGGAAACCGTTGAAACCTTCTTACCGTCCTACAACAAAGTTTGGAGAGATTACTTGCAGAAACAGAATCTCACCCAAACCGTTGACATCCTTGCCCACCTTGGTGGACCGCTCTCATGACCGTGCCACGAAAAGAAAACCCTAACCAATATGGATATATTATTGTTTGGGGAAGGGAGGAGAGAGCAAGAAGCGGTGGGAGACAGGAAAGAAGATGTGCATGCACGGCGCGCTCCTCGGTTACAAAAGTCCCCACCGGAGCAGGGCGGTGGGTACCGCAGGTTTACCCCACCGTCTACCTCTCTCACCGCTAAAGGCTTGAGAGTCCTTTGGGTGGGGTGGCGTGGCATATAGCCTGGGGCGGAAGTGGGACGTGTTCTTTCGGGGGTCTTAATGCCATTCAAACCCCTATCCTTGGGTCTTGCTGGAGCACTCCTACCACCACCAGGACTACTGCCGTCAGTCCTGCCCACGATGACGCCCCCTGTCAAGGCTGCTAACAACGTGGCAAGCACTTCCCGAAGACTCTACCGGGTTGTGCGCATGGTGGTTTTTGCAAGGTTTCGGAGTGCCCCCCCTGTACCGAAACCACGACCCCACGACCATCCCTGACCCGTGACCCAAGCCAACGAGCTAAATCATTTGCTCAAAATGGCGAAGGCTTGAAAACGTCGTTGGGTTGGCGGGTACAACCCATTTTCCCTTTTTGTGTTGGGCGTGATGGTTTTCCATCGATTTGCCCTTGTCCACACGAGGGTAGGTATACAAGGTACGAAGTACTCGTGTGGCTCACATTACGTGGAAAAAATTTCGTGGCGTGCAAAATTGCCACTACATACGGCGAGGACTTAAGCCTAGAGGGAGGGGTCGTCCTCTACAATACAAATATTCTAATATGAATTGCAATGGGTGCCTTTGCCCCGTCACTCTATGAGTGGGTGGGGTCTTCAAGGGCAAAGAGTGGCGTTGCGGATTTGGGCCGTCTCCGCCGCCTGGGTATTCGTCCCCGGTCGCTATGCGTGCCCGGGTTGGGAGTGGGTACCCTCCATTGCCATTGCATGGGGCCGCATGCTGGCTGGGTGTGCTCTCATGTCCTTGATGAATTTCGCGGGGGAATTCCTGCCTGCAACAAGAGGGGACAAGCAATATGATGAAAAGGGCGAGTGTGCACATGCATATTTTTATGAGAGAATATGTATATTAATGTTTTCTCTAGAGTTCCCCACGAGTGGACTTGGATTTCCACAACACCCGAGGGGTCCTCTATCCCAACACCCAACCAAACGGGTTGGGATATGGGCGTGGCATTTTTCTTTATAGAGACCCGTGCGTCGACTTGGATTTCCACAACACACACGAGTCTCTCTGTCCGAGACACACCAACACCGGGTGTGCCCGTGGCCAATGGTAGCGTGTGTGTGCGCATGCCATTAATTTAGTTACGGGATTATATGGTTGCCTATTACGTTGGTTATCACCCGCCCCCCGAACAAGCAAGACCTAGGTTGACACCTACCTTTGGGGTTTTGTAGCCGTGTACACCGGCCCAAGTTTACACACGGAGGTGTAAACATGAATCCGTCATACACGGTGTAGAGGGGTTGGGGGAGTAAAACTCCTTCGGGGCGTGTCATCGTGCCCCCGGGGAGCAGGGTGGGCTGATACACCAGCGGGACCGTACGGGCGACCTCCCCAATTTGCAACCTGGAGGTGACCCCCTGCGCTACGGCCCGCCGGTGGCACACCCACCGACAAAGGTAACACGCAAGCTAACCTAAGTGTTTATACGCACGCCCCCAAGGCACACACGAACACCAAGCAACAAGGTGGCGTATCTATACACGTGTTCTATTGTGGATATGCTTACTGCTTGTTGTGTGTACGTGAGTAGTTTGTGGAAGCTCTTGCACGTGCCGTATGTGTGGAGTGCCCCCATCACGTGCCCCAAGGCCGCAACCGCGGGACCCACACTCTGTGATGCCCTCCGGGCGAGTGTGTGCCCCCGGGCCCTGCCAATGGGTGTGCGCGCACAAGTGTGTCTTGTGTTTGTCGGTGTGCATCGCTCTATTATGTGTATATGTGATATATATACGTAGTATGGCTCCTAGGTGAGGGGTTAGCAGTGAGGTCAGGTTATTATTACATGATTATGAGGTTTGTCTATTTAAGTGCGTCTACTCACACCCTCACACCATCTCCGTACCTCCTCCTTTACCCTCTAAGTGGTGCATCACGTGTGACACGTATGCTACAATTAAACAGGGACAAGGACACGGCCCTTGGCTGAGACGTGCCCATCAACACACAAGCCACAGCCGTGGCATCTCACGATCTGTAAGGCTCGCCGGCCTTTCCAACTCGTTTGTTTCTGTTCTTTGTTGGCGGATCTGTTTGACAAGTGGGCCTTTGGCTAGGCATTGTCTCGGTCTTTTACAAGCAAGTAATCAAGCAAGTTTACATCTTACAAGCAAGAGCTCACTCATTACTACAAGCGTTACGGGCAAGCGCATCAAGAACATCAAGCACATCAAGCCCTCATAAACGATCTAAAGCACGTGGGTGCAAGGTGTGGGCATCGTACCCGTGTTTTGGTTTGTGCCTAAATGATCGTCGATCGTTTACCCTGAGGCCATCGTGACCTCTTTCCTCTACTTAGTGAGCTACCGCGCGCACTGTGGGGCCATCGTGGCCGTGTTTATTAGTGGGCCTAAGCATGCACAAGACAGAGGCAGGCGCAAGACAGTAATGCATCGCAAGGCAACAAAAAGACACAATCACAGTGTTCACTGTTCCAGGTTGTGAAAAAAGGGCTGTGGTGGCTGTAAGGACTGTTACCACGGTTGCCCCGCGTTGCACTGCAGGACAGGACCGTTAGCCCCCCGTGGTAACAGTCCCCTGGCCGAGGGCCATCAGATTTTGTTGTGTACCTTGTGATCCTTTCCCTGGCCTCTATCTCTACTATTCCTCGTGCTCCCTTGTGCAGGCACAGTCCTACGTTGCTGTTTGACACTCCCGTCAATTCTCCTGGCAGTTGTTTCAAAAAGTGAAATTTTTGCACTTTCGCGTCGCACCGATTCGCATGTACCATTACCTTCAGTTTTGTTTAAAAGTGTGATTTGACTTTGAAAAACTACCTGCCCTTACCTGCTGGACCCCACATGCCTCATGCGACACGCAGGGACCAGACTCTACGCGCAACAGCTCGCGATTTCGCCTACTACTTACTGCGGGACCTGCGGGATCCTGTTTGTCAATTTGTTTCTTTTGGCGGTGGTTCGATTCCCACCGATCGGAGCTACTTCAGCGGCCGTGCGTCCGGCTCCGAGATTGCCTGGCGTAGGTTCGATTCCCTTTATAGGCAATCTGCTAACCTGTGATTTGCTGCTGTTTGTGACTGCTACGTTCCTCTTGGGCATGTACTTCCTGCCCGTGGCAGTCGTTTTAAGTGGGGGGGTGAAGCAGGTCACAACCCTACCCTGGCATCTTACCCCAAAGGGAGCATTATTTGGCCCTATATATGGGATATATGTGGGATAGGGTATATCATATTCCATTCCCTTGTTAGGAACATAGGATGTGGGATAGATAAGGCAATCTTGGATGTTTAGTAGTTATTCAATTAGTGGATGATAGGGTGGATTTCTCATATGTGCATATCAGGTATTTCATTGGCTATGTGTACCATATCTGTTTGCAGGATACTATTCAGTCAACACTATCGTTATGTCTTCGGTGCCAAGCAATGTTGCTGCCCATGCCACTGCGACCTCTGCTCCTGACCACCCGGTCTGGTTTCAGCGGGTAGACAGCAACGTAATGGCAACCTCAAAAATACTGGCAAGCAGCTAAGGCGTGCCGTTGCTAAAGCCCTTACCTTGAACAACGGCACTAATTGGGTAGAGGTTTTGCCCGCAATTGTACGAGCGTGGCATGAGACTACAGATCCTTCAGGTTATACGCCTGAGGATATTGTGTTTGGTACACACAACCGTACTAAGGAGCTCCCTGTTGCAGAGCCTAAGGGGGTTGCCCAAGATGCCCCGCAATACTTCCAACGGCGTAAGGAGCTTATTGCCCTTGCACTCAGAGTTATGATTCATGTACAAGAGACAATGGGTCATAAGTATCATATAAGGAGGAGAATGTCCCCCCATTTCTCAAAAGGGGACCGCGTATGGGTCCGTCACCAACGCAAAAATCTTGGTGATAACACTTGCCCCTATTAGGATGGACCCTATGAGGTTGGGGCCAAGAAGCCAGAAGACCTCTATGTTATTCAAGTGGACCAACGGAGACTAGTTGACGTCCGGTTTGGTTGTTTAATGAAAACCGTCAAATTGCCGAGCTTCTCCGTATCCTACCCCATGCCCTCCTGAGCTCCTCCCCCTACCCTCTCTGCGCCCCCCACGTCGCCCTGACGGCCTGCGGGTGCTGCTGCATGGGTGCCGGCGGCAGTGCAATCGGGTACATCGGTGGGGGGGGGGGACACCAGCATGAGCGCAGGGTACGTTTTTGGGGGAACCGGTCGGGTGACACCTCCCCACCACCCGCCTCCCTCCTTTCCCGGGTACACCGGTGCCCCCATATACCTTCCCTTGTGCCTTGCCTCCTGCTACTGGCTGCCCTACCCTTCCACTGCAACCCTCCGTGCCCCTGTCCCACCCCTCGTGCACCTTGCTTACCTTGCCCCTTCTGTCCGCCTTCCTCTCCGTGTCCTGTACCCCTCTCTCCCTCCGGCACTCCTTGCTGCCTCCCTCTCCCCTGTTCTCCTTCCCGCTGGCCGCGGCGCCCCGCCGCCGGAGTGTCCCCCTCCCCTTGCCACCCCTCACCTCCCCCTGTCGCCTGCCCTTTTGGCTGTCCCCCGCTGCCCCTTCCGCTCCATCCAGCCTTTTCTTCCTCCCCCTGTGGTCCGCCACTGGGTTGGCCGCTGCGCCCCTCCGATGCCCCCACCTGTTTTCCTTTGTTCTCCGCCCCCCCCCCTCCCCACCTCCATCTCCAGCTGGTAAATGGTTTATGGCTCCGGCGATGGAGTCTGCTGGCGACGTCGGTGGCGCTCCATATGCGCCAACGCCTCCTACCGCGCCGTCTGCTGACGGCGCGCCTCTCTCTCCTCCTCTGCCCGCACCGCTGCGCTGACCTGTGGCGGCGACCCCGGGGGCGGCTGCCCAAACAACTGCTGGGGCCGCGGCTACTGGTGCCCCTCTCCTTCTCCTTCTCCTTCCACCCCCCTCTTGGCCCATGGCCCGCCCGCCTGTCCCCTTCCTCCCGTGCCCGGCCGCCCCTGTCGTCCTGTTTGCCCCCCAACGCCCCCGCGGCTTGTCTCTCATGTCCCTGGCCGCCCTCACCTATCTTTGCCTTCCTTTTTCCTCGGCACTGCCGGGAGGATCAACTTCATGGTAGCCGCCGGCACATTGGGCGCCCCCAGCTGCCTCTGGCTTCCTGCAACCACCATTGTCCTCGCCTTCTCCCCCTCCTCCTCTGACACCTCGAGGAAGTCGGCGACCACCAACGCGCCTGGCCTGTTGCTCTCAGTTGGATTTTAACGTTGGTGCTCCGGTCTGTTGAGACAGCTTGCAGATTCTGTATGCATGATCAAGCCGCATTGAGGTCAACGCCCAGAGCAGTGCCCACAGGATTCCTCGATAATCTGGATTTTCCTGTTGTTCAAGACAGCCATCCTGTGATCCAGTAGAGTGAGAGATCTCCATTGGTACGATTTTCTCAATGTATGTCCGTTGATCCACCAAATTGGACGTCACCTGACCGTTCTCTCCGACTTCTGCTGATACTTGAAGTCCACAATAAATGAAATCTCCCCTCTTTTCTTTCCCCACAGAAAACAATGCCCGCAGGTTGACCAACAGCAAATCTTTAATCCACGGATCAGCAGAACAATACAGCCCTAGTGACCCCTTTTGCACACCATGGTGCCATGTCCTATGTTCAACCGGTGTTCAACTGACTTCACCTGGGCCCTTGAACCACCCCTGAACAGCGGTTGAACACCCCCACCGCGCGTAGTGCAATTTTACCAAAAATTAAACTTTTGACGTATCACCATGCCATTCCAAACCATCCATGACGATGTACCATGCTTTTAACAACATACTAATGCCCAATGCACTATTCCATGCCATACCCCTCACATTGCCACTCCCTTTCTATCATGTCCAAGAGTAGCGTCAACGCTGCCTTGGTGTTCAACCATGCGGTTGAACACCCCACTTGACACATTCCCCTAAGCTTTGACCTTCATTGTGGTCCTTTGGCTTGCATTCTATCGTGGATGGTGTTCAGAGGTTTTTGCAGTGTGCACCTGCCTTATCCAAATCAATTATAACCACAAAACCATGGATTTTCTGCTACTTTCATATTGCCGCCCATACGCGTTCGGCCATGTTCAACTGCGTGTTCAACCGCGCGGTTGAACACGGTTGAACACGGTTGAATACGGTTGAACACACACTGGAGCGCGTTAGGAGAAATGCCGCACGTAATCGCAATCACACAACAATGGCACCAACAATTCACGTCAAATTGGATGAACAATCCCAGTGCCTGTCACCATGGGAACCCCAGGTCCAGGAGTTCAGTGCGCATCGGAGCGGGAAGGCGGTGCCACGCGATAGATGTATGCGCCACGATGGCATACCTTTCACCCTCCCATCGCTCCGGCCCATGCGTACGCCACGCATTGAAAATCACCCCCTTTCGTGCATCCACAACAACCCCTTGCACAATTTGACGCCCACATTGCATCCATGCTTGACGCTGCGCCCCCCCCCCCCCCCACCACCCATCCACGCCGTAGTAAAGAAACCACCACCACGGAAATCACCCACCGCCACCACCCCACTCAACGCGGAGTCATCTCTTGGATGTTTGTGTACATCCATGGGTGCACATCCGTTGCCCCACACGATGGAAATTGCGGTGTAACTGAGGGACGGTAAACAAACCGTGAGGAAATTATTTACAAGGCGCACAACATGTGCATCATCATGTGTCCTCGTAGACATGCCCACGTGTGTAAACGTCGGAAACTTCCTTGTTGCTCCCCATAGGATTCGGCGGTACTCTCCTCCATGTTTCTCCTTGTGGAGCCATTGCTTCAAGCCTTGTAAGGCTTCATGGACCTTGTCGGCTAGTCACTTTGAGTCCATGGCCCATAGCGCTTGCGTCTCCGGTCCGACCTCCTCCTTCCCATCATCGGCACACTCCTTCTCCCTTGTGCTCGCCATCGCCCTTTCTCTCCCACCTTCGTGCATGCCGTCTTGAGGTCCACCTTCCTCCTTTGCATCATCTCCAACATGAGGTCGTTCATTCTCCTTGGCATCGTGCTCCACCTTGGGGTTTTTGAGGGCATCGGACATGCCCTCCTTGTTGGCATCGTCCACGGACGTGCCCTGCTTGTTCGAATCCTCCACGGACATGCCCTCCTTGTTGGAATCGTCAACGTCATTTGAAGTGCTCTCCTTCATGGGATCCTCGGAGTCCTCCTTGGTGCCATTGTCCGACGCATTGTTGGTACTTCCCGCGATTGCTTCGGTGCTTGCGATTGCTTCCGTGCTTGCCCCATCTTGACCTCCATCTTTTGTATCTCCGCTCTCGGTTGCCGCGTCTTGGCCTCCATGTTTTGCATCTCCGCTCTCGGTTTCCTTGTCGTGGCCTCCATGTCTTGCATCTCCGCTCTTGGTTTCCTTGGTCGCTTTCTCCATGTTCCCCTCCCACTTCGCCAACATGGCCTTTGCCTCATCCTCGCTCGTGAACGCTGTGTGGCGGAGGCGCACAATGACTGGCCACGTGACGTTGGCCTCACTCTGCTCTCCGGGCCATTGGGGGGGGAGTTTCACCATCTCCTCCCCCTTCCGTGGCTTGGGGTCGTCCTTCGTTGGCTTTGCCACGGCGCCCACTGCGATGCGGTGGCGCTTGTCTGGACCCTCGGTCAGCACCCACCGTACTGCGGATCCCGCTGGCAACCCGAACTTCTCACGTGCCTCTTGGCGCTTCTCGTCGTGGCGGCGTTTTTCCTCCAATCGTTGCACTTTCACCATCTCCTATGCAAAAGCGTTGCAGAGAGTTCAACCGAGTTCAACCGCGTTCAACCGTGTTCAACCGACCGGTTGAAGTGTTCAACCGTGTTCAACCGTGTTTCACGACGTACCGCCACACACTATAGCACCGGCATGCTTCGACGTTGTGAAGGCGCATTGCAACCAAATGTAGAGGCATATGCATACGCAGGAACATGGGGACATCACCTCTTCCGCTGGTGCGCTTGCTTGCACCGTGGTACTTGTGCTTGCCTCCGTCGCGCCACTTGCCTCCATCGCGCTACTTGCCTTCGTCGCGCCACTTGCCTTCGCTGTGCCACTTGCCTCCATCACGTTCGGTGTTGACCGTTGTCCTTCCTTTGCTCCCACATTTGCGTTGTTGGCGTCTTTGGGCCGCAGAGATGCCTTCTCCTTCTTGTCCTTGTCCTTTTTGTCCTTCTTTGGTTTTGCTTCGATCTTCTTCTTCTTGTTTGCCTTGGGAGCCTCCTTTTTCTTGGGAGGTGTCCACCCCTCATCATTGTCCGACAATTGGCTTGCACTTGACCCTTTTGAGTCGGACGACGAGTCCGCTGACGTTGCCACCCGTTGCCGCTTTTTGGAATGCACTCCCCGCCCGTCCTTCTTCTTCTTCTTGTCGGCTTTGTCTTGCACCCTTTGTTTGAGCGCAGTTTGCGCTTGGAGGAGCAAAACCTTTGGGCTTGCACTTCCTCCCTTTGCTTGTGGAATTGCCTTTGGTGGAGGCTTCAAGAGTCCACGAATGGGGACGTGGACTTTTGGCTCTTCTCGGAAGGGTGATGTTGAGCTCTCTGCCTCGTCGACCACGGGATTTTCACTCTCCACGTCTCCATGATCCGGCGCCAACCATGCATTAGAATTCTCCCACCACGTGCCATCGTCGGTGTTCATGTCATCCCTCAATTCCTCCTTCACGCCAAACATTGGTTGGGGGAATTGCTTCGCGTTGCCCGACTGACTCCGATGCTTTGGGGTGGACTCCATGGGTGTGCCAATCGCATGTGTGTCAATCGCATGTGGGGACCCGCCATGTGCAAGCTCTTGGAGTGCGCGATGGAGTCCTCGGGTCCATTTCTTCACGAGGGCGTCGCGATCGGAAACCCGTTCACCTGGCCCATGCCACCATTCACCGATGGGTAATGGCGGCCATGCTCCATGGAGCATGACCGCCGGTCCGCGTTTGTCAATGACGAACATGTGGGGTGGGACGTCTTGGGCCGACAACTAAGAGAGATGAGCGGTTGAATGGGGTTGAGGTGCGAAACCGACCGGTTGAACACCGGTTGAACACAGGCAAGGATGCTCCTCCTGTTGTACCCCCGCCTATCGGCCCCGTTGATCCCGTAGGCCCACTTTGGGTCGGCGCAATTACATTTGGGTGTGGCAATTGTGGCGCGGCCAATTGCGGTGGTCCCAATTGCGGCACTTGGGCACCTTGTGGTGCTTGCGGTCCTTGTACCCCTTGTGCGGCTTGTAAGAACTGCATGAGTGCGAGCCCAATCGCTAGTTGCGCCGACGCTTGTTGTCCTTCCATGACGCCCCCCTAAAAACAAAGAAAAATAGATACTCGCGCGGTTGAACATGCTTGCACACCTCAACCGACCGGTTGAACAACTTGAAGTGCCGCTGAACACGGTTGCACACGGAACACGGAGCATAAAGTATGAAGCACCAACGACAAACCACATAGCCCACACCTAGAGTTTGATCATTCTCCACCCGCACTCGTACGTTCCCACCGTGGTAGCTCTTTTGCCAGAAAGATCCTTTCGTGCGCTTGTTTTAGCATGCGCTTATCACGAGCTACACGCCCACCGGGGCCACCGCCACGCCCACTCGAGCATAAGAAGTGGTCTTTTAATATATAGTTTAGTGATTCTACTATATCCCCACTAAACATTCCCGCCCCCCATGGGTAAATATTTTTCAGAACCTCCGTAGCCTCTCTTCTAAGCCACAAAAGGTAAGGTGACCGCTTATGCGGACAAATTAATTTCTGAAATCGACGTGCCACACGTTTACACTTTGAAAGGGCCGCGGCCTCGTAGCGCCATGATTGCATGGCCGTCAAAAGGTTTGCCATTTCCTGTACAACAGATATATACTTTGGAGGCAACTTCATGGTCTTACCTATTATTGTCCAGGTAGCGAGGAGACGCCATGTCTCCTCACCGTCCGGGCTTGCCTTACCTTTGAGACTAATATTAGTCTTAGATTCATTCAACACGGTTTGCACGCGTGCACGGACAAGAGGCGGCAAACGTTTGCAAAACGCGCGAATGAAGTGTGTAAGGTAGTCGCCAAGTCGGATCACCAAGTGCAAAATGCACATCACAATGAACCGTGTGCGGTCATCCACGCGGAGCATTGGTTTTGAAGTGCACCCTTTGGCCGTAGTGCAATCCAAACCTTTATCGTACAAAGCGCGGAATTTTCCATTAAGGTGCGTTGTGCGCCGCACCTTAGTGTTCATCCATCGTTCACGCCTACTACACCATGTGGAAAAAGAGTAGATGCTTCCAATGGCATAGTAAGGCGACAATCCTAAAAGTAGACGCAACCATGGAGAGTCTCCACCCAACATGATTCGTGCACGATAATAAACATTATTCATTTGGATGTATCCACTATCAATGATAGTTTGGATGTGTTGCAGCGTGGCACAAAATAAGACACGCATTGCTTCGTCGTCATGTTCAGATGTCAATGCGACATCCAATGTCCAATTATATTGAAGAGTGCGGGCCTTTTCCATGTGATTGGCAAAGCCAATCGCAATTTGCACCCATGGGCGTGAGCCACATGGGAACCCGTCGCCTCTAATTATGATGACGAATAATTGCTCGCCATCGATCATTGGAAAGTCCATGGACTCCATGAGCTCCTTTTGTGTTGCGACATAATTAAAGAAATGCGGTAAGTCCCATCGTACACCAACTTTGCCATTGTGAATAGTGGTTTCCAATTTTTGCGCCTTACCCAATCGTTGCCATTCACGGTGCATACGCTTGAAAGATGGAAATGGGTGCACCCAATGAACATCCAACCTTTCTTGGGCAGCTTTTGTTCGCCGGTTGGCCCAAGATATTAGATTCTTGTACCTAAATTTGAGGCATGTTAATTCGAACAAAGTGACGCGCACAACGTGAACGTTGGTGCACAACGTGAGCGTTGGTTGAAATCGTTCAACTTGTTCAACCGGGCAGTTGAACATAACTTTAACAAATGTTCAATTTGTTCTTTTCATGCAAAAACACTTGATGGTAGCATGTAAATGGGGCCACAATTGCATGTGGAAGAGGACATATACATGATAGTTCGATGAAACCTAGGTAGGCACTCTATGTTGCACAAACATGAGTCGCATTTGTTTCATATGTGTTCAAGCGCACACTTGAACGCATCTCGCATACGGTTGAACACTCCTTGCATACATGCAACGCACCATGGTATGCATGTAGGACATGTAGAGCACCTATTTTTCGGCATTTCCAAGTCAAAGATCAACCGGACGGCATCCTTGGGTGTAAACACCCTTTCCATGACCTTCCGGTCATTGCGTCGACTACGCCGCCCACTACCCATTCTAGTCTTGAGGCGTTCCCATAGTGTACGACCACCCTTGGATGCGGTAAACAAGTTGACCAAATCACTCATCAATTCATCCGATTGTAATCCAGTGTAGTGATCTGCAATACATTGCTTCAAGTTTGACGTTGGCATTTTTGATTGTAAAATGAGAGGGATCCTTGCATACAAGTAAGAAACCACAATGGGGAATCTCTTGGTGCTCTAATTTGTTCTTATTGTTACGTTATTTTTGGTGACACTACCATATTGCACAAAGGTGAAATTAAATATTCTTCAATTCAATGCGTCATGTATATAGGAAAAAGCGAGCAGGTGGCAAGTACTACACACCATGTGCATTCCCTTTACCGCCACGTGTTGGCCACCACGTGCCGGCTCCAGTTTTCATGTATGTGGTCACCACACCGCCACCTGCCCGTTGGTAGTAGGTTCCAGGTTTTAACTGGGTTTTAGGGAACAGCTCAAAACCAAAATTGTGGGACAGGCTACATTTACCAATTAACCACTGTTGAACGCGTGATCGCGCGAGCACGCGCCACCGATTGGCGCGATAGGCCAGTTGAACTGTTCAACCGCGTTCAACCGAGTACAACTGGGGGGTTGAACAGCAACATGCTGTTCAACTGGGTTCAACCGCTGTTCAACCGCTACGCTCAAAGGTGTGCAAAAGGGGTCACTAGGGAGGTATTCCACATGCGCACACAACATCGTCAACAGGGAATCATCTTCCGCATACCACATCCATGCACACTTGTCATACGGCAGCCATACACCACCAATTGGCACAATGTTCCCATTGAGAGCCTCAGAGCATTGCAACGGCCCATCCACTAAGCCATAAATGCTTTTGTTCAATTTCATAACCATGCCAGGTTCACCAATCTCCAGCAGAGAAAAGAGGAAGACATCACGGGTGATCCGAGGACCTTGAAGGAACGCCGTACAGAGGTTAAAACAGTATGGCACCCACCCATACACCGCCGTCATCGCCACGATCACACCCCACATGCCCGGATCCACTGTAGGATTGGCCGTGTCCAACGAGTCGTTGTCCGCTTCTTGAAACCCACGAGCAACAAGACGAGACTTCGGAGTGACAGTGCAATCATCAGGAACCTCCCAGGTAACAACTGTCTGCGCACGATCAGTAACAAATTCATTGACACCACATCGGTTGCAACTGGCCAGCTCCCGTTTCCTTGCCTCAACAAAATATCGTCTTGCCGCACGGGCAGCAGATATCTTGCCATGTGACTTCTTTCTTTTTGCAGCCATATTTGCAAGGCAAAAGGCAAAGAGGACCACTCATCTTTAGAGTCAGCACAGCAGGTATTCACAATTTATTCAACAGTTGCTCCTTGCTGCTTCAACAAACCTGAGGGTTCCGTCACTCGCACCACAGAGCGGCGACCCGCCCCCACACAACCATGCATATTCAGCGGCTTGCCATGTGCCACAAACACAACGAAATGAGGCACACCATTCACTTGAACCTCCTCCTGTCCCATAACATTGCCCGCTTTTCCACAATCATCAGGAACAACATCCAAGGAATCGGCCACGTCCGCAGATGGCACCACAAAGCGCTTCTTCACCGACAGCTCAGGCAGGACATTCCTGGTATGCGCGTGCCACATTAGGCGCCTCCCTGGATGGGTCTTCAGCAACGTCTCCCTCCAGCTTAGAGTCTGATCAAGTACCCACAACCAAAGCCTCATGGCGAACCGCAATAGTTGGCAGCTTCTTGACACCACCACCATGCTTGACAAGCACAAGTCCTGCATCAACACCCACCACAGTAGCAGCACCCTCCCAGCAAACAACACCTTTTTTCGTTGGTTCATGAAAATATTAGACTCCATCACCCTGTGCAAAAACCACATCCTGCTTCCGAGCTCCTTGGAACCGCTCAGCCTCCTTCATCTTAGACTTCACATCAGCTGCATGAAACAGCTCCCGCATTTAATACATTTGTGTGAAGAACTGATCCACGTAGTGTCCCACGTGATCAGCTGCAACATCATAGGAGCCGAAAGCCGGCAAATGACAATCATAATAATCCGGCCACCTCGAACTAACACCGAACACAATCTGATGTGGTCTATACCAAAGCTTGGCAATAGAAAAATATTTCTTTGCCATGTGCGCCAAATCCACACACTCGCTCAGAGTCATGGAAGGATAGACTTCAAGGCTGCCAGGCCGGCCTCCAAAGCTGCATGAGCATGTGCCCAAAACTCGGTATGGCTCAAAACGTCCTCTGCGAAATATCCAAAAATGAACCTCACACTTGGTCACATCAATGCGCACCTGTAACAGAGACAACGTCTTAGGACCAATGAGCAAAAGAGTCGGATCACCAATAACGTTCATTCGCAACAGTACCGAGTGATAATCATTGAGAACATAGATGAATACCACTGCGGAGAACATAGCGCCCTCAGCGCCACAAGCAAAGCTGGCACCAAAGCCCAGACCTGGTGAACCTGAATCTGAGGGGCCTGTACCTCCAGTACCCTTAAGTGGGCTTGAGGTTGATTCACTTGAGGTTGTGGGAGCTGCCTTCAGTGCACTATCCGTTGGAACATCTGAAGGCAAGGCGAAGGAGACCCCTATGATGTTATGCGCCACGCAACAGGTTGCGCCGCGCGTAAATTTCTGACCAGTTATTTGGGATTCTGCCAACTATGTCCAGATTCTAACGGAAGCGATCAGCCACATCACCTTTTTTTTCTTCCGTAGAACGTCCCTCTCTCGTAAAATTGTTGTTCAGATATCCAGATGTGAAATTTTTAAACTACCCCAACGTCACTTCCGCCCCTGGATGCTTCCCAGCGACCTGGGAGACTCAGACTCTATTTGTCTCCCGTCAGTGCACCAAAGAACGTTCCCTTGTTTTGGAATCTAGCCTTCCTTCAGGGGGCAGCCCACTACATGTGCAGTTCTCGACCTTCTGGGTATAAAGAGGTGGAGGTTGGGCCAAAAACCACGCCAAAAAGGCCATCCTGTGTGATGTCGAGGGCGGTGACCTGCTGGGATGCTCCAGGCTGTTTGAAAGCACTGTTATTTGTTGCACAGAGCTGTTTTTCAAAAGGTCTGAGGTTCCCAGGAAACAAATACGCGGTGCACTTGCAGCTCTGGAGTAGGAAAAGGCACTTTTTCTACTCTTTCACACCAAAAAGGTCCAGGTGTGTGACCCTGCTGGGTTGTGGGCACCTGGGAGACTCAGAGTTTAAAGAATGCACGGTCATTTATTGTACGGAGCCACCTTACAAAAGTGCTGAGGCTTCGAGGTCTCGGAAAGTTGTTGCACTTGCAACCCTGAAGCAAAAGAAGGCGCCTTTTCTACTTTTTCACACCAAAAAGGTCCAGGTGTGTGACCTAGCTGGGTTGTGGGCACCTGGTAGACGCAGAGTTTAAAGAATGCACAGTCGTTTTTTGTACAGAGCCACCTTACAAAAGTGCTGACGCTCCCAGGTCTCAAGAAGTTGTTGCACTTGCAACTCTGAAGCAACAAAAGGCACCTTTTCTACTTTTTCACACCAAAATGGCCCAAGTGTCTGACTTTGCTGGGTTGTGGGCACCTGGGAGACTCAGATGTTAAAGATCGCACAGTTTCTTGTCGCAGCCTCAGGTCTTACAAAAGTGCTGAGGCTGCAAGGTCTCAAAAGGCTGTTGCACTTGCAACTCTGAAGCAAAAGAAGGCACCTCTTCTACTTTTTCACACCGAAAAGAACCAGGTGTGTGACCTTGCTGGGTTGTGGGCACCTGGGAGACTTGACGCTTAAAGAATGCACAATCTCTTATTGTACGGAGCCACCTCACAAAAGTGCTGAGGCTCACAGGTCTCAAAAAGCTGTTGCACTTGCAACTCTGGAGTAGTCCTTGCCGCAAAGTATCTTGTCTCCTCTCCTGTGGAAACAAAATTAAGAATTCCAAGCTGAAGCGAGTCCCTGTCAATGGTAGCCGATTTACATCCTGGGAACTGCGGATTGGGAAAGTGGCAGCCCTCACGACAATCAGGACAACAGCAGCAGCAGCAGCAGCAGCACTGAAGATTGCTGCGATGAGGAACAACCAAAGCGCAAGATAATACATACCTTCAATGGACGGGGGAGTGCGCAGTTAGCCCTGCACTGTAAAAATAGAAATGACCCCATGGCATTGCCGTGCACAACCTGCTTCGTTGCGTACAGACCTTGTTGTGATCTGCAGCAACCCAGTCAGCTAAGACGAATAGTTGAGCTGAATGTGGCACAATGTTACTTTGTGCAAGGCGGTGCGGCTGTTCACAAGTTTTCCTAATGTGGCCCATCCATTGAAGTGACCTTGGGCGCTACAGTCATTTTGGTGCACTCGTTTGTTTGACAGCGGCTTCAGATTGCAGTGCATTGTGCAGCACCGCAACCACAGAGATCGCGCACCACGGAGAAGTCATTCAACACGGATAGTCTCATTGGATGAACTGATTAGCGTTCCGATTCGGCATCTGTGCGCATTGCGTGCCATGCAAAATGATATCACCAAGGGTGAAACGTGCCGATCTGCAAAAATCAGTGTATCCGAAAAATTGTCAAAACCAAAATGTTCATGAAAACGTTCCTGTGGAAATGCAAAGGATGCCTTGACTGATAAGCAACCAGACTGCGCGCCGGAGCCTGTAGCCCGAGCATGGTGGTTGCCGCCAGTTGCAGCCATTGCAGGGTGTGCATCAAATCATTCAACGCATCGTTCAATTGATGGGTGCCATCCCGTGCCAAGGGATTGTCTGAATAGTTTTCAATTTTTTCCTCAATCCAGTGAAAAATTGGGTATTTTTTGTCATGCCAACCCAGATTGGATACTACCTGCAGAATGTTGCAAAGCTGCAAATCAGGGACAATCCGGGGTGTATGATGAGCAACCCACTGATTCATGTGGGCTTTCGATCTTCACATCGCGGTTTTTTAGCCGGGTGTACACTGAGAGGCCTACAAGCTTGGCAGTCTCCCACTGCAGTACCTGGTTTCAGACTCAGTCAATCCTTATGTGTCAGATCCACCACCACAACCACGGTGGGATTATCGTGGCACTCGACAGCTCTGAAACTTGGTCCCGTGCGCTGTGCCCGCGCTGCATGTCCGCTGTATCAAAAGTAGGATATTTTCTTATGTAGGTCGCAATGACTGCTATGTGTGTCCCATTTTGTTATTTTTGCCCTGCAGAAGGGTGCATCTCCATTCTCCAGTGGTGGGTGGTTTTCAGGGTGATCTGAGAAACCTATCTGAGTAATGCGCCGTGCGCACACAGTGCAAAAATGCCAATTCAGGAACGCCTGTTTCATTGGCCTCTTATGCACAGCAATGTTTGTGAAATGTGCTCTAAAATGGAGAGTTATTTCACATGTCACATGCGCTACCAGTGCCACTTGTGTCGTTCTTGTACAATCAGCTATGACTTCTGATCCCAATTGGCAAAATGAAGGGATTCGCAGGTGGCTGCTCAAGCAATTTCTTTGTGTTGCCCACAAAACAGTAGGGCGTTTTCTGTAGCATTCATCTGGGATAAGGAGGAAATGGCTACGTTGATTTTTAAAGTGTCGTGGGTCAATCTTTGCAAGAAACAATGTTCAACTTTTCTGATTAAATTTTGAAAAACATTCATATTTCTTGATATGCTCGGCGATAGAGCAGAGAAATTTCATTTCACGTGATTTAGGTTGGCAACAATGACACACTTCGAGTTTTTTCGGCTTTTAGGTCAAAATTACTTTTTAAGAAACTGTTTTTTTCAAAAACATTTTTTTTAATTTTTTTCATATTTCCTTTTCCCGTTTTTCTTTTTTGAAACATGGCGGTTACCCGCCCAAATCATTCACAATTGCGGCCAACGGTCCGAAGTTTCGCTCTACTTATACATATTTACATGCTCATAGATCAGGCCTAGGTGTTTCCACTACCTTAGGGTACCAATGGCTAGGCATCTTCAATATGTCATGATTATCATATGCACAAAAGGAAAAAACACGGAAAGTCGAGCTGGACCTGATGCCAGAGTCTGAACTGGCCTTGGCTGCAAACACAATCAGAAACTTAGTGAGAAAAAAAAAGTCAGCTTGAAAGGTTTAGAAGACAACAAAGCAGAGCACATATTTGCTGACCCTCCCTACACCCAGGCAAGCGCTGAGAGCGATCAAGAGGGGCGTTTGTGTTCATTAAAGGATGAAATCATAAGTTTCGCCATATCGGCTGAGAGCAAAGGACAGTTCTGCTTGCAGGACCATGACCATGCTTTCTGGAAGGCTTTGTGGTTCTGGTGTGCTTCTTTTAGTGTGGAAGTCAGCGTGCTTCTGAGTGAGACATCCTTGAATGTGAAAGCTGTTGGGTCGAGAATGAAGGGTTCCCGTGCCTTTTCGGTCTCCTGGCCATCGCTGTCAGATGATGACTCCAAGTTTGTTGGAGTAATGAGTACCCATGCACCAAAGCGTTTCTTGTTCCGAAGGATTGTCGTAATCGAACTCTTTTTTGTTCTTTACATCATGGTAAGGATGAGTATTGACCTCTGGAGGTTCTTTTGCACAGTCTTGAGATGAGACTGATGTGGAGTCCCAGAGAGCTCCCTTCGGTCTATCGACAGGAGTCGTGCATGAACTTGACGTCTGTCCGAATTCCTCCGAGGCCGATCGTTCGTATTCTTGCTCTTCTTTTCCTTGATGTCCTTTGGGCTTGTCTTTGTGCGTATTTGAGACGCTTCGCTGGGTAGCATTATCGCTTGATTGCGATTCTTCCTCAAGGACTTCAGAATCAACACGTTAAGTTGTATTTTTCTTGTTCGAAGGAGGCTTGCTTCCTATGTGTGATACGTGTGACTGCAGCGTCGGAAAATTCACTTGGGTGAATGACGGCACGAACGACGGCACCGGAGGCGTGAGGTCAGGTACCAACGGGAGGCGTGGAGCTCGATGTTTCTTTTGTATTAAGTCTTTTTTTCCTTGTCTGCATGCTTCCCACCTGCGAGGGATTTGAAGACCTCGGTCGAGGAACCATATCCTTGCTGACTCGGTAATTACGAATTCTTTTGAACAACTCTTGCATATAGGACGTGGTTCTAGGACTTCAGGCTTTTTGACACGAGGTCTCCATTTCTTGTTCTGGGCGATCTTCCAGCTTCCCGATTCACTGAGTAGAGGTATCGTTATCAGAGCGCTGGCTTCGGGACACCTCGCTGATGTTTGCTTGAAGGTCTCCATATCCAGACAGATGAGAATCATACCTTTGTTGATCGTAGTGTTTTTGGCTCGGCGGTTGCTGCTTGCTTTTAGCGGTGTTTTCACATTCCTTCTGACAATTTTGGGTTGTTTGGAATCTAGAGAGCGGCTTTGGCGTTGAAGTTGAATCACTCTTGTCTTTGTAGTTGCTGAAATCAATGGAGGTTTGTATGAAAGAGTTATATAAACTGTCAGCGCTTGCCTGGGGAGTAGAAGAGGTACCTGGAATATCAGCGATCTTGTCTCCAAGGGTTGCTACCGCACTCGTGGTCGTTTTGCTTGAAAGGAGGTTTCTGTGCGGAAAGGAGCGTAGATTGGAGAGAAGTGTTTTGTGCGTTTCATGTCTCTGACGTCTTTGAGTAAAGCTTTGTAGCGGAGCGTAAGGATCATACGTAAATTGAATTTCTGAGTTTTCGGGCTGTTTGAACCAGCAGAGATTAGGGCCAAAACGACATTTCCGTAAATGCGGGCACGCACAATTCTGTGCTAGTAGTTTGGCAAGAAGTTTGTTCACATATAAGAGCACTGATGATTGCGTTTCTTCAAGGAAGGTCCGAGCGGCGTCTGCAATAGCTGCCACTGTCACTGAACTTTCTGCCGGCATAGAGTAATAAAACTACGCTTTTCAGAATTCTGCTGCATCGTCAATTTTTTCGTTGTTTTGAATCTTCATTTTAATGCGCAACAGCGCAGGCGACTGATGACCTGTTTTTTTTTCCCTTTTTCTTTTGTGGCGCATAGGATCACAGGTGAAGGAACCAGTGGATATGGGAGAGGAAGACCCTGGAGGTAAACACGATGCATCCAACGAGGTACCCCTCGATGACAACCCTTCTGAGAGCGCACAAAGCGCCTCTGTACACACTGCAGCATCCTCTCCCACTGGCACTATACACCCAGCCACATACCTGGCCGCATCCTCACCCACAACCACTCCACCTATGGCTGAGGGTCTAGGCCTTACTGGTATGCCTTACCCCACCTATGGTGCCGGCCCAGTCGCGACTGTGCCACCTATGGCGAGTGCAGTCAACAAACCACTGGCATCCAGCCCCACCTACACCGGTATCCATGAGCCTGTGCCACGCCGCCACGCTGAGGACTATCACAGGCCCCCTACTGGTGTGGGCACGATCTTTTTTCCTGGCTTTGCAGTGCCAGAGCTTCGCTATGCCATGCGAGCGCCTGGCTTCACTTCTCTTGGTGGCCTTTGAGGAGGACGGAGCAGGAGATGGGGAAGATCCTCTAACAGGTCCCTGACGCGC
Source organism: Eutreptiella sp. 'Long Island Sound 2002' (assembly GCA_964036045.1). Taxonomy (NCBI): domain Eukaryota; phylum Euglenozoa; class Euglenophyceae; order Eutreptiales; family Eutreptiaceae; genus Eutreptiella; species Eutreptiella sp. 'Long Island Sound 2002'. Next base: position 134,342,160 of record OZ038379.1, read on the forward strand.
TCAGAGATCAGGCAAGCTCTCTGTGGCGCTACTGGTGAGCTAGTCGCCCAGCTGACACATGAAATCAGGGACAAACTGAAGCCCCTGATACCACCTGGTGGGTCCCTTTTGACCATTGGAACTTCCCCTCACCGAGTGCAGGCCCCCCACCTGGTGGCGGGACTGACTCAGACCCTGGGCGGCGAGAGACGTTGACCTATGCCGACTGCTGCAGCCATACCAAGGAGTCCCTTCGTACCAAGAATTGCCCAGCCGCCCTATAGCCATGTGGAGAATTCCGCCCGAGCTAAGCTGGATCAGTTGGGACTGACAGCCCTAAGAACTATGGTTGATGTGCAGCCCTATGGCTCCAGTGACTTTGGCGGTGACCCTTCGGACGATGAACTGCCATCCCTAACGTCAGCTCCACCCTCTGGGGAGGATGATCCTGAGGACCCCGAGAACCTGAGTGACAAAAAGAAGAAGGAGAAGAGGACGGGCAGGCGCCATGAGGGGCGCCGCTCCAAAGAGGCAAAGGCTATCGCCACCTCTAAGATTGTGGTGAACCTGCCTGAGAAGGATCTCAGCAAGTTCGCAGAGAATTTTGCTCGTTTCCTGAGGATGAGCGGCCAGACCAACGCTAGTGGGCGGGTGAGGTGTGACCTACTTTTGCAATGTTGCAAGACCAAGTACCTGGAGAAGCAGGCGATGCAGATCGTGACTAAATCCCCCACATTCGGAGATGTGTTGGTTGCCCTTGAGAGGCAGTACCCCTCCTACGAGACGGACCTATCCATCAGCTGAAACAGGCACAGGCACAAGGGCAATTATGATGGTACCACTATGGAATCTAATTATGCACAAAATGAAGTAATGGGAGTGCACAAATGGGAACAAATATGGTGGCGGGACTGACTCAGACCCTGGGCGGCGAGAGACGTTGACCTATGCCGACTGCTGCAGCCATACCAAGGAGTCCCTTCGTACCAAGAATTGCCCAGCCGCCCTATAGCCATGTGGAGAATTCCGCCCGAGCTAAGCTGGATCAGTTGGGACTGACAGCCCTAAGAACTATGGTTGATGTGCAGCCCTATGGCTCCAGTGACTTTGGCGGTGACCCTTCGGACGATGAACTGCCATCCCTAACGTCAGCTCCACCCTCTGGGGAGGATGATCCTGAGGACCCCGAGAACCTGAGTGACAAAAAGAAGAAGGAGAAGAGGACGGGCAGGCGCCATGAGGGGCGCCGCTCCAAAGAGGCAAAGGCTATCGCCACCTCTAAGATTGTGGTGAACCTGCCTGAGAGGGATCTCAGCAAGTTCGCAGAGAATTTTGCTCGTTTCCTGAGGATGAGCGGCCAGACCAACGCTAGTGGGCGGGTGAGGTGTGACCTACTTTTGCAATGTTGCAAGACCAAGTACCTGGAGAAGCAGGCGATGCAGATCGTGACTAAATCCCCCACATTCGGAGATGTGTTGGTTGCCCTTGAGAGGCAGTACCCCTCCTACGAGACGGACCTATCCATCAGCTGAAACAGGCACAGGCACAAGGGCAATTATGATGGTACCACAATGGAATCTAATTATGCACAAAATGAAGTAATGGGAGTGCACAAATGGGAACAAATATGCAACATTTAATACATTTATGTAGCCGCGATGCGAAAGCGCGCGCTTGTCTGGTTACACCCCTCCACTACGACACAACCCAGGGGGGCACACCATGCAGCTGTGGCTGAAAAACCACAACAAGACAAGCAAGTGCCAAAAAAATAGAAAATGTGCGTTAAGAGCAACCACAAGGGGGAAGATAATGGGGTTACGCCACTACAGCGTACTCCGGGCCAACCTACGAAGGAGATAAGGGGACCCCCGCAACTTACGCCGTGTAGACTACTTCCGAAAGGCGAGAGGTACCAAGGGGTGATGGCCGCCTAGGAGCGACACATGGGTTCTCTCCCCACTAAAACACAGGAACGTGGGTAGAGAAGCCTAGAGCTATTAGTGGCCCTACTACCCATACAAAGGCACAACACTCAGGAACCCCCCCACTAAGCTGAAACTCAGGGAGGTGGCTGAAAATTAAAACTGATTACAGAAAAAGAAAACTTGGATATTCAGAAATGCATGATGCGATGATGCTAATCATGGGCTGCAGAGGGGAATTTTCTGATGTAGCCACCAATCCAGCTCACATCACCTCAAAATCTCTGAATAGGGTGTCCGCTTTCAGTTTTGGAGCCAAAGAACAAGGCTGAGCTCCAAACTCCACAAAACAATCGAATTAGCTCTCGGCACCCCAGAAGTGGGTTTTGATTGGCAGGATTGACCTGCTCCGTAGGCAAAAAGCGAAGAAATGGCCCTGCCAAAAGGCAGAAAAACTGCTACCCGGCACCTGTAACCCTGGACCAGGGGCACTAAACTGAAGTTCCTGGATGTAAAACGTTTTGATTCCACTGGGATGGGGCTGTGAGTGGTAGCAGGGCTCTACCAGCCCCAGATGGCCCTGAAGAAGGCCAAAACTGTACAAACAGTTCGAAAAGACCTGAGATGATCAATGTAAAAAGAGATGGCAGTGGCAACGCCAAGTGGCAAAACCGTACCTGAGAAATCGCCACTGCCAAGGGAAGGACAGACAAGTGCGGACGGCATCGGAGAGGTGTCTGAACACACAGTGCTGTGGACCGAAGATCTGCAGTGCTGTGCCGACAGTGTAAGTTACTGACAACAAAACTGGAACAAACGTGTCTCCCGAATTATATTCGCGGACCCTGAGATGTATGCAACAACATGCCAACGCCCTTGGGTCTCAATAGCAATGTTTGGGTGGGTTTTCGGAAACCCAAAAAGTGGAAATTTGCTGATTTACAGAAAATAATTCGGCAACTCTTGTTCAAAATTGATTTGTGCACAGAATGATCCGCTGCTTTCACTACGAAACCGCAGAAATCGAAAAATATCAAGCAAAAACCAAAGTAAAAGTGTCGGCGATGGCTGCAAAATTGCGCCTGCGGCTGTTAAAATTGCCTGCAGGAAGATCCGGCAACTAAGGTCCCCGGTGCAAGGGCAGGGCAAACTGATCCTTTCACAGCCCCAAACGATGACTCTGTCTCTCTCTGTCTCTCTCTCTGTCTCTGACCTTTGGCAACCGAGCAGGGCCAATGCCCAGAACTTGGTGCTCTGCAGGAGGGAAAGGGCTAGGATGGTGTCTACCCACAGGATTGGGAGGGTTCCTGTTACCCACAAGCTGGGAGGGTACCTTCGCAGCACCCTAACCTACTTGAACCAGCTTCCCACAAAATATCTTAGAGGAGGTTTGGGCTTGGCGTTTAAGTCCGAGTGCCTCGTGCATGTCTGCACCCAACCAAACTCTCACAGGGTGCACTGCCACCTACAGTGCTGCCCTCTAAGTGGTGCTTTTCCCTGCAGGTCTTTAGCTGGTCTTGCCTCTCCCTACCCCGCTTAGCTCACCTGACATTTTTGTAGGGACAATTTCTGACGCAGCTTTTTACACATTCGAGGAATGGTTACCAAGGCTCGAAACTGGGTGGGGCTGTTCAAAACAATAACCTTTTTGCTCCCTGGGTTGAGTCGAAACAGGAGCCCCAGCACTTGGCATGATGCTATCTCTGTTCAATTCTCAGTCTCAGCCGCAGGGTGAAGACTTGTCTTTTTTTCCCTCAGGGTCATTGTGACAATAGTTGCTCTAGTGCAACTCATGGTGTGTGTTGGTGTGAGGAGGGTTCCCCAGTCCCCTCCCACCCAGAAGAAAAGGTGGTCAGTTGTCACTGCCTGTCTGCACAAAACGAAACGAACAACTTGCAACCCTCAAAAGAGGAAAAGCAACTCGTGCGAACGTAAATAAGCCCTAGTACACACAACTGGGTACCAGGTGCGTGATGTGTGGGAGTAGGGGGTACCCAACCCAACACATATACAGTGTCAACCATTAGACCCATTTTTGACACAAGACCTGTTTCAAGCTCCAAAGGTAGAGAGCCAAACCGAGTGGACTGAAGTCGACTCCTCCATAAAGGAACCGAGATTATACCACAGACCAAGCCCACGCACCTGCTTTCCCGGCCACGGTGACGCAAAACACCAAATTTGCCAAAAGAAGGCGGAAGGTCGCAGGATGACTGATAGAACAGGTTTCGTAAGCTCTAAACGGAGTGAAAACCTGATGAACGAAACAACAAACGCGACCAAACTCGACAAAACTGGACGAAACTCGACGACGCCGTCCAACAAACAATACGAAACCGCACTATTCCTACACCAATCCTAGGCCACACTGTATACCTCATCTTAACCTTCGATCCAAAAGAAAGGCAGGGATGCGCAAATCAACTACGACCCAGGGGGCTTGGCTGTCCCCATGGAGACAAACAAAGCCTCTGCCAGCAATACAAAGGTCAAGAGGCGCGCCGTGTCTCTCTGGGCACCGGATCTAGCCCCTTTATCTGCTTCGGGGCAAAAACCTCCAATAATGCAAAACAAGGCCCCTCAGGGCCATCATTCAAATGCAAGGCCTGAAAAGGCCACAAGAGTGTAAGAAAAGACAAACCAGCCCCTTTTGATGCTTTGGAGCAGCTGCGAAGGCCATACGCCGGCCATGGATGCCATGATGCATAAGAAGGCCTCTCAAGGGCCATGGCACGCTATGGAGCAAAAATGCAAAGAAGTGTGACACACACAAGATCATTATTTCTCATTCCCCACTTGCAAGAAAGGCCACCGAACTGCACAGCGAAGAACTTGGCCAGGATATCAGGAGTCAAACAGCCCAAGGTTGCCAGCATATCCCAACTTGGCCGCACGATGGGGCAGCCAGACCCTCAGTGTCCCAGCCATGGTCATCAGGGTACTCACCAGTCAGGTAGTCAGAGATGGAGGCCGTGGAGAAGGGGATGAACGGGCCCCAAGGCCGGATGTTGGGCCGAACTTGCCAAAGTCAGAGAAGTTGGCTACAGTACAGTCCGAAGGACTGCAATTATCTGGGAGAGGGCGAAGAATAAATGGAACACCCCAAATACCCCAATGAACCCTTATGTTGAAGGTAGGCGCACCAGTAGCCCGAAAGTCCAAATGAGGCCGTAATGGCCATAGCCGTGGCCAGCCTGACGCAGAGTAGCGCAGCAGCAGGACCGTAATCAGCAAAAAGAATTTGCTCTGGCCTCTGCACCATGAGACAGACACAGGCACAAGGGCATGTACGTGGTTGCTTGTGGGGGAAGTACCCTCCTGAGCGTCCCTGATTTGAGGCATTGATTTTGTTTCGGGCTCTCCGTTCTAGTTGCGTTTGATTGGAAAAGGTGATCTGGTGTGCTGTGGTTTAAGTTTCCCTTGGCAATACGTTCCCAGTGCTTAGAATTGAGAAACACCTCAACAGGGTGGATAAAGCAGCAAGTAGTAGAGCAGACACGGAGAACTTCCCACAACACACTCGAATATTGTAATTTCTGAAGTCACGAGAAAACAGCACAAAGGCAGCAGAGCCAATTCAAGCTCGCATCGTACCCTACAATCATGAAACACAAACATGTGCCGTAGCTCAAATTGAATGTGCCGGGCGATGCAAAGCGTAGCAAAGGAAATGAATGACTGCAACTCAATGCGAAAAGATAGCAAAAAATTATAATACAGGCAAAGAGCTGAATTGCGCATGCGTCGCACGGGAGTCTGGCCTAGGTGGGGCGACCACAGTTACAACCCCCGAGCAGGACGCACCAACGGGGGTGAGGCCGATACCCACAGAGTAACGAGGTCTACCGCTCCCGGCGCACGCAAAGGAAATAGACAACAGGCACAGAAAATTAAGCTTGCTTAACGGCGTCTTCGCATAATGCAGGGGGTGGATAGCCCTGAGTCTCATGCTCCCCGGAGTGGGAGTCAATGAAGACATGTAGTGAAACCAAATTCAAAGCGACCCAAGCGCCTGGAGTGGCGAGGGGTTCGTTGCTCTCAAAAAAATACACAGTACCTTAGTGGCTTCCTCCTAAGTTAAGGCAGGAGGACCAATATGGTGGGGGTTACGTCCAACGCAATGTGGCCAACTCTACCCATGTGTTCCCTCAGCTAAGCATGAGAAAGGGGTCTATGACCTCCATAGCCACCCTAAGTGTTGTCACCCAATGCGTGCTGACAGGGTGGCCGCTTTCCAACACCACATTGGTGACGGTGCTGGGGGTGTCTCGCGCCGGTCGTTCCGGGTGTGCCCCCGGCCCCTTTGTTTGCGTGTAGCATTCCCTCATTGGCCGGAGGTTGTGACCCCCCGCCCTGGCTGTCCTGCTTTCCCAGTACGCGAGGCCATCGTAAGGTCACATGTTGGGGGTGTCGGCGCTCAGTTGCCCCGTGGCTCGCGTCGGGACTCTGGGGTTTGGTGCAGGTAGGTGTTCGGTCTGCGGGGCGATGAGCGCGTGTGCCCGGGCGAGGTGCGGAACCCAAATACGCCGCGGATCCGGCTGGTGGTAGTTGAACCACCAGATCCACACGTCGATGAGGTCGCCCGGGGTAAGCGGTCCCAGAGTGAGGAGCGCCCCGAGGTGTTGCACACAGATGTTGGTCGCCCAATGTGGGAGGAGGGCCGCCGCGAAGCGCCAGTTGCTGCGGACGTCCTGTAAACGAGGTCCGAGGGCGTCTACGAGGTTGTTTCAGGGCGTTCTGTGCTAGAGTTTGCATGCCCTCCTTAGTTCCTCCAGGTCCAGTTGGCCTCCCGAGTGCAGCGGTCTGGGCGGTGGAGGGGTCAAGTAAGAAAAAGTCACTGCCATGTCTTTCTTGGAGGGCTTGATCCTGGCCAAGCCCCCCTTAAAACCCTTTTGTTGATGCTCAGACTAACTTAAGTATTTTTATCTCTCTTTTGAAGCCTTAAGTACACTTTCTCAAAGTAACTAGGGTTGTAACCCTAGCCCCCCATGATGTTGACCCCTGCCACTCAACTGAGTGGAGGTACCTTCCTTCATGGAGGGTATACTGAACTGGAATAGGCATTTCATGCTTTAGGCCTTGGAGGTTAAGCCTAGTGGTCTCCCACCACAAGACCCCTATACTCAATTGTCTCTACCACTTATTGTGGTTCTACCTTTTAACTGTTTCTGAATTCAGTTGCTTGGCCAAGTAATTTTCTGTCTTGGCCTGACATCTATGCCCCACATTCCGAACCAGCACCATTTCACCCAAACGAGTGCACATGAAGTGCCTGATTCTATCTTGGAGGCCAGAGTCAGACCAACTTTCATATAAAATCTTTTGTATTATCAATTTGTGATTGAATCCTTGTGTTTATACCTGCATTGTCTTTCTGCAGCCCTTCTGTGTTACACTGGATTTCCAAACTATTCATTCATTCGATCCACATCCTGTTCTTGCTCTACCTGCTGCTTTGGTTTGGATTTTCGACTTCAAGACCTGCAGGATTTCACCAAAATATCTAGGGCATGAATCAAGGACATCTTTCCGGTAGCACCGACAGTCCCTTGTGACCTTTGGAACCGACCCTGAGAAGAAGTGCAGCACAAAAAGCTGAACAACAAGTTCATCATGTCCACGCCAAGCGTCAGGACCTGGCCCATAAGAACTGTCCATATACAAATGTGCAAAATGGCCCAACCTATGAGTGAACCACCTTACCGAGCTCCACATCTCAGTGTCGCATCTGGGTCCCAAGGAGATCCAGATCGCAGAAGGGCGGAAGAAAATACAGGTAGTAGGTAGGTAGGTGCACTCGGTCGTGGGGAGGCGCCTCATGGTTCCCCCTGGCGTCGCCCCTGTGACGAACAGAAAGAGGCTCCGCGCGTGAAGAGGGGAGGCGGCTTACTTCCCGCTAGACCTGACTGTTGGCCCCCAACAAAGCGGCCCCGGGCATCGCCAGGAGGGCTGATCGCCGCCAGCGTGACATGCTTGTCTCGCCGGGAGGGTGTCCCCCCGTGCTCGCGCACGTCCCCTCCTTTGGGCGGAACCCTAGGGGTTCACCGGACTTCCTGGCGTATCCCGTTCCCAAGGCATGAATGCACGTTCTCGGTACTAGGGTTCCGAGGTGCTTGGGTGTCGCACGCTCCGCCTCGAGTCCCAAAGCAGCGCAGGCCTTAGGATGCAGCCTTACCCCCGGTCTCCGGATCTCGTTTGGCCGGGTCACCTGCATGGCACGGGCTGCCTCAGTGCCCGGGCTCTGGGCACTGGGTTTCCTACTGTTGTGCGGCGTTTGTGTTTGGGTCCGGTTTGCGGTTGGGTGTGGGTTTTGTTAACCTCGCCAGTCCTGGCTAGGGTCTTGGGTGGGTGTGTCTGGGCACGGTTTGTGGCGGTGTCCCTCTAGTGTCGGCTGTTTGTGGTGTTCGTGGTTGGGCTTCGGTTTCGGCCTGCTTTTGGGACGTGTGTGGTTTCGTGGGCGCCCCGCTTGCCCCCCGCTGTTTCTGGTTCCGGCGTGCGGTGTGGGCGTGTGTGTTGGGCCCGGGTCTCGGCTGTGCCCAGCCCTTCTTTGCTGGGTTGTCGGGGTGTGTTTTTTGCGCTTTTGTTTTTTCTTTTTTTTTTTTTTTCCGGGCTTTGTGGTCCCTGTCCCTCCATCCCCTTTCTTTCGGGCCGGGCTGGTGGTTCTCCCCCTTTTTTTTTTTTTCCGTTTCGGTGTCCCTTTTCCCCGTGGGCCGCTGTTACTGGCTTGGTGCTGCCGGTTTTGGGTGCGTGGTCCCCCTGTGCCTCTGTGGGGGTCCTGTCTTCGGTGCCTTCTGGGGGGGGGTTTGGCCGCCTGTGGTGGTGTTGGCGGGTGGTTTGGCGGCTTTGGGCTGTTTTCGTGCCTTTTCCCCCTCCCCCCTCCTTTTTTTTTTTTTCGGGGGGGGGCAGGCTTGCCTGTTCCTCCCTCTGCCTTCCCTGGGCTGGCGCACGCACTGGCCTGCATTCAGTGTTGTCTTCCGGGCTGTTGTCTTCGGTTGCGTTCTGTGTGGCCGCGTTCCGGCCCCATGGGTTGGGTGGGCTATGAACACGGTGCGCTCGGCGCCCCTTCTTGCCGGGTTTGGTCCTGGCTCTGCCGGCTGGGCGGCTGCGCGAGGCGGGTGCTTGTGGTTATGGGTTAGGGGGCTCGGGTTGTTCGTGTCCTTTCCCCTCTGCGGTGTCGGCTGTATTCTTCTGGGTGGTCCGCCACCGTTGTCGCCTGGCGCGCTGTAGCCCCGTGTGTGGCCTGCGGTGCTGGTGTGTGGCGTGCTGGCTTGGCGCCTTCCAGGGTGTGCGGTGGCTGGCTTCGGTTTGTCTCTCAGGTTAGGGTCAGTTGTGTCGTGCTGTGCCGCTCTGTGCCGCGTCGCGTCGCGTCGTGCTGTGGTGCGTTGCACTGTGGCGCGCTGTGGTGCGGTGTGCCGTGGTCTCGCGTGCTGCCGCGGTGGGTCAGTGGAGGTCAGCCTGGCCTGTGTTGTGGTGCGGAGTGCGGGCCGGAGTGTGGCCGGCTGGTGGTTGGGGGGTGCGGTTAGGTGTGGGTGGCTCGCTGGGTCCGTGCTGTGGGGGCTTGGGCGTGCCGCTCGGGCTGGTGTGTCCGGTAGGTCTTCGGGAAAATTCTGCTGAATGATCACGGTGTCCTTGGGGCGTGCACACTGACTCTCACCCATGGACTCAATCTTCACGGGGCCTCGCAGACAGGCAGGCGTACTCCGGCTGTAGGAAAGGCGTTCCTTCTCCAAGGCAGACAAACAGAAATCAGGAGTCGGACGGTGGAAGTGGCTTCCGAACGCCGTTTGAGTGGCGAAAGGCTTGCACTGCAGCTCGGCTGCGCTGGCAGGGACATGAGGGTCCAGGTCGGTGCCGCCTGCAGGCATGAGGTCATACTTCAGGGTCAGGGGGATGTCCATATCTCCGGTGCTGAACTGCAGGGGTCCGGGGCACCGGTAGTAATCTTGGCACTTCCAGTCTTCACGGCGCACGGAGAAGGCCTTGAAGGGGGCACCATCCAGCAGCACCAAGGCCTTCGCGATCACAGGCTTTCACTTCCCCTTGCTGCGCTCGAAATTCATCATGGACGGGATCGGCATGCCGCCGCAGTGCCAGTCCTCCACTGGACGCAACAGGTTGATGACGGACGCCCTCACGGACGTGAGACCAGCTGAGATCAAGCCCCCGGCCGTCAATCCAAGTGCATAGCAATACTCTGCGTCGAACCGCAACGGTAACGCAGCCCGGCCCTCATAGCCAAAAGCGTGGTCGCGTGACGGTCCATGGGGTTGCCCTCCCTGGGGGCCTGTGCCTTGGTCCCGTGTCCTCTGGGGGTTTCGGTCCCTAGTTGTGGGTGCCGCGGCCGTGCCTTTGTCCTCTTCCGGTGCCTGTGAGGTGGCCTTTGTGGTGGCCGGGGTCGTCGCCTAGCGGTGAGGGCGTGTTGGTGCGCCGTGCGGCGGCGTTCCCTGCGGCTTCCTCTGTGGGTGTGGCTCGTTCTCCCCGTGTAGGTGTGCCCTCCGTTCTCCGTGTGGTTTCCGGTGGCCGGTTAGGCGTGCGCTGGTGTGATCCGCATGGCGTCCGATGTTTGCTTCGGTGGTGTGTGTTGGGGTGTTTGGTGGGGCTGGGGCGGCGCTGGTCCCCCCGTCGTGGTGTGCCCTTCCTGGGTTTGGGTGGTGGTGCCTGCCGTGGTGCCCTTTTCCTCCGTGTCTTGGTCCCCGTTCCCGCCCTTTCCTGGTTCTTGGGTGGTTTCCTGCCCCCATGTGGTGTCGCTTCCGGCGTCCTGTCCCTTTGTGTGCCTGCCCTCACTTGGGGCCCTTCCGTGCCCTCTTGCCTGAGTGCTCCTTGGTGCCCCTTGCCCTTCCCTTGCCCTTGTCCTGCCCCTTCGTGGTGTGGTGGTGGCGGGGGGGGCGGGGTTGGGAGGGGGCGCCGGCGGCCCAGGCCTGGGGGTGGGTGGCCTGGAGCCACTGGCGGAGGGCTTGGGGGGTGTAGGGGGGGCGGAGGCCCTGGACCGCATCGCGGAGGAGGGCCTCCCATGCCGCTTGCGGCATGATGGCCTCCGGGGCGGCCTCGTTGGGGTTTGCGGGGGTGCGGGTGCGCACCTCCTCGAAGGTATGCACCATGTGCACCCCTTCGTGCCTTCCCGCTCCTCCGGCCCACTTCACCCAGCGGCGGAGCTCCTGCAGAGCGGGGGGAGACCACCAGGCGAGGTGGGCGGGGGCCCGGGGGGGGGGGGGGGGTCCGTGCCCGTGGTTGTGGTGGGGCGGGGGGAGGACGTGGACCTGCGGTGGTGGCGGGGGTGGCGGTGCCTGGGGGAGCGGGAGCGGCGGCGGCGGGGGCTGGGGTTGGAGGATGGGTACGGGCGGAGGGGGGAGCGGGAGGGGGAGGTGGACATGGGGCGGCGGTGGCGCGCTCGGTGGCATCCGGGGGAGCGGGAGTTGTTGTGGCGGGGGCTGGTGGTGGTGAATTGGTACGGGTGGCGGGGGGAACGGGGAGCCTGGCGGGGCGTGTGGGGGGAGGGGGAGGTGGACGTGGGGCGGCAGTGGCGTGCCTGGTTGCGTCGGGGGGAGCGGGAGTGGTGGTGGCGTGGGCTGGGGGTGGTGGTCTTGTTTGGCCGGTGGGGGGAGGGGGAGGGGGACATGGGGCGGCGGTGGCGCTCGTGGTGGTGCCTGGGGGAGCGGGAGCGACGAGAGTGGGGTCCCGGGGGGTTGTGGTGGCACCTGGGGGACCGGGAGCGGCGCGAGTGGGTGGTTGAGGCGCTGTGGGAGTGTGGGTGCCGTGGGCGAGTGTGCCGTGCGGGGGGGGAGCGGGAGCGCCGCCGTTTGCGGGACCGGGCCTCATCGCTCGAGTCGGGCCAGTCCGGAGGCGTCGGCGGCCCCTGGGGGGCCTCGCGCGGTGCCGCCTGGTACTGGGGGGGGGGGGGGGGAGGTCCCCCGTCGTCCATGGATCCGCCACGTAGGGGTGTGGTGGCGGCAGTGGCTGGTGGTATGGGTCGAGTGGCTGTCCTTGGCGGGGTTGGGCCCGGGGGGCCCCTTCGGCCATCGGATGGTGGCCGGGGGCGTACGGATACGTTTCCTGGTACGGGGGTGGTTGCTGGTACGGGGGGGGTGGCTCCTGGCGGTAGGTGGGGTATGCGGGTGGAGCGCTCGGTGGCTGCCATCCCGTCCGCTGGTGCTGTTCGTGCACGGGGGGTTGTGGCCCGGTGGGGTAGGGCGGTGGGCAGTGGTAGTTGTGGGGGTGGTGTTGGTGGTGGTGGTGGTGGGGCCGCTGGTGGTGGTGGTGTGGGTAGTGGTGGGGTTGGTGTTGCGGGTATGGCCCATGGACCCCTTGTGGGTTTTCCGGTCCCCCTTGTGGGGGTGGGGGGTCTGGCATCGTGGGCAGTCCCCGGAGCTGCACTATGTGGTGGGCATGGGGGAAGGGTTGGGGGCTGGGCTTGACGGTGACGGTGGTCGAGGGGTCCCACGTCCCTGGGTCGGTTTGGCCGGCGGTGGTGGTGGTTTGTGGGGGATGGATGACGGGGCGCTTGGTGACGGGGATGCGGACGAGGGCTTGGACGGGGTCGTGCTGGGTAGCCGTCTCTGCGGTGGTGGTGGGTGCCGGCGGGAGGGGGGCGCGGGTTGCGGTGGGTGGGGGGTCCTGGCTTGGGCGAGGGCCCGGGCGGGGGTGGTGTCGGGTGGGTTTGTGTCGTTGCGTCTGCGGTGTTGTGTGTGCTCGCGTGGGCGCCAGTTTGGGTTTGGGGTCGGGTTTGGGGTTGGGGTCCGGTTTGGGTTTGGGGTCGGGTTTGGGGTTGGGGTCCGGTTCCAGGTTGAGGAGTACCTCTGTCTGGAGGTGTGAGGTCGCCGATGTCGGGTCGGGGGTCGTCCCGGTGGGTTGCCGGGTTGCCTGAGTCGCCTGTGTGGGGGTTGGGGGGTCGGTGCGTGCAGCCGCGGCTTTCGCTTTCGCCGTGGCCTTGAGGATGAGTTTGGCGGGGAGGGGGGGGTCGGAGGATGAGGTGGAGGAGGTGGACGAGGCTGAGGATGAGGAGGAGGTGGTGGACGCGGGTTGGGCTCTGATGCGGGCGGGCTTGTGGGCGGCGGCTTCTGCCGCGGCCACGGCGGGGAGGATGGAGGGCATGTCCTCGGGCTGTAGGTTGGGGGCGGGCGGCTGGGGGGGCCCGGTCGTGACCTGGCGGCCCTGGCGGGCCGATCTGGTCGGCAGCGGCGGGGGAGGGAGGCGCGGGGCTGTGGCCTTCTCTTTCTGGGCTCGGCTGGGCCCGGGTCCTGCAATGTGCGAGGTCTTGTGGGTTGGTGTCCGCGGGGGGGAACAGTTCGCGTGGGCTGCATTCAGGGGACGGGGGGGTGGGCCTGGGTCCTCTGGGGTGTGTGTGGGGGGCGTGGGCGGGCCACTGGGTGGGGTGGGCGTGCCGCGGGGCTCCCCTCGGCGGGTGTGTGTGGGTTGTTGAGTGTGGGGGGCGGTGAAGGGTGTCTGGCGGGTGGGTGTGTGGCGGGCGTGTGCTGGTGTTCGGGCGGCTGGGGGCGGCCCGTGTCGCGGGGCCCGGGGGTGCGCGCGATGGTGGGCGTGTGTGGGTCTCCGGTTGAGCAGCCAGAGGGGGGGGCAAGGGCGGGGATTGTGCGGCGGGCTGTGCTGTGTCGGTGTATGTGTCCGCTTGCCGCGCGCTTGCGTGGGCAGTTGTAGGCCGGGCGGTTTTGAGGAGAAGCTTGCCGTCTTCTGCTGCCGCGGCAAGGATTTCGCAGACGAGCTTTCGTATCTGGTGGACCTCTTTGTCAGTGGATGGAAGGGGGCATGCTAGCTTTGGGCTAAGACCCGCGCGGTTGAGGACCCTGTGGATGGCGTGGTACCCGCGGGTGAGGGACTGCTGCGGTCTGGGGGGGGGGTTTGGTTGTGTGTCCGGGCCTGCCTCGACTTGTGTGTGGGCGGTGGGGGTGGCCCAAACCCAGGGCACGGTCCCCTTCGGTGGCCAGCGGCGCTGGATCCAGTGGGTTAGGCAGAGCATGGCCAATCCCAGGTGGTAGCCCGCCTTCCCTGAGGTGATTTGGGCCAGGGCGCGGGCTGGGGGCGTGTCCCCTGGCTGGAGGACACCCCTGAGGATCCTGTGCTGGGTGATGGGGTCCCCCAATGCCCCTGGTGGGGCGGTCTCCGGGGCGAACATGGTGTCTGTCCCCTGGATGATCCATTGCGGGCCGGGGGACGTAGCCGTAGCGGCTATCACGTAGTAGTGGCCGCGCTCGAGGACTGTAACCCAGACCTCAGGCGGGGGGTGGTCACTGTCTGTAGGTGGGGGGGGCCGGTTGTCGTCCGGGGTGCGGAGGCCGGCGGCGCAGAGGGCGGTGTGCGGTTGGGCGCGGTGGCCTTTTCCCACTGGTCCGGGTGGTTCGGGTCCGCTGGGTGGTCCGTCTCCGCTGGGGCCCGTCGTAGGCGTACGGTCCCTTGACGCGTGACCTTGATGCCGGTGTCGTGCGTCAGGGCCTGGCCCCACTCGATGGGGGCGATCCAGACGTGCTTGCCCCGGGTGTGTTTGCGGGCTCGCCGAAGCACGAGGTCTACGATGGTCTCGTGGAGGCCGCTGCCTGGGGTGGTCAGGTCCCGGAGGGCTTTGACGGTGACCTTGGTCCAGTCCTCTTGTAGGCGGTACCAGCCCAGGGGGGTGGTCGGGGCCCTGTCTTGGAGGGTTGCTCGGAGGAGGTCCGGGTCGCGGATGGTGGCCGGTTTGAGGGGGGGGTGCCCCGGGTCGGGGGGGGGTGGGCTGGATGGGCTGCCGGGGTCTTGCGCGTCTACGTCGATGGATGGTTGGCCCTGGTTGGGCTCGGCCGGACTGGGCGGTGCCGGGTGGCTTCTTGGGTGCGAGACGGGTCTCGGGGCGCTGTGGTGGTGCCTTGGAGACCTGTGGATGGAGACGGGGGGCGCGTGCGGGGCGCGGAGTGGGTTAGTGGACGTCTGGGTCATGCACGGCATGGTAATGGATGAGACGCTGCATGTGTTCCCTGGCGGTGGGGTCGGTGAGTTGCTCCGCGTGTGCTAGCAGGGGGTGTTTGCGGTGTACCATTTGGGCCGCTGCTCTGCGGACTGCTTCTAGCTGGAGGTGTGCTGCTGCCTCCATGGGGCTTTCCGTGTGTTTGGTGAGGTGTCCGTGCAGGGCCTGTGTCCCTGCCCCTCTCATGGTGGCTTCTTTGATCAGGGGGTCCCGGAAGAGGTGTTCGGTGGCCTGGTGTGTGTGGCTGTCGGTTGGCCATCCTTCGTGTTGTCGCAGGGTTTCCGTCGGGGACCAGCCCACTAGGGTGTCCCTGTCTGTATGGAGGGGGCATTTCTTGAAGTGTTCCCAGTCCTCCGGGGTGGTGTGGTCGCATGGGCAACAGGTGTGTTCGTCAGGGACGTGGATGTGCTTGCGGGCGAGCCATCTGGCGACCCTGGTGAGGAATGGCAGTTCCTCCCGGAGGAGCTGGATGCGTCGTTTTTGGAGGTGGGCTGGGACGTTTGCTGGGCGGAGCGCTGAGTGGTAGAGGGGGACTTGCAGTCTGTCCTGGAGCTCCTGGATGTGCGCCCGGCTGTCTGCGTCGCCGAGCACGCGGGCGAGATGTTGGATGGGGTTGGGGTAGTGGTATGCTCTGTCGTGGGAGGAATAGGGGGCGTCCTCTGGTACCCAGTCCGGGGTCTGATGGGGCTCGGGTACAGGGGGCACGTGTTGGAGCCGTGTGGGGTTGCGGCCGAGGTCAGGGAGCTGGAGGGCTGGTAGGTGTGTTGTGCGCTGGTGTACTGCCTGGTTGTCGACCTTACCATTTCTGTATTGGTGTCTGTGGGACTCTTGTTTCACGATGTGGAGTTGGACGTAGGGGGAAAGGCTGCGTAGGGCTTTCCAGAGTAGCAGTGCCTGGGTGCCGAGGCTCGTCGCGGTTACTTTGTGAAGTGGTTGCCTTGCTATGCGGAGGAGCAGGTGTGTGTCGACAGTGGCGTCTACCACGAACCAGACCCGGACGATGTGCGGGGAGTGGGCGGGTAGGTGGGCCGCGACCTCGGTGATGGCGTCGGCCATGGCCCCTAGCTCCCCGTGGGAAGAGGCTGCATAGGTGGTGTGGCCCGTGTGGTGGTCCATGTGGTAGTGTCCCCCGGTGTGGGTTAGCTGCAGGGTGGCCCCCCCGGTGATGGGCGTGAGGGCGGATTCGCCTGAGGCGTCGGTGAAGAAGAGCCGGTCCGCCGGTGATGGTTGTGGGAGGCAGCATGGGTTCATGGGCAGGTAGGCGTATATGGCAAGGCCCGTGGCGAGGTGGGCTACTCGGGTTGTGGGCTGCAGGATGGGGGTGGCGTACACCCCTATTCCTTTGGAGATGATGTGCTTCGCTTGGGGGGACAGGGCTATGAGTCCCTGCTCCGGCTGTCCTTGTGTGAGGTAGGAGTAGATATGGTGGAGGATGTAGGCTGTGTCGGGGTTTAGGTCGTGGCATGTGAGGGTTTGTGTTCGCTGCTCCGGTGTGTGGCAGGAGTGGTGGAGCGGATAGTAGGGGTGCTCGTGCTTGCCCGTTCTGCCTGGCTCGTACATGCTGTAACTGATGGCGACCCCTGCCGGGTCGGGGCGGGGGCATGTGGGTGTAGTGGTGAAGAGCCATTTGGGCGCGTGGTCGGGGTTCCATGCTACCGTGGGGTTAGTGTCGGTGCGGTGGAACCATGGGGCTATCCATGCGTAGGCCTGTGGTGGTAGGTGGGTTGTGGGGTGGGTGTGGTGGCGTGCTATGAGGTGTAGTACGGGCCATGGTGTGGTTGGTGCCTCGCGGTCACAGGCCCAACATGTGCGTGGCATGCTCTGGGAATCTTGGGGGACCTTTGGTAGGTCTCGGGCGGTCATGTGGTGTTTCGGTATGCGCCATTTTGCCCCGTGGTGGATGACGGTGGTCTGCGTGGGTTTGGCTTCATTCGGGGCCAGTAGTAGGGTTAGTGGCGAGACTGGGCCCGTGACCGGGGGGACGGGTTCGTGTTTCGATCCGGTAGGTGCGTAGGGCGGTGTCGCTGGGATGGGTCGCGGGTGTTGCTTTGTGAATTCTCCGTAGGCTGTGCGCATGTCTTTGCTGCCCGGTAGAGTGTGTCCCGCTGCTCGTGCCGTCTGCGTGAGGTACTCGTGGAAGAGGCGGTATTGTGGCCGTTCGGGAAGCTGTAGAAAGGGGGTGTGGTGTGCCCCGCTGTGGTGCAGGACCCGCATTTGGGGGAGGGTGACGTATACTACGGTGATGGAGGCCCCGACAAGGTCTATGGTGTGGATGGTGCCCTTGGGGTGATGGTGGAGGTCCCCGCAGAGGACCGCTAGTGGCCCTTCCTCTGGGCACGTGTAGTTGGTGAGTATGGCGTGGTGTGGGGATGGGAGGAGGAGCTGCAGGTGGTTCCACAGGCGCGTGTTCATGTTGCTGGGCATGCCCGTCTGGTGGAGTACCCAGCGCGGGCATGTGTTGCGGGCCCGTTGTGCGGCTTGGAGGCGGATGGCGGTGACCTCGCGGACCTCCGGTGAGTGGTTGTGGGTCATGCGGTGAAGGAGGAGGGCGGTGTGTCTGGTGTAGGCCGCTTTCACCTCGTCCCCTATGGCGTCTCCATAGTGGGGCCATGTCGCTCGGATGGCGCGGGTGGGTATGGAGGTGGGCCAGCCCCCGTGTGCTGCCCATGCCTTGGTCACGGCGCGCGTGGCCGGCTGGAGGGCGGTGGTGGGGTGTGTCAGGTGGAGTGCTTGGAAGCCTATGGAGGTGTTCAAGACCCCGGTGAGGTAGTACGCCAGGCTCTGGTGGGACAGGGAGAGGGCCTTGGTGGTCGGGGACACATATCTGGGGAGATGGGCGAGGTGTGATTGCAACTTGGGAGGGAGGGTGGCGTCCTCAGGGTTGGCGGCCTGGACTACCCCCAGGTGGGTGGTGGTTGTCACGACGTGCATGGGGGGCCCTTGTGGCCCTAGGGTGGGAGGTGTGGCAGACCCCTTGATCATGGCCACTGACTTTGTGGCTTGGACGATGAGGTTGTTGTCGGAGAGGTAGGAGACGGTCACGTCCAGTAAGTCGTTGGCCTGTTGGGTGACCGTTGGCCCGGGGTCCGGGGCATGGGGGTCGTGTGGGGTGTGCGCGACGGTGAGGTTGGTGTCGTCCGCGAAGCCGACCAGGGGGGAGGGGAGGGGGTAGGGTGCGTAGGCCGGGTAATCCTGCTCGATTGCGAGGGCCAGGGGGAGCGTCACTAAAAGGTACAGGAAGGGGCCCTCTGCTCCCCCTTGGGGGACCCTGCTGCCTGGCTCCAGGAAGGGGGTGAGGCCTGCTCCTGTGCGGACCGTGTATTTGCGGGTGCGGATGTAGTCGGAGGTGAAGTTGTAGAAGGGGAGGCCTAGGCGTTTCCACACCGCTTCTAGAAGGAGCCAGGGGGTGTTCGGGAAGGCTCCCTTGACGTCGAGGGAGGCGATGATGAGGTCTAGCGGGTCCATGTCCGCGATGGTGTCCTGGAGGAAGATGGCCTCGTGTGGGGACCGGCCTGGGATGGCCCCCCAGAGGCTCGCTGGTATGTGGGGGTCCAGGTGGGGGAGGATGCGGCGCAGGAGGATGGTCCAGACGATTTTGACCTCCGTGGCCGCACAGACTATGAGGCGCCAGTTGTCCGGGTTTGCCCAGTCCCCTTTTTTGTAGAGGGGGCGGACAACGTTTGCCCAGTCTGGTGGCAGGGGGGTCCGCCCTGTGACGATGCCCCAGAGGCGGTGGGCGAGGACGCGGAGGAGGTGGGGGGAAAGGTGGTAGTATGCCTCTGCAGGGAGGCCGTCGTAGCCTGGGGTTTTGTGTTGCCGGAGACTGTGGATGGCCTTCCAGACTTCGTGGATGGTGAAGGGGCGTTTTTCCAGGTGCCTCCTCTGGGCGTGGTTGAAGACCCGAGGGAGGCGGTCGATTTTGGCCTGGGTGTCTGGGTCCAGTGTGTCTTGGGTGGGGGTGTGTTGCCGGAGGAAGCTGTCTTGGGTGGCTTGGAGCACTGTGGCTGGGTCGTTGGTGAGGGAGCCGTCCTCTTGCCAGACTGTGGTGATGGTGCGGTCGCCGGTGTCGGTCATGGCGTCATTGAGGTGGCAGATGGCCTTGTAGGGGAGTTCATGTTGCGCATACCGTTCGTGTTCCTGGGCGATGCGCTGTTGCCTGTGGATGTGCCACCGCTGCAGGTCTGCCCTGATGTGGGCTATCCGTGTCCTGCAGTGGTGTATCTGGCGGCGGGTTTGGGGGGTGTCGGTGTGGAGGAGGGTCGCCAGTTGTTGCTTCGCATGCCAGAGGTCATGGAGCATGTCCCCCAGGGCCGTGGGTGGTTGGTCGTCGTCTGTGTGGGGGTGTTGTTGGAAGCCGCAGGCGACAGCGGCCGTGCGCATGGCTGTGAGTAGGTCGGTGGGGTCTGGTTGGATGCGCCGGGCGCGGTCTATGGCCCTGCGATATTAGGACCAGGCATGCTTGTCATGCAGCGGGGGCATCTTCAGGGGGGGTGGTAGGCCTTGGTCCACATCCTCTCGGGGGCTGGGGGGAAGGTTGGGGATGGTGAGGCGGATGTGCAGGGGGCTATGGCCTGCCGGTCCGGGCGGGAGGGGTCCATATCGGGCCTCCGCTCGGATGATGGTGGTGAAGTCGCCATAGCATACGTTGATGCGGGATGGGGCGGCATCTGTTTGGTTGGGGAAGTGGGATGGCTGGCCTTCGAGGTTGGCTGTCAGGTCCACGAGCCCCAGCATTTCGATGGTGTCGCGGACTGCTTGGTCCTGGGGTGTGGCCTGTCCCCCTCGGTCTGCTGGGGTGGGGGCGGCGTTCATGTCGCCAATGATGACTGTGGGGGCGAGCATGGCCATCTGGCGGTATGCCTCGGCCAGGGCTTGGAGGAAGGGTTCCGTGGCTTCGCCGAAGGGGACGTGGCTGTTGATGACGTTGAGTTGCCATCCGTCCCCAACGACCTCATAGACACCTAGCCTCCCTGGGACGCTGAGGTGGTGGACGAGGTGGACGTGGATGCCGGTTTGGGCGTATAGGGGGGTCCCCTTGTGCCAGTAGCATTTGTACGCTTTCTGGTCCGGGGTATATATGGGGGTGGCTTCTGGGGGGTCGTCGCGCTGTAGGTCTTGTTTCTGGAAGGTGAGGAGGTGGGGAACCCACCCCGGCCCCTGTGCCATCGGGAGCTCTTGGAGGGCGGTTGTGGCGTCCTTGGAGTATGTGACGGCCGGGTGGTTGAGGTCGAGGAGGTTGACTGTGGCCTAGGTGGGGGCGGGCCGGGGCTGTGGGGGCTTGTGCCCTCGGCCCTTGCCCCGTCAGGGAGGAGGACTGGGGCTCGGGGACTTTTTGCCGGTTTGTGGGCGTTTGGGTAGGCGCGGCGGGGGGAGGCCTTGGCTCCACTCAAGGGGGAGCTCCCCAGTGTATTTGGTGCCTGTGTGGGCCTTGTTCTCTTCGGTGCGGAGCCAGATGGGGTGGGCGCTGGTGAGCTCCAGGGTGTAGCCGACTGGTTTGTCCGGGGCGCTGCTGCCTTGGTCTAGCTCCTTTTGGCGGTGCCAGATCACCCGGATCTGTGGCCCCCTGTTGTCCCCCGGTTCCTTGAGGCGGTACTGGATCGTGCCCTCACACCAGATCCAGTCGCCTGTGTGGTCGTTGCGGAAGGGCTGTTGGACCTTCGCACCTTTTTCGAATCCTGGGCAGAGACAGTCCCTTGTGACCTTTGGGACCGACCCTGAGAAGAAGTGCAGCACAAAAAACTCAACAACAAGTTCATCATGTCTACGCCAAGCGTCAGGACCTGGCCCATAAGAACTGTCCATATACAAATGTGCAAAATGGCCCACCCTATGAGTGAACCACCTTACTGAGCTCCACATCTCAGTGTCGCAGAAGATCGCAGAAGGGCGGAAGAAACTACAGTCCTTACCACCGAGGCCTTAGCAGCCCACGGTGGAGACAGCCTTCATCATCTCCACAGGCGCGTAGCAGCCTCAGTCTCCCAATCCGCCTGTCCGGCATCATCCTCAACAGCGATTGGAGGCCCTGAGGAATACGAGGAACTGAGGAAGAAAATGGATGAATACATCCTCCATGAGGAGTACTACAAATCCATTCGAGGAGAAGATGGGGAGGAGCCATTGGCAGTACACGGATCCAGAACATGTACAGACCTAGGGTCCTACACGCACTCTGGCCCGCCGTCCGACAGAGCCGAGACAGCATCCCTGCCAAGACGACCGAGACCCGAGTATCCAAGAGCATGTTCTCCAACCCCAAGGGCTCCCGAAGTGGGCCCGACTCGAGTCGAGGAACAACATCATCCAAGGCCAACCTACGGTGCCCTGGATGATACGGCCGAACTGCTGGCCAAACTTCTGTCTGGATCAGAAGATCCAGATGTGACGGCCCTATCGGAGGCCATTAAGGCGAGACTAGGTATTGCAGAACCCTTACCCAAGCCAGAGTTGTCCTCCCCCTCTCACGGACTGAGTACCCTGGCCGAAGATCTTAAGAGATCAAGGGTCTCAAGGCTGTTGCCTAAGGTCACCTGCCCCAGCCCCTTTCACCCCCGTGTCAGGACAGTGCCCATGGCTGAACTACAGGACGTGCCTGTGACAGAGACTGAGAAAAGAGGGCTGTCAGCCCTGGCACCTCTTGCCGGCGTATCACCTTCTGGCCTAACTCCGGGGGCCGGGAAGACGGGCAGACCTATTGCCCAGGCAAACATCCAGCTGGAACTGCCGGAGTTCGACCCCAAAAATCTGCCCGATTTTGCAGAAGAATTAGCTGAGTTTCTTTTGCTGACTGGCCAATCCCATGTGGATGTGGCCACCAAATGCTCACTGCTGAAACGCTCATGCAAAAAGAAATTTTTGCAAAAACAGGTGAAACAGATTGTGAAAATCTGTTCCACCTAGGCAGAGTTACTTCAGAGGTCGGAGAAAACGTTCCCAGTCTATGAGACTGACCTCAGTGTGTGCACACAGATAGAGGAGCTACCTATGCTCCCTGAGATTCCATCCGCTGCGCGAATCTTTGAATACGTGTGCGACTTGGAGTATCTGTTTTCGCGGATGAACGTGAGCTCCTACGCAGCCACTGAACCACACCTGTGGCTCACGAGTAAGATCCCCCAACGTACGTGGGATATTGCCGCTCCACCTCTGAGGGGAAGAGTCGGACCCACTCGTACGATGAACTGGTGGACCTCCTGATTGAGCTAGCTCTTGAGAGAGAGAATGACTCCCACATGGAGAAATTCCTCAAGGAGCACTTGGGTCGAGCTGGTACCCCTACCCCCGAACGTGGCGAAGGAAAGGGCCTAAAAATCCCACTAACACGAACCCGCGAGGTGGTAAGGGGAGGGGTAACCTACGTGCCATGAATGAGGTTGAACCTGATGCAGGTACACCCCCTCTGTTCTACTGCAAACCTGTCAATGACAAGGGGGGGCCTTGTCATGCCTCTGACTGCGATCACCGCAGTAGCTGTATGCTGCAGATGAAACGACAGCAGTATACCAAGGATGGGAAACCTGTGACCCATCAGGATCATTTCAGGTGTACCATCACCTGTGGGTATTGTGGCAAACATCGTCACTACGAAGACGAATGTCACATAAAGAAACGCGAGAGTGATAAACCCAAGCATCAGGAGGCCGAACACCAGAAAACCCAAACACCCACCAAAAACCCCCAGAATGGAAAAAAAGGTGGTAAAAGAGGTGGCAAGGGGGGTGGCAAAAAACAAAAACCCCCTAATCCCCAGAGGCGCTCATCAGCGCCCATTGCTATACCCCCTCCTGCTGCTACACCCCTCCCTGCCGCAGGTGATCCCAAGAAGCGCCCCCAGGGGGATAACGCTACCCCTGAGGAGAATAACTCCAAGAAGAGGCGCTTGGCCTGGATGGCCAGGTCCCTCATAGCTGCAGGGGTGGATGTTAAATTCCCTGATGAGGAGTAGGGGGGCGGCTCCGAAGAGGAGGACTTGGTTTTCTGGATCCTCGTGAAAATCGGGGATCACGTTCTTGGAGCGGTTCTTGACACCGGTGCAACACTTTCGATAGTGGCCCGGCGCCTGCTAAAGACGTTCAAGAAAACTAAAACCGTGGCCATAAGAGTAGGGGATGGGCGTACCATACATTCCTTTGGGGGGGTCGATGTGACTATATGCCTGGGCGACGAAACCGTGACCCAACACTGCTGAGTGCTGGACACTGACGCCTTTGACATCGTCATTGGTACAGACTTCCTACGAAGAAACCCCCAGGTAAAAATGCTGTCTCTCCAGCACCCCTATTCTTTGCACTGCGACCTTGGCAGTGGGCTGTTCTCTGTACCTTCGGAGCTGTCAGGACAGAAAGAGTCTGGGCTGCGCTACGCATCCAAGACTAACTATCGTACTGAAAACCACCAATTGGCCTGTCACGTTCTTGAAAATCGACTGTCGGCCCTTCAGGTAAACCTGGATGAGATCCAGGTGGAATTGTTTGCGAGCCAACAACAGCACATCATGCAATTGTACTGCTCGAAACAATTGAACATTGCTTTCCGTTTCTTCTGGAAAGCAATGGGCCTAGCGTATGCTAACCCTCCCTTCTCCCTGCTCGTGAAGGTTCTAACCAAAATCGCTTATGAGGGAGGAAGGGTTGTCATGTGCACCTCTGATTGGGGCTGCTCTGGTGAACATGCTTACTGGCGCCGTATGCTAGATCGAATGACCGTGGGAAGAGTGCAACTCCCCGACGGCCCCATCTATGTGCCTGAGGACTCTGACACAGCTATGCAGGCCCCTGAGTGGGCCAGGTTCGTGTCCATCGTCGATGGATCTCTCAATCCTGTACCCCTGTGCACATGTGACCTAGACCAGGTGCTACTGAAAGAGGTCATGGCCGAAAATCGTGGCCTGACCCTTTCTGATCTCAGAAATCGATCTCCTGAGCACCTATCTGCCAAACTTACAGGGTGTGAGTCTCCTGATGATTTTCTGGAACCTGCAGCTGTAAAGAAGGATGCTGACGACCAACTGTCTGAGATGGCCAGCACTATCCCTCCTGTTGATCCCAGCTGTGTTGACCTAAAACACAGTGCCTTCCTCGCCCAGCTGTTGCTAGAGGAGGTAGATCTAGAGTCAACCCGCTTCCCCTGTTGGGAAGCCAGTGCTACACATGCAGCCTATGCACACAGGTGAACCCGTGGCCCGGAGTGCTGATGCTCTGGCGCGGCCTGCTGCCAATAACATGCCATTGTCTGAGTATGACACTCAGGAACTCCGGCGGCTGTTGTACCTGAAGGCCGAAGGTATTGAGCGCCAAGAGCGGCTGCAATACCTCAGACAGACCTGGAAATCCTCCATCTGGTCTGAGGAGGACGATGATTCCTATACGCTGCCTGATCCTGAGATACCGCTACTGTATTCTCTGCACTATGGGCACAAATGTCCCCCTGAGTGGGACGATGGTTCTGTGCCTGCCGAAACTGCTGATCGGCAGAAAAAGAAAGAACATGAAAAGAGCAACCTCCATGCTGAGGAGGATTTCCTTCAGAAACTCGAGAGCCTTAACCTTGACCCCCGCCTGAAGAAACTGCTGATAACCAATGAGGAGGTGTTCGGCGCCCTGCCGCCTCCCCTCTCTTGAAAATAACTGGTCCAGAATGGACCTGAAACTGAAACCTGAATTTGAAAAGACGCGAGTGAGTCGTCGTCCCTATCCCGCTCCACAGGAACAGGTTGAAGAAATCGAGCGCCAGATCCAGGAATGTATTGATGCTGGCCTTGTTGAAGAATATAAGCAGGGGGACTACCCCCATCACTGCAGTCCCTGTTTCCTGGTTGCCAAACCAGGGTTGACTGCCCTACGACTGGTTGTAGACTATGGTGAGGTCAACAAGAAAACCCAGAACCACTCAGGCAGTATTCCTAACATGGAAAATACCCTGGAGCGTATTGCCAAATGCAGGTACAAGACCAAAATGAACAAACGCTCTTGTTTCTGGCAGGTGGACCTGACCGCCGCAGCTCAGGAGCTGCTGGCTTTTAGAACCCCTAAGGGCCGTGTCTTTAAGTGAAAGGTTTTGCCTTTTGGGGTGGCTAATGCCCCAGCGCTCTTCCAGGAGCTAATGAAGAAAATTTTGTACATACTGAGGCGCAGGCCTCTAGTACAGGAGTTGATTTCTCGGGGTGCAGAAATGGAGGCTCACATCGACGACGTGAGTTTGGGTACTAATACCAAAGAGGACCATGTTCTTCTCCCCCGTGAATGTTTCATTCTCTGTCAAGAAAACCATCTCTGAATCAAACTCGAAAAATGTGAGTTTATGAGAGAGGAGATGGAATATTTGGGCTTCAACGTGGGGTATGGTTGGTGGAAACCGGCCGCGTCTAAGATGCAGCCCCTACAGGACATGCAGATTTGCGATGACCCTAAGAAGGGTCTACACGAAGTGAGGAGCTTTGTGGGCGCCTGTAATTTCTATCGGCGTCACATCCACAATTTTACTTACTCCTCTGCCCCCCTCACTGACCTAATCAAGAAAACTACTCCCTGGAGGTGGACCGCCAGAGAGGAAGAGTGTTTCCAGGAGTTGAAGAAGAAGATTGCCTCCTCCAACTGCCTGGGAGTACCCCGCCCTGAGGGCGAGATGGTCCTGATCACTGATGCCAGTGATGTAGGGGGGGGGTGGTACGATCTACGAATGGCAGGAGCTTAACCCCGCTGAACTAGCCCACTGTCATTATCGTACTAGTGGACTGAGCCGTGATGGTTCGTTGAAACATGACTGTCCTACCAGTGAGTGGCGACTGGTGCCACTGGGACACTGGAATTGGAAATGGAACCAAGCGCGTTCCAATTACAGCACCTATGACCAGGAACTCCTGGCCGGTATGTTAGTGCTTTCGTCACAATCCCGACTCCTGGGATCTAACCCTATTGTCTGGCTGTGTGACCAGGAGCCTGTGAAATCTTTTCAGAAGGGCCCACCACCAGAGAAAGCAAAGCTAAAACGATGGTGGACTTACCTGAGACAGTTCAGGCTGACAGTGCATCATATCCCCGGAAGAAGGAATGAACTGTCTGACTATATGTCGCGCAACAACTTCGATGCGCTTATAGGTGAGAGCTCTGAGGTGCTCGCCAGAGAGGCTTTCCAGCGTATGGATGTCCAGCTTGACCCATCCATGCGCACTGCTGGAATCCTGGAGGGTTGGAGTCTAACCAACTATCAGTCAGAGTATAAAGAAAGTCTCCCAACCCTCAGCACTGGTCTCGAACCCCGTGTCATTGACGGGCACCACTGGTATAAAAACAATCAGTACCTCTTCTACGAGGACCGAATTGTGGTGCCTGAGGCCCGACTTGATGGGTGCCTACAGTGGTCCCATCTCAGTTCTGGTCACACTGGCGCTAATCGCTCAGTGGACTTCTTCTGTGAGTGTTTCTACTCTAGTCTAACCCTGACTGAACTGAGGTTGCGTATGCAGACCATTGTGGATGCTTGTGCCTGTCATGCCAGCAAGCAGAGCGACAGTACGGATAGGGGCCTGATCTCCAGCTTACCCATACACTATTGTGCTAACTCTCTTCTCTACGTGGATTTCATCCACGGCCTACCACGCTTCGGCGGCTATGATATTTGCCTAGTGGTCACCTGTGGCCTATCTCGCTTCACTCGTGTGTTCCCTTGCAATAAGAAAATCACAGGTGAGCAGACTGTGAAAATGTTGGTCGAACAATGGTTCGAACCCTATGGAGCACCTAAGCAGGTGCACTCTGATGAGGATGTACGCATCCGCAGTGACACGGGGTGGTACAAACAAGTGCTAAATGCCCTCAACGTGGGGGTAACCACAGGTGTGCCCTATACCCACAGGTCTAACCCTCTCTGTGAGAGACAGAACCGTGTGGTGGAGCAAAACTTAAGAATCCTGATGATACAGGAGGGTACCAAGGACTGGGTATGCCTAGTGCCCTGGGCAGTGATGACCATGAACTCACAGCGGCGCTCCTCTACGGGTCTTACCCCCCACGAACTGTTCCATGGAGGACGACCTGCTTGGTTCTTCAAAACCCCCTTTCCTGAGGACTTCAAGAGCCCTGTGGGGGATTGGCTGGAACACAAGCATCCTCTGGCTAACCAGGCTGGGACTAACCTGAGGCAAATTCGTGACCGTGATCTGAGCCGACAGAACCGCCTACGGCGACCTGCCAGCTTCAAGGTTGGTGACCTTGTTTTGGTACACCATTCACGCCTACCCTCCTGGCCACGTAACTGCCTACAGGACCCTTATTTTGGACCCTATCGTATCATCAGGATAGATGGATCCAGGATCCATGTCAGGTGCAGTCCACGTCTAGGTGGTGAACTGCTGTGTGCACCTAAACAGTTGAGGGACTATCACTCCCCCGACGATTTGTCTTGGGATGATTGGCGCCCCAGCGACAGTCAGTCCAAGCGTATAGACCTAGAGAACGCTGCGAGTCCAGAGGAGGCAGACGAACTCGAAGAGATGACTGCCGAT
Source organism: Eutreptiella sp. 'Long Island Sound 2002' (assembly GCA_964036045.1). Taxonomy (NCBI): domain Eukaryota; phylum Euglenozoa; class Euglenophyceae; order Eutreptiales; family Eutreptiaceae; genus Eutreptiella; species Eutreptiella sp. 'Long Island Sound 2002'. The sequence continues at coordinate 134,369,512 of OZ038379.1, forward strand.
GAGATGGCAGTCGATGGTTACTACGTGGTTGCAGGTATTGCTCGGCATGAGTATAAACAGGGCTGGAAATTCTTAACCCTGTGGGATGGCTCTGGGTTATCTGAGGCGACCTGGGAACCTATGTCAGCCTTCATACAACCAGACGGGAGTATCAACCCCATCTTCCGCAACCACCTCGTTGAGAACAAGGAGGGGCAGCTCCTAACCCGTGCTGAGACTATGTCCCAGCGTAAAAAGTGTGTCAGTCTACTGACAGGTGCAGTGAGCACTCTTCTGCAGACGTGCCTGTGTATGGGTGTAAGAGCAGTTGTCACAGTTACCGCGCATTGCATCGCAGGACAGGACCGTTAGCCCCCCGTGACAACCACTCCCTGGCTGAAGGCCATTGGTGTTTCACAGACTACTGCTTACTGAGCACTGCACTGACCCTGTCTGTGCCCTGCAGACCCATGCCTATGGTTTCCAGTGTGGGCCAGGTGGCCGCTTATCAGAATTGCAGCCACCCAGCGAGTGTATGCCTTGTTGACCATGCTTTGCATGGGGACTGCCCTGATGTAATGACCTTGGGGAGCCAACGTAGAGAACGGTGGCTTACTACACCAGGGGGGAATGACAAGCAAGGTGTTATGAGGCAAGGTGTGTCTTCCCTCCTTGGAGACAAGCGAGCCCACAGTTAGAACCCCTGACTGGTCCAGACCCATGGGGTTCTACCCTTCCTTACAGGGTTTACCATACCCCTATGTGTGCTACGTATGTCTGTGTGTGTCTCACTTCTCTCCCCGGCGTGGCTCCCAGAGACCGGGCTTCGCTGACGTCGGACCGAAGGTTGTAATCAGGTACTATTACCACTCCTATGGCGCCCAATTTCTGTGCTGGCGCCTATCCTTGGGGGATGACGGCAAACGCCCTACCTACTAGAGGTGAGGGGTAGCCAAGTGTGCTAAAGGCATACAAAATGCCCATTTTTGCTAAGGGCCAAAAGCTAACGCACTCCCCTGCCCACGAGGAAAAGCACGCGGGACAGGAGACACCACTACACTACACTCACTAACGCCAGCACCAGCCTTCGAAGGCAGGGTGAGCACTCATCACCTGCACTCCACTCCTGCCAGGCCTGCTGACCCTAACCCCTACACACGCTACTTGGTGTTGCTGTCAATGAAGTCTTGGGTCCTAATGACCCTCCTGTGAAGAAGACAAGAGAACACAGCGCTGCTAAGCAACTGTGGCCTAACAGGGACGTCACAACACTTTCTCTGCTAGGGCGTGGAAGGAAGGGGTGCTCTTGTTGCGTGCACAGCGCGGATGTCGATGGAGTCCAACTGCCCACGCCACTCCTGGCTGAGGCGCAGTCAATTGATTGTGTGATCAGCGCCCCTGTTTAGCTGGGGCCGAAGAATGGGATAACCGCCGAAGGCAGCTGCTGCGTGCACCAGTCACCCTGAACCTCTCCCACCTGTACAACAGAGGCCAATGAAGGGGTGTTTGCGGCTGAGGAACCAAGCCACACTCCACGTATTATACGCTTCTCAGTGTGACCTATAATACACTGTCCTCAAAAAACCCCTGTCAAGCAAGCAAGCGTTAAGAGACTCCTCGGGTTCTCTTAAAGAACGTACCGAGGAGCCTCTGGGTAACCTAAACAAGGTTTACCGTGCGCATTTCGCGTGGCCTACCTTTTAATGCATCGTGTGCACGCATGCAGGGAAAGGAGGCGGAACCATGATCACACTGACTCAACCAGGAAGTTAGCTCCTCCTGGGCTTACTTACCCTACTCACCATGCATCGTGTGAATGCCGAAGTGAAGCAAACGCAAAACAACCCTATTGCGAGTTATAAACAAGCCTAAGCGTTTTAAGCAACCCTACTTTAACGCTACGGCTACACACGAGCAAACACCTTCTTTTCTAACCTGTGAAGAGAGAACAAGGATGAATTGGGGTACAGAGAAAGCGTCACAGCGTCTGAATGCCTCAATCAGGAACATGCATCGCGAGCACAGCGCTTATTCTAACCCTACATGCGCGCTGCGCGCTCCATTCGCATTGCATACCTTTCATTCCTGTTTTGACCTGTGCAGAGCAAAAGAGAATGGCGCCTGAACCCCCAACGAACACAGCGTTGACAACCCTAACGTTTTAACGAAGCAACCAACAGGAACGCAATGCATGCGTGTGAGATGACACTGGCATACCTGAGAGGTAGATAGTCCACCTGCTCTGTGGTGTGGGTTGAGTATGAATACTTTTCTCTAAAGTTTATAAAGATTTTGATGCAACTGTGCAAAAATTTCCTTTAGAACTTTGGAAAATACGGCTCATACCTTCTTTTCCAAAGGCCGTTTACGCTTGCGCAACCTTGTTCTTGAAGTCCGCTTCCTTTGCGCTTGTCTCCGACTTTGTGTTTGGTGTAACAATGACGATTTCTCGCGTGATTCCGTCAATTTTTAGCGATTTGACTTCTTAAATCACTACCCTCTTCGCTAAACCGCAGAAATCACTCCCTGTTGGTTACATTTTCTATTTTTTTCAGCTTCTGGAGATTTGTCTCTTCCATTGGCAGTATTGCTCCGCCCTGGCCCTTGGTCAGGACGTTTACTGAAACGCTCTTCATACAGCGATCACCGTCCGCATCGGAGGGGTCGACTGTACCCTAGTGGGCAAGCACATGTGCTCTAGGAATGGATTCCTGGGTTCAAACCACACTACCCCCAAAAGTTTACAAAACGTTTTCGTCGCACGCCGGCGACCTTTGAGGAATGCCCCATCGAAGAGACATCATTCACGGTACGTTACACTGTTTTTGGAGGGTATCTACAGTGTGATAGGCTTCTATGAACTGACGAGAATGTTTTTGGTAAGTTTAATGCGTTTTCTGAGGTAATTTTGGGAATATTTGGGCCTTTCTCCTTGGTCCTACTAGCTTAGCTGACTAGTACTGCAGGGGGGAGTAAGAAAAAGTCACTGCCATGTCTTTCTTGGAGGGCTTGATCCAGGCCAAGCCCCCCTTGAAACCCTTTTGTTGATGCTAAGACTAACGTAAGTAATTTTATCTGTCTTTTGAAGCCTTAAGTACACTTTCTCAAAGTAACTAGCGTTGTAACCCTAGCCCCCCCATGAAGTTCACCCCTGCCACTCAACTGAGCGGAGGTACCTTCCTTCATGGAGGGTATACCGAAATAAAATAGGCATTTCATGCTTTAGGCCTTGGAGGTTAAGCCTAGTGCTCTCCCACCCCAAGACCCCTATACTCAATTGTCTCTACCACTTATTGTGGTTCTACGTTTTAACTGTTTCTGAATTCAGTTGCTTGGCCAAGTCATTTTCTGTGTTGGCCTGACATCTATGCCCCACATTCCTAACCAGCACCATTTCACCCAAAAGAGTGCACATGAAGTGCCTGATGCTATCTTGGAGGCCAGAGTCAGACGATTTTTTAAAATAAAATCTTTTGTATTATCCATTTGTGATTTAATCTTTGTGTTTATACCTGCATTGTCTATCTGCAGCCCTTCTGTGTTAAACTGGATTTCAAAACTATTCATTCATTCAATCCACATCCTGTTCTTGCTCTACTTGCTGCTTTGGTTCGGCTTTTCAACTTCAAAACCTGCAGGATTTCATCAAATTATCTAGGGCATTAATCAAGGACATCTTTCTGGTCATGATTTCCCTGTCCCGGGCCGCAAGGTTGCCGTGCGAGGAAGTGTCCCCTGACGTGTCGTTGTCGGGCTCTGTGTGCATTTCTTCTGCGCTGGGCTCGGGCCGCGAGTGTGCCGGGCTGGGGCGGGTGGCAGGGGACGGGGTGGTCACAGACTCCACCGAGTCCTGGATTGCCGTATCAGTCGTTGGTGTCGCGTCGCCGGCGTCATTGTGTGAACGCAACAGTGATCCTGTGGATCGTGCGTGCACTGCAGCCCGGATGGGACCTGCGCAGCCATGGTCGGTGGTGTCGTAGCCACGTTGACTGCTGTGGCCCCCGCCTCGCAGCCTTGGGTTCCCCCTGCCGCGTACACTGCTGTGTGTGGTGGCGCGTGCGGGCACTCCGGGCGGCGTTGCGGGCTTGTAGTGGGGATGCCTTTATGTGAGGGGTGTACCGACGGCGTTGATGTCGGTGTCGCCTTGTGTGGGGCCGCTGATGGTTCGTGTGGCCTTGATGTAGTGTCGTTCGTCCTCGCGTGGGAGGAAGCGGTAGAAGAGCTGGACACATCGGCCTCTGCCGTGTTGGTGTGTATGTTGAGCGCTGCTAGGCGTGGTCGTTCGCTGGGTGGGAGAATGGTGGGGATTTTCGTGCGGTCCATTCAGGGCCTGTTGTTCTGTCGGCCGGATTAGACCGCGGCTGACATTTGCCGGCGTTGTCTCCCAGCTGGTTTGACTGGGCTGTTGTTGCTGTCAGCACGGAAGGTCACCCGTCGCGCTGCTGAGGGCAGTGTGCGGTTCTGGTGTTGGCTGCTCGCCGACCTCCTGGACCCCAGCGGCAGAGTCTTGTTCGGCTGCTCTATCCGGGGCGGGTTGATCGCCGTGGTCCGGCCAGGGGTGGGTCAACGACCAGAGTGGGCTCCGTTGTGGACCACATGGAGGCGCTACGTCGGGGGGTCGTTTGTGTGGGCTGTGCGAGTGGCTGGTGCGTGGTACCTGCCTCGTGGGCCCCTGGGTCATCAGGGATCGGTGGCGCTGGTGCTCCGTGCCCTTGTCTGGGGTGCGTGGCCCCCGGGGAATTGGGTTCCGGATCGTCCAGATGTTGTGTCGGATCGAGGCCTTTCGGATGCGGAGGGCTGCCCTGTGGTGCCACCGCCAATGCAGCCGGTTTAAGTCGTCTGGGGTAGAGGCCCCCATGTTTGCCGTGAGGCGGGTGGCTACATACCGCCACTGGCTGGGGTGTTCCACGGTCGGGGGCAGGGGGTGTCTTCCTTCACGGTGGTTAAAGACGATGTCCGCCATGATGCGGGTGCCGTTCATGATGTGGTGTATGTCCATGAGGACCCTGCGGGTGCGGACCTGGATGGTGAGTTGCTCAACGTCGGAGGTACGGAAGAGCCACAGGTCCCTTCAAGGGCCGCTGCGCGGTCCGCCTCCGCGCTGGAGCGCTGGGCGTCGCCTTCGGATTGTGCATAGTCCAGGCTCTCCCGTACCTAAGGTTGAGCCACCCTTGGGGGCATCCGCTCCGTCGGCGTGCTGACGGTGCCGGCAGCTGCTGGTGTCCGGACCTCATGGGTCGGCACGTCCTGTGCGTGTGGGTGTTGACTAGCCACCTCCACAGACTGTCCTTCTGCATGACCGTCCCCGGCGGTGGTTGCGTGGACAGCGGCCACTGGTCCCAAGGCAACATATTTGCGCCGAAGATGCGCCTGGTGGGACGCGGAGGCAGGGTTCCGTGTAGGGCTAGCGGGCTCCCTGTCTTGCACCGTGTGCAGCAGCGCGGATGCTGTTGCCAGTCCTGTGGTGGGGGCCCCGTCCCTGCAGAACGCCATGAAGGCGGCAAAAGTCTCATCGTCCCTGAGGTGCTCGTCCGTTTGCAGTCCCTGGCCTGCCGTCAGTGCGGTCTCGTTCAAGATTGACGCCAGTATGCCCTCCCTCTCCGGGGCCTGGTGGTGGACCGTCGTGCATTGCCACTCGCGTCGGGCTCGTGACAGCGACCAGATGAACACGTTCTTCCGTGGTCGCAGGTTGCGGTAGGTTGGTGTCGCCAGCGGTCCCCTCTGCCCGTTCGTCGTACAGCTCAGCCGGGGGACCAACGGTTGTGTACATGGTCCCTTGTCCCCCAGCATCCGTGCGCCCGGTGCCCCCTGTTGTTTGGACGGCAGATGTCTCCGCCTCCGGCCGGTGGGTGGCCTGTGGGCAGGGCGCTTCCCCCGCGGCGTCCACCGTTCCCGGGGAGGCCGCGGGCAGTGCCTGGGCGTGGGGGCCTGCGTCCGCCGCGGCGTTGCGGTGGGCGTCGCCACCCATGCCTGTAGATGGTGGCGGGTTGGCGCTGCTAGCAGGTTCCCCTGCGTGCGTCCCAGGGGGTTGGCTGCTGAGGGTCCTTGGGTCTTTGCTCACCCGTGTCGTGCCGGCCAGTCCCTGTTGGTCCCATCCCGAATCTCCTCGATTCCAGTTCCTCGTCTGGCTCATAGTGTATTAGATCCCTCTCACACCCATCCATCTCCTCCGCGGACGCGACAACAATTAGCTCAGCGCACCTCGAATGCGGTCCCTTCTGGCTGTCGCCTTCTGCCGGAGCCCGGCCCTAGTGTTCTCCATGGGGTCATCCGGTGGTGGGCCGGCTGGTGGCGTGGGCAGCGCACCTGCGTCGCCAGTGGCCTGTGCCTCCGGGCAAGAATCCGGGTCATGTGGTCCCGGTGGCGTGCAGCCTGCGGCGTCGGTGACTGCCTGCATCCTGTCTGCGGTCGGCGTGTCAGTCGGTCCAGCCGTGGTCGCAATGCGGTGCGCCCCTCCGAGAGTTTGGGCCAGTGTTGGTCCTTGCAATTTTGGTACTGCGGGTTTGGGCCCGTGGCACTGCACCCTTGTTGGTGCACCGGTGTGCGGGGTATGCGCCGTCCTTGGGGTCGTGGCTAGGCCCGGGGCCGGGTGGTTGTTGGGTGGTACAGGTGCCATCGGCTGGGCAGGGGGTTCATGGGGTGAGCAGGCTTCCAGGCCAGTCCGCGGTGGGGTCAGGGGGTGATGCCCCAAGCTCTGTGTATAGCGACCGCTGGCTCAGCTAGCACTACACAATCCCCATATATGGGCCAACTCCTTAAAACCGGTTTGTTTTCTCTGTTTTCTGCTCTTTTGGTGCCCTTTGCTACCTTTCATTGAAACGGGCACCCTCAAAATATACACAAAAATGGTATTATACATGAAAAATGAAATTTTTGACCTCAAATACCCCCTCCATGGGGTTTGAACCCACACTCTACCAACCTTAGAGTTGTGTTTTTCCTCTAAGCTACGACCTGTCGTCGACGATCTCAGAGAAAACCGTAGTATAATAAAAAATTTGGAAAATCAGTACTCCTTACATGCTCCAACCACTATTATCCTCCCATGCTCTTAAAACCGTGGCAACCGACGACCCAAGTGTCAACTGCTTTTCACGGTGAGCGAAGAACTTAAGGGAGGGACAGGGTGGGCATATATGTGTCTTGTGTAGTGCTATTGCTTCGCCATCTCTTCTTTCCTCCTCACCTATTTGGGTAAATCCGAGCTGGCTCAGCTAGCACTACACAATCCCCATATATGGGCAACAGAACGGAAGACTGAGCTCCCGTGAACTGAACCCTTTATAAGAATTAATTAATCGCCAGGCGCGAAGCGCGCGCCGCTTCTCCAGTCGCCAGATCAGGAGGGACCAGAACTTCCGCGATGCGCAACAGAGCTCTGGTCCTGTCGTAAAACTTTCTGAATGTATCGTAACAGGACCAATCACCCAATGCTGCTACCACATGCGGATCCACGCCAAGATAGATTAGTGCAGTTGCTGCTGCTCCTCGTGTAGAATGCGCGGAAAACGAATCCGTCTCCAGTTCCCCCAATTCCAGTAGGTGTTTCCTTAACCAGCGAGTAGTGAGACCGTTGATGGTATCAGATGATAAAGGCTTCCGTGGCTTTCGTAGGGACACAAAAATCTCAGAACCATCGTAATCACCAGTAGCCTCCAAATAACGCGCTAAGCAGCGCTGCGGATCAATTGACGGTGGCGTAACATTGTGAATAGGATAACGTGCATAGTATCTCCTCCCTTTTCGCTTAGCAGAAATGAACCAAGGCTGAGCAGCGCGTTGGATATCCCTACGTGATCGCGCCAGATCAACGCCTCGGAACAAGGCAAAGAATCTCAAGGACAAAATGGCTTGCAAGCGCAGCTGAGCTTCCGTCTCCACAGGTTGCTGATGCATGACTTGTATAAGACGCCGTACATCATAGAAACGATGATAATGAGGAACACTGACGAACCAGTCACGTTTCAAGTTGCGTAGCATACCCTCGAAACGTAATTGCGAAAAGCACGGGAATAAACACACTGCTGAATACGCCATACGCCCAGCACTTAAGGAATGCGTGCGTGAAAACTTTAAAAGTTGCACCGCCACCGTCATCAGTGGGATTTGACCAAAGCGCTCCACCTTTAACAGTGGAGCAAGCGCCGCGTCTTGTAACAAGAACGTACCAAACATGTGCCATGCAGAATTGTAACGTTTCAAGGTGTCCTTCCCGATTTCATTGATGATAAGCGTCGCCTCTTCGTTGGTAGCTCCTCGCAATTGATGGTATTCACGCAAACATACGCCAAGGTCAACACGAAACGTGGTTGTGTCCCCGTGCCGTCTGGCATTTGCAAACGGAACTCCGACGTGTTCACTGCGAACTTCACGTGTTTCATCAATAGGTTCCACCAAACCTCGCGCGGCCTGTACGGCAGAGCCATGAGAACCTTCACCCCTGGTGACTCCAACACTTTGTTGACCAACTGAGGTATGTGCTTGAACGGCGGGAAGACCCACCCCGGTGAAAGTAAAGTTAGATTCTGGGAGAAGACATCGATGGCGTAAGCCCCAGGCTGAGGACACGGACTGACGAACTTGCTGCACACCGCATTGGAACTCCTTGACATCCAATCGATTTCCGGCTGAATCCAACTTTTGAACTCCTCCAGGATCCAAGTCAACACGTCCGACGGGAAGGTAGCCTCCGACGGTGTCCAACGAAGCCGAGACCAAATGTCCGCCGGATTCACTGAGGTGTGCACGTAAAACGGTTGAATCTCGATGCGATTGGCTTGTGTAAAATTCCACAGTTGGAGAATCAATGCGTTGAACCGCGGCTTGCGACCTCCCCACTTGCGGAGATACCAGTAAAGGACCATTGAGTCGGTGAAAAATCGCAGCGTGGTGTCCCTCAGCGCATACGCTTGAATAGTCAGTAGGGCTCCCCTGAACTCTTTGACGTTTATGTGTTCCTCTCGATTCAGAAACCAACCGAACGCTGCTTGGGCATTCCCTTGAAGGACTCCGCCCCACGCCAGATCTGACGCGTCCGAGTACATGTCCCTGACGTGACCCATGGAAACTACGAAGGTGCGTCCCTTCCACTGGTGTAACTCGTCCGCCAGATCCATCAACTGACGTGACACGCGCTCCGGGAGCGCCACGTCTGCCTCCCAGCCAGCCTGGACTGCCACTGCCACGTGCACTGCCAGGGCGTCGCTGAGGAGTCGGATATGGGGCATGGCGAACAACAAGGAACGGATTCTTCCAAGAACGGAGGCGCATCGCCTCACTGATGGTGTGTGACTGTGTGCCAGTCTGTTCACGTCCCGAAAAATTGCTTGTAGGCGCTTTGGAGGTACCGCGACGAATCCTTCGCTGAAGTTTAGCATAAAACCAAGCATTATAATTTCTTGAGACGGCTCCAAACATGATTTTGGGACATTGACCAATATACCCAACTGATGCAAGAGTTGTATCAAAAAACGTGTGTGTTCCAGACATTCACGGTAAGTATTGCCAATGATGAGCCAATCGTCCAAGTAGACCCAAACGAGTGCTCCGCGTTCGCGCGCGGCATTTAAAATTGGTTGCATGAGGCGTTGCCATTCCCGTGGTGCAACGTTTAATCCAAACGGCAAAACGCACCACCTGTAAAATTCACCGTCGACGTAGACCCCCAAATAAGGTCGATCCCGCGGATGGATACCCATGTGAAAATAAGCACTTTTCAAGTCAATTTTGCAAGCATACTGACCGGGTCTCAAGAACGGTAAAATGCCCCACAGAGTGACCAAACGAAAATAGGTGGTCTGTACAAACTGGTTCACGTTCTTCAAATTGGTGATAGGTCGACGGCCTCCCTCAGGATGTGCCTCGTCTGACGCTTTGTCCACTGCGAACATACTTGCACAACACTTAATGTCTTTTCGCTCGACGCGTTCCATGCAACCCTGTTGCACTGCATCCAACACGTGTTTTACCAATTCAGGGTCGGTTACCTCTGCGTGGGAAGAACGAGGACGGAAGTCGTCGGTTGGCCGATCCGGATCAAAACCGTCAACCCAATCAAGCTGCAGCCCATTGCGAATCACTGACGCCGCGTATGTGTCCTTCAACGCTTCCCATTCATGCAATTGAGCACGACAGCGCAAATAGAGTGGCATGTGGGGATGGATCGGCGGTGGCACGCACACGGCTGGCGCCAATAAATCCTCTACAGTCAAGCTACTGCTGTGGTCGTTCATCTAACTTGTCGTTACGTGGCACAAATCTTTGGGTGAAACCCTTACCTTTGCCTTTGCCTCCTTTGCCAGATCTCCGTGGATCAAAACGACCTCGTGTTGAAAACGAACGGAAAGAACTACGATGCGAGTAAGGGGAGAAACGCGTGCCTCTCAGGTCTTTTTGTAATTTGTTGCGCGACTGAAGTAGTGACATGTCATCCTTCGAGAGTAACTCTGGTGCAATCGCAGGTTGTTCAAACCGTTTATCTACTGCCACTCGCCGGGAGCTTTGGATGCTGTAGTCCAACGCACCCATCATTGCAAACAAATGTTCACATAGTACCAATGAAACAGGTGCTTCCGGAGCCACCGTTGTGTCATCTTCGCGTGCTAAGACTACTCCCAGGACTCGCATGGCGTCTTTTACCTGTTGTTCCCAACGACGCTTCTCCGCGTCCGCTGGATGTTTGTGCGTTGGCGCGTTATTAACAGCTGCCCTATGGAACTCGTCGAACACTGGAAGGTGCTTCAACATCTTTTTTCTGCGAAACTCGTCTTGCAAAGCCTTTCGCTCTTCCAGGAGTGCAGACAAGCGTGAAGGAAGCGACAGAACCTCGTCGCGCCACACGAACGTGGACTCCTTGTCCGACGCGGGGCCAGCGTGGTCCTTGGGACCGCTCAAAGTTTCGCATGCCAAGAAGACGTCTTCGCGATGCGACGACGTTCCTGTTCTGCCAATGTCGTCGCCCTTTAAGGTGAGTAAGGCATCACGAACCAAGGCCATCGTGTCTTTGAAAAGTGGCCAGTGTTTTCTTTCCTGTAAGTTTGGAATACAGTGACGCTGCCTGCCAAGGACTGAGACCACTCATTGCGCCTTCCTTTGCCAACTGTGCTGCATGTTCCAACGACTCAGAACTCAGGTTCCACGCCGAATCCGGCAATTTCAGCACGAACTCGTGAAAATCCAGTGTCTCATTTCCTTCTGTCATTTTGTTAAAATTTATATCCTTAAAACATTTTGGATTGCATCAGAAATCAAAGCTCTGGGTACAGCAAATCACTAGTTGAACAACTCAGTGAGCGCGTGACCGGTTTTAAGGAGTTGGCCCATATATGTGTCTTGTGTAGTGCTATTGCTTCGCCATCTCTTCTTTCCTCCTCACCTATTCGGGTAAATCCGATAGTGGGCTATCAGACAGAAAGACATCAGACTTTTATGGACCATCATTACCAAACCATGAACCCCCCTCCCCCGAACCCCTTGATTGTGCACCACATCAACCCCCCCTCCCCGCCCTTGTCCACACCAAATTCTTCACAGAGGCCCCCCCCCCCGTGAATGGAAAATGAGAAAATCAGGAAATGGAAAATGGACATGGAAAAACTCTCCTCCCAATATCAAACTTCTCCTCCCATTGTTAGTCACCAGAGGAGGCCACAGGGAAAACTGGGAAAATTTGTGTTCATGCTTTTGTGCTGCGCTGCTATTAGGGAGGCAAGGAAGTCGAGGGCACACTGGCAGACAAGTGGGGAAATGGCAAATCATTTGTGCTTGTGTAGTGGGAAAACATGGAAAAAATCACAGATTACAGATTGCTCACAGATTACAATTCTCAGAGTTGTGCTACGATGCAATTTGTGAACATTTGCAACTTTGGTGCCAACTGTCGCATTACATTTCTCTTAAATGTGTATTTGAATGTGTGCTGTTTTTTCCTGGAAAACACCCATCCAGGTGTTTCGTATGTCCATGGTCTAGGCCCTGGCGCCTACGACCACAGACCCCCTCGATGAGGAATGTGCTGACAACAACTGAGAAGGGGTCCCAAATTACTAGTATTTGCATGTGTTCATGCTTGTGTGCTGCACTGCTATTAGAGAGGCAAGGAAGTCGAGGCCATACTGGCAGGAAAGTAGGGAAATCGAAAGTCATTTGTGCTTGTGTAGTGGAGAAACATGGAACAAATGACAGATTACAGATTACTGACAGATTACAATTTACAGAGGTGTGTTACGGTGCAACTTGTGAACATTTGCAACTTTGGTGCCACGTGTCGCATTACATTCATTTTGAATGTTTATTTCAATGTGTGCTCTTTGTTCCTGAAAAACACCCATCGAGGTGTTTGGTATGTCCATGGTCTGAGCCCTGGCGCCTACGACCACAGACCCCTTCGATGGGAAATGTGCTGAAAACAACTGAGAAGGGGTTCTGATTTCCTGGTATTTGCAGCCATGTTTGCTTTTTGACATCCAGCCACATATTGCAGCCCTGTCCCGATTCGTTGTAGGGAGATGTGGGTGTCTGCAGTTTCCAACCATTTTCAGCCCCTCCGATGATGGCGACGCTGTGTGTGCACAGGCCTGCTCCGTGGAACTTGGATTTGGGCTGCAGCAGGGAGCCATGCACGGACCCCTGCAGGGACCTCTTTCTCAGGCCCTGTTTTGTGTGCCACGGATTTTTTGAAATACCACTGCCAGTGCCAATGCCCAAATCGTCATCATAGTACAGCCAATGCCGCACCCTCACTTTCTGAGTGTCTATTTGTTTTCGAGTGTCTATTTTTTTCATTTTTCTTTTCGCATCATGACTGTTAATATTTGCCGCACCGATCTGGAGCCTGGTCAGAGCTTTCCAGCGCCAGCTGCCAGCTGCACCAGATGCCAAACGCCAGCTGCAGAGCTATCAAATCTGGCGCAAGATCAAAGTTCCTTATCGCCGCAGTTCGAAAAGACTGGTCCACAACCTCTGTCCGTGCACGAAATTTACGTTGTACGCTGCTTTCTACGCTCGTACAGACCCACACGCCGTTTCACCGTCCAAAGCTTTCCCTACCGTGCTTCCGTACCGTGCAAGAATGGTGCAAGTTGCCTTTTTCATCTACAACAGCGCTGCTGGTTTCGACACGAAAATGCTCAAACTGAAGCTCAAACGCAAACAGAAGAATACGACGAGAACGCCAGAAGTTGCGAGCGGCCCTCTAATGAATACAATGAGCTACAAGAACGTGTGCGCCAAATTCTGCCGAAAAACGAGTCTACGAAGAACTACGCCGAAGTCCGTGCACACAAAATGTCCGAGAATACCACAAACGGAAAGTCGCAATTCGAAAGACTCGACGCCGTACAACCCGTAACAAAGGTATGTAATCAGCACGTCTCAAGGTCCACGTCGCCAGCGCAAATTGAGCTCAACAACTCTACCCTGAGTACCAAAGCGGTCGCCTACGACCGCCAGCCTACAAGGAAGGACTACAGCGAAACTGAATACAACAATCTTATCTCCAGTACCAAAACAGCAGCCTGCGACCGCCAAATCAAATGGGGTGACTACAGCGAAGCCGAGCCGTTCTCTATTTGTCAAGCCGATGACAGAGAAGCAACTCCAACTTCGTACCAAGACCCATCCGGTAACCAAGAGGATCACGAAGTATCTGAATTCATCAAGAGATCGATTGAGCTACAACTGTCGAATGAGGAATTCAACAGGGACTTTATTATCAAGCAACAAGGCAAGGACATGTCGAACCTCCAAGAACTCTTCAACAAGGCCAGTAATGAAGTACAGCGAAAAATATGGACTACCTCTAATCAGGCCAGAGAAATTCGCAAGAAACATGAGAGAAGAGAACGCAAGACTATCGTGCAAGCCCGTGACAGGGACTTCGACTCACTGTGCGACCTTCACTACCACATCGTCAGTCTCCAAGCGATCGTGTCTCAACACGGAGAACAATTGCAGTCCCTATGGTTCGATTCTCAAAGATGCCGAATACTCCACGACAGCAATACCTCTCGACAGGACATCATAGACGAAGAATCCGATGATTTTGAGTACAACTTCGTTACAATGATGTATTGCGAAAGAAGTTTGATTAAACTACCCAATAACACCTGAGCTCGACAGTGCTCCAAAGGCTTATATGTATGGCTGCCCAAGCAGCTTGTTATATATGCAGACCGTCTTATTTGCCCTGTACGCAACTGCTACAGTCGAGTTTTTTTTTTTTTTGGACTTTTCGAGAGAGCTCTTCCTTTCATATATACCTGATATTGGCTCCCCCAACAAGACTTCTATGCACTGCAATCAATTGCACTGCAATGTCACCATTGCCTGCTTTTGCTTGCTTGTTTGTTGCCTGCATTGTATGGATCTGGCACTGATTTTCCCCTAGGGTGAGAAATCGGAGTTGTTTTCCAAATGCGGTGAACAGGGAGGTCACAGCCACAACATCGTCAGATATACCTTATGCAGGTGTTGCCAGTTCTGATTTTTGGCATTTCTAAAACTTATCCTTTGTATGTTACTAACCTACCGACCTCAAAAACGTCACAATAATTTTTCTCTCGTTCTATTTATCAATTTCCTTCCGAAATTACCAGTCTGTTATCTTATCACTTCGATAATTTTTTCCTGGGACCACCTTGGTGAACCAGTGGCCTAATGAAAGTCAAAACAGCAACTTACACTCACACCAACATTCATGCACCTCCACCAAACCAACACCAACACCCACACACGGTCTCCAACACCGGTCAGCGCAGTTCACATGTATGAAAAGGCCATGTTGATAGTATGCACAGCATCTGTGTACATAGCCGGCCCTTATCTAATCACTGTGAGAACTCTGATAAAGTTTGTGACGTCTTAAAAAAGCCAATGCCGCACCTGATGTCGGCCACCAAGCAAACAGTTCACACCCTTAGCATGTAACACTCTGGTACAACGCTGTGGTACATCGCTCCCCAAAGAAACCCTGAATCCAATGCAAGGTCCTTTGTGAACATGCAGGGGGATACCTGAGAAGGGGCTCCTCTCCATTGTTGTGTTGCCAAGTGTGTGCTACGGGTGTTACACATCCCCTTCAATGATTTTTTGTTTCCAAGGGTGCAAACGCAGGGGGATGCTTTGCCGACATCGGGTCTGTGCTTCCGCCACAGCAGAGGCACAGACTCCCGCAGGGACCTTCTTTCTTAGGCTCTTTTTGGGTTGGCAGAGCTGTTAGGAAGGTGGGGCGCGAAAGAGCAATTGCCTAAGCATGGGGAAATCACCACCAGCCAATTCTACATTCCACCGGGAAGGGATCCAGCTTTGCAGCAGCAGCATCCCTAAAGAGCCCCCGACCGCAGCCCCTGTCCCGGCCATGGCGCCGCTGGACTCGGGCGCGCGACGGGGTGCCCAACCCTCTGCTCCGCGAATGGGTGGCCCAGAGTCGCAGCAGACATATTTCAGACATCCCCACAATCGTATGGCGCCGGGAGGCTGACGCTTTCACAAAAGAAAAAAAGGGATGAGAAGGGCTCTGCTCAGGCTGTTTTGATTACCATTCTGAGAGGTGTGCTTTGCGAATACTGAGAAGGGGGTCTGCTTTGCTGATGTTTGTGTTTTGGTTCTATTTCATTTGATTTCATTTTATTTGATGGATCATGCAAAGTCACTAATACCCCCTTCCAACCCTTCGATGTTGAACATGCTGCCAGCTACTGAGAAGGGGTCCCAATTTGTTGGTATTTGCATGCATATGTGTACCCTGGTTGTGCTTTGTATGTATGTATCTTCTTCGATGATGTGTCAGCCATGTGCAGGGGCTTTGTGGGACCAATCTGTCCAGGGGCCTACTGCTTTAGGCCCTTTTTTGTTGGATGGAGCCAGGCATCTCCCCATACTCCAACGGATCTGCATGTTTGCGAAATTTGCCGAAAACCAGTGCACTCAGCCTTCCTGCACCCTAGTGCTGCACAACATATGGCACCCCCTACCTTGACAGCTTGTCTGGGTTATTGCGTAGATTCCGGCCCCAAGGGTTCTTTTTCGTTGTGCCCTGCTGGGCGCAGTACTGTCCAATGTGGCGGACTGTATTTGAGTTGGATGATGCCAGCAGATGATGTCAGCGAAAAAAAATGGGAAGGGGCTCTACTATGTGGGTACTGGTGGTCGGCAACTTGGAGGTATTTCGTTTCGATTTAATTTGGTCCTGATTTCCTGGTATGATTTGGTTCTATTCGATTTGATTTTATATTATTTGATGGATCATGCAAAACACCCTTGATGTGTTTAGTGCGTCCATGGTCTAGGCCATGGCGCCTATGACCATAGACCCCTTGGATGACGAACATGCTGCCAACTACTGAGAAGGAGTCCCATGTCACATTCTCCTGGTACCTATGTCCCCTCGACGCTTATCTGTTCCTTGTTGTGCATGTCCCTCTCGACACAAAGGTGCGGGTGTTGCAGGAGGGCATGCGACTTAGCCGTTCGCATATCCCCAGCAGGGACGAGGAGCATGCAGCAGTGGTGCTTGAAATCCTGTGTGCTACCCCAAAACCCCCCCGGTATCCCCAAGCTAGCCCCAGCACCTGTGCCTTGTCGGCCGCTGCCTGCTCCACCAAGTGATCAGGTGACACTGACCGTGTATAGCATGCACCTCCGTACCTCACTCCTCCGGTCTGGCTCCCGCACCAAAGCGGCCATGCCCCATCCCGCAGTACAGTTCATTGCCCCAGCGGCGTGCGTCTCAGTCCGCCCCCCCACCGGTGAGGCCGCAATTTGGGTCATGCCTCCCTGCAGCGACCCCAGACTTGGGCGAGACGTTCGAATTTTCAGCTCCTCAACCAGTGTGCACCTAGCGTCCCTTGCACATAGGGCACTCTTCCACATGGCTCGGAACCGGCTCGCCAAGACCAAGTATGGTGCAAGGCCGAAGCCAAAGGCAATGGCTCAACCACCATCACCACCATCGCGCGCCCCAGAGGCGCCACACACCGCCCCTGTCCCGGCCATGGCACCGGCTGACAGGGGCACGCTACCCTCTGCCCCCGGAATGCGTGCAGTGGAGCCGCGGCAATCCCGCCCCAGTACCGGCCATGGCGCCGGTTGACTGGGGCGCAGGACAGGGTCGCCCCACCCTCTAGCGCGCAAACGTGTGCCCCTGTGCCGCAGCAATCCACCCCTGTCCAGGGCATGGCGCCGGCTGACAGGGGCACGCCACAGGATGCCCACCCCTCTGCCCCTCGATTGCGTGCCCCCGAGCCGCAGCAATCCGCTGCAGTCCCGGCCATGGCGCCGGTGGACTGGGGGGCGCCACTGGGTGCTCGACCCTCTGCCCCTCCAATGCGTGCCCCCGAGCCGCAGCAATCCGCCCCTGTCCGGGCCATGACGTCGCTGGAGTTGGGTGTGTGACAGGGTGCCCAACGCTCTGCCCCGCGAATGCGTGCCCCAGAGCCGCAGCATTCCGCCCCTGTCCAGGCCATGGCGCTGGTTGACTCTGGCGCGCGCCAGGGTGGTCAACCCTCTGCCCAACGTATCTGTGCCCCAGAGCCGCAGCAGTCCGCCCCCTACCCGCCCATGGTGCCGGTTGACTCGGCCGCGCCACAGGGTGCTCAACCCTCTACGCGACCAATGCATGCCGCTGAGTTGCAGCAGTCCATCCACATCATAGCACATCCGACTGCTGCCTCGGGTGCGCCAGAAGGTGGTCCACCCTCAGCACAACCACTGTGTGCCGCGGAGCCAGACACTTGCCATGGCGCCGGTTGACTCGGGTGTGCCACAAGGAGGCCAACCCTCGTAAAAACCACCATGTACCACTCTGCCACAGCAGCCAGCACTGTTACCAACTTCGGCCACATTGAACAACATGGACTACGGGCCCGATGACAACCTTGTCAAAGGGTCTACACAACGATGGCTTAACCGCGACAGACTTGTGATCAAAGCATCAGAGGTGTACACTATCCATGAGATCGAGGCTGCTGAGGTGTGGGCAAACGAGAATGGCACGAAGCAAAACCTGGCTTTTGGGGAATGGTGGCCCCAAGATGATGGCCATGGGGATGGGAATGTTCCCCCACAGCCACAATGGGCCTCCTGAATGGAGGTGTGGGGCAACTATGAGCTTTCCGTTGGTGACATGGAGCATGGCTGGATCTCTGCCAACCCCAACGGGGACGTCTTGAAGCCGGACTTCCAGGAGAGGGTGCATGGAGATGGCATCTCAGGACAGCGTATTTGGATCATCGGTGCTAATAAGCCACGCGTCAATCTCGCCGGCACCTATTGGTGTAAGGTTGTCGCCGACAGAGGTGCCTTTTGCACCTTGCGTAGGGAGATCCACCAGGGATCAGCATTGCCCAAACTGCTGGCAAACATCCGGGCCGAACCAAGGGACACGCCTCCCCTGTCAAACGAGGACAAGGACATCGTGAAACAGCTTGTCAAACGCCACGGGTTCAATGCCTCACAGGCGTTGGATGTGCGGCAGGTGTTGGATGAGTCATGCATCACAGCATTGACTGGAAGTGTTGGCAAAGGGAAGTCGTAGACCATTGTGGCATGCATCAGGGCCGTGCTATGGCAGCAAGGCCTCGTGGTCACCCAGAACCACGATCCTGCTGACATGAAAACGTTCAACATGAGCAGGAAGGTGGGGGGACCTGGGAAAACTTCCCAACCCCGCGCATGCGTTTTGGTGACTGCACCCACGAACGCACAAGCCGACATGTTGTTGGCACGCGTGCGCTAGGAGTGTTACAAGGACACTGTGTTTCATGAAAAGGTGGTTGGCAACCATCGAGCCCCCTGGTTGGCCCTCCGAGCCCAACGGGCTACTGCCCCGCCAGAGCTAGCATCCTTCGACCAGTTGATGGTGCAGGAGACCTCGGGGAACACCGCAGGTTGTAAGGCTACCCTCAAATGTGGCCTCAATTCCTGCTGTGTGCTGTTTGCCACGGCTGGGTTGGTTGCTAACCGGCACAAGATACCCCCTGGGAAAGGGAAGGAAAAAACCAGGTTTGCGTTCAGCTTTGTGGATGAGGCGTGGAGGCACGACATCCCCGTGGGCCCCCATTTGGCAGCCATGGGCAGCCAATGTCTGCTGTCTGGTGACCCTGGGCAGTTGCGGCCCTACAGCCACGTCCAGCGTTTGGCAAGTGCGTGTGAGGCTGAGGTGGTCCGCGAAGAAGTGGCATGGCCATCGCATGACACCTTCAAGTACAGCGGGGTTGTAAGCGAATCTCCTGGCCGGCAAGTGCATTGGCATTGTTCGCATTGGTTTTCCACCACCAGCATCTTGCAATTCTTTTTCTACCGCACGCGCTGCCGGGCCAGTAACCTGCTACAACAGTACGGGATGACCAAGCCGCTGGCCACGCTCATGCGTGCTTTGGTTACAGGGGGGGGGGCGTTGCCCAATCCCACTCATCTGAGCACCCCCTCCCCGACCCCATCCTGAACAACTGCATCCGCATCGTGGACCTCAATGGGACCTCCTGGTGGGAGGAGTTGGAGCGGACTTTGGGGGCAGGGGACCTAGGTAGAATGTACAATGATGTAGAGGAAGCATGGGCCAACCTGCGAATGGATCCAGTATTGCTGAACAACGGGGCCCTGAGCATGGAGGAGAGTCTGCTGGAGTGCCATTTTATTCGGAGTATGCTGTTAGGAGAGGAACCTACCCAGCACAGTCGGTAGCGATAGTGACGACACACTATGGGCAGATGGTGTGGTTCCAATTCTGCGTGAGGTTTGTTGGTCGCAAGTGGCAGGCCGATCCGGCGAACCTTCTGACAACGGTTGCTACCCTTGATCGGTTTCAGGGGCTGCAAGCCCCACTCGTCCTGGCCTCCCTTCTGTTCCCGACACTAGGGATCATGCAGGACATCTGGCGGTCAAACACCCTGACCAGCAGGGCGCAGTCAGAGCTGCACCTCTTCGGGCGGTTTACCCTAACCGTGGTGTATCGCCGGATGCACTGCAAGCCGTGCAGTGCGAGGCAGGCTCTGGGACTGTGAGCGACACTCTTGAGCTGGCGGGGTTTCTGATGGAGGCCCCAATTGTTGAGAGGATTGTGCATGGCACAATCTACCGGTTGGCTGGGGGGGGGGGGGGGGCACTGGCTGTGGAAGCCATGGAAGAGGCACAAGAGGGCAGGGGACCCATGGGGGTATTCACCAGGCAGTGCGGATCAGTTGCCTGACTTTGAGCGCATCATGGCCAACACTCGGAAGGATGAGGTGTCAGTGCGTGTCAAGGATCCACTGGGAAACATTGTGAAACCCCGCCTTCTGGGGCTCATTCTACCTGACTTCACCGAATGGGCGCTCCTGTACGTCCTGGTTGAGGACGATTGACAGGATTCGGGGGACTGGCGGACGCTGGTGAGGGTACTCGAACAACCAAGTCTCACCTGTGGGAGCAGACACTCGTCAAACACCTGGCTGGAAAGCCCCTCTTCCGCAATCAGAAGTGCCAAAATAAGGTCACAGTAGGGACATACCGCACGATCGACCTGCCCTTGTGGCAGGACGCGTACGGCTGCCTGAATTCGCTGCCGTTCTTTCGTCAGGACTTCTGCACCCCTGTTCGGGTGTACGTGGCGTCCCTGCTCCATGAGGTGGACCGCTGCCCTGGGACCCTTGGGTTGTGTGCGCCAGTTCAGGTGCATGAGGCGGAAGCTGTCCAATGTGGGTGGCGCAAGCTGCCCCACAGGGTGGAAGATTACATTCAGAGGCGCCACTAAGCTGACCCTCTGAGGCAGCATGGTTTTCATACACGCCTGCATGTTGTCTAACCCTGTCTGTACAAGAACATGCATTGACCCACGGCCTCTGGCCATCCCTGTCACGTCACAACAATACCACTCACAGCACCTGCGGGAATGGGTACACACATGTGATCACCACCATGTTTGCTGCTCTGTGCGTTGACTATGTTTGCCTGCAATGGTACGAGTGTGCCCATGCCTGCCTGCCCAAGATTGAAGGAGGTCTCTAAAGTGTTCAGACGATGTCGAGCTGGGGTGGCCAAAAAAGGAGGTTGAAGACATGCCAATGATAATCGACATTCGACAATGAAAAATGACAGTTGACAGATGTGGTTCTGTCAAATATTTGGGGGGTCTACACCCCCAGAATATTTGACTGATGTATGTCCGTCAAACATTTCGGGGGTCTACACCACCAAAATATTTGACAGACGAGGTTCGGTCAAATATTTGGGGGGTCTACGGCCCGGAAATATATGACGGATGTATGTCCGTCAAATCTTTGGAGGGCCTACACCCCCGAAATATTTGACAGATGTACGTGCGTCAAATATTTGGGGGTGTACACCCCGGAAGAGTTTGACAGATGTATGTGCGTCAAATATTTTGGGGGACTACACCCCCAAAGTATTTGACAGATGTATGTCCTTCAAATATTCTGGGGGCCTACACCCCCAAAATACTTGACAGATGTATGTCCGTCAAATGCTTGGGTCGTCTACACTCCCAATATATTCGACAGATCTCGTTCCGTCAAATGTTTGGGGGGTCTACACCCCCAAAATATTTGACGAATGTGGTTCCGTCAAATATTTTCGGGCTCCAGACCCTGAAATATGTGACGGGTGTGGTTCCGTCAAATATTTTCCGGGTCTACACCCCCAAAATACATTTCACGGATGTGGTTCTGTCAAATATTCCAAATATTTGACGGATGTGGCTCTGTCAAATGTTTTTGGGGGGCGAAACCCCAAAACATTTGAAGGATGTATGTCTGTCAAATATTTTTGGGGGGCTGCACCCCCCAAATATTTGTCGCATGTATGTCCGTCAAAAATTTGGGTGATGTAGACCCCCAAAAATATTTGACGGATGCGGTTCCGTCAAATATTCCGGGGATGTAGACCCCCGAAATACTTGACGGATGTGGTTTCTTCAAATATTGGGGGGGTGTAGTGTGTAGGCTTCCGAAATATTTGACAGATGTGGTGCTGTCAAGTATTTGGGCGGTGTAGACCCCAGAATTATGTGACGGATGTGGTTGCGTCAAAGAATTTGGTGGCCTACACCCCCAAAAACATTTGACAGACGTATGTCCGTCAAATGTTTGAGGCCCTACACCCCCATTCTCGGAGGGTAGACCCTCCAAATATTTGATGCACGTACATAGGTCAAATATTTTGGGGGTCTACACCTCCCAAATATTTGACAGACGTACATCCGTCCAATACTTTGGGGGTGCAGACCCCAAAAATATTCGACGAAACCACATTTGTCATATATTTGGAGGGTCTACACCTCGAAAGTATTTGACAGATGTACGTCTGTCAAATATTTGGAGGGTCTACACCCCCAAATTTGACGGATGTGGTTCCGTCAAATATTGCAGCGGGCTACAACCCCAAAATATTTGACGAATGTACATCCATCCAATGCTTCGGCAGATTACAGCCCGAAAATATTTACGAATGTATGGCCGTTAAATGTTTGGAGGGTCTACAACCCGAAACGTTTTGACAGACGGGGCTCCGTCAAATGTTTAGGGGGACTACACCCCTAAAATATTTGACTGATATACGTCTGTCAAATATTTGGCGCGTATACACCGCCAAAATATTTGACAGATGAATGTCGGTCAAATATTTGGGGGGTCTGCTCCCTGAAAGCAATTGACGGACATGGTGCGCCCTTGATCTGTGGTTTTATCTGTACTCTTTCTCCTTGTAGTTTGTTTTGCCTCAGTACACCCTTTCCGGTGTGAGTCCGCGTTCTGCCATTTCGCCTACTGCGTGCCTTTGAGCCACAGCATTCAGTTTGGGTTCCAGCCAGTGCGATTTGCGACTAAACTCTGAAGGCCTACTGTGCGCCTTTGAGCCACAGCTTTTGGTTTCCGTCCGAGCCACTGCGCTCCGCAACTGAACTGTG
This sequence comes from Eutreptiella sp. 'Long Island Sound 2002', assembly GCA_964036045.1. Lineage (NCBI taxonomy): Eukaryota > Euglenozoa > Euglenophyceae > Eutreptiales > Eutreptiaceae > Eutreptiella > Eutreptiella sp. 'Long Island Sound 2002'. The sequence continues at coordinate 134,392,388 of OZ038379.1, forward strand.
GTCGCCTACTGTTCGCCTTTGAGCCACAGCTTCGGGTTCTGGTCCCAGCCATTGCGCTTCGTGACTGAGGCTTGACCTAACCACTGTGTGCGACTGAGCGGCAGCAGTTCGCTTGTTGTCATAGCCCTAGCGCTCTAGACAACAAACCCACCCACAACGGCGTCTCCTGGACCAGCTCATGAGCCTGGGGACAAGCCCAGTTGGCACTTTGAGTACCAAGGACCTGCCCTTGATTGCCCCCCCCGAGTTGTGGGAGCCCCATAGTGGTCACGGTTGTGAACACTGCAAGGCACGAAGGGCACCCAAACCGCTAGCAGTCGTGGTGCACCAGCCAAGCAATGGACCAGTCTCCTAAGTTGCCACCGCAGCACTTGCTGGAGCCAGCAAGAATGAAGTATGGCCTAATGCTGGCCAAAGGACAACTGGGGTGGGAGGCCATGCCTGAGGTGGCCGGGCGCCTATGGAGACGGTTGAAGGCCTGCATGGCCTCCTCCGACCTTAATGTTGTGAATTGGCATGGTTGCAGGGCATTCTGCCGGTTCATGTACACGGAGGATGGGTTTGCCATGCCCACCATGCATGATCGAGGTAGCCACGTGCACTACCGGGAATTGCCACAGAAATTTGGGAACGACTTGCAAAACAAAACACTGGCCGGCCGGGCTGTCGTATGGCCGGTGCTATTGCCGGGTGGCCGTCAACTGTGAAGATGGCTGAGCAAAGAAAGGTTTGGTGTGAACTGGTGCGTGCCCTACCTCTGGTCAAAGAGTGGTCGTTCTGGACTGAGGGCGAGGCATATCCGGCCCCTACTATGGGGTACTTCCATGACAAGGCTATTCGCCACTTTAGGCGTGGCCCATATCTGTAGCCCCAAGGGACAAGTGGGCGCAAACCACTGGTGAGTGACCTGTTGCCAGGACCCAAGGCGCCTGCTGCCCGTCAGCGCAACTCGTTGCTGCCTCAGGCTGCGGTCCCACGTGCGTGTGTTACTGTCATCCAGACACGGCAAGAGCGCTTTGACCAAGCGTTGCTGCAAGCCGCCCATGGGGCAGCCCGCTGCCTCACGATTGCATGCCAGGAGCAGTGCAAGGAACCATTGAGCGAAGACAGCCTTGTGGCAGCATACATGCTGGGCCGCCACTTTGCGAATAGCATGCGGGTGCCCATGCAAGACTGCAGCGGGCTGTTGATGCGTTGCGGCCCCTTTAGCCCACAGGTGCTAGACAGTCACCCCGGTCATCTGCATGCGGCCGTACGGGTTGTGGACAACGAGTGAAGGAATGATGGAGGTCTTGAGATGTTGCAGCAACTAGTGGAGGAGATGGAGGAGGCCGGTGTGCGCCCGGCATACACCCAACAATGAAGGCCAGAAGGGCACCCTCGAGGTGACCCAAATGACTCCACGTCCTCTGCCGTAGCGCAGGGGGTTGGAGCGGTGGTGCTCATGGCAAGAGACCACTGAGGTGATGAGTCTGTGACTCCCACTTCGTCCTCCTTGGCACAGGGGCGTGGCCCCCCGGCAGGGGCATAAAGTGTGGATAGCCCTGGCGAGGTCTTCAGTCCATCTGACCCTCCCCCAGGGTGGTGCAACCGACCCCCCGGCATGTGTTGGACATGGAACACCAGACCCCAGATCCCAGGTCTGCCCCACCGGTGAGTCGTTTTCGGTTGCATCCATAGTGGGACCAACAGGGGTGATCTCGCCAGACTGCCCAGCCCCCCCTGCAGTGGTGTCCTCTGCATGTCTGACACCGGCGGTCAGTGATGGAGGGGTGGCGACTTGCTTGCAGGAGTCCCCTATACCACTTGCACAGAAACCCAAGGAACAAGCTGTCTGGACTGTAGTCCTTGTAGCACAGGCACTCTGGTGACAGTGAAGGCTTGCAGTCAGTCCAGTGCGGATTCTGAGTCGACCCCGGTTGATCACCCCAGTTCATTGGAACGGAGCCCACAGAGCAGGGAGCGCCCAGGGGTTACACCCCCAAGTAATGGGGCTGCCGTGAAACGTGGCAAGAAAGAGCAAGGCACAAAGACAGCTCCGATAGATACGGATGCTACTGCACTGGACAACGTGGACCAATAGCCAAACAAGGCCGAGGCCGGCATAGTCCTACCAACCGCAGCAGCGCCCCGCTGGACAGCGCATCGCTGCGGGTAAAGGCCATTGCTGTGTTTCCGGAAATGTGTGGGCTTTCAATTCAAGAGTCTGCACTATCTGTGAACGGGGATCTTGCCGAGGACACGTGGCATGGCCGGCCCCAAGGGGGAATGCCTGACCACTTTGCTAGCTTGGCCAATGATGTGGATGGTAGCGTGGTGTTGCTGCGATCAAACAGGTTCAGCATTGTGACGTCAGGGTTCGGGATGGACAGCGCGTTGACATCTGCTACTGCTCGGGTGCCTCGACCGGACGTTCTGCTGCACTTCTGTGACTGTGGGGATTTCGAGGAGCAGTGCAACCGGGCGACGGTGGTGGTTATTGCCGAGGCGGAACGAGATGGTGTCAAAGCAGGTGGTCATTTCCGGGGTGCAGTCCCTGACCATTCGCTGCAGGTAGCCCCCTTTTGCACGCTGCAACGGATGATGAGCATCTTGCCATACAAGTGTGGGCCAGATTGGGGGTTTAGAGCGTGGCATTTGCAGCTAGGGATTGGCGGTATGATGGGCCACACCAATGCAAGAGACTGCCGCCGCACTCGTCCAGTGCAACAGACGCGCAACTACAAGCCACTTGTGACCCTGGCGAACAAGATGGCAAGGCAGATGTTGCCTGAATGGTTCACATGGACTACCATGCAATTGTCTTGCAATGTCCTCACAAAACCGCATCAGCATGTGCATCACCCGCCCTCCTGGTCGGCAGTGTTTTTCACCAGCCAGCACACGCGGAGACACTTATGGATGGGGGTGGGTGGTGTATCTAATGGTCAAGGTGGACGGAGATATAGTATGCAGTGCTTGGATGGTGTTATATGGGATGGCGCCACGTACCATGTATGCCAACAACCGGTTCTCGTACGTGCGGGTGCATGGCATGGCACTTGTTCTTTGCACGGGGAGAGAAGATTGGTGGTGTTGTTCTCCCGTGGTGACTGGCACACACTTCCGCCATGGGACCGTGCATAGTCGGCGACCCCCATAGCCCTTATAAGACTTTGAATCCGACTGCTGTCGGTGTGAGCTGCCCGGGTTCCACGGTCTGCCCGGTTTGGATGCTGTTGCACAATGTATACCCGGGGTTATCGACTACCTATTTCGCTGTGTTGGGTTGATGTTGCAAAGAAGTACCGTCCCAGATGGGCCTATTCTGCAGACCTGAGTTTGTGCACCTCTGGACTATGTTCGCAATGTTTTGGTATCCTTCAACCGGAGGCCCCTTCTGTTATCACAAAGGAAATACGGAAGTCATGTTGATTCTCTGGAGTTTGTCAGGGGGCTAGAATGCTTGCAGGTGAAGACGAGACAGACTGTGCCATTTCTGATTGACATGTAGATCTTGTACTCACTCCTGAAAATGTCGTTCGGAGCAAGATATGCCCCCTGGCACGTACACCAGTTCCTGTTGGGACACCCTTTGCTTTACCGTGTCTGGCACCCATATAAGTATTCTGTGGAAATAACCTACAAGGCATTTGCCCCTATAATCGAATTTCTTGAACAGGGCTGGGACCTGAAGGCTGGAGCTGTGGTGGCCATGAAAGTCAAACTGCATCACATTGAAAAAACTATTGTTGGTTTGTTCCCGGCTACAGCTGCTAGCAAAGCACTACTTGATAGTACTACCCAGGTCCTAATGGGTAATCTTAGTGAGCTGTCGGATGCTCAAAGGCTGGGTCTGAAATGTCTGTTAGCCCTGAAGGCCCTGTTGTATTCATAATGCCAAGCATTTCTGGCACTAGGGGTTCTTGTGCGTGGATGTAACTGGAACCGTCACTCTCTGCATTCCAGTGCAGCTGCAAAAGGCTGCATTCGAATGGTTACTGTCTTGATCATGAATATCATACCCTCTGAAAAGTGGCTGCCCACTAAATATCTGCATACCAATACTGTAGCACTACTTTTCTGGTCTGACTCGCACACCCGGGCACTTGGTTGCCTGTTTGCTGAGGAGTACGGCGAGGCAATAGATTCGGGCCACCTCGCTCTCCTGTCGCCATCCTGCTGCCTCCCTGTCGCCTCCCTGTCGCTGTTTTGGCACTTTTAGCCCCCTGTTGCTCCCCTGTCGCTTGCCTGTCGCTCTCTTGTCGCTCCCCTGTCGCTTCCCTGTCGCTCCCCTGTCGCTTCCCTGTCGCTTTCCTGCCGCCCTCCTGTCGCTATCCTGTCGCTTCCTGTCGCTTCCTGTTGTTTCCTGTCGCCATGCTAATTTTAGCCTGGCGCCTTCCTGTCGCTCTCCTGTCGCTTTCCTGTCGTTGCCTTCTGTCGCTCTCCTGTCGCCATTTCCTGTTGCCTCCCTGTGGTCTCCCTGTCGCCTCCCCGTCGCCTCCCTGTCGCCCAATGTGGTAACCTGTCGCTCTCCTGTTGCTTGCCTGTCGCTTGCCTGTCGCTTGCCTGTCGTCTTCCTGCCGCCTCCCTGTTGCCTCCCCGTCGCCTCCCTGTCGCCTCCCTGTCGCCCAACGTGGTAATCTGTCGCTCTCCTGTCGCTAGGCTGTCGCTTGCCTGTCGCTTGCCTGTCGCCTTCCTGTCGCCTCCCTGTCGCCTCCCTGTCGCCTCCCTGTCGCTCAATGTGTTACGCTATCGATGGAAAGCCACAAACACCTCAAACAGGAAGTTCGATAATAACAAAAATGTTCTTAGTTCGTGCCAAATTGTCAGATCTCGCCTTAGCGAACCTCCCCAAAGGCGTGCAAAGCAATGATGCAAATTGCAGATCGATGGTCCAATCATTTGCATTGTTTGACAATCATAAATTCCTGACACCCTTGGCGATCTACTATGCACATTTGCATGGCCCCTCAGCCGTAGGCTCGCAACCATTTTTGCAAATCAAACTGGCACTCGCGAGTTGCACAACCTCCAAGGATTGGTACACACTTTGTTGCGGTGGGCATTGGTGGTCAGGTTATTGCCATCCTCGTGGGCATTCGGTGCCGCCAACTCCCTGCGTAGGAGGGTTGCAACCGTCCCTCCTCGGTTTCGTCTGGCCGTTGCCTCAGTACCATGCAAAGGCCTAGGAGGTGGTGCACTGGAGCTACGTGCCCGCACTCGCTGAGCCTCATCAAGGTCCTTGGCAGACATCTCGGCCACGTTCAAGAAATTGGACGAAAACTTGATGTTCCAAGCCGGGGTCTTGTACTTGGTGTAATTTTTCAACACCTCTTCCCGTAGCTTCGTGACAGCAGCCAGCCAATCGGCCGTATTCATCCCGCAATACTTTGCGCAAATCCTCTTGCCGCGCTCCGTCCCAAACCAGCTGCCGTGCTCGCTGTTCACAATGATTGAGCCCAAGGCAGTTCGCGTGCGCCATGGGGCTGCATTGTTGGCCAGAGCTGCCCATTGACCCAGGCCCATGCGCATGCATAAAGCCAGCAGGTACTCTACCTCACTTTCTTCATACGCTCGGTTCACTGGAACCTCTTGTGGTGGGACGTCGGACACTAGGTGGGACGTGTCATTCCTACCCCAAGTCGGCCGAAACTATCATGAGCGAACAGACCGCACACCACAATTTAGGAAACTTTGGATTCCCAGCCCAAGCCCATAATGCGGCACAAAACCTGCCGAAATGTTGCTGTGGCATACATCACATGTAACATACATATAACATACATTGCTGATCGGGAACGTTTGCAGTTGACACTTATCTTTATCATTTAGTTCTCAGTTTCAGGCGAAATCTACCTGCAGAATGAATCGATAAAAGATGAAAATTCACCAAACGCTAAAAGTTTATCCATCTAACGATGAAATGACATCTTCATAAGAATCCAAATAAATGTAAAACATTGGTTCTCATTTTCTTTACATATATCCACCTGTATAAAAATCCATGTAATATCTTGTCCCACTTGTTATCTTCCACAGGCCTGTCGCTCTCCTGTCGCACCCTTGTCGCCTTCTTGTCGCCTTCCTGTCGCCTTCCTGTCGCAAAGAAACACCCTGCCGCTCTCCTGTCGCTCTCCAGTCGCTCTCTCGTCGCTCTCCTGTCGCTTTCTCCTGTTGCTTCCCTGTCGCTTCCCTCTCGCCGCTAGCCCTGTTGCCCTCCTGTCGTCTTCCTGTCGCTTTCCTGTCGCTTATCCTGTCGCTATGTCTTGTTTCCTTTCGCTTCCCTGTCGTCTCCCTGTCGCCACCCTGTCGCCGCCCTGTCGCCCTCCTGTCGCCCTCCTGTCGCACCTCCCCTGTCGCCTTCCTGTCGCCTGCCTGTCGCTTCCTGTCGCTTCCCTGCCGCTTTCCTGCCGCTGGCCTGTCGTCTTCCTGTCGCCACCCTGTCGTCTTCCTGTCGCCACCCTGTCGCCTTCCTGTCGCTCCCTGCCGCATTTTACCGTCGCCTGCCTCGCCTGGCCCGAATCTAATGCTTAGTCGCCTACTCATGCGGTCAAGGGAGGTTCGTAATGCCTAGTCGGTGCAGCACACAACTGTTATTTTTTTCTACCTCTCCCCTCAACACTCCTAGGAGAGAAAAAATGCCAGGGTGTCCTGACGCAGAAGTATGTGGACAAGTACACAAACCACGTGCGTTTGTTCATTCAGAACATTTCACATCCTTGGTTCCCCGTTGCTGTCCTGGAAGAGGATAAGTATGTGGTCAAACGTCTTGATGAAGCCCCTCGCATACATCTTCTGGGAGTGTTGTCGCGTACAAGGGTTACAAAGCAGGAATTGTTGAGCCTTGCTCGGCATAGCCTACGGTGTCTGATTGCCAAGACCAAAATAACCAATTCCGTTGAGGATTTTCTGAATGCATACAGTCAGAAGCGCTCCAATGTTGAACAGAGGCAACGAAGTGCACACTACCAGAGTATCAACACAGCTTCAAAACCAGCTGCAAGACCAGCCCCTAACCCCCAGCCCGCGGTCTTCCTGTGCTCGTCCCCCAGCCCCCCCCTCGCTCCCAGACCCCCCCCCAAAAACCCTCCGCCCTCCACCCCATGCCTGCTGCTGTACCGGTTGTAGATGATGTCAATGATGTTGACAGTGGCAGTGAGGGCCCTGAAGAGGTGCGCAGTGACTCGTCCCTGCAAGTGCTGGATGACGAAGAGCAGTTTGGACAGAGTACACAGGGTTGGGACCCATTTGACTGCTTTGGCTGCTATTGTGGTTCCAACTGGGCGAAATTTTGCCAAGGCGCCCCACTTTCATGATTTTCAGCCTGTTATTGTTTGTTCCTACCAAAGCTGGGAGAAATTTCGCCGAGCTTTCCAATCATTGTGCATTTGGAATCCCTCAGCACTGTCCTATCCCTGCTGCACAGTAGCTTGTGTTTTTGAACCTGAGTTCTATCAATTTGATCTGATGTGGCTAATATCTTCGTCTGAGCACCTGGATATCACCATGTCTGCACTGTGCACGTGCTGTTTTGTTACCTTTCAAGCAATGTCTTCTATGTAAATCTCTCAAAATATTGGTACACCGCCCGAAAACCTGGCCAATGATGAAGATCATCTGACTGGAGGTGAGGGGTGCTTGCTGCTGAAACCCATGCACCAGAACCACAGCCAAAACCGGTCGCCAAACCAAAGCCAAAGCCCAAACCCAAAGCAAAGGCAGACATCAATCTGGCAGATTACTTCACTTCCACAAAACGCCTTCGTGTCGGGTTGGATCAGATCCTGATTGATAGAGATCCCTCTGCAAGCCAGGTTTGTGGGCTGAAGTCCAGGCCTGCTATGATGATTTATTGGGGCATCACCACCTGATTCTATTGATGGTTTACTGCCCGTACCTGGCGTGCGTATGTTCTGCCCTGGCCTGTTTCGATTTTATTCCATCTTTAGTGCCATTTGATTCTACTCTGTACTGCCTGTCACCTCATCTACAGCTGGATTTTGGTATGCCATTGGGGGCCAGCACATTTACACGGCTGCCATGCAACATCGCAAGGAAATGGAAGCTGAATATCACGCCCTGCTTACATGGACCAGAGAGTTTGTAGGCTTTGAGGTTAGAAGAGACACTCCTTTGCTGTACAAAAAAAGCGAGCAGGGCTTCATCAAGTGCAGACCACAAGCAGTAGTGTGTCAACAACCAGTAAGCGGATGGCACTCTTACAGGAGCATATTGCGGAGGATCCAGATGCCCCCCTGCTCACCCATACTCCGAACATGTTGGCTGAAATTGGTATTACAGCTGATGAAGGCAACGAGGTGTGTTCAACGTTTCGACTGTATCCGTTATACCTTACTGTAGGCTTGTATTTTTACGTGTCCCTTGCTGTCTGAAGGTCACTGTATCCAGGCGTTGGGCAGGGTTGGGAAAGATTGTCAAATTCAGTGTGCAGCCAGCTGTTCAGGCAGTCTCTGGGATGCAGAAGCGAGATGTTGAACCGGTGCTTGGGGCTTTCAAAGGGTGGGAAGGGTTGATGCTTGACAAACTGTGAGGCATTGTCCTCTGCATGTCGGGTACTAAAAGCTCAGTACTGGGTATCAAACGTGAAATAGAGTTGGCTAGAGTTGAGCAGTTGTGGAGCTGGCATGTGCTCGATCTGAATACAGTCACAGATGGGTTTGTGCACGAGTCCAGGGGTAGCCGACGTTTTCTGCATTATTATGCACCGTCAGTGGTAGTAATTTCGACCTGTTTATTTCGTTGCTGACGCGGAGCTGGGCTAAATTTTGCCAAGGTCCCTCGATTCTCGTTCATAAGCATACCATTTTTGCGCTGTCTCATTTGTGTCTTGTGTGTACCCTCTGCAGCAAATCTGGGTACTGTGACCATGTGCAAAGAACAATGTCGTATTATGGCCCATATCCAGGTCCTGTTTGGTGGTCTGGTTGTGGAGTACCGAGTCACCTTGGCCAGCGTAGACTTCTGTTGTCAAGGCAGTCTTTTGGACCTCCGACCTTTACCAAGGGTTACGTGACAGGGTTCGCAAGCCCCGTGTGACACCAAATATTGAAAAGGCTGATGGTGGGCATATGAGTCTCAAGTTGGGTGACACCATTATTGAGACAGACAAAAGGAAAATTCTGAAGGAGAAAGGTAGAGGTGAGGTACTCTGTTTTTGGGCAGGCAGCCCTGTTCCAAGCTTTAAAAGTGCACTGCCATTTGTTTGCATCCTGATTGAGATCCCACATATGTTGACATTGGCACTGCACAATATTGTGGCACAATTTTTGTTGATTGGTATTTTGGTGGCAGTGACTGGTGGGACTGCTGATGTTAGAGCCTGTGTTAGCAACCTGAAAGCTGCCTTTGTTGAGGAAGGGTTCCATGGTGATGTATGTGTGTACAACCTGTCCAAACCATCAGCACTATACAGCATGGGACGGACTGCACTTGCACTGTGTAGTCTGCATTAGTTTTCGGCACGCCTACCTTGATACCTTTGTTACATCGACGGCCCCCTGACGACTGCCATTCCTGTCAAAGTGTTCTGTTATTTGGTGCGTGCTTTGGATTTGATTCAGCAGAATAGTACATGGGTAATGGTCTGCACACAGCAGCCAGATTCTTCTGCAGCCCTGTCCATTCAGAGCATGTTTCTCGTCAACATTGCAGTTGCATACCTGTCTGAGGAGAAGTCTATTCCTGAGTCATTTGTTACTGATTTGAGGGCTGCGATGTCGAACTGCGACACTGTGGCACCAACCTAGTAGGACCGAGTGTGTGAATACCTTGCCGATGGGTTCCCAGTGGATTGTACGGGAAGGAGGCATGTAGAGCAAGAATAGGAGGCCACCAAACCAGAGGAAGAGGATGGTGAATCCCAGAAGCTCCCCCCCCCAAGGCACCCGGCAAGCAAGCGGACGGCACCCCAGCCAAGGCTAAAAAATTAAAGGCTGGAGCAAGGCCTTCACAGCAGAGCCCCAAGCCTGGTGCAAAGCCTCCACCCAACAAGGCGCTGGCAACATTTTCAGCCCACTTCACACCGTCCTAGCAGACATAGAATGGACGTGGTGCCACTCGTAGTTCTACCAGTGAGACGTCTGGTGACCAGGCAGAACAAGCAAATGGTGAGAAGCTTCCTGGTAAGTGTGTCAAACCAAAGGCACCTGGCCTGAGGAAGCGGCGATAGAGTGACAGTGGTGTGTGCTGTGACTGCTGTGTTCTAAGCTTTCCCTGTTACATGTCAGAATGAGGTTCTACGCTGTCTCTGCAGATACCATTGACGTAATGAGCACTTCTTTTTTTGTTTTACTAAAGCTGGAAGAATTTTTGCCCAGGTTCACGTATTTTTCCGAACACACGGTTCGATTTTACATTTTTGCAAAGCAAGCCTAGATTTCGCCCAGAGGTCTCATGAATGGCAAATAGAGACCTTGATTATGATGCATGAATTCGAGTGACTGTCAATTGACATTTTGTTTGGCACACACAGGGTACAGCAACCCTTGCCAAGTGTGTGCTACCCTACTTCTTACACTGCATTGCTTCGCAGGTTGATACATTTGTGTGTCACACAGAAAGGTTTGTTGTATTACTGAAACATGCATTCTTCTTGGTTCGACAACTACGATGTGGTTACATGGCAATGGCATTTTAGTTAGATAGAGATACTCATTCTTTCCTCTCCAGAGCAAGGGGTCCCCTAGCTGCAAAATTCGTACCCTGTTTTCATTACCCGGGGGGGGTACATGATGGCCTCGTGGAGCCCAGCATGTGGGTAGGGGGGTGGGCAGTTAGCGTGGCCTAAGAAACGTTTTTGGCTTTTGAAGGCGCAACCTCAATCCCGCTTCACAAAGCTCCTTCCGGTCTTCCAAGGAACTAGGTTGCTTCACATTCGCTTTGAACCAAGGCTTGGGGTCAAGAACACATTTGTCAAGACCAACGAGCCACTCGTCTAATGACCAATGCACGGCACCCTTCTTCTGCTGCACCTTCTCAAACTCCAGACGAAGATTGATGGCTCCCATCTCACCTTTTACTGTTCCTTTGGTGGGGCATTGATCTCAACATCATCAAAAAGGTCTCCAAATATGGCTGCATCGACATTTCATTGGTTTCTTTCGGTTCCTTATAAGCCTTGAGGACTTCAACGAACCGTTCAACTCCGAGATCAGCAGGTGCAACGGATTCCAACTCATTTTGTTGTTGTCTGTTCATGTTGGCAAAGAAATTTGCAAACAAATTCTGCAAAGAGAGACTATTTCGCATTTTTGCCATTCAAGCCCTTTCTCCATGTTCACCCTTTATTTTTGCATCACATGTGTGACAACGCCATGGTGCTATGATGACATCACCACTTCAAAAATCGGCTTTTCGGTTAGAAAAATGTTTTTGCCTAAAAATAGGCTCATTGTGACAGGCATTTCACTATTACAAACACTTTTCAGCTTTCGGGAGTTTACCCGAGATATCTGCAGATATCCGTGGTATATAGCCCGGGATATTCGCAGATATCGTGTTATATACCACAGGATATTACCGCTGCGACATCCTATGTTATATACCACAGATATCTGCGGATATCCTCGTGTCTCTGGCACAGATATAACATGCTTGGAAATAGCAGACGTGATAATGCCTTCCATGCTGTCATCCACCGTCACCATCATGCTCACCAGGAATAGTGACCATCCTAGTTCATGAAGAATTTAAAGTATATGCATGAAGGCAACAACGGAAAACATCTGGTCTTGCTTTCCTTGTCTTGTGGGCAGTACCGCAAGTCCACAGTACAGACTGCCCATTACCGGAGGTTTTCACTGAAGAAGGAACTTGATAAATTTGCACGCAATGTGGTGTGCCACGAAGGTGCCTGTAGGAAAGCCCCACTTGGGACAAGAAACCACAAGTAACCCACCTATGTGTGGAGTTGAACCGAAACCCATGAACCATTTTAATTTGTTACATGTGGAAGCCTTTCCATGCCCTTACTTCTTTGTTGCGTGTGCCTAGGGCAAAGATAACATTTTTGTCACAACATCCATTTTTGCACGAAGGGGTCTACGAATGGGGTGCGAATAGGTGTGTACGAAAGGCGTGTACGACAGGGGGGTATTGGTAGATTTGGAACAACACAGGTGCATTTTTACCCCTTTCATACACCCTTTTGTACCCCTTCCTAAGACTTAGATTTGCCTTCGCACCCCTTTCGTGCCCCCTTTCGTAGTTGGTGTTTCCCAGATAATCTTCCACTTGCGTTCTGCATTCCCTCAGGCTGAGTTACACTCAGTGTGCCATCGTCATTCTTCTCAAATATCTTTCGCTTTGGTCACCTCTATTAGATGCTTCGTTCATCCTACTCCTAGGGGTACCTCTTATTTCACAATTTCCGCCGCCCAGGACTGCTGCACGATAAGGTGGACAGATGCCTGGGATGCAGCGTTCTAGGGCGTTGTGCCGAACCCCTAGTTGAAACACAATTTCCAGGACACCCACCTCACCTCAATTTTTGGGCAAACTACTTTTAGAATGCATTCAGCAGCCTCAACCCGCATCGTAGGGGTGGTTTCTTTGCGGGGGGTCAAAGAGTTAGAGCAGAGTTAGAACAGAGTGATAACACAGTTAGAGCACCTTGCTCTAAGTTGTTAGAGCACTAGTTATCGCGCGATAACTCAGTTATCGCGCTGTTATCGCAGGTAGTTATCGCGCTCCCCTCCTCCCTCCCTCCCTAGGACAATCAACACAAAACACTTGGCACAAAGCATGTATGGTCTTTCTTCATACAAAGTCATCAATCTCTGAAGCCTTGGCTGGCTCCAGTTTCAAAAGACCGGTGGACATCAAGGGCATTGAGAAGAAAAAAAATTGCCCCTCTTGAATGGCACAGCCCTCTCAACCCAAGGGTCAAGGAACCCCGAATTGTTGGAGGGCACAAAACGAAAATGAGACCCATCCTCGGCCTCATGTTTATTGGTGAGCATGATGAGGCAATTGACAATAAATGTGCCTTCAGGACTGGTGTAGGAAGCGGCATCGCGATGGAGGTGCTGGGGGGTGTGGTCATAGCTCAAAATTTTGGCCATGTCAAGGATAGTGCAGCTCCAAGCAAACCCCCCACCACACTCTTCTTCGCAGTCTCAAGCACACAATTTGCGACCCTTTTGAGGACTGGCAGATTGTGGAGCTTGTGGTGGTTGTGCTTGTGGTATTTGGCACCCCCATAGTTGCCATACACTGTGCGGCAGGTCCGTGAATCTCGGGGCCTGCCCACAATGGGGGGGTTCTCATTGAAAACGGGTGCCTTCTTTGCTAGAGGCACGCTATCCAGATCTTCCAAAAGGCTTCCCAGCTGCACACCACTCAGAACGTCGTGCTCCAAGAGCTGGTTGACCACCAGCCTTCCCCGCAAAGTGAGCACAAGGTCGCTGGGGTCCCTATTAAGGGCCCCAAAGGGCTTGGCGGCAATCACCTCCTCCACCTCCCCAATAGGGGGGGGTGTTGCCCCAAAAGGAAAAATATTCACCCCCCGCCCCGAAAAGATGTTGGGCGCGGTGACCCCATATCACGCACGCTCCCACTTCCTTGTGGGGCAAAGGGGGTGCATGGGGGGCTTCGTGTTGTGGTCCTCTGTGCAGACCCGGCGCCTGTTGTGGGTGGGGGGTTGGGGGAACCAACTATCAGACTTCCCTCCCCCCTTACCAGGTCGGATCCTTACCTTCTGGACACTAATCATGAGGGGGTAGTGGGGCTTGGCTTTTCCCTCTTCAAGCCCCCACCTCCACCAGCTCCTCCACGTCCTCCTCCACTTCCTCCTCTTCCCCCTGACCCAAAAAAAGGGTCGTCTTCATCCCCGCACCCTCCTCGACATGGGTGGTGACGGACTCCACCACCGCGTCCACATCCTCGGGATGCAGCTGCATCAATAAATCCAGCCACCCCTGGAAGCGCCTGCCAAGTGTTGTGTGTCATTTCTCTTAGTGAGGGATACAGGCGGGGTGCGCGATAACCACCCGCGATAACTGCGCAAGTGAGTTATCGCGCGATAACTAGTGCTCTAACTAGTTAGAGCAAGGTGCTATAACTGTGTTGTAACTCTGTTCTAACTCTGCCCCAACTATTTGACCCAGCGAAAGAGGCCCACCCCTACGATGAGGGTTGTGTGGGGGGACCAAGGGGAGTAGGAGTGTTTGGGGGTGCCGAAATTTTTTTTTCTGTGGTTTGCCTGAAAAAAGAGACTAGGTGAGTGTTCCAGAACTTGTTCTCTAACTAGGGAATCCGCACCACACTCTCATGAGGGGGTTGTGGGGCTTGTCCTTCCCCCTCCTAGCCCCCACCTCCACCACCTCCTCCACGTCCTCCTCCACTTCCTCCTCTTCCTCCTGACCCACATAAAGGGTAGTCTTCATCCCGCACCCTTCTCGGCATGGGTGGTCACGGACTCGACCTTCGCGTCCACATCCTCGGGATGCAGCTGGATCAAAAATCCAGCAACCCCTGCATTTACCTCGAGCAACTCGAAGATGTAGTTGCTGAGAGCCAGCGACTACCATCGGGCAGCATTGATTGGAAGAAAGTCCTCCGAAGAGTGACAGCAGTGGAGGTCATGTGCCTCCTCACGCCGCACCAAGTACAAATAACACAGGCCATGCGCCTTTTCATAACCACGTAGGGCACGGCCACGATTGAAGGCACAGCCCTGGGAGACGACGACCAAATGCCCCAGGCGAGACCCACACAAGATGTCTTGGTAAACGCGACAGCGGCCACCGACATTGCCGTTGACCCCGACCCGGAGTGGACAGCTGTCCAATATACCCTGGATTGCACCTGGAACGACCCCACGCTGACGAACTGGTGGACACGGTCGGCCGCTGAAGTCGACCGCCTCGAGATTTCACCCTCGCCGACACCCTCACACCGCAGACCATGCAGCCCGCAGGATGTGCCGCCCGTACACACCGGGACGCCACCAAGCACATCCTCTGGCACTACCCTACCACCATACACCCAGAGGCGGTAGCCCAGATCGATGAGGCACTCACCCTGACCCTCCCGGACCCCCTCAATGCCCACCAGCCGGGGATGTTCACATCATACTGGAACTTCCCGACAGACACCGGCATGGTACCCCAGGTCGCCGAACCCACACTACTGCCCACCGTCACGGCACTCGCCAAGGCGGCCCAAGCCATGGCGCAGGGGGAGGGTGCCCCTCAGGACTGGACGCCGAACGTCCTCGTTGAACAAAGCGCCCACCACAACGGCAACAAAGCACAGCAGACAGGGCGCCAAATACACCCGCCGATACACGACAAAGACGGCAACCTCCAGCCCCACAGCCCGTGGATGGTACACTTCGTACTAGAAGACCACGGGGACATTCCGAAAGGTACGGAAGTAGAAGTCACACACGCCCTGGCGCACACACACCTGAACTACATCCTCCCCACCTCAAACATACTCGTCACCTACGGCGAAGCACGGAAGTCCACGTACAGATTGCTGGCCGACACCGAAGGCACAGCATACACAGTATACACCTGAGCACCATACGGGACCTGCCAGACCCCATTTGGCATCGGACCCTTCCTGGCACCAACACCTCCATGGGAGGCGGGTGCCCCGTCAAGGCATCGAATCTGTGGGGAGCAGCGCTACCGGTACCCACGACAATCCGCCCCCCCCCAAAACATCAATAACTCCGCTCTCGCAAACACCAGGATGCCCCTCATCAACACAGGATCTATCCACCTCATCCACCCAAGATGACACCACCCACCGCAGAAGTCGGGGCACCATCAGAAGGGCCCTGCACTACGACATCGACCGAGACCAAGCCACCTGGTTTGACCAGGGCTCCCTCACTATCAGGGTTGGGGGATGGCTGAACAGCCCGAACCCCCAAAAACTGCGCAGGGCTGCGGGGACCTACATACTATACCCCGTGCCCCACGGCATGGATGACCACTGCCCAGGGCTCCGGCCCGGGGACCCCCCCAGCGGGCACCCCTGCCCCCAGGCTGTGTTCCAACCATTACCCCCACAGCCCGCCCCACTCCCAGGTATCTACCTCAACACGGCAACAGGCGCCAAAAGAGTATACCTCACGGCAGGAGACACCACGGGCCAAGCCGTCCCCCTCGATCAGGTGCACGGCATGGCCATGGGGCAAAGACTACCCAGCACCGACAGACCACGGCACCTGTTGGCGGGACACAGCGCATACGACCCCAGGCTGGCAGACCCGAACGCCCCGGGCCCCGACAAGGCGCTGGTACACCTCACCATGGAACACACGGCCCAACTCCCGACCACCCTGGCGGGAGAGAAAACACTTTATCCTGGAAGGCCTAACGGACGATGTCATCACCCTAGCAGCCAACACCCTGGCGGCCGCCACGGACGCCTGGGACGATGCCGTGGGACACCCCACGGCACGTAAAGACAGGGTGCAGGAAACGGAAGACCCTGACACCGGACCTTGTGGACCATCTGGTGAACCTAACCAGCCCACCAGAGCAGCACAACCTAAAAATTGACGGTCCTAAGGTCAGTAATTGGACGATCCTCAACAAGCCCCAGATGCCCCCACGGTGACACTAAAGTGCCACCAACAGGCCTGGTGCGTAGCACAATGAAATGCCACGGGCACAATGAACAGAGTCCACACATTCACACCAGAAAAGAATACGGCCACCCCACTGGCAGTGGGGGACTGTTTCAGCCACTCCACCCACCACAGCCACCATCCCCGCGCGCACCGGTTGGCCCTCAAGACAGCTATGCACTGGATCGTGGATGCCCCAACCACAGACACTACGCTGCCTGCGACGTGGCTCACACTCACTCGCAACCTGGCAGCCTACATAGGAAAACACGGGACATCATGGGCGGGACACTGGATGTCCTGGCCCGCGGACACGGAACAAACCCTCAAATTTCGCACCACCAGCCTGCAAGAACACGCAAACCAACTTCGAGGTATGCATTGACCCCGTGAGGGACAAGGACCCGCATACAGCTTCTTTCAAGACTGCAACACCCCGAAGCCAGCCGCCAAGCCGGCGTCAGAACAGCCCCGGCCCAAGCCAAGGCGTCGTCCCAAGGGAGCGTGCATCTGGGCCCAAGCCGGAGATGAAGGCGGCCCCAGTGCCGCCGCCGCCCGAGCCAAAGCCGAAGCCAAAGCCCCAGGCGTGCCCATTCTTCACGGTGATGAAACGTAACGCCATGCACTCTGAATGGCCAGACGGTGCGGAAGTACAAGGGGTGTTCAAGGCCACGCTCAAAGCACAACCGAAGAAATTTTTATGGTTCCGAGGCAAGATACAGGGCAGACTAGCCACTCCAGGCCAACATGGCAACCTGCAGCTGAAGATCAAATGGCAGGCGCTCCCAGAGTGGGGCGGGAAAGCAGAAACCTCGAACGTCGAACTCTGGGACGACAGGCACTTCCCGGAGTGCCCGGTACAGCTCCGCACACCCACCAACCAAGTACCGCCGGGCACCGTCTGGACAGGTGAAGTGCCAAAGGCATGTCTGGGGGAGCCGAATATACCCGAGGAGCAACAGGTGGCGACAGCGATCAACCTCAAACTGCGCCTGGGACAGTGACTACTACCACGCTGCGCAAAGGGGCCCCCCAGGGGCCACCAAGGCGCACAGACAGGAAGTCACCAATGCGCTCTTCACTCTCATGTCCTTCAACGAACCAGGCGCCCTGTACGACCCGGCCTAAGCTCCAAACCTGCAAAACGTGCCTGTCATGGCGAGGTGCGACCCAGACGCCATGGTGTGGCAGGAACAGGCCCTCAAAACCCAAGCAGCCCAACCCAACTTAACCCCCATCCTCACCAGCACAGGATACAAATACCTCACCACATAGGTCAAGGGAGTGCCCATATCCCACAGAAGTGAGGTCGAAGTACATGTCCACCACCACCTGGACGGAAAGGGCCACCTGGCAGCATATGAACTTGTTGGCCAAACGTGGCAGCTGAATGTCATCAACGTACATGTCCCCTTTGGAGACGCCACGGAGGGATTCCTCGAACACCTCATGGAGGCCTACCGGCAACTTGCCATGATGGAGCCGACTGTCATCATAGGAGACTTCAACGCGGCCCCATCAGCGGACGATCGCAGGGGGCAGTAAACGCCCGAGGACACAGCGGTGCAAATGGCCATGCAACACATGGGACTACAGGACCCCAGAGCCTCTCTACGAGGCCAGCCCTCACACCGACAAACGCAACCCGGCTCAGCAGATTCCCGCATCGACCTCTGATACGCGGACTCGGCACACGTCGAGGTAGCACGGGCGCGATACCACGACCTGCCGTCCAACGTAACCGGACATCGGCCCCTGGAGGTAAACATCGAGGTACTTCAAGTACCCCCGGCCTCCATGGAAGACGTGGACCACGACGAACAACCACCCCTTAGACCACCAGAGGAGCACGAAACAGGCAGATGGATGGCGTATCACCGCACAGTGTAGCGCATTCTAGTCCAACAAGACGGGACGGACGTCAACCTTGCCATCTGACAAGCGGCCACGGCGTGCGGCCTCCACAGAGGACACCGGTGCGCACAAGAGGACGCCAGCCCGCATCAGGACCTACGATTACTGGTTGCCGCCATATGGCGCGACAGGCAGGGGCTACATACAGCAGTACACTCCCATGACCCACAAGCCCAGCATGACGCCCAGGACATTGCCACACGGCTGGACACCACACGCCGGCAACTCAGGGAGTGGCACGTCCGCCGGGCAAAGGAGCTGGCACAAGAACAGCAGCGCTACTTTCAGAACCCCCAGCCCTACAACTCCTTAAAACACGTGGACAAAGTGCCAGGGGAAACGGGCCATCGAGGCATGAAGGCAGTACGCCTGCAAGACGGCACAGTGACCAACAATCCCAAAGCGGTCCTGGAGGAAGTCCTCCACAGCTTCCGACGCCAACACAGCACCAAGGAAGAGGAGTTATCCGCGTACACGGAGGAATTGATATCATATTTGCCGAGACTCTACAACCAAACACAGCGACAAGACATGCATCGCACCCCGTTCACCATTCGGGAACTCGATGAAGTGCTGTACAAACTACAACCAGGAAAAACCCCGAGGGTGGACGGATCCGTCCCAAAATTCCCGGCAGAACTCTACCGCAGGCTCTCAGAAAAACCTAAAGAGACACTGGACTGCGCGCCTGTTGGATATCGCCATCAGGAAAACGGACGTACCAGCCGACTGGGCCAGCCTGGTACACCCGCTGTAAAAGAAAGGCGAATGGGCGAACCCAGACAACTGGAGACCCATAGTATGCGCCACCACGGAAGCCAAACTCGTATGGATGCTCATCCTCAAACGGGTGGCTCCAAGAGTATACCGAGCTATACCGCCCACAATGTGGGGAGCCATACCGGGTAGGTCACCGTTGGAGGCCATATTTCTGCAAGACGTCGTGGTACACATGGACCCGATCAGCCTCATCATCACGTCCCTGGATGTCAAAGGGGCCTTCCCCACCACCTCGCACCGCCTCCTACGGGCTTTCTGGAAACACATGGGACTCCCCTTCCAGGGTTTCCTACAAGCGTGCCTTGCCAGCCGCATGTATGCAGTGAAAACCGATGTGGGCACCACCCCATGGGTCCATCCCACCAGTGGAGTCCCGCAAGGGGGTGCGGAAGGCCAATTTCTCTTCCTACTCGTCACCCTCCCGCTGGCTTTTTACATTTGGCGCACATAGCGGGACGTGGCACCATACCCCCTACAAACCACGCTCCTGGCATTTGCGGACGACACGGCGGTGGTGACCGCCACAGCCCGTCAACCCCTGCCAACTACCCCGGACACCACCAGGACCACCAAAGTACTCCACAATGTCACCAACTATCTGGAGAGTAACCAGCTACTGGTGCACAACGTCAAATCTGCCACCATGGTGCACAATGCACCAACGCCGCCCCTCCGCCCCGGAGACCCGCTCATGAACCCAGTAAGCACAGCCACCTACCTGGGGGTCCAACAAGCGGCCATGGCCAGCGGAGTCACTCTACCACCAAACCTGATACGGCAGCTGATGCGGCCACTAGTCATAGCGCGCATCGTGGCACTCGGCACCCAGGCCTACAAGCCGTGCTCAACGCAGCGATAGGGTTCCAGGGCCTGCACGTAACGCACCTCCAACAAATGCTACAGGAGGCCACTCCCACCGTACGGCGAGCGTGGACCATCTACGGCCACCGACCCACGTCACTACCTGCGGTGGTACATGCGGCGTCGCCACCATACTACGGGGACAACACTGACCACCTCATCAACAAGGCGTACACAGCTCACACCGCGACCCAGCTGCACCGTCACATGCACAATCATGAGTTAGAGGTGAGGGAAGTCTTCACGCTGACAATACGGGAGGCCCAGTACCATCGCAACACCTGCCCCGAGTACATACTTCACCAGCGGGGACTCCCCACCAAGGTAAGGACCCGCATATGGAACCACCTACAATTCCTGCTACCCCACCACCGACATGTCATCCAAACGAACCGTTCGTGCAGGGAGACCGGCCCCGTGGCGGTCCTACACACCGATGTGGGTGGAAGACCAAGGGGAAGCAGTACCACTCTGGACCTGGTGGGCACCACCCTATACCTCGTACGAGTCACCCCGAAACAGATGCGTGCCCTCAAACTGGTGGGCACACACCACATCTCCTTCCTACAGCATCCGGAGTGACCCAACAAATCGGTCCTGGAAAGTCACATGCGCAACGTGGCAGCACAAACCCGACACCCACAGCCGGCCCATGGGAAAGTACGTGAGGCATACAACCTGTTTTGGAGCACGCACGAACGGCCGCTACCACACGCCCCACCACGGGGGATCCAGGCCCACGACCGGCCGCCAGAACAAGTGGAGTATGTGCCAGGCGCCACGGTGCCAGCAGTACTCCTCTTGGCACCCAACGGACTCGAAACCACTTTGCAACCTGGCAGAGCGTGCGGCAACTTGTGGATGCTACCGCCGCCCACGGCACGCAACTTCTGTCCGCCACCGCTGTTGCAAGACAAGCTGACGGGCACCCCCACCACTTGCTGGAGATGTTTGCCCGAAGCACTAGCCACCCCATGGCCCCTCCTCCAACTACTGGCGCGCTACCACCACATACCAACGGCCCACGCTACCCCGGAACAACACCGGTGGCTGCACACACACTTCGAACGGGCCTCGCCGGAGGACACGGACACAGTAGCGTGGGGACCCAGCGCCGCGGCGGAAGGAAGATTCAACCAGGGAATGTGGGACATCAAGTACCCAGCCATTACCTTCCCGGTGCCAGGCAAACACGGCAGCACCACACTGGAGGCCCCCTGCCTACCCGGTTAAACACCGCTGCTCCCAAGTCGGGGACTGGCAGACAGTCTGATGGACCACATTCCGCCAACAGAAGGCATACCTGCTCCAATATGTGTACGGCTACCTCACACAAGGCCACGAAGGGGAAAACGACTATGTACGCATGAACCCAGCGGCAACCGAGATCATCCGCCAGGGAGTAGGCGTCTACGCTACCCGAAGGCTCCACCCTGCCACTGCCACGCCGTGCGCCACCAGGGAACAGGGATCACGCGTCCACCCCTACCAGCCAATGACGCCGTGCCGCTTGCCATGCCCTGACGACCGCAACACCGTCATTTTTGCGGATGCCTCCATCACCACGAGCCTCACCCCAGCGGCCGGGGGGGCAGCTCTGGAGTTGCAGACGGACGCGACAGGCCGACTGCACCAACACCACATCACAGGGGCCACCATCTTCGGGGCCTCCACTCATGGGGAACTAAAGACACTGGCGATCATCGTGGACGCCGTCAATGACACCCACCAACAACCGCGAGACCACACGCACCATGTGTGGGTCGTAGTAGACCCGACAGTCGACTTCCAGATCATCCGCAACCTGGCCTGGCAGCCCCTGCACAAGGCGACCAACTCCAGCCTGGGCACCCAGACCCTGCACCTCTGGGCGGCTCTAAGGTGCCTCCCCAAACACGTCATCTGACACCTCGTCAAACAAGAGTACCATCAGTACAGCCTAGGCAACGGACACATAGACTTGCACGCCCTCAACCAGCTTGGCGAGCATATGCCGGACGGCGAGGACCCGCCGCTACAGGACCACATGCACACGCATCTCCAACACCTACGGCCAGTCCCACATCCCGGGGAACCACAGGCCTGGGTACCAGACGACCCGATGTACAACGACACAGGACAGGCGTACCACTACCCGCAACCTGTCCGCACCATGGCGCACATCGGAGGCAGCCAGGCCGACAACACCCTCATGAACCACCTCCAACATAAGCTGCAGACCGCATTATACTTCTCAGCTCTTGACCCGTCCCTGCTGCCTGGACACCTACAAACACGACGTGCCCAACTCTTGCTTGAACAACTGCCCCTCCTACACGAGGTGGCACGCTGGTATGGCCGACGGGGTATGAACATACCTCCGGAATACACCATATGCCCCTGCCACCTCCAACAGCCGGAGCCATGGGAACACTTCAAACAATGCCGGTTGGCCCAAGGAGGAAACCACCTGCCGATGTGGACACCGGAGGACACCATAGCACAACACGCGGGATGGGGCCTGACGCGCCACCGACAAATGAGGACCGGCGCCTGAGGCGGCAACCAAAGATCAAGGAGGCGGTGCTCAGGGGAGCGGTGCCACTCCAGCTCTACAGGATCAGTGTCGACCTGCCCCGGCACCCGAAGCCACGGTACGTCACATGCAACTCACCGCCGTGAAGAGAGCGGACGCACAGCTACAGCACCGCGTCCAGGTGTACACACAAGACGCACAACAAACCTCCCACGACCGCCGTTTGCATTACAACGTCCTCATTCATTACCAACACGCGCAGCCCTGCGACTAGCCACACACACGGGCACACGAGAGCCACCAGTAAACTGCCACCGCACCACCCACCACACCGCACTGCACAAAAGCGCACGCACTCCCGTACACTGACCCGATCGTCCCACGAACCGTACCTCTCCTGAGGATGCCCGCCGGTAAAGCTCCACATCTGCGGCCTGAGAACCCGTGTGGCGTCTGCTGGGAGGTACTCGACGAGAACGACGCCCCGCTCCTTGGGTATGACCTGGGCTGCGGCAGCGCCGAGCAGCTGCATTGGTTCTGCAGCCCGTGCATCACACACTTTCATGCCTGCCCACTTTGCCGACGGACGCAGCCCCTCTGCACAGCTCCGCCGCCGCGTGAAACACAATGTGACAACCTCACGCTACACACATTGCGCACCCTGATTGCCCAGAATGTCTGGGCGCGTGACACGGGGGACAGCCCGGACGTTGAATGGTTGGACGTCCTCAGCGACGAGGACCTGGCGACACCGACACCTCGCCCCCCCTGGCGCGCACCATTGTGGGCGCTGCCAGTCGAGGGGGCGGACCCCACGATGTACGTTCCAGACTACGAACATTATGGCGACGCGCCACGGGGCAGTCTACCCCCCGTTGGCAATCTGCCAGACAGTTCAGGCCCAGTCAGCACCATGAATCTCAACAACTGGCGCACCACCGTCGTCTCCCTTACCACCCGCCTCCTGTTCACCTTCGGCTGGCTGGTGGGGGACGCGGAGTGGGCCACGGGGGTTGTCCGCGGCGCCGATGGCGACAGATGGGGGGATTTCTTCCACCGCAGCAGGGCCTTGATCGAGGGGGCGCCTGAGAGGATGATGGTGGTCTATCTCACGTGGAGGGGGATACCCCTCCCCTGCAGCCTGGTGTCATTGGTGCGGCGTGCCCAACAGCCGCACGTCCCACCGCCGCGGCCAGGCACGTACGGCAGTGCGGGCGTGGCCAGAATGATGGCCGGAGGTGCCCGGCACCACAGCTTCACCACCTCCGGCCGAGGAACTGTGACAATCACCACCACCCCGCCCCGGTCGCGCGCCACAGCAGTAACCAAGGCCACAAATGTGTTCGCTCTTGCACCATCGGGGGTTGGCGCGCCACAAAGTCCAACAGCCACCAGGGTCCTCCGGCCCTGTCCGACCCCCACGCAACCGTCAACTCACCACACCGGCCGCAGGCCACCGACGCCACACGGACTACGGGCGTTCCGGCACCATCGGACGCCGGCACGCCACAGAGCCCCAGACAAGAACGTGCATCCAAACAGGCGGCGCAACAACACCAACCACAACACCACCCAGCCACAGCCATCCGGGAGCACCGGACATCACCTGCCGGGAGGGGAACCATGCCCAGCCCCACGAATACGGCGGCAGCAGGCACCCGACCCGAGCAACCCCTTGGCACCGTACACCCGCAAACGAGCCCAGGCCCCAGAGGCGACCCAGCTCCACAACCCCAAAACACCACCTCGCAAAATTTAGGACACTCACAGGAAACAAAAGAACAACAAAGTCGCGACGGCGACGAGGCTGACCATTGCTTGCCCCAAAGCACCTAGCAAAGTGTGTGTCCTAGGCGCTAGGGACTTGTGCGCGCTCAAACACCAAAAAGAAAAAAAAACAACGACACAACATAGAGTAGGCGCCACATGAACATGCCGGCCGCCGAAACAAGTATGCTATATGTTATACGATGCGCCACGTTGCCAGGCGACGAAAGGGAGCCGAGGTGCGCAACGCACGAGGGAAGGGACACAACGGCCGCAGGGCCACCAACAAAAGGGCACGCCCGCTAACATCCCCCGCACGCATAGGACGAGAACGCCATGAGACAAGCAAGGTCAAGGTGTGTGAAAGCATCAAGGGGAAGAGACCCCTCAAAAGCAAAGCGCCACACGAAAAAACAGGGAAACCATGAAACACGGTGAAACACACACAAGAGGTATGCCCATGCACGCACACGCCATGAGAGCCGCTGCAAGCACGCCAAGGTATACACGACCCGCCACCGAACAACCCGGCGCCCCAAGCACCGCGCCGCCGCCCAACCGCCCACGTATGCATTATTTACTCTCTTTACTCTAGGCTGCCCGCACGGAAAGAAGCATGGTATGAGGGACACCCGCACGGAACCGGAAGGAGGGAACCACACGCCGCCGGAGAGCATACCACCGCCAGCACAAACACACATACCACAAACCCAGGGGCACACAAAGAGCAAGAGGTTTACCCGCACACGCAAGGGCCCGACAAACGCCGCAAGCGCCAAAAGGTATGGGTAAAAAAAAAAAGTACATGCAAAGGGCCGCTGCTAATGGAGACGCAAGCGAACCGCGGCGCCAACGCGCCCACCGACCAAGCAACGAGGCAACCACCCCCTTCTCCTCCTATCTCACTCTATAGGCTCCCGGCACCGAGGAACATGTGGACACCGCCAAAGAACACACAAAGAGCGAAAGGCCGCCAACACCGCGGAACAGTACATGCGTGGTATGAGGGAGTACCTAATGGACCGCCCAAGCTGAAAGGAGTGATGGTATGAGACCGGGAAACCACGAAACCGGAAGAAGGAAGTTACACGCTATCGGGGGGCACACACCACCGCCACCAAACACACAAACCACAAGCCCCAGGGCACAAAAAGGGCAAGTGGTACACCCACACGCGCAAGCAAGCACAAGCAAGGTATGGAGAGACCCGAGCCAACCGCCGCAAACGACACAAGGGAGGAAGGGCCAAGGACGGACAAAAAGAACGAAGCGCACAACGCCGCCACGCCAGCGCACCCGCCGACCGAACAAATGTCATGAAAACCACCCTCCTTCCTCGCTCTGTAGGCCAACAACAAGAGAGGAAGCCGCCAACGCCCAAAAGTGGACACCGCCAACGACCAAATGAAGAAAAAGAGGCCGCCACCGCCACGGAACACGAGTGGTATGAGGGAACACCCAGGGGCAGCCCAAACAAAAGGAAACGAGGTTGGTATGAATGGTATGGTTGCCCACACGCGAAAGCATACGCAAGCAATGTATGGAGGTATGGCGAAGGAGAACGAACCAGCCGCCGCAAACGCCACGAGGAAGGGAGGACCAAGGATGGACAACGAGAGCGAAGTACACAACGCCACCCTCCTCCCTCTCTCTATAGGCCATCAACGCGGGTAAAGGAGTGGGAACACAACAAACACGTCTGTCCCCGCAAGCGCAACGCAACCGCCGAGGCCGCAGACAAGCACACCATGGTATGGCACGAAGGGTGAGGAGAGTGCGCACACACGTAGACACAAGTGCGAAGACAGGTATGTTATACGCGGCGCAATGGATAATGCAGCGGCAACAAACATGGTGCCAACGTGGGTACAGTATGTTACATGATGACCGCGCCCAGCCGCCGAAGGCCCACATACCCCCATCATTGCTTTGTCTCACAGGGCCCAACGAGAGAGAACGACGAGCCGGCAAGGAAAAAGACCGAGACACACACCAGAGCGGAGGGAGGGAAAAAGTGCATGCCAGGGAGAAGGGTAGAGGAAAGGGTAAAGAGCAACGAAGCCACGAAGGAGACAGGAGGTAGCCAGCAGCCGAGCAAGGGACGCGCGCAGGGAAGGGGGCACGGCAGGCACACGGCGAGCACAACACCACACCGAAGCACCGGAGAGGGGAGCGACAGAGGGACAAGAGAAAAGCGGCACCGCGCACCCCGACACGCACCGCTCAGACACCACAAACACCGCACACACCCACACCAGCACCCACAGCACGTGGCCAGCGAGCCCCGGCAGCCCGCCCAGAGGGCAGGCAGCCGGGGGAGGGGGAGCGTCTGACCCCAGACGCCCCTCAGCACGGCGGACGGCAACCCCCCCGGGCGCCGTGGGGCCGGTGCAAGGTCCCCACGCCGCACCGACGGCACCCGCGACACACGGGTCGCGGAACCCTGACTGCCCGCTCCAGAGGACGGACAGTCGGGGGAGGGACAGCGCCTGACACCAGGCGCCCCTCACAACGGTGGCAGGCCACCCCCCCAGGGGCGGCCTCCCACCAGCCCCCGCGGCACGCAGGCCCCACAGGGCATGAAAGCCAAGGGGACAGTATTGGGCCCCCACACCAACACACCCGCGCCCACAGCACGTAGGTTGCGGACCCCAACAGCCCGCCCAGTGGGCGGGCAGTCGGGGGAGGGACAGCGCCTGACCTCAGGAGCCCCTCACAATGGTGGAAGGCACCCCTCCCGCAGACACTCTTTCGCCACCCCCACAGCGAGCAACACCAGCCCGCAAGGGCGCACGCTGTGGGGCCGGTGCTGGGTCCCCACGCCGGTACCGACCGCACCCGGGACACACGGGTAGCGGAACCCTGGCTGCCCGCTCCAGAGGACGGGCGGCCGGGGCAGGGACAGCGCCTGACACCAGACGCCCCTCACAACGGTGGCAGGCCGACCTCCCCGGGGACAACCCCCCACCACCCCCGCGGCACACAGCCCCCACAGGGCATGCAGGCCAGGGGGACAGTGTTGGGCCCCCACACCCACACACCCGTGCCCAGAGCACGTGGGTGGCGGACCCCAACAGCCCGCCCAGTGGGCAGGCAGTCGGGGGAGGGACAGCGCCTGACCTCAGATGCCCCTCACAATGGTGGAAGGAACCCCCCCCGGGGACGCCTCTCTGCCACCCCCACAGCGAGCAACGCCGGCCCGCAAGGGCGCACGCTGTGGGGCCGGTGCTGGGTTTCCACGCCCGCACCAACCGCACCCGGGACACACGGGTAGCGGAACCCTGGCTGCCCGCTCCAGAGGATGGGCGGCCGGGGGAGGGACAGCGCCTGACACCAGACGCCCCTCACAACGGTGGCAGGCCACTAAAGAAGGTCCCTACCAGGACCGGCCCCTGCTGTACCACTTCCACCATTTCCTGTCACTCCTATGGTCTTGCTTCTCACCAGGTTCTGCATGATCTTGCCCTATCCTGCACAATTTCCCACAAAAAATAGTAAAATATGGCTCCTTCACACTGATCCTGATCCCTTGAATCAACCAACTCCCAAGTACAATAGCTCAAATCGAAATCCACATTGAGGGCTTCCAAGGATGTTTGAGGTCCCGCGTTGACACTCAACAACTCCATTCAACACGCCGGTCGTCTCTCGGTGCACACGGAGACACGGGCGTTGGGCATGTACATAGAAATGCACCAATAGAATAATGGAAAAAGAAGCCCTGAAATTGGCATATGAACACAAATTAAGCAAAATTGGGGAAAGATCGAAACATACACAATCACAGCCATAGACCCCCCATTCCCTGGACTCAAGACCTTCTCTTGACGCGCCAACAGGATGCCCTGAACCCAGTCAAATAAGATGGCTAAATGCCATGTGTCAAAAGTCACTACACAAACCCGAAAAATGTGTTCCCTCCCAAGCCTCTAAATCCAAGCCCAATAGGGGAGGTGGCGTGTCATGGCCTAGAATGGCACTCAGGACCCTGCCACACGCTGACATAACCTTGGTTGGGCTTGCAGAATTGCCCCATGAAGATGACGTCATAACATATCAAAATTAGGCAAATCACACCATAATGCCCAAAATTCAATTATATACTCAAAAATGCATACAGCAAATGTTCAAATGCTCCATGCATGTGTCAAACCGGAGAGTAATATACAAGGGTGATATAGCCCGAAGATCCATGCCCAAGAATATCCCAGCATTTGCCCCCGAACCCCTCCGGATATATACATGCCATGCTTCACAAGTCAACTCACGAATTTGAGACCTAATTTTGTGAGGCCTCGTGTGCCACGCCAAAGTGACCACGTGATCCGGCATATGGTCAGGTGCAACGACGAAGCATATGCCAACATATAAGCAACATACCATAGTTCACAGATCTCTAGGCACTTTACCGTTAGCCGACCAGTTGAGCACATAAAATACAGAAATGAGCATAAAATGAGGTCAAAAACATGCAATTATTGCCAAACTCAAAGTAATCACAATAGTATATAACTTCGCTCAGCCATGGTATCAACATATGGTTCAAAACACAATTGCTTCCGACCATTTGCAAACAGTCCCCCCACTTGAATCCCCACATTAACGCAGAGGAACACCTTCGAACCTCCTCCCAGGACGCACCATGAAAATGGGAAAGTTGATAGTGGCGCTTGTGGGTCGCTTCATAAGCCCTCCCACGTGCCCTATATGTGCGGTAGACTTAGTCCAGCCCTATGGAGCTCATCATTGGGACATGGGCAAGGCCCTTGCCACGTATGACTCCACATATCTTCCTACAAACGGAGATATATAATATGGGCGTGAGCATAGCGAAGCACATACCATCCACATAACACATACCCTTAAAAGTGGCTCCCACCATGGTATGCCATGCCGCTCCATGGACATAACTTCACGTTAAAAATACGTAGGAACCAAAACAAAGTTTCTATGCAACACCAACACTCATGCGGTACACTCCAAAGTCGCATTGAAATATTCGGTTGCATGGTCCAAGAGTAACATATCACTTTCTACCCTCTTGACCATTATTTCTTGCTACACCCAGCATGTGTACACATCAAATGCGTCTGACGCTCCCTGAATAGGGTTGAGACCAAGGCAATTCTAGCCCATATCTCAAAATTGTGACTTCTCGCCGTGAACTGGAGATATGACCTTTCAAAGTGGCCTCACGAATCAATTTTGTTTCGCCTACATTTCCAAGAAAAAACAAGGAGACAACAAAAAGAAGGTTGATTCGTGACCGGGGAAAAACATAGGACCACTCGAAATTCATCATATCAGGTGC
The DNA here is from genome assembly GCA_964036045.1 of Eutreptiella sp. 'Long Island Sound 2002'. Classification (NCBI taxonomy): domain Eukaryota; phylum Euglenozoa; class Euglenophyceae; order Eutreptiales; family Eutreptiaceae; genus Eutreptiella; species Eutreptiella sp. 'Long Island Sound 2002'. The sequence continues at coordinate 134,422,124 of OZ038379.1, forward strand.
TGCGACCTCGAAATCGAAAGTCCGATTCTGAATGTCTGAAAAAGCCGGATTAATTTTGCGAGTGTATAACATGAAGATTGCGGAAGCAACGAACCCTTTACTGATGAAATTTAGCCCTTCATCGGGGTTTCCGCACAAATATCTGGAAATAACAGTTAACTAATTGGTTACCGCAAAATCGTCGCCGATACATTGACAATCAGAACGGATAGCTGAAAAATTACGGAAACATTATGATAAAAAAACCCTGTTGATTCCTGATATTTTGATATATAAATCTCAGGCGGCGGCGCCCCGGTTGTGAATGTGGCCGCTCATAGCTGGAATGGCCAAACCTATCGCACTATCACATCAAGTTAGGTCAGGTGGATGCAAGAGTATGATATCAGCCCATGGCGGCTGGCCGGCCCATAGATACACACCCCAAGTGACCCAAAGATGGCCACGGGGGTGCGAACCGGCTTCACCCCCCTTCTCAGAGCGTTGTATCCGCTCGGAAGTCATTGAAGAGAGGACGGGAGGACCCCAATGGGCTCCAACCCCCCCCCCATGCCCCAAGGACACATGGAGGCCCCACATACGTTGTAGGCGTCCCCCATGCCCCAAGGGAGGGGGGAGGACACTCATAATTGGTGCCCTCCGCCATATCCGGTCTCCTCTTGATCTACAACATGGACCAAGGGGATCAAAGATAGAGAAACGTCGTCGATCGATCTAAATACGTATACCACAATGAAATATATATGTGTGGAGACCGAGTGAAGCGGGTATATGGCCAATCAAGGCGCGAAAATCCCCAGATGAACGCCCTCACTCTTCCCCCAAGCACAAAAACAAACAAAAATGCCAAGGGGGATCCATTACGGTGCTACTGCAGCCACCAAATGGACCAACACGTCCTTGACATCCAAAGAGATGTTCTTCCTCCTTAGATACTCCATCCAGACCGTGGTATACCTCGGCACAAAACTGCTCGGAGGTTCCCACGAATCCCTGGACGCAGCAAATCCCTTCCAACGGACTTTATAAAGCCTCCCCCCTGGCGTCCCCGGGTCTGGCTTGTCCGTCAGGATCCTCTCGGCGGTGAAGTCGTCGTCCTCCCCTGCGTCATCAGAGTCCAGATCTCCGGCTGTGAACTCGAAGGTGACGGGACGTCCGCTGGTCTCTTTTTATCGGGGACGAAGCTGGGTATGGTTGCGGTCAAGGATCTTGTTATCCCCCACACGAGCTGCATACACATCCTGCCCGACCTTCCGAACGATTACCCCCGGCACATACCAAGATGCCTCCCGATGCCTGGACAAGACAACCTTGTGGTGCCGCTCCACCCATACGGTATCTCTGAGAGCATATTTCTGGACTTTTCCCTGCTTGAAGTACTTGGCCCTCTTCTCATGCTCGTCTTGAAGTGATTTGCACACCTTGGCCGCCGTGTCGTCCGCCTCGGCCATCATAGCGTTCGCATCCCGGGCCACTTTGCCATGGTTCAACCACGGGAGAGTGCGTGACACTCGATCCCGTAGGAACAGGATACGATGGGGCGACAGTCCAGTGGGCCCCGGAAGGTCGTGGTACGCCTGGAGTACTCTCCACAGCCAATTATACCGATTCCGGCCCGGTTTGTCAATGTGCAACTGGCGGGACTTCTCGAACATCTGCCGGCCAGCCACCTCAGCCCTGCCATTCGACCGGCTTTGGTACGCCACAGTCTTGGCGTGCCGAATCCCAATGTGCTTGCACATAGTTTTGAACCACGTCCCCACAAACTGACTGCCCCGGTCGCTGCAGGTGACAGCTGGGACATCAAAAATCGTCAGCCAATGCCTGATCATGGCATGAGCGACGGTCTTGGCCTGCAGACCCACTCCATGCTTGTCCTTCTTGTCCTTCTTCTTGGACTTCTTGCCACGGACTGCCACGATATACCCGCTGTGCCTATCCACCGCCAGGATGACACAGTCGTAGGTCTCTCCTTCCACGGTGACCTCCGGCATGGCGAATACGTCCATGGCCACAGACCGCATAGGGGCCTCCGGTATAGCCGTGTACACCGGGTTGCCCGCCGTGGAGTGGTTGGGGCTCTTGGTAGCCCGACACACGGCGCAGTCACTGCAGTACATGTCCAGGATGGCGTAGTACCCCGGTGGGAACTTGAAGCGCCACTCCAGGTCCTGCTGCATCTTGTCCCGACCAGGATGCATGAGCTGGGCGTTCTGCCAGTGGTCAATGAGCTCCTCCATTCGGTTCTCAGGGACCAATAGCTTGTCCTTGGGGAATAATTTATCCCCATCCTCGGTCAAGCCCTCAGGCCACTCGTCGTCCGACGGGGCGCTCACGGCATTCCAGTACTTGCTCCAGTGGTCGGATGCCGCATAGTCATCCGACCAGTCTTCTGTGAGCACCGACCTGACTAGCTCTACGGGCGCCACCATCCATTGCTCGAGGGACTCCTCTCGACAAGCTTGGACTCGAGCGCCCCGGAACTTGGCCAGGTCTGTACGATTTGCGATCACCACAAAACACTTGACCCCCTCTTGCTCCATGGCCTTCTCCATCTCGATGATGCGCTTGGCCTCCTCGGTCTCCTCGGCGTCCCCATGGCTGGATATGTCCATCCAACCCTTGCCCGCGGGGTAGGCCCATCGACTGAGGCAATCTGCCACAGTGTTGTCCTTCCCCAGGAAGTATACGACGCTGAGGTCGAACCTGGCGAACGTCTCATGCCATCGGGCCCTCCTTGCTGCCGGTCCTGAGGGGGTGTCGACATGCTCCTTGTGCCAGCTCTGTAAGCACTGGTGGTCCGTACAAACCACCATCGGTTGTAATCCGATGTGGCCAGACCACTTCCTGAGCGCACACACAATGGCATACGTCTCCTTCTCCCTCCCGGTCCAGGCTCGATGTTGGCCCTCGGCCAGGATCCGGCTCCGAAACGCCACGGGTACGTGCGACCCGTCGTCCCCGACCTGCTCGAGGACTGCCCCTACAACATAGTCCGAGGCGTCCGTCCGTAGTACGAATCCCTTGTCCGGGTCCACCAAGAATAGCCCCAGCTGCCCCAGGAGTCCCTCCTTCAGGCTGCTGAACGCATCTTCAGCCTCAGGGGTCCAGGCAGGCTTCTTCTTGCTGCCCTTCCGGCCATCGAACTTGCCCACCTGCAGCATCTTGTGCAGCGGCCCGGACAGTTCTGCATACATCCGGACATAGCCCGAATAGTAATTGCAGAACCCCATGAAGGATCGGAGTTCGCTGATGGTCTGGGGCTTCTCCCAGTGGTGCAGGGACGCCAGCTTCCCAGGCATGGGACGGTGTTGCCCGTGACCAACCACGTGACCCGCAAACTCCACTTCCTTCACGAAGAGTGAGGCTTTGGTAGGCTTGCACACCATATTGTGCTTATCCAGCTGGCTGAGCACTCGGCGCAGATCCTTCTCGTGCGCTTCGATGAGCTCGTCCTCAGTCATGTCCTCCATGCCGGACCCGATGATGATGTCATCCACAAAGGGGTCTGCACAGTCCCGGACAGGACCGAGTAGGTCCTCCATCATGCGCTGGAAAGCGGCGTTGCCATTCTTGGCGCCCATAGGCACCACTTTCCACTGCATGGGCCGCAGCGGCGTCAACATCGCTGTGCAGAACCTGGGGTCCGGGGGTAGCGGCATCTGGTGATAGCCGTGTTTCAGTTCTAACACCGTGAAGATCCGCTTTTTTTGTTGTTTTTGGAGGATGGTGTCGATCAGAGGAAGCGAGTATGAGTCGTGCTCGGTTTGCTCGTTCGAACCCCTGTAATCAACCACCAACCTCCACTCGCCCTTCTCTTTCTTGAGCACGATAGAGGCTGGACTGGCCCACTTACTGTTGGAGGGTTGAATCCAGCCCCGCTCCATCAACTCGGCCAACAACTTCTTCATGGCCTCGGCCCGATCGCCTTGAAGTTGGTACTCCCGATGACGATAGACTTTGGGGTTCGGCTTCAGCTTGATCCTCACTGTGCCAAACCTCCCACGATCTGGAGGGTTCTTGTTGGCGACGCCACTGAATAGCCGCGGATAGGCATTGATCAGCCTCTCCTTCAGCTTGGCGACCTTCGGGTTCTCCTGGGCCTCTTCAGCCGCTTGCTCCGGTATCGATACAACCAACCGCACTGCGGCTTAGGCCTCTTCCGGGTCCGAGTCGGACTTCTCCTCGCCCGCTATGCCATCTTCATTGTCGTGGGGCGCGCTTCCCACCGACAATCTTTGGAAATTTGCGGCATCGGCCGGGTTCTTGTCGCTACCGGCTCCCATTATTAGAAAATCCCAGGTTGGCAGGTCCCACCCAACCGGATCATCATATTGGTCCGCGATGTGATCCATGACCCTCGCCACAAACTCATCCTTCTCGTACTTGCCGGTGACCAACATCTGGTCATCCCACCAATGCGGAGATGTGACCATGGCCCGCCTCTTCTTGGCTGCCACACGGTCGTGCATCCCCATCCGCATGTAGTTCCTGACCTGGTCGATCTCGGCGTGGGACAGGACGTGAATGCCATCCATTGGCTGATCCGTCCCCTCATTGGGCTCAAACATGACCCGCATGGGCACCACCTCAACCCTACGGATGAATGCTTCATCACCCGTGGGCTGGGCTTGCGCCCCATCCACCAGGAAAGCCTTGGTACCCCACGCTTGACCCAGGGAGGGCATTGATAAACCCTTGGCGTCGATGAACAACTCCTCCTCTGGCCCGAATGACATCTCGTTCAGGGTGATGGAATCCAGCGTCGACTTGAGAACTTCCAGCGGACATGGGGTGGATCCTATGCCGGTTATGACCAGGATCCCCTTCACCCTATCCGCGACGATCTTCTCCACCGTACGTCTGGTATTTTCCAGGGATCCATGCCAATACATGGGCCCCCACTCCTTCAAACCCCAATGCCTGTGCCAGGCTGAGTCTCCTCGATGCCAATGCCTCCTACACTTCCGCAAAGGTGGGGCATCCCCGGAAGCGAAGACGTCCGTCTCGGGCGCTTTGGCTCCCAGCGTCTGGATCATCCTGGCATACACCCGCGGCGCCATTCCATACTCTGTGAGCTGAACTCCGCGGTCTCCTCTGTACTTGGCACCCACAGCTTGCACCGCTTGGACGATCCGATCATCTTCCTCAGCACTCCATTGGGATGATCCACATGCATAGTCCGTGGACAGGCATGTAAGGCATTCATCATCCTCCCGGACCAGCGTTGCACGATGGGGAAGGGCTCCAATGGCGTTTCCCACCATGAAGTCATACCCCATGATCATATCCCAATCTGTAATATCGGCCAAAGTGAAATTCCCGGATAGAGTGCTTATCTTTGCCAAATCAGGGCGGTTCAAGCGCTCATGCTCCCAGAATTCCATACTGATAGTGGCCTCATGGGTGCCACCACCCATAATCTGTCCATTGGCCACCTTCAGACGTACCAGTCTACGGTTCGGCTGCAGGGATTCCTCCTTGAACAACCCTCTCCGGACCAGGCTCACCTGGGCACCCGTATCCACCAAAACATCCAACACCAACTCCTCTTGTCCGCACCGTACACGCACCTTCAAGTGCAACTGCCGCTCGTCACCATGTGGTGTTCGGACGACTCTCACGGCATGCAACTCTAGCACATCCGGGTGCATCAGGCTTTCGAGGGTATGGTCACGGATGGTGTAGATCCTGGGCTGGTCCTGCCCGTCCACGGGGCTCTCTGTGGTCGCTCCCTCTTTATTGCCACGTCCCTTGCCGACATACACCTCCCTTGGCAGGGCGCTCCAGGGGTTGGGAGTGGCAAAACTCAGTGGTTCTGACTCATCTGGGGTCTTCTTCGGCACCCGATGTGCCTTCGCTTTCTCTAGGATTCCACTGATTTTCAGAGGAGAGACCTCCGGGTTCCCACTCCCGTGGGGGCTCCTCTAGACGTGGTCTCCGCAGCTCCCTCCTGCTGCGATCTGCTCGGATCTTGTCCACCACGGTGCTGGGCTTTGAGTTCCTCCAACGTCCTCAACATGTCCTCAGCAACCTCCTCGATCGATCTCACGCGTCTGTCTGGGCCGAGATCCTCCACCATAGCTTTTGCCTCCGCCTTTCCCTTGGCCCTTTGCTTGGCCTTTTCCACCGTCTCCGCCCTTTGCCTTCGAATCGGCAATTCTTTGCTCCTTGGGCTTCTTGTCGGGATGAGCGGCGAAGTAGGTCTTCTTGTCTTCCTCGTATACCTTGCAATGCCGGTGGTCATTGGCATGGTTGTTCCCCTTGCCGTAGCAGACCCAGCAACCGTCGTGCTGTGATCTGTACTCGCAGAACGAGAGCGCCGGGTTCCCGATCGTCCGCGGTTTCTTGCGTCCCTTGGACCTTCGGTCCAGGAGGTTCCACCTGGACCTGTCCTGCCCATGCTTCTTCATATTGTGCACTACGAACGCGAGGAAGTGGGCTTCTTTATGATCCTCTCGGGTGGTCGCGGTCCGAAGATCTTGGCCGCTTCCACTCCCCTCCTCCGCAGTGCCGACCGAGTCCCCCTCGACCTCTCGGTGTTGGCGATCTTCCCAATGACCTCGATGTCCATGGCCCTGTCGATCCTGTACGTGGGCCTCGTTCTTGGCGTTGAGCTTCAGCTCCACCGTCCAGGCTCATGCGGGCGAAGATGACCTGCATCCTCAGCGGCTCCCCGCGCCTCCACTCCACGTTGTTGAGGCGCATCAGCCTTTGTTCCATGGTGTCGCCGAATACCGCCACGTAGACGGCGTTCTTCAACCCCAACATTCGGCTGGGCTCGCCGAGGTTTCGCCGGAGAAACTACATTATTCCGGTGTGGGTGTCCTCCGATGCCATGATCCGTACGGCCACGCGCTTCTTTGCTCTCCTCTTTTCCTCGTCCTCCACTCTCCTCTTCCAGTGGCCGGGAGGACGTCCTTCAGTAGGTGTCGGATCTGACTGGCCTCATTCCAGTCCTCCACCAGCTTGAGGCTTCTTTGGTACTTGCGGATGTACCGATTCCATTCCCGGACCCTCAACTCCCCGCGCTCCGGCGGCAGCGGAATGGACCACAAATCCTCCAACGCCTGGTTGGGGGCGTCCACTCGCTCCTCGTCCTCCAGCCACTGGAGGCAGGCCTGCTCCGTCTGGATCAATCCCTCGCGGATGTGATCCCTGGGCTCCTCCTTCAGGTCCTGCGCCAGCCTGTGTGGGAATGTCCGGCATACCCACTTGTCCCTTGGCGCTCCCTTCATCTCGCCGACGACCTTCTCGGCGAAGTCCTCCCAATCCAGGATGAAGTCATGCAGGTTGGAGGGGTTGCCATCGTAATAGGGGATTTTGGTTCCCCTGAGGTCTTAATTCTTGATGGCGTCTCCGACGTCCGCAGCCACTACTCCACCGTGATGGATATCACCTGTGGCCGGGGAGTGTGAGTACACTCCCCGTACATCCCTCTCCTCCATGGAGTGCGGTCCAGTTGGGCCTGAACCCGTGGGGTTTCGGATGCGGAAAGGACCTGCTCCACCAGCTGTCCATATCCCCGTAGTGGGGTCCCTCATCCACAGGTTTCCGCCTGGATGGCCTCGACCATGTCCGTCGGCGCTTCCCATGGTTCGCCCCTGCATGGTCTGGTGTTGGATCTCCTCTTCCGCATAAACAGCATGGGCAGTCGTAGTGGTCGGTGGATCCTGGGCGGCATGGGACATCTGTACCGTCAGGCTCCTCAGGTCCGTGGCTGCGTGCTCTTCCCGCATGGACCGAGCCGGTGCCGTATGCTCCCCGAGCATTATGGATTCGCTGAACATGGGAACAAACGGCAGCGCATCCGGGTCAACACACGGAGGCGCGTAACGTGCCTCTGCAGGGCCGCCCATGGACTTATCCATGGCGCTCCTGAGGGTCTTAACCCGCTCCACCAGCTCAGCCATTGCCGGCCTTGCCGGGAGCGCCGGACCCGAGGCGAGGGGTTGTAACTCCTCTAGCCTTTTCAGGCGTCCCAACATGTCCTCCACCAGGTGGAGGAGGCTGTCCACCACTCACTGCTGCTTCTGCAGGGCCATCTCCAGCTTCTCCGGTACCGGTCCTGCTCCGCTCGCAGCTCCGCCATGTCTCTCTCCGCTGCCGACTGGTCATCCAGGATCCCAGCGACGTCCTCCTCTAGGCAGTCCTTCGCGTTGTCCAGGCGGTCGAGGTGCTGCACGATGGCGTCCATCCCTATCTTTGGGTACTTGCCGATGAGGAAGGATACGTGCTCGCAGTGTCACTCAGTGTGCTTTCCACCTGATCAAGCGCATCCGACGGTTCCCGGCGCCTCGGACCCCTCCGCCATGGGTGTGTCGCCCATGGTAACCCGCGTTGGTTCCGTGTGCCGGGCCACAGGCGCCGTTCTGGCTCTGGTAGGCCTCTCCAACGCCTCGGCGTCATGCTCCAGGCTGGCTTCGGGGGCCGTGTGCGCCCTTGTCGGCCCAATGGCCATCTCCTCCAAGTCCGAAGGGAAAGCAGTCCAATAGCCATCCGAATGCCCCTCGGAATCTGCCGCTGACCACAAACTGACCAGGCTGGGATCCGTCTTCATCGCCCTGGGTTCCGCCGCGGGTTTTGGGGACCCCTGCTTCCGCTAACGCCGGGCTCTGCCGTTGCTACCAGTCTCCTCCAACTCCTCCGCAGCGGAGCGGAGATTGCAAGCCTTGCGGCATTGCCTTTCACACATGGAGGCCAGGTCCTTCATGTCTAGCCCATGTCCTGCAAGGGCTCTCCGTTCTGAGCATCTTCGCTCTTCTTGGGCTTCCCAGTCCGGCGTCGACTCCACGGACTCGCCGATCTGCACCCGCGGCGTCCTTGGGCGGGGCTCCTGAGGGCCCAAGTCCCCGGTGTGGTAGGTGGTCCTCTGCTACCATAAAGAAGGTCCCTACCAGGACCGCCCCCTGCTGTACCCCTTCCACCATTTCCTGTCACTCCTATGGTCTTGCTTCTCACCAGGTTCTGCATGATCTTGCCCTATCCTGCATAATTTCCCACAAAAAATAGTAAAATATGGCTCCTTCACACTGATCCTGACCCCTTGCAATAACCAGCTCCCAAGTACAATAGCTCAAATCGGAATCGACACTGAGGGCTTCCAAGAATGTTTGAGGTCCCGCGTTGACACTCAACAATTCCTTTCAACACCCCAGTCGTCTCACAGTGCACACGGAGACACGGGCGTTGGGCATGTACATAAAATTGCACCAATAGAATAATGGAAAAAGAAGCCCTGAAATTGGCATATGAACACAAATCAAGCAACATTGGGGAAAGATCGAAACATACACAATCACAGCCATAGACCCTTCATTCCCTGGACTCAAGACCTTCCCTTGACTCGCCAACAGGATGCCCTGAACCCGGTCAAATAGGATGGCTAAATGCCATGTGTCAAAATTCACTACACAAACCCCAAAAATGTGTTCCCTCCCAAGCCTCTAAATCCAAGCCCAATAGGGGAGGTGGCGTGTCATGGCCTAGAATGGCACTCAGGACCCTGCCACACCCTGACAAAACCTTGGTTGGACTTGGAATCGATTGGGCCTGGAGGAGTGCCCCATGAGGATGACCTCATAACATATCAAAATTAGGCAAATCACACCATAATGCCCACAATTCAATTATATACTCAAAAATGCATACGGCAAATGTTCAAATGCTCCATGCATGTGTCAAACCGGAGAGTAATATACAAGGGTGATATAGACACAATGTTAATGCCCAAGAATATTCCAACATTGGCTCCCAAACCCCTCCGGATATATACATGCCATGCTTCACAAGTGAAATCACGAATTTGAGACCTAATTTTGTGAGGCCTCATGTGCCACGCCAAAGTGACCACTTGATCCGGCATATGGTGAGGTGCAACACCTAAGCATATGCCAACATATAAGCAACATACCATAGTTCACAGATCTCTACTCACTTTACTGTTAGCCGACCAGTTGAGCACATAAAGTACAAAAATGAGCATAAAATGAGGTCAAAAACATGCAAATATTGCCAAATTCAAAGTAATCACAATAGTATATAACTTCGCTCACCCATGGTATCGGGATACGGCTCGAAGAACAACTGCTTGGGACCATTCCCAAATAATCCCCCCACTTGGATCCCCACATGGACGCATAGGGACACCTTCGAACCTCCTCCCAACACGCACCATGAAAATGGGAAAGTTGATAGTGGAGCTTGTGGATCGCTCCATAAGCCCTCCCACATGGTCTATATGTGCGGTAGACTTAGTCCAGTACTATGGAGCTCACCATTGGGACATGGGCAAAGCCCTTGCCACGTATGACTCCACATATCTTCCTACAAACGGAGATATATAATATGGGCGTGAGCATAGCGAAGCACATACCATCCACATAACACATACCCTGAAAAGTGGCTCCCACCATGGTATGCCATGCCCCTCCATGGACATCACTTCACGTTAAAAATACGTAGGAAACCAAGGAAAGTTTCTATGCAACACCAACACTCATGCGATACACTCCAAAGTCGCATTGAAATATTCGATTGCATGGTCCAAGAGTAACATATCACTTTCTACCATCTTGCCCATTATCCCTTGCTACACCCAGCATGTGTACACATCAAATGCGTCTGACGCTCCCTCAATTCGGTTGAGACCAAGGCGATTCTAGCCCATATCTCAAAATTGTGACTCCTCACTGTCAGCCGGAGATATGACCTTTCAAAGTGGCCTCACGAATCAATTTTGTTTCGCCTATATCTCCAAGAAAAATGAAGGAGACAACAAAAGGAAGGTTGATTGGTGATCGGGGGGAAATGTAGGACCACTCGAAATTCATCATATGGAGTGCGGCGACCTCGAAATCGAAAATCCAATTCTAAATGTCTGAAAAAATTGGATTAATTTTGCGAGTGTATAACATGAAAATTGCTGAAGGAATGATCCCTTTACTGATGAAATTTAACCCTTCATCGGGGTTTCCGCTAAAATATCTGGAAATAACAGTTAACTAATCGGTTACCGCAAAATCGCGAGCCAACTGACAGTCGCCGATAAATTGACAATCAGAACGGATAGCTGAAAAATTACGGAAACATTATGATAAAAAAACCCTGTTGATTCCTGATATTTTGATATATAAATCTCAACCGGCAGCGCCTCGGTTGTGAATGTGGCCGCTCATAGCTGAAATGGCCAAACCTATCACACTATCACATCAGGTTAGGTCAGGTGGATCAGAGAGTATGATATCAGCCCATGGCGGCTGGCCGGCCCATAGATACACACCCATAGTGACCCAAGGATGGCCACGGGGGGCCAAACCGGCTTCACCACCCTCCCCGGGGACAGCCCCCCCCCACCCCCGCGGCACGCAGCCCCCACAGGGCATGCAGGCCAAGAGGACAGTGTTGGGCCTCCACACCCACACACCCGCGGCCCAGGCACGTGGGTGGCGGACCCCAACAGCCCTCCCAGTAGGCAGGCAGTCCGGAGAGGGACAGCGCCTGACTTCAGACGCCCCTCACACAATGGTGGAAAGCATCTCCCCCGGGGACGCCCTTCCGCCATCCCCGCAGCGAGCAACGCCGGCCCGCAAGGGCGCGCGCTGTGGGGCCGGTGCTGGGTCCCCACGCCCGCACCGACCGCACCCGGGACACACGGGTAGCGGAACCCTGGCTGCCCGCTCCAGAGGACGGGCGGCCGGGGGAGGGACAGCGCCTGACACCAGACTCCCCTCACAGCGGTGGCAGACCACCCCCCCCGGGGACGGCCCGCCGCACGCAGCCCCCACAGGGCATGCAGGCCAGGGGGACAATGTTGGGCCCCCACACCCACACACCCGCGCCCACAGCACGTGGGCTGCGGACCCCAACAGCCCGCCCAGTGGGCGGGCAGTCGGGGGAGGGACAGCGCCTGACCTCAGACGCCCCTCACAATGGAGGAAGACATCCCCCCGGGGACGCCCTTCTGCCACCCCCACAGCGAGCAACGCCGGCCGCAAGGGCGCACGCTGTGGGGCCGGTGCTGGGTCCCCACGGCCGCACCTACCGCACCCGGGACACACAGGTCGCGGGACCCTGGCTGCCCGCTCCAAAGGACGGGCGGCCGGGGGAGGGACAGCGCCTGACACCAGACGCCCCTCACAGCGGTGGCAGACCACCCCCCCCGGGGACGGCCCCCCACCAACCCCGCGGCACGCATCCCCCACAGGGCATGCAGGCCAAGGGGACAGTGTTGGGCCCCCACACCCACACACCCGCGCACACAGCACGTGGGTGGCGGACCCCAACTGCCCGCCCAGTGGGCGGGCAGTCTCAGGAGGGACAGCGCCTGACCTCAGACGCCCCTCACAATGGTGGAAGGCACCCCCCACGGGGACGCCCTTCCACCACCCCCACAGCGAGCAGTGGCGGCCCGCAAGGGCGCACGCTGTGGGGCCGGTGCTGGGTCCCCACGCCCGCATCGACGGCACCCGGGACACACGGGTCGCGGAACCCTGGCTGCCCGCTCCAGAGGACGGGCGGCCGGGGGAGGGACAGCGCCTGACACCAGATGCCCCTCACAACGGTGGCAGGCCACCCCCCCCGGGGACGGCCCCCCACCACCCCCGTGGCACGCAGCCCCAACAGGGCATGCAGCCCAGGGGGACAGTGTTGGGCCCCCACACCCACAAACCCCCGCCCACAGCACGTGGGTGGCGGACCCCAACATCCCGTCCAGTGGGCGGGCAGTCGCGGGAGGGACAGCGCCTGACCCCGGACGCTCCGCACACAATGGTGGAAGGCACCCCCCCCGGGGAAGCCAATTCCGCCAGCCCCACAGCGAGCAACGCCGGCCCGCAAGGGCGCACGCTGTGGGGCCGGTGCTGGGTCCCCACGGCCGCACCGACCGCACCCGGGACACACGGGTCGCGGAACCCTGGCCGCCCGCTCCAGAGGACGGGTGGCCAGGGGAGGGACACTGCCTGACACCAGACGCCCCTCACAATGGTGGAAGGCATCCCCCGGGGACGCCCTTCCGCCACCCCCATAGCGAGCAACGCCGGCCCGCAGGGGCGCACGCTGTGGAACAACCGGTGCTGGGTCCCAACGCCCGCACCGACCACACCCGGAACACACGGGTCACAGTACCCCAGCTGCCCGCCCAGTGGGCGGGCGGTCGGGGGAGGGACAGCGCCACCAGACGCCCCTCACAGCGGTGGCAGGCCACCCCCCCCGGGGACGGCCCCCCGCAACCCCCGCGGCACGCAGCCCCCACAGGGCATGCAGGCCAAGGGGACAGCGTTGGGCCCCCACAACCACACGCCTGCGCCCACAGCACGTGGGTAGTGGACCCCAACAGCCTGCCCAGTGAGCGGACAGTCGGGGGAGGGCGAGCACCTGACATCGGACGCCCCTGGCAACAGAGGAAGGCACCCCCCCGGGGATGCCCTTCTGCCACCCCCACGGCGAGCAACGCCGGCCCGCAAGGGCGCACGCTGTGGGGCCGGTGCTGGGTCCCCACGCCCGCACCGACCGCACCCGGGACACACGGGTCGCGGAACCCAGGCTAACCGCCCCAGAGGGCGGGCAGCTGGGGGAGGGACAGCGTCTGACACCAGACACCCCTCGCAACGCCGGCAGGCCAACCCCCCCGGGGGCGGCCCCCCACCACCCCCGCGGCACACAGCTCCCACCGGGCATGCAGGCTGAGGGGATGGGGCCGGGCCCCAACACCCGCACGCCCGCGCCCACAGCATGTGGGTGGTGGACCCCGACGGCCCGCCCAGGGGGTGGGCGACCGGGGGAGGGGCATCGCCTGGCACCAGACGCCCCAACCACCCCCGCGGAGCGCGGCCCCCCCAGGGCATGCAAGCCGAGGGGACAGCGCCGGACCCCACAGCCGCACAGCCGCGCCCACGGCAAGAGTGGAGACGGACCGACAGCCCGCCCAGAGGGCGGACAGTCGGGGGACTGGGAGCGCCTGACCACAGACGCCCCTCACAACGGACCCCGTACCCGCACACCCGTGCCCACAGCACGTGGGCAGCGGGCCCCAACAGCCCCCAGGATGAGGGCAGCGGGAGAGGGGAGAGCGCCCGGCCTCGGACGAACCTCGCAACGGGACCGCCACGGACCGCAGGGGGGGGAGCACCTAGTGCCCACACGCACACTCGAACGCCGGCCCGCGGAGCCAGCGTACAAGCTCCCCCACCCACGCCCCGCCGCGCCCCCAGCACGTGCACCAGCCACGGGAAATCCGCATTCCACCCCCTGCTCTTAGGCACAGCAACACAACAATTGCGGAACCCGCGGCTCCACGCAAAACACGCCCCCAATCTCCGACGCTGGACGCAGCACACCAGGGCATCAGGGCGCTGGGACTCAGAGACGTCGAAGGAGACCCCCCACAAGGGGACGCGGGCACGGACTCCGACCTGGAGGAAGTACCGGAGCCCTCCACGGGAATTGCGCCCGCGGAACCTGCGCCGCCAGCGGGCAGCAGGCCCACCCCCTGCCCCGCGTGGAAACGAGGCCGCTGCACCGGCGAAGGCTGGTGCCCAAAACAGCAGACTCAGCCCGGCCCCAATGACGGAGCGCTGCCTGAGGTGGGACGCGCGGCCGCATGCGCCGCCCTACGCTACGGGGTGGCGCAGGGCTGGATCCTCGATGAGACCGCACGCAGCAGCGTGAACATCCAGGAGGCCGTCTACCGAGTCAGCCACGTGGGACAGGCGGCAGTGGCCTTGCACACCCGGGGCCGCCACGGCGAATCCGCAGAGGGGATCATTGTGGAGCCCTCGGGAATAGTGCTGGTCCTGGCGGCGGACATGGTCCGAGGGGTGCTCCACGCATCCCGCGTGCGGCGGGCGCGCCCACAGTGGACGATCCAGGTGTACACCCCCCCACAAGCGTGGCCCCTCTCCACGTGGGCGGTGCTCGCCGTCATGTGGCACCTGGCACCGGAGGACGCCCCCACAGAGACCAAGGAGGAAATTGCCCGGGACCTCAACACCTGGCCGGCCGACCAGGACTACCCCTGGCGCAGGCCCCGGGGCAGCCTCCCAGTGGCACCCGCGGCAGGGGGGCTCAGCCTCGCGGCAACCCTCCAACGGCAGCCCCACAAGAGGGCGCGCCACTTCCTGCAGACAGGCACGGTCCCGGCTGCCCCGCCAGACTCCGAGTGGCAATGGGACGCAGGGGGGGCGCAACCGCTGCCGGGCCCCTGGGTCTGCCCGTTGTGGTATTTGCCCATGGGCACTCTGGCCAACGCCACTCAAGCCGTCAAGGGCGCTTTCTCGCAGCCGCTCCTCCCCGGCGTGGCCCTGCTCCGCAGCCTGCAGGGGTGGGCGGCCTGGGTACAGTGGAGGGAAGTGGGCGGGCGCTCGAACCCCTATTTCCCCCTGTTCCAGGGCCAGGCGCTACTCCACGCCGAGGGCATGGGGACCGTGGAATGGGAAGCGATCGTGCCCGGCACGGCGTGCAGGTGGATCACTGCGGCCGCTCCACAGCCCATGCGATGCCCGCCGGCGTGCCACCGCCTCCTACGGACGATCCCCTCCTTGGCCCCCCAACACGCCCTTACGAGGGACGTCTGGAGGGCCATACTGAGGAACACCAGGGAGTGGCTAACGAACCCAGGTGCACGGTACCCGCCGGGTCCGGTGCTCGAACAGCTCACGGCCCCCACACCCGGGGTCCGCCACGCCCTGCACAGGGCGTCGGCTCTCACGGAGCAGCTCAAGGACGAGGTGCTAGACCTGGCGCTGGAGCCGTCGCGGG
Organism: Eutreptiella sp. 'Long Island Sound 2002'; assembly: GCA_964036045.1. NCBI lineage: Eukaryota > Euglenozoa > Euglenophyceae > Eutreptiales > Eutreptiaceae > Eutreptiella > Eutreptiella sp. 'Long Island Sound 2002'. The sequence continues at coordinate 134,437,880 of OZ038379.1, forward strand.
TGCTTTACCCGCAGACCCACATCCCACCTGCGGGCACGTCCAACCGCCTGGGCCGCCTGGGTTTGCAGCGCCGCGTCGAGGCCGCGCACCCGGGAGGCGTGGTGGAACAGTGGCTAACGCTCCGCAATCCGTCCGTCACGCAAGGCCAGTGGTACCTACACCAACTCCTCTTCCTACCATGGGCGGCCCCGGAGCACCGCCGGCAAAACCCGTACCACACGCACCCAGAGCGCCGAGGCGCGCAGAGCTTCACGCAGCCAGTCCCGCCCGCCCTCTCGCCGGGGCAGGGCCCGGAGGCGCTGCAGCAGGGCCGTCTGCTCGACACCGCCACCACAGTACAGCAAAGGGGAAGCGACGGCGCGGATGGTGCCGAACCGGACTGCACGAACTGCGGAGCGGTTGCCAGGACGGCGGCCTGCAGGCACCTCGCCCGAGATACCACGGGGCTCAAGCAGTACAGACAAGCGGACCGCACGGCGCTGGCGTCCGCGGTCGCGGCTGTCACCATTGGTCCTGTGGTGGCGTGGCCGGCGCAACTGCTGCCCCACGCTCCCTGCCGCGACACGCAGCCCCGTCAGCCGGCCGCAACGCACGCGCCGACGGCACCCCTCACGGCGGAGCAGCTATACGTCGTCGCGGCGGCGCTGCTGGCGGACGGCGGGGAGAGCTTCGTCCACCACGACGGCCCGGCGCAGATTGCGGGAAGCATACAAGGGCCGCAGCGCGATGCACCCCACCCGTGGCACGCCACACTCCGCGGGCGCACCCGCGTCTGGGATGCGGACGGCGGCACACCCCGTCGCGGGCCTCAGCAGGGGAAGGCACTGGTGCTGCAGACGGCAGGCTACCAGGCCATCCTGCACGGCCACGCCCGACGGTACCGGTCGCACGTCCTGGCCGGGGGCCGCTGGACTGTCTGGCACAGCACCGCCAGGCAAGGGGCGTTCCCGCCCCTGCCCCACGTCGACTGGCAGCAGGGGCCCAGCCAGGCCTACTATATGTCGGCGGACCCCTGGCCGCTGGCAGTCCTGCTACACACCGTCAGCGCCCCCAACAAGAGGCGGGAACCAGGATGGGTCAACCCCCCCGCACTGGTGTGGAGCCCCGACCAGGAGGAGCATCTACGGGCCGCGTGGCAGAGAGATGCCATCAGGGCCACGGACGTCCCAGACCTCCACGCGGGGCCAATCACGCACGCCCGCCCGGCGGCTACCCTAGCGGTGGCCCAACGGGGACAGCAGAACCCAGCTGGAGAGGCGCAGAAGGAAAATTGATTAATTTATTGCGAAAATCTATAAAATTAACTATAAAAATCGCTATTTCCCAATCTGGGATTACGCCCCTGCTGAGGTCATTTTTACGCCTGCGGAGACTTCTGCGGTCGCGCTGGGGAGACGCTCCCGCCATCGCATCACTCCTCTCTTTAAGAGAGTGGCAACCCTCTAGGAGGCTTGCAACTCCGCACTGGAGTGCCCTGGAGGAAGTCTCCGCCTGGTGACCCTCCTTTATGGGATACGAAAAGGTTTGTTTATCCCCGAGGGGGAAAAACAAGTCCCAGGGGTGGCCCTGCCCTAGGTGTCCGGTGGGGAGCACCAATACTACCCTCAGGCAGAAATATGCCTACTTTGACACCTTGGGAAAAAGAAAAAGGCCTTGGGTGGCCTGCCCCGTTTGTTTTGAAAACCTGGCAAAAGCTTTCAGTTTTTCGAAAACCTCCATGCTTTCAAAAACTAAACAACAGGACAGGCACGCACACAGCACCATATTGCAGCATCAAATCTATGGTGCTGTATCAGTTCGTGCCTTACCAAGGCACCGTGCACTGTACTGTACAAGTGCGGGTGCGTGTGCAAGGGCCTGAGCTGCCCCATATATACATGGGTTTTAATTCCCAAATATATACCCGGTCGGTGGAGCCTGCCAAGACTACGCTGTGCTATTAGTGCTCCACCAGAGAAGGAAAACTGCGAGCACTCAAAAAAAATATAATAATAATTACGCAGGTTCGTCCTGCTCTTCCGATACCCCCTTTAAGAGGTGTCATCAAGGCTTAACGCCGCCATCGGCGACTGCTCGGACTATGCGTTTGACTGCTCATGGTCATCTGTTGCTTGGATGCCCATGTCGTTGGTCCTCTCGTTTGTTCCGCTTGAAGCTTGAGAACGCCCTTCAGGCGTTCGACCTCCGCCTCCAGTACGGGTACTCGAAGGAGGACCATCTCCTCTAGTCTCTTGATTCGCTCTTCCATTTGCTGCGCTGCCTGTTCATTCGGTGCCGCTCGTGCTGTCAAAGGATCACGCTGCTGGTTCGTTTGACTCCTCCACGACGCACTCCTGGTACCACTTTGGTGCCCGTCACGATGGTGAGGTCGGTAGCCTCGTTGCTGCCCGACTGTGGATTTCCTTCCGGTCATTTGCTCGAGTTGCGGTTGGTGTGCCGCTCTTCGCTGACCCTGGTGTCTGGCGCTCTCAAAGGCCAGTTGCCGCCTTGGTGAGTCTGCAGGCACTTGCTGCCGCGGACCCATGGTTGCATGTCTCTCCTTCTCCCGCAGACTCACTTGCCTTGTTCGGGGCTCCTGCATTCCTCTGGTTGCACGCGGTTCTTCTTTTTGCTGCTGCCACGGGTCACTTGGACTTGGATACGCCGGTTGGTACCACCGATCTTGCCCTCTGGCTGGCATCGTTGGGGTCTTGGCATTTGTCCATCGTGCACTCGTGACAGGGGTTGAGAACTTGCTTGAGCTCCATTTCGTGCCGTCAGGAAACTTGATGTCATGATGACCTTCAGGCTCGCTGCTGCCCGAACTCCACGGCGAGTTTGCTTTTTGACTGATAGATCCCCAGTCCGATGCGCTGCTCATTGTAGCATCTCTTCTCTTAACAAACGGCTGTTGACCGTCCTCTCACTCCTTCACTGCGGGCGGCTGACGGCCGTCCTTTGACTCCTCCACCGCAAACGGTTGATGGCCGTCCTCCTCGGCGCAGACGGCTTGACGCTGTCTTGTCTTGAGCGGCGGGCGGCCGTCTCTTTCTCAACGGCTGGCGGCAGTCTCCACTTGAGCAGCTGGCGGCTGTCTCTTTTTAACGCTGGCGGCCGTCTCCACTTGAGCAGCTGGCGGCTGTCTCCTTCTCAACAGCTGGAGGCCGTCAACTTCTCCACGGCTGGTGGCCGTCTCCTCTTGAGCGGCTGTTGGCCGTCTCCTTTTGCACGGCTAGCGGCCGTCTCCTCTTGAGCGGCTGGCAGCTGTTCTCCTCGTGAGCGGCTGGCGGCCGTTCTCCTCGTGAGCGGCTGACGGCTGTTCTCTGCTGCGCGGCGTGCGGCAGTATTGTGGAAAGATTTTGAAGCGGTAGGGTGGGGGCCCGCCGCGTTGGCCCTTGAAGACCCTGAAAATGCAACAGAGCACAAAAATCAGGCTTCAACCATGACTCCGGTCAGCGGTGTTATCTTCTCGATTTTGATCGCTTTGGGAGTCCATTTGACCACTTCCAGGATTTTTGCCGCATGGCAGAATTAGTCCTGGCTACATGGTCTCTGGAGAGGCGCAGAAGGAAAATTGATTAATTTATTGCGAAAATCTATAAAATTAACTATAAAAATCGCTATTTCCCAATCTTGGATTACGCCTCTGCTGAGGTCATTTTTACGCCTGCGGAGACTTCTGCGGTCGCGCTGGGGAGACGCTCCCGCTACCGCATCATGAGCGGCTGGCGGCCGTTCTCCTCGCATCGGTGAACCGCTCTTGACGCGTTCCCGTGGGGGGCTGGCCACGAGACGCTGCGGGTGACACGCACAGGTGAGCAGGCAGGCAAAGCACTACGCTCACAAGGGCATCATTACGCTCGTGTCATGTGACAAAGCGTTTCAGGATCCTTGCCACTCTGCAAACGAGGGAACAAAAGTATGTACAACAACACATCAGGATATGTACACATGGGGTTAAGACTGGACTGGCGTCAGTGCATCACAGGACAATGGACACTCAGTCCCAACTCATATCCCAATCTCAGGTCCGACCCTCTCAGTGGCTGGTGGGGGCGGGGGCTCAAACACAACCCATGCCCTGCTCAGTCCGGACCCTGAAACCCTGCCAATAGGGGAGGTGTCCCGCCCAGCCACAGGCGAGTTCCTCGGAACCAAAAAGCTCCAAAGACAACTGACAGTGGCTTCGCATGCTCCCTTAAATACAGGTTCCAACTCCCCTCTGAGCCAGAGATATGGCCCCGCCATTATCCCCTAGCAGTTGGTAGCTGAAAGTGGGCTGTTTCAGCCCAAACTAACATTAGCTCAAAAATATCCAAACCTGACCCCTCATCTGGACCCACCAGAGGTAGGGAGGAGGCAACTGACCCTATGCTCTTCGAGTACGAACCCCATGGAGCCCTCACCCAACCTGGTTCCCTCTGAGGTCCCGGCATCAGGGCACCACGGGTTCGTCATGTGGGGTCATGATGCCAAAATCACCAAAGTTGGCCTCAATCCCACGCGTGGCTCGCCCGGCCAGGGCAAGGCCAATGGCTCACAGGATAGGAGGCAGTACCTAGGACCTATTTCTGAGTGTACGACTTCAAATTAGGTCTGGGCTCTCTGTGGGCATAGAGATATGGGGCCGCCAATTGACCACACGGGGGGGTGAAATTGGGGTCCCAAAGGGGGTCATTTTGGCTGCTCGAAATGAGCCAAAATTCGGGCGTGCTCCCAATAGTATATCTCCATGCCGGCTGGAAGATCGGACCCGCCATTCCAACGCAATCCACCAGGAGTCCAACAGAGACTTCCATGCCCTTGGCCCCCAATGATCTCCATGCCACTTGGCGTGGTGACAATCCCAATTGGGTCCACAAATGCCAAAGTGGCAAAATTGCCCACACTCACTTTGGGCTAGCACCTTAGCGAAGGCTGCTCCGCTTCTCCCACGTGGTGTGTGATCCATGGGGACCAATATACATAACACCCATGTCATATATGGTCCATTGGTCCATGCGTCCGGCGTGCACGGGTGGGCTGAACATAGTGCACGGCGGGCAGAAAATATGGAAAGATTTTGAAGCGGTAGGGTGGGGGCCCGCCGCGTTGGCCCTTGAAGACCCTGAAAATGCAACAGAGCACAAAAATCAGGCTTCAACCATGACTCCGGTCAGCGGTGCTATCTTCTCGATTTCGATCGCTTTGGGAGTCCATTTGACCACTTTTTATACAAATCTTTCCAGGATGTTTGCCACATGGCAGGATTAGTCCTGGCTACATGGTCTCTGGAGAGGCGCAGAAGGAAAATTGATTAATTCATTGCGGAAAATCTATAAAATTAACTATAAAAATCGCTATTTCCCAATCTGGGATTACGCCTCTGCTGAGGTCATTTTTACGCCTGCGGAGACTTCTGCGGTCGCGCTGGGGAGACGCTCCCGCTACCGCATCATGAGCGGCTGGCGGCCGTTCTCCTCGCATCGGTGAACCGCTCTTGACGCGTTCCCGTGGGGGGCTGGCCACGAGACGCTGCGGGTGACACGCACAGGTGAGCAGGCAGGCAAAGCACTACGCTCACAAGGGCATCATTACGCTCGTGTCATGTGACAAAGCGTTTCAGGATCCTTGCCACTCTGCAAACGAGGGAACAAAAGTATGTACAACAACACATCAGGATATGTACACATGGGGTTAAGACTGGACTGGCGTCAGTGCATCACAGGACAATGGACACTCAGTCCCAACTCATATCCCAATCTCAGGTCCGACCCTCTCAGTGGCTGGTGGGGGCGGGGGCTCAAACACAACCCATGCCCTGCTCAGTCCGGACCCTGAAACCCTGCCAATAGGGGAGGTGTCCCGCCCAGCCACAGGCGAGTTCCTCGGAACCAAAAAGCTCCAAAGACAACTGACAGTGGCTTCGCATGCTCCCTTAAATACAGGTTCCAACTCCCCTCTGAGCCAGAGATATGGCCCCGCCATTATCCCCTAGCAGTTGGTAGCTGAAAGTGGGCTGTTTCAGCCCAAACTAACATTAGCTCAAAAATATCCAAACCTGACCCCTCATCTGGACCCACCAGAGGTAGGGAGGAGGCAACTGACCCTATGCTCTTCGAGTACGAACCCCATGGAGCCCTCACCCAACCTGGTTCCCTCTGAGGTCCCGGCATCAGGGCACCACGGGTTCGTCATGTGGGGTCATGATGCCAAAATCACCAAAGTTGGCCTCAATCCCACGCGTGGCTCGCCCGGCCAGGGCAAGGCCAATGGCTCACAGGATAGGAGGCAGTACCTAGGACCTATTTCTGAGTGTACGACTTCAAATTAGGTCTGGGCTCTCTGTGGGCATAGAGATATGGGGCCGCCAATTGACCACACGGGGGGGTGAAATTGGGGTCCCAAAGGGGGTCATTTTGGCTGCTCGAAATGAGCCAAAATTCGGGCGTGCTCCCAATAGTATATCTCCATGCCGGCTGGAAGATCGGACCCGCCATTCCAACGCAATCCACCAGGAGTCCAACAGAGACTTCCATGCCCTTGGCCCCCAATGATCTCCATGCCACTTGGCGTGGTGACAATCCCAATTGGGTCCACAAATGCCAAAGTGGCAAAATTGCCCACACTCACTTTGGGCTAGCACCTTAGCGAAGGCTGCTCCGCTTCTCCCACGTGGTGTGTGATCCATGGGGACCAATATACATAACACCCATGTCATATATGGTCCATTGGTCCATGCGTCCGGCGTGCACGGGTGGGCTGAACATAGTGCACGGCGGGCAGAAAATATGGAAAGATTTTGAAGCGGTAGGGTGGGGGCCCGCCGCGTTGGCCCTTGAAGACCCTGAAAATGCAACAGAGCACAAAAATCAGGCTTCAACCATGACTCCGGTCAGCGGTGCTATCTTCTCGATTTCGATCGCTTTGGGAGTCCATTTGACCACTTTTTATACAAATCTTTCCAGGATGTTTGCCACATGGCAGGATTAGTCCTGGCTACATGGTCTCTGGAGAGGCGCAGAAGGAAAATTGATTAATTCATTGCGGAAAATCTATAAAATTAACTATAAAAATCGCTATTTCCCAATCTGGGATTACGCCTCTGCTGAGGTCATTTTTACGCCTGCGGAGACTTCTGCGGTCGCGCTGGGGAGACGCTCCCGCTACCGCATCACCCCGACTGCCCGCCCACTGGGCGGGCTGTTGGGGTCCGCTACCCACGTGCTGTGGGCGCGGGCGTGTGCGTGTGGGGGCCCAGCACTGTCCCCTTGGCCTACACGCCCTTTGGGAGCTGCGTGCCGCGGGGCTGGTGGGGGGCCGTCCCCCTACCTGGCTTGGGGCTGTGCGCCCCCCGTGAGGCGGGTCCGTGGCGTTTGTGTGCCGGGGGGGGGGCTGGGGGGGGGGGGCGCGGTCCGTGCGCTATGCCCCCCGTTTGTGCGGCCGGGGGGGGCCTGTAGGGCGGGGGGTCGCTCTGCCTCGTTCCGTCCCTCTGCCTTCCCTGGGCAGGCAACAAAGCGGGTGTCATGGCCGTCGTTCTGGTCATGGGGGGCATGGCCCCCCATATCACTCCGGTTTGTGCTCGTCCGCCTTCACTGGGCGCGATCTCTGCGGCGTCCTGGCGCGTTGGCGCGGGCTCGCTTGTTCCCCACGGTTCTGGTGGGGGCCGGCGGCTGGGGCGGGGCAACGGGCCGTGCTCCGGCTCCTCTCTCGGGCGGGGGGAGGGGGGACCATCCCCCCTGCCCCAGGGGCTGGGGGCCGGGGCCCCCGCGGCTTGCGGGCCGGTGGGGGGTTCGGGGGGGGGGGTCGCGCCGCGGCCTCCCTGCTCCCCCTCTGGGTGGCAGCCCGCGGTTCCCTACCCTGGCCCCCCTCTTGTCATCGGCGCACTCCTCCCTGGCGTGCGCGTTCCGTCGGCGTCGCGGGGCCGCCCCGGGGGGGGGGGGGGAGAGGGGCGGCCCGTGGACCGCTCCCCCGGGGGCCCCTTCAGACCTGAACCCCCCCTCTGCCCTCCCTGAGTGGGCAATGGTCATGGGGGGGTCATCGGGGGCGCGGCCTCCATACTGTTCTTGTGCGCCGCCGTGCGCCGCCCCCAGGCCTGGTCCGTGCGCAGCTCCGGCGCGCTGGTGTGGGCTCGTCCGTCGGCCGCGAGCCCCGCGGGAGCAAGCGGCTGGGGGCGCTGGGGCGCGGCGTGTGCAGGTCCAGCCGCATCCCCCACCCCTGCGTCGCTGTCCTCTCTGGGGGAGGGGGGACGTCCCCTCGGCTCCGGGGGGGCAGAGGGTCGCTCCTGTGGCCCTCAAGCTGGGGGGGGGGGGCAGGGGGGGGGGTTGGGGGGGCCGCCCCACCACCCCTCGTCCCCGCGTCCCGTCTGGCGTCGGCCTGCCATCTGTTGTCTCCAGCGTGCCCCCCCGGGGTATACTCGTGCCGTGGGGGTTGCTGGGCGGCCCCGGGCATCGGGCGCGGCCCGGTCGGCCGCCAATAGGGCAGTGCGGCGGCGGGGGGGGGGGAGAGGGGGGGGAGTGCCCCCGCCCTGGTTCGCGCCCCTGTCTTCCCGAGGCCGGCCTCTGAAGGGGCTGCTCCGTTTGCGCCGTCGTGGGCGCAGCCAGTCCGCCGTCGGCCGGCAGCGGGCAGGGCGGGGCGGGCGGGCGGTTCACCGGGGGCGCTTGCTGCGGCCACGGTGCCCCCTCACCCTGGGTGCAGCGGCCTCTTTGAGGGGGTTGCGGGGCCGCCTTCTGTTCGGTCTGCCTCTGTCCGCTCTTGGGCCTGAGGGGGAGGGGGGGGGGGAGTGGGGGGGGCCCTCTGGTCCCCTGGCGCCGCCCCCTGACGGCCAGGGGGGGGGCGGCCGGGCATTCCTGGCCCCGGGGGCCAGCTGTCGGCTGGGGGGTCGCACTCTTCCCCTGCCCCCCTCTACCTAGAGTCGGCCTCTCGTGCAGGCCCTCGCTGGGGCCCCTCTTCCCCCCGCCGTCGTCGCGCGGCGCCGGCGGGCCGGGGGCGGCCGTGAGGGTTAGCGGTCAGCGGTTAGCGGGCTCCCGGGCAGTAGGTTCCCCCCCGCGCTCGTTCTCTCCGCCCTCCCTCCCGCGGGAGGTGGCGCGCGCTCCTCCTTCACGCCATATCGTGGGGGGGGCGTGGGTCGGGGGGCCCAGCCCCCCCACCTTCCCGCGTTCGCCGTCTGGGCCGTCACCTGCGCTGCCGCTTGTCGGGGGGCTGGGGCTGTGGCGGCAGCAGGTTGCGCCGGCGGTAGCGCCAGTGGGCGAGGGCACTGCGCAAGGCCCGGGGGAGCCAGTTGTTGGCGTCCGCGTCCGTGATGCGGAGTACCGCTCCCCCTTCCAGGAAGGCCGGCCACGTCGACCCCCTGTCGGGCCACGCCGCCCGGATCACTGACCTGAGGACCCTCTCGTGGTTCTCTGGGGCTGCCCACCCCCCCGGGGGTACCTCCCGGTTTCCTCCGTCCCTGTGGAGGAGCACGGCATCAAAGGGCCGGTTCCTCAACCCCCTGGTGGTCCCCTGGTTGGCCCAGCTCAACCACCCGTACACCTCCCCAACCAGGGGGAGGGCCTCATCCCCCAGAGGGTCCGGGACCGTGCCCCAGTCCCGGTCCCAGAGCCGGGCCCCCTCTGCCCCTCGCGCCGGCTCCCCCTGCTGCCCCTATGCCTGCGGCGCCGGTGCCGCGCCCCGCCCCCCTCCCGCCAAGGCCATCCGCGCCGACTCCGCTCTCGGTCCGGGGGAGGCTGGCTCGTGCCGCTGGGTCCGCCGGTGCAGCCAGGCCTCCCGGGTGCGCCGGGGCCGTGGGGTGCGGTGAGCCCGTTCCCATCGGGGCCCACAGGGGGGCCAGGGGGGCCAGCCCCGCGGGGATGGACCCTTGTTGGGCCGCACCGCCGGTCCCCGGGGCCGCTCCGGGTGCCTCCTCATCGCCGTCTGCGTGGTCGGCCGCCTGGGGCGGGGGGCGCCAGGCGTACGGGGCGTGCCATGGGGACCTCCGTGCCCTCCCTTGCAGGATATTGGAGGCCGCCTCCTTGTCGTCCATCGGGGCTGCAGCGTGCACCGTGTGCCAAACCAGGTGTTCCAGCATTGCGCCGCTTGTGTAGTACTTGTCTGCACACAGGGGGCATTTCATTGGTTCTGTCGCCCCTCGCGCCGGGGGAAGCGGCAACAACTTCCAGATGGCGCCCTCCATCGCTGGTTCGAAGGGCAGGTTTGCCAGTGGAACCGTGTGTGGCGCCAGCGCGCGGCCCGGGGCTGCCGCATCGAGGGCTCGTGTCACGGGCGCGGGCCCGGGACTCCGGATGGCATCGCGCTGCGGGTCTGCCAGCAGCCACGCTTGCCAGTGCGTGGCGCCGATTTGGCGGTCGGGTTTGCCCCTCCATCGCAGGTCGTGGAAGGCTTGTAGCCAGTGGTACACTGTGGTCGGGACCGCCAGCTGGAGCTCTAGGTAGGCGGGGTGCGCCGCTGCCGGCCACACCCCCCGCCTCGAGCCTGGAGCAGGAGGGCGTGGTGTTCGCCCTCCTGTAGCGCCTTGACGATCATGCGGGTACAGTCTGCCATGCGGACCACAGCTTCGGGTCCCGGCAGGCGCTCGGGGTCGCAGACAACGATGTGCGCGTCCGCCGGGCTGAACATGCAGACCACCCACCCAGACCATGTAGCCAGGACTAATGCTGCCATGCGGCAAAAATCCTGGAAAGATTTGTATAAAAAGTGGTCAAATGGACTCCCAAAGCGATCGAAATCGAGAAGATAACACCGCTGACCGGAGTCATGGTTGAAGCCTGATTTTTGTGCTCTGTTGCATTTTCAGGGTCTTCAAGGGCCAACGCGGCGGGCCCCCACCCTACCGCTTCAGGGGGAGAGGGAGCGCCTGACCCCAGACGCCCCTCGCAACAATGGAAGGCAACCCCCCCGGGGACGCCCTTCCGCCACCCTCACAGCCCCAAGCAAAGTAGGGGGGAGCCGGGACCGGACCGCGCCCCCCCAAAGCACGCCAGACGGAGCAAGGGAGCGGGGCAGGACACGCAGAGGGGCACGAGCCACGTGGAACAGCCCTACTAGCGCCCAGTGCCGGGACCGCGCGAGGTGCGCACGCCACACCACCTAGAGGGGGGGGTGAGCGGACACCGCGGGAGCGCGAGCGCACACACACGCAGAGGGCACACAGGGACTACCAGAAGGGCAATCGGACCAAGCTCGCGGAAAGCACAGACCGCGTGGAATGGTGTACCAGCGAGCGAGGGTAAGGGACACCCGGACAGAACGGCCCGCCACACGCAGCGCGGGACACGCGGGGCGGGAAGGGGGAAACGAGAGAGACACAACACCAGGTACCGGCCCGAACCCCCCGAACCGGCCGCAAGCGCCGCCCACACACGGACGGGGCACTGCACCCGCCAAGGCCGTAGTGGCGCACTGCGCCACGCCCCAACCCCTAGGCTAGGCAGCCTCCGCGCCAGCCCAAGGGGGTCCCACTAGCGACAAGCCAGTAGCACGGGCCCGGCGGCGCCTGCGCCCCGGGGGACCACGCATTAGGGGGGCGACGCCGTTGGTAAGCGCCCGCAGCAACGGCTGCGATTTGATGCACTGACCGGGGAGTGGCGAAACGGGGAAGCCGGGGAGGGACGGGGCTCCGAGCCCTGTGAACCCGGGGGACTCTGCCACCGGGCAGGAGGTGCATCTTGGAGGGCCCTGCACTAGGACCCGGGTGGGGAGGATATCACCTGGCCCGACCAGGTGGCCCCCCGGGGCCGAAAGGGGTCTAGTACCCGCAAAATCAAATCTCAAACCTCAAACCCAAACACCACCCCACGCGTCCATACGCGGCCGCCAGCCGGCTGCCCGCCAGGCGGTGGCAACAAATGCCCACCTGGAGTCCTGCCCACACCACGGCGCATCAATCTGGCCGACGTAGGGCCCCACACACGCGCCGTCCAAAGCACCCCCCCCCACAGACATGCACCGCTACCCCGACCGACGCCACCAAGGCCAGGCCCCTCGGCACCGTACGGCCCCACGCCCACAACCCCACCGAGAACCCCAGTCCCAAAGCTCCGGCGACACCCAGCACATTGGCCCCGGAGGGTCACTCGCCGGCCCCGGCACAAGCCAAGCCGGCGTTCCAACAGCACCACGACCCACCAGCCGGGCCGGCAGTACAGCCCACAGAAACGCCATCTAGCAGGCGCCCGGCCCAAAACCTGGGCCCGGACCCAGACCCGGACCCAACGCGCGCCACCGTCCGGGCTGACACCCCGCGGGCGAGCGAGCCGGGCCGTGAGCTACCGGCGGGGATCCCACATCCCGAGGGCGGGACACAGCCAGCCAGGCCTGCCTCAGTGGAAGGCGCTGACGGCACACGGGCACTGGCAGGCCATGTGGGAGGCCAGCCCGGGCCATCACCCGTGCCGGAAGGCCAAACCCGAGAGGCGGCGCAACCGGCAGGCGGCACAGCTACGCTGCCTGCACCGCCTGCGAAGCCACAACGCGAGGAGCCCACGGTGGACGCCACGAAGGAAACAGGGGGGAGCCCCGCGGCGGACAGAAGCGCCAAACGCCAGCGGCGGACCTGCCAGCCCGGGGACCACCCCAAGCGGAGATACCTAACGGTGGGGCGGACCAGCCAGAGAACCAGTGTGTGTGCCCGCCGGACATTGCGGCAAGCGGAAGCGACGAGGCACCAGACGCTGGCAAACCTGGTACGGGACCTGGCAAACCTGTGTCGGACGCCGAGGACGCCCACCAACCGCCCACGGGGCGCAATCCGCGGCTTGCGCGGACGCCGCCCCCTTCGCAGCCTGAGCGCATCACAGCGAACCAGGCGCGCTGGGAAATGCCAAGTCCGCAAAGGCGCCACCACAGGGCTCACCTGGAGCCCATGCGACGTCCGAAGCCCGGGCAGCCACAACAGACATGCCCAAGTGTGCAGCCGACAGAGAAACGTCGTCCGGCGGGCACAATCGCGACGAAGACTTTTTCGATGCCTTCATGGAGTCCTACAGTGACCCCCGCGGGGCAGCAGAACAAGCCCCGGACAAGCACAGCGCCGAAAGGAGCGGAAGGCGTGTGCAGGCAGGCACCAACACCACTAGCGAGCCTACTGGCCCGCCACCAGGGACCGGCCCATCCTAGGGGCGGGGGCATCTGGACTACACGCGCTCCGAAGGCGACGTCCGCCACCCCTGCGCCCACGCGGAACAGGCGGCGGCCCAGGACCTGGGCCTATGGATCGACAGGCACACCACAGGGGAGCAGCTCGCCCTGGCAGTCAGCATCCGATGGCTGCTTACTTCGCGGTCCCGCCACCTCGAGGAGGGTACCTGCACCATGGCAGACATCACCTTCGGCCATTGGGCGGAACACACACCCCCCAGCACCATGGACCACCCCGGCTGGTGGCACTACGTGGCCACCCAGCTCATGGCGCATATTGGGGCCTACAGCCCAGATGAAATGAACTGGCTACACTGGCAATGGCACCAGTGCGCGGCCCTGCGCATCCATACGGCCATGCAAAGGCACAACATCTGGGCCATCCCTTTGTCCTTGGGCTACCAGGGACACGCCTCAGGCCACCGGCGACCACGGTCCCAAGAGATCCCGGAGCCTCCCAGACAGGCGGCACGCTGTAACTCTCCAGGACGCCACCAGGGGCAATCACCCGGGGTGGGTTCCCCCTCTGGCACTCTCAGAGGGACCAAGGCAGCTCTCACACCCCAGGGGTGCAGAGCGGCACGCCAGAGCGGCACCAGGAGACAAGGAACCCTTGCCGCTCCCGGCGCCGCAGCCGCACGCCGCCTCCTGCAGCACGGCGAGTCGTCTTCCACGAGGGTATGGACAGAGGCCATGGAGGCCACAACAACCCCAACGCCCTAATCTATGGCGGGACTCGACCCCGCAATCTCCAGATTAGAAGTCTGCTGCCTTATCCATTAGGCCCCGCGGGCTTCTCGGACAGAGGCCCTAGTTCCCCTAGCACCCCAGGGGTAACGCGGGGATGCATCGAGCAAAAAAACAACTCCAACGCCCAACGGACATCATCTGCCACTGATCCCCGACACCGGTCCAAGAGGCCCCGCACCGAACGAGCACACATCCCCACCATTACCACGCCAGCCGAGCGAGCGCGACAGGCAGTGCTCCACGGAGACCCCCACCAGGCAGCAGACAGAACATCCTACTCGTCCGCCGCCTCCCTCCCAGGGTCGGCGACCGGCGCGCTGCCTGGGGGACAGCACGCCACGGACACACGGCCAAGGGGATCCGCGGCCGACCAACGGCCCGAACAGGGGGTGGGGGGACACCCCTCCCCGTCTGTCACCACACTGGACCAGGACTGGGAGACCATGCCCCCCCCACCCTCCAGGCCACCACAACGGAGGAACACTGACCCCTTTGACGACCCGGAACTGGGGGCGGTCTACGGCATTCACACCACCACACCCTCGAGCGGGCTGGTGGCAGCCCTCTGGGAACACCTCCATAACGTCAACCCGAAAAGGCTCTTTGCCATGGTCCCGCTGCTGCACCCCGCAACAACCGACATCTTTGTGCGGCAACTCGAGGCACTCATCGCCCTGGGACGCAGATTGCGGACGACCTTGTTGACGCGTGGATCTGGTGGTTCAACAAGAACCAACCGGACCAGGGAGGCGTGTGGGTCCCACACCTGGGCTGGGCGCACACGCTCATAGCGCCGCGGACAGACCCCAGGCCCGCGGCCGGCACCGGGGGCCGGGAACGGGCCGCCCCGCAACTGAGAGCCTACACCCTTAACATCCCACCGTACAAAAACCTGCCAGAATGGGAAAGCAGGACAGCCCGCGATAGGTAGCGCAACCTCAGGAGCACGCTGGAGTGGTACCCACCAGGAGCGGCGACGGCACGCGCAGGGCCCCCACCGCGCGAAGGTGACCCCAGCACCATCGCCATGATCGTGCTGGAAAGTGGCCACTACTACCAGGTGGGGATCAGCCCGAACCTGCATGAGTGCCACTGGAGCCTGGAAGCGGTCAACTCCATGATCCGCCAGCCGTGCCAAACAGCCCCACCCTGCTGCCAAAGGACCAGCCCCCAGACCCGCTGACAGCCATGGTCTCGGGGGCAGCCGGCACCTGGCACCCAGGCCATGCCCTCTACTGCCTCTGGCAGTGGGCGCAGCGCCGCTGGCAGCACACCAGGGACTGGACGGCGACGTGGAGGTTCCACCTGGACGGCCGGCAGCAGCTGGAGGCCGTCCCCCAACCCGAGGAAACAGCGGAGACCCCAACAGCGACCAACCTGTGCCCTGTCTTCGCGATCCACCAGATCCGGGCGCTGGCGTTGGGCGGACAACTGCAGCCCGCCATTCGCACTGGGACGGAACCCCAAGCGGCACACGCGGCCCTGGTGCACGAGATCCTCAGTGCCCTCCGCAGCGCCCTCGTGCGGCGTGTGGGAAACCCCCGAGCGCCCTGAACCACCACGAGCCGAAACCAGGAACACACCCCCAGGAACACGCGAGGCGGCACCATCGGGACCGCCACGCCCCGCCTGACACGGCACATGCGGGCCCTACCCAGGACCGCTGATCACCGGCAGTGCACCATACCGACCGAAGGAACTGGAGGGGCGCTGCGGCCGATATGCGACGAAACACCGCCGCGCACACGCGGCACGAATCCCACACCGGCCACCCGCAGATGAGGAGACGACACGGCAACCCCGGGATAGCCTCGTCCGACCGGAGGCCCCGACGATGGACCTCAAACCAGGGACTACGGGACCGGCGATAAACCGCGACGACGCCGGGCAAGCCAGCTTTGCCCAGGAGAACCCCCTCGTACAATCCGATAACGCGCAACCGCGCAACACAGTCCACCAACAGCTGTCGGTCGGACGCGCCAGCGAGAGGGGCGTGGAGCTGCTCGGCTGATGCAGCGAAAAACCCAACGAATGCGGGCTAGCCTTGGCGGCCCTACAACCCATGATGTCGAGCAAGAGCACTAGCCCAACGAACCTGCCGTACCTCAGCGAATTCCTCCCACTGTACCCACGTGCCCGGGGCGAGGGCCACGCTCCCAGGGCCCCCGCAATCCATCAACGTCAGGGGAGAGAACGAGGACCCCGACAAGGACCTGTCCTTTCGCCTAACCTTCCTCTCCCAACAGCCGGGCACGTGATGGACCGGGCCAAGAGGGCAGCCAAAGACGCAGGACCCATGAACTCGCCGATGACCACAGGAATGTTATATCGAGCCCAGCCCGCCGCGTCGTGCCCCGGAATCAGAGCACAAAATCGAGAGCGTTACTTTCAAGGGCAAGGGGTCAAGGGATACGTGCGCCACTGGAGCCCACGCGCACCTCCACCAAGAAAGTTAAACACCAAGGCACCAGGTCACAGGGCACCCACAATGGCACTGCTGTGGTGGCTCCAGCACATGTAACCTGCGAGAATGTTACGGGGGACACATTCCCCGGAGCCCCGAAAGCTAACAGCGTCAAGGAGCGAGAGGGGGGCCTCAACACTGCCCCGTATTCCATTATTACCTCCTGACCCCTCCCAAGGACACGCAATGGGCCAAGGGCTCACCGCGCGGGACCCACCAGCCCGCCGGCTCCTGCCGGCGAACACGGGATTGTTACGCTGAGCCCAGCCTGCCGCGCCGAATGAAACGCCCCGACACCAGAGCACAAGCCAGGCCACCCTAACCTACAAAAGGTGCACTGAGGCACCAACGCCCACATCACCGGACCGCAAGACACGGCACAATACGGCACACCGCCGGCCCCGCACCCAGCGCGCCGAACCAACTGGCTGGCGAACACAAGCACCAGCAGCGCACCACCGAGCAAGCGCAGCACCCTGGGGCTCCCATAGGGAGCACGGGGATGCACCAAGGGGGACTGAAGGGGCCTTGCCACCGACAGGGGTGTACATATGATGGGCACAAGCGAACGTGAAAGGACAGCCGAAGGGCACTACAAAATACCAGATGATGGGTTGTGCGTGTAACGCTACCTCCAGGGCAGGACAGGGCATGTCGTACCGACTTTGAAAATATTTCTCAGCGGTCGTACCAATTGTCGCTACTTTTCTCCCCCTGAGGGCCCATGGGGGGGCGGCGCACAGTCAAAACGTACCATGCTGGCTCAACGCAACTGGAACAACCGGAGCCGACCCTACACAGCCACCACGGAGCCACGCATCTGACGGCAGGACAAGCTGACCATTGGGCCGCGAAGACGACGGCATACCAAACAAAGTGCTGGCAACATCACTACGACCACACGTGCGGACACGCCGCAAGTGGGCTAACCACGACAAAACACGCCCGACAGGAAAATGAAGTAGGGGACAGCCTACAGCGGCCAGACGCGGCCTGCTGGGCCCATACAGACCACCGCACAGCCCCGGACGAGCCTGCCACTGGCGGCCTCGACAACGGCGAACCAACACCACGCGCTGGTCACGCCCCGTTCGCAAGACAACCACCACATCGGACAGGCCGGCCACTGCAAACCCCAGAACAAACCGACAAGACAACAAGGACGACATCCGGCTACACTGGCGCGAGAAGGTTTTATAGTGATTTCAACACTGTGAGTTTGTTGCTCCTCCCCTGCTGCTTGCTGCTGGTGTAGGGTTTCCTGCTGCCTGTTTTTGATGGAGAAAATGTTTTATTTGCTGAATTACAACCAATCCAGGATAGCCCAAGCCAGAGGTAAGCAAGTAGAAGAGAAACAGGATCAAAGCATGAAGGGCTGCAGTGTAAACAGTGAAAGATGAAAGAGTACTCACAGAAACTGCAACTCAGGGCAAATCGGATTGCATATTCACAAAGATAGTTGAAATGTTTTGGAAAAGGAGTTGGAAAACTGCCCCATGGTCACTCAATCTCCATAGTGCCATCTCAGGAGATGTGCACTCTTTGTTTTGGGTCCCATATGTCCTGAGGTGGCAGGGCATGTGGGGATGAGGCCACTGCCATGTCACATGGGATCTTCCTACTTAGCTAGGCTGACCGGGAATTGAACCCAGGACCTCTCAAAAAGAGGTGCCCAGCCCTCTAGGGTGCATACCACTAGGATAGCTAAGAATTCATGGGAAGACATAGATAAATTCATAGGCTCTGCCCTGGATATGTCAGTTCTCAATCAACTCAGAAAAAGATGAATAGCCTCACATTGATAGGGGATTAAGGGGTCCACTCCATATCCTGATTTAGTGTTTGGTTCCATAAGTCAAAATGTGTTATCACCACTTTTGGTTTGGCCAATACTAAGATAGAAATGCCTGTGTGCTTTGAGCATCTCTAATACAACTAAGGTATACCCTCAAGCATTTGAAAAGCACTTTTTCTTACTCCCCCCTTGTGCTGTGGTGGCCACCACTGTCGCACCTTCAGGAAAAAGGGATTTTTTCTTGGCCTTTCCTTTGTTTCCACACCTACTTTGAAATACCTATAGCCTCCCTCACACTGGAAAAATGGGCACTCAACATGGCTGGCACCTTTTTGCTGCTTTGTTCGTGACATTTCCTACAGAAACCTCAGCGCTCATGGCGCTGCCGGGGTTCCTGTGGCTTTGTTGGGTTAGTTTGGGAGCATGCCAAAAACATATGCATGTGCATCCCTCCCTCCAAGACGCAGCGCGACACTAACCTGACGCCAGACTCTGTATGGACATCCGCTCTGGTTGTTAAAACCTGCTGGCAACCTGCTGTCCTGATCTTAGGGCGAAGGGAGTCGTCAGGAAATTGACTTGCCCCTTGGTGGGGTCTTGGGTTCTGCTCAGTCTCCTGGCTGCTGCTTTTCGGCCCAGAAAGCGGCCTACTCAGCGACGCTTTCGGGAGGATATCTGCAGAGGCAGGAATGGGAGAATTATGGACGAATCCACGCAAGCGCGAAGCGACAACACCTAAATCCGTCAAATGACGGCCTAGAATTTTTCTAAGACAACACACCTGAGCAGAATCCAATTGTGCATCAGATGCACATTTTTATAAAAATTGTAGTCATCTCTCGATTTTTTAAATCAAGAAATTACTACGCAGAAAAAAGCGGCGCACAGGAGCGGCTCCTAGGGAAGCGCCGGAAAATTCAGAAATAATGAGATTATAAACGTATGTCTCATGTAGACAGGAAAATGACGAGACACACATAAATGAATAAACATACCGATTCCACCCCCACTGACAGAAAGAGTCAAACATCCAAGAATTCCAAAAATAAGAATATGACTTCAGTGAATCAGGTAGAAAACCTCAGGTGTGCTCGTCTCGTATGCAGCATACACATTGCTCGTCTCGTGTCTCCGTGAACGAGTCTTGTAGCAACGCTAACAAACGATTGAGGGCTAGATTAGAAAGATTGCAGATGATTAGAGGTGAGATTAGGGAAAAAACAGATGGCCTTTGGCCAGGGAGTCGTTGTCACGGGGGGCTACCGGTCCTGTTCTGCGGTGCAATGCGGGGCAACCGTGAAAACTGCTCTTACACACCAACCTCCCTTTTTGTTGCACTGATTAGAATTTACAAACTGGTGCACAAATGAAATCCCTGCTTGTGTTTCGATTTGCACGCTTCCGTTTCGATCAGCACTCCACCTTGCTCTCTCTCTCCAGCAGTGAATGAGGTAGGTAAGCCCAGGTGGGGCCACCCCCTGGTAGAGTTCGTGATTGTGGGTCAGATTGGTAGGTGTACCAAAGGCAGATCGTCCACTCGTGCATGCTCGTGCATTCACATGCGCATTAAAGGGTAGGCCACGCAAAATGCGCACGGTAAACCTTGTTTAGGTTACCAAGGGGCTCCTCGGTACGTTCTTTCAGAGGACCTGAGGAGTCTCTTAACGCTTGCTTGCTTGACAGGAGTGTTTGAGGACAGTGTATTATAGGTCACACTGAGAAGCGTATAATACGTGGAGTGTGGCTTGGTTCCTCAGCCGCAAACACCCCTTCATTGGCCTTTGCTTTACAGGTGGGCAGGTAGGGTGATTGGTGCAGCAGTGTCCCATTTTTTTCTTGCCCTGCTGGACAAGGGCGCTGATCACACAAACAATTGACTGCACCTCAGCCAGGAGTGGCGAGGGCAGTTCGACTCCATCGACATCCACGCTGTGCACGCAACCAGAGCACCCCTACCCTCCAAGCCCTAGCAGGGAAACGCGTTGTGGCGTCCCTGTTAGGCTACAGTTGCTTGGCAGCGCTGTGTTCTCTTGTCTTCTTCAAAGGAGGGTCATTAGGACTCACGACTCGATCTCCCACAACACCCAGTAGAGCGTGAGTGTAGGAGTGGTAATCCTGAGTGGGGACTTGAGCCAGTTGCAGAAGTGCTCGCCCACCAGGATGGTGCCACTGTAGGTAGGGTGTGTAGAGTAGTGGTGTCTCCTGTCCCGCGTGCTTTTCCTCGTGGGCAGGGGAGTGCTTTATCTTTTGGCCTTTAGCAAAAATGGGCGTTTTGTATGCCCTTAGCACACTTGGCCACCCCTCCCCTCTAGTAGGTAGGGCTTTTGCCGTCTTCCCCCAAGGATAGGCGCCAGCACAGAAATTTGGCGCCATAGGAGTGGTACCAGTAACTGACTAGGACCCTCGGTCCGACATTAGCGAACCTCGTTGATTCGGAAGCCACGCCCGGGAGAGAAGTGAGACACACACAGACATACATAGCACACTTAGGGGTAAGGTTCAGTCCCTAGCTTTAGTCTTGGAGGCAAGCGTCTCAGCGAGCCTCAGCAACTCAACAAGGTTGTTCTGGGACAAGGAGTCAACCAGAACTGAGTTTAGGCGCCCCTCAGGTAGAACAAACACAGACAATGGCTCCCAGGTGGCCTCTTTGACTCTAAACCCTTCCCAGAGGGTGAGGAAGCGCCAGCCCTGGCAAAAGCGGTGGCGTAGGACAGACTTCACCAGATAGAAGCCCTCCTTAGCCATCTCCTCGGCATTCATGTCGGGGAGTTCCCCTTCAACTTCCACAGGGCTGGCAGCCCCTTGGAGGTCTAGGGCGGCAATTTCCTCGTGGTCCAGCTCCCACTCCTCCCCACAGAGGTCTTCAGGATCATAGTAGCGCTTCAGATGTTGAGCAGCGCACAGCAGAGTCCCCCCTAGACGGGGAGAACACCCCACGGTGATACGGTGTCCATCCACTGATAGAATCTTGTACGGCCCGAAGTATGGGTCATCGCTGGTGGAGCGTGGCCAGGCGGGTAGTCGACTGTGGTGCACCAGCACCCAGTCCCCCTCTTGGTAGGTGGCCGGTACTGAGTGCTTGTTCTTCTTGTTCCACTGACGCTCCCTCACTCTCTGGAGCATAGCCTTGGCTTTGTCCACCTTCGCTTGTTGCTCTTGGACCCATTCGGCCACAGAGGAATGGGTGTCCTCTGGATAGGGGGCATGTAGAAACCACGCCGGGCGCCCTAGGAATAGCTCATGGGGCGAGTAGCCAGTAGCTGGACTCTCTTGGGAGTTCATCATCAAGGATATGACGGGGAGTAGTCTCCCTCAGTCTCTGGTGCGTTCAGTTTTGCACCATATCCTTACATTCTCCTTGAGGAGTCGGATCTGTCGCTAACATAGGGGGTTGCTCGTGTGCGAGTAGGGGATCCCCGTAGACACCTGGACATTGAGGGATCTCAGGACCCTCTTGTACCAGCCGGTATCTGAGCGTACTCGTACGTCCTCATCGGAGTTGATCTCCTTCGGCGCGCCATAGACACAAAACCACTCCTCCAGGAGTATCCTGATAGTCTCCTCCCCGGTAATGTGTTTGGTACATGGGAACACCCTGGTAAACCTGGTCAACCCACAAGTTACCACGAGGGCGAGGTCATAGCCCCCGAACTTCGGCATCTCCGTGTAGTCCACGTAAAGAACACGGTTAGCACAGTGAGGGATGGGCAGGGTCGAGTAGAGACCTCTCCCTGATATCCCCTGGTTTGCAGGACCTGCAGGGGCACTTGTCCACGATAGGCTGGAGGGTTTTCCGCAGTTGGTCGTCAGTCCGAGTAGTGTGAAACCACTGCTTGAACAGCCTCAGGGTACGGTCAGCACCCACATGACCGCTGGACTCATGGGTCCATGCCAGCAGCGCTTGGACTCTGTCACTAGGCA
The DNA here is from genome assembly GCA_964036045.1 of Eutreptiella sp. 'Long Island Sound 2002'. Lineage (NCBI taxonomy): Eukaryota > Euglenozoa > Euglenophyceae > Eutreptiales > Eutreptiaceae > Eutreptiella > Eutreptiella sp. 'Long Island Sound 2002'. Next base: position 134,459,902 of record OZ038379.1, read on the forward strand.
CCACGATGCGGTCCTCGTGCCAGAGGTAGCTCTTGTCCCTCTTCCACTGATCTTGGTTGACCAGGAGGGGTTCAAGGCGTTTCTCCAGGCGCTTGTGGATAACCCCAAACTCTTTCAGGTACTTCGATTGTTGAAGTCCATCAAGAAGGCGTATCATCGTCATGTTGAGGTCCAAGTGGACGTCCATACGGCTGAACGCCTCCTTAGCCAGCGCTTCAGACCGGGCACCAATCAGGGCGTCGAAGTTGTTGCGGCTGATGTAGTCTGCACACTCATTCTTCACTCCCTGGATATGGTGTACCGACAGCCGTAGCTGACTGAGGTAAGTCTACCAGCGCCGTAGCTTGGCCTTCTCAAGTGGGGGGCCCTTCTGGAGAGTGCGGACCGGCTCTTGGTCGCACAGCCAGACCACAGGGTTACTCCCAAACAGTCGTGCTTGTGAGGATAGCACTAGCATACCCGCGAGCAATTCCTGCTCATATGTGGAGTAGTTCCCCCTGGCTTGGTTCCACTTCCAGTTTCAGTGGCCCAGAGGTACTAGGACCCACTTATCATCAGGGTAGCTGTGCTTGAGGGTTCCATCTCGGCTGAGACCTTCCGTCCCCCATTGGGAAATGGCCGAGTCTAACTCCTCCTTCTCTAGTGCTTGCCATTGGAACAACGTTCCACCACCGCCCACATTGCTGGCGTCGGTCAGGAGGATCATCTCCCCTTGTGCTCTAGGCACGCCCAAGCACTTAGCGTTGGCCACCTTGTCTTTGAGCTCGTCAAACGCTTGTTGCTCTTGTGGGCCCGAGCGCCAAGTAGTAATCTTGTTGATCAACTCCGTCAGAATGGCGCTGGTCTAGGTGAAGTTTTTGATGTGGCGGCGATATAAGTTGCACGCCCCAATGAAACTGCGTACATCATGAAGTCCTTTCTTGGGGTCTTCGTGTCGTAACTTAGCGTCCATCAGGGGTTTGGCTTTAGAGGCCGCTGGGGTCAACCACCCATAGCCAACGTCAAACCCCAGGTACCGCATGGTCTCCTGCATGAACTCACACTTCTCCAGCTTGAGTCGTGTGTGGTTCTCCTGGCAGACCGCAAAGAACTCACCGGAGAGGATTAGGTGGTCCTCCTGGGTATTGGTCCCGAGGCATACATCGTCGATGTGTGCTTCCATCTGGGCCCCGCGGGATATAAGTTCCTGCACCTTAGGTCTCCTTCGTAGGATGGACAAGATCTTGTTCATCAGCTCTTGGAATAGAGCGGGTGCGTTGGCCACGCCAAATGGCATGACCTTCCACTTGAACACCCTCCCCTGAGGGGTGATGAAGGCCAGTAGTTCCTGAGCGTTGGGCGTCAGGTCCACTTGCCAGAACCCGCTCCTCTTGTCCATAATGGTCTTGTGGCGACAGGAGGCTATCCTCTCAAGGGTAGACTCCATATTAGGAATGGACCCTCAGTGGTTCAGCGTTTTCTTAATCAGCTCTCCGTAGTCCACCACCAGCCGTTTGGCTGTAGACCCAGGTTTAGCCACCAGGAAACAGGGGCTGCAGTGTAGGGGGTAGTCCCCGTCCTTGTAGTCGAGGACTAGGCCAGCGTCGATACATTCTTGTATCTGTCGCTCAATCTCGTCGGCCTGCTCTTTAAGAGCTGGATAGGGTGTCCTCTGTATCTTGTGACCCAATGACTCGGGTTTCAGCTTGAGGTCCATCTGTACCAGCTTGTCACATGAAGCTGGAGGGGGTAGTTCTCCGAACACCTCCAGATAGGGCCTTTTAAGCTTCTGCATCCGCAGGTCCAATAGCTTGATCTTGTCCTCCATGTCCTCGTCAGAGTGTAAGTTGCTTGCCCCCTGAGTAATATACGTCGGGAGGTGATCCTCCACCGACTCTTCGCCCTTGGTAGTGTCCTTCAACCCTTGGTAGGCATATAGAAGGTCTTGTTCAACCATCTCTGATGGACGATGGCAACATAGGCACGCTTGAGGGGGCTCACATACACATTCCTCCGAGAGGTCGTCCTCCTCTGGGGTCCTCCCATGGGCGCCCCACACGCTCTTCATGAGCTTGAGATCTACCTCCCTTTGCCATGTGGTGATCTTCTGTTCGAGGTCCTCCTTCAATTGGGATAGATATCCCATACGTCCTTGCTTCAGTGGCCATGAGCTGCGGGTAGGCTTAGCGTAGCATAGCTTTTTCGCCACCAACTTCATCTTGGGGTCCACATACTCCCTTAGCCTGCATCGAGGGTCCAGCTCCTCGTCCACGGGGTCTTCCACCCTCATGGAGAGTAGGGGTCTCAGCGGGGCGACGTACTGAGCGTTCTCCATTTCCTCCACACAGGTCTGCACGAAGAAGGCGTCGTGCTCAGTTTCGTCATCTGAGTGGATAAAGCTAGGTAGCTCGGATAGTCCACACTCAGAGACTCCATCAGGAACAGGTACATGGCAGGGAGAGTTGGCGGCGTTGGTGTCAGTCACAACGTACTCATCTCCTCCGGGTACCGTCTCAATAGCATCTTGAGGTCGTAGTGGATCCTTCAAGTCACCCAAGGCGACTCCATCGCTTTCTCGTTGTATAGCCTGGACCAGAGTCGGGTCCAGATCTTCCAAGGGAATGGAGGTAAGTCCTCCGTCCACCACGCTGAGCATACTCCCCCATCGGGGTTTCCCAATAGGCGTCTTACGCCCCAGAGGCACATAGATGGCCTCATCAGGTAAACGAACAGAGCTGATAGTCAGCCTGTCAAGGAGGTTTCGCCAGTACTCGTTGCCCCCATGAGCTCCCCAGTCGGGGGAACACAGGACCATACGGGAACGTTCCAAGGCCACCTTGGTCACGACCTTCCCCAGTTCACTGATCCTGGGGTTGCCGTAGGTCATCCCGAAAAGGGGCCAGTAAAATTTGTAGCTGCAGATCTTCCCCTTGCTGCAGTAAAGGTCGAGTACATGCTGCTCGTCGCTGGCGAACAACTCCAAACTCAGGTCTTTTCTAGAGTAACCCAACTCCTTGAGACCTTGGTCTAGGACTTCCCCCAATAGTTGATAGTCCTCAGTTTTGGAGGCTGCCATCATGTTCGAGGGCTCCTCCTTCGATAGCCTCAGGTAACTCGAGGTATGTTCCGACTGCGGCAGTGGCACAGACTCTCTGCCACTGCCGTGGTCCACGTAGAGGAGGTAGGGCGCTTGCAGCGTCAGGGATTGTATCTGGGAGTGCTGCACGAAGAAGTCAGTCCCCAATACAAAGTCGAAGGCCTCAGTGTCCATCACATAGAACCGATGGGCGATAGTCCGGGAGCCCATAGGTACCTCCACTTGACAGTCCCCGCAGCTGTGCACCACATGTCCATCCCCCATTCGTATAGCCGCGGTGGTCATGGTGTTTTTCAGGCTCCCACAAGGTAAACTTTTTTGGCCACTATAGATGTGGTGGCGCCAGTATCCAATACCCCAGGTATTCACGTCCCCCTAGTCGGATATGTACCAAAAACACCAGGTCCTGGGTGCCAACGGAGCGTCCCTGCCAGAACTCCGCGGGACAGGTCACCTCGAACCCCTTGTTCCGCAGCTTGCGGGCCATGCACATGAAACGGCTTCTCTTCTTAGCTTTGCCGTCATCACCACCTTTGTGCTCCCGCTTGGCCCCTTGTTTCTTCTGGGCCTGCGTCTGTGAGCGTGTGGTAGGACCAGACTGCCCTCCAGAGGGCTCGGAGTTCCCCCCTGGATTAGGGTTGGGGTTGCCTCCGTTCTTGTCCGTGTTCTTGTTGTCCTTGTCTGGCTGGCGGTTAGCGCCTCCTCCTCGTCCACCTTGAATCTTGTCTTGCCCTTGTCCACGTCCTTTCGACTTGCCCTTGCCGGAGTCGTTGCCTTTGCCTTTGCCTCCACCTTTGCCTGAGCCCTTGCCAGGATCTTCACCCTTCAGCTTCGCCCACAGGCGCTGCTTGTGGTAGCAATCATCCTCGTAGTGCTTCCCCTTCCCAGAGAAGGCACAGGTGATTGTACACCTGTAGTGATCCGGCAGCTTCGCCTTGGCGCCGGTGTTCTTCTCCTGCTGCTTCCCTTGGACTACGAAGCAGTCTCGCTGCTCGCAGTCGGGGGCGTGCTGCAGGTGGCCCTGCTCGTCTCTGGCATCACACCAGAAGAGCTCCTTGACGTTTTCCATGATACGGGCATGGGCGTGTTTGGGGGTAGTCCCCTGCCCAGGTCGGGATCCTTGGTACCCTTTGCCATGGCTTCCAGAGCCTCCACCTCCAGGACGGTAGTTGTTCAGGTCCTGGTGGCTTTCTTTTTCCAGCGCCAGCACCAGGAGTAGTACACATAGATCCTCGTAGCGGAGGGATCTAGCCTTGCGCTCTGCCGTTGAACGGTCTCGTCCCACAGCTCTCGAGGGAGCTTAGCCACCAACCAGAAAAGCAGGTCGTCGCTGCTGTAGGAACCGGGCGTCAATCGTCCAGCCAAATGATCCAGGTCAGCCAATAGCTCAGAGACCCTGCCAGGTTTGGGGTTGTTGGGCAGCACGGCCAGGTTCTGGATCTCGGCCCTGATGGAGAGGTCGGTTTCATAGGTCGGGTACTGCCTCTCCAAGGCAATCAACACATCGGCAAAGGTGGGGGAATTAGTCACGATCTGTCTGTCCTGCTTCTCCAGGTACTTGGTCTTGCAGCACTGCAGAAGTAGATCGCACTTGACCCGTCCACTAGCGTGGGTTTGGCCGGTCCATCGGAAAAACCGGCAAAAATTCTCAGCGAACTTGCTGAGGTCCTTGCCTGTGAACTCAGGCAGGTTCACCACGATCTTGGAGGTGGCAATAGCCTTAGCCTCCTGAGACCTGCGTCCCTCAGATCGTCGGGTCTTCCTCTTCTTCTTCTTCTTCTTCCCACTTGGGTTCTCGGGGTCCTCCGGGTCGTCGTCCTCCGAGGGCGAAGCTGAGGTCATCGACGGCGGCTCATCATCGGGGTGTTCCCCGCCTAGATCACTAGAGCCATAGGGCTCCACGTCAACCATTGCCCTCAAGGCTGTCAGCCCCAGCCGGTCAAGCTCGGCTCTCGTAGAATTTGTCACGTGGCTGTAAGGCGACTGGGCCGTTCCCGGTACGAAAGGGCCTCTCTGTGTCGCTGCAGGGGTCGGCATCGGTCGGCTCCCCAGGCTCCCCAGGGTGTTTGTCAGCCCTGCCACCAGGTGCCTTGGCCTGTACTCGATGGGGTGACACTCCCACAGTGGTACGTGACGCTTGGGGCGGTATCATCAGGGGCTCCAGTTTATCTCGAATCTCTTGACTGAGGTCACCCACAATTTTGGAGGTGGCTCCTCGGAGCACCTCGTTGATCTCCGACCGCGTCAGGGACCTGTTGGAGGATCTCCCCAATCCTCTACTTCTTCCTCCAAGAGACTCAGGTCCTCTCCTCAACCCACTAAAGGTTGCATACCCAGGAACATCCACATAGGCTCCCGTAGCCGGTAGAGGATGGTTATAGTCAGCCGCATACCATCGCGGCGCAGAACTGGAGGTCACCGGCTCACTGGCAGTAGTTGCCTCAGGAAACGCAGTGGTAGGTGGGTTCACACCATAGGCAGGGTAGGTAGGCATACCAGTAAAGCCTGTGCCGTCAGCCATAGGCGGGTTGGTTATGGGTGTCAATGTTGCAGCGGCTGGGTCTGAATTTGGGAGTTTGGTGGTTATAGGAGAGGGTGATGGCTGGAGGCCAGAAGCGCTTGGTGCGCCCTCGAAGGTAGGATCATTCGTCAGGTCGTGCCCTTGGTCTGCTCCTTCGTCTGCTTCGTCTCCAGCATCCTTCTCTGTCTCTCTCTTTCTCTTCACAGGATGGGTGTCCAGCTCCTCGACTGAGAGGGCCCGGAAAGCTGACTGGAGTCCTTCCAACGAATCCTCCGCCACGTCCACTGGCCCATGTAAGGGCTCCGAAGGTACAGCGCTAGGTCGAGGTCCAGGTTCACCAGGTGCTGGCATTGCTGGTGCCTCAGGCGCTGTCTTCATGTCGGTGTCGTCTTTCTTTGTGTCCATCTTCGTTCGCCCTTCTGCTTATATATGACTGATCTCGGCGCACTGGTTGTACGGCACGGGGTGGCTGCCGGTACACAGAGACAGTCTGCCTCTTGCTACCAGAAAGCTTTATAGTGATTTCATAACTGTGAGTTTGTTGTGCCTCCCCTGCTGCTTGCTGCTGTTGTAGGGTTTCCTGCTGCTTGTTTTTGATGGAGAAAATGTTTTTTTTGCTGACATACAACCAATCCAGGATAGCCCAAGCCAGAGGTAAGCAAGTAGAAGAGAATCAGGATCAAAGCATGAAGGGCTGCAGTGTAAACAGTGAGAGATGAAAGAGCATTCACAGAAACTGCAACTCAGGGCAAATCGGATTGCATATTCACAAGGATAGTTGAAATGTTTTGGAAAAGGAGTTGGAAAACTGCCCCATGGTCACTCAATCTCCATAGTGCCATCTCAGAAGATGTGCACTCTTTGTTTTGGGTCCCATATGTGCTGAGGTGGCAGGGCATGTGGCGATGAGGTCACTGCCATGTCACATGGGATCTTCCTTCTTAGCTAGGCTGACCGGGAATTGAACACAGGCCCTCTCAAAAAGAGGTGCCCAGCCCCCTAGGGTGCATACCACTAGGATAGCTAGAAAATTAGAGGACAACATAGATAAATTCATAGGCTCTGCCCTGGATATGTCAATTCTCAATCAATTCAGGAAAAGAAAAATAGCCTCACATTGATAGGGGATTAAGGGTTCCACTCCATATCCTGATTTAGTGTTTGGTTCCATAGGTCAAAATGTGTTATCACCACTTTTGGTTGGGCCAACAGTAAGATAGAAATGCCTGTGTGCTTAGAGCATCTCTAATACAACGTAAGTGTACCCTCAAGCATTGGAAAAGCACTTTTTCTTACTGCCCGGGCTGCAGCGCAATAAACCCCACAACTCACAAGCCGACCATAAGGCGGCTGACACAACGTGGTACCGACCGAACTGCTGCAGAAAAAACGACCCGACAGTGAACAGACCGCACGCAAGCCGGCCAACACCAAACCGGCCAGGCATGCAAGGGTCGAAACGGGAACGGTGCCCCATGTGTTGGCACACCATGATGCACCACGCCCGCCGGCAACCACGCCCACGAACGCACCGCAACGCCGAGATTCCACCATTCAACAACCAACCAACCAACCGCAACGACCTACTTCGAACCCCCGACCGCAGGACCACAACGACTCACGATAACGGGCTGCGTGCACGCGGACCTTCGCACGAAGGAGCCCACTGCGCACACCTCGTTCACACAACAGCCTAGGACGCGGCAGCGCCTGCAGCAGCAGAAAAAACCCAACCATGAACAAGCTGACCATAAGGCGCTAACACACCCATGCACCAACCAAACAGCTGCGGCAACCACGACGCGACCATAAACAGACCACACGCAAGCCGGCCAACATAGGGCCAGCCGGGCATGCAAGGGTCAATACGGGAACGGTGTCCCACGGGTTGGCGACACCATGGTGAGCCAGGCCCGCCGACGACCATACCAACGGACACGAGAGAACACTGCAACTCTACCATTACACAACCAACGAACCTACAGCGACGAACTACTTCAGGCCTGGCCAGCCACAAAAGGCGCCGTTCAGTGCAAAAAAGCGACAATCTACTTCAACCCCCCGGCTCCCCGGGAGAGCGCAAGCTTGACCGAGTCAGGAGGCGTGAGTGTGCACCACGGCATGCGAGTGCCGTAGCACGTGCTTCTTCAAGTCGCCTCACGCCTACTGAAAACCAACCCAAGTGGGGGTGCCTGCAGGACAGGGCCTTTGGCCTGGCTCCGGGCCCCTGGGCCCCAGAATCCGGAGGTTGATGAGGATGTGCGATGGGAGCCTCCCCCACGTATCATCCGGCCGAAAGAGAGGAATGTGCGACTTCGGTCGAACATGGGTTACCTCTCTGGGCAGAACCCGCAGCAGGGTACTGCTCGCGGCGACCGTGCCCTTCCCCCATGTGGGGCAGCCGCTTTGTGGGAAGACGTGCAGTAGGGCTGTGGGTGGTTGAACAAAAGCCCCTTGGTAAGACCCCCCTGCGGGGCAACCCCTGTCCCGAGGTGACCTACCTACCTACCCTCTAGCAACTCGAAGATGTGGTTGCTGAGAACCAGGGGTTCCTTCTCGTCAGCCATGAAGGGGGACTTATGGACGATGAGTCCAAAGTCCACACCATGTTCAAAACAACTTGCCACAGGGCGTCTCGTCCCCCATGGTAAGCCCTCGGGACGGCCAAGGCGACAGACCCCAAGGAGCCCTTGATCGCGCGATAACCCACGCGATATCTAGTGCTCTAAACCCCGTTCTAACCCCGTTCTAACTAGTTAGAGCACAGAAAGACCAAATCGCACAAAGTGCACAGCGGGCAAGAACGAGCAAACGAGACATGCAAGGGACATTGTTGCATCATAGTGCACCCATGTAACATGTGAAATTCCGGGTTCCAACCATATTAATAACACCCAAAACTGGGGGGGGGTCACCACCACGCCCCATAACAGCGAACCATACCACCAGCAGGTTGGGCAAGGGGTTTTCCATGGCCCCTAAGGCAGTACTAACCAGGTTTGCCCCATCGATGATTTGCGGACCTTTTCGCATTTTGATGCCGGTAGCATGTTCGGCCGCATCACAGTGGCATAACGCTCCCTTGCCCTCAAACAAGCCTGTGCCCTCAACAACTTCCTTGGGGCCACGTACAATCACAACCCCCACCTCTCCGCCTTTAGCGTTGCCCTCCCCGGATCTGATATGGATGATTTGTTGCAAGGTTTGGAGGAATTGCTGCCAGACAAGGTGGGTCAGAGGCAGAATTATGGTGTTGTAGCGGCTGATGGGGCATTGAACAACCATAGTGATAAGGGGAAAAAGTCACAACACTACAACATTAGAAGGGTTGAAAACGAGGACATTCATAGGACATCCACTGTGTACAGCCTCACCAGTGAGGCTGATAGGATCTGGATTAAGGACATGAGTGGACAGACTACTCCCGTGGCCTACAGAGAATCCACATTTGGGGCTTTGCCTACATTAACCCCACAGCCCCTGATTGGGCATGCCGAGGGTGTTGTGGCAGGTAGCACCTGGTTTGATGACAAGAACCTGCACGCGTATGTAGGGACAGCACTGGCCTGACCAAAGGTGTGGATGAGGAATTGCTGCTGCGGGACGTTGCAGACGAGGATCAGCTAATGGCCCTGTCGCAGGAGGCAATGACAGTGGCGGGTAAACACTCGTAGGGAATGTTTCAGAATTTCCGCCGTGATGGTAGACCCCCGGATGATGAAAACGTCAGGGCCCAGGTTTCGGGGATCTCGGAACACGAAGAGTTCAAGAACGCGCATCCTGGCCACGTTCCCTTGCCCAGGGCAAGAGCCATGATGGAGAAAGCAAGAAACCGCCTACAGGTGCTATTGTCAAGAGAATTGAACCCCATTGTGCTTGGCTACCTTCAGGCTGGCATCAGTGCAGGCAAACAGGGTTACCACAGGGACCACCCTATTGATGCATTGCCTTCGGGCAACTTTGCCCTGTCCTGTTCCATGAGCTTGACTGGTGATTCAGTGCACGCGGTGGGAAATGCCATTACCTGGGTGTTTGGCAGTGTCAAGGGTCTCCCCAAGCCCTGGGTTGTCCGAACTTTGATGTTGGAGGAAGGAACCCTGGGCTGCCTGCGGTCGGATATCATTCACAGCGGTGGTGGTGGCAAATCATCGGTTTACAAAATGTTTGTGGCGGTCCCCACCGTGTGGCGGCCCACCCTCTATCAGCGCACCGTTGGGGTTGTGGTCCCCACTAGGGGCCAGATCCCTGGGGTGCGGGCCACGGTGAGGTGTGGCATCAACGGTTGCACAGTGGTTCCGGCTGAACGTGAGTGTCTCTGTGCGGTGTGTGGAAAAGTGAAAATGTGCGCTACACGTACCAATAGAACCTGCGACGCGTGTACCAACTTTGAGGATCCTACTTCCCCAGCGATCCTCGTGCCTGAGCAAATGCAGGTCGAGCTGCCCCAGGTCCTCACGGTCCTAGTCCCAGCTAAGGGTTCAAAGGCCCTGGTGCGGGTGGACCCCATGGCCGGCGTGCGAGCGTTCTGCAGGCGTGATTTGGATCTTGGTGACCCACAGTGTCCCATGGCTCACCGGACACACCCCGGGTTTGTGGCCCCCGGCGATGCAGCCTATTATCGGCTTTCCGCTTGCACAGCCCTTTTGGTGGCCTGCCGCTTCTCGGTGTGGGCCTCCAGTCCCCCATCCACAGCCCCAGCAGGTCCCCCGAGCCCCAATCCCGAATCCCCATCTCCAGCAGTGGCACATGGTCCCCCCTGGCGTGGTGGTGATGGACGCCACCTTGGCCACCAAGTACGGCTGGGCCCAGTTCCACAACAGCGAGCTCTGGTGCAAGTTTCGGAAGGTGTGTGCATGTCATGCATGCCTGTAGAATGGGACACAAAGTAGCAAACAATACCAAAGAAAGACAATGAATGGGGGTACGAAAGGGGTACGAAAGGGGTATGAAAGGGTAACAATGTGTACAAAAGGGTGTACCAAAGAGTTGGGATGCACTGTTCTAGGGCGTGGTGCGGGACCCCCCCAGTTTTGGGTGTTGTTGATATGGTTGGAACCCGGAGTTTCACATGTTGGATGAGTACAATATGATGCAACAATGTGCCTTGCATGTCTCGCTTGCTCGGTATTGCCCGAAGGCCCGAAGGCCAGCCATCCCACTTCCCCCACCAAACAGATGCCGCCCCATCCCGCATCGAAGTATGCTATGGCAACCCCACCAGCATTATCCGGGCGGAGGCCCGATATGGACCCCTCCCGCTGGGACCCACAGGGCATAGCCCCCTGCACATCCGCCTCACCACCCCAATTCTTCCCCCCAGCCCCCCAGAGGATGCGGACCAAGGCCTACCCCCCCCCCTGAAGATGCCCCCACTGCATGACAAGCATGCCTGGTCCCAATATCACAGGGCCATAGACCGCGCCCGGCGCATCCAACCAGACCCCACCGACCTACTCACAGCCATGCGCACGGCCGCCGTCGCCTGCGGCTTCCAGCAACACCCCCCACACAGACGACGACCAACCACCCATGGCCCTAGGGGACATGCTCCATGACCTCTGGCATGCAAAGCAACAACTGGTGACCCTCCTCCACACCGACACCCCCCAAACCCGCCGCCAGATAGCCCACATCAGGGCAGACCTGCAGCGGTGGCACATCGACAGGCAACAGCACATCGCTCAGGAACACGAACGGTATGCGCAACATGAACTCCCCTACAAGGCCATCCGCCACCTCAACGACGCCATGACCGACACCGGCCACCGCACCATCGACACGGTCCAGCAGGAGGACGCCTCCCTCACCAACAACGCAGCCACAGTGCTCCAAGCCACCCAAGACAGCTTCCTCCGGCAACACACGCCCACCCAAGACACACTGGACCCAGACACCCAGGCCAAAATCGACTGCCTTTCTCGGGTCTTCAACCACGCCCAGAGGAGGCAACTGGAAAAGCGCCCCTTCAGCATCCACGAAGTCCGGAAGGCCATCCACAGTCTCTGGCAACACAAAACCCCAGGCTACGACGGCCTCCCTGCGGAGGCATACTGCCACCTCCCCGCCCACCTCCTCCTCTGGGACATCGTCATGGGGCAGACCCCCCTGCCACCAGACTGGGCAAACGTTGTCCGCCCCCTCTACAAAAAAGGGGACTGGGCAAACCCGGACAACTGGCGCCCCATAGTCTGTGCGGTCACGGAGGTCAAAATCGTCGGGACCATCCTCCTACGCCGCATCCGCCCCCACCTGCACCCCCACATACCAGCCAGCGTCTGGGGGGCCATCCCAGGCCGGTCCCCACACGAGGCCATCTTCCTCCAGGACACCATCGCCGACATGGACCTGGTGGACCTCATCATCGCCTCCCTCGACGTCAAAGAAGCCTTCCCGAACACCCCCTAGCTCCTTCTAGAAGCGGTGTGGAAACGCCTGGGCCTCCCCTTCTACAACCTCGCTTCCTGCTACATCCGCACCCGCAAATACACGGTCCGCACTGGAGCAGGCCTAACCCCCTCCCTGGACCCAGGCAGCGGGGTCCCCCAAGGAGGAGCAGAGGGCCGCTTCCTGTACCTTCTAGTGACGCTCCCCCTGGCCCTCGCAATCGACCAGGATTACCCGGCCTACGCACCCCACCCCCTCCTCTCCCCCCTGGTGGGCTTCGCCGACGACACCAACCTCACGGTCGCGCACATCCCACACGAACCCGATGCCCCGGACCCCGGGCCAACGGTAACCCAACAGGCCAATGACTTACTGGACGTGACCGTCTCCTACCTCTCCCACAACAACCTCATTGTCCACCCCACAAGGTCAGTGGCCATGATCAAGGGGTCTGCCACAGCCCCCACCCAAGGGCCACGAGGGCCCCCCATGCAAGTTGTGACAACCACAACCCACCTGGGGGTAATCCAGGCCGCCAACCCTGAGGACGCCACCCTCCCTCCCAAGTTGCAATCACACCTCCCCCATCTCCCCAGATATGCGTCCCGTACCACCAAGGCCCTCTCCCTGTCCCACCAGAGCCTGGCGTACTACCTCACCGGGGTCTTGAACGGCTCCATACGCTTCCAAGCACTCCACCTGACACACCCGACCACCGCCCTCCAGCCAGCCATACGCGCCGTGACCAAGGCATGGGCAGCACACGGGGGCTGACCCACCTCCATACCCACCCGCGCCATCCGAGCGGCATGGCCCTACTATGGGGACGCCATAGGGGACGAGGTGAAAGCGGCCTACACCAGACACACCGCCCTCCTCCTTCACCTCATGACCCACAACCACTCACTGGAGGTCCGCGAGGTCAGGACAATCCGCCTCCAAGCCGCACAACGGGCCCGCAACACATGCCCGCGCTGGGTACTCCACCAGACAGGCATGCCCACCAACAAGAACACGCGCCTGTGGAACCACCTGCAGCTTCTCCCCCCATCCCCACACCACAACATACTCACCAACCACACGTGCCCAGAGGAAGGGCCTCTAGCGGTACTCTGCGGGGACCTCCACCATCACCCCAAGAGCACCATCCACACCATAGACCTTGTCGGGGCCTCCATCACCGTAGTATACGTCACCCTCCCCCAAATGCGGGTCCTGCACCACAGCGGGGCACAGCACACCCCCTTTCTACAGCTTCCCGAATGGCCTCAATACCGCCTCTTCCACCAGTACCTCACGCAGACGGCACGAGCAGCTGGACACACTCTGCCGGGAAGCAAAGACATGCAAACAGCCTACCGAGAGTTCACAAAGCAACACCCCCAACCGATCCCAGTGACACCGCCCTAAGCACCCCCCGGCTCGAAACACAAACCCGTCCCCCCGGTGACGGGCCCAGTCCAACCACTAACCCTACTACTGGCCCGGAATGAAGCCAAACCCACGCAGACCACCGTCATCCACCACGGGGCAAAATGGCGCATACCAAAACACCACATGACCGCCCGAGACCTACCAAAGGTCCCCCATGACTCCCAGAGCATGCCACGCACATGTTGGGCCGCTGACCCCGAGGCACCAACCACACTATGGCCCGTACTACACCTCATAGCACGCCAGCACACCCACCCCACAACCCACCTACCACCACAGGCCTACGCATGGGTAGGCCCATGGTTCCACCGCACCGACACTGAGCCCACGGTAGCATGGAACCCCGACCACGCGCCCAAAAGGCCCTTCACCACTACACCCACATGGCCCCGCCCCGACCCGGCAGGGGTCGCCATCGGTTACAGCATGTACGAGCCAGGCAGAACGAGCAAGCACGAGCACCCCTACTATCCGCTCCACCACTCCTGCCACACGGAGGAGCACCGAACACAAACCCTCACATGCCACAACCTAAACCCAGACACAGCCTACATCCTCCACTACATCTACTCCTACCTCACACAAGGACAGCCGGAGCAGGGACTCATAGCCCTGTCCCCCCAAGCGAAACACATCATCTCCAAAGGAATCGGGGTGTACGCCACCCCCATCTTGCAGCCCACAACCCCAGTAGCCCACCTCGCCACGGGCCTGGCGATATACGCCCACCTGCCCATGAACCCATGCCGCCTCCCACAACCATCACCGGCGGACCGGCTCTTCTTCACCGACGCCTCAGGCGAATCCGCCCCCACGCCCATCACCGGGGGGGGCACCCTGCAGCCAACACACACCGGGGGACACTACCACATGGACCACCAAACAAGCCACACCACCTATGGGGCCTCCTCCCACGGGGAGCTAGGGGCCATGGCTGACGCCATCGCCGAGATCGCGGCCCACCTACCCGCCAACCTCTCGCACATCGTCCGGGTCTGGTTTGTGGTAGACGCCACTGTCGACACACACCTGCTCCTCCGCACAGCAAGGCAACCACCTCACAAAGCCACCGCGACGAGCCTCGGCACCCAGGCACTGCTGCTCTGGAAAGCCCTTCGCAGCTTTCCCCCCCTACGTCCAACTCCACATGGTGAAACAAGAGTCCCACAGACACCAATACGGAAATGGTAAGGTCAACAACCAGGCAGTACACCAGCGCACAACGCACCTACCAGCCCTCCAGATCCCTGACCTCGGCCGAAACCACACACACCTCCAACACATACCCCCCGTACCCGAGCCCCATCAGACCCGGGACTGGGTACCAGAGGACGCCCCCTATTCCTCCTCGACAGAGCATACCACTACCCCAACCCCATCCAACATCTCGCCCGCGTGCTCGGCGACGCAGACAGCCGGGCGCACATCCAGGAGCTCAAGGACAGACTGCAAACCCCCCTCTACCACTCAGCGCTGCGCCCAGCAAACGCCCCAGCCCACCTCCAAAAACGACGCATCCAGCTCCTCAGGGAGCAACTACCATTCCTGACCAGGGTCGCCAGATGGATCGCCCGCAAACACATCCATGTCCCCGAAGAACAAAACCGTTGCCCGTGCGACCACACCACCCCGGAGGACTGGGAACACTTCAAGAAATGCCCCCTCCATACAGGCAGGGACACGCTAGTGGGCTGGTCCCCGGCGGAAACCCTACGACAACACGGCCAACCCACAGCAGCGCACACCAAGCCACCGAACACTTCTACCGGGATCCCCTGGTCAAAGAAGCCACCATGAGAGGGGCGGTGACACAGGCCCTGCACTGACACCTCACCAAACACACGGAAAGCCCAATGGAGGCAGCAGCGCACCTCCAGCTAGAGGCAGTCCGCAGAGCAGCGGTTCAAATGGTACACCGCAAACACCTCCTGTTAACACACGCGGAGCAACTCACCGACCCCACCGCCAGGGAACACATGCAGCTCCTCATCCATTACCACGCGGTGCATGACCCAGACGTCCACTAACCCACTCCGCGCCCCGCACGCGCCCCCGTTCTCCATCTGCAGGCCTCCAAGACACCACCACAGCGCCCCGAGGCCCATCTCTCACCCAAGAAGCCACCCGGCACCGCCCAGCCCGGCCGAGCCCAACCAGGGCCAACAATACGTCGAGGTAGACGCGCAAGACCCCAGCAACCCATCCAGCCCAGCCCCCCCGGACCCGGGGCACCCCCACCTTACACCGGCCACCATCCGCGACCCCGACCTCCTCCGAGCAACCCTCCAAGGCAGGGCCCTGACCACCTGCCTGGGCTGGTACCGCCTACAGGAGGACTGGACCAAGCTCACTGTCAAAGCCCTCCGGGACCTGACCACCCCACGCAATGGCCTCCACGAGACCATCGTAGACCTCGTACTCTGGCGAGCCCAAAAAACACACCCAGGTCCAGCACGTCTGGATCGCCCCCATCGAGTGGGGCCAGGCCCTGACACACGACACCGACATCAATGTCACGCGTCGAGGGACCGTACGCCTACAAAGGGCCCCAGCGGAGAAGGACCACCCAGCAGACCCGAACTGCTCGGAGCAGTGGGAACAGGCCACCGCACCAACCCGCGACATTGCCCTCCGCGCCGCCGGCCTCCGCACCCCAGACGACGACCTGCCCCCCCCACCTACAGACAGTGACCACCCCCCGCCGGAGGTCTGGGTTACAGTCCTCGAGCGCGGGCACTACTACGTGATAACCGCTACGGCTACGTCCCCCGGCCCGCAATGGCTCATCAAAGAGACAGACACCATGCTCGCTCCAGGGACACCCCCGCCAGGCGCAGTAGAGGACCCCATCACCCGGCACAGGGTCCTCAGGGGCGTCCTCCAGCCAGGGGACAAGCCCCCAGCCCGCGCCCTGGCCCAAATCACCTCAGGGAAGGCGGCCTCCCCCCTGGGATTGGCCATGCTCTGCCTGACCCACTGGATCCAGCGCCGCTGGCCACCCACGGGGACCGTGCCCTGTATTTGGGCCATCCCCACCGCCCACACACAAGTTGAGGCGGGCCCGGACACGCGGCCAACCCCCCCCCCAGACCGCAGCAATCCCTCACCTGCGGGTACCACGCCATCCACAGGGTCCTCAGTCGCGTGGGTCTTAGCCAAAAGCTAGCATACCCCCTTCCCACCACTGACCAAGAGGTCCACCAGATACGCAAGCTCATCTGCAAAATACTTGCCGCGGCAGCAGAAGACGGCAAGCTTCTCCTCCGAACCGCCCGGCCTACAACTAGCCACGCAAGCACGCCGCGTCGGGCAGACACATACACCGACACAACACACCCCACCGCACCATCCCCGCCCAAGCCCCTCCCCTCTCCCTGCTCACCCGGAGACCCACACACGCCCACCATCGCGCGCACCCCCGGGCCCCGCGACACAGGCCTCCCCCACCCGCTCGAACACCAGCACACGCCCACCACACATCCACCGGCCGGACACCCCTCACCACCCCCCACACTCGACAACCCACACACACCCGCCGAGAGGAGCCCCGCGCACGGCGGCACGCACACCCCACCCAGTGGCCCGCCCACGCCCCCCGCACACACCCCAGAAGACCCAGGCCCACCCCCCCCAGCCCCTGAATGCAGCCCACGCGAACTGTTCGCCCCCGCGGACGCCAACCCACACAACCTCACACATTGCAGGACCCCGGCCCAGCCAAGCCCAGTAAGAGAAGGCCACAGCCCCGCGCCTCGCTCCCCCACCGCTGCCGACCAGATCGACCCGCCGGGCTGCCAGGTCACGACCCGGCCCCCCCAGCCGTCCGCCCCCAACCTACAGCCCGAGGACATGCCCTCCATCCTGGCTGCCGTGGCCGCAGCAGAAGCCGCTGCCCACAAGCCTGCCCGCATCACAGCCCAACCCGCTTCCACCACCACCTCCTCCTCCTCAGCCCCATCCACCTCCTTTACTTCATCCTCCGACCCCCCCCTTCCCGCCGCCCTCATCCTCAAGGCCACGGCAGAAGCCAAAGCCGCGGCCGCACGCACCGACCCCCCGACCCCCACACAGGCGACTCGGGCACCCCGGGAACGCACCGGGAAGACCCCCGACCCGACATCGGCGCCCTCACACCTCCAGACAGAGGTCCTCCTCAACCTGGAACCGGACCCCAACCCCAAACCCGACCCCAAACCCAATCCGGTGCCCACGCGAGCACACACAACACCACAATTGCAACGACACAAGCCAAACCGACACCACCCCAACCTGAACCCTGACCCAAGCCGGGACCCCCCACCCACCACAATCCACGCCCCCCTCCCAACGGCAGCCACCACCACCGCAGAGGCGGCCACCCAACACGACCCCGTCCAAACCCTCGTCCACATCCCCGTCACCAAGCGCCCCGTCATCCATCCCCCACAAACCACCAGCACCGCCGGCCAAACCGACCCAGGGACGTGGGACCCCTCGACCACCGTCACCGTCAAGCCCGGCCCCCGACCCGCCCCTCCTGCCCACCACATAGTGCAGCCCGAGGGGCTGCGCACGATGCCCCACCCCCCCACCCCGCAGGGGGGACCGGAAAACCCACAAGGGGTCCAAGGGCCATACCCACAACACCAACACCACCACTACCAACACCACCACCACCAGCGGCCCCAGCACCACCATGACCAACACCACGCCCACCACTACCACTGCCCACCACCCTACCCCGTCGGGCCACAACCCCCCGTGCACGAACAGCACCAGCGAATGGGATGGCAGCCACCGAGCGCTCCACCCGCATACCCCACCTACCACCAGGGGCCACCCCCCCCGTACCAGCCACCCCCTCTGTACCAGGAACCGTATCACCCCGGCCACCATGTCCACGCCAAAGGGGCCCCCCAGGCCCAACCCCGCCAAGGACAGTCACTCGACCCATACCACCAGCCGCTGCCGCCACCACACCCCTACGTGGCGGATCCATGGACAACGGGAGACCTCCCCCCCCCCCCAGTACCAAGCAGCACCACGCAAAGCCCCCCAGGACCCGCCAACGCCTCCTGACTGGCCCAACTCGAGCGATGGGGCCCGGCCCCGCAAACGGCGGCGCTCCCGCTCCCCCCCCGCACTGCACACTCGCCCCCGGCGCCCACACTCCCCACACCGCCACCGCGCCTCAACCACCCACTCGCGCCGCTCCCACTCCCCCAGGTGCCACCACGGCCCGGGACCCCGCTCCTGCCGCTCCTGCTCCCCCGGGCGCCACCACGAGCGCCACCGCTGCCCCATGTCCACCTCCCCCTCCCCCCTCCGGCCATACAAGACCCCCACCCCCAGCCCCCGCCACCAGCGCTCCCGCTCCCCCCGGCGCCGCCAGGCACGCCACCGCCGCCCCACATCCACCTCCCCCTCCCCCCACAGGCCCGGCCGGGCTCCCCGTTCCCCCGCCGCCATACCCATCCACCACCCCCAGCCCCCGCCACCACCACTCCCGCTCCCCCGGAGGCCAACGAGCGCACCTGCGCCGCCCCATGTCCACCTCCCCCTCCCGTTCCCCCCTCCGCCCGTACCCGTCCTCCACCCCCAGTCCCCGCCACCGCCGCTCCCGCTCCCCCAGGCACCACCACCCCCACCACCACCACAGGTCCACGTCCTCCCCCCGCCGCTCCAGGACCCCGGGCACGGACCCCTCCCCCCCCCCAGGCCCCCGCCCACCTCGCCTGGTGGTCTGTGCCCGCTTTGCAGGAGCTCCGCCGCTGGGTGAAGTCGGCCGGGGGAGCGGGAAGGCAGGATGGGGTGCACATGGTGCATACCTTCGAGGAGATACGCACCCGCACCCCCGCCGACCCCAACGAGGCCGCCCCGGAGGCCATCATGCCGCAAGCGGCATGAGAGGCCCTCCTCCGCGATGCGGTCCAGGGTCTCTGCCCCCCCTACACCCCCCAAGCTCTCCGCCAAAGGCTCCAGGCCACCCACCCCGAGGCCTGGGCCATCGGCGCCCCCTCCCCACCCCGCCCCTCCCGCCACCACCACACCAGGAAGGGGAAGGACAAGGGCAAGGGGAGGGCACGGGACACCAAGGGGCACTCAGGCAAGAGGGCACGGAGGGGCCCGGAGTGAGGGCAGGCACCCATAGGGGCAGGGCGCCGGAAGAGACACCACATGGGGGCAGGAAACCACCCAAGAACCAGGAAGGGGCAGGAGCGGGGACCAAGGCGCGGACGAAAAGGGCACCACGGCAAACACCACAACCCACACCCAGGAAGGGCATACCACGACAGGGGGAACCAGCGCCGCCCCACCCCCACCGAACGCCCGACGACTCCCGGGGGCGCACCCCCCAACACGCACCGCCGAAGCAAGCATCAGACGCCGTACAGATCACACCAGCGCACACCCACCAGCCACCGGAAACCACACGGGGAATGAGGGGCACACCTACACGGGGAGAACGGGCCACACCCACAGAGGAAGCCGCAGGGAACGCCGCCGCACGGCAGACCACCACGCCCTCACCCCGGCCGCCAAAAGGGCCACCTCACAGTCACCGGAAGAGGACGAAGGCATGGCCACAGCGACCAGGGCTAGGGACCGACACCCCCAGAGGACACGGGACCAAGGCACAGGCCCCCAGGGAGGGCAACCCCACGGAAGCCTACCCGACCCACCAGCCCGAGCGGCACGCCCAGGCCCCCACAGCACGGACCCAGCGAGACACCCACACCTAACCACACCCCCGAGCCACCACCCAGCCACACTCCGGCCCGCACTCCGCACCACGACACAGGCCAGCCTGACCTCCACTGACCCACCACGGCACAACCCGAGACCACGGCACACCGCACCACAGCGCGCCACAGTGCAACGCGCCACAGCACGACGCGATACGACGCGGCACAGAGGGGCACAACACGGCAGGACTGACCCTAACCAGAAGGACTAACGGAAGCAAGCCACCGCACACCCCGGAAGGCGCCGCACCAGCACGCCACACACCAGCAGCGCAGGCCACACACGGGGCCACCGCGCGCCCGGCATCAACGGTGGCAGACCGGCAAGAAGGTTAAAACCGGCACCGCAGAGGGGAAAGGACACGAACAGCCCCAGCCCCCTAACCCAGAGCCACACGCAGCCGCCTGGCGCAGCTGCCCAGCCGGCAGAGCCAGGACCTAACCCGGCAAGAAGGGGCGCGGAGCCCAACGTGTACATAGCCCACCCGACCCATGGAGCCGGAACAGGGCCAAACAGAACGCAACCGCCAACAGCAGCCCGGAGGACCACACTGAATGCGGGCCAGTGCATGCGCCAGCCCAGGGAAGGCAGAGGGAGGAACAGGCAGGCCCCCCCAAAAGAAAACAGAGGGGGGAGGGGGGGGGGCGCAAAAACAGCCCACAGCCACCAGACTACCCGCCAACACCACCAGAGGCGGCCAAACCCACCTCCCAGAAGGCACCGAAGACAGGACCCCCAAAGAGGCACAGGGGGACCACCCAGCCAAAACCGGCAACACCAAGCCAGCCCATGGTGATAGAAGTGACCGCATTTGACATAGCCCCCTGGTTCAAACTGATTCAAATGAGATTCAAAGGCGCTGTATGAATCGACTTGAACTACGTTTGAATCATGTTTGAATCAGGAGACCGGTGGTATGGACAAAGGCATGATTTCTGTTCCTCTTGGGGGCCGGTCTGCTGCCTTTGTGGCTTATTGGACTCTCTGTTTGTTTTTTTCATCAAATCCCATGCCCTTCAAAACCAACCTGCATGGGTTTCGAAAAAAAAGTATCGGTTTCGGTGTGCCGTCGCCGTCGGCGCTGATTCAAGTTGTGATTCAAACACCCCCGTGTGGCGAAGTGTCCTTTCGTAACATTGCGCAGCTCACAGGTGTCTGACAAAACTGCCGAGCCATTGTGCAACCTGCATACTAGATACTTTTCACCCTTCTTGTGGTGTATCTCCGAGGAACCCCCCTCTTCGTGCCCATTGGTATAGCCGGCGGAGCCTCCGTGATTCAAACCTCAATTCAAGTGTGGTATTTGAATCACTTGAATCGACCTGGTACCCCTGTTACTACTACAGTGCTGTTTTCTACTTGATTTGGCCCTCTCCACGCTTCCTCCCTGCAACAGCAAAGCATCAGCACAGCGCATAAAGGGTGCAACGACGTGCCCAGGTGCATTGTGCGTTCAGTTCCGTGCATGTGGAACAAGACCGTGCGGTCAGACGGGCGGCACAGCACTACCGTACAACACGATGACGCCACACGGACCGCACCAGCGCTCCAATAAAGGACACAGCCGGCACAAACCGCCCACCATCACCCACCGAAAGGGGCAGTGTGCCACAGCGTACGGAAACAGGAACCAATACCTATGCGAGCGCCTCGTCCCAGGAACTTCTCGGCACCACCACGCGCACCACACATCCTACTCACCCGCATCCCGGGACGTTCCTAGAACTTACAACATGACTGCTGGGGGGCTTGGAGCTTGGGTTGCAGTATCTTGGATAGGGTCAGAGAGCGTGTAAACAGCCGGAACGCCCTACATCTCACAAACACCCGACGCTTCATAAACAATTCAAACGCCCAGCCCCTGATTCAAATGCCCCGTTTGAATTGCCCACTCCCCGTTTGAATCAATTCAAGTACTGAAATGTATCCACAACCGTATCCACAACCGTATCCACAATCTGCGTTCATCTGGTATCGGTTAGCGTGGGAATGCGGTTGCCTCCAGCTGGCGGGCAACCTCCCGTGTTGTGTTGTTCCACCCCACCATCGAAAAAAAAACCACCACGCAGCGCTCGCCCGTCCAGCGAATCAGGCAGTGAGGCCTGTATGCATTGAAGGCAACCCCTTCGCGCGGTGAGATGGTGCCTCCGTACAGCCGGTCCCCGTCCCACTGAAACCCGTGACGGCCGCAAATGGGCGCCATAGCCGTCCAACAGACCGCTGGTCCAGAGTTGGCCACCGACGTGTGCGCCAAGCGAAACCTCGCACGAGAGAGGCACATCGTCACGTGGGTGCACGTGCAGCAGCATGGGTTGGCCTTCGTCGAGGAAACGGAATACTCCGATCGCCGTCCTGGAGAACGTGGGAAACAGGACGCGACCAAACCGGTTCAGGCGGGTGGTCTGGCTGCCGTTTGCTTGTATTGCTGCACTCACTGTTACCACGGAGCACCTGCGTATGGCACCCAAGTACAGCGAACGCATTCTGGCATTGTGCTTCACCTCGAGTCGCCAACCGGACGCAGTCTGCAGCTCTCGCAGAAGGGGCACACCTTTTCTTCTGGCGAATCATCGGCGGACCTCAGCCGCATCCTGGTCCGCCACATTCTGCCACAGCACCTGCGTGTCCCGCGTCTCTGCACTGTCCGCAGGCACCGCACTGCCCTGTGCGGCCGCACTGTCCTGTGTCACAGGGCTGGCCTCCGGCACCACCTTCATCTTGCTGTCCCCAAGGTTGTCTTCTGGCTCCAGTTTTACCACCACATCGCGCCCTCCGGCCGCAGCTTCCGCACTCTCCACACCCTCCACACCCTGCACGCTATCACCATCGCCCACCTGCACAATCTCATCACCAGCCTCGTGTGTCACAGCCGCCGGTGCCACAGCTGATGTGTCTGGTACTGCAGCCTGCGCCTCCGGTTCGCCAGTCCTTGTGCCCCGTGCTGATGCACCCTGCGCCTCCGGTGCGGGCGCCCGGTCCGGTGCGGCAGCCACCGCTCTGTTCTCGGCGCTCGCGGTCACCGGCTGCCGCGCTGCAAGGTCCGTGCGCAGAGCTGCCGCTGCCTCCTCGGCCTTTCCCTTTGCTGGTGAAGCTCGCTGTCTTTTTGTCCACCTTCACGGTCCAGTGACTTTTGGCTCTGCCCCCCCTGTTTGATCTCCTGGACCTGGACGTGGTCCGTTTTCTTTGTCGAGGACTTGGCTCGGATTCCCGGCATGACGCGGATCTTGCCGTAGTCCTCAAACGCCGCCCATCGCAGAGCATCTTTCGGCAGAAGTCCATACTCTTCCCTGGCCCGTTCATTGGCGTCGTCAGAGTCCTCTTTCTGCAGTACCAAAAGGGCAAATGTGCTGGGGGTCGGACCGGGTTCAAACGGAGTTCAAACGCCATTCAAGTGGTTCAAGTTCCATGTTTGAAGTGGTTGAGATAGGTCGACCGTAATTCAAATGCAATTAAAATGGGCGCACCTGCGAAGGCTCCTCAGGCTGCTCTTCGGGCTCGTCCTCGTTGGCCTCCTGCTGTTTGGCGGCCTCATTCTTGGCAGCAACCCAATCAGCAACGAACCTCGCTGTCAGATCCGGTTTATTGCCACCCTCGACGGTGGCGGCCTGCGGCTTGGGGGCTTGCCCCTTGGCGGTCTGCCCCTTGACGACCTGATCCCTGGCTGCTTTCTCCATGCCGGTCTGCGGCTTGGCGGCTTCCCCCGTGGCGGTCTGTCCCTTCGTGACCTGATCCTTGGCCGCTTGCTCCGGGACGGCCTCCGGCTTGGCGGATACGGCCTTCGCGTCCCTCACCACTCTCTTGGCCTCCTCCACTGCCACAGCCTTCACCTTCTTGGTCTGTGCGTGCGCCTTCACAGCCTCGCTGTGCTGCTGCTTGCCACTCACCCGGCAGCCACTCGGCTTGGCCCGCAGGCGAGATTTGTGAGCCAGTGATGGCTCCCATTCGCTGCTTGAAGTTGTGGTCGAAGAATCGGCTGCCGCGCTCGCCTCTGCCGCTGCCTCCCGCACTCGATCCCGCATGCGGACGTTCGCCAGGGCTGAGGCCACCGTGGCTCCCTCGAGGCTACCCCTTGGCGCGGACTTCGCCAGTCTCTCTTCTGCTTGGCGGATCAGCTGTTTTTCTTCTTCTTCTTCTTGGCGGATCTCTGTTGGGGGCCTTCATGGCTGCAACGGTCGCAGAAATTTCGCCAGTCGAGGATGTGCCCCGATGCCCTTGGGTGCAGCTGTTTTATCAGACGGGACGGCAGGTGCCGCGATGCCGTTGGGTGCAGCTGTCTTATCAGATGGGACGGCAGGTGCCGTGATGCCCTTGGGTCCAGCTGTCTTATCAGACGGGAGGACAGTCGGGAGGGCAGTCGGGACAGCAGTCGTTGGTGTCGTACCGGACGGGGGCAGCGGTGGCTGGGGCATTGTTGCCCTGGGCCGGAAAAACTCTCCCAGCTTGGGCTGGCCTGCGGGCGGGGTGGCGTCAGCAAAGTCCGTCCGGGCTTGGTTCATGGACCTCGTCCATCGTCAGACCTGCCTCTCCAGCGCCTGCGGATCCCTGCTGCGGTGCATGTAGTTGCTGATGCTGATGACCATGCTGCCGCCGGCGAGAAGAACGCCTGGGCCCCGCTC
Source organism: Eutreptiella sp. 'Long Island Sound 2002' (assembly GCA_964036045.1). NCBI lineage: Eukaryota > Euglenozoa > Euglenophyceae > Eutreptiales > Eutreptiaceae > Eutreptiella > Eutreptiella sp. 'Long Island Sound 2002'. Next base: position 134,484,659 of record OZ038379.1, read on the forward strand.
ATCCAGCACCAAGAAGTCGTGGTCGAACACGGCGTCAAAACACCCCCTGAAGACGGTGACCCAAAATTCGACGGTGATTCAAACGTCACACCGCTAGTTCAAACGCAGTTCAAATGCCGGGCTTGAATCACGCTTGAATCACACAGGACACATTTGAATTGCGTTTGAAGCACGCAAGACAGGTTTGAACCTACAGAGCATCACACACCGGGACAGCGGGCGGTGCAGCAGTCGGGACCATCATCTCATCCAGCGCCTCCTGCTTCACCACCGACTCGTTGACCACGGCCTCCATGCCCATGGACTCGGCTGCCAGTGCTGCGGGTGCGGCAGGCAGGGCAACGGCAGCGGATACTGCTGCGCATGCCGATGCCATCGTACGCCTCTGCTTTCTCTCCGGCTGCTCGCTCTCGTCTACCTCGAGCTCACCAATCACGCCGTGCAGCTGCTTCTTGTTCCCGCCAGTCGAAATGGTACCCCCCATCTTGCGCACTGAGGCCGGTGTGAGCTGCGCTCCCTCCACTGGAAGCCAATCAGGGTCAATCTCATCTTGGTTTTTAAACCAGAACTTGAGCCCATATGATTGGCCTCGGGTATTGATCCCGCCAGGAGCCACGGTTCCCAGTCCCTGGTGACTCCACATCTCAAAGAGACGCTGAACTTGGTGTGCATCAAACGTCATTTTTCCATCGGTGCCCAATCCGATGCTGGCAACTTTCCAACCCTGCCAGTCGGAGAATGACAGTGGAGTCGTCTCCCACGGAAACACGGTTTGACCGGTCGACGTGGCACCGGCCCGCTTCCGTTTCCAGATGTAGAGCGATCGCTTGAAGAGGTATCTCGCGGTAATGTCGGTCAGCCACCCAAACCCGGGCTCGGCCCGTGCGATCGCGGAGTCTGGGTGGGGAAAGCGCTCGTCCGACATATCTGGCAACATGGGAAAGACGGGTGGAAAGAGGATCTTGGTGTCGTGAACGCCGACATCAACGCCTGCTGAAGCGGACGTAGAGCCAGCTGTTGGAACTGCTTGCAGTTTGGATTGCGCTGCCGCCACAATCGCCTGCAGCTGACCCGAGGCCAGGCCCGACAGCGCCTGGTCCAGGCCCGACATGACAAAGGACCCTTCAATGGACAAAAAAAATACACGACGTTTGAATCACACTTGAACAGCCCTACGTCATTCAAATGTCGTACCTGAAGCAGTTGAATTGATTCAAACGGCCGATTCAAACGGCATACAACACCGACTCTCCAACATTTCCTCCAAGATACTCCCTAGCAACGTCCGCACAATGTTGAATTTGCAGAGCACCCAGGCCCTCCTCCTCCCTCCAACGTGGCATTTCCTTGTACAAGAAACCACGGCTCATTGCTTGGAAGAGACACTCAATGACTTGCTCCTCCGGTGTGCCCTTCCCCCCTCCCCGAGACGTGGCAGTCAAAACAATGTCCTTCAAAAATGCATTCAGAGACTCCACAACGTCCCCCGAAAACCTCGCACATCCCCCAGGGCCAATGGCTTCCAATACCCTGCGTGCATCACGGCGAAGCCATAACAGATAAGGCGAGCGAAGATGCGGGCAAATTTCCTCCTGAAACCTACGCGCTACTTTGGAACACTTAAGTGTGGAGGGCTTATGATATGCAGAGTATAGAGCTGCGCAGAGCTTGCCCATGGCAATCACGGCCTTTTGTGCACGACGGGGCACATGCAACAAATGAGTGATCACCGGCCACACAATCAACAGACGCCATGTTTCCTCACCCTTTGGGCTGGCCTTCCCTTGGACCCATATTTTCGTATTCGCCTCGGTCAAAACTCTTTGGACCTCAGCACGCACGGCCGGTGCCACCTTTTTAGCGTAGCGGCGCATGTAAATCGTTGGTTGCTTGCCCACAGAAATTAAACAGTGCAAAATGCACATGACAATTGAAAAATACCAGTCGTGCACCATCAAAAGAGGAAGGCGGATGCACCCATAAACATCGGACACGGTAGCCTTCGGCCGACTCCGGTGAAAGATTTTCAGAAATTGTCTGTGCCCCTTCCACAAACGGACCGTGGTAGTGTGTTCCCATTGGTTGCTGGCCGCTTTCCACATCGCATATGTGTAAAGAGACCCCACCCCCCACCATACACTCAACCCGAAGACATGGCGAAGCCAAGGTGAATCACCCCCGACGATGCATCCACAATCAACCCTATAACCACACAACACAATGTAACCAGTGTCTAGAACATGTTGGATGCATTCCAGGTTGTGTGCCATTAAATCCCGAAGAGCCTCTACATCATGCTCGGAGCAAAGTGCCAAATCAAAGGTCCAAGTGTAGTTAATGCTCCAAGCACGCTCCCCGTGGTTGGCAAATGACACGGTGAGTTGACACCATGGGCGGGCACCGCATGGAAACTCATCCCCTCGGATGATGAGTACATAGCGGTAGTACGGCTCGTGAAATTCCATACCAACCGGATCCATTAGATCCGGTTGGGAGGAGAAATACTCCAAAAAGTCCTCAAAGGGCCAAAACACACTAACAAACTTTTCCGCCGCCGGATCTTCACCTGCCAAAGGGTCATGAATCTTGGCCTCCAGATGTTGAACGGAGGCAAGGCGTTCCCACGTAGCGTCCATCCTTTCATGCGATGGAAAGTGTTTGCACCACGTTTTCAGCGCGGGCACTTCGGCCGCCACTGCCTTTTCGTGGACCCAAATAAGGAAATCTTTGTACCTGAGGTGCGACATCCGTGTTTGAATCACTTGAAGTGTTCAAACAAGTTCAAAGTACACGTTTGAAGCACTTGCATCGATTCAAACACCGATTCAAACGCACACCTCGATTTGGGCATTTGCAATTTGAAAATCAACCAAACGGCCTCCGTTGGGGTCAACACCTCCTCCATTTTTTGTTTGATGCTCCTCTTCATCCGACGGGACACAACGATTTTCGTTGACACCCGGCCTAACATGGCACGGCTATACGGGTGTTTAAAAAATGTCACCAAATCGGCCTCCAGATTCTGGTTCCGGTATGGGCGTCGCCCGTAGACCGGTTCTAACGCGTCCCTTAGCGTTTGGGACATGCCAAAAGGCGCTGCATTTGCAACAAGGGAAGTAGCCAACGGGGAATGGTGAAGACGAACGTGGAAACCAAAAAAATGAGATTCCCAGAAGAACTGGTGCTAAAGCGGTGCTGATTGCATGTCAATATGGCGTGCAATTTGTCTGCGGTTGCCTAGAAAATTTCAAAACTTGCAAGAAGCGCGAAATTTGCGACAGAATGCGACGGGAATGGCTATGCAGGACTACGGCTTAGGACTACGCGTAGGACTAAAGGATCTGCCCAAAGGTTTTCAGTTCTGTCAAAATTTGACGGTGGATGCGCGTGCGCAATGTGGGCAGATCCTTTAGTCCTACGCGTAGTCCTAAGCCGTAGTCCTGCATAGCAATTCCCAAATGCGACAGGCCCCTGGCGGCGCGCGGCGGCGGCGGCGGCGCTCGGCATTCGAATCAATTCAAATAAATTCAACTGCCCCATTTGAATTTTTTCGGTGGTTCAAACCATTCAAATGCGGTTCAAACACGGTCCCGTCAGATGCGGTCAAGTCTGTCATGATGGGAGGAACAGCGGCCCACCGGGAAAAGGGACACCGAAACATGCAGACACACACCACAAAAAAAGAAAAAAAGAGCCAGCAGCCCAGCCCAAAAGAAAGGGGATGGGGGGACGGGGACCACAAGGCCTGGGCAAACCAACACCACAAGGCCAAAATGAAAGAAAAAAAAAGCGCAAAAAAAACACCCCGACAACCCAGCCAAGAAAGGCGGGGCACAGCCGAGACCCAGGCCCAGCACGCACGCCCACACCGCACACCGGAACCGGAAACGGCGGGGGGCAAGCAGAGCGCGCACGAAACCACTCACGTCCCATAAGCAGGCCGAAACCTAAGGCCAACCACGAACACCACAAACAGCAGGCACTAGAGGGACAACACCACGAACCGTGCCCAAACACCTCCACCCAAGACCTCAGCCAGGACTTGCGGGGTTAACAAAACCCACACCCAACCGCAAACCGGACCCAAACACAAACGCCGCACAACAGTAGGAAACCCAGTGCCCACAGCCTGGGCACTGAGGCAGCCCGTGCCATGCAGGTGACCCGGGCAAACGAGATCCAGAGACCGGGGGTAAGGCAGCATCCTAAGGCCTGCGCTGCTTTGGGACTCGAGGCGGAGCGTGCGACACCCAAGCGCCTCGGAACCCTAGTACCAAGAACGTGCATGCATGCCTTGGGAACGGGATACGCCAGGAAGTCCGGTGAACCTCTAGGATTCCGCCCAAAGGAGGGGACGTGCGCAAGCACGGGGGCACACCCTCCTGGCGAGACAAGCACGTCACGCCGGCGGCGATCAGCCCTCCCGGTGTTGCCCGGGGCCGCTTTGTTGGGGGCCAACAGTCAGGTCTAGCGGGATGTAAGCCGCCTCCCCTCTTCACGCGTGGAGCCTGTTCTTGTTCGTCACAGGGGCGACGCCAGGGAGTACCAAGGGGCGCCTCTCCACGACCGAGTGCACCTACCTACCTAGCTACCTCGGTATTGCCCGTAATGCACTTTTTGCGATTTGGTCTTTTTGTGCTCTAACTAGTTAGAACGGGGTTAGAACGGGTTTGGAGCACTAGTTATCGCGTTGGTTATCGGGCGATAACCTAGTTATCGCGAGGGTTATCGCGTGTGTTATCCCGCCATATCTAGGTATCGCCCGAGTTATCGCGTAGGTCATTGCGCTTCACTTTCCCTTGATCCATGTTTCCCCTCTTCGCTTTAGCTCTCAAATTCTTTGTAATGGCCCTTGCTGCTGTCCACACCTGGTGTCAGCACCATCAAAAGCTCCTTGGGGTCAATTGCCTTGGCGGTCCCGAGGCATTTACGATGGGTGATGTCAACACGAGGCGCTCTGCGGCGAGTCGTTTTGAACATGGTGTGGACTTTGGACTCATCATCCATAAGTCCCCCTTCATGGCCGACGAGAAGGACCCCTGGGTTCTCAGCAACTACATCTTCGAGTTGCTAGAGGTAAATCCGGGGGTTGCTGGATTTTTGATCCAGCTGCATCCCTAGGATGTGGACGCGGTGGTGAGGTGCGTCACCACCCATGCCGAGAAGGGTGCAGGGATGAAGACGACCCTTTATGTGGGTCAGGAGGAAGCGGAGGAAGTGGGGGAGGACATGGAGGAGGTGGAGGACGTGGGGGCTAGGAGGGAAAATGACAAGCCCCACAAACCTCTCATGACGGCGTGGTGCAGATCCCCTAGTTGGAGCACAATTTCCGGAACACCCACCTATTCTCACTTTTCGGGCAAACCACCATAAAAAATGGATTCGACACCCCCAAACACTCCTGATCCCCTTTGCTTCCCCACACCACCCTCATGGTAGGGGTGGTTTTCTTTTTGGGGGGTCAAGGAGTTAGAGCAGAGTTAGAACAGAGTTAGAACACAGTTATAGCACGTTGCTCTAACTAGTTAGACCACTAGTTATCGCGCGATAACTCACTTATTGCGCAGTTATGGCCGGTGGTTATCGAGCACCCCTCCTCCATCCCTCACTAGGACAAATAACACACAACACTTGGCACAAAGCGGTTATGGGCTTTCTTCACACAAAGTCGTTAATGTCTGAGGACTTGGCTGCCTGCAGTCCCACAAGCGCCTGCTCAAGGGCGTTCATCGACATGCAATGGTGCATGTGGTGGAGGGACATACTTTGCCGCACCAAGGACCGGCCCTTAAAACAGTTTTTGAGCCTCCTCTTGTAAGGCCCATGCCAATATTTGCTCAACAATACCATTGGGGTCCTTGCACAACCAACACTTAGACCCAGCCCCCCCGATTGCCTGCATCCCCTTCCCATCACCTGGGAAAATGACAATGCAAGTCAAAAATTGGTTTTGAAAGAGGACAATGTCCTCCTCCACATCCTTCACCTCTTGGTTCAGGTTGGCGGCGATGTCCAGGCTTCTCAAAGGAGCCTGTTACTCCCCGCCATCCATGCAAAACCATGAGGCCCATAGCTTCACCTTCGAAGCATACTTTGCCCCCCCCCATAAATTAACATATACCTCCGCACGGGTTCAGGATGCCTTCCACGTTGAAAGCCGCATCAGGTGAAATGACAACAATGGCAGCGCCACTACGGGGGGGTTTCGCCATAACTCGGGCCATAGATATTGCATTATGTACAATTGACTGCAAAGGCACAAAGGGCAGCTTCCCTATTGCGGCCTGTGGTAGACTTTACAATGGATGCTTTGGGAAGGTAGGGCAGGACCCGGTGCCGAACGGTCCTTAGGTCCCGTTGGGTGCAACGGCCGGGCATTCGCAAAAGTGCCCGCTGGGAAAGATGCATGCTGCATGCAATGCGTAGCATACTCAGGGCCTCATGCTCCTCAGCTGTGGAAGCAAGATGACCACCAAGTGGGGCAGACAGGGCAATGCAGGACCCACCACTTAAACAAATTTCTCCTTTGGTGCTGGTGCCACACGCAATGTTGGGGTACCCCGAAGGAACTCGCACCAGCTGCTGAACGGCCTTCAACCGCGCCGCCAGGCCTTGATAAATTGCACATCGGTGAACTGCTGCACGTTAGCTGAATTTAGAGACCTCAGGGCCTCATTAACAGCATTATCCATTAAGAATAACAGACTTTCAGCAGGCATACGACAGTGTACAGCATTCCTTTGTTCAGGCTATGCTGCGCTACTTAATGATAGGTCACGATTACATTGCGTTGTTGTTGCAGCTCCTGGCTGCTCAACTGATTATCGAAGTGTGTTCGAAAATGGTGCTGACGGCAGTGGTGCGACCCCGCAGCGGTGTGCGGCCAGAGGATCGTTTATCGCCGGCGTTGTTCTCTACTTTGACTCTCGCTTTAGTGTATGATGTGTCTCGGCTCCATGCCAACATCGAGATTTTGCTTTATGCGGACGACATACTGCTGCTCTTTCGCGGCAGGGGACGCCGTGCAGTGGGTAATGTCGAGGCGGTGCTGTATGTTCTCGGCATATTCGGCCACTACTCTAAGTTAACGATCAACAGAGGCAGGTCGTACGCGTTAGTCAAGACAAGGTCGCGGGAATGTCCGACCCACATTGCCGGCCTACCGGGTGTGCTTCAGATGACTGGTGCACGGACACATAGCAAAGGAAGGAAAAATGAGCCCTGTCACCTGCAGCAAGGCGCCCCACCAACGCCCTCGCACGATGGGAGGCTGCCACCCCGCCCGTTGCTGGCCTTAGCCCGAGCCGCCGCTCCGCGTGAGCGGCGAATTGAACAGTGGGGTTCAAACCCAGGACCAGCGGCGCTGAAAGTGCAGGGTGCTTCCACTGGGGCGCATGGCGCTGCACCCATGCTAGGACACAACAACCACATAGCCGGGACGACAATCAAACCTTCCAGCGCCTAGCCTTCCACCCCTAACCGCGCTTCGCTTGGGCGCAATCTAGAGAAGATCAAGTGTGCTCTTGAACCCTCCTATTTGTACTGTACTCACCAGTAGCGGCAAGAGTCGTTGTACAATACCTCTCAGGTTTGCACAGTCTGATTCGAACTGATTTGTGCAGAGCCGGATCCTGTGAGCGGGGGTACCCGATTAGCCAAGTATCCGACTATATGCCTGCCATGAAGAATAAGAGGGCCTGGACAGGAAATCAGGGAGAGTTTTGAGGCAAGGGCCGAAAAAACACATGCGATAACTCACGCGATGACCCCCGCGATAACTAGGTTGTCGCGCGATAACCCCCGCGATAACCCCCCGCGGTAACTAGTTAGAGCGTGATAACCCAGCGCGATAACTAGTTTTAGCACCCAGTTAGAGCGCGATAACTACCGCGATAACTAGTTAGAGCAGAGGCTGAGCGCTAACTGGAGTGGTTAGAGCAAGCTTTGGGCGCCCTAAAACACATGGCCATAGACTGCTGCCGCCACGTAGTTGCCACTCCTCCAGACAATCCCTTCCTCACCACCAAAATACACCCCAGCGGCACCCTAATCCCCACATGCCCTTGCAAGGTGAGCCAGGGCAGTGCCTCCTCATGGCACACCTTGGCCAGAGGGCACTGACCTGAGGTGGCCTGCGACCCCCCCCCCCCTCCTCATTAGTGAGGGGGGCAACCAACTCCCTCCCAACCCCCCACCCCGACAACAAAAAATGCCCGGTGGTTGTTTTGACCGGGATCAAGCACTTGGCACATTGCTCAATGCCGATTCCATTGGGGTCCTCCACCAACTCTTCACCCCCCCCCCTCCGGCTCCTCCCCCTCCTCGCATGGCACACAAAGGCCATCTTTGTGGGCGGCGCACAAACCCGCCCGGTCGCAGCCATGGCACTTGGCCAGAACCTTCCCCCTACACCTCACAACCCCCTCACAGGGGACAGTCTTGGCCACCCGGCCACCAGGTGCCCCTAGCTGGGGCAGCTTGATGGAGTGGTTGACATGCAGGTTGGGGAATCAAAGATTAGGGCCTTGGGTTAGCTCAATTGCAAAAAATGCCATGCGGCGAGGATGGGTCACACCAGTGGGCGAGGCATTTGGAATTTCCGACCCTTGGTGGACATCAAGGGCATTAAAAAAAAGGCAGTGCCCCTCTTGAATGGCACAGCCCTCTCCATCCAAGGGTCAGGGAACCCCGAACTACTAGAGAGCACTAATAAAAAATGCGACCCATCCTCGGTCTCATGATTATTGGTGCGCATAATGAGGCAATTGACAATCAATGTGCCTTTAGGAATGGTGTAGGGGGGACATCGCGATGGAGGTGCTGCGGGGTGTGGTCATAGCCCGAAATTTCGGCCATGTCAAGAATGGTGCAGCTCCCCCCCAACCACCACATTCTTCTTCTCAGTCTCAAGCACACGATCTGCGACCTTTTTGAGGACTTTCTGATTGTGGAGCTTGTGGGGGTTGTGCTTGTGGTGGTTGGCACCCCCATAGTTGCCATACACCGTGAAGCGGGTCCCAGAATCTTGGGGCCTGCCTACAATGGGGGGGGTTGTGATTGAAAATGGGTGCCTGGCACCCTATCCAGATCTTCCAAAAGACTGCCCAGGTGCATAGCACTCAATAAATGGTGCTCGATAGGGTGGTTCACCACCAGCCTCCCCCTAGTGGTGAGCACAAGATCGTTGCGGTCCCTATTAAAGGCCCCCAAGGGCTTGGCGGCAACCACCTCCTCCCCTTCCCCAATAAGGGGGGGTGTTGCCCCAAAAGGAAAAAGAATCACCGCATGCTCCGAAAAAATCTTGGGAGTGGTTACCCCGTACAACCCACGCTCCCACTTCCTTGTGGGGCAAAGGGAGTGCATGGGGAGCTTGGTGTTGGGGTCGTCAGTGCATACCGGGCAGTTGTTGTGGGTGAGGGGTTGGGGGAACCAACCATCCGGCTTTCCTCCCCTTACCGGATCGGATCTTTACCTTCTGAACACCAATCATGAGGGGGTTGTAGGGGTTGTCCTTCCGCCTCCCAACCCCCACCTCCACCAGCTCCTCCACTTCCTCCTCAACTTCCTCCTTTTCCTCCTGACCCACATCAAGGGTCGACTTCGTCCATGCACCCTCCTCGGCATGGGCGGTGACGGACTCCACCATCAGGTCCACATCGTCGGGATGCAGCTGGATCAAAAATCCAGCAACCCCTTGATTTACGTGCAGCAACTCGAAGATGTAGTTGCTGAGAACCAAGGGGTCTTTCTCGTCGGCAATGAAGGCAGATTTATGGACGATGAGTTCAAAGTCCACACCATGTTCGAAACGACTCGCCACAGGGCGCCTCACATTGCTGTCACCCATTGTAAACCCCTCGGGACCGCCAAGGCGACGGACCCAAAAGAGCTTTTGATGGCGCCCGCACTAAGCGTGGGCAGCAGCAAGGCCCATTGCAAAGTATTTGAGAGCTAGAGCGAAGAGGAAAAACAAGGAACAAGAGAAAATTAAGCGCCATAACCTACGCGATAACTCGCGCGATAACTAGTTAAGGCGCGATAAACCAGGCGATAACCCCCGCGATAACTAGGTCATCGCGCGATAACCCACACGGTAACTTGTGCTCTAACCCCGTGCTAACCCCGTTCTAACTAGTTAGAGCACAAAAAGACGAAATCGCAAAAAGTGCGAAAGGGGCTATACCGAGCAAACGAGACATGCAAGGCAAATTGTTGCATCATAGTGCACCCATGTAACATGTGAAAGCCCGGGTCCCAACCATATCAACAACATCCAAAATCGGGGGGGTTCCGCACCACGCCCTAGAACAACAAATTCGACGCCCACCCATGCACCCCAGTCCTAGCTCTAAGCCGTGCCACCCCCCAAGCCGTCAAAGAAGGCAGCAAAGCCCCCTAGCCAGCCCAGTGAGCCCCAACGCCAGCCCGAGCCCCAGGCGGCGGCTGGGACGGAGGTCACGCGTAAGAGACCAAGGTGTCCTTTGGACGAGGACGCCTTGGCGAAGATGGTTGCGGCGGAGGTGGTGCAGCAGGTGCAAGGAGTTTTGGAAACTGCCGAGGGGCATGGTGGCAGCTGCAGTGCCACTGCCAGTGGCAGTGGTAGTCGCAGTGGTGCGGACCCCCGTGGCGACCTGCGTGGCGCGACGGCTCTGAGGAGGTCGGGTGTGCAGACAGAGGTGCAGACAGCAGCCTTGGAGGCCCTCATCAAAGAGCTCGTCGCCAAGAACCAGGGCTTGCAGTCGGACAGGACCAACATGGTGAAGGAGTTGGAGGCGGCGAGGGCAGGGGCGATGTCCTGCAGGAGCAGTTGACGGCCCTCCAGACGAGAGGGGGGGGGCTCGAGGAAGATCGAAACTTGCTCTGAGGCACCATATGGAACCTCCAGGCAGCCCCCCCCCCCCGTTCAAGATCCTCGGGGTCTCAATAACACCTACCCCCCACCTTTTCAATCCCCCCACCAACTGTTGAGGATGTCTCGCCGCTGTGGGGTCCTTGCAGTGCACGTTGCACGGCCCTTCTCAGAGAGTGCCTGTACCCAGGGTGGTGTTTAGGTTGTGGAGCAGGCCCCCCCCCAATGAGAACGATCGGCGTCACACACAGGTGACACAAGCCACACAGGACCCCACGCTGTGGTCCAAGATCCGGTTGTCAGCCGTTGTTTGGCCTACGTGTTCCCCGGCCTGGTGCTTTGTTCGGTTTCCCTGCAGCGCCCCACCACAGCCATGCTTCCCCACTCCCACCCCCGAAGTTCCTCGGGCCCCAGCGCGATTGTAACCTGGGGCACCCGCACTGAAGGCAAGTTTTCGGTTCCCCCGGGGGTTGCATTGGCCACCCCCTCCAAGCAGCAAGGGATTCCTCCTTGCAAGATGGCTGGCGGGGAGCCTGTACAGGGCCATGCATATGCTGACCGGCACAAGCCGTTGTGTTTCATTGCAGGGGCCCTGCATGGCCGAATGCCATGGATGGGGGAAAGGCTGCTGGTGGTGGCGTATTCTGGTGCGCTGAGGGCAAACCTGGCGCCGGCTAACATGCGGCTGTTGCAAGATTCGGGGTTCCGATGCGTCTGAGAACGTGCATTTGACTGATTTGACTGTTGGCTTGTAGTGCACTGTGCTGAGCTAGGCAGGCCAGGGGGGACGGGGGAGGCACCAGGAGTTTACTTGGAGCAACAGAAACAGGGGAAGGGGGTACGACAGGGGACCCACAACAATTGCAAGCGAACAACTGGGGGCTAGTGGCCCTTCCGTTTCCGTTTTTGTTGCTTGTCTTCAGCGCCAGTGTCTGGTGTGCACAGTTCTGACCTCGACATGATCACAGCCCGCATGCAGCAGCGCCTGACCAATGGTGCCGGAGCTGTGGCACTGTCACCTATGATTTTAGCAGCTGTTTTCTCCCAAAATTCAAAGTCATGCATCTTCAGAACGGCGATATCAAACTGTACACAGTAGTACTGTTGTTTTTGTGTTTTCTCAAAATTTTAACAAAATTATGCTGTCGCTGGAGCTGGAGCCGCAGATCAACTGTCAACAACTGCCGCGTACGCGAGTTTCAGATTCCCGACCGCCGGGCACAATAGAAAAACGCCAAAAAGTCCACTTTTTTTCGCAGTTGGAAGCAAAGTAAAGGCATGAGCGTGTCCCCGAGATCAATACCTTGCTGCTGACCTAAAGACATCCAGATTGGCAGGCACAGATTTTGAGAAATTCACACTTTTCTAGCCAAAAGCCACTCTTTTTCATTGTTTTTCGGGTCTATGGAGGCCATGTAGAGGGCCTTACAGGGCTGGAAGAGGTGGTAGAGAGGTGATATACGAACAAATTGTCATCACCATTGGTAGAAGCCTACATGACAAGAGATGTTTTGCCTTTATTCTAGGCTATTCATCCCTTTCTCATGCACCATGGGGCCCAATATCCATATGGTTCATAGGTAGGGTTTTGATCACCTATCACCGTCCACACACATGTTTGGGGTCTGGGTTGGTATTGTATGCATTTGAATGATAAGAACTACATAAAATATGATACTATGTGCTTAAGAATGGGATGAACAATGAACATGTGAGGTGTTTTTGGCCCTCTTTTGCACCGTTTGTGGTCCATTTCCATATGGTTCATAGGGAGGCTTTTGCGTGCCTATCACTGTACACACACATGTTTGGGGCTTAGGTTGTTATTGTAAGCATTTGTATGATAGGTGCTACATATAATATGATAGCATGTGCATAAGAATGGGATGAACGATGAACATTTGAGGTGTTTTTGGCCCTATTTTGCACCGTTTGTGGTCCAATATACATATGGTTCATAGGTAGGGTTTTGATCACCTATCACCGTCCACACACATGTTTGGGGCTTGGGTTGGTATTGTATGCATTTGAATGATAATAACTACATAAAACATGATAGTATGTGCATAAGAATTGGATGAACGATGAACATTTGAGGTGGTTTTGGCCTTATTTTGCACCGTTTTGTAGTCCATTTCCATATGGTTCATAGGGAGGCTTTTGCGTGCCTATCACCGTACACACACATGTTTGGGGCTTAGGTTGTTGTTGTAAGCATTTGTATGATAGGTGCTACATATAATATGATAGTATGTGCATAAGGATGGGATGAACGATTAAAGATATGAGGTGTTTTTGGCCCTATTTTGCACCGTTTGTGGTCCAATATCCATATGGTTCATAGGTAGGTTTTTGATCACCTATCATCGTCCACACACATGTTTGGGGCTTTGGTTGGTATTGTATGCATTTGAATGATAAGAACTACATAAACTATGATACTACGGGCATAAGGATGGGATGAACGATGTAGATTTGAGGTGTTTTTGGCCCATTTTTGCACCTTTTGCGCCCAATATCCATATGGTTCATAGGTAGGGTTTTGATCACCTATCACCGTCCACACACATGTTTGGGGCATAGGATGGTATTGTAAGCATTTGAATGCTGGGTAAGAAAAAAAATATGATACTACGGGCACAGGCATGGGTTGAACAATGTAATTTTGAGGTGTTTTTGGCCCGTTTTTGCACCATTTGTGCTCCATATCCATATGGTTCATAGGTAGGGTTTGGATCACCTATCACCGTCCACACACATGTTTGGGGCTTGGGTTGGTATTGTATGCATTTGAATGATAAGAACTACATAAACTATGATACTACGGGCATAAGAATGTGATGAACGATGTATATTTCAGGTGTTTTTGGCCCGTTTTTGCACCTTTTGCGCTCCATATCCATATGGTTCATAGGTAGGGTTTTGATCACCTTTCACCGTCCACACACATGTTTGGGGCATAGGATGGTATTGTAAGCAATTGAATGCTGGGTAAGAAATAAAATATGATACTACGGGCACAAGCATGGGATGAACAATGTAGTTTTGAAGTGTTTGTGGCCCGTTTTTGCACCATTTGTGCTCCATATCCATATGGTTCATAGGTAGGGTTTTGATCACCTATCACCGTCGACACACATGTTTGGGGCATAAGATGGTATTATAAGTATTTTAATGCTGGGTAATAAATGAAATATGATACTATGTGCACAGGAGTGGGTTGAACAATGTAGATTTGAGGTGTCTTCGGCCCGTTTTTGCACCTTTGGTGGTCCATATCCACGGTGGACAAGTATTGCAAATTTCTTGTCATACCTGGCGTTGTTCCACACCACATATAATCATATACAAAGATTGTCTCACTGCCTTCATGCCATTGTTGCGTGCTTTGTGTGCCAAGAGGAGGTATTTCCTGTGTATTACGCCTTCCGAGGTAGGGTGAGCGAAGGGTGAAAAGACGGTGATCGAACATGACATTGCTCCACACCACATATTCTAATATACAAAGATTGTCTCACTGCCTTCATGCCCTTGTTGCCTGCTTTTTGTGCCAAGAGGAGGCTTGTCCTGTGTATTACGCCTTCCTAGGTAGGGTGAGCAAAGGGTGGAAAGACAGTGAACTAAGGGTGAAGGAATGGTCAAAAGACAGTGAGGGAATAGTGAATTGCAAGCATGCATGGCAACCAAATGTGATTTTCCTTTGGTACAACCCACAGGGCTAAGCAATGGCTCCTATGCTGACGTAGATGAGGCAGTTTGAGAACATTGCCTGGCTTTGTGTTTGCGCTGCCATTGCTTCATTGCCCACATCGCACTCATATCATGTTTGTGACCTAACGAGGTATGGGGGAAATTTCATCCGGTTTCAAATTGGATGGTTGCCCATGTCATGTGTCTCGTTATGGGCAGATGAAATATCACACACACAACACACACCACATGCACTCAGTGGAATGTACCAACGTGCATTGCAACGCGCGTTGCATGGCAACCCAAAGAGCCGGCTTAGGCAATGTCCTAGAGACACTTGGTGGCAACAATCTCCCAAACAGCTGTATTTGCACGTTTGAACCCACAATGGTTGATTTCATTGCTGTCGCTATGCTTTCGTGTGATTTGGCATTGATGAAATTTTTCCCTAGAGCTCGGTTAGGCTTGCCAAGCAACACATTGTGACCCTACATGCCTTTTACTCAAGATAATCTTCCGGAGGTTGCGAAAAGTGCCCCTGGATAGCCATATTTGCACTTTTGAAGCCACAAATGTGGATTGGAGTGATTTCGTTGTGATTTCCTCGTGATTACCAACCTGAGTGATTTGTGGAACCCAACAAGATAACTCCATGCATGCACACACATTTGCATTTGCATATTGATGGTATGTTGGGTGAATTGTATGGGAATGCTTAAAATCGACCCAGTGGACGAGGACAGAAGCAACCGTTAGGGAGCTTGTGGGTCCATGCTTGAAATATCATAGTTGAAATATCGCAGAGGAAATATCACAGTTTTGTCGGTCATTTCTTGCCCGCCTTTCCCATCTCTCCATTCAAGTGGTGGTTTGGCTTGCCGTTGTGGTGGTTGAAAATTCTGCTGCGGTTGCAATCCATGATGCATGATGCATCATGCTCCACTTCTCTTCTCAAAGCAATGTTGTCTATCCCGCAAATTGGCGGTACTCTTCCAGTGTTGGCAAGGGAGCAACTGTGCATGTGGCTGCTGTGTTGGAGCTCCTGAGCAATGAGATGTTGTAGCTTGCGGCCAACGCATCAAGAGGAAACAAGAAGTAGCAACGTATCACGCCTCGGCTCTTGATGGTATGCACTGTGTGCCCCGTGCACATCCCATGTTGCAGGCACGCACCAACTGTGCACACTGCGCGCACGCATTGTGCACACTTTATGCACGCACGCATGCACAATATCGATGTGTCACAATATTAGTGCCTTCTTTCTGCTAAGAGTTTCGGCAAAAATCTCTGGGTCTGGGTGACAGAACACCTTCGCTGTTTGTCCGTCCCCGACTCAGATTATGTCTTTTTGACACTGTGGAGCTTTTGCTCGTGCCTTGGGCATTGCATTTTGCACTCTGCACACTGCACGCACGCATTGTGCACGCTGCACGCACGCGGCAGAGGTGGGGCATGCATGCGTTGTGCGTGCCCTGTGCATGCTTTGTGATGTTGGGGGGGCTTCGGGGCACAGGGCGGGTGTATATCCAAGCATTCCGAAATGATGCCATGAACGACACCAGCCAAGTGGCCCTGCACGACCTTGAAATGGAGAGAGATGAGAAAGGGTTTTAGGGATGGGTTAAGGAAGCCAAAACGTTCCTCGAGTACACGAAGTATGCACGCACGCACGGTGCACACTGCACGCACGCATTGTGCACACTGCACGCATCTTATTCTCTTGGCCATCGCCTCTTAACCCATTTTTTTTGTGGGGTGGACTCGATGCAAGGCATGCTGGAACGGCGCGTTCCGGACTGCAGATGCAGCAAATTCTGCGATCGCTTTGCAATAAATAGGGTGCCACGTGAAGGCGAAGACACTCGTTCAAGTCATGCTCCAAAAACTGACCCACTGTGAGCACTCCTGCCCCAATGAGTGCTGGCGCAAAAGGAAAGTTGAAGTCTGTTCATTGCGAAAGGCGACATTGTGACAGACACGCTGATGAGCTTTGCATCCCCTTCTGTGCATCACACAGGGCCAGTCGCCGATACATGTTGCCGTCGGTTCATATGCCGCCGTTGAGGCGTTGAGGCCGGATGACGCCTTGGTATTGAGGATGCAAGAGTCCTTGGCGGCGTTCCTCCCCCTCCTGTTCAAGGTGCCGCGTGTCCAAGATACAACATGTGCATGTACCGCATTTTTTTGGGACCTGGCTACAAGGGTACTGTTTCATGGGAATCAGTAACATCAAGAATGTGCTGAAGCTGCATTTGACGCTCTCTGGATTGCAATCCTTGGATTCATGACACTGGTGCTGCTGGCAGACACAGAGGGGGAGCCCCTGCTGGAGCACGTTGAGTGGGGCACCCTCTTGTTCTTTGCAGCACTCTTTGTGCTCATGCACGGTCTTGAAAAGCTTGGGGTCTTTGAGTGGATTGGAAATGTTGTGGTTACCATCATTGAAGCGGTACATTGTTGCATTGCGCATTGGTTATCAAGGCAGTAGGAATATGTAGTGCCACCGCATGCAGGGATTCCATTTCATGCGAAGAAGTTGCATGGCCGCAACACATGACAGAATACAGTGATCAGTCTGTGGGTCTCACTGTTTTTTGAATTTTGTTTTGTGCAAGCAGGAATCCAGTTTCTGCCACCCTCGGTACCTACCCCCTGTGATGCGCGGTCGCTGGCATGGCGGTAAGTGAGTCCCTCACCGCCTCTCACAACACATTCGAACTTTTCATCCCTAGGAAAAGCGATGGCGGCAGTGGTTGCTATCATGGCAACCATTATGACAACTTTTTTGATATTTGGGCAAATGGTTACGGCAGCGTCGATTGCAGGGTGGCGTTAACGCAACCAAATGGGGGATGGGGGCTTGATGAAAATGTTTGTAGTGTGCACGCACACATTGTGCACGCCGCACGCCGGCATTGCGCAAACTGCACGCACGCACTGTGCACACTGCACGCACGCATTGTGCACGCTGCACGCCCGCATTGTGCACACTGCACGCCCGCAGTGTGCACACTGCACGCACGCATTGTGCACACTGCACGCACGCATTGTGCACGCTGCACGCCTGCATTGTGCACGCTGCACGCACGCATTGTGGACACTGCACGCACGCCCTGTGCACGCTGCATGCACGCACTGTGCACGCTGCATTTGACGCTCTCTGGATTGCAATCCTTGGATTCATGACACTGGTGCTGCTGGCGGACACAGAGAGGGAGCCCCTGCTGGAGCACGTTGAGTGGGGCACCCTCTTGTTCTTGCGAGCACTCTTTGTGCTCATGCACATCTCATGCACGTCTCGAAAAGCTTGGGCTCATTGAGTGGATTGGAAATGTTGTGGTTACGATCATTGAAGCGGTACATTGTTGCATTTTGCATTGGTTATCAAGGCAGTAGGAATATGTAGTGCCACGGCATGCAGGGATTCCATTTCATGCGAAAAAGTGGCATGGCCGCAACACATGACAGAATACAGTGATCAGTCTGTGGGTCTCACTGTTTTTTGAATTTTGTTTTGTGCAAGCAGGAATCCAAATTCGGCCACCCTCGGTACCTACCCCCTGTGATGCGCGGTCGCTGGCATGGCGGTAAGTGAGTCCCTCAACGCCTCTCAGAACACATTCGAACTTTTCATCCATAGGAAAAGCGATGGCGGCAGTGGTTGCTATCATGGCAACCATTATGACAGCTTTTTTTGATATTTTGGCAAATGGTTACGGCAGCGTCGATTGCAGGGTGGCGTTAACGCAACCAAATGGGGGATGGGGGCTTGATGAAAATGTTTGTAATGTGCAGGCACGCACTGTGCACGCTGCACGCCCGCATTGTGCAAACTGCACGCACGCACTGTGCACGCTGCACGCCCGCATTGTGCAAAGTGGACGCACGCATTGTGCACACTGCACGCACGCACTGTGCACACGGCACGCACGCATTGTGCAAACTGCACGCATGCACTGTGCACGCTAGGCGCACGCACGGTGCACGCTGCACGCACGCATTGTACACACTGCACGCACTCATCGTCGCCCGCATTGTGCACACTGCACGCACACACTGCGAACATTTGCACTGTGCGCATGCACGCTTTCCGCACACTTCACACACGCACTGTGAACATGCGCACTGTGCACACCGTACGCATGCACTGTGCACACTGCAATGTCTTTTGGCAGGACCTCTGTATTTACTGGTTTTTGTTGGCCATACCTGGGAACATTCTCTATGGGGCATCCGTTCTGGCCTCCTCCATGGAGGCCTCCTGGATCTGAAAGCAACTCACACTCCTATTGGGGAGCATGGAGACCGTGGTCTTTAATTTAATTCTGGTGTTTCAGATCATCCTGTTTGGCAAGCCGTCGAGCAAACCTCTGCTAGCCAGTGCATACAGTCCAATGCAGTATGAGTATTGGCCTTGGGTGCAGGAATGCTGTGCTCCTTGGAGGAGGGAGGGACCCCATGGGGCAAATGCATTACTCAGTGCAGGCACTGCTCAGTGCACAATTTGGCCCAGAGTTTCATGCTCAAGTTGTTGCTCTTTCCAAATGTCCTCAAATGATCAGTCAACATGTGCGGACCATGGTGCACACAGGGATGGATGCAGGTTCTGTATTTCTCAAGGTGGTCCCCTTCTCCACAAGGAAGACGTCTTGGGCATCATTTGTTGCGTTTGAAAAAAAGATTATCCCAAGCCCCCCCCCCCCCCCCCCCCCATATTTCAGGCTGTACCACCGGTCCAAAATGTTGCCTTTGCCCCCTGAACAACAGGTCAGGGACCCCCCTCCCCTATTTTGAGGGTGCTGGATGCGAAAAAAGAGATTGTACGGACACACAGATCGTGACTCACAGAATTTGCAACATCCGTATGGACCAAAATCTGCCGTTTTTCCATGAAAAAACGGCCAAAAATGGCCGTTTTTCGGTCCAAAATTGAGTTTGTTGGCCTCAGACAAGCAGTTGAAGACCCCCCCCCCATTTTGAGGGTGCTGGATGTGAAAGAGCAAGTTGTAGTCACACACAGGTTACACAAACACAATTTACAGCATCCGTATGCACCAAAATTTGCCATTTTTCATGAAAAAACGGCCAACAATGGCCATTTTTTGGTCAAAAGTGGGGATTTTTGGGCTCTCCCCTATTTTGAGGGCGCTGGATGCAAAAAAGCAGATTGTAGGGACACACAGATCACGCAAACACAATTTACAGCATCCGTACGCACCAAAATATGCCATTTTTCATGAAAACAGGCCAAAAATGGCGCTTTTTTGTCAAATATTGATTTTTTGGCTTTGTACAAGCAGTTGAAGGACCCCCCCCCCCTATTTTGAGGGTGCTGGATGCAAAAAAGCAAGTTTTGGTCACACAAAGATCAGGAAAACACATTTTGTAGCATCCGTATGCACCACAATTTGCCGTTTCTCATGGAAAAAACGGCTGAAAATGGCCATTTCTTCGTCAAAAAATGATTTTTTTTTGGCCTCAGACAAGCAGCCGAAGACCCCCCCCTATTTTGAGGGTGAAGGATGTGAAAAAGCAAGTTGTAGTCACACACAGGTCACGCAAACACAATTTACAGCATCCTTATGCACCAAAATTTGCCATTTTTCATGAAAAAACGGCCAACAATGGCCATTTTTTGGTCAAAAGTTGAGATTTTTGGGCTCCCCCCTATTTTGAGGGCGTTGGATGCGAAAAAGCAGATTGTAGGGACACACAGATCACTCAAACACAATTTACAGCATCCGTACGCACCAAAATATGCCATTTTTCATGAAAATCGGCCAAAAATGGCGCTTTTTTTGTCAAATATTGATTTTTTGGCTTTGTACAAGCAGTTGAAGGACCCCCCCCCCCTATTTTGAGGGTGCTGGATGCAAAAGAGCAAGTTGTGGTCACACAAAGATCACGAAAACACATTTTGTAGCGTCCATATGCACCACAATTTGCCGTTTCTCATGGAAAAAACGGCTGAAAATGGCCATTTCTTGGTCAAAAAATGATTTTTTTTGGCCTCAGACAAGCGGTTGAAGACCCCCCCCCTATTTTGAGGGTGAAGGATGTGGAGAAGCAAGTTGTAGTCACACACAGGTCACGCAAACACAATTTACAGCATCCGTATGCACCAAAATTTGCCATTTTTCATGAAGAAACGGCCAACAATCCGCCATTTTTTGGTCAAAAGTTGAGATTTTTGGGCTCCCCCCTATTTTGAGGGCGCTGGATGCGAAAAAGCAGATTGTAGGGACACACAGATCACTCAAACACAATTTACAGCATCCGTACGCACCAAAATATGCCATTTTTCATGAAAACCGGCCAAAAATGGCGCTTTTTTTGTCAAATATTGATTTTTTGGCTTTGTACAAGCAGTTGAAGGACCCCCCCCCCCCCCCTATTTTGAGGGTGCTGGATGCAAAAAAGCAAGTTGTGGTCACACAAAGATCACGAAAACACATTTTGTAGCATCCGTATGCACCACAATTTGCCGTTTCTCATGGAAAAAACGGCTGAAAATGGCCATTTCTTGGTCAAAAAATGATTTTTTTTGGCCTCAGACAAGCGGTTGAAGACCCCCCCCCTATTTTGAGGGTGACGGATGTGAAAAAGCAAGTTGTAGTCACACAGAGGTCACGCAAACACAATTTACAGCATCCTTATGCACCAAAATTTGCCATTTTTCATGAAAAAACGGCCAACAATGGCCGTTTTTTGGTCAAAAGTTGAGATTTTTGGGCTCCCCCCTATTTTGAGGGCGCTGGATGCGAAGAAGCAGATTGTAGGGACACACAGATCACGCAAACACAATTTACAGCATCCGTACGCACAAAAATATGCCATTTTTCATGAAAACCGGCCAAAAATGGCGCTTTTTTTGTCAAATATTGATTTTTTGGCTTTGTACAAGCAGTTGAAGGACCCCCCCCCCCCTATTTTGAGGGTGCTGGATGCAAAAAAGCAAGTTGTGGTCACACAAAGATCACGAAAACACATTTTGTAGCATCCGTATGCACCACAATTTGCCGTTTCTCATGGAAAAAACGGCTGAAAATGGCCATTTCTTGGTCAAAAAATGAATTTTTTTCGCCTCAGACAAGCGGTTGAGGACCCCCCCCCTTTTTTGAGGGTGCTGGATGTGAAAGAGCAAGTTGTAGTCACACACAGGTCACGCAGACACAATTTACAGCATCCTTATGCACCAAAATTTGCCATTTTTCATGAAAAAACGGCCAACAATGGCCATTTTTTGGTCAAAAGTTGGGATTTTTGGGCTCTCCCCTATTTTGAGGGCGCTGGATGCGAAGGAGCAGATTGTAGGGACACACAGATCACGCAAACACAATTTACAGCATCCGTACGCACCAAAATATGCCATTTTTCATGAAAACCGGCCCAAAATGGCCGTTTTTTTGTCAAATATTGATTTTTTGGCTTTGTACAAGCAGTTTAAGGACCCCCCCCCCCTAGTTTGAGGGTGCTGGATGCAAAAAGGCAAGTTGTGGTCACACAAAGATCATGACAACACATTTTGTAGCATCCGTATGCACCACAATTTGCCATTTCTCATGGAAAAAAGGGCTAAAAATGGCCATTTCTTGGTCAAAAAATATTTTTTTTGGCCTCAGACAAGCGGTTCAAGACTCCCCCTTATTTTCAGGGTGCTGGATACGAAAACGCAGATTGTAGGGACACAAAGTTCACGCAAACACAATTTACAGCATCCGTACGCACCAAAATTTGCCGTTTTTCACGAAAGAAAACGGCCACAAATTGCCCTTTTCTGGTCATATATTGATTTTTTCTGGCTTCGTACAAGCAGTTGAAGGATCCCCCCCCCAAATTTGAGGGTGCTGGATGCAAACAAGGAAATTGTATGCACGCACGGATTAGGAAAGCACAATCTACAGCATCTGTATGCACCAAAATTTGCTTTTTTTCATGGAAAAACTGCCAAAAATGGCCATTTCTTGGTCAAAAATTGAGTATTTTGGCCTCAAACAGGCAGTTGCAGAGCCCCCCCCCCCCCCCCAATTTGAGGGTGCTGGATGCAAAAAAGCATGCTGTGTGGACACAACGATTGCCCGAACACAATTTACAGCATTCTTATGCCCCAAAATCTGCCATTTTTCAACAAAATCGGCAAAAAATAGCCATTTTTTATCAAAATCTGTTTGTTTCTTTTAGCCTGAAACAAGCAGCTGAACCACCCCCCCCTCCCAATTGGAGGGTGCTCGTTGCAAAAAAACGAAATACGCCAAAGAACTCCATAAAATACGATAGTATGTGCAGAAGAATGGGATGAGCGATGAACATTTGAGGTGTTTTGGCCCTATTTTGCACCGTTTGTGGTCCATTTCCATATGGTTCATAGGTAGGCTTTTGCGTGCCTATCACCGTACACACACATGTTTGAGGCTTAGGTTGTTATTTTTGGGGAACAATGGGGTAGGAGGAACCCCCCCCCTGCTATTTGGGGGGTGTATGATTAAAACAAAAGGTTACCTTTGGTCTTTTCGGGTACAAAACCTATTGTCATGGTTTTTTCGTGCCGATACTATACTATACAGGTACACTGGTGTGCAGCACTGTTCTGCTGCACCACCACAGAGCAGACAACAATACTCCAAAATGCGCCGAGTTCCAGGGTTTCTGATGGTTTGGGAGAAAGCTCGGAACCCCCCCATCCCTATTTTGGGGCCAGAGAATCCAAAGAAAATTGGAATTTCTGTCAAAAATCCTCTATAGGCAGGTACACTGGTGTGCAGCACTGTTGTGCAGGACCAGCCCAGAGCAGGCAAAAATACCCCAAAATAGGTCAAATTTCAGGGTTTTTGATATTTTTGGACACAATTCGGGTAGGAGGACCCCCCCTCCCTATTTTGGGGCCTTAGAAACCAAAAAAACAGGTCATTCTCCGCGAAAAACATCTTTTTGTCGACTTTTTGAATTTTGGGGAAAAACAGCTGCTAAAATCATAGGTGGTCTTGAAACACCTGCGTGTAACGCATGTGGGACTGCACACGTGGATGGGGGGATGGTCTTCGAACTGGGGAATTATAGGCATGAACCAAGGGGGCATACCTCTGGACCACCAGTGCACATGGCAGAGACATTGTAATTATGCATCATCTTTGCACTGGGATGTGGGTCCCATCCATTTGGGCACCAGTGAAAAAACAAAAAATGTCTTCAGCGCTTGTTGTTTTTGTGCCTTGCCTTCTTGTCTTGCCCACTGCAAGATCAGCTCGGGCACTCCTTCACGCAGCATCGTTGCATTGATTGCTTTGGATCTCTCGTAGGCAAGCCTGTCTTCAGCACCGCAGGATAGTGCATTGTCCATTTCGTTGTCCTCATTGCCACCAATATCGTCGTCCTCATCATTGGTTGGTTCGAACCTGCAACACGGGACACGAGGAGAGGTAGTAGACCACTAGAGCAAAGCACAGCACAGCCAACTCAGTACGAAGGATGTACGAAAGCCCCTACGAAAGGGGTACAAAGAGAGGTATTCGTACCCCTTTCGTAGCAAACCAGCAGTACAAAAGGGTACCCCTTCGTAGGGAGAAACGTACGAAACCCCGTGCATTCGTACAAAGGTGCCTGTTGAACCATAGCTATAGAAAGGGCTAAAAAGCACAAAAAGGCGGATTTTTCAGGTAATATGACCTCAAAAATGATAATTTGAGGAAATTTACATAGTTCAACAATTCCAAAACCCCGGGTTATGGGAATTGGTTTTTTGGTACGAAAGGGGGGTGCTTTCGTGCAGGTTTCTTCTGACACACCACAAAGACATCGTCTAGGCACTTAGCGGGGACACATGCGCGTGTTGCACCACGCATGCGCAATAGTGCCCTCTGATGAACATATGCTAAGAGCGGAGCAGAGATTGTTACCTCTTTGCAAAAGGGAACTTAGGGATTAGCGTCTCCTGGTGAATATTTGTTATGTTCTTATCAAAGTCGCTGCCAACCGCATGCAAATCTGCACATCACCCACCTCCCAAACATGGTTGTTGATGTTCGCTGATGATGTGCCTCCACAGGGCCGCATGAATTTCAATCTGCGGGTTGCAATGATGAATTGCTCGGCCGGTATCTCTGCCACGAGTGTACCTTGACGTTCCGGGGAGTAGAATGTTGTGAAGTGTCGAAGCAAGCGTGAAACGTCAAAACGTAGAGTGACGTTTAGAAGAATAGAACGTGTTACAAAACTTTGAATTATCTATTTCTGGCACACTCAGTTGAGTCCCCATTTAGATTCATATATCCATACTGGGTAGGGTCATCATTTGGGACCTTTGGTTAAATCCGTGTTCCCTTAAACAACACATTTTAAATGTCTCCAAAACTGAAACATGTGATGCGTACCGTTCCACATTTCTTATTTTGGGTAAGTTGGACACACACGACGTTTTGGTGGGAGCTAATGGGATGAGCATTCAGCACATTTTGCAAAAATTGCGATAATCACATGCATTCATCTTTCTGCCCGTAACCGGACGAATCACGAGTAGTTGAGTGACCTCAAGGGTATTTAATGGAGTCTGGGACATGGGGACATGTCTGCTAGAAGGATGGAGTTGGTTCGGACAAGGGCTCATAGATATTCCATAGAGGCTAGTCATGATGCGGGGTGTTCACCCACCACTCCCTTGTTACACTCCCTATTATAGTCCCCCCAAGTTGCCACTCCAACACACCGTGCCTCCATCCTCTTCTTCCACTGCTGGGCCCGTGTGCTCCTCCTCGGCTACCAGCCTGGGCACCCACCTTCATCAATCCCTCACCCCCTCCGGTGCCCGATAGGTACAGAATGGCATCACCTGCCTGATCAGCTCAATAATCTACCACGGTACGCACGCCCCTTCGGGGTCACACCACTAGCACACCTTCCTTCGTCCACCTGCGTTCTTGGTTTCTTTGAGGGGACCAAAATAGTGCTGCACAACATGCCACCTCCCCTTGAGATGCGCTTTTCTAGGGCATGGTGCATAATCCCCCCAATTTTGGGGATGGTCAATATGGTTGGAACCCGGGCTTTCACATCTTACATGGGTGCACTATGATGCAACAATGTGCCTTGCATGTCTCGTTTGCTCGGTATTGTCCGTTTTGCACTTTTTGCGATTTGGTCTTTTTGTGCTCTAACTAGTTAGAACGGGCTTATAGCACTAGTTATGGCGCCGGTTATCGCGCAATAACCTAGTTATTGCGTGAGTTATTGCGCTACTTATCACGCGATAACTAGTTATCGCGTGAGTTATTGCGTAGGTTATCGTGCTTCATTTTCACTTGATCAATGTTTCCCCTCTTTGCGTTAGCTGTCAAATACTTTGTAATGGCCCTTGCTGCTGCCCACGCTTCGTGCGAGCACCATCAAAAGCTCCTCGGGGTCCATCGCCTTGGGGGTCCCGAGGGGTTTACGATGGGTGACATCAATGTGAGGCGCCGTGTGGCGAGTCATTTCGAACATGGTGTGGACTTTGCACTCATCGTCCATAAGTCCCCCTTCGTGGCCGACAACAAAGACCCCATGGTTCTCAGCAACTACATCTTCAAGTTGCTGGAGGTAGATCCGGGGTTGCTGGATTTTCGATCGAGCTGCATCCGGATGATGTGGATACCGAGCTGGAGTCCGTCACTACGCATGCCGAGAAGGGTGCGGGGACGAAGATAACCCTCTCTGTGGGTCAGGAGCAAGAGCTAACAAGCAGGTTGTAGGGGCACACAGATCACAAAACCGCAATTTACAGCATGCGTATGCACCAAAATTTGCCATTTTTCATGGAAAGAGACGGTAAAAAATGGCCGCTTTTTGGTGAAAAATTGTGTTTTTTGGCCTCAGCCAAGCAGTTAAAGACCTCCCCACCCCTATTTTGAGGGTGCTGGATGCAACGAAACATGTTGTATGGGGACACAGATCGCCCAAACACAATTTACAGCATGCTAACTACTTGAATGGGTTTTTTTTTATGTTGCAGGTTTTGGGATTTTTGGACGTCATAAAATCCTATGTGGGAGGAAGTGGAGGAGGTGGTGCGGGTGGGGGCAGGGAGGGGGAAGGACAAGCCCCACAACCCCCTCATAATTAGTGTCCAGAAAGTAAGGATCTGACCTGGGAAGGGGAAGGGAAGTCGGATGGTTGGTTCCCCGAACCCCTTACCCACAGCACACGCCGGGTATGCACTGGCGACCCCAACACCAAGCTCCCCAGGCACTCTGTACCCTTCGTGAACCGGCCGTTTGTATCAGAGATTCACGGTACGGTGCATTTCACCATTTTTTCCTGTGTTTTGCTCGTAATTTGGTGCCATCGTCTGTATTTCTTGTGCTGTCTTCGCCCAAAAGGAGATCAAACAAATGTGTGCACAATAGAGGTTTGAAGTAGCCACATGGTACACATTTGGTGAGATTTGCGTGAATGTGAAATTAACACACCCAAGTTCACACATAAATTCACGCTAGCTTCAAAGATTCACGAGAATGTCAAATTGGTTCGAAATTGGTACCATTTTCCCCGGATTTCCACTGCTTTGCTTTCTCAAAGCTCAAAAAGCCTCTCTTCGCATCTTCCTTAGACCATGTCCCAGCAGACTCTGTTCCAGCTCGCCAGACTCCAGTTGCGCCCTGATCCCACGGCCGACACCCTCGCCCACTCCCAAGCCCTCCCCGTCGCCCACCATCAACTAAAGGAGGCAACCAACCAGTCGCGGGCACTGGGGGTGGATGATGTTGTGGGCTGGGTCGCATCCCTCACACCTTCCCCCGATGTGATCCACATCGACTCACGCAGCCCGAGCCGCAACTCCTACCTTTGGGGGAAGTCGTGGGCCACAACCTTGTGGGGAGAACTGCGCCGCCAACTCCCCTCCCTTAAAGTTTTGCATCTGACCCCTCAACCCGCCCCCCTTGACCAACTCCTCAATTCCGTGCGCAGCTACCCGACTGGGAACCCTCAGGGACGCCCACACGTACCTTGTGTATACCCCCCCCCCACTGCGACATGGTGTGCTTGCACGATCTTGTTGCGGAGGCACCATCTGACCATTCCTTTTTCTCCTTCTCCTTGCATTTTGCCAGCCCCCGGCCTGGGAGGATTTGGGCATCGCCCCTTTCCATCC
This sequence comes from Eutreptiella sp. 'Long Island Sound 2002', assembly GCA_964036045.1. NCBI lineage: Eukaryota > Euglenozoa > Euglenophyceae > Eutreptiales > Eutreptiaceae > Eutreptiella > Eutreptiella sp. 'Long Island Sound 2002'. The sequence continues at coordinate 134,512,318 of OZ038379.1, forward strand.
CACCATCCCCCCACTGGTGCACATCCTCGACATCACCCACCCCACCTTCTACAGTACATCTTCTTTGCAATGGTGCCGTGGTGCCTCATGTGCCCCCCCCTTCATTTCGAGTGAACCTCCCCTCCGCACCTAACCCCTTCCTGACCCCCCTCATGGAGTGATGGGCCACCCGGACCCCGCCCCCGACAATGTTGGCCCCTCCCAGCTGCCCCTCAATTTTGTTGATGGGAACGGCTACATTGTGCTTCGGGGGCTTGTGGAAGCACGGGATTGCCAGGTGGGGTGGAACAAGGTGATGAAGGCGTGAGGCAGCGGCGATGAAAAAGTCGTCGCAAAAATTTTTGAGCTGCTCTTCAACGCCACGCGGAGTGAAGATCAGGCAAGGGATCCTGAGCTCCCCCGGCGTTGGCAAAGCAAAAGCTCCCTGGGGTTGGGGGTCGGGGGGCCTCTCTTCAAGAAGTTTGGCCCCCCTCCTCACCGAAAGTGTCCCTCAGGTTAAAGACCTCCACCCAGTGACGCCGGGCAGCGGCATCGTGGCGAGTGTGGGGAATGGGGCCCAGCTCCCGCACACTGATGTCCCCACCCACCCCGAGGTGCTCCCCCCCGACAGCAGGGACATCTCCGGGGGCCACCTGAGTAGCTTCCTCTGCTTGTTAGAGGACTACCAGGTGGCGGTGCAGGCAAGGTGGGTGGGGCTGGGGGAGGCTGAGGAGGCGCGCTGGGACACCATTCAGCTGCAGAGGGGGGACATGCTGCTGATGGTGGCTACCAGCTGCGTCCATGGGTTGGCTGCCATCCTCAACACCAAGGATGGGCTGCAGGGTGCTTTGTTGAACTGGTGGACCCCAGACCCGGGGCAACGCCACCACCAGCCCAACACAACGCACCTGGACCCCCCCCCCCAAGGAGGCCCTGGTCGTTGCTGGGTATTTGTACAGCTAGAACCTCTCTAGCGTGCATGAGGTGTTGTGGGTGGGGAAGGGGGCGGTTGGGAGGGTGGCGTTGTGGGTGCTGTCCAAGCCCTCTTCGCCGACGCCTCCGAGGCGGTCCCGGCCGGCCCACCCACCTGCCCCTTCCACCCCACCTTCCTCTCCCGCTTGGCCCCGAGCTCCGACCTCGCGGTCATCCAGGTCGCCAAGCAGAGCATGCTTTTCTTCGTGGGGAGCGTGCACCAGATCGAGATCTGCAATGGGGACAACGTTGATGCGCAGTCGGATATCCGGGCGTTGCTCCCCCGGTGCGGCCGACCACGCTGTGGCATCTGATCAACACTGCCCCAGCGTGGCGGTTGCCCTGATTCTCGAAGCCTGGGGCATGGTCAATCACATGTCCATGTGATTGCAAGTTGTGCTTGCTTGTGTGTCTGCTTTGTTTATTGGCAAATTGGACGAACTTCAGGTGAAATTCGTACTAAATTGGTACGAGAATCATACAAATTTACCGCGAATTTCGTGCGAATTTCACGTGAATCAATGTGTGTGCATATTGAGGCATTATGAAATTTGTACCAGATTCGTACGAATTTCCCACGAGTTTCTGTGAATTTCGTCCAATTTGTTCGTTTTATTGTTGCATTGTTCCATCTTTGCTCCCCCATTCTCCATTGGTGCCTTGCACACTTCTCCTTGTATGTAGATCCTGTTCTACGCGTAGTCGCCGGACATTCGGCACCACACCCGGCGCTGAGTCCAGCCCAAGCTCCGTGTGCAGGGCCCGGAGCAGCAGGGCAAGCCGCCCGGAGGCACCAGTGGTGGACGGACCCCGAGCTAGGCCGGCAGTGAGCGCAGTGAGGGCTCGCGGCGCTCTTGACGCTCTGCAAGGTTCCCAAAGCGAGAATAGCTCCCGTGCGGGGCATGCCGCGCGGGAGGTGGTCATCCCCATGCCGTCCTGTGAGGACTTGGGCACCGCCCACCTGAGCCCCTGCCTGGACCGGGTCACCCTCACCTACGGGCAGCCAGATCCGGCCGGGACGCAGAAGGTGCCGCCCAGGCCTGGCGGGCGGCAGCAGCATCTCTCTGCCGTGTGGGACATGGTCTTGGAGTCCCGGGGGGTGCAAGGCACCCTCCGCATCTCCTTCCCCTGCTTCATTGTGGTCATGGGGGGTTCCATCTTGCCCAAGGGGCAGGACATGGTGGGCATGTTTGCCTACAGGCTACTGAGCGCGCTCGCGGGTGCAGAAGAGGGTGGCGCGGATTGGGGAGGAAAGGACGGTGACCACGGCTCAAGTCTTTGGGCTCAATGTGGTCACGGGGTGGGACAAGCGGAGGCCGAAGTGGGTGGACGTGGCGTAGCTTGCCATGCGCGTCCATGTGGGGAGGCAGCGGAAGGCGGGGGGGGGGGGGTTGGCATCATTGACGTTGAGGGGGAGGACAATGACCCCCCCCATCCCCTCGAACCCGCGCAATGCTGTCAAATTTCGTGACGGCCCCCCGACAGTGGCCATATTCCTCACACAGTGGCTGTGTATTATTGCGCGATGGTACGCACACCAAGCCCCCACGCTCCCCACGCCTGAGGTGCGGGACATGCACCAAGCGATCACGTCGTTCAAGGAAACAGGAAACCTGCAGCACCCCGGGCTGAACCAGCCTCACCCATCCCCCCGCAGGCTCCGCAACCCGCGGCCAGGAAAGCGCAAAAAGGACATGTATCGTCCGGCGATAGCGGAGGCACATCAGAAAGTCATTGATGAGTATGTGGCAGAGGGATGGGAAGCCATCTACCCTCACGGCTCGTCGGAGGTCCATCCGGAAGCGGGAATGGTGGGAGGGTTTGGGGTATATTTGGGGATCACCGGGACAAGGCACATTGCATCCCCATCACCCAGAAACGAACAAATAACAGGAGAGAGGTGCTCGCGGCAATACATGCCATTCACCATAGGACACCGCATACGCGCACAGTGATCTGCTCTGAATCAAAATTGGCGGTAGTGGGGGCCACGGGAAAAGCCAGCAAATGGCAGCGCCATGACTGGCAACGCTCGCGAGGGCCAGTCCGCCACGTGGACCTGTGGGAGCAACTCCTCAGGGAAATTGAACAAGCAGGGGCAGCAGTACGCTGGCTGCATGTCCCTTCACACGTTGGTATTGTAGAAAACACACACGTGGACACACTGGGTGATATGGGCGGCCGCAAATCCCCCCTCCTGCGGGGATATGTCACCTAGCCCGGCGCCCAAAACAGGAGGATCAGGCACAGGACCAGGAAGACGAGTCAAACCTGGATGAGCCACCCATGCTCTCTCCACAGGAGCGGGCGGCCAGCCCGCCCCCTCGTGGCAGTCCCCCCCCGACCCCCCGCAGACAGGGAGTCACACCACTGCTGGTAGTCGAGGACTGCACCCCAGCCTCCAAGACGCCCTGCCACTCACCAGACTGCAATGACCCGTCCTCAGGATGGCGCGCGCGGGCTATCTCCGGCTCACCATGGGCAACACCCATGCGTGACGTCAGGCAGGAACTCTTCCTGTCGTTTGCCCCCCCCCCCTTCCCCACACAGTTGTGATGAGGCCTGGTTGGCGCCCAGATCACCGGAGACGGCCTCCACGATCACGTGCAGCACAGAGGGCTCACGGTGTGGGACACCGGACCCCAGCTGCCCTTTGTTTTCGCACGCCATAAGGCGCACGACCCCTCGGCCACTTAGGATCAGACCCCATAGCCGACAGAAACCCCATACTGGGCAAGACTCAGAGCGGTAGTCTTCAGTCGTCCAGTGCGGGGGTTCGATCCCGGGAGCTCGTGGTCTTGGGATCCCCGCACGTAGAGGCTTTCTAGTGGTCCTCACAGGAACCATCTCTCCCTTCAGCCGCCCGCGCCACCACCAGTACCGGTGGATAGGGTGGGGGTCTCGTCCGTTTTGCCCGCGACCCCAGAAAAAGGGACACACAGGAACCACACACACCTGCAGCAGTCCGCGCCGCCACCTGTACTCGAAGGGGTCCTCAAGAGGCCCTGTCAGGTATTCAAAGGGATCGCTGAGAGACCACCAATCCCGGGAATCAAACCACCTCCTTCACGGCAAGCGCCGGCTGCGCTGCCACTTGAGCGGCTGCCTTCTGAGAGGCACAAGAACCCGACACAGGGATCAACCACACACGTGCACACACTATCCACACATACAGGCGCCCCAGCTCCGCCCAACCTCCCCCTTGTATGGCTGTATTTTGACCTCCAAAATACCCAGTACCCATTGGGGTCTCTAAATCCTAAGGACCTAAATAGCCCAGAGCCGGTGGCAATGGCCCACAAGGGTGACCGATGACCGCCCCACCCCCCATTACCAGGTAAACCCGAACCAAGGGTATGTGGCCGAGAGGGGCCAGCGCAAGCAAGCATGCCAGTGGAACGGCAGGCGACAAAGTGGGACACATGATACGCTACGCCCTGAACTCAGTCCGAAGGCCACAATGCCCTGAACCCAGTAGAAGCAGCCCAACTCTTACTCCATCCAGGGAGGAGGGAAGGGATGAACTGCAATGCACTGTCCGCGTGACACGAACAATTAAGAAAGTGAGTTGGCGATGAAGGTCGTGAGACAGACGCGGCTGGAGCTAAGTGGCCGGTCCACACCTGACCAATTGATGCCCCCCAAGCCCGAGAGCAGAAAGCCCCCCCCGAAAAGGGGACACAAAGCCCCCTCCCCCCGAAAGCTCCGCGTACGGCTACCCCGGCGGAGCGGGCGGAGCCGGCCCCAGGGCGGGGGCAGAGGAGGGCGGTACACGAGTGGGTGGAGCAGCGGCTGCTGCTGCAGCGGGCGGGGGCGGGGGAGGCGCACGCGAGGAGCGCGGAGGCCGTCAACCGCGACCTCGAGGCCCACCTGTCCAGGGCCAATGAGGATAGGCAGACCACCAAGTCGCGGTCCGCCGACGTTACCAAGGAGCTCGACTGCCTGGTCACCAGAGTGAAAACCCTGGAGCGCGACCTGGGGACGACGCGCAAGGCCGCGAGGCACCAGCAAAGCTACCGGCACAAACAGGGGAGGGGACTGAGGGTGCCGAGGCTTCCCCGGGTGAGAGGGCGGGGGGGGGGGGGGGGCAATGCCGCCGGTGTCCGGTACCTTCTGATTGGCGCGCAGGCCTGGCATGCCCAGGCTGAGTCATGCGCCGGTCAGATGTCGGCCGTGTTTACCGGCCTGCAGATGGCCATGATGGCCACTGGCCAGCAGGGCGAGGGTGGACACCGTGGCCCCCAACACCCCCAAGCTGAGTGCCGCACTCGAGGATGTGCGCCAGCAGTACACCACCCCCCCACCGCCTCATGTTAGCGGCCATGGACCCCTCCTTCAATGAGGCAGTGGCGGAGCAGAGCTCCCAGGGCTGCGATAGCCGGAGGTCTGCTCAAGGGGGGGGGGTAGCCCACCCTTTAACTTCGGCACCACCTGTCCCTTCGAACGTACACGGATATTTTTTTGAAATTTTCATATATGAATATATGTACAAATATAGTGCCCCCCCCCCCCCCAGGCATGGGCAGTTTGACCGACATGTGGGGTACTCCCCCCCCACTTTGGGAAACTTCCTTCAGCACTGTTTGTATTTTAGTTGGGGTATCATGTGCCCATTGATCTGTTACACTGCTGACTGTGTGTCAGCCGGAATGATGACCATTGCAATGGGTGTTTCTGGTAACCCCTGAGCTTCATCTACTGCTTGCTCTGTGACGGCCAACAAGGGCGAAAGGATGAGTCAAATGTTTTCTTCGAAGCATGTCTCTTAGATTCACCTCAAGTTGGTATCAAATTCGTACGAATTTCACCATGCCTCAATATTCACACACATTCATTCACGTGCAATCTGCACGACATTCGTATGAATTTCGTAAGAATTGGGTACAAATTTCACTATGATCTGACGCAATCTAGTCACCTGGGGCATGCGGATGGTAGAAACCTGCGATAAAAATCTACCCCACTCCACAGGTTTTGTACCTAATACCATGCCGCGGGCCAATGAGCCATTCCATGTGTTAGCAGATCGTACACAACAGAGGCGCCTACAAGAGCTCCAGCAAGTTGTTACCAAGGAGCTTGCAGCAGCCTACACCGTCAAGTACCTGTCCAACACCGGGCAAATAGTGCTTACCCCAGAAACAATAGTTTTATTTGCCGTCCAGCCTGAGCCCACCATGGAGACGAGGTTGATTATGGCCGTCTGGCGGATCCGTTCGTTGCACCTCTCTAGGACAGAGTCGCGGTACCTGGTGGGGAGCATGACGTACGGTGTGGTATGGGACCAGGTGTACGGCATGCTTCAGCAGCTAGCGTTACCGGATTCCTGGGCGTTCACTGCCTATACGGGAGACGACACGGCCATCCATGGGTCGGCCTGCTACCTACCCGACCGCATCGGCCTCCTGTACAAGTGTTGACAACCCCCACCCTCCGACATCATGCAGCCTGGGGACCGACGGCTGCAGTGGTTGCCTATCGCGGTGGATGGTACATCGAGGCATGAGGCCTCGTACGTCCATTGCACGCTTGATGGCACCGCCAGCTCCAACCAACTATCTAATTGGTGGCTACTGGGGGGCAGTCAAAAGTGGGAGACCCTCTAAGCGGCCTCCAAAGAAATCCCATTTTGGATAACGAGGTGCGCAAGGCCGCAACCGTAAATTTTACAGATACGGAAGGGAACGATAAACCATCCCTAATTTCTTCCGTGTGCAGATGGGAAGGCACAGCTGCTCATGGCAGGCTGCCAAAACTGAAAGGCAGAATCCCCTGGTGCCACGGTGTGTTGGGTTTGCATGCGTAACCGTGCTCTCGGCCTTGCTACCATTGGCACAGCAAGTGCGAAAGACGGCAACTCGGAAGGGGCTGTTGCCATAGGTGCTATATATAGGACCATTACGAGTGATAGGCAAGTGCCTAATTATGGACTCCACCGGGTCATTGGTGTCCTGTTGTGTGGCATCAACGGGACACGCGACCTAGTTGTACAATTGAAAGGTAAGGCATCGGCCACTGTGGCACGCACCATGCTGCAACTGGTTGGAGATGAGGCACGGCTTTGGGCACGAACTTGCACCCGTGCCTCATTAGATAATCACAAGGCAAACAGCAAGGGGAAGGTGAGGATGGAGTGTGCTGCTGCCATCCATTTCATGGGGAACAGGGGTTGGGAGAAGATAATAGATGCTTGCCTAGGGAAGCCTAGTTTGAGGCAGCATCAAGTAGGAGACAACCTTTGGGAGTCGGTGTGCAAAACGTGGTGGAGAATTTTGCAACCACGCGTGTATACGCTTGGCATTCCGCATGGTCCTCCGGGGCCGACTTGGGCACCGCCCACAATGAGCTCCAGTGGAGCAAACCTCTGTGGAAGCATCTTCCGATTGACCACATATATTTTTTCGCAAAGAAGTGGAGAGTCTTGTCAACGTCTTCCTGGTTTGCCATGGAGGGAAGTCACTGGAGGCTGAAGTGCATGTTGCGCAACAGTGGGGGCCTGAGCCACCTACGGGGGAGGCTGGGGGCGCAAGTGGTTGTCAACAACCACACCATTCATGATAGCCTTTGGTCGCCTGGGTGGGATGCGACCAAAAGGGCACAACATGGGCAAGGGCCCAGAAGTGTACAAACGTACCCAAGCCGCACAAGAAGACAGCTTGTAACCAACATCCAGCACCTTCAGACTCTACAGCGGCGGTTCCCCTGTCGCAAGAAACAGACATGAGATCACCACACAAACCCAGACCATTGTTGCCTGTGACCGGGGTGCATGTTGGGTTGCATTAGAGAGCCTACTAGGGGTGTTAGGACAAATCAGGGGGTGCACACCGGTAACATTTGTGTAAAATCATGCCAATCGACGTGAAATTTGCACAAAATTCGTACGAAACTGGTGCGAATTTCGTACCAATTCATGTGAATTAACGCCTTTGGATCGGCTACAGGCTTGCTGGGTTTTGGCAACTCTCTTTTTGGGCACGGTTGCGGCATGGTGGATGCTTTTGGGGCGGGACCTTGATTGGATGCCACGTAATGAGGCCGGGGGAAGATTTTTACCCCCTCTATCCCTCAGAAAAAAACAAAAAAATGCGTTTTCCCCCGAAAGACCTCAAAATTTGGGTCAATTAACGTGAAATTCACGCATTTATTCAAAGGGCCACTTATCCCCCGTTCACGGAGGGTACATTCCTTGGCCCCACAAGGGAGTGGGAGCGTGAGTGGTATTGCGTCACCACTCCCAACAATATTTCGGCGCAGGGGGTGATTCTTTTTCCTTTTGGGGCAACACCTTGCGTTATTGGGGAGGTGGAGGAAGTGGTTGCGGCCGAGCCCATGGGTGCCTGTAAGAGGGACCCAAATGATCTTGTGGTCACCACCAGGGAGAGGTTGGTGCTGAGACACCTGATGGAGTACGATTTTCCGAGTCCTGTGCAGCTGGGCAGTCTTTTGGTAGATCTTGATAGGGTGCGTCTCCCAGAGGAGGCACCCATTTTCAATGAGAACCCCGCCATTGTGGGCAGGCCTCAACAATCAGGGACCCGCCGCACGCTGTATGGCAACTATGGTGGCCGCAACCACCATAAGCACAACCCCCACAAGCTCCACGATCTGACGGTCCTCAAAAGGGTCGGCGATGGTGTGCTTGAGACTGCAAAGAAGAGTGAGGTGGTGAGGGGGGTTTGGTGGAGCTGCACCATTCTTGACATGGCCGAAATTTCCAGCTATGACCACAGCCCGCAGCACTTCCATCGCGATTTCCCCCCCTACATTGTGCCTGAAGGCACATTGATTGTTAATTGCCTCATTATGCTTAGGCACAATCAGGAGGCCGAGGATGGGTCGCATTTTCATTTAGTGCCCTCCAGCAGTTCGGGGTTCCCTGACCCTCAGGTGGAGAGGGCTGTGCCATTCCAGAGGGACACTGACTTTTTTTTAATGCCCTTGATGTTCACGGGGGGTCAGGCATTCCAAAGGCCTCGCCCACTGGTGTGACCCATCCTCGCCTCATGGCATTTTTTGCAATTGAACTAACCCAAGGGCCTAACCTGCGGTTCCCCAACCTGCATGTCACTCAGGCCATTGAGCGGCCCTTGCTGGGGGCGCCTGGTCCTCAGGGACCCAAGGTAGCGCCATATGAGGGGGCGGTTAGGTGTAGGCGGAAGGTCGTGGCCAAGTGCTACGGCTGCGAGCGGGCGGGCTTGTGCGCTGCACGCAAATATGGTGATTGTGGACCATGCCAGGAGGGGGAAGAGCATGGGGGGGGGGGGTTGTTGGAGGACCCCAATGGGGTCAGCATTGAGCTATGTTCTCAATGCTTGCTCCCGGTGGGGACAACCACAGGGCATTGTTTGTTGTCGGGGTGGGGGGTTGGGGGGGGGGGTGGTTGCCCCCCTCACTAATAAGGAGGTGGGGCAGCTCGCAGGCGACCCTGATCAGTGCCCCTTGGCCAAGGTGTGCCATGGGGAGGCACTGCCGTGGACCACTTTGCAGGGGCATGTAGGGATTAAGGCGCCGGCAGGCACCATTTTAGTGGTTAGGAAAGGGATGTATGGAGGAGTGGCAAGGTTCGCCCCTGAGCTCGAGGGGGTGGCCAAGGTGGTGGAGTGGACACCAGTGGGGGAGTATGCAGCCCTCACGGACTTTGTCTGCCTGAGGGAAATGAACTTCGTGCTAGATAAAGTTAGGAAGGAGGCGGGCAAAGGCATGTGCCCATGTCACCAGGTGTGAAAACTGCACACTACATCCTGCTCTAACCCTTGCTCTAACTAGTTATCGCGACAGTTATCGCGCTCTAACTAGGTGGTCTAACTAGTCATCACGCTAGGTTATGGCGTTCTAACTAGTTATTGCGAGGGTTATCGCGGGGGTAATCGCATAGGTTATCGCGTTCTAACTGGGTTATGGCGCGAGTTATCACGGTAGTTATCGCGTGCTTTTTTTTGTTTTTTTTGTTCCTCCCAGGCCACAATCTTGCAGCTGCCGCGTCCCTTGGTCAAGGAGGCAGTCGAAGCAGCAGCAGCAATAGCAGGAGGAGCAGCAGAAGCAGCAGAGGCACGGGCTGCCAAGCCGGTGCCGGCCCATGCGGAGTTTGAGAGGGGGAAGAGGCTGCCGGAGGCGGCAGCATGGCGGTGGAGGGAGGCCGCGGACGAAGCCTGCCGGTTGGGGGGGACCAGAAGGTACCCGAAGGTCACCACCACGGAGAAGGAGGGGGGGGGTGCAGAGGAAGACCAACCTCACCCTCCCCTCCTATGTGTTGGCTGGGGGGAAAGCGGCCAAATGGCCCAATGCCGCTGAGGGGAAAACGGTTGCGGCTTTTTTCTGTTTGTTTGGGGTGAGTGACCCCCCCGAAAGGAAAAGTTTTTTTTGTTGAGGGTGTGCTTCATTGATGAAGCATCGGGGGACTACACAGGGAGGGAAGTGTGGCAGAAGCTGCAGAGCGGGGGGGGCATCCACCAGGTTGGGGGGTACGAGTCCCCCACATCTGTATGTGATGCAACCGCCTCATGGGTCCAGTCGTATGCGCCCAAGGGGAAAAGGCCCACCAAGCATACGAAGCGGGGGGCTGAGGTGGTAGTCGTTGAGCCGCATGCCCCCTGCTCCCCTAAGGGTAATGCCCCCACCCCCTCCCCGAGACTGTTGAGGGTGGCCAAGGTGCCCCCCCCCCCCAGGCCCTTGATGTGGAGGCATTGGGGGCCAGTGTGGTCACCAACGTGACGGACGCTCGCCACACTTTGGTCGAGCAAGCGGCCGCCACGGGGTCGAGGCTGCATTGGCCAAGGGTCGGGCGGCCAACCACAAGTCGGCCTTGGCGAGGCCGAAAAGGTCCAGGGCTACACTCAGCGTGCCCTGCGTGGACAAGGCCCTCAACATGGCCAACAAGAGGGGGGAGGAGCTGGAGACGGTGAGGGGGGCCCTGAACGAGGCCGGAGAGGGGAGGCAGAAGGCCGAGGTAGGCGGGGCAGCAGAGGGTAGAGGTGGAGGCGCTGCGGAGCAGGGGGGATGACCTGCAGCACCGGGGGTGGCTGACGCATAGGTGCGCAGCCTCACCTCCAGCCTCAGGGCCACCTACTCCGCACACCAAGGGGTGGGTCCACCAGGGCAGGGCAGAGTCAGGGTAGCGCGAGCAGGAGTGGGAGTCATTTACTCCTGGGTTTGCTGAGGGGGTTGACTAAGGGCATTTTTTGTGGGGAGAAGCGATATGGGCCTCAAGTTGACATGTGGCACTTCAGTCTAATGGGAAGCGGAAACCCCAACCTTTCATTTTTTGGTGCGACCCACATGGCTGCTGCTACCCTGAGGCCTCCCCTCACCCCCTTTGTTTTGGGGCCGAATGAGTATTGCACTTGGAATGCTCTACTGTGGTTCACATGGTGTAGCATCCAAGTTGTTCACCCCCAAAGGACAGACACCATGGGCCTTCACACCCATTTGCGTGATGGGGCGCCCTGCCCCATATTTTTTTGAGGTTCCAGCCCTCATGTGACGATGCTCTGGATTGCGGTGCAAATTGCATTGTTCTTTTTGGCCGTCTCTCTTGATGGGGTCACCATGGTCACCAAACATTGCAAGCAGTGTTGCTACCGGAACCAAAGTGTGCTTCCTTATACTGTCGTGGGCCAAACAAGCGAATCTTACTTCAAAATGGTTAGTTTAATGATCACATCCTTTGTGAACAACACTCGAATACCCGTTGATGATCTTCTTCTGGCTCATGAATCTTGGAGCAAACCACTCAACAATGTTGGGTTCCCCAACCGAGTTGCCACCGTAGACCGAGATACCTTTCTGGATGGTTTAGATTTTTAAAACATGAGAGGCTCCGCAGCGGCCGTCAAACTACGGATATTCAAGCTCTTTCCCAATGTCTACAATTATGACTTTGTGGTGTTTCTTGATGCCGACATCGTTGTGACGCAAGATGTTCCATCCTTCATAGGGGACATCGACAGGTACATTTGTTCACGCCATCGCAATTTGGTGTCCCCTCGTTCGCCGCATCACTCCCTAGGCCACACCGTCGAGTGTAAATTCTATGAGACGCATGTTGCGCTCAACATTTCCCTGTCTCTGTGAGCTTCCCCTGAACTAGTTGAGAACACAAATGATATGATTTCACCATCAAGCGCGCACGGTGCCACACGCAACAACCCACCGGGAATTGATTTTGGTGGAATACTCTTTGTGCATGATAGCGTGGGTTGAAAATCACGCCAAGCTATGGTCCCCATGGTGACACACCCATATGGGGCTGGAATGGGCTTGCACTAGCCAAGCGGTTGGATCAGTTTTTGGGCAAGATGTTGAGGACAACGGCCGGCTGAGTGGCAACGGTTGATTCGTGCATTCATTCAATGGGGGCTTAAACTCCCGCTTGGGCAAACCCGCAGCTTGGTCGCTAGCGGGATTGGGCCTAGCTTGGCCGGCTCTTGGCTTGGGGTCGTGTGTGTATTTACCAATGAGACGTCAAAAAATGGCTGCGAGTCTTAAATACCGCGGCAAAATTTGGCGTGTTCTTGCGCGACTGGCTCTGTGACTGGCCCGACCCCCGCCCGCCCCCCGCGACACGAACACCGCCAAAAGGTGCTCGTGTAAAGTCCTTTCCATGTGACATGAGATTACCATTTGGAGCGCAAGAGAGATGACGTTCTCACCAAGTAACAAAATCACTGCAGGGTGGGAATTCCGAGTCAATGCCTGATCCGTTTTTGGCAACAGAACGACACGCTGGTCTTTGAAGTGTGACAATGTTCTTTGATATTAAGCGCCAAAATTGTTCTCCCGAAGAATAATCCGCTCCATGAATTTTTCACCACAAGTTTTTTCAGCTCACGGAGTGTCTACTTTTTTTCGTGTGTCGAGAATGGTGTAGCGCCACATTCTGTTATGCCCATTTTGCGGTGAGCCTGACGAGTGAACAAGAGGATCAAACCGAATGTAAGACTGGCGGCGGTTGCGGTCTTACCTTGAGCAAACAAAAATCATGTCCCTTCCAATGCTCCTTCTCCGCGTTTGCCTCAGAGAGACCATGGTTGCCGATCCAGAGGGGGAGTTTAATGCCATGCGTTTGACGGTCCGAAGAAGGAACAAGACCGAGGTGAGCAAAGTTCAAGCCGGAGGCGTCAGGACTTTTAGTACGAGGGCCTTTCTGTTCCGCCCTAGTCGGTTCTTTGCAGCAATTTTTGAACGGGCTCGTGCAAATTCCAAGAGGAAGCCCACGGCAACCGTTTACGAACAAGGTCATCTAGTCGATGCGGCCCTCTCGGGAAGGGGCAACATGTTGAATGTGTTCGGGAGCATCACACGGATTAGCGTCCACCAAATCCTTCCGTGCCCTCCAGATTGTCGTTGGCAATTCGCGATTTGGCATGCGGCGAACAACAATTGGCCCGCGTAGAGAAAGCAGGACCTCATGGAGCAGGTTGCCAAATGGACCAAATGCAACTTCAAGATGCCACCATGTCACCCTAAAACAAACAACGACAACGATAACGTCACACATATAGAGCCAATGCACAGTAATTCGTCGCGCTATTTTGTGTTGTGAGACCTACTATTGTCTTTCCATCCCAAGGTGTGGTCATTCATTATAATTTTTTCTGGCTTGCAGGCACGGAATAGGTCAAGCCATCAATTAGGACGGCACTTTCAGCTGTCAAAAACAAGTTTTCAAGAGACGTTTGGGTCAGCAACATTTATAACCCGAATGGTTTTTCACGAGACTCGTGACACGGGGCGATGAAGGGCTACCTCGCCTACTTCAGGCACAAGCTTGAGCCCAGCCCTCCCTTGCGGGAGTGAGTGCCCAACCCTCCCCAACCGCATAGGCCTGGCCCCCACTGCCTAACTGTTTAATCACCGCCAGAATGTGCCCTCCAATCACTTTTCCACTCGCGAGTAGCCGCTTTTGCAAGAGCGGTTCACACCACCTTTAGCCTCCCTCTCCTTACAGCACAGGCCTGCCCTTCGCCTTTTGCCGATTCTTCACCCCGTAATAAGGAGGAATTGGCAGGGTATGTTCATCCATATTTCTGCAGCACAATTTCTTCCAGCCGCCACGTTTCTGGGCCGCCATCACCAAAAAAACGCATTTTCGGCCAAAAATGGCAAAAAAAAAAGGCCATTTTTTGGCCTGAAACAGTGCTCTTGGGGCCTGAGTGGTCACAGGTAGGGCCCCAGACCCTATCTTGAGGATGCTGGACGCAAAAAACGCGTTTTGCAGTGTTTTGGAGCAAATGATCAAGGGTTCCGGAGCCACCATCACCAAAAAACCGCTTTTTTTGCCGAAAAAATGCCAATTTTTTGGCCTAAAACAGCATTTTTGGGGCATGAGTCGTCAGTTGTAGGGCCCCATACCCTATTTCGAGTCTGCTGGACTCAATAATATCTGTGTTTTGCAAGGTCTTGGAGCAAGTTATTGAGTGTTTCGGAGCCGCCATCACCAAAAAAAAACCGCATTTTTTGCCCAAAAAAGGCCGAAAAATGCCATTTTGTAGCCTAAAACAGTGTTTTTGGGGCCAGAGTGGTCAGTTGTAGGGCCCCATACCCTATTTTGAGGGTGCTCGACTCAAAGTGAAGTGTTTTGCAAGGTTTTGTAGCAGATAATTAAGGGTTTCAGGGCCGCCATCACCAAAAAAACGCATTCTTTGGGCACAAATGGCCAAAAAAACCCATCTTTTGGCCTAAAACAATGTTTTTTCGGGCCTGAGTGGTCACGAGTAGGGCCCCATACCCTATTTTCAGGGTGCTGGACTCAGATAAGCACGTTTTTGAGTGTTTTGGAGCAAATGATCAAGGGTTCCGGAGCCATCATCACCAAAACACCGCTTTCTTTGCCCAAAAATTGCCAATTTCTTTGGCCTAAAACAGCATTTTTGGGGCATGAGTGGTCAGTTGTAGGGCCCCATACCCTTTTTTGAGTGTGGTGGACTCAGAAATACGTGTTTTGCATGGTTTTGGAGCAACGTATCGAGTGTTTGGAGCCGCCATCACCAAAAAACCGTATTTCTTGCCAAAAACAAACATGTATGGTTTGAGCTATACAAAAGCTGCTATTCGCAACTAGGTGGTGAATGTCATATTTCTCGGATACGGCCAATTTTAGATGGAATCAAGCCTGCATTGTCGATCTAGGGGCTGGAAAATTTCCAATTTGGAGGGTGGGGGGGGGGGACTAACTCCGGAAAATATGCTCTTTATGGTATAATTTGACAAAAAAAATAGTATTTCTGACTGTAGCTGGTTTTCGGATTTTTGGAACCCATAAATCCTAGGTGCGGGAGGGGGATCCAGCGATCCCCATTGACCCTACTCTCTTCTAATGAGCTCCAAATTTGGACTGTTCACTTGTCACCAAGTGTATTCTCCAATACGATCCCCCTTCGCCCATTCCTGCATCCCACGCACACAGCGCTCTTATGTAGGGTGGGGTGTAACTACGAAGACAGTGAAGTTTCACTAAAACCGGGTCAAAACGCGCTAAATGTTGTTTAAGATTGACAAAATTGAATCTAGCTACTTCTAACCGAAAAACAAGTAAAATCAAGGCAAAATGGGGATAAATAAATTTTTTTTTGCAATTTGGGGTTGTTCTGGCTTTGCCAAATGCGTGAAAGCCAAAGGTCCTTAGCGCCTGATGCCAAAGCCGGCTTTAGGCCGCGTCAAAGCTGGTTTTAGCGCCAGTTTCCAAAGCTTTCCTCAATAAACCACATTTTGACGCGCGCCAAAGCCAGTTTTAGCGTGCACTACAATGAGGTTTACAAATATTTACCGCGTCTTAGCAAAAATTTCATTTTCCCACTTGTCTTCATAGTTACAAGTGCCCCACTTCAACAAGAGGCCATCTATTATAGGAGGTTTGCATGGCACATGGCAACCTGTGCCATGGATGTTGTCGATACCCATGGACTTGCAGCATTGAGCTGCCTGATATACACCCAAGTTGGCAGTCCAAAATGCACACGATAGGATGGTGGTGCTGTTGTGTGTTACCGTACGGCAGCCTCTGACCCTTGGGATCGGATAAAAGCGCACGAGCAAGAAGGTGGGAGGCCTGGTGGGCGATGAGGGGCCATTTTTGGACACCCCATCAGCGTTGATCAGGCTAGCTTGGAGGGGGGCTAAGAATGACATTGTGTATGCATTGCAACTCCTGGACTCATGGCCATTCTGGAGAGATGAGACCACTTACCGAACACCCTCTGTGGAGAAGATGTATGTGGAAGAAGTACGGAAACAGATATTGGGCCGATTACCGTACTTTTGGCCACAGGCAGCAGGTGGCGCTAAGCCATTCAGGAGTGATTTGGTGGCACCCACGAGCTTTCGTAACTCACTGTTGCCGGCCGTTGGCACCGGTTCAACTGGACAGGGGACGCCTGGATCTGGAGGTAGTCGGCGGAGCTCGTTGGTGCCAGCTGGTGGCACAGGTTGGTCTGGACTAGGTTCCCCTCGATCTCGGGGTAGTGGGCGGAGCTCTTTGTTGCCAGAAAGTTCAAGTTCTACTTGCAATCCTGGACCTCAGCCGACCGCCCTACCCGACTGTGACGGTGCGGTTGACCAGGCAGCAGCAGTTTGACCAAGCGTTGATGCAAACATGCCATGAAATTGCACGGTGTATCTGCATTGCTATGCAGGGCTTGGGGGACTAACGGCGTGGGCCCCTGTCAGAGGACAGCCTGATGGCTGCCTATACAATGGGACGCCACTTTGCACAGTCCGTGCGGATCCGCATGCAAGAAAGTAGCAACCTGCTACTCAGGTACACCCTCTTGAGCCCGGAGATAACCCGCAACCACTTGGGTTACCTCCATGCTGGTGTCTTTGTGGTGAACAATGAACGGATAGATAATGCTGGTCATGGGGCTTTGAAACATTTAATGGAAGCAATGGATGAAGCTCGGGTGCAACCGCCCCCCCCCGAAGATCCCATGACACCTGACCAGGATCCCCCCAGAGGTGACCCATTTGAGTCCGACGTCCTTGCCTGTGCCCTGCGACTCAGACCCTAAGGTACATGTGGTGGTGGCCCTTGTGACAAAGGTACACCCAACGATGTACGTGCTTTGCACCAGGAGGATAAGATGCAGGAAGAAGACACAAAGGAGTCCCCAGGTGCAGGTGGTATCCATGGTGATGCACAGCAATGCCCAACCCCGCAACCCCCTGTCCCCGAAACTTCTATGAGTGCTGATCAGGATACCCCAAAGGTGATTCAAGTGAGCCAGACGTCCTTGCCTGTGCGCTGCGATGTGGACCCCAGGGTGCATGTGGTGGTGTCCCTGGTGTCGTAGGTGCACCTAGTGTTGCAGATAGTGTGCATGGCGATGATGAGATGGACAAAGGAGACGTAACGGAGGACACAGGTCCTGTTGGCATCCATGGCGTTGCACAAGACTGCCTAACCCCACACTCCGGCTATAGGGATCTGACATCATAGCATAGCATAGCAGTCTGGGGACTGCACACACAGTCATGGCACCTAGTCAGTCCAGCACAGATGGCTCAGAGCTGAGCTACAACCCCCCCTCAGGCAAGAAAGCTGTGCCTAGGGATCCCAAGCCCGTGCGTGCTGCAAAGCGTTTGCGGGTAGGGGATGACATGGCTGCCCCCAATTGCGGTGGACATTCCTAACTAGACTATTGAGGAGGCCCCAAGTAAGGCTAAGGTGGGTAGGGATTTGCCTACCATCCGTCAACTGAATTTACGGTCGGAGCTTCATGACCATACCCCTGGTGCAAGTGTACCCTTCATGAAGCGGCCGTTTCAATGGGATATTCACGGTAGCGTGAGTTTGACACACTTTTGCTTGGTTTTGCTCGCAAGTTGGCGCCATCGTTTGCGTTCCTTGTGCCATCTTCGCCAAAACATTGTCGACAGAAATGTCTTGAAATTTGATGTTCTACCTTGTTGGTAGCTTGCAAGTGTTTGGCTCAATCACTGTGAAAGCAACACGAATTTACCAAATGCATGCATGCGTGAATTTCACGTGAATCCCGGTAGATTTGTGCCAAATTCTCGAATTTGTAGAAATTGGTACCAAATTGGTACGAAATTGGAACGAATTTCGTACAAATCTGGAGATTCAGGTTAATTTCGCAGTCCGCACGCGCGGCTATCGCAGCAACGCTCGTCACGTTCGCATGATTTTCGTACCAATCTGCCAAGTTCGCACGCATTTTGTACGCATTTTGTACAAAATCGGTACGAAATTCGTACGAATTTCGTACAAATTTCGCAAATTCGCGCCCAAAGGTACCGTAACAGGTTGCCGGCATTTTTTTTGGGCGACGTTTGGGCCTCAGGGGTCCGATTGGGGTCCGCCTTCACTGAATCACGGGGACTGAAAATCGGGCTTGAAGTTTGCCCCATCTAATACGTCATATTCCTTTTGCTACCACCCGGGATGTTCCCTGACGTCACCGGTCACCTGCTGTGGTTTTGTTTGAAAGGGGGGTTTTTGAGGGCGTCGGATCTGCTGAGAATGGTAGTCTGGTCCAAAATTGTGATTTCAATGTGAAACTGAAAATGTTCCCACATTTTGGCAGAATGTTACGCAACATGTTCTCCAACATGCTTGACAACGTTCTATGACTTCCTCGTCGTCAGGCATGCTGGGAAGCATTATCTTGTTACCGGGTACAATATGCGGGTCCTCTTGTCTTGTTTATTCATTCCCTCATCTGTGCAACTCAGAGGTGCCTCCTGCACCCGGGTTGCCCTCCTCTCTCCTAGGCACTCTGTTTCTAGCATCATGCCATATCTCCCCCCAGACTACGACCCCAAGGAGCACGCCTTGGAGGTCCTGGAGGCCGCGAAGTTGAAGGTGGGGAAGTCCCTGCTGGTGCAGAAGAGGCAGAGGCGCGGGGGCGTTCAGTTTGGCACCACGAGCAAGGGACCCTTGTTCATTGCACTCCTTGTGTTAGGTTTGCATTCTTTCCTCTGCCCTTTTCTTTCTCCTCTTCTCCTCCTTGCAGATAACAGCGAGAGAGATCATCCTGATCTACGCCGTCGGCTACAATGCCTCGCAAGCTAAACCAACGAATGTCAGGTCTTCCTTTCGCATTCCTTGTTACTTTCCCACCTTCGTGTTTCCCACATGTATGCCGTTGACCCCGTTTTGCTGCCTTCCCCCGCTTGCCATCCGAAGTTTCCTTGTGCAGGCGAGTTGGGCTCCACCACCGCTGCCAAGAGCGTGTCGTCTCACTCTGGCGGCTTGTCGACATCCAGTCCCAAAAGAAGAAGAAGAAGGAGGGGGACTCCAGCAGTGAGGATGAGTCCTACTCACCATCATCATCCTCTTCCGCTTCTTCTTCTTCAGCCTCCTCTAGGTATGCCCGCCTTCCTATGGGTAGTTTCACTTTGTTTCACATTGTTCCTCCACCCCTATCATTTCGTTATTCAGCGATGAGAATGAGGAAGAGAATGAAAAAGACAAGGAGAACAGGGAGTCCTCAGACGATGTGGAGGAGGTCAAGGGCAAGGAAGAGGAGGAATTCAAGGGAAAGGGAAAGGGAGAGAGGGCAAGAAAGGGAAGGTGGCCCCCAAGGAAACAGGAATCAAGGCAGAGGGGAGCGCACAACGTTACTACAAAGGAAAATGAAATGAGGAAAAGGAAGCCAAGAAAAAGAAGAGGCACAGGAAGGATGAAGCAGAAAAGGAGGGCAAAGAGGAAGAGAAGCCCACAAAGAAGAGGAGGGGCAGAGAAGAAGAGGGAGAGAAGAAGCCCGAGAAGAAGGGCAAGGCAGTTCTGGTCAGTAAATTTTGCCGGTCCGCAACCGTCGAACCCTCTGAGGTAGAAGGCGACAGGAGTGTACCGGTAGGGGGCACCCGCCAGGAGAGGACGGTCGCCGGCGCGGGCCACACGCACGGGATCACGTAATTCACCAACAAGCGGGGGGCCCTCATCGTCATCAAACCAGCCCAAGTCAGGCAGCACTATCGTGTTTGCCTAGACATGGGCAGCTGGTCGAACAAGGGACACTGGCGTGCCCTGCTGTTGGCCTGTCTCATTATGGCCTGTGAGGCTGCGGCAGATGTGCTGGACAGGTCCTGCAGCGTACGGGGGGAATACAGGTACGGGCGCAAGAAGGCCAGCGAGATTGTTGGGATGGGGGACGAGTGCCCACGGTCAGGGGTATTCATGTACTCTGGGTAGCGCGTCGGGACCGCTAAGAACGTCGGGGAACAAATCTGTTACCGGGTACATTTCGCGGGTACAGGTGTACTCGACGCTAAGAACGTCGGGAGGAAATATCTGTTACCGGGTACATTTCGCGCGTACACGTGTACCCGACTCTGAGAACATTGGGGAACAATGCTGTTAGTGGGTACAGTACGTGGGTACACATGTGTTACCGGGTACATTTAGCAGGTACATGTGTACTCGGTGCTGAGAACGTTGGTTAAAAATTTTGGTAGCAGGTACAATGTGCGGGTACACATGTTCCCTCTTGTTTTTGTTTTTTGTTTCTCTATGCAGTGGGGTTTCTGAAGCAAGTGGCGGCGTGCCCACGCTGCGCGGGGTCCGGAGACCTGGAGGAGGACCTCAATGTCAATCACCACCATCCTGGCCAACATGGGAGCCCCGTCTTCTCAATCCACAGCCCCCCGGGTTTGACCGCACAAACCCTCCATCGGCACGAAAAGCAGCAACAGCAACACCAGCAGCCCAAGCACCACCACCATCAGCAGCAACAACACCAGCAGCAGCTCCACTCCCTCTCCACAGACGCCATAGCAAAATGGCAAGCGTGGCCGGTGGCATGAGTAGGGGAGCGACAGAAGGGTGATGTTTGGGTACAAGATGGCAGATCTCTGTGAATTCACCCTCGAAGACTCGATGGCATTGCGTACAAAGTGTGGGCG
The DNA here is from genome assembly GCA_964036045.1 of Eutreptiella sp. 'Long Island Sound 2002'. NCBI lineage: Eukaryota > Euglenozoa > Euglenophyceae > Eutreptiales > Eutreptiaceae > Eutreptiella > Eutreptiella sp. 'Long Island Sound 2002'. The sequence continues at coordinate 134,533,132 of OZ038379.1, forward strand.
TTGGTTGAAGCACCTAGAGTTGGAGGAGCGGCGGCAGGAGCAGCAGGACATCATGGACCAGCAGAGGCGGAAAGGGAAGCAGAGGCTGCATCGCGCGGGAGGCTGAGGGCAGAATCAGATCCTCAGCATCTCCAGTATGGCGCCAGTATGCCCCCCGAGGACGGGACCTGGAACATAGACCCCGCGGTCCACCCCACGCCCGACGCCATCCCCGAGCCCAAGACAGAGGACGACCCGACCATCCAAGAAGACAATCCGGATCCGAACGTCCAGCAGCCCCTGCTCCACATGGAGGACGACCCCCTCAAGAAGCCCCGAGCCAATTCGGGGCGTGAAGTTGTGCAGATGTGTCCGAACTGCCGGATGGAGTGGGATGTGGAGGCGGCGCCGGAGCTGTGCACCGAGTGCCCGAATGCTGAGCCCATCACCGTGGAGTGGCTGGCCGAGTCTCAAGCGCACGAGGGCCAATCCTGGTCGGGACCCGACCCCAAAAGAGGGGGGGGGGGGGCTCTACAGACCCCAAAATGGTCGCACGGACCAGTGTGCTTTGGCAGCGGCTGAGGCGACAAAAATTGTGTTTTAGGCACACGGCGGGGGGGAAATTTTCTTTTCGACCCCATGTGTCTATACTCAAAATACTCAGAATTTTGTGGAGAGTTCAAAAATGGCTGAAAAGCAACAAAAGGTTATGTACCCAGTTTGCCCACTTCTGGGCCACTTGTGATTCTGCCCCACCGCTCTGATGCGGTGGGGCTCCTCGAGACAGCAGGGGTCAAGTAGCCAGTTCTGATTTAGTCGCCCGCTCTGATGTGGAGTGGCTCCCCGAGACGGCAGGGGTTAAGTAGCCACCTTGCCCACTTGTGGGCCACTTCTGATTTACTCCCCCGCTCTGATGCGGAGGGGCTCCCCGAGACGGCAGGGGTTAGGTAGCCACTTCTGATTTTGTCCCCCGCTCTGATGTGGTGGCGCTCCCCGAGACAGCAGGGGATAAGTAGCCACCTTGCCCACTTGTCGGCCACTTCTGCTTTAGTCCCCCGCTCTGATGCGGAGGGGCTCCCCGAGATGGCGGGTATTAAGTAGCCACCTTGCCCACTTGTGGGCCACTTCTGATTTAGTCCCCCGCTCTGATGCGAAGGGGCTCCCCGAGACAGCAGGGGTTGAGTAGCCACTTCTGATTTAGTCCCCCGCTCTGATGTGGTGGGGCTCCCCGAGACGGCAGGGGTTAAGTAGCCTCTTCTGATTGTGTCCCCCGCTCTGATGCGGAGGCTCTCCCCGAGACGGCAGGGGTTGAGTAGCCACTTGTTATTTTGTCCCCCGCTCTGATGCGGTCGGGCTCCCCGAGACGGCAGCGGTTAAGTAGCCACTTCTGATTTCGTACCCCGCTGTGATGCGGTTGGGCTCCCTGAGACGGCAGGAGCTAAGTAGCCACTTCTGAATTTGTCCCCCGCTGCGATGTGATGGGGCTCCCAGAGACGGCAGGGGCTAAGTAGCACCAGCTGCAACGGTGGAGAGGTTGTGGCAGTTCTCGCAGAATGACATTGAACAGCTTTCGCGCTTTCTGATGCATGTCCCTTTGCCAAACGCAGTTCCACTTGTGCTGTATGCGGGGTTGGGTTGTGCTCAATACCGTGAGCAACTGGGGAATCCTCCAGGAGCAAAACGTATGCCCTGCCCTAATCTGAATTGGTACGGATTTTTCATGCACGCTTTAATGCGGTCGCATATTGCTGGGCATTTTTTGCGAGGCCATAGATGGGCCAGCCAAGAGGGCGCGGATAAAGGTGCGCTTTGCTTGTGGTGTGGCAACACAGATGGCAAGTGCAGCACAAGTGTGCACAGCAAGAAAGTTGACAGCAATTGTATTCTCCCATACCATCAGCTACGGCTCAACAGCGCAGCAACCCCAACAGCAATGAACCCTAGCACCAAATTGCCCGTTCGCTGCAAGGTGCTTGATTGCTGAAAATCGCATTGCACGTACGCCATGGCACAAGCGCACCCTGGTGTGTCCGATGACTATGCCGGGTGCAGCGAAGAAGAGAAAACAAAGGCGTTGCAAGCCTTTGACAATTTCCGGGCCCCATTGCCACCGAAGGAGAAGCCTGCTGCGCCGCCAACCCTGCCCACCGTTCTCCCTGCTCTTCTCTCTGGTCCAAACCAAGGTAGTAGTAGCAGTGGCAGTAGTAGTAGCAGCAGCTCGTCCACCAATGCCTCCTCCAGTACGAGTGCATCCTCCAGCAGTAGTGCCCCGTCAGGCAATAGTGACTATGTGCCATCAGAAATCATGTCTGATGGGCCGGCAGCCTGCCGGGTCACAAGAGCACAAGCACCCCGGCCAAAGAAGCATGCTCGCCCCAAGAGGACCGGCAAGAGGGCACGCGACGAGTGGGAGGATGATTCCGATGCTTGAGGCCCCTGTCCTCCCTTCGCTTCTCTATATATATATATCTGAGACTCCCTTCGCTTCTCTACATATATGTCTGTTTTTTGTGACAAGGGGAAGGAAAGGCCTTTGGGCGTACTCAAGGCAACATTCAGTACGGCTATGAAAGTGCTGCAGTGCAGCAAAACAATCACCATTCACAGTGCATCTTGTTAGCTTTGTGTGTTTGCGCGCTCAGACGGGGCCTGCCCGAAAAGTAGCTGGGTTGCGGTCAACAAAGGGGGGGGTCCCCCCCCCTTCGAAGAGGGGTGCCCCCCCCCCCCCCTACAGCCCCCCAAACTGTTGAATACCCCTCGGGGTCACGCATTGGATGGCGGCGGCCCCCGTTCTCAAGCAGCAGGGGTTGTTCTGGGTTTCGCAGCGCGTGCCATTTGAATGGTGGAGGCACGAACGGTCTTGCATTGTGTCCTTGGCCCGGGGAAACTCTCCAAATCGTGGATAGGCAGCGGCACGCAGTGGGTTGTCGTTATCATCCCCCTTTCCCTCCGCCCCCTGGATGCCTATTCCACGAAGCTTTGCGGCTACCAACTGGGGCAGAGCAGCTGTCTTGCAGGGCCCGCCTTTCCGAAAACAAAAGTGGTGGCAAGCGCCAGCGCGGCAAAGATGGTGTGTCCTGTTGCACAAGCAGTCTGAATTTGCCACGAGCCAAGAAGGCGAGTAAGGCCAAGCATTGAGGCCTGGCTTACGAATTGGTTTTCTTGTTAGTCTTCCGATTCGCCGCAACTAGTCAGGCCGCGACACGCAATGAGTGACCAAGCAAGCCGCCACACAAACACTGTGCAGACTGTCAAGCCCCTTAGTGCAACACATGCAGGATACCAGGAAACCGTTGTACAGACCATCCGGCAAGGCAGTCTGCACATGTCTTATGAGTTGTTCATTGCAAGCAGCATGCAATACACCAAGAGGCCATTGTACAGACCAGCAGCCCGCTCAATGTAGCACATATCGGATGAATTCTTCAATGTGATGCCCAGGCAATACGCCAAGAAGCCACTGTGCAGACCATCTGGCCACTCAGTCCAACGTGTGTTCCTTGAGTTGTGCAATATAATGGCCATGCAATACACCAAGGAAACAGTGCATAGACCATCCTGCCTCCGAGCGCAACACATTTCGCACGAGTTGTGCAATGCAACGACAAGCCAACCTACCAAGCAAAGAATGTGTAGACCATCTGCCAAGCCGGTGCTACAACCTTCCACGTGACTCGTGCGATGCAAAGACCATGCAACACACTAAGGAGTCAGTGTGTGGACCACCTGGCCACTCACTACAACGCACTCCGCACGAGTTGTGCAATTCTATCACAAGGCAAACCACCAACCAAACGTTGTGCCAACCACCCAGCCACTCAATGCACCACATTCCCCATGGTTTTTGCGAAGCAATCATCATGGAATATACCAAGGAAATGCCGTGCAGACCATCTGGCAACTGAATGCAAGACCTTTACCATGAGTTGTGCACTGCAATGACCATGCAAAATACCAGGGAAACACTGTGTAGACTCTCCTGCCACTTAGTGCAACACCGTTCCCACGAGTTGTGCAATGCGATGACAACACAAACCACCAACCAAACATTTTGTGGACCATCCGCCCGCCGAATGCAATACTTTCCCCATGGTTTTTGCGATACAATGATCATGCGACGCACCAAGGAAATACTGTGCAAACCACCCGGCCACTCTTTGCAAGATTTTTCCCATGAGTTCCGCAACGCCATGACCATGCTGTTCACGCCATCCGGCCACTCAGTGCATTTGATTTCCCACGAGTTGTGCAATGCAATGACCAAGCAACCCATCGACCAACCAATCACTCTGCAAAACCTCCGGCTACTCAGTGCAGCACACAACCCATGGGTTGTTGAATGGAATGACTAGGCAACACACCAATCAACCACTGTGCTGACCACCTGGCCACCTAGTGTAGTGTTTGTTTCTTGAGTTGTTTATTGCAACGACCATGCAATATACCAAGAAAAATTGCGCACACAATCCGGCCACTGAGAGCAACACACTTCCCATGAGTTGTGCAATGCAATGACCAGCCAACCCGCCTTGCAAACCATGTGCAAACCATGAGACTAGTGACTGCAGCACATCTCTAATGAGTTGTGCAATGCAATGACAAGCCAAACTGCCCGGCAACCAAGGTGTACACCATCCGGCTAGTCAGTGCAACAAATCTCCCATGAGATCTGCAGTGCAATGCCCACGCAATGCACCAAGGAGACAGTCTGTGGACAATTTGGCCACTTAGTGCAACACA